>OX596031.1:24350555-25672024 GCA_951394125.1 Epistrophe eligans | reverse complement strand
AAAACGTCAAAAACTGAGTGAGACAGAAGAGTATATTGAGTATTTAAAGAACAAAGAAGACATCACCCTCACAATAACACCAAAGATCAACCACAACAACAACAATAGTACCAAAACAGCAAACATTAACAATAGTACGAAAAACCACAATAAGAATAACAACCAAACCCGACCAGCTGTCATCGTCAAACAATCAAGAACTCCACCCAGAATAATAGAAGAAGAACCAAAAGTTCAAGTCATACCGGTCATCAATTATGCCCATGGTAACTTACAATCGCTAGTCAATGGCAACACTTTCTATCCCTTGCCATCGTTAATCTCATCGAATGTTGTTCACCAGTTCTCAGATGAAGATAATTCTGCTCCTATCGACATGTCCTCGAACTCAGCTATCTACGATTCAAGGCGCAGCAATCGCAAGCAGGCTCAACCAAAGAAAATCAAAACCTCACCGGAAGTTGTGATGGCACAGTTGCGTGACAAGTACCTCAAAAAAATGGTAGATCAAAAGAAGAGCTGTGTCGTTTGCACGAACAACAACCAGAAATCAATGCTTGTATTCCCTTATCATACACCCGCTTCGCTTCGCCTGCACCGCATGTGGAAGCACTCTGAACGATCACAAAAGTGTTGCCACTGCAATGCACGTTTTAGCAAAATGTACAGTTTAAATGTTCACTGTCGACTTGTGCACCGCAAATAATGATCTCTATCTCTCTCTCTCTTCCCTTATCTCATGACAGTTGACACTTATGTCAAAATAGTTCAATGAAATATCACAATAAAGCTATAGTGTTATATTTTATTAAAAAAAGAAAAATCACTCGCTGGTTTCTAAGTAGAAGAACCTAGCTGAATGCTGTTTATCATTTTTTCAATCTAGTTTTTTGTATTTATTTAAGTTTCCTATTTTAGTTATGGAGTACCTGAAATATGATTTAAAATTTTATTTGTTTGTGTAGAAGAAAAATGCATTTATTGCCATTGAGAAAAAAAATGTAAGCTTTATTTTGCATTGGCTGTATATTTGATATGGAAAAAGCTTATTTTAATGAGCTTTTTCGAGTATTTTACAAATTTTTAAGAAATTTTTCGGTACGATAAAAATTTGTCTGATGACCGAATATCACAAAAACTTGCATATGATGTGTGTTAGAATTTAAGACACTAATTGAGCTTTGTAGCAAAGCTTAAAAAAGTTTTTACCATCCCAAATGATTTGCTATAAACTCAGATGAGAATCACAAAGAATACCACAAAAAAAAGTTATAAATATTTTCATGTGGTCAAGTGGCTTTTGAAATGGTCAATGAATTTTTGTTCGAATTCTTGTTTTGTCTGCTATTACTTGTGTGCCAGAGAAGCAGCTTTTGAATTTTTCAAAATTTCAATCAAGTTGAAGAAATAATATAATATATTTGATGAAAGTCAAAATACAATGCCATTTTTGTTCATACCATATATAAAAATATATAATCTTTTATTATCATTATTTTTATTTTGTTTAAGTATGTAATTTTAAATTTTTAAAACAGAACAAGTTATATATTTGCCATTAATTGCTTTAAGTATTTTTATAGTTTGTAGTATATAAGTTATGAAGTTTTCATTATATGAATATATTATTAATATTATTATTCTGTTTTATTATATTTCTTAATTATTATAAACCGCTATTTCAAAGAATTAAAAAAAAAGTATAGTAAACTAATTTTTAAATATACTCGAATATAAAAGATGAAAAAAAGGATATAGTAATCGACTGAAACATTATTATAAACACTATACATTAAAATTTAGCGTAATGTAATGGAAAAAAGAAAAAAAAACGAGTAAGAACAGAAAGAATGTCTTTCTAAATGTTTAGTTTAAATTTCCAAATAAAATTTAAAAAATTGGTTTACAAAAATTCCACAAATTGTTTTTTTTTAAATCTTTTTTATCAAGGATGGACTTCTTTATGGAAAAAAAATTGATTTCGCTTTTACATTACGGATAACTGCTAAAAAAAAAACAATCGTAATCAATCCTTGGCTTTAAAGATTAATAAACTCGAAGGTCATCTCTGTTACAAATTATTAAAGTTTACTGAAATTGTTTTCCATAACTTGGAAAAAAATAAATTTTGGGAACTTCGTCGTCCACTATCTTTTTGGGCACTAACTCCAGATCTAGACTTATTTTTATTTTTATTGCATACAAAATTTGTTCTCTCCGACAAATAGGAATTAAATTTAAAATAAATCGATAGGAGGAAGCAAATTTTGAGTTCGTTATATTAATAGGGTCAGTCAAATACGGGAAAAAATACAATCAGATTTTTCAAAAATTCTTTTTGTGTTTGAAAGGTTTTCTTTCAACATTTAGTTATTTATATGGTGAAGTAAAAACAAAATTCCCTTTTTAAGGTTATATTTAAGGAATCACTTAAGGGCTTTATGGCTTAATATTTTCACCATTTAGCAATTTATGGGGTGCAATGGGTAAAGGCAAGAAAATACCTTCCGATTTTAAAATTTCTTTTTGTACTTGGAAGGTCATACCTACATATTTTAGAGTTCAGAGATTTTGTTTTAATTTAAAAAGTCATGGGATAAAATTGGTTAAAAGCAAAAAATATTTAAAATACATATTTTGAAACAAGAGGTAAATAAGAAAAACTTGTTGAGAAATTGGAAAAATTAAATTTTTTAGGGCAAGAAGAGCTGTACTAATTAACAAGTAAGTTTCTTTCATTTTTAACTTGAATTTAGTGTGCAGATAAAACCTAACCTCGTCCTTCCAATTCTACTTAATATTATAATAATTGTGAAGTGTGTTTGTTTGGATTTGTGTCCCTGTGTGATTTGTGTTATAACGCAGACAGAAGTTGCGGGCTCCGGAAGCTCATCGAAGTGGGCGGATAACAGGTTTAATAAATATACACTTATATTACGATTCTCAATTGATTAATATTGAAGATCGATATTTAACAAACCAATTGACAAAGATACAAAAGAAAAATGCGCATTTTTCGAAGCAATCAAAGTAATAAAACTAACAATGCTTATAGGTAAAAGATCGATATATCAACAAAAACTTTATTTTACATTTGTTGCTACAAACTTAAGAACTACACAAACTTTCGTCCCGCATTTAATAAACCACAATGCCTTTTCAGCGAGCATCGAAGACGACCACTGAAAATAAATATGTCCAAAAATGAGAAAAGTTTTTCGCAAAATAAGGCCAAAAATATTGTTTACTTACATCGCTTCGTACGTTTCTTGTACATGATTCTGTAACCACATTCACGGCATCGAATGGGATCTCTTGGACGCATTTCATTTTCATGATGGCATTCTAGAAATTTGGCAAACAAATAATTGTGTTGAAACAAGCGTGCTTCGTGTTTCCATATTGAAATTCACTTACCACCGCATATGTAAGTCATTGCTGTTTTTAGAACAGTGTCCTTCGAGCCTGATGTTTCAGACATTTTAATTATTTATTTATTTTTAAAGTTTTTTTTTTAAATAAATTCTTTATTTCAACCAAACTAATTTGTTAAAATAATTCGAACTGCCTCTAAAAACACACTTTTTCTGACAGGAGATGACATGACCGATGACGCAGGTTTGTTTGATTTTAAAATTTGAAAATAAATTTAGGGTTGAAACATATTAGCCTGCTTTAAGACTAGAGCGATTTTAAAGATTCGTTTCTCTTTTCGTTCCACGATCTCACACACAAACCCATCGTCAATCGTCATGCCGTAGTGAAAAGACACATTCTAAACAGGGTCAACAAACAACTTGCATTTTGGATTTGGTGGCTCTTCTTTGACTTCAAAATGCCTTTTATCAAAAAATACATCTTACAAGTTTTTATCCGAAGAAATTTTTACAGAGTAAAAACTGTCTAAGGGAAATAATTTATTCTCTCGTGAGTTCTTTCTTCTACGCAAAACTACATTAAATGAATGAATGACTGTTTTGTGTCGACCACTTTGCACAATAATCAGAGTTTTGTTTTGGAAACTATCATTTGCTGTCGCTATTTACTTAGGTATTGCAGAAAATATTTCAATGCAAAGTGCAATCGGAAAAAGATTGATTTGGACACAACAATTATACCAGACATCACAAAAGAAATATGGCTCGCAAACGAAATACATTGAAGCGATAGAGACACACCACTCCACAACACACTACACGAAGTGTGGTTCCGGCTTTAGTGTGAAGAGTTCCCAGCAACTTTTACAGTCGTATTTATTAGATTTTTGTCTACTTAAACACTGTCTTACTATTTTCAAATTGATGGAAAAATGCTTTATCAAATAAAAATAAATATAACATTATTCACAGTTAAGACAATCTACTCTTGTGTCTAAGTTAGGCAGCTATAAGACAACAATAAATAATAATAGGCGTGTTTTTTTGTAAGCCCAGAGGGAATTGGTCGAAAAAAACAACGTCGGTGCTAAACAATCACCATGTAAATACAACAACAACTAATCCCCTACGGGCTAAGCTAAACCCAGATAATTCTCCGGGCTTAACTTAAGCACACAGAAAAACTGTGTTACCGGCATAAATTATATACTTGCTATCGATAGTTTGTATGAAAACTCCATTTTGTTTCTGTGTTGCTGTCACTAATCCCTGTGGTCGTTTTTTTCCTGCAATTCCCACCGGGCTTGCAAAAAAACACGCCTAATAATAAAAAAAATAAATTGTAGATTATGCCTTTAAAAAAATAGTTCTTACTGTACTCCATCCAAATGAAATTTGATGTGATTGTAGAAATGACAGTTGATGTTGACTGTTGACATGACATATCAACAAAAAAAAAATCGGTGCGCGTTTTTGCTACCATATTAAAATAAATTTTTGAATTTATTTAATAAAATCTTAATATTTTAAAACAATGTCACGCAATAATCGCATGCATCCGAGGAATGTATTCATCACTGCACCAGATTATACCGATTTGGCCATTAAATATTCCTATTTTCGTAGAGTTTGTAAGCTGGTAAGTAGAATCATCAGCCGGTCACACGACCGTAGATTTATTCAATGCCTCTTTTCGTATAGGCCCTTAATGGTAAAGTTATCATTGATCTCAAAAGTGAAAAGACTCTACGCGCCCTAACAGCTACATTACTTCAACATTACTTTGAACTGAAAGTAGAATTCGCTCCAAATAGCTTGATTCCTACTTTGCCTCTGCGATTGAACTATATTCTGTGGATTGAAGACATTCTTGGAGCTTTAAAACTTACCAACATCCATGGAATCGATATAGGTAATTTATATTTTCCTCATTCGTATGCCTAAAATACCATACATCATTCTTATAGGCTGTGGTTCATCGTGCATCTATGCCCTTCTCGCAGCAAAGAAAAACAATTGGAAAATGAGTGCTCTCGAAGCTAATGCCACAAACATTCAATTTGCAACTGAAAATGTTAAAAATAACAATTTAGACGAATTAATACAGATATTTTCTCAATTCGATAAGAACGTGATCTTGAGTGATTTTCTTAAGGTAAACCCAGATAAAGTTTACGACTTTTGCTTGTGCAATCCTCCGTTCTTTGATAGCAATGAAAGAAATGCCAAACCAGATCGAAACCCTGACAAACGTAAAGAACCAAAAAACTGCCAAACTGGAAATGCTGACGAACTTTATTGCGAAGGAGGTGAAGTGGCTTTTGTAGAGGGAATTGTGACAGAAAGTCAAAATTTCGCAAAACGAGTGAAAGTCTTCAGCACGATGTTGGGTCATAAGAGTAGTGTTGCAACAATTTCCGATTTCTTAAAAAGTAAAGACATTTCGAATTTTATTTCAACGGAATTTTGTCAAGGAAACACCACAAGGTGGGGCATAGCGTGGTCTCTGGATGGAGAAATTGATCTATCACTAGTTTAGAAAGAATAAGTTGTTTTATGAACAACTAACTATGTACCTACAATTTTTTTTTAACATAAAATAAATAATTAAAATTTTTACCTTAAATTTATTTTTTTATTTGTTTTAGTCCAGTAACCTTGTCGTCTCATATAAGGAAGAGCTTGCGTCAAATCGGGTAGTTCTGACCTTTTGCTGAGTTGTTTATGATGTTGGCCTTATGAATAACCCAATTTATCGACCTCGAGCGCAGAACGCATCATTGTAAAAAATCCAAAAAACCCTAAAGGACTAGTTGTTGATTCGATGATTTTAAACTGACTAAATTTTCTTTAATTTGAGTTAATTTTTTTGTCTGTAGACCCAATTGTTTCTAAGATAAATTAAAGCTATAATTACTTAATAATTGGTAAAAAGAAGAAAAAAGTCGTATGAGAGGTCGTATGTATGTATAGAGAGACTTCTATCACTCTCAGTTTGGGTGGGAAGAGCAATTTTCTAGAAAAAAAAAAATACTTAAAAAAGAAAAAGAACCATACAAAAATAACGGCACCATCTGTATTAAATCCTATACCTTTTCTTAAAGCCAGATATCCATTTCTGAATTTTCTTTTTACCTAAAGTTGTTTTAATCAACAGTATTTGAAAAATTTTCTTTCCTTAAAAAAAAAAAAAAAAAAAAAACAAATACATATGTAAATACAATAAATGAATTGTTTTATCAGAAATACTCATTTAGTGTATTTGTTTTACAAGAGTAGATTGTCTTAACCGTGAATAATGTGATATTTATTTTTATTAAATAAAGCATATTTCCACCAATTTTAAAATAGTTAGACACTGTCTAAGTAGACAAAAATCTAATAAATACGACTGTTAGTTTCCTCATCTGATTGGGGACAAAGTCCTACGAAAGTTAAAGTTTTGCGATTAAGCTCAATTAAACCTTTAAACATTTTTTCCAAAATAATAGCGTTAAACATTTTTTTATAAATAAGTGCAGTAAGAAAATACTGCGTATTCGATTTTTTGGTCTTAACTTCCTTGTAACTAGGGTAGGGCGACACAGCTTTAACTGTAATTTAAAAACTTTTAAAAACAAATGTATGGGTTGTCTTTGACACATTCAGCCTTATTATTAGTTTCGCCCGGAAAACATTTCCCCCGAAACATTTTTGTTCCTCCGGAATTTTAAAAGCTATTATGAGTTGCGCCCGAATGAAATTTCGTTCGCCTAAAAAAAAATAAGTGAACATTTAGGCTCTCAATGGCATTACAATCCGCCCGAAATGAATGTTCAAAATAAGGGGAATTTTTCAAACATGAAATTTCGGGTGAATCTCACAATAGACGAAAAGTGAAATGTCAAATTTTCCGGGTGAAACTCATAATAAGGCTGATTATAGGAAACATAAAGTTTTGGACATTGTAAAATATATTTATAAAAATTAGGAAAAAAAGAAAACAAATTGGTTAAGTTTTTTATTTGTTTTTATTTCTTACTATCTTTAACATAAGTACCATTTCCGACATAAAATTTGTCATTTACATAACAAAATCGTCTAAGTTTCACATTGCTACAATTTTTGTTTGTTAAATTTTTTATTTTAAGTGATCTTTTTTTTTTTTTTGTGTTTAACTCTGTTTTTGAATCTTTCTGCTGACGTGTTTTTGTTTCTTCTCTCAGTTTAGTTTTTAACAGCGTTTCCTTCATGTTTAAATTAATTTTTTGTTTTAAATAAAATAATTTAACAATCTTTAGGTATCTCTGTCTGTTTTCAATTAATTAGTGTTTGTGTTTTATTTTTTCCTGTATGTGTTTTTAGTGTACATATAAGTGTAGAATACAATAAATTATTTTTTTTTGTTTTTTTTATTTTTTTAAAAGCTTTCATATTACTTAATGCATGAGTGTTTAGTTCTATGTTTATATATATGTTTTTATTTGCGTTCTTTAATCGGTGATTGATACTTACTAACCAGTTAAAATAGATAATAATATAGATTTTTTGTTGTTTAATCAGTAAAAATTAAAAACTAGAATGATAACAATATTATTTGGCAAAAAATTTTTGTTTTGTTTTCGTATAATTAATAACTTTTTATCATGATTTTCTTTTCAATCATATACATAGGTAATAATTGTTATACCATTTGTATAGTTTTTGACATTTCACTTAAATTTTTTTTTTCATCTAGCGCAAGTGCAAAACTGTAAATTTTCATAATACATTTTTTTTGTTTTAAATGTCATTTTGTTTTCTTATATTTTTGGTTTTATTTTTAAAAGGCGTGTGATTTTTGACAGGTGTTAAAAACAGGTAAAAACGTTTCATAAGTTTTAAATATTCCCACAATTACAATTTTTCAGGTTGTTCTTGGAGAGGTTTTGTTTTTTTTTCAAACATTGACAATTGACATGAAATGGCATTTCAAAGGAATAAAATTGGTGTTTTATTATTGTTTGTTGCCCTTTTTACGTTTAAATTTTGACGCTTCACACACACAACGTTGGTTTTAATCACTTTTTTTTTTAAATAGGAGAATGTAATTTGAAGAAGCCATTAAAGTGCTCACATTTCAAATGTCACAAAAATTCCCTATAATATTGTTTTTTTTTTTTTCGAGAAAATACTCGTACGTGTTTCTTTGTGCTTTTTGATTGTTTTAATAAAGTTCATTTTTTAAAAAAAGAAACAAGTTTGAAGAACAGAAAACAAAAATGAAGGATTAAAATACATAGGTATACTATACAATATTTTATTATTTTTTAAGCTCAATTGCTGGTTGGTATAGATCATGGTTTGTAGTTTTTTTTTATTTTATAGGATTATTCATTTTCCATTTTATACTAAATATTTGTTGGTTTGCAAAATATTTGCTTTGCTCTTGCTACAAAAGCCAAAAATGTGATTTTTCTTACAATTTATATAATGTTTTTCATATTGTATAATGGTTTTACATTTTTTTGTTAGGATTTGTTGTATTTATAAATTATAGCACACATAGTTAATTCTATGTGTTTTTTTTTCTTTTTTTAATTTTAGATTTTTTATAATTAAGAATTTTAGGCAGAGAATGGACTTGTCTTCAATATTTTTTTTTTATTTTAATGTTTTAATTAAATTTTTTCTTATTTTTTTATATTTCTAATTTTTATTTTTATTTTAATGAATTTGAATTTTTGTTTATTTATTTTGTTTCTTTTAATTCTGATTTATTTGACAAAGTTTGTTGACAAAAAATTTTTGTTTTTTTTTTTATATGTATAATATATTTTTTTTCTTCAATATTTTGCTTTTTAAATTAAGCTAAATTAAGCTGGTATGTCCTTGCGACTTTTGTGGCCTCGGAATGAGGCTTGAATTTTTGTTGCTGCTTTATTAAGCTCTGGATCAGATAAATCAATATCCAATTCTTCAGCGACTTTTTTAGTTATCTCCTGAATATCAATATCTTCTGGCTCCTTGGTGCCAACTAATTTGCGTGATAAATGACCACGGAATGTTGCTTGAATTTTCAAAGCTGCATTACAAAGGTCTGTAATTAAAAAGAAAAACAAAATATAATTGTTTGTAGTATTTAAGAAGGTTTTTTATTAAAGGGTGTTTTTTTTAGAGGTATAGAACTTTGAAATGGAATAAAACAAAGGTGATTTTTTTTAAATTGACATCAAATTAACTTTTTTCTAAAGATAATAATTTGCATATGATTTCTGGCATATGAACGCCACGGCTGGCTCGGACGTAGTCTAATCTGGAGGTCTAATTTTGATGACTTTTTCCAACATTTTTGGCCATATATCGGCAATAACGCGGCGAATGTTGTCTTTCCAGTGGTCAATCGTTTCGGGCTTATCGGCGTAGACTAGCGACTTCACATATCCCCACAGAAAATAGTCAAGCGCCGTTAAATCACACGATCATGGAGGCCAATTCACGAGTCCTTAACGTGAAACTATGCGGTTACCAATCGTTTCCTTCAATAAATCAATTGTGACACGAGCTGTGTGACATGTTGCGCAGCCACCGCCGTCTTGTTGAAACCACAGCTCCTGCACATCATGGTTGTTCAATTGATGAACGAAAAAGTCAGTAATCATGGCTCTATAGCGGTCACCATTGACTGTAACGCTCTGGCCAGCATCGTTTTTAAAGAAGTACGGACCAACTATTCCACCAACCCATAAAGCACACCAAACAGTCAGTTTTTGTGGATGTAACCGTAACGGTGTCTCAACACACACTTGAGGATTATCATCACACTAAATATGGCAGTTTTATTTATTGACGTATCCATTCAACCAAAAGTGAGCTTCATCGGTACCTAAACAAAATTCGCTTATGAAAATTGGGATCAACGGCAATCTTGTTTTGGGCCCATTCACTGAATCTACGCCTTGCTAGGTGATCAATTCTTGAAACGCAAAACCAAACTAAAAATAAATCACTTGACAGCTGACAAAATGGCCGCCAGTTAAAATAGTGTTAGTGCCAACTTAAAGCTCTAGACCTCTTAAAAAAAACACCCGTTATGTAATACAATTTTTATGTGCATAGGTAGAAACTACTGATAAAATCAGTAAAAGACGACTTAACACTGTTTAATTGATCTTGAAATTATTGATTCAAAATAGTTTTTAATAGCATTTAGGCCAGTTTTTGAAATTAGGTTTATTTGGTTTTAAATTGATCAAAAACATACATTGCACAAGATGCGACAAGGGAAATTGTTTGGGTCAAGAGAAGAAAAAAAAATTATGGGAGGGGGCTATTTCTCCCTGTTAAGTCGGAGGGAGAATTTTCCAAAAAAAAATCGAGTTGACATTGAAAAAAAACATTAAAATTCAGAGCCAATACAATGTCATGTTGTAGTACCTTTTTTTAAATCAGAAATTCATATTTATAGTGAATAGTTTAAGAAAAATCAATTTTTTAACTTTTCAAAATTAAAAAAAAAAAAAACGATAAAAATCTTTGTTCAGATTAATTTTGTACAAAATTTTACATTATTATAAGTAGTATTTCTGTTTTTAATAGTCAATGCTATTATCACTTTTAAGTCAACCACTAAAAACCAGATTCTTAAATGTCTTCTAGTTTTTAAGAAAATGTTTCTAAAATGGTGATGTTATACCTTTTTGAAAAGGTTATAGTTACTCAATAGTTTAAAACGGTGCAGTTTCTAAAATCACTTAGGCATTTCATTTAGAAATAAGAGCCAGAATTAACGAATATTTGAAAATAAGGCCAATTTTTTACCCAAGGCCTCAATAAGTTTAAACCTCAATAGAAAAGTTAAAATACAAATAAAAAAAAAAAATGTCAAACTTTTAAAACAACTCCTGTAGCCCTACTCAACTTTTGAATTAGTTTTCTCTAGTTTTATAACATGTACCTACTAATCTACATATGTACATACATACTACATATATACATATATAATATATATAAACAAACGCACATAAAGTGTATAGGTATGTTATATTATTTTTGAGACTCTTCCAATAATAATAGAATTCATAAAATAAATTTGAAATTCAATAATAAAAGTTCATAACCAAAGTTTTCATCCATAACTATTTCTATTTATTATTCTGAATGAACAGGAAGACATTGTCTGAGCAAAGCTAAACAAAAAAGAAAAACTTTTTCAAACATTTAAATTTATTCTCAAGTAGTTATAGCATTGAAATATACTGCTATTATAACCGCCAACCACTACAACCCTCCTTCGTATTTAATTCAATTTAAACTTTTCCATTATGATTTTCTTTAAGGATAAATTTCATGTGCATATTTTATTGGAATCTATTATGTGACAAAAAAAATATTATTCAAAATAGACGCCTAATTATAAGCAATATAGTTTTCAAAGTCATATTCGTCACGCTCTTGCTAGTCCGATACGAGAGAGTTCATTAAAAAAGAAGAACTTTTTGTGTAAAAAAAAAAAAAGAAAACTGAAATAAAAATAAAAGATATTTTATAAATTTACTCAGGCTTTATGTTCAACTTTTTTCCCATACACACTTATGCTGTTGAGGCTTTCCTCTCTCTTGTGGGTGCTGCCGGTAGAAGCTGTTCAGTTTATTTTTCCTTGTTCTTACAAATGTTTTCTTGTTGTTGTAGAAAATGAATGGATAAAGTTTTAAAAATGTATGTATGTAGACTCTCCGTAAAGAAAGCGATGCATTTATCGATTTACAATCGGTTACAAAAGCGAGGTTAAAAAGTTTTGTGAACTATTTTAAAGTTTTCTTTTGTGAAACAATATAAACCTCATGTTATGCGATGCTGTATAGATAGATATAAAATTTGAAAACATGCAACTTTTTTTTTTCTTTTCGTTGATTATTCCAAATTTGACCACAGAATTGCTACATTAATGGTTCTGTCATTTGAGATTGTTCTAATGTAAAATAAAATAACATGTGTGAATGGGTCACACAATTTAATTATTACTAAATTGATTAAACAGCTTCTGAAAATGTGTTGATACAAACTATGGTGTAAACTATCATTTATTTAATAAGTCTCACTTTATGAGACGAGGTTCGAGGTTTTTTAAACAATTTTTGTATGTATACGTAAACGGTCATTAATTTTTCGGTTTCGAAAGTAGATAAAGTTAAATAAAACACATACAACGATACATTTTTGATAAAAATTTTATTTCATTATAAAGTTTGGACTTTGCCATTAAGTGTATAAAAACAATATCATTCAAATCTCCGCCCCGGGAAGATTCGCAGCATGCGATTCGTTTGAAGTAAATTTTAACCACTTTTTCGCACATTTCGGGCGTTATCGGCGGCCATAAATTGAGTAATGTTGGTTTTTAATGCGTCTAGAGTTAAGGGATTATTCCCGTAATTACGGTATTTTGCGTAGCTCTACAGAAAAAAATCTAACGGTGTCAAATCGCATGATCTTGGTGGCCAATTTACGTCGCACAAACCTGAAATTACGCGACCAGGTAACTATAAAGCCATAATTGGTTGTGTGGCTTGTTAGAACCAAATATCGTCCAAGTCATGATCTTCAATTGCCGGGCAAACAAAATCGGTTAATTGCTGCGAACCCCAGGAAATCTATAAATTCGAATCATCAGCAACACTTGCACTTGCAGCGGCAATATTTTCGACTAAGCGTGCATTACGATGATGCACAGGCTTTACGACATCAGTAACGCTTCCACACTCTTCAAATTTCTTCACAATTTTATCGATTGCTTGCGTAGTCGGTCGATTTTGATGAACATAATCATCGCGTAATGCGCGAAAAGTGGGCTACATTTGAATCACCATTTTGTAGTAGGTAAGTTTTATTAATTTTAACGCGTTGTTCGATTGTTAAGCGATCCATTATCGTAAATGGCGAACATTTAACTAATATTATGACACTTTAAATGATAGCTGAGTTTGACAGGTGTCAAACTCGCAGCGCTACTAACTTAAAACCACGAAATGAATGACCCTTTAACACTTTTCAAACAGTTGAAAGGAAGGTATCTATCGCTAAATTAAGATATAAGAATAATTTTTGGTTAAAAATCTTCTAGATACTTAATGTTAAGAAAGAGCTCGGAACCAAGTTTAACAAATTAATCGAACAGTTTGTTTTCTATGTATTAAGAAAAATAATTTAATTGAAATCCAAAAATCCTTTTTTTTTAATTTTAGTACATACACAATACCATTTAAACTTTTTAAAACATTCTTCACAAAAAAACTCATCAAAATAAATCGAACCACAAAAGAAAATGGTTCAATGGAGGTACAATAACAATTTCGGCAATTTTTACCAAAAGGTAGCCTACACCAATTAACTAACTTTTTTTAAATCTCTGGAGCAATTTTTGAGAAAAATATAATATTTTCCAAAAATGCTAAACTAAATTTATATTTTATCCTAAAAAAATAATAAGTGTCGGGGAATGCCCAAAAAAACTCTATAGGTACCATTTTTAAAGAAAATCGACCTATTCTAAACTGAACACAACTAAAAGAGTCTGAAAACCGGCCTGCCACTGCCAGTCGTTAAATATGTAGCTATAACTCCAGCTCGATGGTAACTCACTCAAGTGGTTGATGTTTCTCCTTTTAATTATATTTTTGTTTCGAAAGTAATTTGTGTGTTTATTTTAATTAAAAATTTAATTCTTCAATTATCTATTGATGTGAACTTAAATATGTAAACACGTCGCATTTGTTCCTCAGCGCCTGATTATATTAAAATATTCACTACATGCTATATTTTATATCTTCGATGAACATATCATAATAAATTAGAAAAATAATAGAAACATAGAATACATTTCTACCAAGTGCGATATAATAATTGGAATAAACTCAAACGCAATTATTAGAAAAGAAGTTTGAAAAATTCTTAAATAACTTTCACTGAAGTTGAGAATATAATATTATATTATACTCGTTATAAACCTTCATTAATAACTTATCTATACGTATGTACATATACATATATTTGACTTGATTAGACCACGTTTCCTTGTATATAAATTATTCTTTCTTTACATGCATGTATATATATACATTATTATTTCCATTCATTAATTAATCGATTTTTTTACGGAATGAGATATTTTTTTTTGTAATATCAAGCATAATTTAATAAACCATAACAATCCAATACATGAGTTCGAAATTAAGTCACGAAGAATTCTAAAAACAAAAAAAAAAAAAACAAAATAAGAATTTCAAGGACCTTATAACCTAACCTGGAAGCGAAACGATAAAAATACTTTTCTAGAATAATAATAAAATTTCCTCGATGGAAGAATCGTGATGACGGTGAAGTATCCAAAAGTATCCAGGAAACGATACAAGAAAAAAAAATATATAATCAAATTAGCCGGAAATTTAATAAGAAGCCCAAGCTGGAATAAAGCAAAAGTAATTTCTTTAAGGATTCAATTTAAATATGAGGTAAAAATATAGTAGTCTTATTCAAGAATTTGTGATGGAGAAAAACAAATTAGTAGAGTTTGAAAATTTTCCACACATCACGAAGTATTTTGGTTTAAAGGTAGCGTGTAATGAATAAAATGCACGACTAAGTCGCACGTAATTGCTCTTATATATAGGTACGATTACACTTTGTGAGTTTAAAGACCTTAAGAAATAAATAAATAATGGGAAACTATTTTGTAATTGTTAAGGAAATTTTGAAACTGTGTTGACACCAACATCATGTGATTTTTAAAAAAATCAAAAGCTTTAGAATTTTTTTACTGCACAAATTGCGGCAGGACCATAAGTCAATAATCCAAAGAATATATTTTTCGGTTTTACAACCTTTCGAGTTAAAAGACAATGGCGCAAAATTTTAAACGATTTAGTATGATGTTAAAGATATTTTATTGTTTTAAAAATGCTTTAACATCGTACTAAATATATTGTGAAACAGGCTATTGTACTAGAAGATCCCGTCATAGGACGACCTATATCCTCATCGAGTTACCGAATAAAAGTAGTATGCAGTTTTTTTTTTTGCGCAAGGGTTGCCTGGCGAAATATAGTCAAGGCATAGGGTTGCCACGCTTTAAAGGTAGATTTTTGGGTTATTTCAATTACGTGACCCAGCCCATGTAATAGGTTTTAGTGCTAAAAAAAATATCATATATGAAAAATATCATATGAAAACAAGAATTGGAGAAAAAAAATTGCCAGAGTTTTGAATTTTATATTATGACACTTGTACCTATTAACCCAATTACTCACATTTTTGTTACAGTTTCTGTCCCAGAATTTATTTGACACCTCTCTGAGACTATTAAAATTGTTTTCTTTAACGCTTTAACGAAGAAAAATTAAAAACATTTTGGAGTGTACCTGACCAACCATAAACCGTACATGGATGGTTGATACCTTTTTGGAATCAGCACCTCCACTAGCTTCAGTAACTCTTGATGTCTTCCGAAAACATTTTATTTTATTTTATTTACTTTGAAAAACAATTAGCACACGAATCATAAAAAAAAACACAATTTAACTCTTTGCCAACAAATTTTTTTCGAGGAAAATGACAGATTTCATATGGATTTAGCAAATTACTAAAAGTTAAAGTAGCCATTTTGTGATTTTAACTTTAGTAAAATGTTAAGAGATAGTAAGTTGCTAAAATCGTTTAAAATTAGCAAAATCTTCTTTTTAACTTAGTAACTTACTAAAATGGCTTTAACATTTTACTAAATCGTTTAAAATTTTGCGCCAATAGTTTTAAAAACAACATACATAGTAACATCTTAATGATACCTAATAATAAAATTCTTTTTATGTTACTGTTGTTTTGTTATAAAAATACCAATTAGGGTAAAAAGAAAAAAAATCAAAAACCAACAAAAATTGCTTAAAAAAATATGTATTTTTCAAAAATTCACCTAGCCAAGAAAAAAGCTTAAATCAAACATTTTGCAAACACGGGTCTTTTTATTTTTTTATCTGCTTTTCATACATACATATAAAACTTATTTCTAGAAAAAATCGCACAGATTGTATCTGATTTTTTTTTCCAACGTCCATTTTTAATTGTTTGGGTTTAAAATGTTTTTATATCGAGTTTTAGATTTTCAAGAATTTTCTTTTATATGTATGACATTCTTGTATTTACAAGATGATCTATCGATAAAAGAAACAAAAAACCCTCTATCACTTTTCGTTTAGAAAAAAGAATATAAATACCTTTCTTTTATTTTGCCCTAATTTACCCTATTGAAATTCCGATTTTCCTATGCACAACAGGTATTTTTTTTTATTTTTCCAAAATTAAAATTGCGTGGAAAACTAGATATTTAGATCTGTGGGAATGTGAAAATGTTAAAGTTCACCTCGACACGTTTGGATAAATTTTTGTTCCCGTTCGGTATTGGACTGGGTGCAATATACATCATCTAAATTTTAAAATTCATTTTTCTTCTACCTTACTGCATTGTTGTAAGGCAGACTTCATACATTTTGGCTTAACTTTTGTAAAAGTTTTCTGTTTTCACTATTCCCACCTCTCATTTAAAGTTTATGTATGGTAAGGCAAACATATACATAATATTATGTATGTATATACAAATTTATTTTTTTTTTGGTTTAAACAAAAACAAACAACAAACGAAACTTTTCCTTAAAAGTAAAACAAAAAAAATCAAATAAACAAAAATTAATTTTCGCCATACCTACCTTTAGTTTTTTTTAACTGGAAATTATTGTTTGTGTATATATCAGTATATGTACTCTATCCGCTACGTTGCAAAAAAAAATTAGGTTAAAAAAGTTCAGAAGTCACAACAAGCCAAATATAAATTTATAATACATGTGACTATACATCGTAGTTTTGTAGTACCTAAATTACATGTTATGGTTTTTTTCATGTTTTTTTCCTAAATGCCCATCGCCATCACCATGGCATTAAATTTAATTTAATTACAGTTTTTTTTTCCTATTTGTATATCAAACTTGTTGAAAGAACAAAATGATGAATACATATCTCATTTTGTTTTGTACTTTTTTAATGCTTTCATGTTCTATTTTGAAAACAAATCAAAAAAATGTATCTAGACAATATTATCAACCCGCATCCAACAAAGCCAAAATATCTGGTAGAATGTGTGATCTCCAAAATGTTAATTTAATTGTTGGGTTGACATATTGACAAAATGTCGTATTATTTCTTACATTCGGAATGTGGTTGAAGAAATTTACTGGAAATTGAAGGAGAAATTTAATAGATGCAATCAGTATCTGTGTTTGTTTTGATGCATTTGGAGTACCTTATATTTATTTAAGAAAAGGGATGAACGAATGTATTTACGTATATGCACCTATAATATAGTACGTACTTATACACGAAGGGTATTTATATTTATTCATGTGTGAAGAGATATAACAATTGATTTCTTGAAGAAGTATGAGCTTGCATTTTCTGTATTTGCAGTTTGCATACAAAGTATATATGTAGATGGAAAACATGTCAGAGGGAGAGTTTAGTCATTACTCAGAAATCACAACGAAGCAGGTTCTTACTTCTTTAAGTCAAAAATTGTTATTTTTCATCTGTGAGTTATAAGATTATTTGAAATGCTCATTTGAAGTACGTATAGATATACAGAAGCAGTTGTATTTATTTAGACTTCCCATTATAATTTGCTTTTACCATTTTTAGTCTATAAATCTTGAGTTTTAACTACGAGCATAAGTTTTTCGGATTTTTCAAGAGAGCTAAGTAACAAATTCAGAAAAACTCAGTGAAGCCTACGAAGGTAGCCAAAAAATTTCACGTGTCATGCGTTAGGTTTTGGAAGAAATAATTAATTTCATAAAATCAAGCATGGAATGAAAATTTCCAATGCAATATAATCGATCAGCATTTTTAACTTACCATCTCTGTGGCAATCAATATATGTAGGTAGGTATGCCTGTTTAGTAACTTTTTTCAACAAATTTCCCATCGTACAGAAATCAAAAAAAAAATTTAGAGCTTAAGAATCAAGCTACATATTAAATGACTCTGGCTAAGACCGACAAATTTTTCTAGCTCAAGGACGAATTCGAAAATTAATTTAATTAATATTATGCGAACGCGATGCCAAAAAAAATAAAAGAAGACATTTCAAGATTTAAAATTCTTTTCATTATTTCTAAAACGATCATTATTCATTTTAAAAATCTATTCAAATTAAAAAAAAAAAATGTCCTCCAGGATTGGAAAAGAAACTTGCCTATTGTCTATATAGGTATAATATGTGCAAACATCAGAGAAAACAAAACCCTAACCAATTTCTCATTTATCTAGTAAATATGTAACTGAATTTATGCCTTTGATGAGTTTCATATTATAACGGAATGCATTCATATAATAAAGTCATTGTCATATCTGTGGTTTGGATCGATATCAGCCCCCGTTATATCGACATCCATTTCAACATTTTTCTATAACAACAAAACTACGAAATACCATACCGTTGTAATGTACCTACTTTTTTATTTTCTCCAATCAAAAGCATCGTCCTTGTTCGAATGACAGTTGTGACTTCTCGTTATAGTTTAACAGACAACTAAATTGATATTTGGATACACAGAATATAAGATATAAGATATATGTATGTATGTAAGTATCTACTCGAAGTCAAAGACTTTTGTGTAACGTGCTGCAGTAGTTGGTTCCTAGGCACATTGTTCAACCACAGAGTAACAAACAGGAAATTGATTTAAATAGAACCTATAACACCAACAGCGCCAGATGCTGTCAGTTTTGTCCTTATCTTTCGTGGCGTCAGCCATTTGACTTCCGTTTTATATGAATAGGTAGGATCCAACAAACCATTTTAATAAAATGGAACTAACAAAATAAAACAAAAACAAACAAACAAAAATAAAGAAACAAGTAGAAATATTACCTAGAGCCGTGTCCAAGTTATTTGTTACTGTTTTTCTTAAAAAAGCGCCACAATAATCCTTTATGGTGTTCTCTTTCAATTTTATTTATTTATTCATGCAACAATTAAAATAAAATGAACAAAAAAAAAACTAATTCTTCTTCAGTAAATTGAAACTGTAAAATTTTATGAACAATACGTATACATATAAGGAAAAAAAAAAAAAAACCAACCAAGGAATATAACGGACTTAAAATAAAGCCCATGAAAGCGTTGCAAGAAATACAATCAACTTTTTGTTTCGAAATCCTTGCGTTTTCTTTTCAAAATCATCCTTTTATTTTTTCGTTAAATATAAAAATAAACAAACAATAAAAAAAAAATCCCTTCCGGCGGTGGGCACAACGAACAAGAAAGACATGGCTAAGCCGAGAAATACGGAAGTGGGGGTGGGGTAAAAGATGGTGATTATTGGTATGGACGACAACGAGAAAATGCGGATTTACATTGACAGCAATACCTACACAGGGCGGCTCAACAAGATGGTAGATGCAATTAATAGCTACTTTGAAAGTGGACATAATTTGATTGGTTTCATAAGAAACATTTTTATATTTCCAGTAAAACGAGACAATCAGTTTCGAAAAAATTCCGACCAAGTTGAATTTATTGAAAAGACTTTTATTTTGATTTCATAATCATACCCAGAAAAGTATGCTCCCAGTTCGGAACATTGGAGATTTTATAGGTTGTGAAATGGGGCTCTGAGATCTTAACATCTCATATGTGGGATATTTGTAAAAAAAGTATGCCAACGAAAAGAAAAAACTTCAATTCAACTTGCTGTATTATGACATTTACTAGATCTAGAAATCCAATTATATTCGATTATAAAATATATCGGGTCTCGATGCAAAAGGATTTGGTAGTTATTTTCGATGCTCAATTGAGTTTTGCGCTGCATTTAGACTTTTTAATCTCGAAAGCGAATGCAATGCTTGGTTTTCTTTTTAGAAATTCCAAAGAATTTAGTGACCCTTACACTCCGAAATGTCTGTTTGTCTCTTTGGTTCGGTCTAACCTTGAATATTCCTCTATAATATGGTCCCCTTACTATAACAAAGGATCCTTACGGGTTGAACGTATTCAGAAAACGTTCACAAGGTTTGCTTTGCGTAAAACTTACTTGCACTCAGACATGCCTTCTTATAACGTCAGGTGCCAATTAATTCAGTTAAAACCTCTGCATAGCAGAAGAGTATATTATTTAGCAATGTTTGCTAGGGACATTATTTGCAGCCACATTGACAGTCCAAAATTGCTGTCGTTATTTATTATGCATGCATTTGAAGATATATTAGAATTCAAACAAAAAACATTAATTAGATTTTAGTTTAGTCCGTAAGATATTCTAAAAAAGTCAATGTATTGTTAGGGCTAAATAAATAAATAAATAAATAAAACTGTGGTCAAAAAGGTCAACTATTGGTTGTTATTGGTGGATGAATTGACCAAAATAGAGTTCTGGGATTAAGCACCTCATATATGATATATTCGCAAAAACAGTATGTCATCTAAAAGGTCAATTATAGTCAAAAATCCTTAGCCTCTTTCAACCATAGAACATTTTTATTAAATGGTTAAAATTTTTCAATTTTATTTGTGGGATATTCGCAAAAAATATATGCCAGATATGCCATCAAATCTTCATACAAAATTAAGTTTTTTCAGTCTTTTCATGAATAGAAATTTATGGCGAAAACCAACTAGTTGATCTTGTATGAAGATTAAGTGACCTTCAGGCGGTATACATATTTTTGTTTGAAGTGCAAATAATCTCGGATGGCTTGAAAAATCTTTAATCACTGAATAAAAATTTTCTATCGCTGATCAATTTCTGAAAGTATTAATTGACTTTATTTGTCCAATTAGTGACTTTTCAAAAAGCAAATGCGAATATCCCACATATACGTATAAGGTGATAAAATCCCGGAGCCCTTTTTTGGCCAATTTATCCACATTTTCGTTCCCGAGTACGTAACCTACATATATTACAGTGTTCTGAGACCCATCGAAGGGTATAACTATATGTTGGTTGCACTGTGTAAACTCAACTCGTTGGGTCAATGGTGCACCAACTTTGACATTTTGACGAATGTCAAAACTTTAATCCAACTGACTTGTCGTCAAAACGTAATGATTTCCGTTTCACTGATGAATTTAAATGAAAGGTAACTGGTCACAAGACAAAAAAGAAGCTAAACAAGTCCACAACTATTTAAGAATACATAAAAAACAAAATCGCCCATGTTTGTCAAATCCACCGCTGGAAATATGGAAACAGAAAAGAAAAAAAAAACTTTTAACAATAGTTTTAGTTTTTCATCTAAGAATACGACGACGACGAAGGGGACATTTGGTTTAGTTTTTCTTTAGAAAATCATTTCAAACTTGTCACGTACACGATAAAAAATGGGTCAAGAACAAGACTCAACCTCACGATTATGCGAATGTGCACTCCAATCTTATTCTAGCTGTCACCACTTCTGGCCAACGTCGTCGTCGGTTGTCGTTGTCGTTTTCGTCATCATCATCATCATAATCATCATCTGGGTGAGGTGATGATGTAGTCGTTTCTTTACCATCCTCATGGCTCATGGCCATCAACAGCGTCAAGCGGCTACATGCAACTTGAGGCGCTTTTGATGATACACAAAGGAGATGATAAAGAATGTACTGTACATACATAATGTAAAGCTAGTAGTACCTTCGTAGGAAGCAAAGGAAGGGATAACTTAAAGCTAAAATAAAATGTTTAAAAGAGGTTAGTATGTATACGTATGTATAATATTTTTTGTAGGTATGTCAAATTGATGGTTTTGGCTTGTAGTGACAGATTTCGTTTTCACTTTTCTTTTACATACCTAGTATAATATTGGGTAACATTTAGACATGAAAGAATTTCCGAACTTCTATCAAATGTGAATAATGATAAATGATTTTTATTTAAATTTAGATTTATCTTAAGTATACTACTTTTAAATCATGATAAAAGGTTTTACATTTCAACAAAAATCTTTCAAAACTGCGTTTCCTTTTATATCTTCTAATCAATCATCTGAACATTTAGTTTTCTTAAATGGAACTGTAATTGTAATATTCTCAAAAGGTTATTTTAAATGCCAAAATGACATCAATTCTTGAAGAAATGAATGCCAATAATAAATTATTTTAAATGAATGTATTAAGTTATAATATATTTTCTGTTCATTTCCAGGAGTTTTCATTGCTGATGAGATTTTTTTAAATAAAACATTTTTATAGATATGTGAAGCACTTAAAAAAATACTTCTAATTAAAACTGGTAAATGCAAATTTCGATATCCTACCAAAATATAACCAAACAAAATTATTTAGAGCATTACAGTTTGGAATTTTAAGAAAGAAAAATGTTTTCAAAAGAATTTGTACTTTTCTGCCAAAAACTTCATAATTATAAACTTCCTATAAAACCCACCAACCTTGTACTCTAATTCCAGATATATACAGTGACTAACATCCATTAAAGAGATTAAGAAATATTTTTTTTTGTTTTACTTCTGAGCGAAATAAATGTTATTCATTTTTATAAATTCCATTGCATGCTCTAGTTGTCATAAAAAGTATTATTAGAATTTCCATTTACTTATTTTTTTTTTCGTTGGTTAATTTGTTAAACGAAAAAATAAAACCAAAACAAAAAAACACTACCATCTCTGGATATTTCTTCTTCTAAAATAGCAAAGCAAAACCATTTTGTCTTTCGCCAGTTAGAGGATACGCCTCAATGCACAAAATTGCTATAAACGAAAAAGTAACTACCCAACTATATGGGTTCTTCCATTATCGACTGCAATTTTCTACTTCAGCCCACAAAGGGACCTTGCAAGTATCTAATCGGATTATATACTGGATAGCGTGTATATTCAACAAAATGTGATTTTTTTATTTTTGTAAATTTTCTGCTTTGTTTGTTTTTTTTTTTTTTGTTTTTATCGAAAATAGATTTTATCGATGAACTTATCTAACTATACCCTTTAGCTAATTTGCTTTGAAGTTATAGTTATAACATAAGTTAAATCGATAAAGTTTTACAATTTAATTTAAAAATCACTATATTTAATCTAGTTAATTGAGGGTGCTTGTCTGTTAAATGCCTACGTGTATTGCATAAATATATATACAGCAGGCAACATGCTACTTTTGAGTTGGTGTTTGGGGAATAAAATATACTCGAATTAAAATAAATTGAGATACGAATGTTTTTTGAATTGGAAAAATTTTGTTAAAAAATATACCTACCCTTCTGTTAATTTAATTTATAAATTATCATCATGATGGATGACCACGAAAGTGAATCGAAAACTCTTAATATACACTCAGTGTCACTTCGTTGAATCTAAGTTTTTTTGTTTTTTATTTAAAGTTTTAAGCGATGCAGTTTAATTCGATTTGAATAATAATGGACAAAATTATCATCCACCGGCCAGACGAATAAGAAGCAAGGATAACCAAATTTCGAATTTAAGGACTGCTGGTGTGTGGTGATGGCCAACAGATGGAGTTATTCAAAACTGGGGCAACTGGCTCAGTAAAGACTAAAAATTACAAACCATTGAAAATAAAAATTAATTTTGTAAAAATATAGAAATATCATGAATGGTATTTTTTGGTATGGACTGTCACTGTTTTAGAAGTTTTCAGCTAAAGTTGAAAAATTTTGTAATCTAAAAACATTTTTAGTTAAAAGCTGCTGCGGCGGTAATTGAATAATTTAGGGCTGTACCCAAGCTATTTATTTTGTTTAAAACTTAAGGCCCTGTAAGTTTGAGATTTTTATATTTGTTGACTTGGACTGTATATTCTGCGTTCATCGAATTTTATGAGTAGATAAATTGTTGAAAAAGTACGAAATAAAAATGATTTCCAATTTGTTTCAATTAATGATAAAATTTTCATTTAAATTTAAATTCGCAATCGAGGTCTCATTGCACGTTTATTCAGTGTGACAGGTTGGTATATATTCTATATGATACGATTGGGTGCACATGACCCGAGAAGATAACTTCGATATCCAATTCGAATAAAATTTATAAAAATAAATTAAATATAGCTTGTGTGCTGGTGTCAAAAGATACAAAAGTAGGTGCATATGTGATTTCAATTACATGAGACTGGATGAACTGGACATATTATATTTCCACTTGATATAATGTATGTATGTAGGTATATGCATCTTTTTTTTTATTTAATTTAAATCAATTTCACAGATAATGAGAAAATCGAAAATTAAAAAAAAAATTATAGGAACTGTTAATAAGGGCCTTTGGTTATTGTTTCCTGATTAACGGTAGATAGTGTTAATTTTAGCATGCCGATTAAATTGTATCTACATATTCACATAAGGATAAATGTTTTCAATTAAATCATGATTATCTTAAAGTATTATTTAAATCTTATAGAAAGTGTTAAAAATGTAAAACAGATAGGCACAGAGACAGACCGGCAGAATTGCGAGATCTAAGTGTGTATTTATTTAAGACAAATATCCAGCAGAATATAGGTATTCAAAGTTTGAAGCCAAAATTATCTCCCAAAACGTCAAATTCCTCCACAGTCGGTTTGGACAATCCTGAGTTTCTGCAAACTTTCGAATTTGGGTATACTTTAAAATCTGATCCAACGCTCTTCTTAACATTTATGGACTTTACTTATAAGTAATAACCAAGCACTATTGTAAAATAAAACAACCCACAGACACTTGCGTTTAAATGCCATTTAATTTGTTTAGTGTACAGCTTTAAGCATGGTTTTTTGTGTATTAAATTTTAGCGTCTTGCTAGTGACTAATTTAGAGATTTAATTCGTTATTAGTATGTGATCTGGAGATTTTTGTTTAACTATTAACTAAATTTGGTTATTAGACAGGCCCTATGAGATATACATATTGTCCTAGCGTGTTTCCAAATCTTCATGTACAATTTTGCATTCATTTTACAAAGTACATATTATATTACATAAAAACTGGTGCTTTAGGCTTTTTATTACCTTTTCTAAAATATGTAGATTTATTTCAAAACGACTGCTTAACTTTAAATGTGTATACCTTACATAAAACCTCTATTTATATACCTACCTATATTATCATTGTTGAATTTCAACCCTTAACCACGTTCTAGCAAAAACAACCATCCCGCGCTTTTTTATTTGCTTACTAGGTTTACCAACATAACACTCTATTCTACGTTCACTATACCCGAAGCAATTTAATTTATCCTCCTATTCTAACACTTTAAATCATATCTCGTCAAAAGAAGCTCTCCTAATTACATAATGCTATATTTTTAACACCTTTAATGGCCCTCCTATAAAAACCCATTGTTTCTCACCACTTTTCACCTTAAAGAACCTTGTAAATACCATTGTTAAACACTTTCTCTCTCATCAAATTGACATGCGAATCCCTGGCATGGAATACGAATGAAACTTAATAAAAAAAAAAAAAATTAGCAGGAAAACAAAAGAAAATATTTATTTTCCTACACAAGCGTTTTCAACCTTTTTTTGTTGTTGTTGTTGTTATTATTGCATAACAAACATCAACATAGTGATATACTTACTACCTATTCTTTGCATTTTTTGTTGAGTTGGACGGACGACCGACGACGACGACATGGCATAACCGTCTCTTTTATTTCTCTGCAAAAATTTAAATAAAAAATTTACTCAGTAATTCTCTTTCTAACAACGAATTCCATTTCATGTGCAATGGGATAGTGGAGCTCTTGACTTGAGATGGCAATCTTCCTCACCTTTGCGTGTTATTGTGCTGTCGACATTGTGTCACGTGTCAGAAAAGAAATTTTATAAATAATGAATTTTATGAGTGAGAAGCAAACTTGAATTAGAATGTTGAACTCTTCTATTGTAATTATGGTATGTTCATGTATAGATATTTTTGACAGTTTAAATATTTTGAGTTTGATACAAAATTTTTAAGGCAATGTCAATTTGTGTAAGACATGACAATGACACCTTAATGAGCATTTTTCATAATGATACTTTTTAAATTGAAATTGATGCAATTAAAGAGATTTTAATGAAATAAGTTAACATTTCTCTTTGACATAATGGTTGTTTGGTAAAATCACAGAATTTGATAGTATCAACATAAGGTACCTACTTTGAAGAAATATTATGTCCATAATCATAAAAAATTGAGAAGTTAAGAGTTCCATTTAAAAAAATAAACAAACAGTCCTATTTTGCATAAGTAGGAGAAGAAGGGGCTCATTTGAATACCGGAGCACAGATTACTTTCTCTTTAAAACTATAAATAAGTGACTTTAACGAGAAATCCAATGCAAAATCGCCAATCTATATATTCTATTTATTCATTGATATTACATTACGAAAAAAACGACATCGGGACCTGTCAAAGTCACCATAGCAAACAAGCCCATCACTGTTACAAATAGTCATCACATCACTATACCTTCTCAGCTTTATGGTGAGCATACAAAATAAAAACTTATCAGCCACGTCACATTAAAATAAAAAGAAAACTCACATAGAAAATTATTTCATTTCATAAAATAAAATTAAATAAAAACAGATCTTAATTTCAAGTTATTTATACCTAGGAAAACAAAGGAAAAAACTCGGATAATTTGACGTTTCCATACAAACTATAGATACCAAAATGATAATTAGCGCCGGTAATACAGTTTTTATCGGGACTTTAGTTAAATCCCGAAAATTATCTGGACTTAGCTAAAAGTCCATATGGACTTAAGTTATTGTTGTATCTATTTACGTGTAAACCTCTTAGTTCCGATGTCGTTTTTTTCGACAAATCCATCTGGTCTGGTTTTCCGCGAAAAAAAGTAGAATTAAGTTTTAAAATGGCGGAATATCAGATTATTATGTGCAAAAAATAGATACACGTGTTTTGGGGATACTGTGGAATTTCACTCATGCTATGTTTTACAGTCTTAAAGGACCTACTACTATACAACATCTACAAAGTCTATATGTACATATACCCGTGAAAAATCACTGTCGCACAATGTAATCTATGTAGGAGGTATTAACATAATCCAACTTTTTGTTACACTCGTCAAATATATATATAGGTCTCTAGAGATAATTCCAAACGAGCTGTTTGTTTAATTTTTTATATCAAAAGCTATTCGTATCGTACCTTTGTCGTTGGGATCGAATTCTGCCTCCAGCTCCTCTTTGGTTGGATCAGCATCGACCGCCGCCGCTGTGGCTGCTGTCTTTGAATTGACATCAGTATCAGTTGCTGCTGGTGTATTCTTATTGGTTGAGGCGGCAGCTGCTGCTGATGTGTCGTCGGATTTCTTCATGGTTGCTCGTACTTTATGTCCTCGGAATGCGGCTTGGATTTTTGTTGCGGCTTTTTCTATAAAAAAAATAAACAAGCAAAATACATTATATTATATATGGTTAGATAACGGCATTATAAAGTAGGAGTAGGAGTGGGTAATAAATGAACACACATAGAACAGAGAACATATAGAAAAACACAAATGCAAAATGCCTTGCATCAGATATAATGATGGTGGTTTTGCAAACTATATCGATCCGCAGAAACAGAAAGGCGTACCCGCTGAACAAGTGAACACTGACCCCATTATTAGTTTTTTAGTGTACGAGTATATAGGAACTCGGTCACCGCCCGCAGACGCCACAGGACGAGCAAAATAATCTTCGGAAAGTGACTTAACTAAAGCAGTTCATTATTTTAGAAGTTTCAAGTTTATAGGTTTTCCATCGTTCAAAGATGGCGGGTGTATAATTTTAAACTTAACGGGTGGTAGACTTGTGGTAGTGCGGTTTTTTGTTTCCTTTTTTTTAGGGGAGGCTATTTGAAAATGCCATGAATAAGTTGAGTGTAATCTTAAATTTTAATCAGCATGAACATTTTAGTTAGTTATTTTTTTGTTTGTTGTTGTTGAAATAAGGTCCTTTCCTTAGGGGCTGTTGGGTAAATATTTACACAATAGTTATTCGTATATACATTTAAGGAAGAAATGGAGATCAAATTTTAATTTGAACCAAACTGAAACAGCATTTTTGTCCTTTCCCATAAATATAAGTATATACGCAGTCTTCCGTTTTTCTTTCCTTGTTCTTTATTAAAAAGGAAAGAATTTCTTCAACAAAAAAGAAAAAAAAAATAATATCAAATGTCCTTAGTCCTTAATGCGGGTTTGCTAGGGAATTTATTTGTTTTCTTTTTGCCAGCTTAATTTTTAGGGACGAAAATAAAATAAGAATGATGGTAATGATGACAGCTTTAGTATAGGTTGAATTATAAGAGCAACACACAAAAAAAAAAATACAACGTTTAACGTTTAGATTGGAACAATTTGCATTATTTAAGAAGATTTCCTCTTAAGCTTTTGTATAAGATGTTGTCTTTTGCTTTACCTACCTAAAAGAAGAAATATTTGTATATTTTGTTTGAAATAAATTAAGATAAAGTTCTGTTTTTTTTTTATTTTCACATTAACACGCTTTTTATATAAAGATAGAAGAATATATTATGCGCTAAATAATTACTGAATTAATTAAGATTTGTTTTAATTTAGAATCAAGGAAGTAGCGCTAATCTGTTTTTTTTATTTTTCTGTTGATATGAGTAAAACAAAAGATTAAGCACCTTAAGACGTTTATTTGTTTTTAGATTTACATAGGGTGATGGCACCAGTAGTCGGCCCTTTAACTTTTTTTTTATCTTCAACTGGTCCTTAAAAATCAAATATTCAATTGCGGAATAGAGTATTTAGATTATCTGATTATTGGGAATGTGTAGATTATAAAATTTTAAGCGTTTTTAGTTAATTTTCTACCCAAAACAAATTATTTAACTTTATTGAGATGAAAGTGTGATTCTTGCGTAGTCAGCCCCTTAAGTTCCATTAGTCAGCCACTTGAAGTATCCAGTAGTCAGCCCCCAATAATGTGTAAAATATAAGCGGCTGACCATAGAAAATGTGTCTTCTGAAGTCAGCCGTCCATTCTACCTTCAAATTAACAGTCAGCCGGGGGAGGCTGACTACTGAAACTAAAGTTTTTTTTTATATTCTTCTGGCAAAAATCAAAAGAGAATAATAATATCATTGACTTTGCATACTCAGGTAAAAAAAAAAAAAAACAAAAAAGTGATTTTCAGTAGTCAGCCGGGGGAGGCTGACCTTAGGGGAATTAAAAAAATGTAGTCTCCAGAAAGCAGCCCCCCTTGTAAATACCTATTTAACAATATTTTACAATATTTTTAGTTAAAAAAGTGTAAATTAAACTATAAATAACCTATAAATAATCTTATAAAATAGTAAACTTAAATATTTTGGTAGTTATAGTTCTTTTTCCAAAACACTTCTGCTAATTTTAATTTAACAAAAAATCACACAATCGACACTTAGAAAAACTTGAAGCAAACATGCATTTTTAACAAGAAAACAAGCAGCGCCATTGGCACAAAATTTTGGATCCAGGCAGAAGATAAGTTAGGCTTTTAGAAAAAAAATATTTTATGGTAAATAAACGAAAATCGTCACTATTTTGCTGTATTTTATAACGAAGTGGCTGACTACTGGGGGGGGGGCTGATCTTACACGCCATCACCCTACATACATCCCGATTACCGAATCCGTTAGCGGGAGTAAAACGGAGGAAATATTAGGCGCGTTCAGAAAAAAGAAAACGAATTCGAGATTTTTTTTCCTCAGTATTTTGACAGCTAAACTACTAAATTTTGCTGAGGAATCCTGTTCATGAACCAGAGATTGCTGAGGGCTATGAGATTTCATTTTCCACCAAAAATTTCATAACCTGTCGATAAATCAACGCATAAAAATGGAGACATGGATACAAGAATAATATGTGAGTACAATGGATAGATTATGGCGTTTTATTAGAACTTGTATATTGCTGCGCTAGCTGTAAATTACCAATATCTGAATAGACTCTTGAAAAATTTATTGTACCTATACCTTTAATTTGAATCAATACTATTGATTTGTTAAATAATCAGATATTCATTTAACAGTAATAATATCTTGAATGTACTTGGTTACAAAATATGACGTGAATTAAAAAAAAATACATGTATAAATGCAACTACAGATCAAACTCAAGCTACACACTATCCGTCCCTGAATACATTACATATGTATTATTTATAAACATTGTAAAAATTAGGGCGTCAAAAAAAATGTAATTATATAAAGATTTAAAACTATAGCGCATAATTTTAAACGATTAAGTGCGATGTTAAAGCTTTTTTTAGTATGATACTAGGTTAAAAACAGGATTTTCAATATTTTAAACGAGTTTTAGCACGGTATCTTTTTAAAATTTTATTAAAGTTAAAATCATAAAATTCCTATTTTAACTTTTTAGTATCATGCTAACTCCAAATGTCACTTTGACAATTAAAAATGGTACGTCTGCTTACTTGTTTGCACGAACTGTCACTTTTGTAGGCGTGTTCAGCTTTTATTTATTAAGGAAATAGGTTTAGTATGACACTATAGTTAAAAATTGTTTAAAATTAAGAATATTTAAGTAAAGTACTTTAAAGTAATTAGTATCATGTCAATTCCTTAACATCAGGCTGTTTTAAAATTTTCGCCTTGTCTTTATATGGACCATTATTTGAAATGCTCAAAATCTCATCCAAAAATATGTGATTTAGTTACTATTGGGACGACATATTTCATTTGACATTCATTTTTTGCTTTAATGCATAAATTAGATGTCTAAGAACGAGAAAAAAACTGAAAAACTTAAGAGACTTTTGTGAAACACCCTCACCTTATAGTACATAGTCCCGCACACTTCACATTATTAATAGTTGTAAATTTCTTACCTTGGTTTTTTTTTATAAGTGTTAGGGTAGCAACACTTTTTTTTGAAATGTCATCCTCATCGTCACCGAACACAAAGGTGAAATATTCGGTTCATTTATTTTACAGGCTTAGGCTGTATATTTTGTTTCGTGTGTGGGCCGTGGGGTTCTAGGGAAATGTGAATTGCAAAACTCACACATCACTTGGGGACTTTGGTGTATAGCAAAACAAAAATATGATTTGTAATATGTACATTTTGACACATGGGGGTTAAGTAATATTCTAATGTGCACGACATACAGCACAGCACATATATTGAGAATGTTGGGTGTGGTTTTTTGCGCTTACCTACTCGTAATTATGTTAAGACAATAAACCCTGAGGTTTAGGTATATGGAATGACATTGATATTTTCCATGTAGGAAATGGTGTGTTTTTCATTACAGTTGACATAAAATAACATTAATATTTTGTTGGTGTGCGAAATTTATCATTTTGGGTAGTTTACATTTTCCTGTATTAACTGCAAGGCAATTATTTTACAATACTCATAAACCAAACAAAAACAATCAAAAAAAAGTTTCACGAGTTATAATTTCCTCGATAAATCCAAGCATCGGGTTTTATTGAGGCTATTATTTTTGTGAGGTTAATCCATTTTAGAACAAAGACATACTCATAACTTTTGGACGTTTCATCGAAGAGCACTATAGCAAGCAAAGCACGTAGGGGTCACTTCTTGCTTCGAATATTTGTTAGCAGTTTTATTATTAATAACTTGTCAGTCTTATCCAATCAATATTCAATAACAGATACTTATGTATCTGTTTTATCTTATACTGATTTCAGGATAAATAAATAATTGACAGTGATAAGCTTTTTATAAATCCCCCAATATTAACCAATAATAATCATTTAGATAGATGTACAGTATACATACATACTTATGTAGATATATAGGTCGCCTGAAGATTGTTTTGATGGTACAAACACTTAGGTACGTACCTATTGATTGAGGTCTTTCATTTGTTTTGTTTTTATAAACCTGTGCCTATGTTGTAACTCTCGCATCGATAAAATTGAACGAGAATCGATTTGTTTCAATTTTCATGGTTTCTGGACTAATTTTATTGATGCGAGATTTGAACGTAGGCACAAACTTAAGTTTTTCGAAGGCTTTAATGCTCTGATTTCAAGAAAGTAAGTTGGAAGGTCATACGCCACATCATGCAACTTCTTTAACATCACAACTTGCGAGGCAAAAGCAGAGTTAATATTTTACAAAAGTTTTAAGTCTTTTTAGTTATGCCGAATTTGTAAAATTTTGTGCAATTTCAGAAAAAAAATTCAAGCCCAAAACTAAATATTTGTGAAATTTTATGCAAATTCAGAAAAAAATTTAAAGTTAACAAACTGATATAAAAATACAAACATAACACAACGAAGCCGCAATCGGAGCTATACAGACGGGAGGTTAACTATTTCGCCAACTTTTGACGTTTCAAATTCTTATAGAAAAAAAGTCCGCAACAAATGTGGGAAATATAAAAAAATATCGATACAAATTAATTTTTTTTTTAAATAAACAAAAAGATTTATACAACTCTATTGTGTTGTGGGTACGTAAAAAATAGCACGTACGACACTTTTTAAAAGCTATTCAAGTTTCAGTTCCAGTTGCAGTACTCCATTGTATTTATTGTATTTATTGTATTTAGACAGCAAGGCGTCTCAGTTGGGGAAGGTCATAGGACAAAAAATTTCATATATAGCTGATAAAATCTCAGATTGGAAAGTTAAATCACGAAAAATAAAATGCTCAACTGGGTTGCAGGTAGTTGCTTTAATTAAGCTGCCTTTTTTCTTAAGATTTAAAAAAATAGAAAAATAAATAAATTAACTAAAGTGAAAGCTGATGGATAACCAGGGTTTAGTTAGTAAGTTTGCATAAATCGAGGAGACCTACAGCTGAATCGGAACTGATAATTTTAAGGCAGATTGATCCATCAAATTGATTCTCATTTTTGAAAATAAAAAAGGAGATTAAAAAAAAAACAAATATACTGTCCTAACCTTTATCTCTACAAATTCAGTGGTTTTATAAGCTTAAATGCAAAAGAAGATACGATAAGAAGACTTTAATAAATTTGCCATCTACAAATTTGGTAAAAAAACAGAAAAAAACAACCAATTTGTGAAGATACTTTGATTCGGTTAACTATAAAAAAATTAAAAGTAGAGAAACGATTGAATATACAGACACGCTGCACATGTTTTTTTATCCATGAGATAAGAGTAAGATATTTTATCATGACAAATGGACAAGAAACACACTTGGCGGTGGCAGTCCAGTGTCCCTAAAAAATGTAAAAAGACATTTTTCTTAGGTGGTGTGATGATAGAGATGGCTGGGCTTGGGATTCGATCCGTGACATTACAGTATACACGTTTAACATTATGCCAAGGTAGACTATATAGATTTAACTCATACATAAAATGATTCCATACAAAGGTAGATATGTATTTAAAAAATTAAAAAACCATGAAGGCTACAAAAAATCCTTTTAATAAAAAAAATCTAAAAAAAAAGTGTATAAACAACCCCAAGAGTATACCTATATTTATTTTTTAATACTCAAACACACACGTGAATAAATCCATTTCAATTCAATTTAAAAAGGAAAAAAAGAAAAATTTGAATGTGGTATATGTATATTGTATATGGATATGAAATCCCAAATAAATAAAAAAGTATCATGTTTCTCGATTCAACAAAGCCATTTGAACTTTTGACATTATTTCATATACATATGTATGTATGCATTTTAAATATTAATACAAATGTATGCAGCTATCCATGTTTTTTTTTTTTCATATTTATAAAAGCTACAAAAAAAATATTCATTAATTTATTATCAAATAACATATTCAATTTTTTTTTCAACAATTTTTTCTGCATCAATTTTCAATCTAGAAAATATAATAGTGATTTGAATCTGGAATTTTAACTCAAATAAATAATGCATTAATATACTCAATTTTTAACCAGGCTTAAACAGCTTATACAAATGAAGCGAAACTCATTTAAAATTACTGAACTGAATATATTTACCGGGGAATCATTTTTTTTTATATATATATTTTTTGCAATATATGTAATGTAGGTACAACAAAATGTTCTCTCTTGTACTGGTCCCAAATGCCATGCATTAAGCAAAGTGATTTTAGTAACACCTGGGTTTTTCAAATCCACCAGTCTAAAAAATGGCAGGCAAAAGCTTAACAGTAATTTTTTTATATTCCCGCGAGTGATGTGAATTCAAAATAAGGGACGAAATGATGTTTCTCTTGAACAAACTTTTTTGTCAGTCGTTTAATTTAAGTAACAAGCAAAAAAAAAAGGTTTACCCTATTAGAAACCAAAGAGCTTTATATAATATCGCTTGGGCGAAGGGTATTGAATCAGCGGCGGGTTACGACCTTTTCCTCGAAAATTTCTTTATCTCTATATAACTATATATGTACGTATTATACCTTTCTTCTAAACGTTTTCTTTTAAAATCCCCTGATGTATTTGGTTCACTCGGTTTGCAATTTATTTCATTAACTTTAAGGCTTGAATCTCAAATTTTAAGCTTTTTAGACGTTTTTATATAAAAAAAATATTCTATGTAAACAAATGCTGCTTCCGGTTAGAAAGTGAAGCTATTATAAGGACCTTTTTTTTGTATAATGAAATTTTTGGTGTATAATTTTTTGATTGGAATACTTGCTGACGTTAAGTATATCTAATAATGAAGTTTTTCGAGGATGGTTTGCTTATAAACCGGAACACAAAATAGCGGAGTCACCACAGAATTTGGAATAAAAGAATGCCTTAACTTCGAGTACTGAATCCCGAATTGCTTCTTACTTTTTTTAATTGAAAGTCTGATGCATGAGATTAGGAGTTTCTATTTTGTTGATTTTGACAGTTTTTAGGGATAAAAACATTGTGAAGTTAAAAATATACAGTTTAATTCGCGACCTTTACACTTTAAGGGAAGGTTTTAATTTCGCTGAGTATAATAAATGGGACTATCTATCTCACTTCCACTCTTTAGAGAAAAAAATGAAACACCATTTTGAAATGCATTATATTAATCTACTTTTGTTTTAAATCTAAGTCTCTGTTCACAGTGGACTATCTACTCTAATTTTTTTTTTGACGTTCCACTACTTTATCTCACTCCCACTCAATGGCGAGAAAGAGTGAATTTTTTATTAACTTCGCAATGGAAATAATTGTAATTGGTCCGATTTATCGAATCGAAAGTTTTGACATATCTCCACGTTTCGAGGTCCCAGGAATCCGAATCCGTCGTTTTGAGAGAGATGTCTGTATGTGTGTGTGTGTATGTACGTTCGTACATTCGTACGTTCTTAGGTTCGTACGTTCGTATGTTTGTACGTTCGTACGTTCATGAGCCTTTCTATCGTTCACTGTATCTCGAGAACGAATAGAGATATCGACTTCGAGTAAATTTTATTTAACAGATAATAACATCACAAAGTACAAAAACGGTACCCAAAAAAATTCAATTAGCATTTTTTTTACTAAAGCAATTTAAAAAAAAAAGTTGTTAAAAATAGTTTCATCTTAAATATTTCGACAACAAAAAATGCCATCGACTTCAGGTTAATTTTATTCTACACATAATGACGTAATAAAGAATTGAAAAGAATTAAAAAAAAAATCAACGGGCAGTTTTTTTTTTAGATAAAAAAACATGCTAACATTTTGTGAAAAAAACGTGTTTCGGTTGTAATATTTTGAGAACAAACAGCGATATTAACTTCGGGATAATTTTATTCTATATACGATGCCATATTTAGTTACTGATATAAATTTTAAAAAAATTCAATTGACGGTTTTTTTTTAAAGCAAAAAACTACAAGAAAATACTTAAAATCGTTGAAAAACGTTTTTCGGCTCCAATATTTTGAAAACAAATACTAGCTTGGAAGCTGGGCCAATTTTATTCTGTACATAGTGACGTAGTCAATAGCTGATAAGATTTGTTGAATTATTCAATTGACAGTTTTTCTTAAATCAAGAAATTTTCAAACTCAAACCACTAAAAAAAATTAAAAAAATGTTTTTCAACTCGAAATCTCGAAAACAAACAAAGCTATCGACTCCGGAATAATTTTATATTACACATAATGATATAACTAAAATTGGCATGGTTTGTAGAAAAATTAAATTGATAGTTTTTTTTTTCAAAGCAAACACATCTGTCAAAAATACAATTAAAATAGTTGAAAAATAAAATACGCCCCAACTTTGGTTTTCACTTGATTGCATTACGAAAACCTGATTCTGATAAGTTCTTTTAAGATTTTGAATTAGGAATTTTTTTTATAACAAAATAACATCGGGTATCCAATTTCCACAGGGACCAATGGGAAATTACCAGTGTGGGTCGTACCCAACCTCTTTTTTATTATATGAGTGTTAGATTAAATTCCATCGTATTCGTACAATTCAAAATTGCAACAACAACATCGGTTCACTAAATTCAATTCAAATTTATTCACATAATTTATTTACTTCGTTTTATATTTATTATTTACATTTACGTCATTATCATTGTGGGTACGTTTTTGAAGAAAAAACATATAACATCAATCAAGTTTAGCACTTTAGCCAGGAGGCCTGCATACCTATTGTATACATTTACCCATCAATCAATTTAAAAACCGCATACCTATATAAATAGTCAAAAATACTTCCTCAACTCAGTTTATAAATAATTTGTGAGGATATGAAAGAGAGTCCTATATAAATCATAAAATGACCTTCCGCATATCTCTCTACACGAAATAAAAAAATGAGACCATAACATGTAACTTCAACAAAACTTCAACAGAAATGTCTGTAATAAAATTTTCAAAACATTGTTTGCATCCATTTTTTTTTTTTTACTTTTGCAATTTAAAAACGGGGATTCAAATGAAGGTATACCCATTACCCAGTATGCAAAAAGCTCATAAAAATACACTCTATAGAGTTTAGTTGTGGTATAGGTGTAGGTAAGGTACGTATAATATTCATCATTTCTGTCTAGGAAACACCCAATAATATCATCAGCCATTTATAGGTATATGTATGTAGGCAAGGACGAAATGGTGTTGCTGATGGTTGCATGATCCTTCTCCATAGGATATCTATTTTCTAGTTCTACTTTAACTTCTTTTTTTTATTTCTTTTCCTCTTATTTTTCTTTCAATTTTCAAAATAGATTAACCTTTTACGGGTGAGAACCATCTCATGGATAGATAAACCATGTTATATTTTATGTGCACATCATAGAGCATAATGTTGCATGCATATATACTTAAATACCTCATAATACATGTAAATATGTATGTATGTGTGTTCAAATATATATAGCACGGGTACTTTGGTATGGTGGTGCTACAAAGCACATAAGAGGATATTCAGGATGAAAGCATGATGATAGAAAAATTTCCACTTTATCGATTTCTTTTTATAATACCATTCATTCCATCTCCACCCAACCGCCCTACCTCCTGCTCATGATGGTACTCGCGTGCTGTCAACATCCTCCTAATTCACTCGAGCATAATATTATTTATACGAGTATATGCATGTGTGGGGGTCATTTTTTTTTTTTAAATAATAATTTCGATCAGAATAGGATATTTTTAAAGTCACGTTGAAAAGTTTTGGGGCATATTTTAGGTGCGGTCATTCAAAATGTAGGCCATATTAATATCATATCATTACTAGTTATGCATTTAGAAAATCCAAAAAGAAAACAAAATGCAAAATCATGAATTTCCATATGATTTCATGTAAAAGGTAATTTTGAGATTCCAATTTCTATATAGGGTTCGTTTCAAAATGATTGCTCAAATCGCATTTGCATTTGTTTTCTCTGTACTTTTTTTAGCTTTTTAAGCTTATACAAAAATAATTCTACTAATGAAGGTTTTTACACAAAGAAGGGAAAATATCATCCCCAAGTTTTGCTGTAATAATAAAAAAAAAAGAAGAGCAATAAGAGTTTATACCAATAAGGAGTAAGGACACAGAAAAACAAATGACACCCTGGAAATGAAATCTCTTGTTATCAAGTTTCATGGTCAAATATATATTAAGGTTCTTCTTTAAATTTTATCTATATATAGCATTATTAAGCAGTTTTCAACCGAAGGCAATAAAATAAAAACACAGGACAAATTTCTTGTTTTTTTTTATTTTTCTGGGCGAGACTTTTCCCATAAAAGCTATATCGTTAAGTTTATTTTTTTGACCAGTATTCATCCCTCTATATTGCTTACGTCAAGTAATAAAAATGTGTATAGAAATGCAAGAGCCATGGTATCTCCGAAAGAACTTTTAAAAAGAGATTTTTTTTTTTTAAAAGGGAGTTTAAGGCTAATAATAATAAATCAAAACATTTAGAATTTCTAATTAAAAGAAAATAATATTAAAACTTAACATTAAAAATTCTTACTAAAATAATTATTTATTAAAAAAAAAAAAATCACAAAAAGAATATAAAAATTCCTTAACCTTATTTTTAGAGACTATTAAGATACCATTTGGCATTTAATGAGATAATCAACAGTAAAATACCACACGAATATGTGCCAGTAAGAATTTTTACGATTATATGTTTGGCACACAAAATAATATAATATTTAATTTTATATTTTTCAAAAATACCTTTTGAAATATGCATTGATGAAAAGACATGTTAAAGTTGTAATAAAGTGCAGAAAAATATATTCAATATTCGTAGCTGAATTTAGACATAAAAAGGTTATTCAAGTAAGACGACTTATATACATTTAAGTATCGGAGGTATTTTTTTTTATATTCTAATGAAATTTTTAAGGTTAAAATTGAATGAAAACTTTTTTGATGTCAAAAAGGTACAATTTAAAATTTTAGAGAATACATTATTTTATTTTACAATTTTGTCTAGAAAAATTCACGTCACAAACAATAAATAAGCTCATGTCAAAATAAAGTGCACATAAGTTGAATCATTTGAGAAAAGCGAAAACAAAAAATATGCACGACTAGATTACACGAACCTATAAGCTATTCTGGTAAACAACTTAAAAGGTGTATACAACAATAGGTTTGCCAGAGTATAGGGCTGTAAAATGTCACTCTAAAAATTATTTTTGTTTCGAGGCGAATAGAATCTGACTTTAATTTTGGCATAGTGGCTGTGTTTTACCGATTCTGTCGTTATTTAAAAAAAAGTGTGAGTTCTGGTACTCACGGTTAAGATGTTTAAACATCGAATTAAATATTCAAGTGCTCTTTTTATATCACAGAACGCGACGAGTTCGAACTGTCAACCAAATTTCAACCCAAACAAAATTCGATCTTCGATCTAGTTTGAAGTACGAACGAACGTACCCAATATTGCCGTCAGCATAGATGTTTACACATCAAAAAAAATCCACTACTTTATCTACTTTCAGGACGGTGTACATTGAATTGAGGCCGCTACTTCATTTTGACTTCTCATTACCAAAAAAAAATTAACAATTCTGTTTCACTTAGCTGTCTCTTTTTCACTATCAACTGGAGAATTAAAATCGGTCATGTTCTTTCTGAAATAAAAATGGCAAACTGTCATATTTTGAGGAGTAGGGATCAAATTTGGTCAGTTTATATTTCAGAGATCTCACAAATTTTGCTCCTTCGAAATTGAGTCTAATCTTAATTTTTTTTTCCTCCATATTTGACTCAAAAACTGAGAAATTTTGCTGAAAATGTGTGATGTCACTTTTAAAAACGTCAACGTCAACAAGATTTATTAGCAAAAAACGTTAGCAAAGCCACAAACTCGGAATTTATATTTTTACTTTTTAATATTTGAGAATAATAAATACAACTTTAATTTGTGAATTATTAATAATTAATAAATTTTCTCAGTGATTTCATTAATAAGAAAATATGAACAAATGAGAAAAAATGTATTTCTAAAAAATAATTATATAAAACTATAAAAGTAATAGTACAACAGCCATTTTTTAAATTTGTTGTTGTTCTTTTGTTTCAAATTGGCTTTCTGCCCGAAGAAATTTCTTGAATAGATAATAGGCGTGTTTTTTGCAGGTCCGGGGGGAATCGAGAAAAAAAAATTATACCTCGTAACCGTCTAATTTGTCTAAAATGGAAATACTGCATGAAGAGACCCAATGAGTCCGCGTGACAGAGTGAATCCAATGTAAACAACGTCCCAAAAAGAAAATGTGCTTGTGCATATTTTTTTAGCGATTAATCAATTTATTAAAAAAAATGGAGTGTGACCTTGAATTCACCTGCTCAATCAAATTAATTAACTATAAAAGGCATTACTATTCCTACTCGAAGAGATTTAATTTGTTTTAAAATAAAATGCACCACTGCGTCGCACGAACTTGCTCTTATGTGCGATCACACTGTGGTTTTAAAGTCTTAATAATTTTAAAAACTTTAAAAAATAATTTTGAATTTTTATTTAAAAATCCAAAATTTAATTTTTTGAAAATTTTGATATGTAATATTACATTCAGACTTATTAGTAGCTTCTTTGTAAAAAATTTCATTAAAATTGGTTCAACAGATAATGAGATAGTCGAAAACCCAAAAAATGGTTCTATGAGAGGTACCATTTTCAAACGATAGATACATTTTTTTTTCAATAATATGGTAGATCGTTCTGATAATAGTTTACACAAAATTTTAATCAAAATCTTAGGATCCGTTTTTGAGAAAAATGAGATTTTCAATACCTACCGGTTTTTAAACACTTGTATGGGAGGTACCGTTATTTTTGGTTATAAGAAAAAAAAATTATTTAAAATTTTGCTAGATAATGCCAAAAAACAGCTGGGTGCTTAAATTAATAAAAATCGAACAAGTCGTTTTCGAATTCTAAAGTTCTCAAACAAAATTTTTGGAAAATTTGTATACACAATATTTTTAAAATTATTGTAAACATTCTCTATAAAAAAATTGATCAAATTCATTTGAACCATTTTTGAGAAAATTGAAAATAAAGTAAAAAATTGCTCTATGGGAGGTACCATTTAAAACCATTTTTCCGATAAATTTTTTTATAAAATGGTAGCATTTTTGTAAAAAAAATTACTCAATTTTTTTTTAAGTTGTGGGTAAGTTTTTGAGAAAAATAATATTTTCATAATTTGGTAAAAAGGTAGCGTTATTTTTGGTCTTAAAAAATGGAAAAAAACGTTTGGGGGAAATTGCCAAAACATGCTAGGTATACCAAGTTTAAAGAAAATCGAACCACCTGTTTAAGCCTGTCCGAAAGGACAGACAGACAGAATTGCGAGACCCACTTTTTTTCCTTCGCTATCATCGTAATGTCAACTTTGATCAAGTTCGATTTTTTTACGAATGCATAACTTACCATATAGTACAGTACTTATGTATATGTACATCGCAAGCCAAATTGCGTCCCGCCTTAGGTGACAAAAAACCTGGTCATTATATTTGTATGGCTTATTGATTCTTCATTCTGAATATTCATATGAAAAATTAAACATTTTTATCAAGATTCAATAATATGATATATTTTCGATATTCATAATAATTTTAACTGTTGTACTGAAAGAATCACTAAAGTACTACAATTTTTTTAAGTTTGTTAGAAATTACTTACTTCACAACTTTCCTGGTGAAAATAGAATAGCACCTATACATACATATTGTTACATTGTTAGTAAAAATATGTTTCGATTGAAAACGAAAATATTAAAATCAAATATTTTGAAAACATGTACCTACGTATTTATACATTATTTTTTGTTTAAAAAAAAAAAAAATTGTTTAAAACAAAAAATAATTAATTTAAATTTGAAGGCAAAAACGGTTGAGTTGGTTCGCCCGATGGTTACATAGCTAACGCCAGTTTACGCTATTGTCCACTTGTCAATTACCCCTATGTTTTTAGGTTCTTAATGTTTTTCCGTTCCAGAATAAAAAACCCTCGGATTTAAGCGGATTTATATTTTATTATAATGGATTATGTCTGAAATGTATTTACCCTAAGACTACTTATATAGAACTTAGTCAAACGATTACATTTTTGAATAACTCTCAAACAGTGAATTTTCTAGGAAAAGTTGTATACCTAAGTAAATAAGGTTCTGTAGGTAAAAGATTAACTTTTTTTTTTTTGCACATGAGCAACAGCAACTGTTATGGAAATAATTCGAATTACAAAGTTCTGGCACACAGTATGAGTATCTATACCTACTTATAAAATAAAAATAAAAAAAAATCGCCAACAGTTTGTTTCGTAAAGTTTTTTTTTTTATTTTGAAAGAATTAATTGCTTCGCAAATAATCCTTATAATAAGGACCTATTTGCATTTAAATGATAGTCAAACTTTGTTGAATTCTTTGGAAATTTTCAAATTAATGTCTGTTTGATGTGATTTAATAACCTTATGGTATAAGTATAAGTATATAAGCAAACGACTCAATTATTTTCTGCGTTCCTTCTTCTTCATTGAGATTTGTAATTAATATCTTTAAAGAGTCCATATATATAAAACTCTTGGGGAAATTTAATTCTTTTTAAGCTTATATAAAGCCGCACGAGACTGGAAAAGAGCGTTATGAAAAAAAACCTCCGGAAGGGGGGGGGGGGGATATTGCGACTTCCTTCCATATCTGAGATGGAGAACAGTTTATTATTCAAGTATACCTACTACAACATGGTTCATTGAGTACTTGACTTGTTGTTCAGGGATGTCAGTGAAAAATCCTCTCAAACTTTTAATCCTTACTGTGAAATACTTCACATATCATCATATGACTGCTGCACAGTTTTATAATTTTTCAACCTCTCTATACATAGGTATAGCTTTCACTTTTATTTTTGTTTAAGGATGTGAAAAATCTCGAATATTTTTTGCTGAGTTGAGTTTATGATGCAATTCTTGAAATTTGCAAGTCATAATCAAATGGATTGAGAAAGATAAATCCATCTGAGACTTCGCGATGGATCCAAGGTTCTTTTAATTTTAATATCAAAGACAAAGAAAGAATAACAAACAAAAAAAATAAATAAGTGGTACAAATTTCAAAGCGGAAGATGGAATTTTCAAGTGCCCTAAATGTCCCTATTCCGAGTACCCACACAAACATACCACTTTATGGCGTCGTCGTTTTCATTAATTTGCAATTCGAAGTTATAAATTGGCAAAGATTCATACGGAAATGCAGATTTCAGAGGTGTACATCCGTGTTTTTTTTTTTTTTTTAAGGCACTCTCTGACACCCCGAATCGACCCTGTGGTGGTGTGTGTCATCCATGCTGTGACCTGTAATGGTGACAGACATTGTATTCTAGGATTTATTTTACAACTCGAATTAATTAAGTTGCACTTGCATGTTTAAAAAAAAGCCTGCGAGGAAGGAAGTGGTGCCAACACTTTGTCAAGATTTATAATTAAATTGTAATTCCGTTGAATGTGAGGGAATTTTTTTATTTTATTTTTTATTTTTTTTTTTAGTTTGCACTCAAATTTTTGTTTGGTAAAATAATTTCCAGCTGAAGTTGCTTAATTAACAGATTGTTGGGGTTTTATGATGGATATATTTTTTTTTAGAACAACTTTTTGTGGATGAAGAGATTTGAGGAATTTCAATGCAATTTTGTGATGATGAAAAAAAATAATTGTTGGCTTTTGAGTTTTAATTGTCATGCTGAGCTGCAGATAATTTAATTAAAGCTTTATAACAAGAGTTTTATCAATGGGATTGTTTTTAATTGTCAAATATCCCACTCGGATTTTGTTGTTTTCAGATAAAATCATAGTACCATAAATTGACGGTTAAGAATAAATACCTGGTGTTAAACATATTGTGAAATTCATTTTTTTTTATTTGTGGTTTTATTATCTTTTCTTTTAATTAACAAAAATATTTTTTTATTATTTTACCTGATAGAATTTATCCCCCGAGTATAGGGAATAATTTGTTTCAGGAAAATTTGGCTGTCATTACATTGAATTTCTACTGGAGGGAAATTTATTCGGGGGAAGATTAACGACAGAAAAATAAAAAAAAAATAAAATATTCTCTGGGGGAAAAAAATTACCCTCGAAAAAGGGCCCATTATTTTATTTTTGGAAATTCTTCTGCTATCGTTAATCTTCCCCCGAATAAATTTCCTTCGAGCAGAAATTCAATGACAGCCAAATTTTCCTGCAAAAGTGCCGACTACAACATCCAAATCTTCTGATGTAACATTTAGAGAAGGGTTCTACAACAGCTGTATTTTTTTTCTTCAAAATTTTGAAATCTCTCATCAAGTTTTGAATTAAGATTATAAAAAATCGACTGAAAGAGTTTGAATAAAATATTAGGACTCTCTTCACTTATCTAAGTATACTCTTCCACGACCAAGTAAAAATTTTTTGTTGATTTTGATTAATTTTTATAATTTTTATAACTATTGCTATACTGAGACGTAACTTCCGACATAGTCTCCCGTCTTGGTCGGTTTTAAAACATAAAAACAAACATTTCTTTAAAAAATTTAATTGAAATTCTGGAATAAAAAATGTATCTATTTTAAGGTTTTAAGTAAAACCAAAAAAACTTTTATTTAATGACGGTAATCAATAATTTCAATTTCTAAGTAGTCGGTCACTTTCAGATAAATTTTAACAATTTTTTTTAATAGTATGGTGATGACTATATAGTTTCATTTAATAGCATATAAATTATCTTTCTATCCCAGCAATACAGGCACTTTTTTTTAGTTTCCTTTTTTTTATTTTTGATTTATTTCTGACAGGGCGAATATTCCTTTTTATGTTCAACCACATTTCTGTTGAGGAAAAAAAGGCTTTCTTCATTTGGTAATAAAAATAATGGTTCGACCATTAATAGTGAGTTTTTTTTTTTTTTTTTTTGAAAATAGAAATACATCTTTTTTGCTTACTCCCCCAAAAAAGCAATTATGAACATCGAAGTCCTTCTTTTAAGGACATTCATACATACATACATATACTTCTCAAAAAAAAAAAAACATAAATATTTCTCAATTGGATAAACATGAAAGGAAATGACCACCCAAAAAAATAGTGAACCTAGCATTTTTATTGTGGTTAGCTTTTATAATATATAACATAAAATAAGCCTGTCAGACAAAAAAAAAAATAAAAACGTGTTTTTTAGTCACGATCTAAACACAAACTGAGACACGTAATAAAATTTATCATAAATGTTATATGTATAGCCATACATGAACATTAACATTTGCTTTCAAATTTATTTGGGTGAACATCTTTTATAACTGTATATCAATTGACATATATCGAGTCACAAATAAAATATTCTTCAGAAAGGAATTATGTATGTACAATGTACATGTATGTATCATTTTTACGAGAAAAAAAAATTAAGTTATCAATGGACATTAAATAGAGCTAAATTTAAGACATAATAAAGACACAAAATAATTTATCATTAAAATAAGAGTTTATAAGGAGAAAAATGCAGTTCGACATTATTTTGTATAGGACATAAAGTGAGAACCAAAATATATATAAAAAAAATAATCAAATTCCTGAAAACAATCTCTTGAGTCTTGCTATTGAAAACTAAAATAACTAAATGGCGCCCAAAAGTTGAATAAAACATTCACAAATTTCTTATAAAAAAACAGTTTTTAATTTTACCAATGAGAGAATCAAACACGCTATTGTTTGTCAATTAGATTGAATTGAAAATAATTTTTAGGCAAATGATAAAACTTTAATTTCTATTTGTTGATAAAAAAAAAATATTCCATAAACTTTTAAAAGTTCTTTCTTCAAATTCAAATTGCTGCAAATTATGATCTAAATTTTTAAATGTAGAAGTGAAATAGGAAATTACGCGCCCAAAAGCAAGGAAATAGCAACTGGTTAAATATACAATTTGAATTTACTAATTTCACGTGAAATGGCGCCCAACGTGAAAATCAAATATCAAGATTTTATTGAGCTCGATTGAAGTACCCTAAGAATAATGATTTGCATCGGAAAAATACTTAAAAAATAGAAGATATTAAAAAAAAAAGAAATTCTTTATAAATACATTCGTAGTTTTTGTATAGCTGTTTAGTTTCACAGACTCAGATAGCTAATTCAAATATCAACACATACTTTTGTCAGTGTTAAATTAAAACCAGAAAAACTAAAATAAAAGTTTGATGGATTTTTTTACTAACTCTTTAATGGCGCCCAACTTCAAACTCAAGCATGAATTACCCACCGTAATTCGGTTACTCGGTAATAATAACTAAACATCAGAAAATCTTCTTTTTTTATGAAAAACGCTTCATAAAATTGTCTATACATACCTACTTAGTTTCAATGGTGCTTAATAGGGCAAAAATTAAGTAGTTACTTATGTATCTACCAATTTATTATCTTAATGCTTTAAATGCACAAGTTAAATTAAAAACTAACAGAACCAAAAAAAAAACATTTAGTAGCTGGATTTAATAGAAATTTTATTGATCCCACGTTAAATGGCGCCCAATGCCAATCAAACTTAAATATAATCCTATCGTTATTGAATTGGATTACATTGAAAATAATTTGCTGACAAAAACTAAACCCAAAATGCTCTGAACATCGATTATTCAAGGCCCCTATAAGCCTTACTACAAAAAATCAACCTTAAATCTTGGTTATCATTCCCTTATACCCTAGTAGGTAGTATATATCTAACAATTTAGCATTATGGTATCATGTTTCTTAGAAGCTAACATAATCCTTGAATTTGCATCTTATTTTCTTTACTCCTTGCCAGACGACGATGGTATATAGTAGATGTGTGAATTTTAAGTTTTCATCAGAGTTTTATATCCAACACAAGATAATATTGTTTTGCCATGTAAGTAAGTAGGTACACATCAACTTCGAACTTTGAAAAAAAATAAAAAAAAAATAAGATTTCCCTTAAATTGCACCCAAATGTAAAACCCCAAAAACAATTTCAAATTGTGTGTTGCCATAAACATAAATATTTGTTGGTTTTATTTATTTTTCCTGCTTACATATTAACAATCTAATGGAAGAATCCCTTTAATCTTCTTTGAAGATAGAGTAGGATATATCTATATTGTATAAGCCCTGTTGCTACCCCTTTAACGAAGACGACAAAAAAAATGAAAAAAAAAGAAGGAATATATGTACGTGTTACTTTTACGCATAAACTTTATAAATAATGTATGTTATGTATAAGTATTACTTTTTACTATCAATCCATGGACTCTGAGACTCTGAGTGATACTGAAAGCCTTACCAGGCTTACTCAATCCGGAAATTATCTTGATTCGATTCAATTTGCATAATGTATCTACAAGATATAGCAAACGAATAACGATGGAATGGAAGCCACATTATCCAATGATTTTCTCTTACACATCGATACCGTACTGCCACCCGTTGACGATGTGTAAAACCATTTTCAACCCAACCTCCTCCCATATAATTTATGGTGTGAACACGATAAGACCTAATTTCAGGGGCTCCACTCCATACGATCGATGATGGAGTAAAAGATACACAATACCATAGAAACTATATAGGAACCTATTAACTATACCTCGATGCTGTATAAAACGTCAAAGGCAAACTACCCGCACTAAGAGAATTTATTGAGCTCAGAAAATGCCATCATTAATTGTTAATTAATGGAATTCATATACATACATAGTGAGCGAGTAGATTGGCAATTTGTATCCTCTTACTGCGTAGGTATGTACCATTAAAGGTGTAAAAATTCGAATATAGGTATATCTACACTTTCTGCTGGCTAACTAAAGGACATTATATGCATGTAGTATAAAAGCTTTTTGGAACACAAAAGGCTAAAAAGGATAAAAAGGATGTTTTTATCCGCCGCAAATTTGTAAAAAGAAAACAAATAAAATTTATGGTTACATGTCGCACATAATGGCTCTTGTAATTCAAGCCGTTTTGATAATTAAATATGAACAACATTAATAGTCCAGTAAAATTGTCCAAAATAATTGAAAATAACTTTATAAAAAATTGATAACAACCATTTTTTCTGTTTGATTATAAAAAGTACTCTTTGAGGATTCTTATAGTCCAAAAAACTCGAACAAAAAACGTTTTGCTTTGTCGACCTTTTTGAAAAATAAATATAAAGCAAATAATATTTTTTTTTATAGGTTTTTAGGAACAATTAATATTCTCTAACTTTTTTGTCTACAAATATTTTTGATATTTTATTTAGACGCTTTTTGATGTGTACAAAAACTCAATATACAAAAATGTATAGAAAATATATTGCTTCATGTGAACATTGAATGCGATAAACTTTAAAAACCTTTTCTAACTAAAAAAAATAAAAACAATTTTTGACAGCAATTTTTTCGTGGAAATAGCTGTTAAAAATGTTTGTATACGAAAACGTTTCCGAGAGTATTCTTTTCTACAAGTAAATCCTACGGCTAATAACGGTCATTAAGGATTAAAAGAGATTTTATTAAAATGGCTGACAAAACACAACGTTTTTCTTTCGAGTTTTGTGAACTTGAAATCCCCAAGGAGTATACTCTTTATAATTATTCCTTTTTCGTGACCTTTATTTCTTAATTCAATATATTTGAATCCTATTTCTGTGGGCTTCAGGTCTTTCTTTCTTTATCTACTTTTGAATTATACTCTTTATAAACAAACAGACAAAAATTTTTAATTTTTGTTTAATAAAAATAAATAAATTGGTCGGCGCGACCAGGGCCTAGTCACTTAGAACTCTTAACCATTCCTGTGTGCGTGTTATTAACAAGAATGGAGAGGACCTACAATTTTCTACCGAATCCGAACGGCTATAGGGTGAGAAGCACTTTTCATGACAAGAGATACTTTTGGAGGATTTGTCAATTCCTCGCAAGATGGAGTAACCCGTGAAAAACATTTCTGTTTTTAGGTGGCATAGGCTGGGAATCGAACCCAAGACCTTCCACGTAAAAGTCCTACGCACTAACTATTACGCCACGGGCTACTACCTACCGATGTAAAAGCGATTCAAGCATGTTTGGCTCATAAAATCAGTTGAAAAGTAAATAATGATATGATGTGCTCGGAAAGTATAAAAGCGATTCGAACATGTTTGCCTCATAAAATCTGATATTTTTATTTATTTTGCTAAAAATAAAAAGAAACTTTAATTGATTTGAGTTTAAAAAAAACATACCATTTGTCAGAATTCCGACAAAGTTAAGCTTAAGAAATTTAACTTATATGGAAGTCTAAACTTTACTCTTTCGAAGATTTTTGATGTTTCGAACTCGAATTGACCTCCATTAGCATTGATTTTCGATACCATTTTCGTTTTATAAATTCAAAAATGTCATTTGTTACAAAACTTGTAACGTCACCTGTCATAACACATTTTGTCCTTCAAAATCTATTTCGAATATTTCTGCCACTTCAATTTGATTAGCTGTAAATCAATAAATTGTTGTTAACCATGATAAAACCTATATGTGGCTGAGCGTGAGCTGTTGGTTTTTTGTCGTGTTTGATTTAAATTCTCCCCGAATTTAATTTTATTTGCGAATCCTATAACATTCCCTTTATATATAGTTTCAAATGTACCTCCTATATCCACAAATGAAAAAAAAATAAAAGGAAGAAAACATTTTCTGGCAGTCGTTCCGGAATATTTTTCATTTCATATCTAAATTATAATAACGGTTTTACCTCTTTTACGGCTCATTGTATATTCTTTTGTTTATAAAGATTATGTATCTTTTGGGATTTTGTATGTGTTCATAATATTTTAGTTATTTTTGTGTTGAGGTACTATATAGTGGGGTTGTATATATTTTTATATCATAATCTAAAATACTGTTAGAAAGTCACGTACATAGATAGTCGTTGGTGGTTTTTTTTTCTGCTTTTTCTTCTTCTTGTTTTCATGTTTTTTTTTTTTTTTCTAAAAGCAGCCATAGAATATTATGTAGGTACGGAGATTGGAAGCTTCCTACGCATAATAATCCACTTGTCATATCTGATTTCCGTAGACTGGAAATTCACATTTGAAACAGGACATTTTCAAATAAATTGTGCTCCGGCATAATTCGGAAACGAATATCGAGATATGTATGTATATGTATGTGTGTTTGAATTTATGTAGAAGGATGAAGAAGAAGCTTTCGGAAAATGGTATAACAGAGGTTTTATTATAAATTTATAAATAAAACCAGAAATGTCACATAGCATAAAATATAGATATTAAGAAAAACGGTATATGATTTATAGGGAAAACGTTTGCTTCACGACTGTTTGTTCGACTGAGTGGAGCGGGTGGAAAGAAGAATTTGATGTTTTTATAAATAGAAGGAAATAGCTTGATTAAAATAATTATATATGAAGGCGGTGGCAGTGCGCCAGGATGAAAAGGGTTTGCATTGGTATTGAAAATGAAGACTTTTATAGTTGATAGGAATCAATGCCTTAACTGGCAGGAAACCTAAACTCACTTTCAAACAGAAAAGAACTTGAATTAAATCAATAATCGTAATTCTTGATAACAATTAATGAACTCATTCATTTACATCAAAAGTTTAACTCGAAATAATTTCGAAAGGGTAGGAGGCAGGATGCTAGATTTGTATTTTTATTTTTATTCAACGTGAATAGAGGTCGCACACCTTCGCATTTATTGCAAAATTTCACTAATTTTTCACTTCAACAATACCTACATAATTAAGCAAAATAAAAATAACTAAATATGTTTATTCAATTGTTTTGACATTTAACCGAACAGCTGATATTCATTTTGTTTCTAGTGTTATTTTATTTATTCATTTTAGATAAACATTTGCAGGCGTATTTATTAGATTTTTGAATAGTTAGATACTGTCTAACTACCATACAGTCGTATTTATTAGATTTCCTTAGAACACTCTTGGACAGTTGTCCAGCTAGCCTTTTGTCTAAATAGTTGGACATCTCCTTATTTATAAACGCATTCCAACCGTGGCCTATAAATGTTCTCATACACTCACTCACATCCCTGTAATCTGTCAATTTCGTGAGCAGAAATGAACATTTCGTTCATTTGAAGATTATTTTTCAATTTTCTGTTCATTGAACGTACCCACTTTAAAATAGGTTTGGACAACCAATTTCAGTGTCTTAGTTAGACACTCGATGGAATATGATTATAGATAAGGTTTTGGACTTAGAAAGCTGTCCAAAGTTAGACATACTTTGAAATGGGTTTATAAATACGACTGATAATGGCTATATACAGTTGGAAAAATGCTTTATTTAATTGAATAAAATGTCACATTATTCAAGACCTAGACCGATTAATTATATAAGTTTGATAACTCTTAGACAACAACTTGTTTATCAATAAGTTGGATGACTGTCCAAAGTTATACAACATTTATAAGTTAATACGTTAATTTGTATTTTTCATTAATTTTATTCCTTATAGGGAATTGTCAGAAAGATTTCAAAATGGATGTGTTCGTTGATTGCACTGGATACCTTTTCATTACATAGTCGTTGATTTAGTATAACAGTTTACACTTGGTTTACGCTGAAGTTGAAGTCTAACCTACAGTTTTTAAATTATTTTTTTTTTTTTGTATTCCATTTCCAGCTAACGGCTTATGGCTGTCGTTTAAGTCCCACAACCGTAGAGCAGTGACGCATGTCTAGAAAACGAAAAGATGCTTGCGACAAAGATTTGAATCAAAAGTTCTATAAAAGCGATCATTGATGAAATTAAGAAAGAGAGTCTGAAACAGAACCAGCATTGATTTTGTGAATATCCGACTGAGGTTCATAGAAACCAAATACACGGATTTTGGATAAGGAAGTTTGATGCCAAACTCTGCCACTCCATAAAGATGTAAAAATTAGATCCACTGCTCGGTGCTATAAACCTTCAGATCACCTAATATAGACCTATATTGCTGTATAAAGTCTTTCATACCTCCGTGGGCATAGTTGGGGCAAACCATAGTTTATTTTTAAGTCACGCAAAGACTATTAATGATTATAAACTCTTATAACTTTTATAAATTATCTTTTTTCTAGTCTCGTCCACTTTGTAAATAATCACTGTTATAAAAAAGAAATCACTGTATGAAAACATTACCTAATTGCCTATTTATTCTATTTAGTTCTTGAGACTAAAAACCCAAAAGCAGCTAGCGCTATTAATGTTATTTAGAAATCCAAAAATAGAATAAAATCCCCTTCCAAATTGGCCACCTGTCGAATACCAAATTTTGTTAAATAATAAAGATAAACCTACAATTTAAGATTAAAATCAAATTGAAGAAAAAAAAATACCTTGTGTATATAATTTATTTTTATTTTTAGTGTTATTGATATTTTCCATTACCAAGGCGAAAAATTCCCTGGTTACATAATTGTAAATCACTCAACTGTCATTTCTCTAAATTCCCACAACAGCGACAAAAAAAAAAAGGAATCCCTACATTGATTTCTTGAATTTAAAAAAAAAAATAGTATCAATAGGCGTTACAACGACTTAATTTGGTTTTTCCTCCGGATAAAAGCTATTCATTTCATTCACGGTCATAAATTTAAATGAAGACACAATCTTTAAGTGTAATTTACCTCTACATGCGTGACTATTGAATTGCAGGTATACTATATACGTATCATCTACCTTTATATTCAACAGAAGCTCTAATAGCTGAATGTTTCTACATCGATTATTTCATTCGTTCCACGTGATGTCATTTGGAGTCGTTTTCATCGTCTTTAACGCCTACTCACACAACCATAAGCTTAGTGTGCTAGTGAAGCACTTATTTTTAATGGTCTGGTTGTTATCTTGACGGAACTCTTCCTAAGTAATTTACATAGAAGCAACAAAAAAAATAGATGTACCGTACTTTGTACAAACTTTCACATACATCCTAGATCCACTCATATAAGTTGCCTTGGATACTAGAAATGGCACAATAAATCACCCAAAACATACATAAATACCACAACATAAAAAAAAAAAGAAAAAAATGTTGGTAGTTTTAATGTTTGGGAGAATAAGTTTTGTTTTTATTTTTTTTTAATTTAGCACCATAAAAGTTGCACAACGCGAAAAAAAACATTTTTCTTTTTTGCCTGCCCAGCAGAGACCGCACAGGACACAACCGACGATACCGACCATGGTTGCTGCAAATTCACGCAGTGATAAAGTTTTTCATAATTTTTTTTTCTCTCTTGATGTTTCTTGAAGATCCAGCTGGGAATTGGCCCAAAACAACTGGCAAAAACACTTGTGTTAATGATGTATCATGGCCTCTCTCTTGTGGGTTGAATTTTCTCGAGTTTCATGGATTTGACAGGAGCAATAGAAAAAATTGATAGTACTAAAAATGTAGGCAAACCTTTAAGTTTATATAGCCTCGTTATTATATCTTTAATAAATGAGTGGTTTTATCATCTAGGCTAGGTCTGAAAATCTATTTTGATTCGTTAAAGGCCAAACCATCATCAAGCTTAATGGCAAAATAATGATGATGGTGTGGGTATTTCATAATATGATTTATGCCTTCGGAAAAGTGTTGTTTCATAATAATATAAGATGGAAATTTAAGAAATCGTTTCTTAGATTTCACTATACCTAAGGGTGTGTGTTTATGTTGGAGCTGTGGTAAGTAAATGAAAAAGCAAAAGCTGAGAAATCTTTACATTGTTTTTCCTATAAATATTTATATTGGAACAGCGGCGCTTCGAACAACAGCAATTAACGTAAAGTATTCTCAGCTTTATCCATTTCGCTGCTCGAATACCTACTTTATCGCAAGCTCCAACGTAAACACACCCTCTTAGCTATTTTAAAATATTATTTTTAACTTTAATTGTTTACAACAACGATGATAGAAATAACACTTTAGGGATTTAAACAAAAATGATAATCAATTCTACGTTACACACAGCAGAACATTTTGCAATAGATTCCATTGTTTTGACATTGAAATACTCCCTCTTATCCCTTAACCACTCTAGTGGATATTTTTTCCGAGATTAACTGACCCTTGGCCTTATCGCATCAAAAGAAAAAAAAAAGAAAAGAAAATTAATGGACAATTTCAAACCTTATTAACCTTTTGTGAAAGAAACGAAGGCTTTTTTTGGAAATAAATAATGTTCTGGTTTATTGGTCAGAACTTATAAATATACCTGGATATACTCTTTCCATTAATATTATTTTTTGTTTCTTTTATTTAATTTACTATTTCCTGCACTTCTATAAATTCGATGTGGTTAACTATGTTTCTTAATCAAAAGTGTCAAACCCTTGTTTATAGTAGATATCAGATCACATGGAGTGTTTTTAATTAAAAATACAAAAACTTTCTGTGATTTAGTCACTTGAGGTTTTCAATATGACCTTAAAGATGATATATGTAATTATCTAGTAGTGGTAGCCATGCCTATTGTCTATCTTAAAAAAAGGATGTCCACTTTATTTTTCGGCTAAGCAATGGAAGTTTTAAATGGTTTTACGAGTCTTTTAAACATTTCGTGACCATTTCTTAAACGTGCCTGATTCTAACTCTAACATAGAAAAAACTTTTCTCCCCCAAATTTTATTATTCCCAATTTAAATTCGACTCTCAGATAATGAAGTTATCAGTAGAAAAACAGGAGGTTCCAGAGGGATTTTATAAAGAAGGTAGGATTTGAAAAAATCAAATGGAGGAAAAAATAAACATAGCCTTTTTCTAGAAATTAACCATATTTCAATATACTTCAGTCGTATTATGAAATTGATTTTTACGTTTTTGTTATTTTTTTTGTTAACTTTATAAGGGTTTGTGTTCATTTGAATGATTAAATAAACTGCAGAAAACTCCTCTCGAGTGAAATCTCTGAAATCGATTTAGTTCTGTGAGCTTTAAGAATTGCAATGCATATCTTCACAAATGCACTCTATACGGGTTTGAAATTTATAAATGCAAGATTTTAATTTTCCATAATCTATAAAATCACACTAAATTTAAGGTGCATGATTTTCTTAATGAACTAGCCAAAATTTAATTTTAAATATACATGGTGAAAAGATTTGTCTATAAAAATTACGAAGTCTCACTTCCACGCTTAGCAGGTAAAATTAGTGGCGTAAAATCTTAAATAGCTTGATGTTAAAATATTAGCATGATACTACTTAACAATTTATTAACTTTAAAGCTCTTTACTAAAATGTTCTTAATTTTAAACAATTTTTAACGTATATACTAAACTTATTTTTCTAATAAACTTTATCTGAACACGACTGAAAAAGTGACAGTTCAAGTTAAACAAGAAACAAACATTACATTTTCAATTTTTTTAACTGTCGACGTGGCATTTATTAATTAGTATGATACAAAAAAGTTAAAAAAGGCATATGGTGATTTTAACTTTAATAAAAAGATAGCACGATGCTTACACTTTTAAAATTTAGAAAATCCTGGTTTTAGCCTTTAACATTGTACTAAATCATCTAAAATTTTGTACCAGTGTGAATATTTATTTGACAATTAAAATTTATAAACAATAAATGAATACTTTATAGCGCAAGCCTAAGCGTATTTTATTATAAAAATAAAAAAGTTCCTATTTCTAGGCTACAAAATTTTAGTTTTTCGTTTTGAACACCAATTTTAAATTTTGGAAATCAGATAATTTTGTTCATCATGAAAATGAGATAATGTAACAGATGGCATTATGCTTTCAGACTGCTACATTTCATAATTTCAATGCTACATTTGTATTTATAAAAATTATTGGAGATGTGAAAAAGCTTCATTAATGTTTTAAGCCCGTATATTTTATTTTCACTTATTTTTAAAATTACAAAAATTATGAAATTTTGTGCGAAACCGAATGGTCCAGGTAGTATCATTATTATTATATAAAGACGAAGCAATATTGTATGTCCAGCGTAAACTCAGAAAGTATCAAATTGATTTACTTGAAACAAATTTTATAATCTTCTTTATATTTATAAAATTGTTTAAGACTATGTTTTGTTTTTCTAATTTGTTTATTTAATCAGAATATTAATTTTTTTATATTTTTGTCAACTTTTTCTTTGAGATTGACACACTCTTTCAATTATACATCTAAACCTTTTGAATACTTTACAAAAATAGAAATTGTTCCAAAAATTCAATATTTAAATGACAATTTTAAGGCATAAATTTTTTCTTAATAACACCTACAAGCTGAGAAATATTTACTTAAACAAATTTTAAAATTACAACTTTTTGTATCATCTTTTTCCATTTTTGCTAAACTTCCTGAGTCCACTCAGTTGTTGGCTCTTTTTTTTTATAACAGCTTAGCGCAGTAGGTAGTACGTAACGTATATTTGTTTTTTTTTTCTGCATACCTACTGAAAAATTATGAGGGCAATACATTTTAAAGGGCAATCAAGTTAAAAAAAAAAATAGAACGGGAAATAGCAATCAAACATGGCATCGTTACGATGGTAAAGAAAAGAAAAAAAGGGGGTGTAAAGATTCTGTTCGTCTGTCGAACATGAACCTACCTAACAAAAAAATAAAATATGTACATATGTATATGTAGGTAATAATTTTTTCAAAAAAGGTATTGATTTTTCTCAAAACGTAGGCATATAAACTATTTTTTTAATAATATTATATACCTACAAAAATTAAGGGAATGTTGCGAGGCAACGTGAGCCCGGGTCTGCTAGTTAAATATAAAGAAATGATTTTGGAATGCCGAGTTTATTTCCACATTTCAGTTTTTACAAAAATCTGCATGCAAAGATCGATTTTTTTTAACAATTATTTGAAGAACTTTAAACGCTGCATTTTTAAAAACTGAATTCTAAAAAATAGATTCTGTTTTTCAAATTTCTTTTTTTTTTTTCTAATCTAGTTTGGAGAGCTCTGTAAAGCTAATAGTGATAAAACAAAAAGATTACACACATACAATCTAAAAATTATTAAATTCAATTTCTGTATGTATGTAAGTTAAAAATATATGTGAAAATTATTAAATGTGTTGTCTCTTTTGGTTTTTTTTTGAATATTTGATAGAATTTTTGAAATTCCCTAACGCGTTGAGCGATTTAGATCGCTTTTTCTAATGTTTGTTTAAGTGAGCGAAACTGAGAGAATGAGAATTGTACCATAACTTCTAAGAACCGTTTGTAATTTTAACTTTAAACATTTTAAAATTTCTTTTGTACAAAAAAATTGTATTATGTTACTTAGGAACTTAGGGACTTAGGAAAAGCTCTGATAAGTGGATATTTTTCTTATAGGCTATTCGATCCCAGACCTCTGGTGTCTGAGTATAAGCATTTAATCATACTAAATCAAAGCTTAGATCAATGCTATATAAAAAGACTATTTTTTTTAACATTTAACATATAAATTGTTTAAGTTCGATATCTTATTTTGATCTCCAATTCCTTCCAAGCTATTGAAAACTTAATAAAATACAAAAGCATCCTTTTGCAATTCTCATAGCAAATTCCAACAACTCTCTATTCAAACATAGATATTATAATCTTATTTATGTTACGAAGATAAGCAATATTATATAATATAAACGTTTGTAAAAGAATTATTTAAGCTAACAAATCGTGAAAGGGTTGCCTTGAGTAATCTGGACCCAAGGCCTTTATTTAACAGGTCATATTCATATAGAGGTTTCCAGATTTGCCTCCACCTCTGTTACAACATACGTACCTATACAATGCTGAAAATTGATATGAATACGATTACTCCTCAAAAAACTATGTATAGACCGACTGATTTTCTATAAGAAAACCAACAAAAAAACTTGAAAGGAATAAAAAAAATTGTTTTCTTTTGACAATGAATTTGACTTTCTTTATGTTACTTGATAAAAACCATTCTCTCATGACAGATAATGTAATTTATCTTAATTCAAACGGAGTAGTATAATATACCTTTGTTGGACTTATGGGTTTAATTCGTGTTTAGCTATTGTCATAAAAAAGTTAACATCATCTTAACCTTGGCCCTTAAAATTCCTCTCTACATTGATACGTATATATATACTCACTCAACCCACTCAGAAATGATCAAAAGTACAAATAATTTGTATTGTGTTCTTTAAATCTCAGATAAAGTCTTCTTTTCAAAATATCTTTTTGAGAACAAAAACTGCTGAATATCTTACATAATATACGCCTGTACAAAATGTATCCAATCATAGTCCCATAAAGATATATGTATTTGTACATACATATATATAATGTCCCTTTTCCCCCCAAAAAAAACTTTAGTTTTGGGAAAACACACATATTCGTATTATCATACATACTTTACACTTCTAACATTTCTCCCTAAAGTCCCTTTAGGACATTTGGCTTAGTTTTTTTTTGTTTGCTTCTCAATTTAAGGACTAGGATTTCAGATGTCTTAATAAATTTATTGAAGAAAAGAAAAGAACTTGAAAAATAAGAAGAACAAAAAATCCAAGGGCATTAGTTAAACGTCTCAATATACGTATGTATTTATTTTATTGCTGTTTAAACAATCTTATATATGTATCTGTGAGTTATCGCTATCGCCAGCCCGCCATCTACCGGAAGTCACGTATGTGAAATGTTATTTTTTATACATATATTTTGAAAGGAAATAATAGAAAAATCGGAGAAGAAACTGCCTAAAATATTAAATAGCTCAACTTTTAACATTTTCCATAAATTTGTCCTAATGGCAAAAAGGAAAAAATACATAAAGTACAACTTCTTCCGGAAACTTTAGCACAATCCAACAACGTCGTACTATATAAATACATTGTCACATCAGGTATTTAATGTTATCCCCCAAAGTCATGAGTCAAATAAAATGCTCAAATGAATGTCCTTAATTCTCCACATACATATATATATATAGAAACTTACCCAAAACTAACAATAAGGTAGGATAGGATGCAATCATGTTTGGACTTTTAATACATTCACGTGCCCCATTCTCGTACGAAACAAACGAACCAACCAACCAACCAACTAACGAATGGAATAACGAAAGAACCTAAATAAATACATACATAAACTACTTTATATACATAAATAAATGTATGTACATATGTACAACATATATAGTATATACATGAAATATTATATCAATGTTCTGACAAGCAAGTTTGTCCTCAGTTGCCATTTTCATTAATATTTAATGGATAAATTCAATTTTCTTCCAATTTTTGTGAGGCCCGTAAATTTCAAAGGATCTAAAAGTCTATATAACATAACTACACACCACTGCAAGCTTCATATATGTGTAGTGTAGTGAATGTGATGAAGTATACATATACACTATACTTTTAGTCCTCATACCGGAAAACTAATTAGCATTGAACTAAATTTTAGTGCGCTACAAAATACTTTATGCACTGTGTCGACACGAATAAACTTAAATAAAAATCAGCAAAGTTAAAAATGAAATATAAAATAAAATTCACGTCTAGATCTCCCATATATGTAAATATGAAGATAATATGTACATAAATGAATATAGATACACAGGTGCTTTGTTTGTGGGTGGAACTGTTGGCACATATTGCTAAAATAATAAACAAAACATTTTTTTTAGCAAAATTCATCTTTTTCTTGTATGACAATACCGTGTTTTATTGGAAAAGCTATCCGAAGTACAGTAGGATTTTATACGAATGACAAATACAGCATTCGCATATTTACCGATGCCGATAGAAGCAAAAGTCAAATCTTACTAGGATTTTGACGTTTATTTAGTATCAAATGAAATCTTTTTTTTTTTTGTAAATTTTGAATTCAATTAAGATTTACACGCACTTGCACATACATACATACAAATAAAATTCAATTGTCTATCCTAATTTATCGGCTGAGTGAAATAAGGCGGCGTGAAATAGGATCGCGATTGAAAATTTAAATTAGGCCGAACTTTCAACCAAGTCATTTTCGAAATATTGATTTTTTGTTTAAATACCTAATCGAAATTTTTTTCATAAAATATTTGTTTGATAATTTTTATATACATTTATTAAACTTTTCAAAACTTGAAAAAAATTGATTAAAATCAGTTAAACCGATGCAAATGTAAAAGAAGGAGAGAAAAAAAAAAATGCGATAAAAAACTGCCATCCTTTTTTTTTACATCCAAAGTTTTTTTTTAAGAATTTTTTTTTTTATCCAAGCTTTCGATCAAAACTAAGTTGAATGTGTTTGTTAAAGGCACACACATTTATTGGATGAAAAAAAAAATGAGACAAAATAGAGTCTTTATTATGATGTGCAATAATATCGTGTTAGACATTTTTCCTTTGATCCTTTGCCACCGTAAGCAATTTTTGTGGTGTTAGAAATGCAAACAACAAACTTATATATGTATTATAAGAACACAGGAACTCACCATCAGGCTCCTATTAAGATATAACCAGCTTCTTTTCATCTGATTCTGAAGCCACAAAGCTGCTTGTGTTTGCAAATTAAAGCATCAACATCATGTACTTATACGATTCATGATGACATAATAAAGAAAAGGGGTTTAAGAGATGTTAAGGGTAATTTTGGTGTAGGTATACTATATATTTATATACATACTATGCTTATAAATTAAAGAACACACGGGAGAATTTAATAAGAGAAGGTTGTTAGGTTGTTTTTTTTTTTCTTCTCGTTTTAATCAAAATAATAAATAATATGATGGGTTCATTATGTGTAAATAGTTTGCCAAAAAAAAAAAAAAAGAACCGAGATAAACAGATGCTATAACGATTAACTGAAATGGAGTTTAATATTAGATCTGTACAGGGTGATTCGTACAAAGTGTTAAAAAAGAATAGGGGATGGGTGGAGACAGGAAAAATGGTCAATAATATAAAATCCCGTATTTTCTGAAACGAAAAGTTCAAGTAAAGATGAATATATTTTTTTCAAAATTTTCTCTAATGTTGAAATACCTACAAGGTGATCCAAAAATTCTTTTTAAATTTGTTTTAACTTTAAACTTAAAAATTTCCCACTCATAGTGCGGGGAAGCCTGTAGGTATTGAAAAATCCCAATTAATGCATAATAATAAAATGAGGGCGATATGTATGTTGTGTTGTTTTTCCATTATATAAATCATTTTCTTATGCATCATATAAGCTCACTTATTTAACTCGGTTACATTATCTCTCACTCCAAAAACATTTCATTAAAAAGAATTTACGCATATTTCTTTCAAATGTTATGGTTTTTTAAAGAAAATGTGATAAAAGAGTTTCGTGTTACGTTCTTAAAATAACAGTAAAATTTTGTAAACATGCAATCAAAAGCGTCAGGTGTGTAATTAATTATTTTAATACAAATAGCTAATTAGAATCATGCAAGCATTTTGTTTTATTTTACTTAATAAAAGCTTATGCTTAAAATAACGTTCCTAATGTTTTCCTACCAGGATTTTAATAGGCATTTGCACACAACTTTTCTTATTTTCTAAATAATTCAAAACAAACACAACTTTTTTTATTTTCTAAATAATTCGAAAGAAAACAAATGCTAGTTTTTTTTTGTTTGGAAACTACATAGATTAAAAACGTTAGTTTCGTTCAAGATAATTTGTTAAAAAATTTTATTAATTCTGTATTTTTTGTCGATTAAAAACCTAAACTGATCTAATCAGCCTATTCCCCTATTAACAGCACTTCACCTTTAAACCAATATTATTTAAAAAAAATACTTTTTTAAATAGTCGCCGTCTATAGTTTTTTTGAGTTTAATCAAAAATTGAGCCAGTTCATATCCTATAAATTTTAAAGAAAAGAAAAAATTGTATAGAGGGTGGTTTTTAAGAGGTTTTTAAATTGGCAGAACTGTTTTGACAGTTCTCTTCTCGAGTTTAGTTTAGTGTAAAAATTCATCATGAACAGACTCACGCCGAAGTTAAATTTGCAAATTGTTCCAAAAAAAAAAAAAAACAAAAAATAATATCCCACTCCAATGCAATAATTTGGGGACATTCACTTTAGTTATGCTGTTTAGTAGAACCATATTTGTCTCGTATGATGTGTTGTGTTGTGTCTTTTACCGATTGCGCCATACTACGCTGTGTCAGAGGCAGCGTTGCCGCTCCAAAAAAAATTTTCGTGCCACATTTTCTTAAAAAAACGTGCCATTTTCTGAAAAAAACGTGTCATTTTCGTTCCGTATGAAAAAAACGAAAGTTCCTATATTATTATATTATACAAGACAAAATTTAAAAGAAATAATTTGTGTATTATCAGAAAATAAGATTTTCTGACAATTTTGTACTCCATTTATAGCAATTTTCCTAAAAGTTCTTCAAAATTCGCTTTATTGGGAGTTAAAAATGGAAATGAGTAGAGCGTGCCATATTGAATATTTTCGTGCCACCGTGCCACAATAAAAATTTTATGTCAAAAAAACACGATCGTGCCACTTCGGCAACGCTGGTCAGAGGCATACATTTCAGTGGGAAGCTTAATATTGTTGGGAGAAGAGAATAACTAAATAACGAAACCAAAAAATTAAAGTTTGCAATACAAAATTCTGATTATTGTCGACAATCAGCGACACAACACACCACACGAGATTGGTGTGGACACTGGACAGGCCATTTGCCTGTGATATATTATTTTATATAGATTAAAAAAAAAATAGAGTACATTTCTTGAAAAGCAATAAGGAAGGACCAACAAAAATACCAAATACATATGTACAAAAAAATAAAATGCACGACTGGGTCGCACAAACTTGCTCTTATGTGCGATCACACTGTGGTTTTAAAGTCTTATTAGTTATTGGAGCTTATATTTTATGCCACCTGCCAAAAATATAGCCTATAGTTTAAAGAAGTATTATGTGAGTAGATACCTACATAAATATGAACAATATAGCACTGTCTTGCACTTCGCACTACTGGTTTTTAAACATTTTTATGGAAGGTACCGTTATTTTTGGTTATAAGAACAAATTTTAAATAAAATCGGCTGGGTTCTAAGTTTAATAAAAATCGCCATAGTCGTTTTCGAAATTTTACGTTCACGAAAAAAAATTTGAAACTTTTTTAGAAATCAAAAACAAAATTTTTTAAAAATTTTGGTACACAATATTTCTAAAATTATTATAAACATTCTCCAGAAAAAAAATTGATCAAAATTACTTGAACCGTTTTTGAGAAAATCGGAAATAAAAAAATGGTTCCAGGGTAGGTACCATTTAAAACCATTTTTGCGAACAAAAAATTTTAATTGGTAGCATTTTTGTAAAAAAAAATTACAGATTTTTTTTTTTAAGTTGTAGGCACGTTTTTGAGAAAATTAAGATTTTCATAATTTGGTAAAAATTTTGTACGGCAGCTACCGTTATGTTTGGTCTTAAAAAAATGAAAAAAAAACGTGAAGGGGGAAAAAACGCCCAAAAACGCTAAGTACAAAGTTTAAAGAAAATAATAGAATAATCTATTCTATTACCAACTTTTGTCAAAGAATTTAAAAGCACTCCATCTGAGTATAATGTCCATTAAGCTTAACAAAAAACCTTTAAGCAAGTTCTTTTAAATAAAAAACTATTCAAACATAATGAAAGCTCGAAACTTAATCTATTTTTAGTTATTTTTTCCAGTGTGAACTCAAGTTTTGGGCTTCTTTTTTTTTCATGTTTCTATAGACTTTTATTATAACCTCTAGTGCTCTTAAATATTTTAAAGCATTTTCCTTGCATCCATTCCCGTTGCACATGCACATCTTTCATATCACAACATAGATAGGTACTGAGGAGAACCCGGAAAAGATATAGTTGTATATGATGTAACTGTGTGTATTTTAAATTTTCGAGCACTTATATAGTCCTTGATGTTCATATAAGCTTCTATAGAAAGTAATTTGTGCAAACCCTCCTGGGTTCTGATTGTAAAAACAAATTCCATGAGTAAAATATTATATTTGGTGAAAATTAGCCCCAGAGTCAAGCTCAAAGTCTTAAAATTTCAAATAAATTATACACAAGAGTATTATTTCAAAATACAAGCCCCCAAAGTCGATGTATCTTTAAGTATCAATATTTCAAATATATGTAGTATGTAATAGAGTTTATCCGATGGGATATTAGATTGAATTTATATTATGGAAATATCCTTTGATGTAAGGATAAACTTTCATTCTAAAGGGTGATTTTTTAAGAGGTTTAGAACTTTTTTTAAAAAAAAAACACAAACAATTCGAAAAAATGAATGAAATATTTATTTGAATCGATAGTTTGAACCTTGCAATTTAATGTTTAAAGATAATTTCATGCAAATGTTGACCGCGGCTGCGTCTCAGGTAGCCCATCCGCTGAGTCCAATTTTGGCATACTCTTTCACACATATCGGCCGGTATCTCACGAATGAATGCATGGATGTTGGCTTCCAGTGCGTCAATCGAAGCGGGCTTGTCCCTATAGACATTAGCCTTGACATACCCCCACAAAAAATAATCTAATGGTGTCAAATCGCACGATCTAGGCGGCCAATTGACCGGCCCGAAACGTGAAATTAACTGTTCACCAAACTCGCCTCGCAATTGCGCCATTGTTTCGCGTGCTGTGTGGCATGTGGCACCGTCTTGTTGAAACCACATATCATGCAAGTCAAGAACTTCCATTTCGGGCAAAAAAAAGTTTGTTATCATCGCTCGGTAGCGTTCACCATTGACAGTAACGCTGCGATTCGCATCATCTTTGAAGAAATATGGCCCAATAATGCCGCCGGCCCATAAACCGCACCAAACAGTGGCTTTTTCGGGATGCATTGGTAGCTGTTGCAATGCTTCTGGCTGATCTTCACTCCAAATGCGGCAATTTTGCTTATTTACGTACCCATTCAACCAAAAATGAGCCTCATCGCTGAACACAATTTTTCGATAAACAACATTTCGAACCGAGCACGAATTTTGATAGTAAAATTCAATAATTTGCAAGCGTTGTTCATTTGTAAGACGATCCATGGTTAAATTGCAAACCAAACTGAAGCTGTTTGACAGTGACACAAGGTACTAAACACACGTCAGCTGTCAAAACCAGTGTTGCCAAAACCAAACCAGCTTAAAAATCACCCGTTATGTTATTAGCCTAACAATATATATTATAATATTGTAACGTTCATTATATTGAAAGTCCATTTTCATTATTGAATTATCAAAATTATTCATCATCATTCAAGATAATGATTAATTGATAAATAATTATTATCAATTAAACTAAATAATTAATTTCATCTCCAATTGTTTCAACGTGTTCCAATCTGCATAATTTCACGTAGTCATTATTTAGCTAACTAAAAGGCACCGAAAAGTAGGTATCTATAAGTACTTAAAGCCTTGGAAAGGAAGTTTCTAATATGAAATTTAGAAACCCGGACTTCCGATAATGATTATATGAAATTGGGTCTTTTAATGATAAATTTAGAGGGAGAATAATGAGTTGGTTGGTATTTCTGAATTTATAGTGTACCTACATATATACGTACACAACTTTTAAACCCCTATATATAGCAGTGTTAATTGCTTCCTGTGTATCGCAACTAGCTGATAATGCCACTGTTAAATTAATGAGGTCATGCGACCCAGTTTTTCTTAATTGTTTCAATACCAGCAATTGGTAATGAATGACGTTAAACATACATACACACAAAGGGACAAACATAAATCAAGTATCCGCTGAATTCTGCAAACCGCACCCTCACCCCAGTGTTACCGTTTTCTAAATTTCCAAGTATTTTACAGTAATATTTTTGAAATGACATTTGCATTACAGAAAAGCTTGTGACAGTTACTTTCATTCATACAAAAATTGAGTCTGAATTGCACATTAACTAAGTACCATTTTTTTAAATAATATTATTGTTCTGAAAAAGAACTTATGTTTCTATTAAAAGTACTTGCAATAATGGCCCTAGGAATTTAGTAGATTCCAATACAGATATGTGCCAAACTTATAATAGCAAGTCAAAAACTTTTTTTAACAAAACTGCAATTTAATTAAAAAATTAAGTGCGTAAGAATGATTTTTTTTTTGAGAACAGGAACGTACTCTTTAGCCAAAAGCAGCAAAAATCACATATAAGTAGAAAAATGATACTTAAATAGTACTTTTGACAACACTGACTCAAGTACATTAGTTTAGGTGTGGCATTATTTGTAATTTTGGTTTGGAACGTGCTTTTTTTATCATTTTCGAATCTGCTATAAGAAAACCATTCATTTAATGGACATTGATGATTAAGAAAAATACATTAAATGAGAAAAAGACAAAAACAAAACAAACAAACCCCATTACTGTCGATGAAAATTAGAACTCTTTAAAAGTTAATTGAACGAAAACTCTCTCTCTCTCTATAGTTCAATTAAACTTGGCTATAACAAACGGCATTGATATAAACGACATCCAGGAAAAAGTCGAAGCAATGAATGGCATTTTCCTGATGCTGTCACTTCAAAGAACTAACTTGAAAGGGTCTTAGATAGTTGTTGTTGATAAATAAATAAATAAAAAAAAAAATAAAACAAAACAAAATATAATATAATCTTTAGAAAAGGTTGTTTTGTTTTATCGATTGACATGACATGATAACAATCAGATCAGGGTTTTAGCTTCGAGGTATATACTCTTAAATTCATTAAGTTGTTTATTATTTAAAGCAGATTGAGCAGCAGAGCTTTTTGTTTTGTTCGATCAAAGGAGAAAATTGTACTTTTAACCTTTTTCCTTATCTGAAAAGCAATTAACAGGAGACAACACTTTTGTTTCCTTACGGTAAATAGGAGGAATCCGTTTTCAACCTTTTAGCTGCTATATGATTCAATAAGGTAAATAATTACCTTGAAGTTTTAATATTGTTGTGGGTTGACAATTTTATCATATTTATGTAACTAAGTGTATTGGATATTTTTAAAATTGAAATTATATAAATCCGTAGGATGAACAAGGCATAACATTTAATGGAAAGACAGTTCTTCTTCTGAAAAGAGACGAAAATGTTTACGGATTTTATTTCTAAATTAATACAAAAACCCTCGCACAAATCGAACAGTTCTTTCAGAAAATCAATCGAAAATACCATACATATCGGTACCACAGGACTCTTTAATAGATTATATTTTTGATATTTAAGACCGTTCCACCAAACGTCAATGTTAAAAAAAAACAATAGTTTGACAGCTCTTATTGGAGATAGAGAACAAACACTTGTTAATAGGTGTGACTAGTGAAATTTGTGTTTCTCATTGTTTATATAATTATATTTGTTTGTATTGGATTGCTTTCTCTCCACTTAGAACTTTTAAATTAAAAAGAGAAAAGTCAAAGATAATTACTAGAAAATTTAGAGAACTTTCAAACCATGCTGTTTAAAACTGCCATTTTTGACAGTTCTTAAACAATAATTCTGGACGTTGATATTTTTTGTTGGTCCTAATAAAAAACCAAGCTTAAATTTAAATCTGTCGCAAGTTCAAGTCTAGGTCAAATTTATTTCAAAGAGAATTCAAGCTACGCTCTACGTATAGAATTTTCCTTTACACACAATGTTAGAATAACAAACAACGTGAGATAACTACCAGCTGTTAAAGCATTCCAATTCTATAGGACAAAGTGGATAAATTAATCCATTTAACCTTGAAACTTAATTTATTTAACACATCTACTTATTCGAACGTAAAGCCCACACCACATGTTATAATAGTTCCAATGTTTTTTTTTAATTACTCAACATAAAATTACAAATGCTTTTAAAATGTATCGTTTATTTAATCGACTGGAAATAACCTGAGTGTAATTAGATTCTGAAATTCTCTCTGTGACGCATGCCATCACTTCCATCAACGTGAAGGTATTCAGGTTAGGTTAGATCAACATTTTCATTTTAAATCCCTCACTTTGGCATAATAATAATAATAATAATAATAATAATAAGGAGAGAGTAATAAATATATATTCAAAGAGAATGATTTATTTCAAATCCCTAGGCTTGATTTTTTGATCTATTTGTAGTTTTTTTTTGTTTTGTGTTGACTCTCAAAAAAGCAATTTTCACTTTAATTTCAATTATTTTTGTTCGACATTATAAATAATCTAGTATAAAAGTTTGTTGGAAATTGGGATTGGTATTTATATTTATGTAGGTATTACGTTTATATGCCTGAAATTTTAAATTCAATCTCATGGAATTTGGCATCATCAGAGGCTTTCTTTGATCACTTTACTATCAACTACGTCTTGAAAGAAAAACAAAGAAGAAAATTCCTTGGTGACAGATTAGTATTTAGTATAAAGCGTTGTCATCAGGATTATAATTTAAACAAGCAGATCCTTTGAAGAGTGCGAAATTGTTTTTTAATTAATCATTAGATACTCTCTTTCTTTCTGTGGCTCTTCACACAAAACTATTTACCTGCAAATTTACAGTGCTGGACAACAATTTTTAACGTGACAGTTCCACTGCTCTGTTTGTTCGTTCTGTTCTCTTCAAATTTTGTATTTAAGCCGAATCTCTAGAGCGGAAATTGATGTAAATATACATTGTTGCTACTTTTTTTTTCAAAATAAATTTCCCAAACTTTCCCTGACTTTTCCTGACTAATTTTAAAATTTTCCCTGACCAAATGTTAAAAAAAAATAAAAGAAACATTATAAATACTTTATCTTATTTATAAACGTTGTCTAACTTTAGTCCAACTTCGGAAAATATGTTCCAAAACCTTGTTTATTATTGTCTTTTAGCTGCCTAACTTAGACACAAGAGTAGATTGCCTTAACCGTGAATAATGTGATATTTATTTTTATTAAATTAAGTATATTTCCACGAATTTGAAAATAGTTAGACATTGTCTAAGTAGACAAAAATCTAATAAATACGACTGACTTTATTTTTTATTTTTATAGGTACATACAATATATTAAATACTTTGTTAAAAATAAATCACATGGAACTGAGATATGTAATTGATGCTTGACAGCTCAATTAAATAAAACTTATTGTTATTATCGAGAAATGTATTTTTTGAGCTCACAAATATTTAATATACATATGTACATACATATATAATTAAAATAGTCACTGAAATTAAAATTCGTTGCAACCAAAACACAATTTACCTTCTGAAACACACAGCGAAATTAAATTTAAGATTTTAGAAATGTCAAATCTTGCTAGTGTGTGTGCAGGTTGGTGTAAATTCTTTTTGAAATCTTGCAAAATATGCAAGATTTTTTTGACAGAAAAAAATTCGATTCTTTTTCTAAACGAAATCGAATTTTTGGTTGAAAGGAATTCCACGCAAACATTCTTCCCTTTCTTTCTATGTAATTACAAATCCAATGGCAGAATTTAATGAGCTCGCTAAATACACATAGTTTTTGGCGCAAAAGTGTGGGGAGAGTTCAACGAAATATTTAATTTATTTTCATTATGAAAAAAAATCTCTGCTGAAAAATGTTTCCCTGACCGATTTTGAAATTCCCCGTTTTTTCCTGACTTTTCCTGACCAAATTTTCGTTCCCTGACTCTCCCTGACTTTCACTGACTTTCCAGTTGAATGGCAACTATGTATATATTTAATATAGGCGAAATATTTTGTGAGCTTTGAGTAACTTCTCTAAGGAACAAATCAAAGATGTCAGGTAATAAAACATATATTTTCAGTTAACTGCCTATAAATATGTATGTATCAGAAAAAAATCAAACATCAAGAAATCATAAATCCCCTGTTTATCTTCCATCAAAAAAATAATATTTATCAAATAATAAAATAGAGACAGTAAAAAAAAAATATCGCACTTGTATAAAATACAATTCACAGCACTGTTTATCTACAGTCTAAAAATCATAACCAACAAATAAGTCTATATACATATTTGGGAAGATAAGTTACCTATCATGAAACTTGCATTTCATCCCATAGGACAGAAAGCCATTAATCAAAGTCCTTGTAAGGATACCAGGCAATGTCGTCTGCGTCTCTTTTTATTTACATTATTATTTTCTATCATAAAAGCGTGTGAAGGGGCCTGCAGGTAGTTGCTTTGAATTTCTTATGCAAAAAAATCACAAAGACTTAGTATGATTTCCCAAACTAGGAGTTTTACGTCAACCAAAATTTCTAAGAGTTATTTCTCAGCAGGGATGGCAAATAAATAGGTACCTATACCAACGACACCCACTGTCATATAATGTACATATAACTTCGTCGTCCTTGATTGAGTTTTGTTTTTAGGCGTTCTTTCGTACAAATAGAAGGCAAGAAAGAGGCTTCTTTGAGGAAACAAATTTATGAGTTTGTCAAACATTTGCATATAAATAATTTAATAAAATGTTCCTGCTTTGGATATAATGCTTCTTAGAAATATGCATAAATATTTGCAATAAACAAACTTTCCAGGATTGGGTAACTTATGGAAATAAAACATAAAATACAGCGTGATAAACTACACTCACGTGACATTTTTTGGGTCTTTCGTTCTCAAAATAAGGTGTCGTAAAATATTTTTTGCAAGGCAATAGGCTCATCTTTTGGATGGAACGACATTTGGTTTTATTATTTTTCTATATTCAACATACATACATCCTTCCTAAATTCAACGAGGATAATATGAATTCATTTAGTATTCATATCGAGCCTTTTTCATGTATTTACAGAGGCACAGGCTTCACCGAGCTAAAGATGTGATTTTATGGATTTCGAATTCAATTCGAGCCATCTATACTTATACATACATATATGTATGTATAATACTTCGAGTAGGTTAGTTTTTTGTTCTTGTTCAAGTTAAGAGATAAAAAAAAATGCCTGACGTGCTCAGGCTCACACCAATTTTTTTATATATAACACGTGCTGAGGATTTTAGAAAAGGATTCAATTAGTTTCATTTGTTCGATATACATAATATGTGGTTATGAAAACTTTCGTTTAAGTAGTTTTGATGGACGAACGAGCAATTGGATTTTTTTTTCAATTTAATTTATAAAAAGAGAACATTTTAAATAATCACTTATCTTTTGATGAAATTTTGTGTAATGGGTGTTTTTCCTTAAATAATACCTATCTACATATAATTTGAACACACGCAATAATTATGAATTTTTAATACACATCGAGTGTTATAAGAAAATGAGGAGGAGATTTAAAGAGAAATGGCGGTGAAAATGCTGTATAGAATAATGAAGAGGAAAATTCGAGTAATGCAAGGAATTTCATATTCGTATTGTACGGTTTGAGTCTTTGGGAAAAAATCTCTTTATTAAATTTTTTGACTTCATCTGGATAAATGAATGACTATAGATAGGAATGTGACGGGCTATTTCATTTGGATTCTGGTAAAAGGAGAAACAATTAACCAATATTAAATAAGAAACACTTCAACGGTATTCAATACAAATGTGCAATAAATATAGTGTGTCTAGCACACATGTATATGCATTAATTTTACAGTTTTAACATAAAAATCGTTAAAAATCTAAATCATTAGAAATGCATTAGGAGTAGATATTCATATCCGCTGAAATTAATGCGTAATATCTGTACACCGCTGTAAAAGTGAAAAATTGCATATTTTCTTGCACTCTTGCATTAAAAAAAAATGGCAACACTTCTGTAGTTCTGCTATAGGTATACCAAATAGAAAAAAGAATACAGTAAAATTTACTCTTTACATTTGAGAGCACGCCAAATGTCTTTCTTTCTGTCAGCTGTTATATTCGTCTGATGTGAAATTAGGTCTATTCATTTTACTTTTCAAAACTGATAATTTCATCAAACTTAACAATTTGTTATTTTTTTTACTTGCATGTACATTTATAAAGGTATGAGCCTATTAAAAATGTGTGGGTATGTAGTAAAAAAAAATAGAACTCGAGATTTTGATCAAACTTGACATTACGATGATAGTTAAGTCAAAAAAACAGGTCTCGCAATTCTGCCCGTTTATCTGCAGCTTAAACAGGTGGGTACATTTTTTCTTTATTTGATATCTATCCCCGACATTTTTTTTTTTTTTTCATTTTTTTAAGATCAGAAATAACGGTACCTGCCGTTCAAATTTTTTAGCAATTAATGAAAATCCTATTTTTTTTTTAAAAAACGTGCCCACAACTTATTTAAAAAAAAAAAATATTTTTTTGTGACAAAAAAGGGGACAAATGGTAAGAAGTTTCTAATTCAAAGAAGTTCATAGATTAACTGCATGCATTTTTGATAATGGAGCCTACGTTCGGAAAGAGTCAAAAACAAAATGATGATTAAAATTAATGGTTTTTCCAGTGTACTTAACACTGCTAAAACACCTTTTCAGATATTAAAAAAATGATAAAAAATCCAAGTTTTTTGTAAATTCTTTCTTGGAAAAAATAAAACCAATATTGAATTGTAGAATTAAGTTAGTTTTTAAGCCGAAAGGCATTAGCATTAAGTTATTATATAGTTTAACTTAGAGCGCCCGCATAGGGCCAGTAAGTTAGTTGTAAGTTATTGATAAGTAGGCTAGTTTTTATAAATTTTTGTCTAGCGTTAAGATAGTTATAACTTATAAGTGAAGAAAAATAAAAATGAATTTAAAATGAAAAAAAAAAAAAAACACCTTTTCAGAACCGAAGTACCAGCAGATTTTTATCCCAAAAACTATTTACAACTGCACATATCTATTATTCATTAAAAAAAATGTAATTTAATAATTTAATTAATTTAATTAATTTAATTTAATAATTAAATTAATTTAATTTAATAAATAAAACTAAGCACCACTAAAAGCACTCTGATGATCGGCCTGGCAGTCGTAAAATAACTATAATTCCAGTCTATAAAATCTTGGTGGTAGCTTACCCAAGTAATTGTTGTTTCATTCAAATCTTCAATAAAAATTTTTGCTAAACAAACAAGAATAATAGGTTACCACTCTTTTAGGTGACGATTTTTGGAAAAGGTAACCGAATTTTTTTTTTTCAAAAATTCTCATTTTTTAATTCAAATTAATTACGTAATTCGTTTCAATTTTACGTCAAAAGTAATAACAAATAAACTACGAAATAAAATTTTATTAGCTTGCTTAATTTTTGACAAAGAAATAGATGTGAGGTCTTATAAAAATGATTACAAATTTGTAGTCTTAAACGAAGCTTGAAAAAGTTGGGTATGAACGGTACGATTGACCACGTAAATCTTTTTTAAATAAATTTCCCATTTTCAAAGTCAAACATTCGAAAATCTCGTACAATGTAAACATTGCTCTTCAATTCTCAACAATTCTCGCTTAAACATTGGCAATGAAATGGTGAAAAAATCATTACAACTGTTGACTTAGAAAATTTATAACTATATTAGTTAATAAATTTTCCTCAAACTCTATGTATTTGGTGTGTTAAATCCTGATAGAATTATAGAAATACAACTCACTCATACGTATACCTTGACATCTCCGAAAAAAAAAACTGTAAAAAAAATTCTCCTTCAAAAATATCAAAAAAAACTTGTCCTAAAGATCAATAACCTACCTAATGTATGTAAATTTACGCAAAGGAAACCGGATATCCGCAAAGCCCCATAATTTAATAATAAAAAATATCCTAACTTATTCTTATCCATCAATCAAGGAAACGCCCACGAACATAACAAGTAAATTATTACTGTTTAACATTAATTTTATTCCGCAAAACAAAAATTTAAATAAAAAAGCGGAAAAAACTAATCAATTCTCGTCATCGTCACCCAATCAGTGTCAAGACATCATCTGAAGGTAATAAATAAACATTTGAAGGACGCGGACGTAAAAACTGCCATAAAATTAAAATTAATTTCACAGACAATCTACATATACATAAGTACCGAATAAAGAAAAGAGAAATAAGGAACAAAAACTAACTAAAAAACAAACAAAAAAAACTACTTCAACATTGGTATTTCACCCTTTTTGAATATGGGTAAAATCCAAAAGACCTTCACCCACTCGGAAAATATTCCAAGTGCCTTTGACTCTATATATATATTGGTGGTAGGTATTTATTTATTTTATTTTTTCTTCTTCGGTAATATGATAGAAAAAAACTTAGCAAACAACGAATATAATGGTAGAGGGGAAAATTTAATAAATAAATCGATTCCCGAGTATACTACACCACCTGAGAATTTTTTTTATATATTATAGTCGAACTAAACAAGTTCTTCAATCTGTGAAATTATTTATTTATATTTCTAAGCCAATTATACCATATAATATAAGCCTGAAGAGCAACCACAGAAATAAAAGCAAATTCGCGCCAAGGATTCTCGTCCTCCGCACATATGACGCCTTCGCACACCACATATACTTATACACTTATCTTCCGTAAAAGGTAAGCATAATTCAGTTATAGTGTGTTTGGGAACGATTTATCGAATATACTCACTGTGTGAAGTGATGTTTCGTGTCCCAACCTTTTGAAGGCTATAGCAGGTAGCAGGTTGTTAAGGAAGGTATACCAACTTTTATATTCTTCGCTTTTTTTTTTTTTTTTTTCTTCCTTCAGGTGAAATATTATATAACCAAGGCTCAGGTGGATTTTCGGGAAAGACGTTTGCTATAGGCGTATGATACTAAATGAAAAATTCCTATAACTACAGAATAAGCTTATGGACCTAGAAAAGGCATGTAGAGAGTAGATACCCCCCAGAGATTCATTAATATCAATTCTAGGATTTCCAAATATACCCTAGGACATGCGATAGATTATATTGATTCCTTAAATCTCTTAATAAATATTAACTCACCGTTTATCTAGCTGCTTTTATTTTGCCTCAAGTTTTTGAAAATAAAAATTCAAATCTTCTCAAACACACAATTCTACTGAATACAGTTTTTCTTCTACAATTTAACAATCACTGTTCGAAAAAAACAACACACAAGATTACCCACTTGTTTAAAGGCCTTCTCGATAAGAGCGTAACAGTAACACAGATCCTTTTGAACCGAATTCAATTTTCGATTTGAATTCCGAAGAGAGCGAGAGTTCAATCGAAGGTATTTGTCCGCTTTTGGTCTTCTGGTAGGTAAGTGAAGCTTACGAATGAATGCCTGAGATTTTTCCCAGAATTCGATGATAACAATTCAGTCTCACTCACTCTCAATTGAATTGTATTTTTTTCTGATAAAGTGAAATATGCAATAGATGCATATGTCTCCCTTACTCGTTAAAGGGTGGTTCTCTCTTAAGATTGGTATAAAGGGGAATTCGAAGCTTTTTTTAGTTTTTTTTTAAAGCTTTTTTTTGAGTACATATTTACTTATATGAGAGAAGGATACCTATACCTTATTTTTGATAACAGCTGGATTTGTTTAATTTTCTCTCAAAAGCGAAATGAGCTGACCCACATAAAGCTTTTGGGGTGAATTTAAGCTTTTATTTTGTTTTCATTGAGCTTTTTTTTTATTCACTGATTACACAAAGGGTTCACATGAATGTGGTGTATATTTATTGTGGCGGCCTTCCATTTCCATGGTATAGGTAATTGGGATAAAATTAAATTATCAAATAAAATAAAAGCTTTATGTTTCCATTTAGATTTGAGAGAGAGCTTTAGGAGAAAAAAATTAAGATGAATTTTCCTGTGTAGGTATCTTTATACGAGTATTTTATTTAATAGGCTATAGGTGTGGTGTTTTCTAAGGGAAGCACTTTTGATTGTGCAAAATGTTCAAATGTGCTTGTTACAAAAAAAAAATGCGCCAATTTTTGGCGAATGTCTTAGTTTATGATTAAACAAAAAACAATATTGGCATTTCCTACAGAATAGATTAATTTTTACGAAAATAAAAAAAAACAAAAATAAATGTATGATAAGATCAAAGTGATTCATTTTTCATGTTGGCGAAGTTTTATGAATTGAAAAGATTCTTGATGCCAAATTTTATCTATAACTTCACACATTTTGACCTTTTCAGTTTGAATTGTTTGAATTAAAACACATTTTTCGCATTAGTAAAATTGAAATAGATTTCCTTTGAAAATGGAAATAGAAAGTAGAAATAGGAAATGGTGGCCTTTATTTTTTTTTTTTGGGTTTAGAACAAAACTGTTTTTGTTAGTTATTTTTGCTACTTATGCATAAACCTATTTTTTTAAATACGTTTGCCCACATTGAGTTAGGTGAGATAAAAAGAGAAACTAAAAAACGCTTATGTCAAACGGGAACTTAACAGAAGCGCTCAAACTAAATGTTAAAACTACACATGTACGAAAGCCAAATGAACACAAGGTAAAATGTTCTCAGCGACGCATACACGAATTACAAAAGTACAAAAGGCTTATGTACTCACGATACGTGTACGTACGTACATGCAATAGACGCAACGGGTTCTTTGGGTCGGGCCCTTTATAATAACACACGCAATTGAGTCAAAAGCCCATTGTGTGGACTTGCTTCAAAATAATAGCGTCCACTATCAACGTGAATGTTTCGTGAACTCATTGGTCGTTGAGTACTTTTGTATTTTATGTATCTATGGCTGCGAAAATTAAGCTTTGCGTACATTTGGCTTTCGTGCACCTTTTTTGTTCGTACATTTTGTTTGAGCGCTTGTATTTCGGTTTCATGTCAAAGACTTCATGTGTGTAAATGAAGAAAACCACATTGATATAAGCACAAACAAAATTTTAAATAAAACATCAAGTTAAGCTTAAGCATTCAGTTCGTGTGCAAAATGAAATTTTGATACAAAAGTAACGGCTATTTTAATGGTATAAAATTCACATCAAGAAGTGAGTACCAAAATATGAATTTAAAATATGAACTGATTCTATAATAATAATTTTTACAACATTATTTTTTTTTTCATTCAAAATGAATATTAGAAATTCTAAACTGAGTATTAAAAATTCATGTAAAGAATTATTTCTAGGTTCATATTGAATTTCAACGTTTTTTGGAATGTTTTTAATTTTCATTTCACGAGAAATGAGTACTAGAGGCTTAAGACAGAAACATAAAATAGTAACTCACATGAAATGATATGAAATGAGAGTAACAATATCGACCCATTCAAACAAACAAAACTAAATTAAATATGCAATTGCATTCATATTTAACCGTCTCACTTTGAAAGAAATTCGCAATTAAATTTAAATTTAAAATTAAGACTGCGGTTTTTTAAAAGTATTTTTTTTATTTTGTGTTATTTTTAAACTATAAAGCAAGCTAAAGTTAAAAATTAAAACAAAAATAATAGCACAACAAAGGTCATCTTCATAGTCCGTATCGTATTGGTGATGAATGAATGTTCAATTTCATCATCATTCTAGTACTCACCACCTTTACCTTAAATTTAGCTAGCTTGGCTGATTGCCTTAAAAATAAACTTTCCTTTATGAAGGTTTTGCCCTCGTATATAGTGCAAACAATTTTCTTGCTTTATACTAAGGCACGCTAAGAACTCATAAATTTTGAGGGGTTCACTCGGGCGTATGAGTAATTTTTTTTTAACCTATTTGTCTTTGTCTATACGTATTGAGTTTATGGGTTCTGGCTTATTGCATGAACACAGGCCACATCCATCATCACAGTTTTTTAACTGGTTGATTTTATACAACAATCTTTTTTGTTTAAGAATCTATAAGACGTAATGATATTATTTGAGTTAAGACATCAACAAGTCTATTTAAATACCTATATTTAAGATATGGATATAAATTTTACTTTTAGTTATTCTTGTAACACACAAGAAAAGCCTATAGGGTTTTAGTTATTTTATTTACATACATTAGTTTTTATAAATATATACTTTGTTTCAAAAGTTGAAATTCCCGATTAAAAAAACTCGTAAAACACAAGGTTCCATATAAAAATATCGCAAGAAAAAAAATCTGTGGTTAGGGTTAGGTTAAAAATAAAGTTAAAATATTTAATTCTGTTAAAATATTTATTATTTACTATTATTTTATTGAAAACTGCCGATATAACAAAATAAAAATAAAAACTTTATTAATGATACACCCAAACGCTTATTTGTCATGAGATAGAAAGTATTATTTAAAAAAGGAAGTGCTGAGTTCAAAGGAGTAAATTTGGGATGCATTGTAATATATATATACCAATGATTCAGACCATTGGTCATAAAAAAAAGAAATTTTATGTATCGATTCATGATGGAGTAAATTTTCTTGTTTGCCAAATTCAACCAACTCCGAATTCGAATATGTTTTTTTATCGCTTCTTTAACAAAGAAATCATCCTCCTCTCCGGTGATGAAGCTCAATTGCCAATAACTCTGATTACTCGTACTGGTAATGTTTTTTTCTAAATCTCTTCTCTACAGTTGCACAAAAAGAAAACAGGTATCTGGACTATCTTTTTGTTTATATTAATTTATAATATGAATGTACACTCGGGCGTATGTGCACTTTTTGTTATTTAGTTTTTGCCACTGTGTTCATTTATTTTTTTTTTGCTTTGTATGAATAGAGGTTGTAAGTTTCATATTAGTTTATTTGTATCTCCTAGAATCAAAAACAACGTATTCCACTTTTCGAGAAAAACGAGTTAACGATGCAGTTTACTTCATTTTTTTAAAATCTATCCTTCACTGTAATTGAATCTTTCAAAAGTGTATTTATTCCAGAGAAATTTTGATCTGAATATGTGGGTTAGAATCAAAAGCAACGTATTCCTTAGGCTGTTTTGAATCAAAATAACTCTATTCCACTTTATAATCGAAGTAGCTCTATTCCAAAGTAAAATCAAATGTTTTTTGTTGTTTGAATCAAAACAAATGTATTCCAAATTTTGGCGCGAAAATCGATTACTGTCAAACTATTATGCATGCATTTAATATTATTTTTAGTTCGATTATTTGTGGTTAAAGTGCGAATGCAATTGGAATAAAAAGTGAACATGGAATCAATTGAATCACCTATTCTTACTACATATCCACGCAAAAAAAGCAAATGTTGCTAATACAAAGCGTCAGCTAGCTAAAGTAGAGCGGGAAGTAAATTTTTTATGGCAAAATCAAGTATATTTATCTTTTTTTTTAATATGTAGGTACAAAAGAAAACAATTGTCAATTATGCCTACCTGCAACCATAAAGGTGGTTCTTATAAATGCAGAATATTGACAACAGCAGATGCATTATATTTTTCAAATGGTTTTTATACAATTCCGTCAAAAAAAAAGCTATTCAAAAGCCTGAAGGTACTGTAAGCTTTTTTAAAACATTGTAATAATACATAAGTATGTATATATGAATTTCTTTAATATTTTACGACTTTGTTAATTTGTTTACTTCTTTTTAAAATCTAAACTTAATAAAAAAATTAAACCAAATTGTATCTGTTTCATTTTCAAAAACAATTTATTCCAAAAAGAAAATTTCAAAACGCGTTTATTCCATTTACTAACTTTCAAAACATCAGTACTCCAAAATGCATTGTTAAATATTTCAAAGACGCTTTGACTGCCAAAGGAAAATGATATGCAGTAAGGATTGAAGATCTAAACAGTAAAATAAAAACAATTTTATTTAAAGATTCTATAAGGCCTCGTCTCTAAATACGTTTTTTTTAAATATCTCAAAACTACAAAAAGTGGAATACGTTGTTTTTGAATCTAGGAGACACATTTATTGATAAGCTTGTGTATCGAAAATCAATAAAGCTTATCATATCGTAATTGGGATTCAAACGTAGAAGGCATATATGTATGTAACATTTTTTATAAACAAATAAGGACAAGTAAGATTAATTCATAAGTAAAACTAAAAAATGCATAGACAATGGAAATATAAATTAAATATTCAATTAAGTTATTAAAAAATAATTATTTTGGATACAAATTTTAAGTATGTATCTGAATATTTACGATAAGAATATTTATCGAAATTTTGTTCTTACCTTCAATTCTTTCATTGTTATTTTTGTTTGTGAAAATTATTAATTTTTTTCTACGTAAACTGTCACATACATAAATGCTTATGTTGAAATTGAATATTAAAGTTTTTTCTCAGTTAATGAGGCCTTAAGTAGGAAAACATTTTGAATTATAGTCATTCCACTGCCACTTTCATTTTCAAAATGTTCATATTCAAAACTAAATTAAAAGAAAAATATTTTTAAATCAAAGAAGTTTTCATTGATATAAGGTTGTTTTTTCTCTCAGTGTAGTACACAAAATAATTCTTATCAAAATTGTTAGAGCCATTTTCGAGAAAAATAAATTTTAACTTGACGGTTGTATGGTAGTATCGACCTAATATCATTTTATTAGCCCGCTAGGAAATCCCTTAGTTTAAATTTTATTAAAATTTTTGGCATTTATTTTTGTTGTAAAAAAGACGCTTTATTTTTTTGTCGTTGAAATTTAGTTTTATATTTTTTTTGATACCTACTTATTTTGCTTCAAATGGAAAAAAAAATTTTTCTATCTGCATCAAATTTATATATGTACTAATAATAGTTAATTGATCTTTACTTTAAATTTAAAATTAAATTATACTTAGCTAGATGGTGAGATTTTATATTTCTTACAGCTACAACTTTAAAATACAAGACTATAGACTAAAAAATTGTATCCGTCACGATTTGACTCTGACTTCGGTATTCATATTTGTGTTCTAAGATGAGAATTAAAAAACTACGGTTTTGATGATGATATAAATTTACCTAATTTGGTGAAATGTTAATAATATCTTCATTAATAGTAGCTGTTGTTTTGAGAAAATACAATTTTTCTAAGAATACAAAACTTAAGGTTCTTCAACCTTGACTGTTAGATAAACTTAAAAAAAATAGGCGTATAAGTAAGTGGAAATTTTCAGGATCATTTTTTTCTTTATCATGTTTAAAAATTTCATCAAAATTGGTTCAATTTCATCGAATCGGTTCAGATTTTATCGAATCAAAATTACCTCCATTCAAAAAATGTTTAAAATTCTAAAAATTGCCAAAATAGTTGGCGTGAGAAAAATTAGTATGACCGAATTAAAAAAAAATTGTCTTAGAACATAACTAAAATTTGTATCAATTTTAAATTAATTCAATTTTTATGAAAATTTGTCTGCTTCCACATACAAAGTGTCCCACAGTGAAATACACATTGTCAGATTTTTAAAAATGCCTAGCCAAATAGAGTTATAGAGCTCTCTAGAACCTAAGAAATAACGTAGCATACGTTTTCCACCCATTTCCACACTCATCTAAAGGAATATTGGAAACCACTCAACCGAATTTCTATGAAATTTTCAGAGTAATTTATTTTTAGTGTGAGATTTAAAAAAGTAGTTTTATTAGGTATTCTCGTTTTAATCTTAAGACTTAACATTTATAATTTATTTTTCACCCACTACCACGCCCACTTAAAGATTAAATTTCAAATTTCCTCAAAATTTGCCAATTTTATTATATTTTTTTACTTCCTGATTAAACTATCCTAGAAATCAGAAAGTTTGAAATTAAATTTTATCTAAACTGAAGCATGTTTGAAATTAGCCTACTGCCACGCCAAATTTTCTTTTGATTAATTTTGTATTCTATATATATATTCATCGACTAGAAAGCTTAAAAAATAAGTAAGATATGTGTAACCTTAAGCACGTCTCATAAAATTTTAACTCTTCAGTTATTTACATTTTAATATCTAATAAGTTTCTTTTTATTGATATTTTCTTTGGTATATTTTATAGAAAACTTAGATTTGTCTACAACTACGAAAACAGGTTTACCCAATATACGTATGTATATGTACATATCATAAGCTAGTGAGTTCTTGATTTGATGTTCAGTCGAAATCTCAATTAGGTCAAAACATTTTAAAAATTTTGATTTGTTGATAATTTTTCAAGTCCAAAAAAAAAAACTACCAAAAAACTAAATGTCCTATAAAAACTCTGCCTTTTACAGATACTTTGAATTGTTATAAAAAACCCACACCATTCATAATTCATAATAACCATTTTAAAACTAATGCTGAGATAAAAATATATTGAAATTGTTTTATCATAAGTCCGTTTCTTTACTTGTTTATTTAATTAAGTATCTTTCACTTAACACTTTTTCAATTTCCAAGTCATCGCATTGTTCTTAATTTACTAAAGTAAATCAAACAATATCATTATTGATGACACATGCATTACGAAAATAAAACCTAGACAGACTTTAACTAGAAAAATTATTCAAATCCATTCATAACCATTTATTTCTATTTTTCTTGTCGTCTTAAGTCATAAATTATTTTGCTTCCTTGTTAATGAAATATTGGAATTTCCGAATTGTGTGAGAGCAAACCTTGAGACAATTTCCTTCCGGGAACCAAAATATATCATTTGAACACTGAAAGAGTAAACAAACACGCTTCCTAGAATAATGTAGATGTAGAAAAGTTATTTCTTTCTTTTTCAGCTGCTATTTTCACAGATTCTTTTATCCGAGTTAAGGCCAAGTATATATATGTGATATAAATAAGCAACTTTTTGTTATGTCGTTGTTGTGTTTTTTTTTTTTTTTTTTTGTCAAAAGGATGTGTATTGTGTATTGTGTTTCTGTCAATTTAACCTTCGCTGTGGGTTGCAATAAATTCGGAAAAAAAAATAAAACTTTTTCTCCGAACCATTCTTATCTTTAAAATGGATGAACAAAATTGGGATACGTATTAAAAAAAGGATTTTTTTTTATTTGACCACAGATGGCTAGACATTAATGGAATTTGTAATTATCTGTTAATTAAAGTGCTTTCTAATTCTATAATTCACTTAAGTAGTTTGTATCGTTTTTTTTTTGTTTCCTTTTAATGTGATAATGTATCACTCATAAATAATTTTTCGTGTTTTAGATATAACGTGTGTTTGAATATTGCGTGCATGGAACCATTTATATTTATAGAAATGTTATTCAACGGCATATATATTTATATGTGATTTTCCAACCCCGATTTCATGTTTAAGACTATCACTAGTTCTTTATCTTTTCATATCTACAATATTTGGGTAAATACCTATACAAATACATACATATTAACAATGAATTCCAAAGAGATTAGATCTTTATCAAAATGATGTGGGCAAAAAAATCGATAAAGAAGAGAGAATAGGACAAAAGCTAAAAGGACACGTAATATAATATTTAATATTCATTTTGTGGCGTTGTTCTTTTTGAAGATTGTTTCAAAAATTCTAACTATGTACTTTGCTTTTGAAATGGGATTTTATTTTTTCTTTGTATTTTTATTATTATACAAAAGCAAACAATGGCCAATGGCATCATAAAAGAAACATCAATAGAGTACTAAAGTTCTTTATAAATTATAAGATAAACAATACTTTAGGAAATTACCTATAGATGTATACATATACCTCCAATATAATTCAAAAACATTGCTCATACGCCCGAGTGAATTTTAAATGTACAGACTTTGTCAATGGATTACTGTCAGACTGTCAGACTGTCACTTAAAACTTTTAGAATCAATTTTGATTTTAATTGTACAAAATTAAATTGAAGTGCTACATTATAGTCCAGGCGGTAGGGGAACAAATAAAGCATTTGTCATGCAAAAGCTGTTGTAATAGTTCATTTTCTATCCTTCAACGAGAGAAAAAATGTTTCCTTATGATTTTAATTATAGAAAATATCTCATTAACGGGCGCATTTATTAACCCTATTCCTGGCAAACATTCTCGGTAAATTCGAAGCAAAGGGAGTTTTTACTCTTATCGCCCCCCATTTTCTTCTTCCGGTCCTTATCGTGTAGACAAGCGGGAGAAGTATGCTCGGCTAATGACTGCTTCTTCTTTAAAATAACTTCAAGGTGAAGTTGGAGATTTAAATGCATACATATATCTTTTTACACAAGAGAGAGAGATAAGGTCTAAGGAAATTTTATATAGGAAATGTCGTAATCTTGGGGTTGGTTTATTGAAATTTTTAGTAGGACATAGGAGTTTAAACCTTCCTTGTTGAAAATACCATAAAACATATGTAATTGCTATCTTTTTGTTCGTCTGGATACCCTGTTCCCGTGACAAAAGTTATATTAAACTATTTCTTCCCTGGGATCTCGATAATATATAGATTACCTAGCTTCGTTTTAAGAGGATGTATTAATATGTTGAATGATACCATTGTGTTGTACGTTTCGTAGATACAAAATTACTAACGAAAATGTTATATGCGACTTTCGCATTGTATGGTTTAAGAGTGAAAATTTATTTAAAAAAAAATTGTATTTTTGTAAAATCAAATAAATCAAAACAATGCAGCAAAGATCCATAGCATGTTATGGATTTATAGTTTACACAGTTTTATTTGCGATACATAAAAGTAGATAAATACCATTCGTAAAAAAAAATTAGGCCGAAATTGTGATCAAACCTATGATGGAGAAGAAGAAGACATTGGGTCCTGCAGTATTATCCATTTGTTTTATCTGCACTAATATACGAAAAACATAATTAGCTTTGTGTCAAATATTATAGCTTTTATAGATTTTTTTTACTTGAATTTCAATTTCAAGTTAAAAAAATACATTTCTGGATCGCTAAAATAAATGTAAGAGGTTGGCGGACAAAATCTAAAAAAAAATGATTAAAATTGTAAAAGTGGCTGAAATTTTAAACTTTTAAATGCTCATTTAGATATTGTACCAACCCGAAATTTTTAAATCGAACCCTGCAGCTCACTTAAATGAGCTGTCAAAATGTAATAAATTGAGAAAATCAAAAACTTTATGCATTAATTTGAAGCTTCCCTTAACTTAATTAAAAGCGGCACCTCAATTTTGTTGCTTGCCTATTTTTTTTGTAATCCAAATTTCTACTCAAATAAGAATTTATACCCATATATAACGGTTCAAATTTTATAACAAAAAAACTAGATAATTATATGACCTAAAAAATCGAGGATTTTTTTTAATTTTATCTGCCAAATTCAGTATCTTTTTACTGAATTTGAAACACGTTTTTAAATTTAGCCAGTTTACGTTTCTGAACAATATTTCTCCGCTAGAAGTCAGAAGCACTCTCTATCTCCTTTCATGAATTCAAAAAATTTCAGTCTCAGCTTTTAGACAGCAAAAGTGAGGATGAAGAATTACGTTCAGATTTCTGAGATTGCTGAGATCTCTGAAATCTCAGTGAGTCTAGAAAACCTGAACTTGCTAAATTTTTAATTCAAAAAAATATTGATTGCACTCTTCACAATTTTCTAAAACATTTGACAGCTGAAATGTCATTAAAATATTAGTGCTGCCAAGATTGTTTTTTTTGTGATGCTCGTTTTTTTTTTTGTGTACTTTTGTTTTAAGCAAATATACAAATGTAAGTGTCTGTCTCCATAAATTTATTTTTAGCAAAAAAAAAAATTGAAAAAAAGTCTGCAAGTAAACGCGGCGAAGGTGCTTTATAGGTCTTCTTCTTATATTTTATTGAGTTCCATCCCAATTTCCTAACCTTTTGTTCAGACATTTTGTTTATGTCAAATCATAAGTCAAAATGATGCATTTTTAAATGCATTGATGAATCTCATCAAATTTAAGATTTTGGAAGCATTGTTTTATATTAGCTTAATTTATAAGCGGAAATACTTGTTGCCGATTAATAAAAATTTCCATGTTTCACGACATTAAGTGACACGACACAAAAAAATGAGGTGGTATTAGATCACTAAAAAGAATTCACCGCAATCTTGGAGTTTTTTAGCTTTTCAAGGATGTAATTATCCTAGAGGCTATTCAAGAATGAGGGCGATTTTTTATCAATATGTTGGTCTAACCCCACTTTGAGTTGAAAGCTTATGCATATAATTAAGGCTATCGTTCTGAACATTTTCATCAAATTACAGCAGGGTAATAATCTGTCTGGGTCAGAGGTCTCATCTTAGGCCTTGAAATGGATAAGATTCTTCATCAACATATTGAAATGAAAAATGTTCAACACCTTATCTACAAGCATTATATGTATGTATCTTTGACTCTCCCATTATAATTTACCTTTAAAAAAAAAAAAACAAGTTGGTAAACTAACTTCTTCACACTTTTTTTTTTACCTCGCTTCAAGCACTACTTTTTGCCCTAATTTGATAACCAAATAATATTACTCATAATATTTCCTTATTGTGTCTTTCTATTGACAGTCCGTACATAATTTTTGATATGGGCAATTGCTATCTTTACACTCAACAAATGCTAACAAAAAGACAACAACAACAACTGTTGATAGAGATACCGCTCGCGATGAAATAAGAAGCACCACTTTAATTACTCCCACACACAATGTAAACGATGTTTAATCACGCATTTGTTGAATAAAAACCCCACTGACTAATAAAAGAGCCTCACAAACTAATATATAGACGTTTTATAAAAGGCTCAACGTTAGTCAAGGGACACACAAATGTAATCATAATGTGGAAGCTATTTATATAAAAATAGGACGTTTGGCGGATACTGTTGAGGGCTTCTCATTTAATTACCCACTCTCGGATCCTAGTAGCAAATGTGGAAGGTGATATATGTGAGTGTAAGTCATCCAACCGGCCAACCACTGAATATATGTATAGGTAAACCTTTAAAACCCAAGGTGATAGTGGTATAGTGGTGGTGTTGGTGGTGACGACTCTGTTTTTGGGTGTAAAATAGTTAATTATCCCAATTTCCTAATTTCACCAGAAGTCCTTATATATGAATGTATTTTGTGTAGGTCATAGGGTGTTTCAAATATGACCCAAGTTAAAAATTTAAAATAAGGTAATTCTAAAGTTTAATTTTTCACATATGTAGTTTTGCTTAATTGAACTTTAGTTTTCCCAAAAAGGGTAAATTATTCTAATTTTTCACTGGAATGAAAGTTGTCAATGTAAATGTAATTTATATAAAACATCTATGCATTTAAAAAAATGACGAGACCGGGGTAGTTTTAAGGGTTAAAGGGTAATATTCGGAAGAACACAGCATGTGACCATAGCGCTTTTCTGAATATTGTGTGGCAAAGATACTTTTTTAAAGGTAAATGAGAAATAAAAAAGGCAACACCAAATGTATGCTGTCATTAGAAAAAGACAACTAATAATTTACAGCCTTACATTTGAGATATTTGAGAACTTTGTATGCCTTAAATTCTGTATAACCTCTCACAACGATAGTAATACGCCAAATTCCATCAATTTTGTACAAAAAAAACCAGACCTTAATTAACCAATTTAAGAGTAAAACATAATTCTAAAAAATAAAACAAAATGTAAAAAATATTTATATCCCCTTTTGAAAAGTCACAACCAAAGATCAAATATAAATTTTCTAAAACAGGCTCTTCTATGCAACAAATTGCCATTAACAGTCAATTTGTCATAACCAGTTAAATATAAACCTTCCTCCAAAATGTCTGCCGTCAAAAATTCACAAATTCATAGAATATTTTCCTAATGAGAATACATTGAATTGAAGTCAATGCAAATACTTGTCATAGTTTGTTTTGTTTGTTGTCTCTATTTTCTACTATATTGATCTTCTTTGTATATAAATTTGCATTCTCATTTTGCCCAATTATGTACATAGATACCTACCTTTAAAGCTGAATTCAAAAGTTTACAATTTATAATTAATGAGGGTAAACTGTTGTTTATTTATTTTGTACTGTATACAAATATGCTTATATCTACTTCCGAGCTATGATATTTATTTAAATTATGGTTAAAGGAATTTCTAATGGGGGTATTATGACGTTTTGGGACAGAAGTATTATTAATTGGTTTATTTGACTTGGTATTAAGTAAGGGTTTTGTTTGGGGGGTTAAGAGGTTTTATAAACTTTTCAAAGAAAGGAATTTATAAATGTCCTTCATCAAGTTTTCTGATTTAACTCCAAGTTAATCTTTTAAAAGTTTAGCTAGCTTTGATATGACAGAAATAAGTTTAAGTTAACCCTTTTGTATATTAATTTATTCTCTACTTCTACAAGAATCTTTAACAGAGTTGGAAACATGCAACTTTTTATCTACATCCACGTTTCGACTAAAATACCCTCAGAGTAAAAGCAATATGTGTAGTGTATGTATAAGTATTTTAAGTGTCTCTTTTTGAAATATTGTTAGTCAAAGTGAACATGTATTTCAGAATCAGTTGTGGGGTGCTCTTTAATTTAAACAATTAATCCTTAAATAAATTTAACTTCGCATTTTTAGCTTTATTTTATAAATGAAAAAATTCTTTAGGAGGAAACAGGAAGAGGAAAAATAAATTGTAAATTATAGCATTTTGAGTTTTCTTTGAAAAAAAGATTAATTCTGTATGTATTTTCTGGAGGTATTGATTAAAAAATAACAAGTTTCTGCCAAGTTTTGTAAAGGCCCTTGAAAGTTTTCGGTAGGTAAAATTTAAAAGAGGGAAACTGACAAATACTCGTGAGGCTCTTGCTAGTAAAAATTTAGCTAATTAATGTTGGCTACCCCGTCAAAAATAGCTTATTACATTACTCAAAAACAGTAAGAGAGTTAAAGTCTTTAAGTGTAAAGGTATGACAGTATGAATGCATGAAAGTATGACAGTGTTAAGGCAAGAAAGTGTGAAAATGTGTCACTATTACACTTTAATCCGAAGACATCCGACACACTTTCACACTGATGGCATGTCTCGAATAAAAAACCTTTTTAAAATAAACTGACAGCAGCTTAAATGCCATTACATAAATATCATGAATAATATCATGTATACAAAAGGTGTGTTCCTTTACTTTGAAACTCTGTGATTATCTGCCCAAAACTACAAAAAAGTCTGTCAAAGTTATATACAAAAAAAATAAAATGTTCAGTTTTTGACAGAAAATCACAGAGTTTTAAAGTAAAGGAACACAAATAATATGTATCGGTTCTGCCAAAAAAAAAAAAACTGTAATAAATCCGATCTTTTACTTTTGCACAGTGCCTCATCAAAAATTAAATAGCAGCGATGAAATTCTGTAAAAAAAATCTTCGAAAAAGTACTAGAACAAAAATTCCTGTTATTTCGAATTACCTATTGTGAACAACACACACGGTACGATATTTGTCTTTCATGCCTGATTCACAATGCGAATCAATCACGTATTTTTAAATTTTTTAATTTTTTGAACTTATGACGTGCCCTGACGACGAGAAATGCTATTATGTGTATTATTTCGTTGCTTTAAATTCGTCATTAAAAGAGAACATCTGCAAAGATATCTCTTCACGTCAGCGTCTCACTTTCTCGTCGCATTGTGAATCATGGCATCATTCGTTCAATCTTATATTGATATTTTGCTGTAGTAGGAATTTGTATCCAGACATTTTTTGGACAGAAAATCACAGGCAGAAGAATTTTTTAATCTTGATTTTCAACTCAAATTCACACAAATGCCGAGATAATCCTAAAAATTGCAACTTTTAAAACGGTCATCTCACCGATGAATTCCAGACATTACCAATTTAAGAATAGAAATCCTTAATGCTTGAAGCTTGTGGATATACATATAAGAGGTACAGAGGACTATACGTCGTCGACGGAAACTCAAAAATCATCTGGAAGTCAAAGGCATATACCAATCGAGCTGGTTAAACAGGTATCGAAAAATGTCTGAAAGAGTGGCTTCCACTCTATTTAATAATTAAAGTTGAAAAAGAGAAATTTTTATCCAGACCATTCCTTAAACATCAACATCAGGAGTGTATTTTGTTTACCTACCTAGGGTTTATTTGAAAGCAAAAAATTCAGTTCCCGAATTTAAGCAATAATCCATAGGTCGCATGGTTCATATCCGGCTCGAAGGACCAAAATGTTTGGCGTTATAAATATAAATCGCACTCAAAACAAGGCTTCTAAAATATGTCTAGTAAAATCTCCGAAATAAAAACTACAACTTTTAAATTTCCAGGGATTTATTAATGCCCTTCATATAAACTTAATAGTTTGACAAATTGGTACATGGCTAAGTGGTATAAATTGTGTGGGTTATTCCGAATAAGTCACATTGGCTGAATTCAGAGTGGGTGGATGACGTAGGTGAAAAGGCAGCATCCAACAGCAAGACTTAAACGGTCAGGAATCATATTTGCATTCACCTTAATATTTTTGGTATGCAAAAATATTTGCATAGCATTTTATTTATCGCATTGGAGCTATTTTAATTATATGGAGTTGCTATTGTATAATTTATGACAAAACATTCACAAAGTCCAACTTTTTTCTTCTTTATTTCTTTGTGCCTTTCTTCCACATATTGAACCTAAATCTTGAACTATAATTTTGCTATCGTATGTATGTATGTATGTATAACTTGCATTTTCTACACGAAAAGTTTAATGTTATCGTTTAAAACTTTGAAGATTTTTATAGACTGATACTTTAAAAATATAAGTTTAGATATCATAAAATTGTACCGAAAAGTTTAATCTTTTTTTAAAAAGGTTCTAAGTTTTGACGTGACCTTAACCAACAACTTTTAAAACTTAAAAACCATATACCATATTATATGTGTATTGTGTATCTATGATGATGATGTTCTTATCTTCTTGCACAGCTGTCAAACAATAAACCAACATGGAGGATAAAAATGTTGTTGCAATCTGGTTAAGAGAAATCCAAAGAATTTTTTCCATTCCAAAATAATTCTGTAAGCTCTAGACTTCACGACGACGACGCCTAAGTGAAATACCAGCAAATATACAACAAAAAAATGTATTGTGTCTCTAAGTGCTTTATAAAAGTAAAGAAAAAATAGAATAGAAGATAAACATGTATGTATGTATCTATGTATATAAGACTATAGCACATACTTATACATTTTTGGCAAAGAAAGGATCCACTGAGTGGGGTTGTTTGTAAACATGCCCATTCATGAGATTTAATAATAAAATTTAAGAAGCAGACATTAAAAAAAGGAAAAATAAGGCGCTGGACCAAATTCCAAATTGAAAACATGCGCAATTGCCAATACAAATTGGATTGTCTTCTTATAGAATAAAAAGAAATTTCAGCCTCTGAACAAAAAGGGAGCTTACCTTCCTATATATTTACTTATACGAAGATATCTTCAGTATATTCTGCAATATTTAATGCAAAATGACAAGTAATTAGCTATATAACAAAAACCTCCCTATATTTTCTACAAACGATTTAGTTACAAGTTTTACAACCCATAACGAAGTCCTCTTTAAATTTAACTTAATTTAACTCTGATGAATGTCAAAAGACTCAACAAAAGACTTCATAACTTTATAATGAATCCTTATATTCAAATTACCTTCATCATCTTCATTCGCATCGTCATCCTGTTCCTCGTCTCCATCAATATCCACATTGTTCAGCTCGCTAATCTCTGCTTTGTCACATCGTTTGACATTGCTACTGGAAGTGTCGTCGTTTAAATCACCATTCACTAGACCGTTATGATGTTTTCCATCATCGGCAATGGTGACATCACCTGCTGCCACTTCTGCTGATTTTTGTTTTTGTTGTTTTTCTTGTTGGTGCTTCCCGTGCTTTAGCTGAATGTCATTGTTCTTTGCATTCTGTTCCCTCTCTGTGGGTTCTTTGGTCACAGCTTCACCTGATACAGCATTCACAATATTGCTTTTATTTGCTGCATCCGAACAACTGTCCTCAACAGATGGTGCTGAAGCATCACCATTCATGGCTGGCGTAGTCGTTTCGGTTTCAGTAGTTTTTCCATCCTCTTCGGTTAAACCATCTTCCTCCGGTTTTTTCGCCTTAACCTCCTGACTTGTATTACAACCCATTTTAAACTTTTATTTTTTGTATTGCAAGAAAAACTACACGTAATTTATTTATTTTTTTTTTTTAAATTATATTCGGTGGTTTTTCGCTTAAAATCTTTATTTTTTTATTGTTATTTATTTTGAAAAATTCTACAATGAATCACATTAATGTATAAATAACTCCGGAACACCAGGGTAACAATGTAAAAAGTTTAATCAATTAAATCAGCACGTGCGCCTGGCCCTCTTCAATCACTCTAAATTTTTGCGGATGGAATAATGACTATATAGTACACGTAGTCGTACACATGCATAAATACACATATATATATATAAAATATATAAATTAATTAGTACAAATTAATCACAAAAAGCCACAGTTTTTTTTCTATTTTTTTGTATGTAGGAAATCAGACATTCCCTCTCACCGAAAAGAACAAGTAATCCAATTCCAATAAACCTGCCGTTGAAATTGAAACTGAGACAAAGGCCTTAATTTTTAAACCGACAAAAAATAAATTACGAATTGTCGGGAGGTAAATTTGTTGTAAGGACAACTTGTGCTACACGCTCGCTTGTGTCAATATACAAACGAAGCCTAAGCTATACTACCGCTAGTTAAGAGTGGATTGTGCAAACAGCCGGATTAAGAGGAATCTGTCGCGCGCGCCACACACCGAAATTCGAGAGTTCTGCTGCTGCTGCCGAGTAAGATACCTACAAGCTACAACGTGTGGAATGTAGTCGACAGCCGTCGTCGTCTGTGTATACTCGTCCTTTATTTTCATTTGGAGTCACTCGCCTGTCGCCGCCGCCGCCGCCACCACCATCACCGTTCCGTGCTCCACTCCCATGACATAAACATACACACGCTTGTTTAACAGAACGCACACCCTTGTGTGTAGCAGCAGGAGCAGTACAGTGGAAATATAGCAGCATAGCAGCAGCAAAAGCAAAAGCAGAAGCAGGGGACTTTTTCCCCTTTTTATAATTTAATCTATGATTGTAAATTCGGGATGATATCGACCCACATCCCACTCAGAGTTGGCAGCTAGCGGCGCCCGTTTTTTATTGTTGTCTTCATAAGTATATTCTTGTTAAGGAGGGAAGGGGGGATTGCGCACCCTCAGCCTCTAAAGGAGCAACCCAGCTCTTTATGAAAAACCGCACAAACAGGGATGATGATGCGTCACAAAGAGCATTTGGTTGTGGGTTAGACCAGTGTTGTTATATTCGTGTGTTTTCAAAAATATTAGAAATAAAGCTTAATGTTGTAGATTTTGACAAAAAAAAAAAAAAACAGGTCAAAGTACAAGGTGGCGCTTATAGAACTCAATAGAGCATTGAGATTTTGATTCCGTTTTCCTTAGAAAAATATTCTGCATAAATTGTTTTAATCACTTTTTTTGACAGTCGTAACTTTGTAAAATTTATCCGACGATAAAGTATTAAGTACAGACGATTGTCAGATCTTACAATATTGTCAGAACTATCAGTTCTTTAAGAATTGGTGAATTTCCGTTTTCCATGGTAACATTTTAGATCACTAATGCCTCCATTGTTAGATTTTTGTATCTATTTTTAATCAGAAATACGACAAAAATTCAACAACATGCTAAAAAGAATTAATAAAAGACAAATGGCGGCCGAGCATAAGCGCTTAATTTATTCCGAATAAAACTACACAACGCAAGGAATTGATATAAAATATAATTGAAGTGAGTTGCTTTATAGATTTCTTTTTGAGTTTATTTATTCAGTTATTCAAAAACTACAAATTTCCAACACAAATGCTTTTTTTGTCTCTGACATCTGACAATGACTAATGAGTCTGATAATGTCCTAATCGTCTGAATTGTAGGTAGACAGGTACATGACAATTTGTTGTCAAATTGTCGTCTGACAATTACCCGACAATGACGTTTCTGACAATATTGCCAGACAAAATTGTGTGTTCAGACGATTGTAAGACATTTGGGACAGTTTTTTCACTGACAGATCTAACAATATTGTAAGATCTGACAATCGTTTGTACTTAAGCTTTATTTATGTTTTTAATTTGTTTGCCTTTCGAAATTTCAGAATATGTTAAATAATTTGGCGCCATTCAAGAGCTTATAATAAAACTATGAAAATAATAAATAATATGCGAAATATATGCGAGTCGGCACAAAAATCAATTTTTTCAAACGTTGTTTATAATTCGAATTGAATGAAAATACAAACCACTTATATATTTCAAATTGTCATGCGTTAACATCTTCATATATCATAACGGCTGCCTCGAGGCTGACAACTCGCAAGCGAAATTATTTGTCTATCTATCTTGCGAAGAGTATCTTTTTTTCAGGATTAAGTGTCTTCCATCTTAGGCGTTCGGGCTCAACAGAAAAATAAAAAACCCTTTCCTTCCTGCTGACCATAGGAACATGAATACGACGTGGTAGAAAAAATCCAAGTATTTAAAAAAAAAAACTTTTTAATCTGCACTTAAGAACACCGAACCATTCTAAATCAATTTCTAAAACGTTAACGATTTTATATCTTAACGGTATTTTACGAATACAATCTAGGGTGTACTATGTACTATGCAAACAAACAACAAAAACTGTGAATTCGGCTGTAAAACTGAATTTCGATGTAAGAACTCGATTATTTTGTCTAAGTGGGTCACTCGGTCGTATACGTAATTTTATTTCACATTTGATCAAATTGCAATCAAATCATTTGTAGCAACTCACGTAAAAATAACCATTATTAAAAAAAAAACTTTAAACAAATTTTATGCGACTTTTTTAATAACTCTATTGTTTCTGTCAGTAAAAACTTTGATATTAATAAAATAAAGAGAACCATAACAACTCTGATCTCGAAGTCCTTTCTATACATATTTGTATAATGTGCTCGTTTGGCTTTTTTTTACAAAAGCTTATTGCTATAGTCCTGTTTACGTTAGAGTCCGTTCTGTGGAGAGCAAAATACGCTTGTTTGAGTGTGTGAGCGTAGCGTACAAATTTATAGGGAGTGACACGGCTGTTTGTTTGCCTTTGCAATACCACCTTCCATGTGAAGGGGGTGGCGGGCGAGGAGAGAGTTCGGTGCTGTGTATAGCATTATATAGATGTTGTTATACAAACGTGCCGTTTATGTGAAATTATTCGGAGTGGTTTTGTATGAAATCATCTCTTCGACAACCGCACTGACGAAGACAAGCAGGAATACTTGGGAGGTGCGCTCCGTCCTTCTATTCTATGCTTCAGGGTGGTAGACAACGCCTTAGCTGTTTTTTTCTTTTTTCTTTTTTTTTTTTTTTTGATTTTTTTTTGTATCTTCTGTTTCTTACTTTTGTGTTCTTTGTGTATATTTATTTCATAGCGTTTTTTTTTATATTTCATCTTTGTTTTTTGTCTGTGATGTTTCAAAAAAAGAGGGGAAAATGTGTTCAAAGAAGCGAATTCAAACACAAAACCCGGCACACAGATACATATACACATATGCACGTTAATATAAAAACAAATCCTTTTCCAATGTGATAAATTTTTTGTTTGCCATTTTTTTTGTTTCATTCCTTTGCACTTTGCCTCTTTTTTTTTATTAATCCTTTGTGAGGCAGTGGCGCGTCCGACACGGTGGTGACATGGTGAATGGAAAAAAACACCTGTATGTCCTCTGAGGGTGTGTGTGTTTATATTTATTTATTTTTTAATTAATCGAAGGAAATAAAAAAAATTTGCATAAACGATCATGGTTGGTGTATACGCTCATTAATATTTTAAAAGAAGCTCAAAATGACGAAATTAAAAATATAATTAATGTTTCTTTTTTGTTACAGATTGTGTTAGAAAGGATTTACATGAATGGTTTTGATAGAATTGATAGATTTGTTATGTTTAAAAAAAATAAATCAAGTCATCAAGGAATCTTGCTCTATGTAGACGTTTTTGTAATGGACATAAATTGAGTTTGAATTTTTTTTTGTCCGTACTAATGGAAATGGATGGATTTTTTTCGGTTATTTTATTTACTAATTTAGGTAGGTATGTAGGTAGCTAAGGTTTGTCAGGTAATCGACGTGATCTCCTAAAAATGAGGATTGATAAAACAGTTTTTCCATTATTTCACTATGCTTTCTGATTCTGACTAAAATATTTAAGCGTTGGTTGTTGAGAGTTCAAAAAAGAAATTGTAATAAATACGAAACAATTATTTAAAGTAGTATTCAACTGTTTAAAGTGAAACTAAATATAATATTCTTTATTTCAAGTTTGATTTAAAACTCGAGTCTGAAATTTAGCTTTAGGAATCTTCCAAGAAATATATAAAATTAAAAGATACTTCTTTGATACTTAGAAATAATCCAATTGTCAATTTGAATTAGGATTTTTAACGGGTTTTCTGTTCGCTCAAAGTTGGAAACAGTTTGCTTTTGTTTGCCCAGCTTCTCATATATTATACTCCGTAGGTAATTTTGGTGGATAATATTTATTCCGATTTTCAAAAATACTTTTTACCTCCATTCCCATCTTTTTTTTTGTAGTTTTTAAAATTTTCCTCATATCCCTTCCTATTAAACCAGTCATGAATTATATCATTGAATAAGTAAAAATAGGTGGGACACTTAAGCAGCCACCTAATAGTTATACATAGTTATAAGTTCGAATCGCTTTAACAAATATTAATTCAATAAATTCATTCATTCATTGGCCAAATTGGCACTGAAATATTCTTTTTGGTCTGAGTGTACATATATAAATTTGTAGGTATTGGTTGAGTTATCTGAAGATACTCCCACATACGGATCATCGTTCATAGTTTAAAGCAGCCCATAGACACTACACTTGTGTCTGCACCGATGTCGGTGTACGGAAATGTGTGCTGTGTGTGGGCTGGTGCGCACACAGAATTGGTGTCAGACACGGAGCGAGTAAAATAAAAATCAAAAGTTTTTGATTTTTAGTGTCGGTGTCTCAGTCGGTGTAGCGTGTGTGGCGGAATGCCACACCGGTGTCAGTACACCGGTGCAGACACAAGTGTAGTGTCTGTGGGCTGCTTAAAGCTTGTCGAAACTAAGCGAAGCATTTTTTTATTTAAGCATACTTTTTGATTGTACTAAAATATGACTAACTTCTGTTAAGCAATTACTTTTCTACGGCCAAATTCCTAAACGCAAAACTTGCGCAAATTATGCTAAGCAGACAGTTTCAAAATGAAAACGTAAACATCCCTGCCCAGCAGTTTGTCCCAAAATGTAGAAGATTCCTGTTTTCTTGCGCAAATGCAAATGCATTTTGCATTTGCTTTGCATGTGTTTTGCTTTGCAAATCTGCGTTTAGGAATTTGGCCTACTACTTCATATGAATTTAAATGGATAAAAATGTGTCTTTTCGAGATATTATTACGGAATGTTTATTTTGTTTAAATAATCACGATTTTATTTAATGATTTACAAATTATGTATATTTAGATTTAATTTTTAAAAAAAATTAAACACTTTGGATTAAAATTGATTATTTTAAATAAAAATATTTTATATATATATATATATATATATGTAGGTATAAGCATTAACATTCTTAATCTATGCTTGAATCATGATTCCAAGGTTTCTGCGATATATACAGGACAACAATTGTGGTAAGGGCACTTACTAAAAATATAACATCGAACCAACGATGATAGAAATTAAAGTGCAAACTACCCAGCACTTCGGTGATGATAACTCTGTACTCAGCTGGCATATTCATTCGCATAAGTAAAACGGAAGAACAAAAATACATGCCCATTATTTGTGCTAATATTAAAACTATAATATTTGATGATTTACTCGAAGAAATTCTATAGAAAAACTGAAAGGGAAATTTTTGTTATTTTTTTTTTATTTATAATTAAAGGTTTATACAAGAGAAACAAATGTTTGTTTAATTACCTTCGTTAGGGTCAGCAAGAGACCACGAATAGAGGTGACTACTATGCAACCAACCAATAAAAAGGAAATGTGTTGATTCCAAAACGCTAAATCAATGTCAAATCCACACCAATGTACAGCAATCTCAAGACCTCGAGTAACAGGATCCTTACGACCCACACGATCAAATATTATATTTACTGTGCACTGCGCAAAAAAAAAAAATTACAGAATTTGATGCTGCACTTACAATCTACATGGCAAAAACCTAGCTCCAAAGTTTTCTACATTATATGAGTTTGAATTATATGAAGTTTAAAACAAAAGATATATTAGAGCAGAGGAAGTAAATTAAAAATCTAGAAGTATTATCTCTTCTTTACAGATAAGAAATGTCTGAAAGAAAATATTCATTACAAAAAATTTAAGTCTCCAGTTCACAAAAGAGGACCGAAAAACCTAATTGAAAATTACTGTTCAACAAAGTTAATAAAGGATTGGACCAATATTCATGTGATATGTGTGTAAAATTGGAACTCGAGTTATAGTATTCGTAAGGCTTCGATAGATTTCGGAGGTTTTGCATAAATAACGAGTTCTCAGCATTGAAGCTCGTCGTTTTTCAAACGATCAAGGAGACAATTTTTTTGATTTTTTTTAACTTCTATATCATAATATGATGTAAATTTAAATTCCAGATCCGCGGTTTTTCCGTGTTAACTCCCCTTTCGAAAGCTTCTGTTAGGATGCTTCATTTCAAAAATACTTTAAAAACGAATTGAAGTAATATTTAAGTTTTTATAATATTTTAGATTTGGTTGGTAAAGTAGGTATTTTTTTCGTTACATTTTAATTTTATGCTTGATCCGAAATTTTAGATAGATTTGTTTCAAATTTCTATCTTAATTTTTTCTCAAACAAACGTGATGAAGAAATAATATTTGGAGAAAACTTATATGTACGTAGAGTTAGGTTATCGAGGCAAAACGTTCATATAACTTACCATAAAAATTTTGTACAAACAATAGCCGCTAAAGAAATGGCCAATCACATTGAAGTACCTTCCTTTCAGCGTCTTCGACCATATCTGTCGCTCTTGCATAGTTTTCAAAGAATTGATTTCAAGGAAAACTTGTCTAAGCACCTCCTCACATCCAGCGATTTCTAATCTTAGCTGTCCAATGTCTAAAAAGGTCCCGGAATAAATCTAAAGCTGATTCTATGAATTCTATAAACCAATACCACCATCGGAGAATTTTTCAATTCTTGAATTCATCCTTTTTTAGGGGTATCGGCTCTACATTTTACTTACTCTCTCCTCCAGTATCTCTATTTGCTACCGAACTTAAAATACTCCATAATCGTGGTTTTGTGTTGTTTTGCTTGTTGCGTTTCAGCTCAAGGGCTATACGTTTTTTCTTCCCAGTTATCATGTCCACGGTTAGAGCTAACCGTCTTTCCAGAACAACAATATCACTTTGGGATACAGGCCTTTGTGATATAAGGATATATGTTTTAGTATGTAGCTATGTATGTGGAAAAATAATTTGGTATTTTACCTTATGAAATAGGTCATACTCTCATATGGATAATTCACGGCACCGAAACCTGACAGAATCGCCATAACGGTCACTCCAATTACACCTATCCGGGATACTCCCTAAAAACAACAACAAAGTAAAACTGCATTGAAAAAACATACATTCATAGGTACTAACCTGTTCAATGGTGAAAATGCCATGGGATACACTAAGCAATGGGAATGGATCACCAATCTTCCAAAGCCCATATAGGAACACAAAATAACACAATACTGTCATGATTCGCACCCATTTCTCAGAAACTATAAATTACGTAAATAAATAAACTCACGAATAGAATTTATCAAACATCTTATCCAAAAACTCACCTAGCGAAAGGCTATGAATAACTGAATGGATGATATACAACGGAATCACCATGATAACCATCAGCAAAAGGAACGTCAATCCTAATCTCCAATGGAAATATCGTGAAGATGATTCCAAAACACCAAGAATTTCGAAGATTATCAATTCGAACATGGTAATCGAGAGTGCGAATGTTAAGGAATAAATGAATTGCACCGAAATGTGGCGGATTTCATAGTTTTTGAAAAGTTGTTTCACAAAAAACAACCAACCACCGGCAAAGAAAACTAACTGAAAAGATTTGTTCGATAAGATAAAAATGTAAATTAATATGAATGTGAACTCTAAACTTACTTGGGAAGCAAAAACTATGAGACAATCTTCCAGGAAACCCATTTTTTGTTTTTTTATCTATTTTTTCCAATTATTACGAGTAGAATTAACATTTTTCTTTAGATTTTTTTGATAGCGAAGGAAAATATCGCCAACAGAACAGAACTATAAACAATTTTTGATAGGCTGATGCCGATGACGGATGTAGCTAGAATTGTCACATTTGCCGTTTGAATCATTAGGCCAGTTTAGAAAAAAGGTTATCTTGAAGACCTCTGAGAGAGATCTGAAATTACTGAGGAAATACTCATATTGTAGCCAGCGCACTAAATTTTTACTCGACAACATAGAGGCGAATTTAGTCCAAACCCGAAGGGAATCAAAGGAAAATAACGATTCGGGGCCAAATAATTATAATTTACGTGTTAAATACAACAACAACTAATTTTCGACGAACTTTTTTATTTTTTTAGACTATCCACATTTCACATGTCCCAAAATATCCATATACGTTGAGCTGCTGTCGCATAAGCTGTTTTTTTGACAACAGATTACAAAAACACAAACCTATCCGTATAAATTTGAATAGTTCTCAACCATTAACCCTGTTTAGATTGTGAATTTTCACTACAAAATAACAATGGTTTTATGGGTAAAATCGGTGAAGGGAACAGAGCTCCTCACCGCTCTCACCAACAAAACCAACATCATGGCGGCGTAGTGAAAAGTCACAACAGGTTCATAGGGTTGGAGAAACTAGTCCTGCATAATCTGAAGTTTTGAAACAAACAGTCCATTTACTGTCAATTTGACAGTTGAATTCTCAGCTGATTACACCGAATTTTTATATGAAAATTTTATAACTTCAAGTTCGCATTTCACATCACCATTTGCAGAAAAAATGGAAAAAATAAATAAAATTCTTGCATTTGCTATTCGCGCTAACCAAAGATCAATTTCCACCTCTGCTGTTCTTGCAGGAAAACGAAATTTTCGCAAGTTCCCCACTTATAACAAGCGCGGAACTCGCTCCTTGAAGGAGGCCCAACGAACCTCACTCGATCCACCAGTGCAAATCTATAAACGTGGTGTTCGGGATACCGGAATTTATGTGAATGGAAAATTCCAATCGATTCCCGAGCGCATTCCCCAATTGATTGTACCTAATTTGGAAAATTGCAAGTTGAAGCCCTACGTCTCGTACAAAGCTCCTGATGTTGTGCAATCAGAATTCACCAGCTTGGATTTGTACAATGCAGTGTATGCCCAGAAGGTTATAGACGACTTCAAGGCTGGAAAATTGGCCGAGGATGGTACTCCATTGGAGCCCTCTCAACAAGAACTGCTGACCCCAGAAGAAGCCCTAATAAAAGCAAGAAAAACGGGATCCGATATATTCTAAAAGCTTTATTCAGTTCTGTTTATTCTTCGAATGCCTTTTGCCTGTAATTGTATAGTTTCTTGACCCATTTTTCCATTTTTTTCATTTCGTCTCCAATGAACTGCAAATAAATGAGATTTAAAAGTGGAATTCGAATTTTTAGTTGGGTTTTTTACGTTTGGATGAAAGATCAGCGATTCCTCTGGCTGGGTGTCTTCTTCGTCTTTTTCCTCAACCGAAATCGTGTCGTTCTTCAGGTCGATTATTACCTTTTCCGATACTTTTTTGCTCTCAGCAGAACTGAAGAATGGACTTGCCGTAAACGAATCATCTTCGATCTTGGCGATTGCTCCACGATCCCGAAAGTTACTTAATACATGCAGGTCCTTTGGCGGCGGTGGAGCTTGAACTGACATAGAGTTCTCTTCCGAACTTGGGGGCTGAGTATTCGTTCGCCGGGTGCTGGAACTACTTGATTTTATTGAACCACGGCTGCGGCTGCTGGTGGAGCTACTGCTGCTGCTGCGATAGCGTTTCTTTTTAGATTTCTTCTTTTTCGACTTCGATGGACGAGAGCGAGAGTGGGAACGTCTCTTCCGCGAGTAGTAATCCCTGTCTCTGTCACGGGATCTCGAACGAGATTTATGACGTGAACGATGAGAGGAGGATCGATGTTCTACTTCCCTCATAGTTTATATTTATGTATTAAATAATTCTTTTTAAGCTAATAATTAAAATGAAATGGGTGTTGTTTAGATTTGGTCAAACTCGGAGGAATATTTTTATTTTTTATTTGTTTAACAGATGACAGACAGTTAAGGTTTAGATCTGTTCGCTTGTGTAGCGAATTCATCTGCATATCAGATATGTTCATTGGTCGGCATAAATAAAATCCACGAATCCTTTCGAAGTTCAAAAAGTGTCAAACTACGGGTTACGTTACTTCAAATGAGGTTATTTCGTTGAAAATTTCCTAATCTTTTCATTTATCATATAATTTCGAATTTCTAACCAAATTTCCACGAAATTCGGTAAAAAATAAATACGTAACCTTATGTAGAATCCATTTGAACTGTTTTTAAACGAGAGTGATTTTTAAACGAAGAGTCTCTTTTGGTCCCCTTTCGATTGTGATGAAGTTTTTAAACATTGCGATTTTAAATGAAAAATAAATATCTCCAACAAATAGGCGTTCTTTATGGTAAGCCCAGAGGGAATTGGTCGAAAAAAACAACGTCGGTGCTAAACAATCACCATGTTAAATACAACAACAACTAATCCCCTACGGGCTAAGCTAAACCCAGATAATTCTCCGGGCTTAACTTAAACACACAGAAAAACTGTGTTACCGGCATAAATTTTATACTTGTTATCGATAGTTTGTATGAAAACTCCATTTTGTTTCTATGTTGCTGTCACTAATCCCTGTGGATCAGTAGTTAAGGCTTAAGGCTTAAACCCCAAAAAAGTACATAAGTAAAAATTTTCTAACTCGTTTAGGGATAGATTGCTTTTTTTAAGCACGTAAGCGGGGGACGTATGCAGTAGCCGGAGTAAACAAAGTTGCATAGGTTGAAAAATTGCAGAGTTATCGCTCTTTCTTTTTTCTTCTTTCGTCTTTCTTCATTGTGCTTTTTCTTATTGTTTGAGACATAAGTGGAGTAAAGAGTGTGAAGATATGTTTCCTTCTCTATCGGGAAAACAAATATTTTTAAGCCTTAACTACATTGACCACTTTTTGCAAAATTGCAAAAGTAAAAATATTTTTTTCCCGCTAGCTCAGTTATTTTGTGAAAAAGAATATACACTTTTTTCTTAAACCGAAATTAAGCTTTGTGCTTCATTTTTATAAGTTTCCCAGTCAGAAATACTATCCCAAAATTAGTTTGAAAATTTTCACTTTGGTACTTTTTCACTTTTTTGGCTAATGTAGTTAAGGCTTAATGAGAACCGCTAAAAAATTTAGTACGGAAAATGATATAATGATGTTAAATGTTTTCAAATAATTTTTTTAGTTTGGTTTCTAAAATAAGTAATTACAAGTCGTTCAAACTTCCAAAAAAAAAAACAACTACTGAACTACCTTACCGGTAGAACCGGCATTATACAGTACACTTCGAATCAAAAATAACAGCAGCACCGTGTTACAACGCAATACGTAGTTAAAAAAAAATTGTCATCGCATCGTCGCCATTGCATTTCAGTAGTAAGGTAGTATTCTATTTGTGAATTTTTATTAATCCCGAACAAAAAATAAACGAGAAACTCCATTGAATTGTTAATAAATTTTTTAGAAAATAAATTTTTCAAAAAGTTCAAATTAAATCAAATAATTTAAATCTATCATGAGTGACATGGAAGTAGAAGCAAATGGCATTGAAATTGATGACCACAATGAGAATGGCAGGGTTCGTCTGAATGAAATGGCCACAAAGTACATTCAGGACTTGATGGGCGAAAAGTCTCGCATGGAAAATCAATATCCACTTGCTCAAAAGCTTATTGATGACGGTATGTGTGTTTGCTACAAGTTAAAATAAATTATATTTGTTTTAATTATATGATGAAGAATTTACAAAAAATGATTTGTTTAAAAAATAAAAAAAAAAATATGTTTCTAATTATTTGTAGCACTTGAGAAGGTCCATACGACAGGAAGGATACCGACACGTGAACAGTACGCTGATGTCTACCAGCAGAAGACAATAAAACTTTCACAGAAAGTTCATGTGCCCATCAAGGACAAGAAGGTAACCACCGTCAGACAAAAATCTTAAGGGGGTTTCTTGGGAGTTAATATATTTTTGTGACGTAGACGTGTATTCTCTAGGATTGATTCATTTAAGCTGAAATTATGATAACAAACTGTATTCTTAGTGAAAACTTTTTTTATTAATCTGGTTCCTGTGAAATAAGAGCATTTAGGGTAATCATTCATGATAGCCGATTGTTTTAGATGTTAATTATTTGTTCACAAATTGCGACTTCTGCTTAAGCTACGTTTGATATTCCAAAAATCTCAAGATTTTCAAACATTTGCCTGGACGGTTTTATGTTAATTAAGTTATCTTAGTGATAAAGTGCCGGGGGTCTTAACCATATGGTATCAATTTATTGTAAAAATGGCGAAGGTTACTATAGGAAAAGTCACAGTTGGTGGGTTAGGAATACACATTTCTGGTGGTATAATTCTCCAACTCTATCAAGCAGCACCCTTTTTTACCGATCATTTGAGCAGTATATCGTGCTAAGGTTTATGGTGATATGTTTTGATTCCGAGAGAAGACTCGATACAGTAGGTCGAGATTCATATTATGAGAACATCGATTTACGCAAAACTTTTATTTTTATCTATGAAAAGTGCCTGTTGCTGTGACAACAGGAATAAAATTAGATTGTGATTTACACCGAGTGACCAATTGTTCTCACGTCATTTTATTCCTACTCATTCCATTTTATTCATTCAAATTTACGTCGTTTTATCTGTGAAAATAACTTTCAATGCCTCAATTCATTTAGGCTCATTTAATTCCTTAACTTGATTGTTTTTTTTGTGTTGTAAGCTGCCATTGCTATTTTTATTCCGTGATGACAAACGCGTTTTAACAACGTTACCAAATTTTAGAAATTTAGTTCCAAATTATTATTCTGTGTCTATTAATTTAATTTAGCTTGAAAATTTATCTATTTTCAGTTCAACTATGTCGGCAAACTACTAGGACCTAAAGGAAATTCTTTGCGCAGGTTGCAAGAAGAAACCCAATGTAAAATTGTAATTCTGGGTCGTTTCTCAATGAAAGATCGTGCTCGCGAAGAAGAACTTCGCAACTCGACAGATACCAAATATGCCCACTTAAATCTTCCACTACATGTGGAGATTTCAACAATAGCACCACCAGCTGAGGCCTATGCCCGAGTTGCCTACGCACTTGCAGAAATACGAAAGTATCTAATCCCTGATAAGCATGACGACATCCGCCAAGAACAACTGCGTGAGCTAATGGAAGATCCTGAGGCAGCGAAAAAAATTGCGCAACGTGCCCAATTGGCAGCTGCTAATGTTAAGCCACAATACCAACAACAGACAATGCATCAAAATTACAATAAGTAAGTCCTAGCCTGTGGTCCCAACGGACAAATGTTTTTATTTAAATAAAAGTTTCAATTACTCCTAGGTCTCGATATAACAGTGAAAATGGTTCAAGCAGTGGATATCCCAAACAGCAGCAGGCTCCTAATCAATTGCAACAACCATATTATGGTGGTGGTGGTTACCAGCCGAAGACATATGCTTCAGGTAAATATATTAAAACTTTTTTATTTAGAAACACTTGATTACACAAATTATTGAATTAAAAAACCAAGCAAAACTCAAACCCTTATAAACTTCTATAAAAAAAAAAAAAAAAAACACAAAACACAAAACAAAACAAAATAAATTAAAATATAATGAAAATCATTATAGCTTACCAGCATGCACCACCACACCAATCAACATCATACAATTACAGCGGTCGCGGCGGTGGTGTACGCCAACGTACCACGCCGTATCAGTTCTCAACCAGAACCAAATAAAATTGTTGTACAATTTTATTTTACAACTCCCACCTTCTCTATTTTCATCGTCATACATTTTTAATTTGTGCTTAGCAAGATGTTTGACCAGGGAAAAATAATAATGTTTTATTTAAATAAATACATAGAGAAGGGAATGATGAAAATTATTAAATATTTTAAATATAAAACTAATTAAATTAGTAATTTGACAACAAAAGCAAACATAAAATAACAATATCCATTATAATAATACTAATCACAATTCATAAAAAAATATAATTGTACTATTCTATTATAATACTAATAACAATTCATAAAAAAAATATAATTGTACTATTCTATTATAATACAAAAAAAAAATATCAAAACAAAATTAAAATCGAAATAACCAAGAAATTAAAATATAAAAAAAACATCATGTAATTCAATAAATTGAAAAAACAATCTTTCTATAATATTAAACAAAAACTGATATAATAAATGAAAAAAAAAAATTAGAAACAAAAAACAAAAAAAAACTAAAATAAAACTGATTTATTTTTATTTAAAAATATATTTGCGGAAATTATAAATTTATAAACCAATAAACAAAAATAATTTATATAAAGATTAAAAGCACAATGAAAACGTTTGAAAGCAATCGAAATTGTTTTCGTTTCGGTTCTGAAATCAAATTCCAGAAGCATTTCCCTGTTATGTTTGAGTGCTTCGGAGGGCTTCTGGTCGACCAATGGGAAACGCCGTACAAAATATTAAACGATCTCTGAAATAAGGGCAATAATGTTTAGAAAACCAATATCCACGGAGTCTAGTTTTTTTTTTCAAGTTACACTTGAAGCAAAAACGTCCTCAGATTCATTTGTCTCAGAAATCAAATTGACTAAAGGGGGGACCCAATCTTTTACAAGTGACTCACAATAGAACTCCTTTTACTATTCCCAATTACCAATTGATATTTGATAAATATAAGAATTTGGTATTTTAAAACTCAATTTATTCAAAAATTTGTGAACTAAATTTGAATTTTCTGCATAATTCCCAAAAATCTTATTTTGCTTAGGAGTTACCCGGTTCGCTTTGATTTGTTTAGATCTTAAAGAGACGCCTTTTTTCATCCGACTTCATCACGCTGCGTTAAAAATTCAGCATTTAATTCTTGTGACATATTTTAGTCTCTGGATTGGGTTGTAGTCTTTTGATAAATATATAAGTGCTTCGTCATAAATTGGACAAGAATAATATGTATGTTTGATAACTTGAAATTTCTTACCAATTTTCGCAGTAGGAAGACAAACTTGGTGAAAATTTTCAAGTTACCAAACAGAGGTGATTTCGAAGTGAGACGACTTCGTGCTATCGGTTTTCGACAATTTCCTGTACAGAAAACATACTACTTATAATCAGTTTTATGAAACTCACTGGTTCTGCTTCTGGGTTGGTGTTTTCTTTTTTTTTCAAATCCATTTTAATTTCAATAATATATTTGAATTTTGGGTTTTTTTTCGTATCTACATTTTCTTTTTTCTGGTATTACCCAAATGATCTCTAAAAACAGTAAAATTTTTTTTTCTCCATGGTGATGACTGCGTGCTTTGTTGGTTTTGGTGCCTTTTATCTTTGAAGATGTTTTTTTCTTTTTCGCCAGTGTTAATGAATATATGGCCTGAAAAAGTTAAAAGAGAAGTTTTACTTTTTTTTTTATTTTAAGGAATGTTTAAGTGCATTCGTCTTTAAATTCAAGGTTTTAAGCTCAATCTACCTACTAACATATTTCTTGCATTTATAGCTAACTCGAGAAATTATAATCCGAACAATAGACGTACATAACGCATATGATAATTAATAATTATTAAACATTGGAACAAATGGAATGATGCATTGGACACGGGAAATAGAGGAAAGACATCATCATTCTTCGATTATGTTAAAAATAAAAAAAAGGAAAGCAAAAGATCAGACGACAAGTCCCAGCCTTCGAAGAGGTAAGATCTATCTATTTTGTGGTATATTTAATAAACTTAATAAAACCAAGAAAATATTATTGTATAATAAAGCAAAATATTATCGGAAAGCAACACACACGAGGACAGAAAGAAGATAAATCTCCAGATGGTAAAAAGTAATATAACAAAAATTAACCCAATATAAACATTAAAATAAAAATAAATAAATATTATTCATTGTAAAATAAAATGAAACAAAATAAAAGATCTATACAATCAGAAATTATAAATTTACATATATTATGTTGTTTTATTTAAAAGTAATGAAGACTGAACAGTATTTCCGCTGAGAAAAATTTTAAAGTTGCCCGGAAAAAGGAAAATCGACTTTATAAAATAAAAGGGGTACAATAACAAAAACGATAAAAGGAATATAAAATGGTAAACAGATTTTGAAAGATAAGATTTTAATAAAAAAAAAAATATTTAAAATTTCAAAATTGTTCAGGAGGCAGAAAAACCCGATTTAAAAACTAATTACATGAAATTCATAGAACGTAGGTTTAAAGACCGGTTTGGTTAGAACCAGGAGGAATTATAATTCAATTACGAGACATTGAAAAAAAAAACGAGTGATAATTAATTTAAAAAACTTCAATATTTCGTTTTTCAAAGCGGAAATACCACTTATGTAGACTTCCTTTTAACCAAAGATTCGAATCTATTTAGAAATTTCATACTTTGCAAGATTTCAGAAAGAATTTCCATCGATTTGCACACACAATTGCAAGATTTTACTTTACTAAAATGTTAAATTGAATTTCGCGCTGTTTTAAGAAGACAAATTAATGTGGAATCCCTTTTAACCAAAGCATTAATTCTGTTTAGAAAAAGAATCGAATTGTTTCTGTCAAACAAATCTAGCATATTTTGCAAGGTTTCAAAAAGAATTTACACCGATTTGCACACACACTAGCAAGATTTGACATTTATAAAATCTCAAATTGAATTTCGCTGTGTTTTAAGAAGGCAAACTGTGTTTTTGGTTGCAACGAATTTTAATTTCAGTGATTATTTTAACTAGAATCTAAAGAATCTGGAATCTTTGCAAGAGAACTCCATTTCATAAGAATTAATTCTCACGTCGCGATGTAGACCAAAAGGCCAACCGATTTTGTTTTGCTTCAAAATCAGCTGTCAAATACCACACATACAATCACAAAAAAAATGATTCTTTACAAATTCCTTTCAACAACAGAAGAAATTCGATTTTGTTTAGAAAAAAATTCGATTTTTTTTTGTTGAAATGAATTCCACATTAAGATCGATACTCAAATGGAAGAAATGTAGTTTTGAAATTTTGGACGATACACGAACAGACCTTTGCTATTGTGAATATATACCTATTTTTTGTTTGACATGTTGTGAACCGGCAAATACTCGGCTTTCGGCTAATAAATAATTAAAAACAACAAATTTCAAATTTACAACTTGCATTGCAAAATGCAAATTAGAATTCGCGACTTTACAAAATAAATTACGCACTTTCGGTTTCGTTTCATTTCCAATTTTCACACTGCATTTATTATTATTTCTGTATTTCACAAACAAATGAAAAGATGTCAACAATTAAATTATTGCAAATTCAAGGAATCAGAAGTTTTGGCACCAAAGCCGAAGATGTGCAGGTACGTACCTAGATGAATTGAAAAAGATTCCGACAACCTAGGCAGTATAATCACTGATGAATGGTCGATCCTTCTTTCTTGCAGCAAATCAAATTCTCTTCTCCAGTCACTTTGATCCTGGGTGAGAATGGTTGCGGCAAGACAACAATTATTGAATGTTTGAAATATGCCCTGACCGGTGAGGCTCCACCGGGCAGTGGTCGCGGACAGCACTTTGTTCATGATCCGACAATTTTTGACTTTTCTGAGAGTTTGGCCAAAATTGGCTTGGAAGTAAGTAATTGTTTCGGGTGCAATTCGGGGATGTCTTACGGTACTTCTTTTTGATTCTTTATTATCAGGTTCAAAACATTCGTGGTGAGCAACAGTCTGTGACTCGTGCCATGAAGTTATACCATAAACGCGGTAAACTTTCCTTCGAAACATTAGATGGTACCATAAGTTTTGGAGATGGGTCCATAAGCAGGAGATGTATCGATGTTGATATTGCCATGTGCAATTTTATGGGTAAGTCTTCGTCGTTATCATAATTAAAGACAAAGGCTTCAATGAAAAAAATTTCAAAGGTGTTTCCAAGGCAATCATCAATAATGTAATCTTCTGCCATCAAGAAGAATCCAGCTGGCCTCTAGACGAAGCCAAGAAACTGAAAGAAAAGTTCGATGCTATATTCGGGATCACAGAATACAACAAAGCTATTGAAAAATATATGAAAATGCGAAAAGATCAAATGGTTGAGCTTAAAGTCAAAGGTGAGTAAAAGAACACTGAAACAAAAAAAATTACCAGCTGTATGCATTTTCATTTCCAGAAACTAACTTAAAGTATCTCAGTCATTTAAAGAAGCAATTGGAGGACAAAAATATTGACCTTAAGAATGCTCACGAAAAATTTAGCGCCATTCAAGATAAATGCACTAAATTTGATGCAGAAATGAAACCCATCGATGATCGATTGTTGGAAATTAGAAAAGTCGAATACGAAGTTGGCAAGCAACAAGCACTAAAAGTTGAATTGGAAACAAAGTAAGTTTGCTCTTGAGTTCCCAATAGATTTAATCCCCTTTACTTCTCTAAGGCAAAAGAATTGTGGCGATCAAATTTCGAATCTGACAAAAAAGATTAAAAAACCATTCCAAGGTAGCATTCATGAATTAGACCGAGAAATACGATTATTTTGTGAGAAAATGTCCGAAAAACGTTTGGAGAAGCAGGAGCTTGAAGATAAACTGACATCTTTGGTTAGCCAAGAGAAGAAAATCCAAGTTACTTTGGCAGAATTAGATCGCAAAGGTTGTGCTTTAATACAGCAACGCCAAAAAGAACAAGAGAACACTGCCGAAAGAGCTGATAAAATGCGACAGCTCTGTGAAAATATGAATATTCAGCTGGATTTTGATCTGGAACAAGTTGTCGAAAGAGTTCCTGAAGTATTGAATCGGATAAAAATTTCTCTGCAGGGCGAAGAGAAGAAAATCAAAGATCTACAAGTTGGACATGATAAGACCGATCACGAGAAACAGCAGCAGATTGATGAATTGCGAGTAACAAAGGCTAAGATTGAAAGTGATATTGAGGCTAAACGAAAGCAGGTGGGTTTTAATCGTTTTTTTTTTTGTTGGAATCTTATCATAGTAAATGGAGAATGTCATATGTTCAATGGCTTCGATATAAAATCCTTGTTTTGTTTCTATTTTCCTTTGATTATTGGTTCGAAATAAAATCCTTGTTTTGTTTCCATTTGACTAGCTTTTCATACGCATAGGGCACCCTCTAGTGAAGGTCATCTTTGGGAAATGATCAAACCGGCAATGTTTTTCGATGTGTGAAGACACATACATCTTGAAACTGGTGGGTTTGAACTCGAAATCCCAAGGTCTGCGCTAAGAAGCTTCATTCGAAAAAATGTTGCAAACCACTGTTTTTAGCTTCGACCCTGCAAGAAATTTGTTTCCCATTTAAATCTGAAGTCTAAATGTTTTTTTTTTTTTTTTTTTAACCAACAAATTATTAATTTATTTTTTAGAAAGATCAAAACGAAAAAGATATCCGTAAAATTGAAAAAGAAGTAACAGATGTTGAAGCCTCAACACACATGCTAAAAAAAGTTACCGAAATGATTGAACAAGCCACAGAATGCTACAATAAAGCTTCTGCAAAAATGAACCAAGATGATTTAAAAAAGACAATAGCCGATCGAAAAACAAATGTAGCTCGTTTACAAGAGCGTTTTCGTACACTTGATAATCAATTAACGTTTCTCAATTCGATTTCTAAACTTATGGCGGAAATCAATTTGAAGGAAAAAGAATTGGAAAAGAAAGAACAAGAAGTTCGTCGAGTGCGAAGCAAACATAGTGATAATTTTAAAAGGCTCCTCCAACAGCCAATTGAGTCTAATTATAAACGAACTCTTCAACAAACCTATGAAAAGTTGCATCGACAAATGAAGGAGTTAAATGAGAAGATAAATAAGTTAAAATTGAAAGAGCAGGGCTTCGAGATTAAGCGAAAGACACAGAAAGATGAGCTTACTCGATGGGAGAAAGAGATGGCTGATGGGAAAGATAGTGTTTATGAGAAATGCCATTCTACGCCTTATGAGGAATTGCTTGCTAAATGCAAGGAAACTATTGCCAAGTTACAATTGGATCATGGGGCTCTTAAGTCATCCGAAGCAATGTACAAAAAGTATGTTTAAAAATTAAGGTTAGAAAATGTTTTTTTTTGCTTTCATTAGTTTTTTGTTTCTTTAATCTAGATATATAAAAAAAATTGAAGAGGATCCACATTGTCCACTTTGTCATAATGAAATGTCTGAAAATGAGGTAAACTTTTGTAAGAAAGTGCATTCAGATTTTCGTAAATTTTAACTTATCTATTTGTAGGCATCAACCCTCACTTCTGAACTTTCCGATGAGATCCATCGTTTGCCAGAAAACATAAACCGAACAGAAAAGCTTCTGAAAGTTGAACAGAAGAAATATGAATCTCTTATCGCATTGCGTCCAGTAATCGAGAAAGTAGAGCGCCTTGAGAAAGACATTCCCATACGTAAATCTGATCTCAGGAAGCTGGAAGAGAATCTTGGTGAAGTCGCAAATGAATCTGAATCCTGCCAGATGCTTCAAATCGAACCAAGTGCAAATTTGGATCTTGTCAATTCGATGTTGGGTGATATGAGTCTTCTAGATGAAGCTATCAAAGAAGTAACACGCCTGCAAGGTGAACTGACTAAACTAAAGGTTTGATTAAAAAAAAAAAAATTAACAAATAGAAATATCTTTAAAGTTTAATGTGTTTTTATTTTAGGCTAAACTTCCTCAAGGTGGACCGAATGCTTCGACCGAAGATGTTCAATTAGAAAAGACTACCGTTTCAGCGGAGTTAGAAAACGAACGCAGTATCTTGGAGAAGAACCAGGTTGATTATGAAAAAGGAAATGATACGTTAAATGCCTTGCGAGAAGAGCGAAATAAGTAAATTTAAAAAAAGGGTTCATTTTAAAAGCCTCGAAATAAAATTAGTGATTTAATTTTTAAGATTGAAGGACAAGCAAATTAAATTACAGGAAGGTGTTCAGTCACTGCCACAGCTAAAGGAACGTCAAATGGAATTAAAGAAACAAATTGAAGCAAATGCCATTGAGATGACAAAACTTCAACAGCAATTGCAACCACTCAGACAGAAACTTTCAGAATCTATTGAGGAAAAACAACGTTTGAAGGATTCAAATCGCAAGATGGTGCTTCAGATGCAAGGAAAATTAGATTCAATGAAGAATGTAGATCATGATATTCAGCGGTATATTAAATCTTCTACTACTTTTCAAAAAGATTCTAAAGAAATTCCTCATTTGTTTGCCCATATGCGATTTCCATGATTCCCCTCCTTAAGATTTCTCAAAACTCCAGAACTTTTCATTTTTTATTTTTCAATTTTTTTGTAATTTCAAAACAAAAAAATGTTAAATTTTTGCAGACTTAATCGTGAACTAATCGAACTTGGTAAACTTAATCTAGCCGAAGAAATTGAGCGTCTGAAAAATTCCAAGAACCGCTACAAAGACGAATTCACTGCAAAGGTACATAATATAAAATATTTCATTAGGTTCATACATGATTTTTTTTTGTATTTAATAGACCAATGAAATTTCTAAAACTTCAAAAGATTTGGAAGCTGCAAAAATTGAAGTTCACAATCAAGACGCTTTAGAACGTGACCTTAATGACAATCGTGAATTAAAAGAACTCCAACATAAAGCTGCCAAACTTGATGACGAGCAAAAGGAGCTTGTAAAAATTTTAGGCGATTTAGATTTTCGACGTGTTGCGAAGGAAAAGGAAGAGTTGATCAAAAAACGTGATCAAGCCACTGTTCGAAAGGGTGAACTTCTTGGTCAAATGGGTGAGATCAATAATCAGATCAACAAATTGAAGCGCGAAATTGAAGAACCGAATTTAAAGGATTCCGTTCAGAAACATCGACGAAGTCTCTACGAAGTGGTGGTACTTAAGAAGGTTATTGCCGATTTGGGTCAGTATAGACTTGCCCTAGAATGGGCTCTTATGAAGTTTCACTCGGAAAAAATGCAGAAAATCAATAGTTTAATTCGAGAGTATTGGCGTCAAATCTATCGTGGCAATGATATCGATTATATTCAAATTCAAACCGATGAAAATAAAGTCTCCGAAACATCGGCCGATCGTAAGCGCAGTTATAATTATAGAGTCATTCAATCAAAAAATAATTCCGAAATTGAAATGCGTGGCCGTTGTAGTGCCGGTCAGAGAGTGTTGGCTTGTTTGATCATTCGAATGGCATTAGCAGAAACTTTCAGTTGTAATTGTGGTGTTTTGGCTTTGGATGAACCCACAACTAATTTAGATCAAACAAATATTTTGTCGCTTTGTGAGGCTCTCAATAGAATTGTAGAGGAAAGACAGACACAGAGTAATTTTATGCTCATCATTATTACACACGATGAAGGATTTATATCGAGATTAGGAAGGATAAAAACTTATCATCGTGTTTCGAGGAATATGTATGGAAAATCAGTGATAGCTAAACATAGAGTCAATTAAGTGACAATTTTTGTTTTCATTCCATTTTGTGAATTTTTGAATTTTCTATTCTTTTTGTAATTTAATAATTTTCTTATGAAGATTTTTGTTTAATGTTTTTTCTTAATGTTTTTCATGTAATTTATAATGTGAATACACTTTTTTTCTGTTTCAAATAAATATATCGAAAAAATACTTTCTGATTTAGTTTAATATTTTTGTTAAAGGGAGCATGGAGGGAAGAATCAGTGGAATAGGGTGAATCTTGGGGGAAATTTTGTTTCCCCAGGAATATTTTATTCCTAACGACGAAAATGTTCTGCTATTGCAAATCTCCCCGCGAAATTAATTTTCCCCGAACAAAAATTTTAAGAAAATGACATCTATTGCAATCATTATTGATTACATCTAAAATGAGTTGCCCTTTGATCATACTTCTTAAAATCTATAAGGATTATTACCTTGGAGTCCCGAACAGACTGGTGAACCGTCTGAGCCTTCTTCAGAGCTTGTAATGAATTCAAGACTCATCAATTTAAATAGATCCAAACACTAGATATTTCGAAATCGAAAAATTTTATGAAAATACTGCGTTTGGATGAATTTTCAATAAGAAATAAAGGGAAGTGGGTTTGGTTCAAAATTATACCAAATTTTTGCATTCCTGAAATTCTCTTCAGAAAATTAAAGAGATAATTCATAGTTATTATGATCAAAAAAACAGTTACAATATTTCGAAATGCACGAAACCAAAACTATGGACATTTATGTTTTTGCCATGTGAGAGCATGAGACTATGTATGGTAGCGACTCTCGGATACCAAAAAAAAACATCACATTCCAGATTATCATAGACGTAACAAATAGGTACACTGTGGCGTATACTTTATCTTTTTTTAAACTAATTGATTTGTAGTTTTGTTGCAGGCACTTGTAAACTTCAAATAAATAAAATTAAAAATAAATAATCGTAATTGTTAAATTATTTAAAAAGTCTGCAAAATGGGATTTTGAACCTCATCAATACAAATTTCGGTACTCGATTTTGGGCGCCATTTTCCGAATCATCCCGTGATATTGACTGCTAAAACGTCTTAGAATATTTTTAGTGAGTATATATTAAATCAATGAGCAATTATTTCAAAAGATAGAGTTAAATGAGGGCCTTTTTTTAACACTTCTAGGCTATAAACAAACCTGCTACTGACCGAACCCGAGATTAAAACTGGCATTTGATGAAAATGATGACCATGAATCTTTCTTTGAGCAAAGTTTTATCTTTGCTGAAATGTGGTAAGTTTAATCCATTGCTAGCACTTGATCTTTATAGTAGAAACCTTAGAATATATCAAGCTTGTAATATTATTTGAATTTTCAAAATTATATCAGACATTTTTATTGTTTTTATTGAAGCTTACACATTGAGTAAATACTGGGAAATTTTCCCCTTTTCAAAAAGCTTTTTAAAGTTAGCTTTTTATTTGTAGAAAGGAATATAAGGCAATGAGAGATTTTATTTTCTTGTAGTATTTCATCTAATTCAACTTCACCTGGCCTTTCGATTGGAATTATATATTTTTTTTTTTATTTTGTATTGTCTTTGCTTTGTAGATTTTGTCTATCCAGAATTAGGCCAAAGTTTTGTGTCTACTTCTTTGGTTCTTATTATCATTCTCAGTCTTATTTCCTTTTTTTTTTGTTGTTGTTCTCTCTCTCTCTCTTGCTCTCCCACTCTCTGACATTAGAAACAAATTTGTAGGTATGAGTAATTTAATGAAATGCCATGGCGAAGCCGGCATATAATTTCAATACAATTAAACTGAAAACTTTATTAGTTTTCTGTTTTTTTTTTTTTTTTTTTGTTTTTAAATACAAATTAAAGGTGATTTGAAAGCAAATTGTTTTTAATGTTTCTGTATTTGAATTACAAATGGTTTTAATAATACAATTTCAATATTTTGCTGTCTAACGAATAATGTTTTTTTTTTATTTAAAAATAAATTATTATTGAATGGGTGGAATATTTTTCTTAACGCAATTATTTGTCTTACCTTAAGGCCACACGAGCGAATAAGATACATAAATATGTACATTTACAGTCAAATTCCTATTTATATGTATTTACCTCACTTTCAGCTATACTTGCTTCTCAACTCGGTTGCGAGTATTCGCTGCGGTCATATCAGGGTAAGAATGGATTTGTTTTACAACAAAATAAAGCATCCTAATCATTTTTATTTCATTTTTTTTTTAATGTTTTTTCGAGCTTGTTATAAAGCTCATCAAAATAATAAAAAAATTACAAAAATAATTTTTTGGAAATTTCATATTTTTGCACTTAATATTAAAAGGTATACTTGCACTTTATGACATTATGACAGAAGAAGGAGACCGTATATTCATTCAAACCAAAAATGGTTTCCTATTTATAAAATTATTCCGTAGTTTTGGTCCTTTTTAAGTTTGTTCAGTGGAGGAGGAAAGGAAATATAGAAAAAAATTAATAAAACTAGCAAAACTAGCAAAACTTTTAAGAAATTAGTTTGCTTTTCTTCCGATACCGATTTTATAAAAATGATTAGGTGAGATATTTAAACAGAAATTCATATTTCTGAAATAACAGCCGTGTTTTTTTGGGATTTTATATATAGCACAGTCAAAAATTTCCAAAAAAAAACCCGTCCGCAGAAGCCAAGTTTTTATATTTCACATTTGGTACTACCAGATAACAGCTGTCAGAATAATAAAAAAAAAAACAAATGAAAAGCAAAACAAAAAATAACTTGAACCAAAATTTAATTTTAGTTTCATAAAATGGACAACTCGAATAAAAGTCACAAACCCATCCCATTCTACTTCTGCTTTTATTGGCAGTAATTCTAATGTGGATGTTGTATTTGTAACTCGTGTTAAAATCTATACTGTACTGTGAATAGCTTTCGCAAAAAACACGAAAAATGTATATAAATATATGTGATGATGATATAGTAAGTTTGAGGGCTCGTTACATTTAGCTTAGTCATGTTTTATCTTGAATCTTTTTTCTTATCAAAGGTATGCCTTTTTCATTTCCATTTAATTATGTCCTTTTATTGTTCCTTTGTTCCTTGGTTAATTTTTTATCTTGAAAAATAAACATACTTAAATATATACAAACAATTAATCCAAGATAACTTTAATAGATCTTTAAGTTAAATGCAAAAGATCCCATAGTTCCATTTGTAACTTATTCCAAAAGTTTTAAGAACCTTAATAAAAATGTGTGTAAAATATCAAGACAAATAAATCTCTGGTTTGTAAATTAAGAGATTCTTGCTTGACCAGCGGCGGTGGCGACAGCGGCGGCAACCATTTAGTCCTTCACTTTCGAGTTTCTGATATATTTTTTTTTTTTTGTGAAACAGTTCTCAATGTAACGAGATTATAGATGAAAATCCTATATCAACAGGATTCTCTGCAAAGAATATCTAGGGAGTAACTCTGGATTAATTTTATTAGTATCTCTTGACAGACTCACATCATTTAATGCCACATAAACCATCCTAAATAACCCCTAATTGCATCAGCTCTTATAACATCCCGATAGATTAATGTGAAAAAAAGTTTCGCATCATACATTATTTTTCTTTTTTTTCCTTTTATATTCTTAAAACAGCGTTATACTGTTCTTAGAGAGTAAATAGGGTGACCATGGTGTATTTTCAATTTTCATCATTTAAGAAAAGCAAAGGTGATATTGTTTTTTGATTTATAAATTTCAGATATTTTTTTTAATTGAATCATGTGAATCACATTTGTACAGCGTATCATTTATTCATCAAGAAGATTGAATTCGTTTTCTGAGCTACAGGGAGCTGTATACATATATGTATTTTTGTTATACGTAAAAAGTTTTCTTTGAAACAAGAAATTTTGGGGTTTGAAGAATTGAAGTATAGGTGGTGCTGCGAAGCCCTATTTTATTTTCCTCGAAATATTTTATTCCTGATCTTTAATCTCTCTCGGAATAAATTTCCTTTAAACAAAAGTCAAACAAAGTAAGATAAGAAACAAATTTCACCAAATTCGCAATACCAATAAATTCGGAAGAAAAATTCCGAGATTATTTCAAGATTTAAATATTCAAGGGAGGGAAACATTCTGTCCACCAAAAATATCGGCATTTTTTTTTTTAAGTTTTGGTCTAATCTTCCGAAATTTAAATAAATGTTTTATACAAAATATAACATTCTATTAATTTAAAAATATACTTTATGTAGTTTATGTATTAAAAGGCTATGATTCCAACATTCCGGGGGCTTTCAAACCTCCGGGGCCCGGGGGTACCGCCGCTGTTTGTCCCTAGAGTGCTACGCCACTGCCTCCTTTTAAACCAAATATTTTAATTTCTCCTCATTGACGTCAAGAATTGTTTATTTTTTTTTAATATACATAGGAACATATGTGGGTACATTTATTTTAGTCGTGTTTTTTTTGTAAGTCCGGTGGGAATTGGACGAAAAAAACGACGTCGGTGCTAAGCAATCACAAATACAAAAACAACTAATCTCCTACGGGCTAAGCTAAACTCAGATCATTCTCAGGGCTTATCTTAAGCACACAGAAAAACTGTGTTACCGGCGTGAATTATATACTTGTTATCGATAGTTTGTATGAAAACTCCATTTTGTTTCTGTGATGCTGTCGCTTTTCCCTGTGGTCGTTTTTTTCGTGCAGTTCCCTCCAGGCTAGCAAAAAAACACGCTCACAGAGTTTCAAAGTTATGTAGATAATGAAAGAGAATGAAAGAGCTAAAAAAGGCAAATGGTCACCTTAAGTGTAAAAATGGTAACTGTGTTGTACTACAACAATTACTCTTGTTATTTATGTACGTTGTGTTTCTTTCACTCTCATAATAAATGGATATCAGTTTATTGCTTTGTTTTTCGATTTACCCTTAAATTATAAAGGATGCCTCTTATTTTTTTTATTATTTGTTTTTTTTTTTATTAATATGTTTAGCGTTAAGGCGTCTTGAAAAAAAATCAACATTTTACTTTTGTTAACATAAGTTGTATGTATATACTTCCATTAAGATTTCTAATTAATTAAACCTAAGAATGTCTAGGCATCTATTGATATACCGTTGCTATTTAGATTGCAAAACTTTCTTATTAGAAATATCTACATATATATGTATGTAGATATTATAAAGCTTATATTCGTAAATGTTATTAGATGAGCAACATTTTATACATCTGGACCAAGGAAAAGGACGAAAGTGTTATGCTTAAAGACATATGCGGATGTGATGACACAACATATGTTTTTAATGTATAACCTAACCAAAGCTAAATTGTATAATATATAGTTTGTTTGAAAAATATACCCTAGATTAAGGAAGAATACATATATATATGTATGAATGTAGATAGCAAAAAAACATAGAAAATGATTTTAATAATTTTTAGCAGATGAAAATAAGTATCTTGTAGGTTAACACACAGACTATTTGCAGCGGAGCAAACTGACTTAACTATAGTTGATACATATTTGTGATGAAATTTAAAAAGTTAAATTATGTTAAATAATCACGAAATCACAAGATAAAACCAACTGATGAAAAAATAGATATATATATCTCAAATCTTAGCCCGCTGGACTAATGAGTAAAATTAGAATTGATATTTACAAAATAACTGTTAGAGTTTGGCAATTCCGTCACTTCTGATGACAACTACTTGGCGCTATGCGCGCCCTCTTACTTTTAATAAATATTCTTTGTTATATTCAAACTTATCCATAATGAATAAAAACTAACTTCTGTCTGTATTCTCTAACGAAGCGGACATCTTTTTATTCGAAATCTCTGATAATAACTGATTTTTGCTGTTAGTTAAATTTACATGTGTATAAGATTAAAATAAAATACATATTTTTTTTTTTAAGTCTTAAAAGCACTTATGTGCATTTAACAACTTTTTGTTGGTAATAAATTGAAGCTGCTATTAGACGGTCAAAGTAAATGGTCAATCCGTTGGCTCCTTGCCGTCAAAAATATTTTATCAATATACTGTCAACGTAGACTGTCAACGCCTGAAACGTTGTTCCAAAATGCGTTGACGTGTTATCTATGCCAACGCGTTTTTTAATCTTTAATGTCAATGCGTTGACTTGTTAAACTATGACAATCACACTACTTGACCACATTTGACATCGAATTGACAAGAGCAAAAATCAACCATTTTTCGCATTGAAGATGACACGACGTTTAAATGTTATTGTTAAATCAGTCAAGCATATAAACTGTCAAATTCCATTGAAAGATGCGTACGATGTTAATAGATTAAAAAAACCTTTAAGAAATTTTTATTTTAAAATTAAGTTTTTTATTCCGGAAAAAGGTGTTTTTAGGGCCTTTAGATTACATTTGGGACGAAATATTCAATATACGTCAAAATATAGTTTGTTGCCTATCTGTCAAGCTATAAACTGTAAAATTCCATTGAAAAATACCTACGATGTTGATAGATAGTTTTTTGTTCCGGAAAAAAGCGTTTTTAGGGCCTTTGGATGACATTTGGGTCGAAGTATTCATTAAACGTGAAAATATAATTTGTTGCCTATCTGTCAAGCTATAAACATTGAAGGATGGCTAGTTGATGGATTAAAAAACCTACAAAATCAGAAAATTTTGGAATTGATATGAAGGTCACCGCATGCTATACGTTCACCCGTAAAAAAATTCAGTTGTGTCAACAAAATGATGAGATACAGTAAACTGCGCAGACGAGCATTCTATCAATGGTCGGAGTAAAAATTAAAAGCAATCCGGATTGGTTCGTGTTGTTGTATTCATATAGGAAAAAAAAACAGCAGATGATAAACCCAGCTGTTTTCTAAAATAAATCTGAAAAGTTTCCTAATATTTTTCAGATTTTTGTGAAAAAAAACAGCTGACATCTGAAATACGTGCCAGCTGATTTTCAGCTGTCCATAGTCTCTTATTTTCTGTGGCAAAGGATTTAAGAACACGTGGGATTTCTAGTTTGTGGTTTTATTTTTACATAGATTTTGATTTTTACGGAACAAAATAGTAAAATACAAAATACTTTTTTAAAATTAGAAAATCACTTGTTTCTTGTTATCCCCGTATTTTTTTTTGTTTGCCTTGTCAGTTGTTTTGACTTTTTTGACAACAAACCTACCCAATCCTGTTTTGGTCATTCGAAAACATATCCGATGCAAAGCGATCTTAGATATCCTATTGGTCTATCACTCGAACGCGGCCAATATGTTTTTACTGCGTTGGCGAGGTTATTAAACGGTCACACAAAATAATCAACGCGTAAACCCCAAAATTTATGTCAACGCACCGGCAACGTATTCACAGTGTTTTGCGTTGACGATCACATACCTTGACTAATTTGGGACAAAATTTGACGCCAGAGAGTTAACGCATTGATCGTCTAATCGTAGCTTTATAAATTGGAATTTCTCTCTCGTCCAAGAAAATTACTACAAAATCGTTTGTCCAACTCTTCTCCGTTTTAAAGATATATAATATATATTTAAGTATTAAATACACAAATAGCATAGCACTTAGTTATTTGTATGTAAAATAAAAATGAGATTTTATCAATTTTAAGCAGCACTCAATTCCATGGGATTTTCTTTTTAAGTTTGTCTAATCCCACAACATCAACCTTCATTATAGCCAAATCCTTTTTCTTCTTCCTGATTTTTCTCAACATTTGCATTATTTTTTTGTTGTTGTCTATATTTTTCCTGGGCTATTATGTGGTTAATGCATATCCTTGCGCTTTAAGCATCATGCTTCGACTAACATACCTACTCACTTAGCACACATATTATATTTCCACAAGGACACTTTGCGCATAGAATACATCATCCATCGGTGTGTGCACATTTACAAAGCATTATTCAGGGTATAGTTCCTGCATCGTCATTCTAGTATAGCATACTTGTCGTCGGCTGTTTTCATCGTACATATATACCGGTAATGCTCAACAGAGCACAACATTTTCCATGTAGTGTGTAGTGTAGGTAAGGTACCTATAGAGCGGATGTCATTATTTAGACAGATAACGCTTTAGTACCCCGGACAAATGCAAAAGGTCTTATATTTCCCAACCAGACACATTCATTCAAAACGTCGTCATACATACATACATATATGATTGTAGGTTTTTTGTTTGCTTATACACAAATGGATTGTTAAGCATCCTGCTTGATCCTTTATGTAGAAAAGTTTTTATACTCACACACACACACACAACAACAACATGATGATAATGAGTGACACTAAAAAACATAAATTTTTTTTACATCGCGAATAAAAATGCTATCGCAAAACGGTTACAAGCTTACAAAATGCTTTTCAGTTAAGCTGTCCAAGAAGGACCTTGAAGGATAATATAGGTATATGTCGTTTATTTAGCCAGGATATTTGAAGGTAAACCTAAGAAGGTTTAACGTTTTTTTTAAACTTTTTGGTATGTAAGGATGTTTGAAAAAGGGGCTTTTCTTTCTTTTCCCAAGAGGTCAATATCTGACTTCCGGCATAGATTCGAAACTTTTCAGTTTGTACCTACCTACACCTTTTTTATATTTTTTATCTCTTGAGGTTTTTAGAAAAAAAAAATCAGTGTTACGCGGTTTCTTTAAATTTTTCTTTACTTTTTCAGTCGGTTCGAGTCTTTATACTGTTTGGATATTTTGCAGCCTTTTTATTTTTTGTTTGTATATGTTTTTTTGCTGGCCAACGGTCGATGTGGTTGAGAGCGTTGGCTTGGAATTGAAAAGTTGTGAGAAGTTTACGAGTTTATAAGTTTATTTTTTTTTGTTTATGAGATTTGTAAATGGTGTGGTGGGAAAATACCATTATTGGGAAAAGAATTTTTCTTGTGTACTTTCTTTCTATCCAGCATTTTTGTTATTGTTGTTGTTGATATTTTGTTGTTGTTGTTTCTAAGTTGGAGGCTTTTTTTACTTTTTGAATATTTCTCCGGTGTCTTGGGAGGAAGCTATAATACTTTCAGAGTGCGTCCGCTAGGACATTTCACTGTTATTTTTTTTCTGTTTAGAGTTTTTGATATTAAAAAAGTTATTCGTCATAAAGTTTTAAAATGAAAAGTAAACCTTTAGCATCGATTCTTTGGTTATGAAATTGTGGGCTATAGAAAAACAGTGGACAGAAGAAAATTTGTATTGGTATATATATAAGCTTATTGACAAGTGGTTTTGAAAATAAAATTAAAAAAAAGGTTTAATTTTTTGTAGGTCGTGTTGATTGAAAAATTGAAACTTTAATTTAATTTTACTATAACATTTTATAAAAAGGTAAAAATTGAAATATTTATAGACGACTTATCAAGGACTTCAATCGTTCAACAAAATGAAATAACAATTTGAAGACGTAGGGACATATAACGACTGTTTTTTTTAGAGGTATAGAACTTTAATTTGGCAACACTATTTTAACTGGCGGCCATTTTGTCAGCTGTCAAGTGATTTATTTTTAGTTTGTTTTGGCATTTTAAGAATTGAATCCACAGGATCACCTAGCAAGGCGTAGATTCGGTGAATGGGCTCAAAACAAGATTGCCGTTGATCTCAATTTTCATAAGCGAATTTTGTTTAGCGATGGAGCACACTTTTGGTTAAATGGATATGTCAATAAACAAAACTGCCGTATTTGGAGTGATGATAATCCTCATGTTGTATGTTGAGACACCGTTACATCCACAAAAACTGACTGTTTGGTGTGCTTTATGGGTTGGTGGAATAATTGGTCCGTACGTCTTTAAAAACGGTGCTGGCCAGAACGTTACAGTCAATGGTGACCGCTATAGAGTCATGATTATTGACTTTTTCGTTCATCAATTGAACAACCATGATGTGCAGGAGCTGTGGTTACAACAAGATGGCGCAACATGTAACACAATTGATTTATAGAAGAACGTTTGGTAACCGCATAGTTTCACGTTACGGACACGTGAATTGGCCTCCAAGATCGTGCAATTTAACGCCGCTTGACTATTTTCTGTGGGGATATGTGAAGTTGCTAGTCTACGCCGATAAGCCCGAAATGATTGACCACTTGGAGTACAACATTCGCCGCGTTATTGCCGATATACGGCCACAAATGTTGGAAGAAGTCATCGAAAATTAGACCTCCAGATTAGACTACGTCCGAGCCAGCTGTGGCGGTCATATGCTAGAAATCATTTTTATATTATAATGCCAGAAGATTATCCTTCGAATAAAGTAAATTTCATGTCAATTTAAAAAAATAATCTTTGTTTTATTCCATTTCAAAGTTCTATACCTCTAAAACAAACACCCTTTACTTGTGGTTTGACTTTGAGCAAATTGTGACAGAAGAAAATTTTGTGTAAATTGATTCGAGACCCTGATGGTACTTAATACATTATACAAAAACAAGTTTATGCGACATAGTCGTGCGTATTTTTTGAGTTTGTTTTTTATTTCTTGCAATTGGTGAATCCCCCCAAGGATATTTTTCAGCTGTGCTATCTTGTTGGAGACCACTTACAACTTTCATTTTGCGTCAGCTTACTAGACTTTAAACAGTTGATATAAATAAGCACACAAAGATTTAACTTAACTAAGGTTGCCTCTTAAACTATGAATATTTAATGCTTTATAGTTTTGAATAAAGAGAAATCTCACATTTTTTGATACTCTCAAATAAGACATAGAAATTTCCAACTGGAGACCATTGTTCAGCAATAAAAAAAAAATAATGAAAAACTGCAGCCCACTGCATTCACCAGCATCTATTCGTAACTTACATACATATACGTATAAGCTTTCCCTTGAGGATCTTTGTCTCAGCAAGCTGTTTACTTTGTTTTACTGCCTCATGAAACGCCATAAAAATGAAAAAATAAAAATCTTCATAAAGTATTACTGACCCTGGACCACTGTGTGCCATTTCATGAGTCCATACATATCACACCTGCTGCAAGCTGCAATAAATATTTAATTATCCCGTGCAACACTGCTGGTGTTCTGGTATGCTGGCATACACCATCAGTAGACATATCCCTGCAGCAAATTTACTTGTTGAGAATTATATAAGTTATATAATGTATTATACCTACAGTTATAAAGACTGCCGCAAAAATCGATTTCACATTTCTGGTTCCCGAAGAAATAATACAAAATATATGTGTATGTATGATAGATATAAGAAATATAAACCCAACGTAACTATTATATGTATGTATATATTTTATCTGAGGTTGAAATCGTGCCGCCTATCGAATTCCAATGACATTCAACAACCAATTAACAAAGTACGACTTGCATATTGCATTCAGAATATCTTTTTCCTGTTTACAAATTTAAATAATTAAACCAGCCCATTAATTGAAATGAGCAACGACCAACAGAATAAATTTAACGTTCTGAAAATTAATTATGGGACTTCCTATAAAACAGAATGCATATACGCACAGTTGCGAATCGAAAAATAATTTAAACATAGCTTCGTTTTGTTTGCATATGATTGTAAGTTGTCTTTAATATTTTTATATAAAATTTTACTTGTAAAATCTAAGTAGAGTAATAATAATAGCTGTGTTTTTTCTGGTGAAAGTGTATAGCTAGCTTAGTAAAATTTTTACAATCAAACAATAACAAATAAAAGTGATTATAATATAGTTTGTTATTGTAAGTACACAAAAAAAATTTGTTGTTATTGTTTGCTTGTGAAAATTTTGCTCAGCTGGCTATAAACTTTCACCAAAATACAGCTAATATGTTAGGTAGGCTTTTCGCGGCAATCTTTCTACCGAGTAGAAAGTTTAAAATTTTATTAAAATCATTAGCGCAAAATTTTAAACGATTTAGTAAAATGTTAAAGCCATTTTAGTAAGTTACTAAGTTAAAAAGAAGATTTTGCTAATTTTAAACTATTTTAGAAACTTACTATCTCTTAAAATTTTACTAAAGTTAAAATCACAAAATGGGTACTTTAACTTTTAGTAACTTGCTAAATCCATATGAAATCTGTCATTGTCCTCGAAAAAATGTTTTGATGGCAAACGAAGATTTCGATATGTTCGACGACTCAGCTTTGTGCAGAAAAGTGCGATGTTTTAAGTCCCGAGCAAATCCTTTTGAAGAGCTGGACGATGGAGAATTTTACTCCAGGTATAGGTTTGATAAGACCAGAATTACAAGTTCTAGTTACAGTACAATTTTTTGGAAGTTACACTACACTTTTTGAAAGAAACAATTAATCTTATAGGAACATTACATGGAATGGTCCAATCAGTGGGGGAAATAATAATAAACATTTCAAAACAAATTGCTTCGTTGCTCCCACACTTTATTAAGTTTACGTCATCCACTGCGTAGTTAAACGAGCAGATGCACCGTTTTTAATAAAAGGAAATAAGTATTTTACTAGTTAGTAAAACGAAAAAAAAAGATTAAAATTTCCGAAATGATAGTAAATTACTAAATGTTTAGCAAATTGCTAACTAGTTATATGCTAAGCCCTTAACAATAGGTTGTTTAAAATTTTGCGCCATTATTTTTTATTGTTTGCTTGTGAAGATTTTGCTCAGCTGGCTATAAACTTTCACCAAAATACAGCTAATATGTTAGGTAGGCTGTTCGCGGCAATCTAGATACCGAGTAGAAAGTTTAAAATTTTATTAAAATCATTAGCGCAAAATTTTAAATGATTTAGTACGATGTTAAAGCCTTTTTTAGTATGATAAAATGGCTTTAACATCGTACTAAATCGTTTAAAATTTTGCGCCATTAATATTTCTTAAATATTTTCAGAAATAGAATAATTTATATTAAAACATCTATTGTAAAAATATAGTCCTATTAATAAAAATAAAATGCTTGATTATCTTCTAATTAAAAAATCAGATAAAACGTTGATCAAAAAATAATTCACAAAATAAAATATTTTATTAATAAGCAATTAATTCTAATTCACGAAAAGTAGCAAATCTTAACGAAAATCTACTACATTCAACAAGACAAAAGTGTTAAATTTTGCACATTCATTTTCTCATTTCAGCTTGAAAATTAAATGTCACTAGCGTTTGTTATCTTTTTATTTATAGTTATTGGCAAAAATATCGAGATATTCTAATTTAATTACTCCTTAATCCACCTACTTGTATGAATTAGTTAATTAACATGAATTAACTTTTTGTTTTGTTTATTGATTTTCACTAAGTAAAAATTCATAATTGATTTGGGTTTATTAATAGAAGAATAAGTATTGCTTCCGACAATATACAATCAATTCCAACCAAATTCCATTCCGATTCGTAGCGAAACGTTTATTCATGTATTTGGACTTTTTCACGTTAATATCTCAAGAACTTTCACAATTTATTTTATTATACTTGTATCTATACATCGAATTTCGACCTTTGTACACATTTAATTTACCCTTGTTTACCCTATACCTTTAGTATGATACATGCTCCGCCTCATTTCAATAAGCTTGTATTATTTTTTTCTAGAAAAAAATGTTCGTGATCCTTGATATCTAGGTATAAGTTTCAATACCGAAAGACCCTTGGAATTTGGAAAATTTGGTTCAATATAAAAAAATTTTTATCGAAAAGCCTGATCAAATTGATCTTTGTTATAGCCATTCTAAATTTGAATGCACATCGCCAAAAATTGGAAAAAAAAATAGGAAAAACCAATTTTAAACAGTGAAATCAATACTCAAATACGAAAATATTGGACAAGTAAGGTAACAATTATGGTTTAAAAAAACCATTAAATAAGGATTTCAAGAACACTCAAAAACTTAACAAAAACGTTTAAACAAAACTTTCTCTAAAAAAAAAAAACAATGAAAAAGAAATTCAAAAGGAACAGAGTGTAAATCCTTCTGACAATTATTGAAAAAAAGCATTCGTGGAAATGAACAATAATTCGAAGAGAAAACATCCACTCTGATCTGATACATTTAACCTTTTTGTAAGTTATTTATTGAACCAGAGTGGGTGTAGTTTAAATGGACTAATTAAATATCGGATTGATTGCAGTTGCGAAATTGGGGAGTAAAATATTCATACAACTTGAAAGTTTCCCAAATATTGAGCTCTAATTAATTGAGATTTACATTGCAACAAAACTTCGGTGGAAATAATTATTGTTGGGAAATTTCAAAAATGTGCTTAATTTTCAGAGGCGTAGGCTTTGTTAAGGTTTTAAAACATATTAAAAATGTACACTCTCTATGCAGGTATATGCCAGGATAATTCAACAAAAAAAATGCAGATCTCTTAAACCAATAATATAAGAAAAATCTGAAGGTAGAATGGGGTCCATGGGTGATAACTATTCCCTCTCCTAAAACAGAAGAAATTTTTGAGATTTAAACAGAAATGTGTTTGTATTTATTAAAAATGTGTTAGTGGTATTGACGAAAAAAAAATATTCACAAATTGTACAATATATTCATAAATCATTTCAAAATCGTACAAAAATTAGTTCACACGTCTAACTAACCACTTAGAAATGTCAACGACTTAAGGGCTTTTTTTAAAATCTCTATTGATTTGAAAGTATAACTTGTGTAAAATTAACCTTCAGTATTTTAAAAGCTGGTGGTTCTTTGCAGCATGCCAGTTTTTAATAAAAAAAAAATTAAAAATATTGGTTCAGAAGTCACAAACAAAAGGTTCTCTTGATTTATTTTTATGCTTTGACGCTGAAGCTTTGAGTGTTTTTCTTTTGAAATTTTCTTATTTGTTTATTAATTAAATGGGATATTTTTTATAACTGATTTTTCAATAAGGTTTTTTTTTTTAACGTGCACGTTTGTCATAAAAATGAAATGGGAACACTGTATTCAATAAAAAAGATTCGTTAGCAAAGGGCTTGTTCTAAATATGCACTCTTTATGCAATAAAAACGAGTTGAATGGAAAATGTGTCCTTTAGTTAACGGTGTTTTTTTCCTAGTATGTGAATTGCGTGAATTGATATGCCTATAAATTTATTGAAGGTTTCGTATTCGAAGAGTGTTCTTATTTAGTTTTCCTTGATACAGATAGCGAATGTGGATGTGGATTTCGTATTCTATTAAAAAGTTTATCTAAATTGTGTCACTTTAGTTATATAACATTCATCCCTTCACTTCCAAACACTTGTAATTTGAAAAGAAAAACTCGTTTTTATAATATTGTTCCTTGAATTCAGTGAAAAAATGGCGCCCAACGTTTGATTGATATTAAATTGTTAAAAATTTTAAAAGTTAATTGGGTTCCTTAAAAGTGGCTTTTACAAAAATCATATATTCTGAGCTGTTACTTTGAGCTTAAAGAAGAGTTTTGATACAGAAATGGCAATATTGTTTTGATTTAATGCCAAAGAAAATTAAAAGAAGCACCTACTTAACATTCTTTACTATTAAAAAAAATATATGAGGGGAAAAGTTGTTTTACACTTAAGACTTCATGAAATTTTGCTTAAAAGTTGGCAGTCCTTTAAAATGGCGCCCAATATGGGACCGACCAGCCTTTTGAAATAACTATATTTTGTTTTATCCCTTACCCCTAATGAACTATAAGTTGCAATCAGAAATAAAATGCATGATTGCATTGAAGATGTATGTTGATGGTTCAAAAAAGTAATGATGGCTTTTAATAAAATGTTGAAAACTCAAAAAATGGCTACTTGAACATTTAATTTTTTTCTGTGTTTTTGTTTATGGTTTTGTTTGCCTTAATATTTCTGTGAGATTTTGGGCTTTATGTTCCATTTTAAGATTTTCTAGCTCAGTTTTTACTTCCCTTTTTCGCAATTCAGCCATGAGAAAAATTTATCACAATATTTAAAAATGGCGCCCGACGTGGGTGTCAACTATTCAATTCTTATAACATTTGCATCGAGCAATAATAATTAAAGAATAACAACATAAAAGGGATTTCTTAATAACATCCATTCAACTTATAAAAGGGATTGGCAAGATAAAAAAAAAATAAAAATTGAAATATTATATTTTCAAATCCATGTTTAAAGGTTATTTTATCTGAAAATTCACTATTTTTTAAACAAATCTATTTATTACCAAAACATATGATATGCTCTATAAACACATGCACCTTTCCTATATATGAAAAATTCCTTCGCAAAAAATTTACTTAAATGGCGCCCAACATTAAACCCACCATGTCAGTTTTAAAGATTTTATAAGTAAAATGTTGCCAAAAGAATCATAAAAAAATCAATTCGATCTTAATTTCAAATTCACTTTTCCATAATAAATATGATTCCATCTCTCTATCTGATGAGTGAACATTGCAAAACTCATTTTTATGCCAAACCACTCATGATTTTCAAAAGCATCTCCAATTGTATCGTGTGTGTCGTCTATATACTAAAGTGAAATGCAATGTATTTTCCATCAAACCCAATTCCAATCCCTTAGATTGAAATAACAAAAATAGATACACAATCCAAAAGTGCTGGTGTATACCAACACGACAGATAAGTGAATGAATGATTGAACTATATAGAAAGAGCTAAGAGCGAGCAGCAGGTTGCTCAAAAACCCCTATATGTATAATCGCGTCGTTGCCGTCGGTCGGTGCCATGTCGCGCCGTCATCGGTTGTGTCGCATCTATATTTGATAGTGCAATGGAATTGGTTATCGAAAAGAGCTCCATCAGGGATAAGATCTCGAAGAGAATCTCAGCATGTTTAAATGCACAACCATCCGTTCGTCCGTGTCGCGTCGTCGTTCTATTTATGCTCATCTCAAAACAACTTTCGTGTTTTGAAACCTTTGCTTCGTATTGTCATGGATAATACCCGACTATTCGGTGAAAATTTAATTTCAAGCGTCAAAAGTGTCCCAATTCTGTCAGATAACTTGGCATTGACATCTCGATATGTCAATGTTGATGCATGATGTATAGATGGAGGCTAAGGGAGAAAGAATGCTTTTATGGGAGAGAGCACAGTTGTTGCAACTTGAATTGCGGGAAATCAAAGCGTGGAACAGAGTAGACTGATTTTGGACGTATTACTCTTCAACAAAAAAAAAAATGTATGCCACAGCCAAAAGGCTTCAGTTGAATATTTGGCGCTTGAGGATTTTCACTTTCATGATATATTTTTTTCACAAAAAAAAAAAAAAAAACAGATATACATATTATGTGCATATGTATGTATGTTTCAACATTGATGATGTCAATTGATAAAGCAACGCTCGGAATTTTATAAAGGTATCTCCATGTTACAGATTCGAATTGCTAAACAAATTGATATCGAATACCTACCTAGCTGGGTACTCATGCTGTGTGTTGTAGCGCCATAAAAACCTTTAAATATATATTTTTTTATTTTGTCATTCGATGTGGGCTTAAGAATTGAGTGGAATTTTTTTTTTTTGTCAACAGCGAGTTTCACAGAGTAATCAAAATATGCAATCATTGATATATTTTTTTTTTTATGAATATGCGGTGACGACGACGAGGTATCACATCAATTTCCGTGGTATAGTTACAATTTACACTAGATATTTACTTTATTTTTTTAATTCTTCCAAAATGTAGAAGTAATTTTGTGAAGTAAACAACCGTGTGTCGTAAACAAGAATCAGTTTATTTTTCAAATTGTGTAACTAGTGTTTCAAGTTTGTTTGCGCTCCTATTGATTTTTCATTGAAAACAAAAGGTTGGAATATATTATGCATGTAGGTCAGACATACTTGTACTTGCTCTTTTGAATAACTAAAGGCTTGTAAATTCCAAAAAAAAAAAAAAAATAAAATCGTTCGAGCGGTTTTAAAAAAAAAATCATTTTGTATATATAAAATTTTAAATAAGTATGTATATTAAAAAAAAAATTGGTATGCCAATTTTTAGTTCTTATTTACTTATGCGGAGTTTAAAAATTAATTTTGACAAAAAAAATCATCCACCCATTTTCGAAATTTAATTTAATTTTGATATGCATATTATTCAAACTTGTAGCTTTTTTCGAATTATTAAGTTCTTAAAAAAAATTGAATCTTTTTTAAAAATCCAAAAAAAATATTTTTGAAAATTTTGGTAGGTACACAATATTTTAAAAACTATTGTAAACATTCTCTACAAAAAAAATTGATCAAAATTAGTCGAAGTGTTTTTGAGAAAATTGAAAATCAAAAAAGTTGTTCTATGGGAGGTAAAATGTATAACTATTTTTCATATTTTTTGACACTTTTTTGAGAAAAATAAAATTTTTATTTTTTGATAAAAAAATTTGTACGGCAGGTACAGCGTATTTTTGGTCTTAAAAAATGGAAAAAACGTTTGGGGGGAATGCTCAAAAAACCCTAGGTACCAAGTTTAAAGAAAATCGACCCACCTGTTTAAGCTACAGCCGAAAGGACAGACAGACAGACAGAATTGCAAGATCCACTTTTTTCGTCTTCGCTATCATCGTATAATACCATATAATACCTACTATATATCGCAGGTAACAATATACTACTATATTTTTTGTCTTATGTATTTTTTTCAACAAATTTGACGTTTCGAATTTATTTTTTGCTGTTTCGAAGATAGATTGATTGATATCGAATTGATCTTCCCTTACACAAATTTTAAATTTTCAAATAAAATATCTGTTTGTGAAATTTGAACAAAATCGGTTGACAAGATATACGAGAATAATCAAAAAATTGCGAAAATTTTAACAAGCAACTTCAAAACCAAATTTTCTTTGGGTAATTTTTTTTTAAACCTGAATGAATCTCAGGGTGGGTCAAAATAACGTTTTAAAATTCTTTCTTTCTTTTAAATGCCTGAAGTATTCAGAGTCCTAAAATAATTAATAAAATTAATATTTATTTCAAATAAGCACGTTAGATTCAATGAATTAATTAAATTCGTTGTCAAACCAACTGTTACAATATGTTCTGACAACTCTAGCGGACTTTGTGTGCTTATTTTACACAAAGACTACCACCCTCTTCAAGGTTTTGTTTAACTAATTTTCAATTTTCGAAACCGTATACATCTATATACATATATCTAAAAGAACCGCCCAAAATCATCACATTCAATTTATATGGGTTATATTTTATGTAAACATAAGTTAAGTAGTCTACTTGGGCAATGTACATTGTACATACATACATAAAAATATAATGCTATCCGACTATACCGACCAAGTTGGCCAATTTTAAGCTCAAACAAAGCGATGTTTGCACTTCTGTTTCTGTGCAACAAGCGTAAACATTAATTTTTGGTTAACTAACACAGATGCCAACCTGGATTCTTCAATATATGTACATACTTCACTCATTGCCTCGTTGTATGGCACTCTGCTATACAACATGTGAACATTCTCTTTTTGAAAATTGTCATTTTCGAAAATTTATTTTTGTTTATTATCATCATTCCAACCATTCAATTTCATTTATATTTATATGGAAGTATACTCTGATGAGGTTTCAACAATTCAGTTTGCAACAATACGACTACATACATATATGTATACATATATTGATTCGTTTTAACTCGAAATCTACTAAGGGACCTTGGGAATGCGTGTTGTGTATTATGGCTTTGAGCTGAATTGGTATTCGAGTAGGATGTAAAATATTGCGTATTTACGATTCCAATGCGAATATTAAGTACATATTTCCAAAGGGAAAGAGTACTTACATATCTATACAGAAACAGGATGTTAACTGTCAATTTCCATACGGTCACCACCAATCGATACAACACTACCATTGAATTATTGCATTATTTCTCAATTGAAATCAAAGGTTTGAGTTGGATTGAGGAATAAATTTTTTTTAGCCACATATTTGATTTTAAAATCCATGTTCAGAATTATGCATGTATGTATGCAGGTATGTACGTAAATTGTTGTATGGCTGAGTTCTAGAACGCATTAAGCCGGGACCACACCTATGTATCTCGTGTGATGTGTCGATATTGTGAATACTTGTGATGTAGGTAGAGTGGTGTGCTGTGGAGAATTCGCTTCTGTTTCGATTGTACCATAACATGATGTAGAGTTTATGAAATGAAACAAATATTCAAATGTCAAAACAGATACATATATTATTGTTTATGAGAAAGAGATTTTTATGTTCATTAAAAAAAAAAAAAGTTGTATTCAATGCAACATGCACATTACATATTGCACATCTATTTCAAGAGATATTTCGAAACGTATCTTTCGACATAGCCAGTTCAAAAAGCTTCCTAACGGATAAAATCCATAAAACGCTGTGTGCATTGTGTAAGATAAGTATTTATTAGCATTTTTTAAAAAATAAATAAAAACAGTTAAAAGAATATTGATATTTTTGTTGATCTTTAATTTGACGTCTGCTGTAGGACTGTCATGTCATAACATATATATGTTCTTTTCTTTTTCAACATAAATACACACAAGTGTGCACGTTCAGCGACACATCGATCCACTCCACAACAAACCACACGAGATATGTATGGTTCTTGTTTCAGATGCGTACTTGATGCAAAGTCATGAGTTCCGAAAGTTAAAAGTGAAAATGGTGACACAGTCATAAGTTTCTAAACGCATCCCAAACGTCAGTGGCCGCGTTCGAGTGATAGGCCGATAGGGTATTAAAAATTGTTTTGAATCAGATATCTTTTGGAACGACCAACACCAGATTGGATAGTTTTGCTGACAAAAGTCAAAAAAGCTGACAAGACAAACAAAAAAAAAATTACGGGCAACAAGAAACAAGTAATTTTGTAATTTTAAAAAAGTATTTTGTGTTTTATATACATATATGTTATACATATTTTATTTTGTTCGGTAAAAATCAAAATCTATGTAAAAAAAACACAAGCTGGTTTGTTCATCAGCTGTCTTTTCCTATAGCATTACAACAACCACCAACCAATCCGGATCGCTTTTAAATTTTACTCGAACGCGACTAGTGATACACATTAACTTTAGACCCAAATTTCTTTGGATGCTTTCATTTGACAAATTGACGTTTGAACTGCAAGTAAAACAAAGTCTTGAGCAAAGAAAGTCTATTTTTCTATTTTTATTTTTTTTGTTTGATGGTTTGTTATTAATCTTTCTTTCTTTCTTTCTTTCAAAATCATTGATTATTTTGATGCCAATATAAAGCGGATGACTCATCTATTATTTCTAGTCAAAAAAATATTTTATTGTGGCCCAACCTTCCACGTAAAACGACTTCTAAGTTTTCATTGATCAATGATAAGGTAGTTCAATCATTGAAAAAATGAAATTCTTTTTATGTCAAAGGTTGGGCTAAAATGAAAAAAAAAAAATTGGCAAGAATTAATATTTGAGTCGTAAACTTTATATTGGCATCAAAATAATCACTAATTTTGCTTTTTAAGTGCCTCAAAATTTAAAAACAAAAATTCCAATAATGGATTTCAATGAAAATGATAACTGGCCCTTTACCCGACGACCGACGGCTTATCATTTCGCACTAAAATCGAATCACCTTATTTAATAATGCTCTCAATCTCATATTGCTTAAACACGTGGCCAGCTTTTACTGTATTTAATTTAAAGTACAGAAACTTGATTTTGATTTTGCTTTCCATAAATATACGGAAATATTTCCCAACGATGCTTGAGAATTTTTTTTTTTTTTTTTTTTTTTACAAAATTTAGCTCACGTGCATCCTTTTAACTCTCTCGTCTCATCACTAATTCTGCTTAAGAAATAAGAGAAAAAAAGAAACCAAACCATACCCGGAAATATAATTTCTAAATCTACTTCGATAACTTCTTGTCGTTGTAGATGGAAACCGTTTCAAAAAGCCATAATGCATCAAATTTCTCAATAGGAAATTCCTTACAACAAACACGTAATAATCCATAAAGTCCAGAGGAGAGGATGTTAAATTCCTCTAGCGTTCGATCAAATGGAATGTAGGAGCTATACGTGACATGACATATACACGCTGAAATTCAACATGTTCAAAAGTCATTACGATAAGGATTCACCTATTCAAAGTGCCTTCAATCTCCTCACAACCAAGCACCATCTCACCATCCACCATCCAACAACCATCAATGTGCTGTTTTCACAGATGCACCACACATTCTCCAGATGCTGATGGTGGATAAAACTTCAATAGATTTGTACGCATCAGTGTCTCGCGTAGTTTGGCTTCGTACATATGTATGTACATTTATTGAATGAATGAGGGAATCCTTAAAGTTATATCTACCGAACATTGCATGAGGATGAAAATTCCTGGATTTTCCTTTTGAAGGATATGCTCTAGAAATGTTCTAAAGATGTTGGTTGGTTGGTTGGTTCGTTCGAAGAATAATCAGCGAAGCATGAAAGTCAAAAAACCTCAACTGCGTGCAGTATAATCCTTGTTATATAAAGGACATTTCTATCGGATGTATATATCGTTCGTTAAAAGTTTAGAAAAAAAAAAACATATATCTGATGCTTCAAACAGAAGGAACTTCTTTGCCATAGGCTAATGTCACTTTGGTGTTTTACCGCGACGGACGACATCTACCTCCCCCTCACAAACTAGAAAGGATTCACACTTAAGCTTGTCGTATCTTTGTTTGTATGTATTCCGTTCCGTTGTTTTCAAATCTCCATAGAAACAGAAGATTTTTAACGGGGTTTCTTGTCTTTAGCAAAAACTTTTTCAAGAATCTCTTTTCTTTCGTTTTACCTGAAGACACACACATTTAACATAGAACGGAAGTTGTGAAAAGCTTTTATGGAGTTTAAATGTCTTCCTCCTTTGGGTTCAAAGGCTTAACTGTTTTGCTTTCTGCTGGCTGAAGGAGGAAAGCATTGAGGGAGAATGCGTTATGTGTGAACATTTTTTTCTCGTTTCAAAATCCATAAGACTTTGTCGGGAGAAAGAGATAAGTATATAGAACTTTGTTTAAAATAATAATAATTATTTGAAAGGAGTTTTGGAATAAAATGCGTGTTTCTTTGGGGAGTTTGTGGTAACTATCTTGAGGAGAAAAGTTTGTACATATTTAATTGCGATGAAAGTTTTTGTTGAATTTATTTTACTAGTTCCTTTTTAGCGATGATTTCTGGAGAGTGGATTTTTGAGCTGATTGCATTTTTTTGTTATGGCTTTATCATGAGTAACTTTTGATATTACAAAGTGGACTCGAGAGTATTTTCCTATAGGAATCAAAATAATGTTATGATGGACCTACTTTTCATTAAAAAAAATATTGCAATTATTTAATAAGTTTTGCTTCAGTGGGGTTTAACAGAAATTTTAACTTTTCATATTAAATTAAAAGATTAAAATTGATAGACCAGTTAAAACAGAAAACGATGAGGACAATCATAATGACTATGTACCTATGAATTAAAAATAAGCTATGAAGCCTTGAGTATAGAATTTACCTCATTTCAAAATCTCGCCTAACGAAAACTCTCATTATCAAAATTTTGCAATAGCAAAATAACTTATAATTAAAATCTCGCAAATAAAAAATCTTGCAATTACAAAACCTCGCCTTATCAAAATCAAGCAAATACAAAATCTTGTATTATCAAAATCTCACAGTTATAAAATATCGCATCGTCAAAAAATCTCGAATTATTTAATATTAAAATTTTGCAATTATACAGAATCTCGTATTATCAAAATCTAGCAATGAAAAAATCTCGCAATTACAAAATCTCGCATTTACAAAATTTTGCATTATCAAAATTTCGCATTACCAAAATTTCGCATCATCAAAAAAAAGTACGCATTATCAAAATCACGCAATCACAAAAACTCCCATTATAAAAATCTCGCAGTTACAAAATCTCACATTATTAAAATCTCGCATTATGAAAATCTCACAATTACAAATTCTGCATTTTCAAAATTTCGCAATTACAAAATATACCTATCATTTTAAAATCTTGCTCTTACAAAATCTCGCATTGTCAAAATTTCGCAATCACAAACTCTTGCAATTATAAAATCTCACATTATCAAAATCTCACAATTACAAAATCTCGTATTATAAAAATCTCACAATTATAAAATATCGCATTGTCAAAAGCTAGCAAAAGCTAGCTAGAAATGAAAAAAATCTCACAATTATAAAATCTCGCATTTTCAAAATTTTGCATTTACAAAATTACGCATTATCAAAATCACGCAATCACAAAAACTCGCTTTATAAAAATCTCGCAATCACAAAATCTTTCATTATTAAAACCGCTATTACAAAATATCTCATTTTCAAAATCTCGCAATTGCAAAATCTCACATTATTAAAATCTCGCATTATGAAAATCTCACTCTTACAAAATCGCACATTGTCAAAATTTCGCAATCACAAACTCTCGCAATTATAAAATCTCACATTATCAAAATTTCGCAATTACAAAATCTCGTATTATAAAAATCTCACAATTATAAAATATCGCATTGCTAAAAGTTAGCAATTATCAAAATATCGAATTATCAAAATTTTTCAAATACAGAATATTAGTATTATCAAAACCTAGAAATGAAAAAAATCTCGCAATTATAAAATCTCGCATTTTTAAAATTTTGCATTTACAAAATTTCGCATTATCAAAATCTCGCATTACAAAAATCTCTCAATTACAAAAAAATTACGCATTATCAAAATCACGCAATCGCAAAAACTTGCTTTATAAAAATCTCGCATTCACAAAATCTTTCATTATTAAAATCGCTATTACAAAATATCTCATTTTCAAAATCTCGCAATTACAAAATCTCCCCGCATTATCAAAATGTCGAAAATACATGCTTTTCGCATATAATTTAACTTCCCTAGACTGTAGTATGACAAAAGCCACTTTTTTGGACTGCTCCACCGTCGGTTGAAACATCGTTGCTTCCTCGTTTCTCCCCCAAAACCTTTTATAATTTATAAATTATCTACAATATCCGTATATTATATTAAGTAAGTTTACTCGTTATCCAAGCTAAGCGCTCAGATTGTTTTTTTTTTTTTCCTTTCAGCAAATTTCGTCTAAGTCCTTTGTTTAATAACAAAACAATTGAATAAACTTGATACTTAACTTTTTTTTATATTTGAGGGATCAGGCAATAAATAATAATCCAAAACAAATTTGCCCTATACCTATTCATCCTCCATCATCCTAATCTCTTCTTTCAAAAACCAAAAAAAAAAACGCTTTTTCACAAACTCCGTATCTTTCACATTTTTATCATGTCTCCTTATCCAAGCAATTGAAGCTATTCTAATAAATAACCCAATTTTTTTTGCAACTCCACTCTTTTCCTCGTATATATGTACTGTACGTATACGAATCCTGAGGCAAGAAATTGAAAAATAAAGTAAATTAAGAGTCCTGTATATGTATGTAGGTATATAAAACTTTGTCCCTTTTTACATTTCAAAGTTTTAAAATGCTGAGCTTGCTGCCGTGTCGATATCGGAGACTTCGTCTTCTTCGTTCATATTGAGATCCTTCTATCTAGGTATATTTATTTTCAGTTGTGTGGTAATTCAGGAAAGCATATGTATATCACTTGTTAATTTTTTTTTTTCTTCAATTTTAGTTGCTTCCCTTTTTTTATGACTAAAAAACATACGATATTTCTATAATGTCTGTAAAATGTAGATCCTTGTAAAGACACATATTTAATCCATTAAACCACAAACCACAGATGCAGTATGGAAGGATTTCATATACGTACATATATATTTACATATATCTATAGAATTTCATTCTGATTTGAAATCGATGAAGATGTTTAATTGGTGAGAAATCGTATGGCAATTGTATTAAGTGGTTCTATTCCGGGTTGAGCAGCATTGAAATCCAATAAAATTGAAATTCTATATATCATGCCATGCCTTCTGAAATTCTTGAAATTTATTTCACACATCACTTCCGAATCTGTGTGTGTGGTTTGAGTTTGAGATTTCGATAAGGTGATGGAAACTTCAGTCAGGTGAATATACATATGTATGTAACGGGTGATTTTTTAGCTGGTTTGGTTTTGGCAACACTGGTTTTGACAGCTGACGTGTGTTTAGTACCTTGTGTCACTGTCAAACAGCTTCAGTTTGGTTTGCAATTTAACCATGGATCGTCTTACAAATGAACAACGCTTGAAAATTATTGAATTTTACTATCAAAATTCGTGCTGGCCGAGGATCCGCTTTTTTATCGAAAAATTGTGTTCAGCGATGAGGCTCATTTTTGGTTGAATGGGTACGTAAATAAGCAAAATTGCCGCATTTGGAGTGAAGATCAGCCAGAAGCATTGCAACAGCTACCAATGCATCCCGAAAAAGCCACTGTTTGGTGCGGTTTATGGGCCGGCGGCATTATTGGGCCATATTTCTTCAAAGATGATGCGAATCGCAGCGTTACTGTCAATGGTGAACGCTACCGAGCGATGATAACAAACTTTTTTTTGCCCGAAATGGAAGTTCTTGACTTGCATGATATGTGGTTTCAACAAGACGGTGCCACATGCCACACAGCACGCGAAACAATGGCGCAATTGCGAGGCGAGTTTGGTGAACAGTTAATTTCACGTTTCGGGCCGGTCAATTGGCCGCCTAGATCGTGCGATTTGACACCATTAGATTATTTTTTGTGGGGGTATGTCAAGGCTAATGTCTATAGGGACAAGCCCGCTTCGATTGACGCACTGGAAGCCAACATCCATGCATTCATTCGTGAGATACCGGCCGATATGTGTGAAAGAGTATGCCAAAATTGGACTCAGCGGATGGGCTACCTGAGACGCAGCCGCGGTCAACATTTGCATGAAATTATCTTTAAACATTAAATTGCAAGGTTCAAACTATCGATTCAAATAAATATTTCATTCATTTTTTCGAATTTTGTGTGTTTTTTTTTTTTTTAAAGTTCTAAACCTCTTAAAAAATCACCCATTATATGATTTAACAAAGGGATGAAACATCTGCTTTGAATGATTGAATAAACACAATGGTCAAAAGGACATTCGGAAGACGACAAATTCCTAATTTGATATGGATGCTATGTATAATAAATACCAGACGAAATTCTATACATACATACATATTATATGTGGATGTGAATTTTGATGAAAAAGGGTAAGATAATGTCCAATGAGTTTCCGAAGAAATTTCCATAAAAGTCGGTCTATGTGCCGAATTGTAGCCATTCTACATCACTGATGACAGAAGACCAAAAAACAGTTAAAAGTCTGCAAATTAAAGAAAGGTTCTGTCAATTAAACTAGCTAGATCCTTTAGACCTTTATGAATCGCTTCCTTTTACTTAAACACATTGTTTAAAACACTAATCCACAAATGTTTCGAAATATTAAAAAAAAATCTGATGTACAAAATTCGAATCAAAGTTTGAAACTTTTATAAAAGAATTCAATTTATTCCGAAATATTAAAGGCATCTAGTTCTTAGTGGAACAATTGTAGTTTTCATACCAAAAAAAAAAAAAAAACTGACAAAAAAAAGTCACTTAAAAGAAAAACGCTAAAAAAAACAAAAACACTTCTAAATTCACTCAACATTATAAACTTAATATAAAGTATTTTCAACGCATAAATTTGCAATCCACTTAACCCTCTTCAAGCGCAACATTTTATATACACATTCTTGATAACAAGTTCAAAGTTTTCGCATATACAACAGAAGACATTAAGCAACGCAACGCCATTCAACATAAGGAGAAAGTCCTTATAAAATTTATTCTTGACACAACGCTGAGTAGGTACTGACTCTTATTTGTCGTCTTCGGCCAAAACTATTTCTTTTACTTAGATTTTCCTCAACCCCCCTCCCCCTTTTTCTCACACTCATCCCTTCCCGCATTTTCACTTTAACACAATTTATTTATTTTTTATTTTTTTGGAAAAAGGTGTAGCATACCAAAAGACTCAACAGTTTCATAAAACATTCCATCATCATCAACATCACAACCTTAGAGAGCAGAAAAGGTGCAAGCAAGAATTTTTGCTGCAGGATAAAATATTTTGTAAAATTGTTAAGATTTTCATCGTTGTTGGTTATGAATTTGCCAGTAGTTGTATAGTGTATAAATACTATTGTGGAATATATAGTTCAGTTGAGCACTCAAGTTAAGTTTAAGAAATGCCATTTTATTTTCGCACCTTTGCATTTAACCCCACTTTAGCCTGGGCAGAGAAGAGAACGTAGGTTATGTACTTCCCGTCTTTTTGTATGTAAAGAATTTCAGTTGCATACTCTTTTTATTTATTTGTTTTGTTTAGATTTTTTGGTAAATGGTTTAAGGACGATAGGTACTGTGGGTCTGTTTGACTTTTTTGGCGGCAGAAAAAATGTTAAACAAATATTATGCCCAACTTGATCGCACAAACTTGCTCTTGTAGTTAAAAATTTTAATGTGATATAATTAAATCTTATATATAAAAATCTTGTGTCACGGTGTTTGTGGTCGAACTCCTCTGAAACGACTTGACCGATTTTTATGAATTTTTTTTGTGTATATTTAGTAGGTATGAGAATAAGTTGAAAAGTATATTTCATCCCGCTAGATGATTAGAGTGCCGATATACAAAAAAGAAGGGTGTCCCCATAAAAATTTTTTTTTTTTTTTATTTTTTTTTTTTCAACTTTTTAAGATTTGGCATAAAAAAAATTCTATAACAAAACATTTTCACCCTTCTACAACCACCCTACATTTTTTAATCGCGATTTTAGTATATTTGTATGAACAATCGAGATTTAAGGATCTTGGAGATCTCAGAATAGGATTCCGCAGCAAAATTTCTCAGTTTTGGTGTAAAACAAACACTTCCCGTCTTTTCACGTTCAACGTACGCCGAAGAGATCAACGCTTGCTTGAAATCATCGCCACAGTAGCGTAATGCTGAAAAAGTCAAGCTATAAATAAACATATGCGTCCAAATGCTAAAAGATCCATCCGCTGACACATTTTCGAAACAATTGTTAGATATTGACGTTTTCCATCGTCGTCGTTGCTGTACATAAAAATACTGGCTGCATAAAATTGCCCACCGACTTCTGCACAATTGTTGATTCACAAAATGCTCTTATTGACAGAATATTCCCCGATGTACAACAGAGTTTTTGAACTCACTGGATTTGCTAGGTAGATCACCACACCTTCTACGACTGAAAGTTGGATCTCCAGTTATTTTACTTCGGAATTTGAACCCAACACGGCTATGCAATGGCACACGACTGGTCACTAAAAAATTGATGAAAAACATTATCGAATCCCCCGTTTTATATGGCAAACTCCAAGGCGGAAATGTTTTGGCACGCATGATTTCCACAGACGTGCCAATTGAATTCAAACGCATTCAATTTCCTATTAAATTGATATACGCAATGACAGTCAATAGATATGTCGCAAGACCAAACCATTTCACAATACGGCTTAAATTTGGGTACACCATGTTTTTCATACGGACAATTCTACGTTGCATGTTCTCGCGTGGGCAAATTATCGTGGCTAAAGACGGACTAACAAAAAATATCCTTCATACAATTGCACTTCGAAATTAATATTGAATTTCAATATTAAGTAAATGAAATACATTGAATTGAAAAAATGAATGGCAGGTTTTTCTTAAATTTTTATCGGCGGTCATCATCTACAGCGCTTCATTCCTTTTTATCTGCCATCCTATCCCCACATATACGATTGATCTTAAACAAAGAATGGAAAATCAGCATACTCGGGCAACATTCAAACATTCAAAGACACTTACAATACATTCGTTATTTTTTTTTTTACAACAAAAATATTCACTAGATACAATTTTTATGGCAGTACAACGTTTGCCCGGTCAGCTAGTATGTTTATAAAAATAAAACTTACATTTATTAAGTTTTTCTTTTTTCTTTCATTATTTCATCATGACTCACATATAAAATTACAAAATTTGAAGCAAATGAGTGGAACCATTTAGACTTTAGTCAAATTACAGTTGACGCACGGACCCACAGACACGCAGACGCATAGACGCACAGACATACATACGTTACAGTACGATGCACAGACAGGTGGACGGTATGACGAAACTAAAGTTTTGGCAGTTTTTGATCCTCCTACTGTTAATTTCAATTATAACCTCAAATTTTATTTTGCACACGAAACCAAGTCTTGCCCCAAAAAGCAAGTTAAAGAAAATTGCATTTTCAAAAGGGCCACTATGTAGTCTTCATAGCTCCTTAATAAATTTTTCGGAATATTAAATACAAGACAAGATAAGATGTAGTTCTTGCAAAGTTAGCTGAGTAAAAGTAAAATTGCTGAAATTTGAAATTTTAGTTGTGAAGACAGACTTAACATGACCTCGATTTATTATTTTGTAAAAAAAAAGTTTAAAATTAAAAGATTTAAATGTGTGTACTTATGGTTAAGCATAGATTGAAAAAAATACTTCAGTTTGAATTTTGGTGCTAATTAGAGTGATTTTAAATAATTTAAATTCTATTTTAACTTTAATTAAATCTAACTTAATCGTCGCGTCGTCGTCGCCGGCTGAAAAAAAAATTATTTGTCATTCATTATGTGATGTTGTCTCAGGTATAAGTCCTTTTATCTTCAACCCCCCTTAATTTCATCAGAAAGTTGTTCGGTTTGTTAATTTCAAATTAAAATATCAAAAAAAAAAATAAAGATTTTATTTAAAAAATAATATTGAAACTTTGTCACTCTATCCTTAACCTATTTCATATAACGATGAAATCTGATGTATGGATGCACGTATACGCAAGTACATTCATGCGTTCAAGCTCAAGTTATATTCATAAAAAAAACGACATATGAGTTTATACATGTATGTATGAAGGCAATAATTCAAGAGTAAGATGAAAGTTTAATAAAACTTCAGGCACTCTAGGTACGTTAAATTGCGTTTACATAAAGTTCAATGACGAGGAGAATTTCTTTTCCTATTCCTACACTACATGTACATAATGTAGAATAAATGTATGTAGTAGAACTCGTTTATTCTACGAACGAATGTAATTAAGTCAATTGAATTGTTAAATAGAAGTAACTTTGAATGTCAAATATTTTAAGTATGGTGCTGCTTTACTTTTTTTTACTTTTATTGAGTTAACCAAATATGAAAGGAATTATATATATGTACATACTTCACTTTTCTTTTTTTTGAAATGAAATTTCATTTCCGTAGCAATATTAAATATTAAATATTAAAATTTTAATATAATTTTAATATTTCCCAAAGATTAATTTACACATGATGGGTTCGAATAATAAGTGGATTTTTTTGCCTTTGGATACCGATTTTTTTTTTTTTAATTTTGACAAAATAATAAAAATTTTGGAGCTTAAAATGTGAGTTATCATCCAACAAAAATTATTTTTTTATCACATACTGTACAAAGAAACACACAGCAACAATTTGTGAGCAAAAAAATTGTTTGTATAAAATGTGAAAACAGAATTGGAAAGGTCTTCTCACAAAACTCACAAAACACACAAGAAAAAAGATAATCAAAGAAGTTTTAATGTACGGGGTAATCTCAGAAAGCATAGGTCTGATTGATCAAGTTTGAGGTCTTTAAGCTTAGGCAAAATGAAAGAGCACCATTTCTTATTTTTAATATATTCATTTAGGTGGTAATTCTCCTGACACAATAATTGAAAAAAATCCAATTTTTAACCTCCCATATCTACAACAAGGTGAGAAAGAAAACTGCAAGACTTTTGAATTTGATATCATGACACTTGTATACCTATTAACCCATTTACTCACATTCTGGTTATAATTTGTGTCCCCAAATCTGCGGTCACCTCTCTGAGACTATTAAAATTATTTTCTTTACCGCTATGAAAAATTTAAAAATGTCGATAATTAAATGTTCGGCAACTCTAAAAGTGGACAACGGATTTGAAAACAACATAGTACCATAGTAATGGTAATAAAATTCTGTTTATGTTGATGTTGCTTTAAATGAAAAAATTTGGGTAAAAAGGAAAAAAATCAAAAACCATCATAAATTGATTAAAAAATATATATTGTTCAAAAATTCACCTAGCCAACAAAAAAGCTCTAATTAAAAATTTTACAAACACGAGTCTTTAAATTTCTTATTTGCTTCTTAAATATATAAAATGTATTTATAGAAAACATCCCCCTGATTTTAGGTGATTTTTTTTCTCCAACATCAATTTTTATTTTTTTGTTTACTTTATAATCCTTTCTCGAGTTTTAAATTTTCTAGAATTTTCTTGTAAATGTATGACTTTCTTGTGTTTATAAGGTCTATTGATTAAAGAAACAAAAAATTTTTTATCACTTTTCGTTTAGAAAATAGAATCTAGAACTTTTTCTTCGTTCACCCTTATCTACCCTACAGAAATTCCTATTTAAAAAAAAATCACGTATTTTTAAATTAATTTAAATAAAGTTTTCTTTCACGTGATATTTTTTTAATCACTAAAATTTACAATATAAGCTGGCTCATATAATTGCAAAAACCCAAAAATCGAACTTTAAAGCGTGACAACCCTATGCCTTAACCATTCAACCCAAGCGCAAAATGTTAGTTTAGACTCTATCTTAACAACTGCATACCACTTATCCGGTTACTTTATGAGGGTAGGTCGTTTTATGGCGGGATCTTAGACTATTAGAGGCTGGTCTTAGAGCTAAATATATTAAGCTATTTATAGGGTAAAGTAGAGTAAAATCAAAAAAATTATAGTATACGATTTTAAAAACTCTTTAGTGTTTGAACGTCTATATTTAGAGGATGGAGTAAAAGATTGGCATACAGGCTAGAATTTTTTTTAAAATGTACCAATGCAGAAGGGTTGCAGGGGCCCATCGAAGTAAGCAGAAAACAGTTAATAAAAAATAAATTAAATATTTTTGTCACTGGTAAGTTTTTTGTCTTTTCGTGCGAAGATGAGCCGGGCCCGCTAAAGTACTCATGAAAAATGTAAGGATTGTTGTTTCAAAACACCTTTAAAGTCCTTAAGTCCACAAAAATTGACTCTTTTCCCGGCGGCGGCGATCTCAATTGTACTCATCAGTTTACTAGTGAAAGTCTTGGTAATACGCAGTTTTCGTTAAGTTCGGTTTATCTTGTATAGATTTCATGACGAATATGTATCAAGGATGGCTGTTTAAACCATCAATTAAAAATGTGAAACGCAGTTTTATTACAATTATTAAGGACATTTCCAGGTACGAAATTTATTTAAAATCGTTTGGACTGTTTTAGGTATGGAGCTTTAAAGATGAACTAGAAAAAGTTTGAATTTTTTTATCATTTTTATCATTCTTACATTAAAATGCTCTGTTCAAAATTTAAATTATTTTAGTCCATCGATTTAGCCTCAGCTAGAATTAAAGTTTATTTACAAAATGCACAAACAGATGGACGTTTTTTCTTTAGTTTTATTTAAACAACGCAACCAATATGAACTTCTTCTATAGCTTTGTATGGCAAGATTATTACAGTTTCAAAGTTAAATCCGAGTTAATCACTAAAACATATTTTGTCAGACAATTTAGATCCCGATTTAACTCAACGTATAGTGAATGATTTATTTCTAGATTAACTAAATAGATATTTCTGACAGATTCGTTTCAAAATACTATCGAAATAAATTGAATTGTGTTGTATAGGCTTAAATGACAAAAAGATTATTTATATAAGTCTCCACTCCTTTTTCGCATAGAATTGACTACCTACAGTCGTATTTATTAGATTTTTGTTAGACAACGTTTGTGGTCAAATTTCTCACACTAAAAAGGTTGGCCGCGTTCCTTAATTGTGGTACAAATATACAGAGCCCGTTCAAATAAATACATACATTATATTTAATAAAAAAAAAAAAAAGTTTTCTTCTTAAATTACCTTCATCCTCCTAATTGAATTAAAATTTTCCATTAAAATTCACCCAATAAATTGTGACTATTTATTTACGCACATTCCCACTTAAAATAAATACATTAATATAATAAACTTAAAATAAAAATAAAAAGGTAAGTTCTGTCAAATAGCAGGATACATATTATATGCAATGCATATACCTACCTACATAAATAAAACATTAAATTTCCAACCAAATGGACAAATAATTCAATCATTTACTTATCAATTAGTCACATCAGTCCTTAATTATTTTATTTCACTTCATGTAAATTGTAAAATAGGAATTTAACATTCGTTTCACAAAAATTTATTGAAATGGAATATACAGAACAATTTTTGTGAAAAATGGAAAATTCATTGAATGCTATGCTAATTTTGTATGCATATGTATACAAATAAAATAAAATAACTGAAACCGATTACGAATAAAATTTATACTTTACATTAAAAGTCATTAAGCTTGTGGTGAGCTCAAGATTCAGGACAGGATTTAACCAGCAGGAGAGACCAAATTTTTGGCTTCACGAAATAAGGCCCTAAAGCTTTACATACAAAACAAAAAACAATGAAAATTATCAAATTTTGCGGTGTTATTTAATTTTTGGGGACTTATTTCATGATGTAATAAAGCCCAAATTAATGGGGTTTAATTTTATTTCATTTTGAAAGACATACATATTTAGAGTTTATTTTGCTTTTGTTAAAACAACATTGTTTTTCTTTGCAGAGCTTTCAAATTACCGCTTATTGTGGAATAGGAATAATGTTTCAATGCTAGGATCGTTTTGAAAACTATCAGGTAGCAACAGAATACCTAAGAAAAATCCAGCGATTTTTATCAGCTATTCTGTTGCTTTGTAAGCATTAAAAAATTTGTGTTGAATGCAAAATAAAAAAAATGACAACTGATATCAACGGACCTGTCGGAGAGAAAAGTTAAAAGCTCAGATACCTTTTGAGCTGCTTCCGGAGCATGTGTTACCTATGGGTCGCTTCTCATAAGAACATGTGTATCTTATCGAGCTATAAGTTGTATACGTCGACGCAAAGCTAGCGACGGATTCTAAAGGTCAAGCACTTTAGGCTGTCAATGGATTTAAATTCCGCTCGAAATGAATGTTCACAATGAGGCGGGGAATTTTTTGAACATGAAAATTCGAATGAAACTCAAAATAGGCGAAAAGTGAAAATTCAAATTTTTCAAGTAAAATGTTGTTCGGATGAAACTCACAATAAGGCTGTAAGATTTTTCAGATGTGACATTTTTCCCTAAATGCAATATGTTTTTTTTTATAAATAATTAAAAAAGTTTGTGTAATTTAAATTATTTCCTTAAAAACAAAAGAATCTCAAATACTTCCAATGCCTCCAGGAACAATCATATTTAAATCTGGCCCTTCCCTGGTTCAATGCTAAATGAAATTAAACCCTTGATGTACATGTTTAATTGAGGCTTTTTGCATAAACTGACAAAATTACCTGTCACAAATGCTACGTGACCTGACCTTTATCGTTTAAATAAAGTGTTATAAACTTTCTATCATTTAATTTTTGAAAATGACCTCTGTCTTTTAAATAAAGTGTTTTGGGCGAATTTGTAGGTGTCCTTTAATGTGCAACGTGATCTACAGAAAATTGGATGAATTTTATGTAATGAAACTCTAACGGCCATATTATTCACTCGATTAATCCGGATTAAAACTTAAATCCGGATGTATTTACATTGAATTTGTATAATTTACATCTGGATTTAAGTTTTAATCCGGTGATGAATCGAGTGAATAATATGGCCGTAAGTTTGAAAAAATTATTGTCACAAAAAAAAAAAAAAAACATCACACTTTTTTAATAATTTTGCATTATTCAAGATTTTTGTTGGTAGCTACATTTTTTTTATGTAAGAAATTAATCATTTAGCACCTAATGAACTATTGAATTTGTTTTAACGTCGAAGAAATAAGGTACTGGCTGTTAACTAAGTTACAAATATTTTACCACATTTTAATTGCTTTAGGGGAAGTATTGGTTTCGATAAAAAAAAAATCGATATATTTATTAGTTCGAAAAAAGGCTTTCGTCATACTGTCTGTCAGTCTTGGCGTCTGTACGCCCGTACTTCTATTGCAATATGAGCTAGAGCCGAAGCAGGTAGACCAATTTACTTCAAACTCGGTTCAGATTATTTTTATGTGATTCCTTACATTTGAAAATATTTTTTAGCTCATCTATGTAAAACGATTATAGCTGCCATACGAAGATTTTGGAATTTTTCAATTTTTTTTTTGGAAAACGACTGTAAAAATTTTGATTAAACTTCGTACTTTTAATAATTAAAGTAATTATAGAAAAACTGCGTTTCAAGTTTTTGCCAAAAACTAATTACAAGAGCAAGTTCATGCGATCAACTCGGGCATATTTTTTTTCCATCTCATTTAAATTTATCAACAAACTTCCTGGCTTTTCATTATTTAAGCTAAACAAAAATCTTAATTATGTACATTCAAGTTAAATCGCCTAAATCAAAATGATTGACAATGCCTTAGATACCTACATAATTATTTTAAAACTCACCTTGATTTTCCTTTTCTTATATTTACCATCATCACCTCAATGATTTTATATAAAATTAACTTCCAACAAATCGTGCAAATTATCTCATCACAGCCCGATGAAGACAATATCCTCTAAACACTAAAATATTCTGCTTTGATTAATCTTACAAAAGAAAAGGTTTTGTTTTTAATGGATAATCAGAGAAAAAATCCCATACCCTAATACTTATATAACATCCTCGTTACCAATCTCTTTACTATTTCAACAATAAATTTTCTAATTTAAGATTTCCTAATTTCATCGGTTGAGCAAAAACATAAAAAAAGAAAAAAAAATTAACCTTACCCAAAATTCATTTCCAATTCAATCCCGCATTTGCCTGGCAATTGTTCCAGATTCCGCCACTAGATCCTAGGGAATTAAGTCATGTTTCTGTGAGACTTATTTAAGGTTGAATGATAAATGATGGTGACTGTGGTCTTTTCTTGTCGGCACAAGGATTACGTGAGATAAATTCGTTTATTGGGGACTTTACTATTATTTACGTGATAAGACTCAATGAGGAAATATTTTAAATTTTACTTTTAAATATTTTAAGTTAATTTAGAATTGACTTTTACGGTGGTTTATTTTACTAAAATATTTACAGTTATTATTATAACTCTCTGGGTAAAGAAACGAAAAGAATATATACACTAATTAGACATGCCATGTCGTGACTTAGGTCTATTCTCAGTATTCTGAAAAAAAAATAATAAAATAAAGAGATACTGTACTTTTAGGTGAGTGTCCTTGTCAAGGTTAACTGGGAATTCTACCGTCTGCGGATGTCAGCTGTACAACATATTGTTTCGAATTAATTAATACTCTTCTTGTTAATTTCTTTTTAAAGTTTCTCAAATGCTTCTCAATTGCATTTTGAGGAACGGGAATCATCAGATAGTGCCAGTTAATGGGGAATCAGTAAAAAATCGATGTTAGGATTTTAATCAAATCTTACATTGTTAGAGAACATAAATTAAAAGAGGCTGGGTGCGAACCAAACTGGTAACTTTCCATTGGTGCCCTTAAAAGACCTTATGAGGTGTTCAATATGCAATTAAGTGAAAACCAAAGCTTGGGCGTATTATATTTTCCAACCATTTTAGTAGTTCTTTTGGCAGTTTTTTTGCTTTAAAAAAAAAAAAAAAAAACTGTTACCTAATTGAGTTTTTTTTTACTACTCCTATCAATTTTTAGTTACAGGATTGTGAGTAAAATAAAACTATTCCGGTGTCGATAGCATTTTTTGTTTTCGAGTTATTCGAACCGAAAAACATTTTTTAACTATTTTTAGTATTTTATTGAAGTTTTTTTGCTTTAAACTGTCAGTTGACTTTTTTAATTCTTTTCAATTCTTCATTACGTCATTATGTGTAGAATAAAAATAAGTTAAAGTCGATGGCATTTCTTTTTCTCGATATATTCAAGTCGAATTCTATTTTACAACTTTTTTTTTTTTTAAATAGCTGTAGAAAAAAAAACCGCTAGTTGAAGTTGAAGTTGAAATTCCTTTCTGTATTTAATGATGTTATTATCATTAAATTAAAATTCATTCGATGTCGATATCTCTATGTTTAATGAAAAAATGTATCAAACACGTACGTACTACAGACATAAAGGGCATATGGTAATAACGCCCAATGAAATAACACCCAAATCGATTTGGAAATATCGCCCAATTTTTTTTATCGTCCAAAAAAAAAATTTAAATATCGCCCAAATTTATATTTTTCCAAATCTTAAGTTGGAAATATCGCTCAAATATTTTCAATGTAAATTGTTTTTGTAAAATTTGGGCGTTATTTCCTAAATTTTTGGCGAAATTTCCAAAGTGAAATTTAAATGAAACTGTTGACAAACATCGCCAATAAAATTTTAACAGTTCAAATTACTGTAAAATTTGTGCTGAGTGATAAAACAAAATCGCGGCGCATAAACAGTGGGCGTTATTTCCCATTTGACTTTTAAAATTTTTATTTTGGGCGTTATTTCCTTTAAAAAACTATTTAAAAATTGGAAATAACGCCCAAATCGAGAAATAAAACAACAAAAATTATTCAGAATTTTCTTGTGCGATATTTCAAAATCGGTTTGGGCGTTATTGCCATATGCCGGATTCGAATTAGGGTTAGAACCTTTGTAGTAAAATTTTGGAGCAGATTTGTAAAAAAGGTGGCGTAAATCGAAAATATCCGGAGTAGATTTAAAAAACTAAAGTTCCAAAAAACAAACAATACATTTTTTTTTTTACAAAAAAAAAAAACAAAATTAAATCACATAAATTCCATTCGCTTCAGAATTGAACAGTATTTTATATTTAAACATTCAGAGTCAGTTTTGGTTAAAAAATTGAATAATAGTACCATCATTTTCTTTCTTGTGGTTTGTTTTGTTTTTTCAATGTGGAAAAAATGGATTAGATCTTGAAAAGGCAAAGTGGCGAGAAAGATTTATTTTTCCCTAAAATTGGAGTAAATTTACTCCGATTGGAGTAAGGTTCTAACGCTGATTCGGATTCTTGGGACCTCGAAACGTGTAGAGATGTCAAAATTTTCGATTCGACAAATTAGACCAATTATAATAACGTCCAGTGGAAAGTTAAAAAAGGAACTTCCGCAAATTTGTTTGTCTGTTTGTACCTCGACCTTCTGCCTAAAGGACTGTAACGATTTTCTCAAAATTTTTAGCTTCAGTTTTTGAGTGATTTGGAGACAGTATTTTAAATTTAAATTTAAATTAAAATTTTTATTCATATTTCGGTTTCTGATGCATAGTTTTATATTTACAATTTACTATTGCCATACCAAGCAACCTCGAATGTATTTTCTTTGTTATTTCTAAAGTGATTTAATTGAAAAGAAAAATTGAAAAACGAACGTTTAAAATTATCATACCTTTGATACACAAATACCTACATATACTATCGTCAAAATATTCCCTCGAGAGTATAATGTTTCAATGAAAATGATACACAGACAATGAAAATTGTATTGAAAGGCAAAAATAGAGAATTTTCAGGCAAAAACAATTTTGCCAATTTGAAATTCGAGGAAAATATAAAGTAAATCTCAGAACGTATACCTAGATTTCTAAATTTTGCTTTTTGCTGTGCTAACAGAATTGTCCTTATAGGAAAATTTGTTCTTTTTCATTGAGGAAACTGCATATATCAACATATACCTACCAGCGTTTCTGTGGTAGTGTATATATATAGAAACGAATAGATGGATATGTAACTATACCTTATATACATTCCTTTGTAAGTGAAATAATTGGAAATAAATGAAACTACCTTTCAAAGACTTATATTAGTCTATAGATAAGATACATTGATTCCTGAAAAGCCATTCGTTAAGTTAATCCATTGATAAGTAATTATTTACTCCAAATGCTTAACTGGATACATGGTATATTTGTCAAGAGATATTGTGAAATCTTGGTTAACGGATTTGTTTACTCTCAAACGATGAAAATACCATTTCTATTTGATTCTCAAATGAATGCGTTCAGCATTCATTCCATTTATATTCGATCTTTTAAACTATTAATTTCAACATAAAATTAATTGACAAAATAAAATTACAGATATTAGGCGTGTTTTATTGTAAGTCTTTAAAGAATTTGATGAAAAAAAAGACATCAGAGCAAAGAGATTTATACGTAAAAACAATAACAACTTAAATCTATATGGATTTAGTTAAGTCCACATAATTTTCGGGACTTAACTTTAGTACAGATAAAAACTGTATTATATACGGGGACTTATTATCATTTTGCTATCGATAGTTTGTATAGAAACGTCAAATTATCATAAAAACAAAATGGCAAGCATTGTCTTGGAATTAAGTTTGTTTGCCTATATCAATGACTTAAATTAAGTTCTATGTTTTTATTTAATTTTATTTCACTAAGCGCAATAATATTCTATATGGATTTTATTTTAATGAGGTATGGCTTTGCATGCTTGTGCCAAAAAGCTCAAAGGGTATTGATGGCATTTTGGAACATGTGATGACTATGGTAAGTCCTGAAGTCTTTTTTTTTCATCCAACTTCATATGGATTTGCAACAAAACACCCCTATTATGATGAAATTTAAATTTGAAATTAGACGAAGGATTAAGGGTAGATTTTAGTTGATTTCGTTTAATTTATTGGCAGAATCATAATATAAGTTATTAATTTAGAATTTAGGTCTCACTATTAAGATTTTATTTATTCCAATCTAAATGCAATGTTTGCACTAAGATTTAAAAAAAATCGGAGTAGTGTTTTCACTGTACAAATAAATTAACGATTTAAAATTCGATTTTCGAGTGAATGCGTTCATCGCTATAAAAATATGTATGCATAGGCATAAGTTAGTTCAATTTGAACAACTATTGTTTATTCACGAAGATTTAGTTTACAAGAACAATTTGTAGTATAAAGGTCTGTTTCTAAATGTCTGAGTAAAGTTCTAATTAATTATACTCCAATTAATTTATTCCGAAATAAGATCTTCCCATTAAAAAACTTCGCGTTTTACAATTATTTTTCCAGTTATCCAGACAAATTAAATTTGATTGATGTCAAATATTAAACAAAATTATTTATATTCATCAAAAAGTTAATTTTGCAGTGTCGGATTTATTGTGCGTGTTTAAAGTGCCCAGAGGATTGTAGATGTAAGAGCTCTGAATAATAACAGGTAAGTGTGTTAAATCGAAGTGTGAGTAAAGATAGATCTGAATGTTTTAATTATCAGTTTAATTTACTAATCAGCATTTTATCTGTTCAATAAAATACATAAAACTTTAAATGAAACTTTAAATAAAACTTTGAATAACTTCCATGTAGCCTAATTGGAACTTTAATCAAACATTGTGAAACAGACCCTAAGTAAATTAGATAAGTATAAGAAATAAATTTGTATGTTTAATCTCGATATTTGGAGAAGATTAATAGCCGTATTTTTAGATTTTTGACTAGTTAGACAGTGTTTAACAGTGTCTTCAGTGTTCGAAATAGTTGGAAATGTGCTTTATTTAATTGAATAAAATGTCACATTAGTCGAGGCTTAGACAACCGATTCTGTTGCCTAAGTTAGATAACTCTTAGACAATGTCACATAAGTCGAGGCTTAGACAACCAATTCTGTTGCCTAAGTTAGATAACTCTTAGACAACAGTTATAAACATGATTTTTTATAACTTAGACGGCTGTCTAAAGCTAGACATCGTTTATAGATACGACCGTAAGTGTTGATTTCGGTTGATCTCGGTTTAGTTAGCGGTTGGTTGAATTTAGAGTAGAGTACAAGTTATTGGAATTGAAAAACGAATTTTACAACACGCTAACATAGCCATTATCGAAATTTTTAACGAAACTAAATTAAGAGGGCCGTGCCGCCGTCACTGGTGCAGTAAACTGCTTTAAATCGCAGACTACGTAATACCTGCAACATGTTATTTAACCTCATTATGTAAACATAAATTGATAAATAAGTTTCAACATAGTTGCAATCGCGAGAAGGAGGTTGTTTTAGTGAAGTTAGAATCTCACACATCTATGAGCACGTGTTTTTCGGTTGTCATAGAGCCTTTTAAAGGATAAGGACAAGTCAGAGTTAATATGAATTTAGGTAAAAATGTTGTACGAGTTAGTTAATTTGGTGTTAAGTTGAACTTCCAATAGTGCCTAAAATATGACTATAGAAAATTTTTAGACGAACACTCAATGGAGCGGTGTGAATGTTTTTCCAACTGCCACCCAATATGAAAATAGAAACGGTTTTAAAAAAGAAAATCCTTCAATTTCCAATTTTCAACATCCTCAGAAGAGAGAATTGACATCGAAATTCACTATCGTAGAAAAAGAAAAGAAATACCCACAGCGTAGTGTCAGGTGAAACAAAAGTTTTTTTCACAACCGTCCTCGAAGAACAGACGGATAAAATAACCTTTAGGTATGACAGTAAAACTGTCTTTAAATTAGTTTTAAATGAATCTCAAAACAATACACACACATCTTTTTATTTGATTCACATTATAACTGGCAATTTATACAAATTTAACAGTAAGGTTTAACATTTCAATTTAACTCGAAATAGAATTTAAATCAATTGAAATTAGATTGACTTCAATTTCATTTCGAGCGAAAGTGAAATGTAGAACCTGACTGTAAGTTCAAAGTTCTGTCAAATTGGGTAAAAAAAAATAATTTGGGCTAAAATTCTTCTTCGGCAAAGAGAGCCGAATAAGTGGAATTCTATGAACGATATCATTATGCATCTTCACCAAATGATGCACAATCTGGAAAGTGAAATAAGTTAAGCCAGACTAAGAATCCACTAAGGAAAAATGAAGGTCCTTAACCATTCTGGAAACGCTGCTTAAGTTAGCAACAATAAATATTGATTAAAACATTTTTTAATCCTAATTATTAGTTTGTCAATGATTAAGAAAAAAAACATAAGATCGGACAACTAATGAGATTATAAATTATAATATCATCAGCTAACACACTTCATTCTGTTTTAGATCTTAAAACAAAATAATTACTATCTGCTAAGTCACAATTTTTATAAGCGTAATTTTTTGCTTATATGGCTTAGAAAGTTTCCATCAATTTAATTCCTTAAATCATTATCTGTCAATCAACAAACAGACATTTGAAAGTACTTTATTCTAGCACCCATATAGAAATCCAATAACTAAAAAACACTCGCAGGTCTGCATGGAATGATTTATGCATCCTCACGTTCCATCGCTTATTCCTGTAATGGTCAACATAACAGAACGCTTTCAAAATATACGAATAGCAAAAAAAAAAAAAAAATGTCCTTGTCCAAAATAAAACACACATCCTTCCGACCAACCAACCCACCGACAACGACAACGACTGATGGTCACAACAACAAAAAAAAAGTCATGTTTTTCACAGAGAAAGAGAGAGAGGAGCACTTACTTACTGTTGTAGTAGCAACGACTCCAATCCAAACCATCACCAAATACCTATAGTATATTGTTCCTGCTGACTCCATGGTCTCCTTTACTAGACCAAAATGAATATGCCCAGCATTCGACATGACCTAGGTATTCCAGTGAAGTGGTCATGTCCACTAAATCGCCTTCAAACGATCAATAAATTAATACAGATGGTCAGTCAGGGCTGTGGTTTACATTGTTAGATGGCCATATTCTCATTGTTTGTCTCGAACCATGATGGTGGAGGGAGGGGTTTGAAGGTTAGTGCAAATGCGATGGTAAATTCTGATTTTCAGAGGAAGGGAAAAACGTGTAAGTAATAAAAATCCGATTATGCTTGAACAATATCACTGATGGAGTTTTGATGGTAAATAATTTGTTATTGCTCGTAATATGGTTGGTTTGACACGCCTTATGGTTTTTGAATATTATTCCATGATGGAATATACAATATTTATTGAGCAGTCTCCATACGTATTTGGGTTTTTGCAGAGTTTGAGTCAACGATGTGGTTTCTCTATATATTTATAATATTTGAGGAGATTATTGAAGCATGAAATTCCTTTCGTGTGTTAAGGGTGGTTTTGTTAGGTGGGTACGAATAAAGGTCATGTTTTGATGTATGTAAGTAAGTGTAGATTTTTTTTTTCCTAAAAAGACAGACTAAAAAAATATACATAAGAAAGTTCCAGACTTCCATTAACAAAGAATTTCTCAAAACTGGCTTAAGGTGATGGTTTCAATACAATTAAATAAATATACATACACATATGTATATAATATTATTTGAGTATTTACTTTGAAGCGATAATTCGATGATATTGCCAAACGATGCTCTTAAGTAATTGAATCTTTTTTTTTTGTTTTTCAAAAATTCCAAGGACTCACAAATCCACAATTTCTCCGGATAATGCTTCGCAAACTCTCTCTTGTTTTATTTTGTTTCTTTTTCTCAGATTTCAAAGAAGAACAAAACGAAACAAACGTTTTATCCATTTAAAATGAAAAAAAAAAGACTTAAGGAAAGAAAATATAATACCGAGAAAGGAACAAATGAAATGGCTACTTATATACAAAACAAATTCAAACTAAAGCACCTGTTTTCATTGGCAGCCACATTCCATATACACAGTCCCTGTAGAGGTACCTACTTTCCATCCTTTCGTCCTCACACTTTAAAGCGAAGTAGGTATAACAGTTTTTAAAAGTAGAAAGTGCAAATGAGGTGAAAAGTTGTGTGGGCAAAAAAGGAGTGTGGAACCGGAAGCGCCTTACGTCATCCTTTACTCACTCTCTGTCTCGCTGTGCATATCTTTCATTTTGTGATGTAACTGCAATAAAAAAAAAAGGATACAAAACTACGACAACTAAGAATAACAATTTTTCCTTTTATTCGGTTTTATAAGTTACCTATTTTTTTGTTATGTTTTTTTTTTTTTTTTTTTTTAATATAAATTATTTTTCTTTTTGTAGGGCCGCCATTTCGGTTTGGTTGCTTGGTTGCGCTGCTGAAAGAGACGCAAAAGTCTCACAGGATGAATTGTTTTTCCGGTTTAAATTGCTTTTGTTAGTGTTTCGCGTGTTCGGAGTAGAATATCTCTGTACATACATATGTATGTAGATTTATAAGAGAAAAGGTATAGGTACTGTGTTTCTATAGTGAAGGACGTCATTCATAGCATAGCAAGTACTTTGCTATGCAAAAGTATGACATTCGAGTGTAAATGTGAAATGTGACACTGTGGGTTGTGTCGGGCTCATTTCTTTGGCCACTTGAAGATGATGAGGTCAAAAGGCACACAAGCCAACAACATCAGTTGTGTACAGTGGGGTAGACTTTGTCTTAAAGTTAAAAAAAAAAATTGAAACAGAAGCGTTTTTTTTTTAAATTGGTTTCAAAAGAATCTGGGGAACAGCTATGTGCCTTAGAAAATGAGTAATAATAAAATCGACTTCTTAAAAAATGTGTGATCTAAATCTCGGAATTTACAAAAAATAAATAAAATTTTGAAGATGAAGCAATATCGCCGTTCAATCAAAATTTATAAAGAAACGTATAGAAGTTTTCCAAAAATATCTATCTAAAAACATTTTTAATAAAAGCTCAGTAAAAATTGACAAGATCGAACAAAACAGTCAAACATTATCTATAGGATTCGTCAGCCTTTAAAAAACACCCATATTGAATTTGTATAAATGTTTGACCTAATCACACGGTAGACTTTCTAGAGCTCTAAATTTAGGCTGCGATATTGCAGCAGCAGCATCTTCAAAAATATATTGAAAATTCCGTGATGTACAAATCGTTTTATATATGTAAATCAAGAAAAATGCGAAAATTTTGCTCGTACAAAAAAAAATAAATACTTTTACAAAAAAAGGTCTGTTAAGCTGAGCACCAAAAAATTCAAAAACCGGTACTTTCATTATTCACGCTTTAAAAAAAAAATGATGTCTAGAAGTTCAATTAGGAAACTATAAAAAGTAACAATATTTTCTTTTTAGTCTCATAGGTTCATTTTTTACAGCTATTAAAACCATTTTGTATGGGTCTTCCGTAGTAGTCCGTGGTGTAATGGTTAGTGCCTTGGACTGTTACGTCGAAGGTCTTGAAATGTTTTCCACGGGTTACTGCCTCTTGTGAGGAATTGGTAAATCCTCAAAGAGTATCTCTCTTGTCATGAAAAAGTGTATCTCACCCTAGCCGTTCGGATTCGGTAAAAAATTGTAGGTCCCCTCTATTCCTGCCAATAAAACGCATACAGGAATGGTTGAGAGTTGTAAGTCACTAGGCCCTGATTGTACACGAGCTGGGTCATTTCCACTTCATAGTGAAGTTTCCGCAAAAGACTTACGGATCAAGAAATAAAAGAAACTTCTAAATAATTCTGTCTGATTTTATTAATTAAGAATTTATTAAAATGTGTGTGTCAGTGGGTGTTTTGGTTTCAGGTGTTTAGTTTTCCGTTGTTTGCTTGGTTTACCTCCAGTTTGTAGAATATCTAGCCCCACTGTGCAACAACGATGCGACAGGGTGTGCATAGTTATTTTCATAATGTTCATGGGTCGGTTGACATTGTCATTCTTTTTTTTTATTTATTTCTTTTGTCCAACTTGTTTTTACTTTTTTTTTTTTTACTTCTTGTCATCCTTCTTATTATAATGCGTTTTTTTTTATTTTTATTTTTTTCTATTTCTATATTATATTCTTTGCATTCCGTTCTACAGTTCTTTGGCTTGCTCCTTAAGTGTTTTGTTCTCTTTTTCAACGTGAAATTGCTTTGTGTGAAATGAAATGAGAGAAGAAAAAAAAAAGAAATATATATATTTATATATAAATGTATGTATGTATATTGTATGTAGATATATAAATAAATTGGATGGTTGTTTGTTTTGTGGATTAAAGGTGGCGGTCTGTAGAGATTTGTGTGATATGGTCTTTAAGGATTTTAGCTTTTTTTGTCGAATTTCTTTGATGACAAGGCTATTAGAATTTTTTGTTTTGTTTTGTGTTTGGGGTTTTTCTTTGAGGTTTAACCAGATATCAACAATTTTATACCTTTATATGTACATAGGTACCTATACGGGTATAATCAGAAAGAATTTTATCAAAATAAAAACTATGGAATTTATTAAGGAAATAAAAGAATAAAGAAAATAATGCACAATCAAATCTGATCTCATTGTCAATCCTTTTAATTAAATATGAAACAAATGTAAATAGATTCTTACAATGAAATATAAAAATCATGTTCGATTTTTATACCTTTTTTGCAACTTATATCAAAACCTACAAATAAATGATGGTTAAATTGAGAAGTTAATTGTATTCGTTTTAGTACGGATATTCGTTATTAATTTCCATCTTCAATAATATTTATTGGGCGGCTTTTCATTACCACAGCACGCGCGTATATTTTTGATTTTTTTTTTACAGTTAGGTGGGGGTCTCAATAGAACAGGTTTAAAATATTAGGGAGAGGAAACACCGTTAAATCATTAAAAAAAAAGTTTTCTTTTTCGGATTTAATCCTATTTGTTTTAAATTTTTTTTTTTTTTTGCGACACTACTCGCCTACGGCAATTTTTTTTTTAATGGATAGTATAAAACGCAAAAAGAGAGAGGTATGTAAACCCCCTACTTGGGCACGCTATAGGATTTGGTTTAGGTGCGAGGTTGGGTATATGCAAAGTTTCTTTGTATTTATATGTTGTAATTTTTTCTAAATTTGACCAATGGCATCGATTATGTTGTCTTTGAGGGCCGCGGTAGTTTGCGGCTTATTCGCGTAGATTGGTGTCGTCCCAAATCCGGCAATTTTGCTTATTCACGTACCCATTCATCCAAAAATGGGCCTCATCGCTAAAGATGATTTTTCGACCAAAATTGGATCAACTTCCAACTGCTCCAAAACCCAAAACACCTATTTTGATAATAAAGTTTTATCATTTGCACATGTTGCTCGACGCAGTAACTTGCCATGATGATTTGTCTTTAGTAACTGATTAAAAGACGATATTTTGACAGAAAGTAAAAGAAAGAATATGGCCGCCACGAGCTGTCAAAATCAACCCGTCCCTATTGGAAAACTTTTTACATACACAATTACATTCACTAATTGTTCGAATGGATCGACATAATTTTTTTTTATATTCCGCCTCCACTGATATTCCACAACCCAATCGGCGAAGTTATGGTTGTAGCTGTCATTGTAAAATGCTCTTTACAACTCTCCATTGCGACACCATTTTATAATTACCACTGTCTCCGAACATCTTCGGATTACAATTTTCGTTTCGGAGTATTTCATTCCATTTCATTTTGATGAGATGGTCCAGGAACACAATCACTATCACTTGCCATTTTAAGAAATTTAAAATTCATTAAAAAAATGCATTTTCATTTTCCTTTGATTTCGTCATATTTTCCGTTAAATAACTACTTTTTCTCAAATGAAATTGTAAATATTATTGTTTTTAAACATTAAAAATTGAGAATAGAAAAATTTCCCCCAAATTAATGTAAAAATTTCCTTTAAAAAATCAAAGAAAAGGAACAATTTTTAATATAATCGCCAAAAGAAAGTATATCTGGCATCACTGAAACGAATACAAAAAAAAAAAACAACTGTCAAAATAATAAAAAAAAACATGTGGAACAGAGCTATTATTGTGTGTTTCTTATGTGAAAAAGTTAAACTTTGAAAATTAATTAAAAATAGAAATAAATATTTCCTCGCCCTAAAATTGCGCTCAATATTATTTATTTGCGCATATCAATCAAATAAAAAAAAACCGTGTGAAAATTCGTGCTACAGTAAAGGAAAGTTGAGCTATATTTATTAAGGTCATTACTTCCTTTTGGAATTTTTTGTTGCATTAAAAAATTTTTCACCAAATTCTCTGCCTCAAGATGGGAACTGAAAAGTGTCTTCGCTTAAATTTGCCAATGGAATTTCTACATTAATTAATATCAGAGGAAATTTGTTTAAATTTCACAAATTAGTTGAAAATACCCTTGTATATTCTTGTAAATTGCTCTAGTCTGTAAAGTTCTACAAGCCCTTTGCAAAAGACTATTCCTGCTTTGAATACCAATAAACAATACAATGGATGATGCTGCACAACAATTGATGGACAAATATTTACACAGAAATTTGGCTTCGATTTCAACGATGATGAAGATCAAAACAAATTCATTTTCGTGAGAAGATTTCAAAAAAAAAAACGAAAAAGGACATCAACTGAATACTGAATCACTTTACTTTCTATACCTTTATTGGAACACAATTTAGGGTACACTATACAGAAGCTATTCACACTCACACACAGCATCAGGTTAATTGGAATACACCAACAACAAAATATCTTTTTTATTCAAATTGGCTGTTACGGCTGAAATAGCGAGAGCGTAGTGCACTGAATAGCACCCAAACTTCGCACAACAAATCACTGGCTTTATAGACGATGGCAAAACTTTACCTATCAATTTTTTTGTTGTTTCTTATCCCGTTTTGTTTTTACAACATAAAGGACAAGTATCTAAAGAAGATACCTCTACCTACCTATTCATCTATAAGGAAAACAACACAAATGTGTGTGGATCGGAAAGGAAGTTGCTAAAGTCTACAAAAAGAAAATATAAAAATATCTTGGAAAAAATTACAGTCTAATGATAATCCTCTTCGTATACTTCGTCCCAAGCCAAGTTAGCAAAAAAAAAAAAAAAAAAAACAAACTTAAACTCAAAGCGGAAACTTTGTCTCCCGAGTAACGAAAAGATAAGGGTGAAATTTTCTATTACTTCCGCCATAGAGAAGTAAACGTTTCCATGTGTTCCAGTCGGCTAGTTCAATTTCAACCAGCCCAGCCGCCCACACATCCTGAATTTTGTTTTGCAAAGACTATGAGTATTATATAAAGGATGTATAGAATGTACCTACGTACATATATCGGATGGCTTTTGGTTAAAGCTAAATGACGACGACATGCACTGAAAGTTTTATCCATAAAATTAATCGCGATGCCATTAAATTATGAGCTTGGTAAAAGTTTGTCCTTTAATAGCAGTCAGCCATCCAGCCACCGCTTTGTTGTTTACAAATAACATACAGAAATGAAATAGCCCTACATTTATGTAGGTACGCGTATGCCTTATACTCTTGCTAACTACACAGATGCTATAAATATGGCAGGATTACAGGAGCAAAATCATGGGACAAATATATCCAATAGAGAGTTTGCAAGAAGAAAAAACAAAAAATATAAAAACGTAAACAAAAAAGTTTCAAATTTTGATGTACGGTTAGGGTTAGGGAGGCATTTGAATTTTTTTTTGTTTGTTAAAGACAAAGTTGTCTTACGAGACATTTTTTTTGTTGATTGAACAATTGTAATAAATAAACAGGAGTACATATTTTCATTTATTATACCGAGACATTTTCATTTTTACGAAAACAGATTTTACCAAAAAATTGGGTGGGAGAATCATAAACAAAATAAAAAAAAAATGCTTCAGTGAAATAGGCAGTTATATTTCAAACCTAAATAATTCCCCAGTAATATTCGCAAAGCTTATCAGTTTACCTACCTTTGAGTTTAACTCCAGAAGTATGTTGTTAAGTACAGAGATTCCTTCCTAATTTAGCCGCACGTGTACCTACTATCTATAATCCAGCTGTCCCTTCAGTTCCCATATTTAGACTTTCAAAAATACAATAGAAATACAAAGCTGCAAAATAAATTGGCTTGATTTAAAAAAGAAAACAAAAGATATTCGAAAAGTATTAAATCGCTTATAAACCTGCTTATTAATCTTAGTCGCATGTCAGGTACGTGTATTTAAAGATTTATGTATATTTATTTATTGGGTTTGAATGAATTTAAAAGATTCGCACTCAGACCAAGTTATTAAATTAAATAAATTTAACAAATAAAATGAAGATATTTCACGACTGCCATGCCGCCGATCATATCAGACTAAAAAGAGTCTGGCGCTCGGTCATTTGATGAATTTTACTTGAAATATTTTTTACCTTCACTGAGAGGCGAAATAGACCAAGCTTACCTTCAGATCCATTTGCACTGTACGCATTGCGCTGCGTTTCATTGTTTGACAACTGCATTTAAATCAACCAGCACTTTTTACTAGTCAAGTTGACAAAGTCCAAGATTGATTTTTGTTCTTTATTGATACTGAATGAGTTTTTTTTCCCTATATTCAAATTGAAACCTTCAAGAAGAAGGAATTAATACCCACAGCTTTTATTTCCATTCCAGAAAGAAAAAAAAAGCCCACGCGGGCTTTATTTTCGCGGGGCTTATTGCGGCGTTACGCGGAGCATTTTGGAGTGTACTCCATCTTCGGGCGTTAAACTCTGTATAAGATTTTTTTATGGAGACAAAAATTTTCAAACAAATATTTTAAACATTTTTGAAAAGTAAATACATTTTTTTTAAACCCCAAGCAGTTGTTTTTTAACATAATCTATCAAATTTTTTAACAAAAATCATTTTTTTTCGAAAATGACTCCTACGATTTTGATATGATTTGTCTGTGTGCTTATATTAATAAGTTCTAATGTTAAGTAGGTAAGAATTTTATATTAACTCATTATCAAGAGTACCTAATTTTCTCTCATAACCTAATTTTTTAATTTTAGATTTTTAATTAAACTTTCTATACAAAAGTTTCCAAGTTAAAATATTTTTTTCTAATACAATTTAAAAAAAAAAATCTAATTTTGTATTGAAAAAAAAAAATTAAAATTATTTTTTGAAACTTCGATATTTTAAAAATAAAATTAATATCATTGTTAAATATTAAAAAATGGCATACCAATAAATTTTTTAAAAAATTTTAGTTATAAAAATTAAAATTAAAATTTAGTTATAAAAAAAAAATTAAAAAAAAAATTATTTTTGTGCTCTTTACTCTGATTCTGGTACAATAGTTCGGCTCATCCGTTGTTGTCGTTACCTTTTAGACGCAAGATTTCAGGCAATAGTTATGAGCAGGGATAGGATTTTGCTAACTTTGCCTTTTTTTTTGCGCAATCGTATGACACTTTAGACTTTAAGCAAACATGTTTTGAGTCCTGGTGATGAAGAATATATGTAATTTATTTTGCCTTTTTTTTGCATTTTCTTTGGTTGTTGCCTTTTTTTGCCTTTTCTCATATTTTTCCTCTTTTCAAATATACGCACAAAAAGTAAATTTACTCAATGTAAATACATGCATATTTCGGAACAACATAGTTTTTTCTATGCATTGACTAATTAGCTCAACACAAAAATTTCGAATGAATACAAATAAATCTATGTAACTTTTTTGTCTGCTATCCATTGAGTGCTTTCAATTGACGACAACGCTACATCTTATTGTAACAGTACTTAATTCATGTTTTCTTTACATTTAGGAAACACAATTGGAGAAGTTTTGAAAATTTTAGACAAAATCAAGGGCGACTTAGAGACACCAAAGGTACAGTCGCAAAAGATGTTTTGAACAAATACAAGTCTGTTTTTTCTGCATATAAGGGACTTGAGCCATTATTCCAAATAAATGCGTCATTAAAGGTGACGAAAACAGTAAGCTCCCAAAAAATATAGAAGTAGGTAATGTGAAGTTTTTCAATTGGGCTCCACTCGTTTCCGTTGATGTAGAGAGGTCTTTCAGTCCCTTTAAAGCGCTATTGAGGGTCAACCGCAGGCGGTTGTTGCCTGAAAATTTAAAAAAAAACTTATGGTTCAATGTAAATATAGTTAAGTTTTTATTTTATTCCCTCCTGTTTGAATAAATGCCTTTTTTTGCCTTTTTAGATGTTTTACTTTGCCTTTTTTTAAATTTTTAGGTCAACAAAATCCTATCCCTGGTTATGAGTTATGACACAAATATAGATTTAAATTTATAATTTTTATATTTATTTTATTACATTTTTATAGTTTCTAGGTGAATTTTGTTAAATTTAAAAACTTAGAAATTACATAACTCAAAATCTGGTAGATAATGTCAAAAGACTGCTGGGTGCTAAGTTTAATAAAAATCGACCAAGTCGTTTTCGAATTATTAAGTTCTCAAAAAAAAAATCAAACTGTTTTTAAAAATCCAAAAAAAAAACACAATATTTTTAAAATTATTGTAAACATTCTCTAAAAAAAAAATTGATCAGAATCAGTTGAACCATTTTTGAGAAAATCGATTGTCAAAAAATGGTTCTATGGGAGTTACCATTTTAAAACCATTTTTCTGAATTTTTGTTTGTAAACAAAATTACTGAATTTAAAAAAAAAGTTGTGGGCACGTTTTTGAGAAAAATAAGAATTTTTTTCACTTTTTGCTAAAAAAAAGTGTACCGTTATTTTTGGTCTTAAAAAAATGAGAAAAACGTGTGAGGAAAAACCCAAAAAACGGTAGGTACCAAGTTTATGGAACATCGACTCACCCTTTAGGCTACATAATTTGTCCATTTGACGCCTGAAATAAATTTAATCCATAGCCACTTCTGCCATTTTTATTGTTTTGATTATGATTTTTTGTATTTCCCGCTTTTCAAATGTCAACTCGGTTATGTTCAGTATTTTACTCCGTTTAATATGCTACTTTATTCTGAGCTCACAGAGAGCGCTCTGAACATGCTCAGAACTACACAATTAGTTTTTTGACAGTTCAGGCTCTGCTCTGAACTAAAAAAGAAAAACGCTTAATAAGTTATTAGATTGTTTTGATTGAGGATATTAAATACTCATTCACTGAACAGCACTCTTTCATAGGAAAATAATAGGCCTTAGACGACAACCCAATTGTTGTACCCCTGCACATTTAAAATTATTTGAGCAATACTTAGATAAAAGTATTGTAATGACTAATGACTTTCGTTCTAACTGATTGCATTAAAGCCTTTATTCATATCGCATTGCTTATCAAATTTATTTAAACTATTGAATGTGCATGGTTGCAGACGCAACTGTCAGTATTAATTATCCATATATCTTAACCTTAAAGTAGAAACCGCTTTCAAATGTTTTTATTCACAACTACACAAAAGTTTCAAAATAAATTTGTTTCATTTTTAAGTGTTAAAAATTGTATCCAACTAAACATAAATATTAAGGGTATTCATGCAACGAGATAAGTTTACCAATTGTGTAAAAAGATAAGTTTACGCAAAAGTTCGCGTGAACGTCCTTTTTATTTATTTTGATAAATGCTGCGTAATTGAATCAGCTGTTCGTTAAACGTCAAATATTAAACTCTAATTCTAAAAGTCACAATGACGTTTGTATAAGTTTATCCAAATGAATTTGTATAAGTTTCCGCAACAAATTCCTTAGATAATTTTATCCAATTTGCGTAAACCATTTCCCATACAAAATTTGACAGTTCATTTACCAAAAGATAAATTTATCCAAAAGATAAACTTATCTAGTGTTTTACGACGTTGCATGAATCACCCTATTATTTTCAATTTATTTTTATTTTATAAGGTCCGTGTCTGCATCACATGAACTAATATTTGCAGGACTTGAGTGAATAAAGAGTAAAATATTGCGAATGATCCAAGTCTCCCATTGTGTTTTATAGTTTCCAACTTGTGCCTTAATTTTTTAAATATTTTTCACAACATTTGGCTGTCCACCAAAATGTCTGTTTGTGGTTTTAAATGTCGTTGTTTGACTGAATGTATAATAAATCAACATACAATTCAGCTGACGTGTGATATGTAAACCAAAGTTAGTGATATGTTTTTGACAATTTTTTTTCCTCATATATATTCGTTACAAACTTATATTTATTCGAGTTTTTTAATAAAATTAACAAAAAAAATATTTGGTATAAAATTATGTAAAAATGATAAAACAATATGTTCATTTTTATAATCAACTATCACACCTAGGACCTACCTACATACATACATACTTATGCACTTTACCATTAAAAAAATAAACATTTAACAGATTAAAATGATTGCAATCAAAGCTTCGTTGATTAATTGGAATTTTAAATTGGCTTAGGTTTGAGTTAAGTGGAATTTGGTATACGAGTATATTCATACAAATAAGTACTTTGTTTATAAAACACAATATTTCATTACAATCTGATAGGATTACATATATATATTATATATATAGGAACATGAGCATTGACACACATCACAGTAGGTGCCATAACATTGTTCGTTGACATGAACAAAAAATTAATTACCTTTCTAAGGGAAGTTTTTTGTGTATAGGTAAGGAAGGGTGTTCATGTTCATGTTTATGTTCCATTTATGCGAAAGGATGGTGATTTATTACTTTGTTCATTTTTTTTTTAAAGAATTAATTAATTTTCACTTTATTAAAGAATTATTTGATTATTTACGCTCAAATTACACAATTTTAATATAATTTTAATGAATTTTATTATTAATATAAATTAAAGGACAAACAAAATGTTTTAAAATATCTAACAAAAAGAAAAAGTCATATTTTATTCAAAAATTATATTGATTATAATAAATGGATTATTTAGTTAATTTATTAATTCTTGAATATTTAGTGGAATTTTTAATAATTTTAATAACATTTTCAACAGCACCTAAAAATGGCAGCTATAATAACGAAATTTACAAAATATGTCAGAAGAGGTTAGCTATATTATAATAATAAATCAATCAATTTGTCAAAAATTCCTCTCATAATAATTTCGACGATGAACTTTTTGCACTTCACTGATTTTTTTAATATACATTTATAGCTTAAGGCTTTGATATGGCAATAAATAAAATGTTTGAATATACTAAAGCATAGAAATAGGGGGTGGCAGCGAATGAATGCATCAGCAGCCCCACTAAAATTATATTATATGTCCCCATTGCCTTTATTCAAGAGAAAGGGATGGGGTGCAACATAAAGAATAAAAACATTTTTTCTTCTTTTCTCAAAAAAAAAAATTTAAAAAAACAAAATTATTTTCATGGATCATTAAATAATTCAATAAAGTTTATTTTAAATAGAGGAAGCCAACAGCAGCAGCAGCAGCAGCAGTAGAAAATTTTTATTGCATCAAGATGGCTGACGAGTGAGCTATGCATTATAGCCTCTTTGTTGGCTGAGGTTCAAAAACCATAAAATTTAAGCAGATGTCAATTCAATTTATGATGACATTATTTTATTGATTTATGGTCTTAAAATTTAACTTTTTTTTTGTTTACAGCTTAAAATACGAATATTTTTTATGTTAAGAGCAGATTAATGTTTGAATACTCGCTAATCTGCTTAAGTAATTAATTAATTCATTTGAAACCATAATATTAAAATTTGTGGGTATTTTTTAGTGTTTTTTAATACTTAAAAAATACCCGGAATTATGAAATAAAAAATATAATTTTAATTCATTCATCAATATTTATTTTGTGGCCTTTAAAGCAGGCTTCATTTGGTGCCACACACAAATGCCAACTTTTTTTTTTTTGTTCGAATTGAAACATTTTTCATAGGAAATTTTGTCGCCTTCGTGCGGACGCAATTTTGTTTTCTGGCTTCATTCGAACCAATACGGGTACCTGGAACGAAAAATAAACAGGTATACAAGAGTTCAATTATATTCTGTTGCAGAAACCAGAATAATACTTTGTTTGCAAAAAAAGTTATATTGCTTTACTAAATTCTTCAAAAACGGCATCTAGAAGAAAATATCTACATACCTCTTTAAAGTTATTTTTAAATCTTTTCTTACAGAAAATTCCTCGGAAAAGAAGAGGTTTTTGCACCAAAAACTATTTTCATCCTTGACAAATGGCTGAAGTATCTCAATAAATTTTTTTTTTTAATTTGCGTAGTTAATATATGGTCAAATCATTGGCATTCAACTGCACTTTTTAGTCTTTGAATTTAGAGAAGTAAACTTTAAATTGTTTCATTTCGATTCGACAAGAAAAATTGAACTTAAATATTTAAATAAAAACGAAAACAAATTGTTAGAATCAATTTGGTTTGTAAATTATATTCCTGACACTCTTAAATTTAAAGTCTGTTTGATGTTTGCCAAAGACGATAAACTGTGATATTTTATTTCGTGAATTAATTTATGATCTTTTTGTTTTCAAGTTAATATGAGTGAATTAGAAGATAACTAAGCAATTTTTATTAATATGAGGGTGTATATTTTTTTGTTAGGAGTTAATTGCATGTAAATAAAAAGTTTTGAGCGCCATCTATATCTAGGCGGTCAAAATAAGAAAATATACAAAAAACCTAAGCATCCAATTGACTTGAAACTTTCATATTTGGTATGAAATTTTAAAATACACTTAAGTAAGAAGAAAGTTTTAATTTTTTTCTATGCCTAGATGGCGTTAAACACCAAAATTTCAAAATTATATTAAACCTAACAACTATCGTTTGGTTAGTTACTTACGAGGTTTTTATGATAGATGGAATTGTAAATAATCTAATAGATGGCGTTGAAAATAAAATACAGTGCAAACTCCCTTCGACGAACAACGACAGTCGCAACAGTGTTGTCCATCTAAGGCACTGATCTCTATAATACACTGGATAGTGTATTCCCTACAAAGTATAACAGCTCTTTTGACTCCAATTAAAGATGGCACTATCGAAGGCAGCTTCAAGATTTGACAAGTATTTTGACGACTGGCGTTCAAATTAGGCGTGTTCAGGAGAATGACATCTCAGAGAACTCAATCTCTGTTACATGAACGGGGGGCCGATTCTGGTTCTGTGGAAAAGTGAATCGAAAAAATAATTTTCCTTTTGCACCTTTTGAGTGAGAAAAATTTCTGAGATCTCATTATTCTGAACGCGCAAATTGTTACTGAGCAAACAAAACAAAACTGAAAGGTGAGAATTTTCAGCTATTTATTTAATTTATTTAGAATAAATAAAGCTATCTATGAAATAGAAAAATTTATGATTTTAAAAACGCGAAAACGCTATTCGGGAAAACTTAGTTGAAGAACACCAAAAGGACAAAGGTCTATGCGCTGATAATAGGTTTGTTCGGGTACTTTCCAGACTAAAAATGGCAATTGGTCAAATTTTGAGGAGTGGGGGGGGGAAATTCTCTCAAAAAGAAGTGAAACTGTACAAAAAACGCGAACGCCTTTATAAAGCCAAATTTCGATAAAGAATAAGAAGAAGAATCCACTAAGCACAACTGAATAAAAAAAAAAACACAAAAGTACTTTGACTTCAGAGTAGAAGTAATTGACTGCAGCCAGAAGTACTTTGTAGTAGATAAAGGAACGCGCCTAATGTCGTAGTTAATATGTTATGCAGTTGTACTTCTATACAAAAAAAGGCATCTTCAAGTATAACAATTGTTCAAATGGAGTCACCTATTTTGTATGGATACGCTATCCAGTGTAATATAGAGATCAGTGATCTAAGGGAGTTATCTGTTTAACGGAAAAAATAAGAAAATAGTTATAAAAGAAACAAGATACAAAAACAGGGCACAGCTGCAGAAATAAAATCCCTTCAATCACAAACAGTGATATTTGGTGGCATGCACCACAAACACGACCTGAGCTACATTGTTGCAATTTTGTTGGTTTCTTTATATTTTAGTTAGTTCATTTGTTTTATCGTTCGCATCTTTTGCCACTGTGAATAAGGGGGAACATTTTTAATGCAAAAGAAGATATGAAAAAGTATTTTTGAAAATGAATAATAGTTGAAATTTACAACTTGCAAACATTTTTGTCCACCTGAATTGAACAAAATACTTCTGATAGTCTTGGCCGCGTCCAGGTAAGGGATCCGCTTGAGGGATCATAAAATGCATGGAATTAAAATTCAAGATCCAAGGTCATGAGAATTTGTCCGCCCAAGAGGATTGTCCGCTCAAATGAGTTGTCCTCACTATACTCAAAATGTATTTAAAAGTTTAAAACTAATTATCGAAATGAACTGAAACATGCACAATATATTTGTTATGTAGTGCAGAGGAGTAAACTGGGTAAAAAAGAGGCTGGGTGCGACCAACAATAGTAACTTCCCATTTGTGCCCTTGGAAACTAAAATAAACAGTCAATTAATTCTTTTTAAATTATATAAGTAATTATATATAGCGCTGTGTAGGAATAGAAAAAAATTAGCCCGATGATTGTTTTTTCCAAAAATATTAGAACCTAAAAAGAGTTTTCAAAAAATTTTAGCATGTTTTTTAATTTAAAAAAATTGTTTTTTTTTTTTAACTTTCATTATGTGCAGAATAAAATTAAGCTGAAGTCGATGGTATTTCTTGTTCTCGAAAAATTCGAGACGAAAGAAATTTTTTACTTTTTCGATTCGACAAATCGAACCAATTACAATAACTTCCAATGGGAAGTGAAAAATGTAAATAAAAACAATTGAAATTCCAGAATTTTACTATTAAAATAAAACTTTAGTTTTTGAGAAGTTTGTGTAATTATAGTGGGGGTAATTATATTTGGGGGTGGCCCCGGCGCAGTGGAAGTAGTGCTTGACTGCTAACTTGGATGTGTGGGTTCGATCCTCAGTCTAGATAGCATTCATTTCTATATTCCCTCAACTGAACGCCACTTCTGGGATTTAATGAGAAAAATTAAAACCTAATTTCTCAATCCACTGTGCCAACAAAAATCTATCCTCTCCTTCTATTCCTTCTAACATTGCCTAATTTATGAGACCCTAGGTCTTACTGGCATATATACGTTTGTGTTTGTTTTTTGCCTCTATTCATTAAAAAAGAAAGGCCATATAAACAATTAAAAACTATTATAATTATAGTGTATTCAATACTAGGTAAAGTTTTGTATCATAAGAATATTATACTCAATGATCTTTCGTTGGCCAAGGCACATCTAGGTTTACATAAAACAGTCTTTAAAAACTGAGCAAATACCTTTGACATTTTAATTGTATATACATAGCTTTCTTAAATTTTCCCTAGTCAAGAACTTGATAAAAACCAAACCATAATCATATACTCAGTGACTCTTCCAAACAAAATTTTCTAATTTTATTTAATATCTCAGAAGTTGATTTATTAAATAAATTGAACAATTTATTAAAATCATTTCTGTTGGAAGTTAACACATTCCATGTTTTTTTAATGGTTGTGCATTAAAATAATTAACTTCCCTCAAAACAGACAACAGCTACAAATATTAGGTACGAAAAATGTGTTACACTTCAACTTTGATGTCAAAAATAAAAAAAAAAAATAAAAATTAAATGAAGAAAACAACAAACACTTCCACTTGTGAGAAGAAATAAAATTCATAAGAGTTCCATTTATTTCACAAAATTACCTATAAAACAAACATCAAAGACTTTCTAACAGCGGAAGTAATTTCATGCGATTTTTTTTTTTTTTTGAATCACCACTCAACATCCTGTGCGAGCATAAAAATCATTATAACATAGGTACCAATTAAAAACATGAAATAAAGTTAACCGAATGGGTATTACGTTCTTGCACAATAATGTGAAAATTAGACATTTTAAATAAAATCCAAAATAACTTACAACAAATATTCATTAATAAAATATCAAATTTTGATTTAGTATTTTTAGTCAAATGATTTGTTTTGTTTTGATATTTTTTTTGTTTTTTAATTAATTAAACTCTTTGATTTATGTATATACGAACCTTTTAATTTTTTTTTGTTTTAACGAATCAACTACATGCCCTTATATGTAACCTTTTTTATGTCACAAATATAAAAAAAACACCAGGGAGGAAGAACTCACTTCTATTAGGTAGGTAAGGGAAATATCATTACTTGTTAAAAATGATTTGAAAATATTTAAAATGTCCTCCTTCCATTTTCATCTCAGTTAGATGGCTTAGTGCTTTATGCAAATTTATCGCATGAAAGCGCATAGTTGAGTCACGTTGTATGTAAGATGATGGTGGAAACGGAAATAGCCTCTTCAGGTTTGTTTCCTATTCAGAAGAGGCAAATCAAGATAATAGTCGCGGAAGTTATGTTACAATTAATATAAATTTTTATAAATTTATAACGAATCGGAAAAAAGCTTTGAGAGCCGTTCTTAGAAATAAGGTGGTACCTAGATATTTTGAATTATGTTGTTTTTTGTTTCTTTTTAAGAAATTTCAAAATCTAGCTTCGATGGATGGAGTCAAGATCTTTTGGTTGTAATATAAGGACAATTTTTTTTTAAATTAAAACGCAAACCATTTGAGATATTTCAAAAACTTTATTATCTGCTTGAAGTACAATCGAAACATTTATGAATGGAACTCGACTTCGTTCATATGACCACCGTGGGCACTTTTGCAGCGGTCGATTCGTTGGACGAGCTCTTCCAACGTCGTTGGCTTTTTGGCATAAACCAATGACTTAACGTAGCCCCAAAGAAAATAGTCTAGAATCGTTAAATCGCACGAACGAGGCGGCCAATCGACTGGCCCATAAATGGTTTGTAAGGTGTGCTGTTTGGCTTGTGGCACCATCCAGTTGAAACCACAGGTCGACCAAGTCCATACCTTCCAATTCGGGTCAAAAATAATCGGTAATCATGGCGCGATAACGCTGGCCATTCACAGTAACGTGTCGATTGTTATCGTCGACGAGAAAATATGGCCCAATAACGCCGCCGGCATGCAAACCGCACCAAACAGTTATTTTTTGTGGATGAAGTGGTGATTCATGAAGCAAATGTGGATTTTCATCCGACCAATAACGAATATTTTGCTTATTGACGAACCCATTGAGCCAAAAATGAGCTGCGTTATTCACGACCGAAAATTGGAGTTAACGCTCTTAAAGTTGCGATCACCGACTCCCAATTTCGGTAAAAAAATTTTATAATTTGCAGACGTTGCTCCTTCGTGTCTTTACCATGATGAAAATGTTGAGTTTACTGAATGAATTGACAATGACAGTTTGATGATTAGTGAAAGGGTGCGTTCACAAATTAAATTCAAAGTTGTCAAGTCCCTATTGGGTTTAGTAAAAGTCTAGAAATTATAAATTCGCGTTTTGTAATTTCCTAAAATTAAGACTTTTCAAGTGAAATAAATGTCAACCCCCCGACGTGTTTTTTTCCTTTTATTTTTAAGACCAAAAATAACAGTACCTGCTTTACACATTTTTTTGGCCAATTTATGAAAATTTTGTTTTTCTCAAAAGCGTGCCCACAACTTAAAAAGAAAAAATTCTGTAATTTTTTTTACGGAAAGGCTACCATTTTATAAAAAAAAATTCGGAGAAATGGTTATAAGTGGTACCTCCAATAGAACCATTTTTTTTTTTATCTTAAAAACGGCTCAACTGATTTTGACCAATTTTTTTTTTATAGAAACTTATTCAAGAAGTTTTAAAAGTTTTGTGTATGCAAAAATTTTCATTTTTTTTTTGGGGGGTTTTAAAAAAAGCTTTAAAACTTTTTTTTGAGAAAAATGTCTTGGTCGATTTTTATTAAACTTGGCATACAGCCGTTTTTTTACATTATCTAACGGATTTTGAATAAAAATTATTCTTATGGCGAAAAATAACGGTACCTTCCATGCAAGTGTTTAAACAAAATCTCATTTTTCAAAAAAAGCTCTTACGATTTGGACTAAAATTTTTATGTGAGCTAATAGTTATAAGTACGATCTACCATTTTATTGAAAAAAAAAATGTATCTTTCCTTTAAAAAAGGTATCTCTCATAGAAATTTTTTTTTTGGTTTTCCACTATCTAGTTATCTGTTGAACCGATTTTTATGAAATTTTTCACACCAGAGCATTTTATAAGTTTTAATAATATTGCGTATCAAAATTTTCAAAAAATCGAATTAAAAATTATTTTTTTTTTAAATTCGATATTTCGATAATTATCGGATGATTTTTTTCAAAATTAATTTTTTAATTCCACATAAATAAAGGCTAAAAAATGCCATACCAATTATTTTTCTTAAAAATGTTTTAAAAATTTTATATATAAAAAATTTATTTAAAAAAAAACCGCTCCAACGATTTTTAAAATATTTTCCTCATAAATTGAGATTTGAGTAAGAAATCAGATGGTGTACGTTGAATTGGTGTCAAAACAGTTTCAGAAGTTGTTTAATTAATTTATTTCTAATTTGGGTTTATTAATACAATGCTACAACTTATAACAAAAATAATATACACGAATTCTTTCACTGTGTTCTTGCTACACAAAATGCAACCCTTCTTCTCAGACTATGGTGGATGTTGCCAAATACCAAAATTACACGTATCTCCATAATACAAGAACAATGTGACTTAACATTTCCAACAAAGATAATAATTATTGTGTGGATAAGTAAATATATACGTATATGTGTCTATGTGTATGTATGTATGTTTGTGTAATATAACTGTGAAATGTAATCAAATTATATTGTAATATTAATTAATTATTATTATGTGCTGTGTATTGTGTAAGCATAAAAGTGTAACAATGGAAACGTTAAGGCGAAGCCGTGAATCTTTTTGAATAATTTATGTGAAATCTTGTTATATTGGTGTGTGAGAGGTTATATTTGAATTAATGTTTGCCATAATTTCTTAAGGGATAGTCATTCATTATTATACCTATATGTATGTATATCGCTGCATGTACATATTTAGGAGAGTATGTGCATGTGTGTGGCAATTAATTAAGTCATTCACCCAAAGAAAGGGGTTTTCCCAGAGATCCTTGTCAGGTAATAAGAATTTGATGTCCTTCGTTATTTATTTATTGTCATTAAAGTTTAAGACACACTAAGGTGTTATTTCTTAGAAGAAGAAGAAAATATTACGTATACGCCAGAGTGTACCAGAGTGGATTTTGTTTGTTTTGTATTTATAAATTATCGAAGTAATTCGTAAAGGATATTTTTTTTATTAAATAATTAAATGCTTATGATGCATGTAATGGAAAATTAGAATTTATGGAATCATTTTTAAATTATTTATCAAAAATAGAAGTGCTTCCTGGTTCAAGAATTTAATTTTTTTTTATTTGATTTAAGTGAAAATCTCAAACGGAAGATGTAATACTCGCACTTTAAGATTAAAAATGCAGCATTATAAGCTATATGTATACCTATTCCATAAGGAACTGTTACAAATAAAATTAGTCCTTCATTGTAATTTAAAATCTTTCGAGCTTGAATAAAATCATTAAACTTACAATTCGACTCTTTTTCGTCACATTTAACAAAACAAAGTTTTTGTAGCGAGATTGCCATGATTTCGGGCGCAATAAATCTCATATCATATTTGCTTGGGTAATTAAATTTAAGAGTAATTAAATTTTCGACAACTTTCTTCCTATATGTGCTCTGCAATGTACCCAAAAATTGAGTAAAACTCATAAAATCTCCCCAACTACTTACTGAAGTTTAAAACAAAACATGAAAACCAACAAAATAGTCAAATACAAAAGTTACGATAGCAATATTAGCAAGCCGCAGAAAGATAGAGAGGTAGAGAGAAATAGCAGTTAAATGCATTTTTAATTGTCAGCGCATAACATAAAAACTCTCCATACCACAACTTAGTTTGGCAGAATAATTTCAGCAGACAAATCAGTAGATGTATATTATTTCCACAAGCAAAAAACCAAACCCTAACCATGGCCATTATCATTGGACCGCATTGTTAAAAGTTTACCCCCGATGTATCTACATTTTATGCGGTTTAACTTCGTTGTCATGAGCATATATATGTAAATAGACTGAAAAAGGACCTCCTTCCGGATGTATTTTTGCAATCCACAGGACTACTTTTTTTTTCTGTATTTATTTGGGGTTGTGAAGAAATGGCAGACGACCAAAACGACAGGAATTTCAAATTACTCCAAAGAAAACAAAAAAAAACGACAACATATCAACGAATCCACACTGAACCGTAAAGAAAAGGAGATATCTTAAGTATCCTTTTACAACAAAAAACCGATATGCACCCCATGAGATACATTTGACTTTAACAACATTTGGCAGCACCCAGACAAAACATATAGCGCGCTTCATGAAATTGAAAATTGCTCAATAGGTGCGGTTTGATGTTAGTGCCAAGCAAAGGATCCATAAAAAGGATATCCTTGCACCGCCACAAGATAAAAATTTTGTAGTTTTTCAAAATAAAAAAACACACACACACAAAAACACAAAATAGACACAGAGAGAAATAATAGTTGAAAAGTTTTCTTTAAAAGTGATAACAAGGATGAAAGAACTCTTAGATGTGTATATGTGTGTGTGTGTGTTTGTATCTCACCATCAGCGACTAACTTCCATTATCGCACTTATATGAAGGATAGAAATAGTCTGATATGGGGGATGTTAAAGCTATGCTACGATATAAATGCCAACAACACAAAATATTTTTTGAAGGAAATTATTTTTTTCTTTTTTGTGGCATACTTTCATATATATCTACTTGCTGCACAGGAGACGGTATCCAGGATATCAGGTTGATAAGGCTTCGTATGTTCGAAAAAAAGGTACTTTAATTCGTTTGCCGAGAGAGAGAAAGTTATTCGAGGTAAAAAAGGATATATAATGCAATATCCTTTGACCAATGTGAACCTTCTGTCACATTAAATTGAATTATGTGGACTTGGTGTTATGTTGCGGATCGGTGAAACCGGAAGTGACAAAATGTATAGCACTTGCTTTGCTATATATATGTATATAGATTTTAGTATTTCTTCTTATTTAAGGAAAGGGAGGAAAAATACGTAACACGTGATCCTTAGGTGGATACTGGTTTAGTTATTTATGGTTTTGTTTATTATATTTTTGTGAAAAGAAAGAACTCAACTACAGTTTTATTGTATGGAAAAATCAGACAGACAAATGTGAATGGTTGCTAGGGTGTAATATGGCACATTGCTCAGAGATTTTCAACACAAACAAAAAAATTGTGAAAAAATAAGAATCACTCGATTTTAATTAATTTTTTGCATGCCTAATCTTTTTAAAAAAAGTATAATTCGTTTAAATTTAAAGATTTGATTGCAAAAAAAAAAACAATCGGTATTACGACCAAATTTAGCCTGGGAACCAACCCGTTCATCAGATTTCTATTCTGGCGTCTAAAATATAAAACATCACTTACTTTTCTCAAAAAAGTTTTTTTTTTTTTTTTTTTTTAATTTATTTCACACACCTTCTGAATATTGTAGGAGTAGGAATTATTAATATTAAAGTTTTTTCAATCTGCAAGTCGTAATTAAGTCTTATTGTTTAAAAATAATATTAGGCTTGAAGTGCATATGCTATGTAATTCTAAATTCTGCAACAGTTTGATTTCTAAAGTGTCTACCAAAAGGGCAAGAAGTAATTTTGATAGAAACATGAGTTTTTAATTAAAAATTGTATTTTTTTTATTGATTCATAAAATATACAATTTAGGTTTATGTATGAAAAAGAATACCAGGTAAGTGGCCTCATTGGTTTTACTTGCATATGTACTCTTTTGTTGACATTTTCCACATTTTACAACGCTTAATTTACTCAATTTTTTTTAAACTGTTGCTCAACAATAAAAACGCGTTGTTCTTACTCCTAGCGCTTTATTTTTAATAATTTTCAATCGTCAGTTTTTAATTAAAATTTTGCTTGAATTTTGGGACACTCTTTACTGCCTGAAAACAATAGAGTACTGTAATGGGAAATCGATCTAGAACGTGCTCATAATACATAATGTTATGGATTCGCAAAAAAAAAAGGACTCGAGACTTTACATTACGATAATAGCGAAGTCTTTTAAAGCGGGTCTCGCAATTCTGTTCGTTTGCCTGCATGTCCGTTCGTCTGCAGCCTAAACGGGTGCGTCGATTTTCTTTAAACTTAGTATTTACCGTTTTTTGGGCATTCCCTCGAATTTTTTTTTTTTAAATTTTTTAGGACCAAAAGTAATGGTACGTGACGTGCAAATTTTTTTTAGCAATTAAAGAAAATCTAATTTTTCTTTAAAAAAGTTTTCTTAAAACTAAAATCGGTATTTTTTTTTTTTACAAAAAAGGCTACCATTTTATAAAATAAAATTCCGAAAAATTGTTATAAAGCTTTCTCCCACGGAACCATTTTTTAAATTCTATTTTCCCAAAAACGTATCAATTTTTATGAAGAAGAATGTTGGAATTTTAAATTTTTTTGGTTTATAAAAAAGTTTAATTTTTTTTTTTGAGAACTTAATTAATTCGAAAACGTCTTAGTTGTCTTAGTGTAAGTTTATTTAAAATTGGCACCCATTTTTAAACATTATCTTGCAGATTTTAAACAAAAATAATTATAATAACCAAAAATAACGGTACTTACCCTATAAGTTTTCAAAAACTTTTAGAAAAATCTTATTTTTATAAAAAACGATTATTAATCCTTTGTTTATGGTTCCTCTCATAGAACCACTTTTTTGGTTTTCTTCTATCTCAATATTTTGCATTGATTTAAAGATTTTTTTTTACAGAAATCCTCTGATAAATTTAAATAATATTGCACATGCAAATTTTAAAAAAGAAAAAATTCTGGATTTAAAAAAAAATGTTTAAAATCATTTTTTGAAAATTCAATATTTCGAAAATAGATGGATGTATGATAAGGCAAGTTATGCATTCGTAAAAAAAACTCGAACTCGAGATTTTGATCAAACTTGGCATAACGATGAAGTCGAAGTCGAAAAAAGTGACTCGCAATTCTGTCTGCCTGTCTGTCTATCCTTTCGGCTGTAGCCTAAACGGGTTGATCGACTTTCTTTAAACTTGGTACCTAGTTGTTTTTAGGCATTCCCCCACAAGTTTATTTCTTTTTTTTTAATACCAAAAATAACGGTACCTGCCGTACAATTTTTTTACCAAATTATGAAAGTCTTATTTTTCTCAAAAACGTACCCACAACTTTAGAAATAAAATTCAGTAATTTTTTTTTACAAAAATGCTACAGTTTTATAAAAAAAAATGGTTGTAAATGGTACCTCTCATAGAACCACTTTTTTGATTTTCGGTTTTCTCAAAAACGGTTCAACTGATTTTGGTCAATTTTTTTATAGAGAATGTTTACAATAATTTTAAAAAAATTGTATTTTTTTTGGATTTTTAAAAACAGTTTCAATTTTTTTTTTCAGAACTTAATAATTCGAAAACGACTTGGTCGATTTTTATTAAACTTAGCACCCAGCAGTCTTTGACATTATCTAGCAGATTTTAAGTACATTTTTTTCTTATAACCAAAAATAACGGTAACACCCATGGTGCTATATTGTTCATATTTATGTACTCACATAATAATTCCTTAAACTTCCTTAACTAATAAATTTCTTTTATTAGATGAAAAGTTTTTAAAATTATTAAGACTTTAAAGTCACAGTGTGATCGCACATAAGAGAAAATTCGTGCGACCCAGTCCTGCATTTTATTTTAACTGTTTTAAAAATTTTATATATAACAAATCGTTTTCAAGCTGATTTTATGCCAACTACAGAGACATTAGTCTTCTTTACAACGCCTAAAAGCTGTTTTCTTGACTCTTTTTGACCAAATAGACTTTTAGAGTATTGAGTTCAAATTACTTATCTGCTTTTACACTTTTTAAAGCAAGGTGGGCTTGTAGTTACCGATGCTGCCGCCGATGGTGGAAAGACCGACACACTTAAAACATTAGTCGGTTCGTTGTGATATTGCATGAAGGATCTAAGAAACTTCTTTTCTACTCATACATACTTAAGCTGGCGTTACAGTCCGGATTGGACCAGATCTTCAACCAACAAGTTTCTTCCAGTTAGTTCGGTTCCTAGCTAGCTGTCTCCAGTTTTCAAGCCAAGTTGGTTTAGGATCCTTTCCACTGAAATGATATGCGATGCGATTGCAGCATGTAAAGTCGTAAAGCAAGAATCTTGTTTACCAATCGTTGAAATGTTTTTATAAAGAATGATGATAGGCCGATTGGATTGAAGTCTTATGTATTCACATATGAACATTTACCAAATCTTTAAGTACAGAGATTTCAAAACCTTTCTCTATAGAACTTATATTTTAAATAGAAAGATAAATGAAAAAAATAAATACCTCCAGCATCAGCTCTAGTCTACATTCAGAAAATAAAAATAATTGTTTAAATGCGTCTCCCCACTATGTCAGTAAACTTTACAAACACTATATTTTTATTTTTTGTTTAGGAAAATTTAAAATGCGTCAAGTTGTTTTTATAGCATACTAAAGTCCATCGCGCTGCAATTTTAAACTTAATATTTTTTAATGTTATTTTTATGTGTAACATTTAACACAATTTACCACACGTTTAGAAAAATGAGATCTCAGAGATTTTTCTCACTAAAAACGTAAGCAAGCAAATACCAGATTTTTTTTCCTCAGAGTTTTGACAGCAAAACTGAGAAATTTTGGTGAGGAATCCTGTTCATGTAACTGAGGTTTCTGAGATCTCCGAGACCTTATTTTCCTGAACACGCCTAATTTCTCGGCTAGTAAAAATTCTTAAGTTAACTTTAAATGGGTAAATAATTCTTTACACCATTTTGCCAGACAATAATCTCTAAAATTTTCTAATCTACAGTCTGTTTATTTCGTATTTAATTACCAATATCATTTGCAGACAGTTTACAAATGAGAAGAATCAAATATTTAAAATGTTTTTATTTCTTAAGTATGCAAAAAGAAATATCTAACATTTCCTTAATTCTGTGTATTGCTATAGCTTTAATTTTAATTGCTCTCATAAACCACATTTAGTTTTCTACTTACCACTAATCACGTTCTCAGTTAAACCAAATTAAACTAACCCATAAATATTAACAAGCAAGCTTCCCAACAGAAGGTGTTATTCAATCCAATCCTCCATAATGACAAAAAGTCCTCTTTAGAATATTAACATTTCAATTTAACAAAATTAACATTGTAATTACCACCGATTATATATTATATACACTCTACAGTGTGCTGAATATATACAGATTATCACATAGATTCTATAAGAAGTACTCTTAAATATATCCTTTCTGTCTCGTCCTTTATATCTTGTTGCATATAATTTTGCCAAAAGCCAGAAAGTAAAATGTTATACCCGTGCTCGATGCTGCACACCATTATAATTCTCTCGTTCTAACTATATCTTTAGCTTGTTAACTTTCATGGGAATTTTAGATGTGCAATATCTACGCTTAATTATCCTGTCATTAATCCTGTACCTTGCATAATAAATTCATGTGATTAATTATTATTTAAGGTTCCTCGTTGCAAGAAAATGCTATAACGGCGGCGGCGCTGCTATCTTGAGAAAATTATCCACAAGTCAACTTTCCCAGACCTTCTATATAATCCACAGGACCTTTTTACCCAGACCTTAATGATGTTGCACAACTCAGTTTCGCGAAAAAAAAGCACATTTTATTTTCATACAGGATGCACCACCATAACGGTAAATTACTCAGGTAGCAACGACACACGACTAGAGAGAGATATATATAGTGACATTTAATACGATCTCCTATACCGCTCTTTTTTGGTACTAAAATCAAAATGATTCCTTACGTTCAATTTAATATCAAACCGCATCCATAAAAAGGGGTGATATATGTGAACATATGTGTTTATTTAAAGCCTCCCCGCGATATCGTTCCAGGATGCGAGCACATAAAATTGATGCAATAGGATGACAGAAATGTATATGTGAGCACTGATTGACAGCCGCACATTCATGGTTGTCAGCAGCATGTTGTTTCCTTTCAAGTCATTTAAGTTTCATCATCGTCGTACTGAGCCGTTTTGCTGCCAACTGACAACTGCCAACCGCTTGCCGCCCGCCGCTATGTCGCAACGTCTTCCATCAATGACACACACAACAACAACAAAAAAAGGATATTTTAAGCGATGATATCAGGAGACGACAAACTGCCTGGCAATGGCAAACAATATTTTGTTGAAAATCTTTATTATTTTTTAAACTCATAAAAAGAATCTATAAAATTTTACAACTTGCGATAGAATGATTGCGATATAAAGAAATTCGTACGGGGATGACTTTGACATTTTTAATGGTAAACGTTTTAATGGAAACTGTCAAAATCGAATAGGGCCAGATAAGGCGAGTGAATTAAAAGTTGCAACAGGCAGTGATAGTAAAATTGAACGACTAAACTGAAATTTTTGATTTATTAACTATAAATGAGTGTTATTTGTGGAGTATTGATTTGCACAAGGGCGTAGTTAATACAAATTTAAAAGATGGTGGGTGGTAATATTTCAATTTTTGTTTGAAGAAATTACAAACCTCCAAAGCATTTTTTTTTGTTAACAGAAACTTTGCAACCCCATTTTTTTTTCCTTTATCATCTTAATGCTTTATGTTCGATTGTTACCTCCGGTACATCCTTTGCAACTTATGAATTGCCCTCATGGTTCTTCAGAAGGTACATATGCAGAAAAAAAGATAAATACGTACATACGTACAAACCTACTGTGCTGCGCTGTCAACAACTGAGTCGAATGAGGAAGTTTAGCAAAAAAGGGAAAAAGATGTCGAAGGGAGAATAATGGCAGAAAGGACTCTTTAACTTCAATTAATATTTTTTTCTCTATCTTCATCCTTTCACTCAGGATCATTTTTGCATCGATTGCTTCGTGTCCACTCAAATTTTCCATTAATTTAGTACCTATGTAAAAATATTTTGTTTGGTATCTCAAGTCTATTGATAGATACACACACACATCAGGACCCTTTATTTCGAGTCCTCCATCACCATCTTACGTTTGATGAATCCTTCCACTGCCCTTCCCAAACAAGTTTTAACGTAAAAGTGAAAATGTGCGTTAACATCAAAAAGTTGGCAAAAATTAAAAAAAAAATTAATATTTTGATTTAACAAACAAATTAGACTTAAAAAAATAGCCATAAACAATCTTATAAAAATAAAGAATGTTATAAATTTTGTTTCAAGTAAATCAGTTAAATACTTCCTGAGTTTACTCGTGACAAACTAAATAATTTTTTCGTCTTTATATAATAAGTAATGATTTACTTTGTACATCACTTTAGAGTGCACATGCCTTTAGATATGTTTATACATATATAGAAAAAAAAACTTCTTTATTTCTTAAGAAAAATACAAATATTTTTCAAGATTTTTTAATATTCACAAAAATATATAAATCTCTAAAAATCCCCCATCTATATATGTCCTTAAGATTTAGTGCATTTTCTACTTTCTGCATTTGCATGATGCCGGTAGTGGTGTTGGGCAAGAAGTGAAAATAAGGTATTACATGTAAATTATGCGCAACTGATTTAGTGTGCAAAAGTGCATTTCGTTATCATTTATTCAGAAAATTTTGCATCCAAAGTTGAAGAAGTTGGAATAAATTCAAAATGCGTATATCCATCAGGACTTTTTCTCTCTGAATGAAATATTATAAAATGTAAAGATGAAGACCGTGTTTAAGTAGAATTTTTTTTTTTCTGTTATGGATGTTTGTGTCGTATGTTTGTGTGTACTGTGTGGGTGTGTGCTGTCATTTCATACTCTCTAACATGGTAATGAAATTTTTTAGAGCTTTAGATAGGTATGTGCTTCCTGGATGAGATAAAGATTTTTCTTCGTTAAATTATTTTATGATTTCTTGTAGAATTTTATTTGAAGTGAATTATAAGTATCTTAAGAATTTTTCAAGTGAAGTTCATTTTAAAAGTAAGTGAGTAGGTAGATTAAAAAATGAGGCATGAAATTACTTTCGTATATATAACTTTCTTTTGTAAAAAAAAAAAAAAAATAAGACAGTAAGGACCGATAAAATCATATAAATGACTTTGTTTCCTATCGAAATTTGGAGAATGAAGAGTGTGCTATGATAGACAACGTTATAAGCTATAATCTTTCATTAAATAGCAAAGTGGCATTTTTGTAAAATAAGACAAAAGTTTTTATATAAGACTCTTGATTATTAAAATATCCAACATTCATTACTCACATATACATATATATATATTTGTTGTTCTAGTGGCACGTGAAAAATATTGACGTCATTCAAGTTATCTGATGGTTTGAGCAATACAGCTTAATTTTCTATTTATGTACAAATTAAAGCTGAGTAAAATATTTCAGATTCGTGAATTGAGAAAAATATAAAATGCACGACAGAGTTGAACGAACTTGCTTTTATGTGCGATCTCACTTAGACTGAAAAATGTTAAAAAATCAATAAAATTAGAAATAAATTGATTAAAAAAAATATCTGGAATTGATTTGACACCAAAGCAATGTACACCAAGTGATTTCTTAGGCAAATCTCAATTTATGAGAAAAAAATTTTAAAAATCGTTGGAGCGGTTTTTTTTTTTTAAATTAAATTTTTATATATAAAATTTTCAATATATTTTTAAGAAAAAAAATGGTACGCCAATTTTTAGTACTTATTTATGCGAAGTTTAAAAAATTATTTTGAAAAAAAAATTCATCCACCCATTTTCGAAATATCGAATTTTCAAAAAATAATTTTGAAAATTTTTTTTTAAAATCCAAAATTTGATTTTTTGAAAATTTTGATATGCAATATTATTCAAAATTATCAGTTGGTTTTGTGTAAAAAATGTCATTAAAATTAGTTCAACAGATAATAAGAAAGTCGAAAACCCAAAATCGTAGGAACCGTTTTTGAGAAAAATGAGATTTTTTATACCGGTTTTTAAACATTTGTACTGGAGGTATCGTTATTTTTGGTTATAAGAAAAAATTGTATTTATAATCTGTCAAAAAACTGCTGGGTGCTAAGTTTAATAAAAATCTACCAATTCGTTTTCGTTTTAAGTTCTGAAAAAAAAATGAAACTGTTTTTAAAAATCAAAAAAAAAAATTTTGAAAATTTTGGTATACAATATTTTTAAAATTATTGTAAACATAATCTATAAAAAATTTGATTAAAATCTGTTGAACCGTTTTTGAGAAAATGGAATATCAAAAAAATTGGTTCTATGGGAGGTGCCATTTCAAAACATTTTCCGATATTTTTTTTTTATAAAATGGTAGCATTTTTGTAAAAAAAATTACTGATTTTTTTTTTAAAGTTGTGGGCACGTTTTTGAGAAAAATAAGATTTTCATTTTTTGCTAAAAAAATTTTTACGGCAAGAATTGAAAGAACGTGTGGGGGGAATGCCCAAAAAACGCTAGGTACCAAGTTTAAGTAACATAGACTCACCCACTTAGGCTACAGCCGAAAGGACAGACAGACAGACGGAAATGCGAGACCCACTTTTTTCGATTTCGCTATCATCGTAATCTGAACTGTGATCAAAATCTCTATTTCGATTTTTTTTACGAATGCATAACTTGCCATATAGTACCTATATATCGCAAGTAAAAAAGAAAGAGGCAGGAAGCATTATGACAATACGATGCTCAAGAGAAACAAACGTACCCATTTTCATTCCCTCACCTAATCAGTTTTAATGTTTTTTTTCTTAATTGTGCCCAAATAACTGCTGTATATTGAAGGGCCACGTGCGAAGAAGGATACTTTGGGAGATTGTTCTTCAACGAAAGAATTTTTTGCATTGACGAAAGTAGTCTTAGAAATTTGCACCTTTCTTGGCCACCTGGTCATTTCACTATAAAGATGGTCTGTGGTCAGAAATTCATATACCGATAATGGAGAGCTGTACAAAGTACAATTCCACATATTCCTTCTTAGAAATACCCAGGTAGCGAAATAAGATCAAATAAAATTTTACCATCGTCAGACGACACAACTTCTGGCATGGTCCCTTAACTATCCATTAATTACTTACACTCAACCTATTCCCCGCAACATTGGCTTTTAATAGTAAATTATCCCCATTAAGTTGAAAATGCCTGCAACCATAATTAGCACTCCATAGCCAAATGCTCTCAAATTAAATTCCCAAGAACAATGCGCTCATCAAGACCAAGTGAAAACAAAAATTTACAATTTAGCCCCAAGGATATTTTTTCATTTAACAAAATAAAAAAAAAAAACCAAACAAAACAAAAGCATGACATTCCATTGGAGGAGTTTTTTTTTCTGTTATTTTTTTTCTTTACTTCTCCTCATTGAAGCATGAATTTTAAATCCAAAAAAATTCAAAGTGAAAACAAAAAGAAACGGAAAATCCTGTTTATGTTAATTTATTACGCTAATAACGACAAAAAACCGTCACTCACAGCCATAGGCACAATGATGTTTGTTTTAACAGTGAGTGTTAAATTGAAAAAAAAGAAGAAAAGTGAAACAAGTGAAATATGTTTGGAAAGTCCCGCCTTTGGGGGCGAAATTCTAACAGTTTTCAAAATGAACTTTAAATTGTCATTTAAGTGTTGATGGTTATTGAATTAAAAAAAAAATAGTGGAATCATTTTTTTTTTATTTTTTAAGGACTTTTAATTTTATTGTCGAAACTAGACGTAGTTTTCTAAATGCATCCTTTTTCTGGTCTGCTAAGGTGATGGTCAGAACCACAAGCAATTACGTTTAGCACTCATCACTCACAAAGTACTTTACATCTAAGAATAGGGTGGAAGGGATATGTGTAGAAGGATTCAAATGGTTTTCTATTGAATGCAGGAAAATGGTTGAGAATTTGCCTCACAAAAAAAAAAACAAGAAATCTCATCCTGACCGCAATTTCCATACACGAGGCAACCACCTGAAAAGGATTCTCTTATTTTTTTCTTTGCCTTCCTTGATGCTTGCTATGCTCGAGGTGCTTGTAGCAATTACATTTTATATATTCCAGCCTCAAGGATATGTGTGCAAGAAGAAGAGTGTAGACGATGAAGTTGCAAATGGTTGTATCTATCTAGATACCTGATACCTTTGCATCTTTATACCAAACAGAAAAATAATCCAAAAACTGGGGAGAAGTTTTTTTTTCTTTTCCACCCATAATCGTCTAAGGTGCGAGAATTGAGGTCTAACAACCGACCGAACCGACTGTAACCTAAATTTACTGGACACAATTGGATTTGGATGTTTCTCTTTTTTACTCGTTTTTATTTTTTTTTTTTTGTCTTCAAACTCAGGCTGAATTTTAATACTTTGAAGTGCAGTTGGGAATTTTCTATATAGGAGAGTATAATATTGGAAAGGGTTTTCTTTCTGGGTCGGGCTTTGGGGTTTTGAGAAAAAGAGTACCTACCTAGATCTAAACATGACAGAGTTCGGGTAAGTGAATTGAGTGCTGGACGATTGAAGCCGAGAAGAAGCTTCAAGGAGCAATTGGAAACTAATCACATTAAATATTCAGTAGATTTGTCGGTTTTATGCGGTAGAAGTGAAAGAATTTTGTTTTTTTTTTTTTGTGGAAAAGTCTTGAATCCTTTATTGGAGATTGGAAGAAGTTAAGTGTTTTTTTTTCCGACTTAACTTGAGCAAATTGAACTGAAATATTCTAAGGAATGCAGAAGGGAAATAAGGCTTGAAAAGTGAAAATAAATTTTATATGTCTGAATGTCGTATATTAGAGTAAAATTTAGTGTATATGTGGTCAGAAGATTGAAAATGCATTTTGTAAGTTTGGACGTTTTTTATCGGGAAAAAAAAAGAATGCAGGATTGGATTGATATTGCAAAGATAAAAATACAGAAATGAAAAAAAAAGTTTTTGGAACTTAAACTTAAAATATCTTCCCGTTGAAAATGTAGATGAAAAATATTTTAGTATAAAAAGTTTATTTCATATAAATAGCAACAAAAGTAAGAAAATACACAATATAAGTAGACCTTACACTAATTTGTTCAATAAAAACTGACAATACAGGACTTAAGGGGAAGCTTTTTCTTAAACAGTAATACGAATGTGCGCACTTTCAAAACACTACATTAAACAAATTTTAACTTAAATTAAAATATCAAAATACTAAATTCCCTGCATGAACTGTTTTTGTAATTACATTAAAAATTTCATGCAAGGCAAATATATTTTTAAAAATCCAAAATATGATTTTTAAAAAATTTTAATTTGCAATATTATTAAGTCTTTTTGAGTGCAATTGTATTAAAGCCGATAGTGAAAAAGTCGAAAAAAACATTCTTAGGGATGTATTATACTCTTTCTTAAAAACGACTTATGGTCAAATTAATTACTACTAGAAGGTATATCATACTGTAACAACATAACTATATACAACAATTAAAATTGAATTCTTTTATTATTTATTTTATATCTTATTTTTAATGTCAAACTTTCCATTAATTAAATAATTTTGAACAAAACATTTAATTTTAAATTAATCGAATACCCTATGAAATGTATAAGGTAAAACAAAAACATACTACCCTATAAAAACAAAAGCGCAACAAAAGTTTCACTCAATTATATTTTACTCAAAAGCATTGTAAGAAAAACTCAATGACACAAACAAAAGCTCCTTTGAAGCAGTATAAAAGGACATGCACAGATCGTGGAAATCATTCTGTTTTGATATCTTCAACTGCGAAGTTCGCCGAAGCGTCCATGAGAAGGTATCAACAGCGGAATCATATGCCGATGTTGATCATTCCGCTTACTGTGCGAAGGTCCACGACCGTCCACGGGGTAGTGGTGTGAGCAGCAGAAGTATTTTGTTTTCCTATATATATATGTATATATAAGCATAACTGAGCGTTTATGGTGGTTCGCTGTGCGAAGGTCCACGACCGTCCACAGAAAATCATTATAAATGTGTATAAGATGCGTTCCCATACAAAATCACTGTCATTGTATTTTTTTAAAATAGTGTTGCCATATCTGTTTTTTTTCTATAAGAAATATTTTGTAAAATAAATATAAATTAAGATAGCGTTGCCATGCTTAATTTTTTATATAAAATATTTAATCTTAATTTAAATTTAATTTTTAAGAATAAAGTTTGTCACAGATGATTATCCCAAAAATAAATGAATCTTTTACTTATATGGATATGATTTCCTTTATTGGGCTGCCCACTCAACGTGTACTGCGGTTCTCGGACAGCATGCGCGTGGTGGAGAGTTCAACAAAGAGTTTAATGATGATTTTATTTTTCAGAAAACTGACTAATCCACGCATTTACCCCGAGCTACCTACGTTATTATACTTATTTTAGCACAGACAGACGAAATCTACTAACTAACTTATGAATAAATTTTTTTTAATTCACAAGTCATCTACAGACCTATGACTTAATGATTTTTTAAATCAAAAATTCGCAACCCTGCGTACAAAAATGATGGGCTGACACAGCCCAATGGGCATAGACAGACAGACGATCATAAATGCGAGACGCAGGTTTGATCTCTTCCCTATCATCTTCATAATTTTGATCAAGATCACAAAAATTTGTAACAGATTGAATATTTCTTTTTATAATTTCTCAAAGTATACAAAACTTAAAATAAACTGTTGAATAATACCCTACGCGTTCCCCCATTTTCAACATTTTATATTTTAAATCAATTTATATTTCAATTCCTATATTCATCGAATAGAAAAAGTGTGTAGATACATTTTTTATTTTCATACCAACGGGCTGATGAAACGTTTTTGACATAAAAAGAGCCAACTTTATATAAAACATGACCACTTAAAAAAAAAAAGGAAAAATTAATGTAAAAAAAACTAACGAATTAAGCAGCCATGATCTCACTTAAAATAATAATAATAATATTTCACTTAACTTAATACATCGTAACGCGCAGAAACAAGAAAGAAAAAAAAATTGTTAAAAATTCAATAAAATGAAAAATAAAATGATAAAGTGCGTATACGCCAGAGTGCATCACTCTTTTATCTTTAATCTTTATAAAAATTAAACTACGAAATATTGACGGCATAATTTTAGGCCGGTTATAAGAAAATAAAATCTAAAAAAAAAATGTAAAATGCAACTCTCTAGGGTTAATCCATTCATTGCTTTACATTTTTGAAATTAAAACAACATGTGTACATATATTTTGAATATAAGTAATTTACCCCACAGATATAGGATTTGTTAATCAGCATTATTGTAAGTTTTACCCGAGAAATATTTCACCTTAAAATTTTTTGTTCGCCCGAAATTTTAAAAGCTATTGTAAGTTTCACCTGAACGAAATTTATTTCGCCTACTAAATAAAATTCACAACTGGGTTGCTCTTATGTGCGAATACATTGTGGTTTTAAAGTATGCATGGTGATTACACTTTAGACTGAAAAATTGTTAAAAAATCAATATAATTATAAATAAATTGATAAAACAACAACAAAAACAACTTCTGAAACTGTTTTGATACCAACGCAATGAACAGCATCTGATTTCTAACACAAATCTCAATTTATGGGAAATTTATTTTAAAAATCGTTGCAGTGGTTTTAAAAAAAAATAATTTTTTATATATAAAATTTTGAATATATTTTTATTTTTAGTAATTATTTATGCGGGGTTTAAAAATTAATTTTGAGAAAAAAATCATTCACCCATTTTCGAAATATCGAATTTTCATAAAATAATTTTGAATTTTTTTTTTAAATCCAGAATATGATTTTTAGAAAATTTTGATATGCATTATTATTCAAGGTTATTAGTAGCTTTTGTATAAAAAATTTCATAAAAATGGATTTAACAGATAATAAGATAGTCGAAAACCCAAAAAATGGTTATATGAGAGGTACCATTTTTAAACGATAAATAATTTTTTTTTTCAAATACATAATATGATAGATCGTTCTGATTTTAATTTTAATCAAAATCGTAGGAGCTGTTTTTTAGAAAAATAAGGTTTTCAATACCGGTTTTTAAACATTTGTATGGGAGGTACCGTTATTTTTGGTTATAAGAAAAAATTGTATTTAAAATCTGCTAGATAGTATCAAAAAATTGCTGGGTGCTGAGATTAATAAAAATCGACTAAGTCGTTTTCGAATTATTAAGTTCTCAAAAAAAAATTGAAACTTTTTTAAAAATTCAAAAAAAAAAAATTTTTGGAAAATTTTTTGTACACAATTTCTTTTCTTTTTTTTTGTACACAATATTTTTAAAATTATTGTAAACATTCTCTATAAAAAGATTGATCAATATCAGCTAAACCGTTTTTGAGAAAATCGTAAATCAAAAAAATGGTTCTATAGGAGGTACCATTTAAAACCATTTTTAAGATTTTTTTTTATAAAATGGTAGCTGTTTTGTAAAAAAATTACTGAATTAAAAAAAAAAAATTGTCGGCACGTGTTTTGGAAAAATAAGATTTTCATAATTTTCCAAAAAAAAACTGTACGGCAGGTACCGTTATTTTTGGTCTTAAAAAAAATGAAAAAAAAAACGTATGGGCGGAATGCCCAAAAAACTCTAGGTACCAAGTTTAAAGTAAATCGATCGACCCGTTTAGGCTACAGCTGAAAGGACAGACAGAATGGCCAGACCCACTTTTTTTTGATTTCGCTATCATCGTAATGTGAACTGTGATCAAAATCTCGAATTCGATTTTTTTTACGAATGCATAACTTGCCAAATAGTACCACTAGTAAGTAAAAATAGTGAATGTTTTGGCTGTCAATGGCATTAAATTCACCGGAAATGAATGTTCACAATAAGTGGAATGTTTCTAGCGAGAAACTCAGGATAGGCGAAAAATATAAAGTGTCGAATTTTCGGGTTGTAATGTTTTCGGGTGAAACTCACAATAAGACTGAATAGCTAGAATACAACTTCATCTACCGAGTCTAAATTTTAAGATGTTTTTAGACACTTAATCATCATAAATTGTAAATATAAAGCTTATTGATTTCCAGCGCCACCTATTGGATCAGTAGATTTACAAAAACCTTCTCCATGGAAATACATATATTATGTAAATCGGTGTCGGATCTCCCTAACCTTACGGATATATCAACATTTTTTTTTGACATCTAAACTTACATAATACACATATACTGTATAATTTTAATTTTGTTTGTATTATAATTTTTTTAATATAAATCTAAAACACAAAAAAAGCTCATCTCTTTTTCTTTGAATAAGCACAAAATAATTGAAGTTACGTTTCATATGATTAATAATTTTAACACACTCCTAAGAGCTTAGACAATTGCGCAAACTTAAAATAAACAACAACAACAACAACAACAACAACAACAAAAAACCCCATCATGATGCAATAAACATAATGTTAGTCTTAATCAAAAAGGACTTTCGCAAAAGTTTAAACCTCAACCCCATTATTGTCGAGTCGACTTCACCTTGTGTGTTCATAATCTAAAGTCCTTTTAAAATCCCAAAAAATCCATAAACATTATCCCCAACAGCTTTACAGAAAAGAATGTCATATAATAAACAAAAATTAAATAAATAAAAAAAAAAACTTTTTGTCCTCCAGAGAATAAGGAGAGCCGCCCATTTAATTTCCATTTTCATACCCTGACGTCTATTACATTCCGTTTGAAATATTTTTATTGCTCATTTTGTTTTGCTTGTAAGCCGTTAATAATATACCAAAAATACCAACTTTATAATATATATATATTTTTTTTTATTGCTGTGTGAAGTTTTACGAGACTGTATAACCCCATCTATTTTTTCTTTGAGACAGAGAGGCTCAGTGCACAGTATATAGTGTCAGTAGGTGTATCTCTTCTTTCTGCTTAATCAACCATTTTGAATCCCTTTGCCTTTATATATTTCCGAAATTTTTTTTTGTGTGTCTGCTTGTTTCTAATTAGGGAACGGAAAAGAAAAGTTTCTCCATTGAAAAAGTTTAATGACTGCAAAATATTTTATGTTTCTTACAAAAATAATTTTTTTTTTCTGTTTAGTCGTGTTTTCGAGCGGAAAATGAAAAAGTTGAACAAAAATGAACAAATTAAGTCACAACAAAAGAAGATTTTTTTTTTTTTCAAATTTATCAACCATGAATTTTTGCTTTGGATAAAAATGAGCCACCGCCGGGCATAATATAAAATTTATGATCTAGAAAGGAGGCTAAAATATGTTTATATACAGTTTTTTTTTTTTTGTTGTATCGTAAAGAATATATAAAGTCCAGGGGCTAAAACTCAATCGTAAATATATATATTTTTTTTTTCGATATATTTATTGGAATTGAAAACTATCAATGGAATCGGGAAGGATTTTACGATTAAGCTTATTGAATTTTTGGTAAAATGGAATTTGAGATTATCGCCTCATGACGACGCGACGACGACGACGACGCACCCCCAAAGAAGACATTTTTCAATATGTCATTTGATTTTGATTTATAGAGATTTTTTTTTTTTCGATTTCATTAAAAAAGAAATTCTTTTTTTTTTTTAAGGTTTACTCTCTGTTTGGTGATTTCTTTTAGAATTGCATGGTATTTTAATACTGAAAATCGATTTGAATTTCTATTAGGTGTTGTATATAAGGATAAAACAATTTAAGTCTTAAAATGCTAAAGGTGAATCTAACGAAATCCTAGGAAACCCAATTAAAAAACACAAAATAAACCCTTTCCTCTGAAAATTTTACCAGTGTCCCAAAAGGACATTTAAGACTGATACCTTGAAAAAACTTAAGTTAGGCCCCGGTTGCACTGCTTTTGATGACTGATAAGTTCGATAATTTTAGACAAGGTATATCTACCTACCGTTTAGTTGAAATCTCAGCCTTTTTTACCTAAAAACAAAATTTTGTTTTGTAGGGGCACTACCCCTCTTGCTTCCAGAAGTGGCTTTCGAGAAGTATTATCTGTTAATAATTTTAAAACATCAAACTTGTTTTAATTGAGATTAACAATATTAAAATAGGAATTTATTATGTTAAATTTCAAGTTTCCATCGGAAAATAATTGTCATTTCCAAATTTTACCATTTAACCATTTCGTATTATCATCCTTCTGCTGAAAAACCTCATTATCCAATAAAAAAGCACCACCCTAACTTCCAACCAGGCACGTAGCCAGAGGGGGGGGGGGGGGCTTGAGGGGCTGAAGCTTCCCCCGAAAGTCTAAAATAAAAACTAAAACTTTCTAATATATTAATATAAGTATTAAAGAAATAACGAGTAGAACGTGGGCGATGTCTTCGAAGGCATCAACACTTTTGGCAGCGGTCCAAAAAAATGATTTTCTAGTAAGCCTCATTGTATGCGAAAAGCTGTGTTTAGTTTAACGGTGTCCTTATCATTAGATTTATTTTCTGCAATCGACCGCACCAAAGAAGTTCTAAATTCTCTTGAGAACATCAGAGAAAAAGCCAAAGATTTTTTCAGAGAGGCTTTTCAATCCGCATCTAAACTTGCCGAGGACTTATTTGAAGTTGAATTAAGAGCTCCAAGAACTTCATTGAAACAAACAACGCGTTCCAATCCAGAAACCTCTTCTACTGAATCCTATTTTAGAGTGTCTGTATTGATTCCTTGCATAGATTCGTTAATACAAAATCTTACGGACAGATTCATGGTCAACGAAGACGTTCAACCATCGTTTCAAGCTCTTCTCCCAGATTTTTCTGCAGTTGGGAGAGTCAACGAAATGGAAAAGCTAACATGTTACTTTGATAATGCAATTTCGTTGTCACCTGTGAAAGCTGATCGATTGATTCTTCTATCGAAGTTTTAAAATTGCTTGATATATGTGACAATACTTACTTTAGAGGTATAAACATCTTGCTTACTGTTTTGGCCTCGCTTCCAGTGACCACAGCTATTGTTGAAAGAAAGAAAGATTAAAATAGTGTCCCGAAGCGTTATGGGGAATGCAAGATTAAGCTCACTTGCTATGATATCTGTTCATTCAGATATTAATGTGGATCCAGATAAGGTGATTGATCTCATGTCAAAAAGAAAATCAAGATGTCTTCTGCTTTGAAAAAAATGTGTGTATAAAAAAAAAATGTAAGCATATGTTCGTTTGAGTACATACAATTTAAAAACTAATAAAAATCAATAAATTGGAATATATATAGTTTTTTGTTAAAAGAATTCCTCGTAAAATTTGGAAGCAAGCACCCCCCCCCCCCCCCCTGAACCAAAATCTTGGCTACGGCACTGCTTCCCACTCAGGTACCTCAAATCTCCATAAGAATGTCGGTGATAAATTCACAAATCTGTAAAATTCTACGAAACCAAATTCAAAGTCCAGAAGATTTCTCACTTCACAAAATTAACCACATATAAGCTACTTTTCCATCATCATAATATAATCTAGAGAGCAGACAGAGGATATACTACCTTTCTTTTCTCTCACATATCATGCATGACCATCGGACTTAAAAAAATTTTTTGTTGTCTAATATGCCAATGCTGTCAATGTTCTGCTTCAGTTCTGAACTTTGGGTATATTCACATTCTCAATGTGGACTTGTGATGGTATCGTTGCATGCTTATTTATGCCAAAACGATATACATACTCTGAGATATGATTTTGATTTAAGATAATATTATATATTATATATTTCCTGAAGAATTGTGGGAATATTCAACTCAACTGTATTTTTTTTTTTTTTTTTTTTAATCCGTCCCACACTACAAAGTTATGATTTTTCATGAATAATGAGATACACACATTGAAATATAATTTCATGTGAAATAAATATAAATTCCTTGATACAGTAAAACCCCATTTATCTGAAACACTTTTTTCATTCCCGAGCATTTTTCGACCAACTACCTATAAAACACTTCGCTTAAGCGAATCTCACTTCAGTGAAAAAACCGCTTACCTGGAACATATTTTCAGTTAAATTTTATATTTTCCATTGAAAAAAACTATCCTAAGTGAAAAAAAAAAATTGAATCGAACAGAACAAAAAATTTGATGAACGCTTTCACTTTTTTTTATTTTTCACCTCCACCATTTTCACCACAAAAATGACATTCTAATTTCTGATATATCAGAACCATTTTATCTATTATCTATCTATTACCTATTTTATTTAAATTTTTTGTAGGCAACTCCAAAAGATAATTTAATTTTTTTTTAACTTTAAATTTCTGATAAATGAAATTTTTAAATCCGTTGCAGTGATTTTTTTTTCACTCAATCGGGGTTCGTTTAAGTGAAAAACCCGCTTAAGTGAAAGAAATACTGTGATATGTTGCCGTTTCTCTTAAGCGGGTTTTACTGTGTCACACCAATTGCAGGAAGTCAAAATAAATTCTTCCTGGAAATAAAATATTTGTCAAAAGAAAATCGATTTAAAGAACAGTTAGGTTTTGAGATCACAAAAAAAAAGCAACATATTTGACTTTGGATAACATTATTTTTGAATGTCTTCAGTAAACAAAATTGGCGTAATCCATCTCCAAGGGCTTCAACTCTATTGTGCCTTTTTTAAATATTGCATATTTCATATCTTACTAGCAAACCCCCGCCCGCTTCTCAGGGCGTTAAAAAAAATATTTTTTTTTATTTTTTTTTGCAGCGAATGTGTTGTAATTTCTTATAATTTTTTTTTTGTCCTAAACCTTCTACCCTTATTCCTCTTTAATTAAAAACAAAAATTAAGAAAATCGGTCAACCGGTTTGGCTGGTTAGCGAACGTACACAAAACCAAACTTTAATTTATATATATAGATTGGTTAGATAAAAAAAATATATATTCAGCTTAAAATTTTTAACTACAATGTATTCCCGTTAAATCACGAATCTTACTAATAATACTCCACTGAAATATTTTAATAACAAAAATATGAGTCGTTCTCGTTAATTTTTTAAATTTTTTTTATGGAATATTATGGTTAATTGCGCCTATAGGAATATTTTTTATTTAAAATCCGTTAGATAATAGGCGTGTTTTTTTGCAACCCCGGTGGGAATTGCAGGAAAAAAACGACCACAGGGATTAGTGACAGCAACACAAAAACAAAATGAAGTTTACATACAAACTATCGATAACAAGTATATAATTTATGCCGGTAACACAGTTTTTCTGTGTGCTTAAGTTAAGCCCGGAGAATTATCTGGGTTTAGCTTAGCCCGTAAGGGATTAGTTGTTGTTGTATTTAACATGGTGATTGTTTAGCACCGACGTTGTTTTTTTCGACCAATTCCCTCCGGGCTTACAAAAAAACACGCCTAATGTTAAAAAAACGCATGGTATTAAGTTTAATAAAAATAGAAGTTGTTTTCGAAATATTGAGTTTTCAAAAAGTTTCCAAAAGATATGTCCCTGAAAATCTTGCGGTATTTAAACTCTTTTCAAAACAATCTCCGTATAAAAACAAATTGAATTGTTTTCGAAAAAACCGAAAATAAAAAATGGTTCTTTACTTACCATTTTTGGCAATTTTTTTTCACAAAAAACTAGCCTCACTTTACGTTCGGGACTTTTAAGTATCATTTTGATTAATTATAAGCACTGGGACTTTCTGGGACATCTTTTTTAAAATCAATGAATTTGAACTTGGACTCTTTTTTGTACCTGCACAAGTAAAATATATATAAATTGAATACCTTTAAAATTAATTCACTCAACTTTTTTATTAAAACATCATTATTACGTTTCTGTCATAACTGAATTTCTTGATCTATAGCAGATACTTATAAAATCACAATATTTACGTCCGTAATTCTATTTATTTTATTATTATTTATTTTGTTTTTCTGTTTATTAAATTTATGCTAGATTTACACGACTCAGTAATTGGTAGTAACGGGTGATTTTTTAGCTGGTTTGGTTTTGGCAACACTGGTTTTGACAGCTGACGTGTGTTTAGTACCTTGTGTCACTGTCAAACAGCTTCAGTTTGGTTTGCAATTTAACCATGGATCGTCTTACAAATGAACAACGCTTGCAAATTATTGAATTTTACTATCAAAATTCGTGCTCGGTTCGAAATGTTCATCGCGCGCTGCTTCCATTTTATGGTCGGCATTCTCGACCTTCTGAGCAGTCTATTCGGAAGATTTCGCACCAAATTTACTTTGTTGGACATTAAACCACCAACACGTTTACGTACTGTGCGTAGTGAAGAAAATATTGCGGCCGTATCAGCTAGTGTGACAGAAGACCGCGAAATGTCGATTCGGCGCCGTTCCCAGCAGTTAGGCCTTTGTTACAGCACTACGTGGAAAATTTTGCGGAATGATTTGGGCGTAAAGCCTTTTAAGATACAGCTGGTGCAAGAACTAAAGCCAGCCGACCTACCACAACGCCGAATTTTTGGTGAATGGGCTCTTGGAAAGCTGGCCGAGGATCCGCTTTTTTATCGAAAAATTGTGTTCAGCGATGAGGCTCATTTTTGGTTGAATGGGTACGTAAATAAGCAAAATTGCCGCATTTGGAGTGAAGATCAGCCAGAAGCATTGCAACAGCTACCAATGCATCCCGAAAAAGCCACTGTTTGGTGCGGTTTATGGGCCGGCGGCATTATTGGGCCATATTTCTTCAAAGATGATGCGAATCGCAGCGTTACTGTCAATGGTGAACGCTACCGAGCGATGATAACAAACTTTTTTCTGCCCGAAATGGAAGTTCTTGACTTGCATGATATGTGGTTTCAACAAGACGGTGCCACATGCCACACAGCACGCGAAACAATGGCGCAATTGCGAGGCGAGTTTGGTGAACAGTTAATTTCACGTTTCGGGCCGGTCAATTGGCCGCCTAGATCGTGCGATTTGACACCATTAGATTATTTTTTGTGGGGGTATGTCAAGGCTAATGTCTATAGGGACAAGCCCGCTTCGATTGACGCACTGGAAGCCAACATCCATGCATTCATTCGTGAGATACCGGCCGATATGTGTGAAAGAGTATGCCAAAATTGGACTCAGCGGATGGGCTACCTGAGACGCAGCCGCGGTCAACATTTGCATGAAATTATCTTTAAACATTAAATTGCAAGGTTCAAACTATCGATTCAAATAAATATTTCATTCATTTTTTCGAATTTGTTGTGTTTTTTTTTTTTTTTTTAAGTTCTAAACCTCTTAAAAAATCACCCATTATTTATTAAAAAAAAATAAACAGTAATTTGTCAATTCTTTTGCCAGTTTTATTACAGAAATATTCACCCTTATTCCAGAAGCGTTAATTAGCGTTAAAAGTAAATAAAACTAAAACTTTGTCGTTCCCTTCTTTCTTCACCCTTCTAACCATTTAAATGATGGTCGTTTTACTAAAAATCTAATTGCTGCTTCTAGAGCCGTGTCGTTTTATTGTTTTTTTTTTTTCGAAAAACGCCTTACGAAATAAGGGCGGTTGCCAATATGTCAGCATTAGTACTAAATCACTGCATGACTATTGAAATATTGTTTATTTATTTTTAAAATTTTTTGAAAGTATTTTTTGTTATAATTTGGTATAAAATAATCTAAATTAAAGTATTTTCAAATATTGGTGTTTTTTTTTTCTGAAATTTATAGAGGATTCTTTTTTTTCAGCCAGGAATTCTTTTGAAAATTTTCAGATCTGTTTTTGAGAAAAAAAAAAAACTAAATTCTGATATCTCAAACACCTAAAATTGATCCCATTATAGTTAATTTGTATGATTCCATTCTAATTTATTTCTCTTTAAATCAAAGAATAAACAAAAAGCTTAAGGCGTCAGTAAAAGCTGTCATTTGAAGCCATTATTAAATCAAAAATGAGTGAAAGGTTAGAAATTTAATTTGACAAGTCATCTCTCAGATGCCTTAAAGAAAATATCCCAGACACAGACTTTTTCGTCTCGCCAGTCCCCTTTAATATATTTTTTGTTTTTATTTATAAGCATGTGCCTCCGTTGCTTTATTCAACTTTAAAATTAAAAATGTGAAAATTTAAATCCTGACGTAAAAGCAAACATTATTTCTCTTCTCTTCATTTTATACATATTTTTTTATATTAAAATGTCTCGCCGCTGTTGTCTTATTTTAATAAAAAATTTCCTTTAAAAATCGCTTACTTATTATAAAAATAAAAATTAAAGTTGAACATTTTCATATAAAAAAACAATATTGAAGTAAATTTGAAAATTGCCAAAAGTATGGAACAAATTATCTCTGTATTCACAGGTTATTTATTTTTAATTATTAAAATATTAGAAGCTCCAAAAGGAATAATTTATATAATATATAAATAATTAAATTATGATAGCTTAAAAATTAAATTATTAAAGCTTTAACACCTCATTGATGCCTTTAAATTATTTACTTCAATTAGTTTTAGACAAAATGTACATGCAAACATATTTAAAAATCCTCTGAAACTTTATTTTGATATGGGTCATTTTTAAATCCATATATATATGTAGGTATTATCTCTATCAATTCTTATTCTTAATTTATTCTTTCAGTGAGTTTCACACATCCTTCGCATTATCATCAATTTTATCTTCTAATTCAATCAACTTATGAGTTGGAGTTGAATTGTATAATAGAATCATTTCTCTCTTCTTTTTTTTTTTTTTTTTTTGGTTGTAATTTATGATGGCCGGCATAAAATATTTCAAAAATAAACAATAATTTTCCAATCCATAATTCATAAGCTGTTTTCCCGCATTTCTATATATAGTTTGTGACTCTTGATCCTGATATGGCATAATAAAAAGACCCAAATCATTTTGAGAATATTTTACACTTCTTGGAGTATTTGGAGTATACATGATACACCCTCATCTCATCCCCATTTTTTTTTTGTTTTTGACTAACATCAAATTCAATCACCACTTTTCGTCTAAATATTGAATTTTTGTAGTGGTGTGTGGTGTGTGTGTCGGTGTCTGTACGTATATGTATCGAACAAAACCCTCATTTAAAGGGTGCAAATAAATAACTTTGTTAGATTTCAATAAATTGACCAAATCAACTTAATAAATGGTTTATCCGGGCTGATGGTTGGACCATCCGATATTAGGAATTTTATATCCAGTGTTGCCACAAGAAATTTTTGATCCCGAATATGTTGATGGAATAAATCTGCAAATAAAAACTATAAACAAAAAAAAAATGTGCTTCATCTCCAAAGTGACTTGATGTTTCATACCTTCAAGTTGGAGCTTAAATTAAAAAAAAAAATAGGTATAGAAATTTAACGAAAAAGGAGATAGTATAATGTTTTTGAAAATTCCACAAACGAGATGCCAACAATTTGTATGGCCTGAAAAAATTAAGAAAAATTACAAAATTCACCAATTTACTGAAATTAGTTGACTGTTTATTATGATTTAGTGGCCTTTTCAATGGTCCCACAAATGAGGTGCCTAAAATATCCAATGAGCTTGAAAAATTTTATCATTTAATTACAAATTTTCTATGGGCGGCCACTTTCCAAAAAAAATAATTGACATTTTTTAACCAATTCCTGGCCTTTTTTTGAAAATATCCCATACCATGAGGTGTTAAAATCCCGGAGTCAAATTGTTATCGAGAGGAATGCTCCTGCTTCTAGGCAGTCCAAATTATAATTATTACTGGTCATTTATCAATTGTGTAAATGTGGTAACACTGTTTATTTCATAACTAAGTGGTATACATATATACAATTTAGGAAGGTGCGCATTCGAGTATTACTCTTTGGGTGTTTTTCGATTAAAAAACTTTATTTTACCTCAAAGAAAATTTTCAAAGCTCCCTCATGACCACCATCATCATCATCATCATCTTTATTATTGCTATACCAAAAAAGCAGACTTTAAGTTTACTCAACCATCTCACGTATAAATATCTGTGTGTAAAATAGAAGGATGAAGATGCAGGAGACACAAACAGTAAGCTTATAAACGAACCATGATATTACTTTTGGAATGTTGTGTATTTTTTTTTTTTTTTGAGAAAAAATATTGATTCAATTTATTGAGGATACAATTTATAATCGAATTTATATTTCCTTTCGATTTGATTGATGATATCCGGAAATAAAATATGTGGTCCCCAGTTTTTTTTTGTAGGAATACGAATACGTTTGTAGAAATAAGAGAATCTGCGGGTAAATGTTTGCAGTGATGAAAGCAATATGGAATACCTTTAATAGATTCACTCAGAATAATTTTAAGACATTTTAAGGAAATATTAAGGAAATATGATGGTTTTGGTCACTAAGGAAGGATATATTTATCATAAATCCAAAAGATACAAACAATAAATTTTCCTGTCTATAGTAATTCAGAATAAGCTGAAAATAAAATTTAATAAAATTTAGCAAAATGGTTTTATTTCTACATATTATTATTTTCAATGAGGACACGTGTTTATTGAAATCGAAAAAGGAAAAGGTGTGAGCTCTAAATGGGCATAATATACTGCATTATATTCTTTTTAAAGAATCACTGAACTGATGTTCATTGGCTGTATAGGAGCACATTTTTAAAAATATTGGTTTGCATAGAAAAATCCTGGTACGAGTTTCTCCAAGTGTAATGTGAAGATGTTCAACGGCCAAGAGTATATTTTATAAAGGTTGATTGTTGAATTTTGGGTGTTCTTTGGCTATATCTTCTTTATTTAATTTTTCTTAGGCTTACTTTTTTGACATAATCTCTTTGTTGGGGTTCTAATTTTTAACTGGCGTCTTCACCTTAAGTGTCATATGTACTGGGCTAGAGCCTAACTGGGTGGACAAATTTGCTTTAAATGTATCAAACATGTTCAGTTAATATGAATTTAATTAAGTTATTCCATTTTTAATTGGCAAGTTCTATATAGCAATTAATGACTTCGTAAAAGAATGTAACTAGAAATAGACACTAAAAATATGGGTTTTGTAATTTTATCCATCTGTCTGCCTGTTTGGTTAAAGCATTTATTTTTTGATATGTTCCTCACCAGAACCAAAAATAAAATTCTCATGTCCCTATAACATTAAGACTGTTCACGAAAATGAAATCTCGGAGATCTCAGCCATCTCAGCAAAATTTCTCAGTTTGGCTCTCTGTGATCTCATTTTTCTGAACGCGCCTATTAAATGTAGAGACCTTAACAATTTTCAAGCCTAGTACGCAGGTGAAGCAAAACAAAAATTTTCTGTGGTCTTCAAATCAACAGTGAAAACGTAAACGAAAATACTACGGACAAATATTAATGGAGAGTTTTATCAGATGATGCGTAACAAAATTAATAGTTCGTGCAAATAATTCAGTCCGAAAAAAGAGCGGAGACTTCTTCAAATAATCTGCTGCAATCATCAATTTCGCTCGTAGAAGGGAACTGCAAAACGAAGAACAGAACGAAATTTTTCGTTTATGATTTCGTTGCGTCATTTTTGTATTGAAATATTAGTTTCGCTTTCAGCTGCGTGCTATATGCTTAAAGGCTCCCCCAAAAAACATGTGGTTGGCAATAAAAGCAACACGTTGTTATTTTTACTTACGATATATAGCCACTACATGGCAAGTTATGCATTCGTAAAAAGTTCAAAGTTGATATTACGATGATAGCGAAGTCGAAAAAAAATCTGTCCTTTCGGCTGTAGCCTAAACGGGTGGTAAATTTGGTACCAGGACGTTTTTGGGCTTTTCCACCAAACGTTTTTTTCATTTTTTTTTAAAAAACCAAAAATAATGGTAACTGCCGTACAAAATTAAGCAAATCTTATTTTTCTCAAAAACGTGCCCAAAACTTAAAAAAAGCAGTAATTTATTTTTTTTACAAAAATACTTCCATTTTATAAAAAAAAAATTCGGAAAATGGTTTTAAGTGGTAACATCCCATAGAACCATTTTTTGATTTTCGTTTTACTTAAAAACAGTTCAACTGATTTTGATAAATTTTTTTTATAGCGAATGTTTACAATAATTTTAAAAATATTGTGTACCAACATTCTTTTTTTTATTTTAAAAAAAAGTTTCAATTTTTTTTTGTTTGAGAACTTAATAATTCGAAAATGACTTAGTCGATTTTAATTAAACTCAGCACCCAGCAATTTATTTTATAGCAGATTTTAAATAAATTTTTTTCTTATAACCAAAAATAACTTTACCTCACACACAAATGTTTAAAAACCGGTATTGAAAATCTCATTTTTCTCAAAAACGGCTCCTACGATTTAGATTAAAATTTTTGTGTGAAGTAATACCAAAACGGTCTATCATATTATTGGGAAAAAATGTATCTATTGTTTAAAAATGGTACCGCTCATAGAATCATTTTTTGGGTTTTTGACTATCTCATTATCTGTTGAAGCAAATTTAATGAAATTTTTATACAAAAGCTACTAATAAGTTTGAATAATATTGCATATCAAAATTTTCAAAAAATCAAATTTTGGATTTAAAAAAAAAATTTCAAAATATTTTTTGAAAATTCGATGTTTTGAAAATGGGTGGATGATTTTTTTTTTCAAAATAAAGTTTTAAACTCCCCATAAATAATTACTAAAAATTGGCTTACCAATTTTTTTGTTTAATTATATTTTTTAATTAATTTATTTATAATTTTATTGATTTTTTTACATTTTTTCAGTCTTAACTGTAAATTCCATATACATATTTATGTATGTACTTACATAATACTTCCTTAAAGTAGACTATATTTTTAGCAGGTGGCATAAAATATAGGCTCTAATAACTAATAAATTTCTCTTATCAGATGAAAAGTTTTTAAAATTATTAAGACTTTAAAACCACAGTGTGATCGCACATAAGAGCAAGTTCGTTCGACCCAGTCGTGCATTTTATTTTTAAATGCAGACGATTTAAGTTTTTATCAGTCATTTATGACAAATAAATCTGCATTTTATGAATGACAGATCCTGGATGCGTTCAGAAATATATCTCCAAAGGTGGAAACACAAGAAGCATAGATTTTTCGAACAGAAGTTTAATGCAGTATAATTTTAAATTGTCTCACTATAAAACATTGGGCTGATGCTAAAATGGATGGACCAATTTTCTGTGTTAATACTTTTTACAATTATAATGACAGTGACATAACGTTCTAAATAAATGGAAAATATGAAAAGAAAAAATATTTTGTTTTGAGTATAGATCCTTTAATTTCAAGTTTTGTTGCTTCTTTGGGAAGAGTTTTAGTTATGGACATCGGCGAGCTTATCTCAGGCAGGAAGAAAAAACGTCACAACCTCTTCAAAACCAAACTTCAGCTGAGCCATGCGCTGAGCTGAGCGACAAAAAAAAACGGCAAAATGGCGATCTAGAAACTTCCACTTTTGCATCGAGGTATCAGAATCTTTCTAGATAAAAAGAATCTTTTAAATTAATGTATTTTAAAAATTCCAATTGCACGTTAAGTGTAAACCTGAGATTGTATTTCATTAATCATTTCATTTAACCTTGAAAAATATGCATTAAATAAGGCCTGCAATAAGTATGTATTTCCAAACTGTCTGAAGCAATATGAAAAAAAAAATTATTTTCATCCAAAATTTTAAACATTTAAAGAAGTACCTAATTTTTTAGAAAAATAAATTGTGTATAGATATTGTGTCAAGGTACTAACTATTTCTTTCAAGTTTCCAACTCGAAAATGTGAAAATGTCATGTCTTTCATTTTGTTCTTATCAAATTGCTTCAGGTAAACTTAACCCAATACCAAAGAAAAAGAACAAAAAAAAAAAAAAAATATATATAAACATTCCATGAAGTTCCTTACCTCCATCTCTCCTGCATCTCTACCTCCCCGTCCCCATCTCTTTCGTTCGTTCTTTTTCATCTGCAAAATTGAATTGTAAACGTGTAATAAACCAAAACAAAAATGTGTCCTGTCCAAGCAGGTGCAATGTCTATGGCAAGATTTCAGTATTTTATTTTTGTTGCTGTTGTTGTTGTTGTTGTTATTTGGAAGAATTTCTTGAAGGAAGAACTTTATCGTAATACTGCACCATACACCTACAAATGCACATACAACTTCCAAACAACACCAACACTACACTCTACCGCTTGACAGGTGATATGATGCGGTTGTGAAGTTTTGTTTTCTTTGAAAGAACCAGCACCACATCATGGATCCAGGACTATACACATGGATGGAGTGAAGTAAAATATATTTTACCTTCTTATCTAAAGAGCAGCCGCTGCCCTATAAGAAAAATATCTTATTTAAGTTTTTCTTCTTGATGCCATTTTTTTATAATATGTAACCGTAGTCGTATATAAGTTATAACAAAAATGTCACCTTGCCGTTTGGAGAGTTTTCTTTCAAGTATGTGACATTTAATTTCAATCATAAGTTGACATAAGCACTCCTTGTGTGCTGTGTGCCTTGCCTTGCCATGCCATGCCATGCCACACACAAGAAGACGACACATCAACAGAACACAACGCACGCCAAGGTGACATCGGGTTACTTTAATCGGATTTTAATGTTAAGGTAGTTAAGTTGAAGTTTGTTGTTTTTGAATTAAGTATATGCACATTTAAGGACTTTCTAGGAAGTTTTAATGCTAAATGTATTTATTTTTTCTTAAGGCCCATTTATATGAGAGCCAGAGCATGGTATCTAACGAATGAATATGTTGGGTTGTTTTTCTGTGAAATATTGTGCACTAATATAGAATCTCTATAACATTGTCAATGTAATTTTTTTTATCTTCCATAAAACATAAAAAATAAAACCTGATGTAACTTTTTCAATTAACATAAAACATTAAACTTTACCACACACATGCCGCCGCCGCCGACGCATATGGAAGTCCTAAAAAACGATCTCAGGAGAGATATCTAGATGTATGGAGATGTGTTTTTAAGGGCAATAATTTGTGTCAAAAGTTTTCAATTTTATTACTGTTAGTATCTCATCGTGCATACAGCATACCTTACCTACACTCGTAAAAAACCCAAAATGATTTGTTTCTATTTTGTTTCGACTACAAAATGATACATTTTCCTCATTTATAAAGTTGAAGACATTATCATAGGTTTCCTTTACTCTCTTCCATGCTTAAGCTGTGACATTTTAATCAAATTTCTGTGCTTGCAACAATTTCTTCTCAGCCTTCTTCGTCCCTTGCTGCATACCCGACTCCCACACACATACACACACATAAAATGTATGTAAAATGTGGTGCACTCCTGTGGTATTATTTGTGTCATGAGTGTCATGGTTTTAAAATTCTGCATAGTCAGCCAAGAATCCTTTGGCAATTACAGCCGACTTTGGTAAAAAAAGGGATCAAGTATACTCACTTTCATATTATTGGGTATGAGTGTGGGTAGGAATTTTAAGGGAGTATCTCTATATGTAGGTATGTATATGAAAAAGGAAAATCCCTTTTGGCACACAAAACGACGAAGAGATTCACCAAGTCAAATGCATATTTTATAACAAACACCGGTTTGACAAAGGAAGCCTTTCAACACCACTTGAAGATAGGAATGACTTATAGAAATATTTAAAGTGAAGGTGTTTTGATTCAGCATTTAAATTTTTGTTTTTGCTTAAAAAAAAAAAACTAAAATAGTTTTGATTGATTAGAACTGAAAATTATTAAAATGCATACAATTGGGTTGCAAGTAATAAACAACTTCTGAAATTGTTTTGACAGCAACACGATGTACACCATTTGATTTCTTAAACAAATTTCAGTTTAATAATACAAAATTTAAATTTTTTATAAATACAAAAAAATTATATACCTAGCTACTTTTTCAGTTATTAATTAATTAGTCCAGTGTTTATTTGGCAAAGAATTCTATGGGATTTTTTAAAAATCTTATTAGAGCCGTTTTAGGGTTGGATAAGGTTTAAAAAAAAATCCAAAAAAATACAGAATTTTCAATAATAATTTTGAAATTTTTTTAAAAGCCCAAAAAATGTTTTTATGAAAATTTTAATATGTAATATTGTTAAAACCTTTTTGAAGCTTTTTTGTTCACAAAATTTAGTTAAATATTTGTAATAGTTAATAAGACTTTCGAAAATCAAACAAAATTTTCTTATGAGGAGAATTTGTTCCTTTTAGTTGGTAAATCATACTAATATAAGGGAGTCGTTTTTAAGAAAAATAAGATTTTCCTTAACGGTTTTTAAACATGTGTATGGTAAGTGTCGTTAGTTTTGGTTATACATATATTGTATTAAAATTTTTGTTAAAAATCAGCTTGATGTTTGATAAACAGGTCAACAGAGTCCTTTTTTAAACACTTTGAATGATCATATTTCTAGAACCAGACTTTGCATAATCTCTTGGGTTACAGGTGTGGATACAGTTTGAAAAGACCTTTCTTTTGTTACAAATTCCGATCGGTTATGGAAATATTTTTGAAAAAATCATTTTAGGGCCAATTTGTCAACAAAATTGGCGAGTTTCTATTTAGCACTGAAAACATATTTAATTGGGTTGAGTCGAAATAAAGTAATTACACTTTGGATAGATACATTTCAAAAATTAGACCTTGTATAAACTTTTGATTCTCATTTTTAGAAAGATCTTGAAAAGACAAAAAACCACCTTGAAACGTAGCCACTTATATTAAGCCAATATAAATATATAAAAAAAAGAACTTATTTAGGGTGTGGATCAAAATTAAGTAAAATGAAAAAAAAAAAATATTTTTAAATTTCTTATTGTTTAGTCTTGGGATATCTAGATGGAAAGATGGAGTTTATAGATCATCATTCATCACTCTGCCATTTTTTGAGCCGCCTGTACTTTTAACTTCAGGATTCGGACGATTCTTTTGTCTGCTCATTTTTACTTGCGATATATAGGTACTATATATATATCAAGTTATGCATTCGTAAAAAAAATTGAACTCTAGATTTTGATCAAACTTGACATTACGATGATAGAGAAGTGTCCGTCTGTCTGTCTGTCATTTCGGCTGTAGCCTAAACGGGTGGATCGATTTTTTTTAAACTTGGTACCTAACGGTTTTAGGACATTCTCAACACACTTTTTCATTTTTTTTAAGACTAAAAATAACGGTACCTGCCGTACAATTTTTTTAAACCAAATTATGAAAATCTTACAATAAAAGTTTACAATAATTCTAAAAATATTTTGTACCAAACATTTTTTTTTTTGATTTTTAAAAAAAGTTTAAAAATTTTTTTTAGAACTTAATAATTCGATTATGACTTGGTCGCAGCCGTTTTTTGACAGCAGACAGCGGATTTTAAATAAATTTTTTTCTTATAACCAAAAATAACGGTACCTCCCATACAAATATTTCAAAAGTCTGTATTTAAAATCTCATTTTTCTCAAAAACGGCTTCTACGATTTTGATTAAAATATTTGTATGAACTAATATCAGAACGATCTACCATATCATGGAAAGCAAAAAAAATGTATCTGTCTTTTAAAAATGGTACCTCTCATAAAACCATTTTTTTTTGTTTTCGACTATCTCATTATCTGTTGAAACAATTTTAATAACATTTTTTACGCAAAAGTTCCTAATAAGTTCGAATAATATTGCATATCAAAAATTTAAAAAAATCAAAATTTGGATTTTTAAAAAAATTTTCAAAATTATTTTTTGAAAGTTAGCTAATTTTTCAACTCTGCGTTTATGAGTACTAAAAATTGGAGTATCAATTTTCTTTTCTTAAAAATATATTCAAAATTTTATATACATACATATGTAATTATGTAGGTATAAAAAATTAATTAAAAAAAAAACCGCTCCAACGATTTTTCAAATTTTTTTCTCATAGATTGAGATTATGTATAAGAAATCACTTGATGTACATTGCGTTCGTGCAACCCTGTCGTGCATTTTATTTTTTTTGAGCTTAAGTCAATAGTTTCAGAAATTATCTCATTTCATTCTGATTTTTGTAAAAAAAAAAACGGCTATAGCTATTTTATTATCGAATGTTTCATATAAGACTGAATTATCCCTTCAAAACTTGTTGGAGTTTTATCAGATTCTTCGATAGTGCTTTTTAGAATCGATCTTCTTTTAGCAAGTTAAGGGGTGCATTTATGGTAGTTGCTCTTTTTCAAAAAAAAAGCCAGAATAACTCAAAAAACATAATTTAGATCACAAATTCGTGAATCTGAGCACTACTTTCTATATGATTGAAATCCTCGTTCTTTTCGGGAAGATAGACAGATGGCAATGATTTGAGAATCGAAGTATGTTCAACATAGGCTATAATGATGTGGAATTTGTTTCCATTCCTTTTGTGATTAGGTAACTAACTAATAGTTAATCTGAAGACTCAGGGGTGTGAATTCATCCCCTTGATTCCCCTTTTATCTAAGCCACTGATCAAAGAAAACTTTTCCGGAATGAATTATGAAAACAAAGCAATGTAGATGAAAAATTCAAAGTTTTACCAGTTAATTCTAGAGTTTCCAAATTTCTGAGTTTGACAGTAACATCTAAACTATGTAATACTAATAAATCTGGCCCAAGTTAATTTATTATTAGAAAATATCGAAACGGGAGAAACCAATATCGCTTAGTTTCTAATGAGTACCAGCCCAAACAACAAAACACCTTAATTACAAACTAAACGTAATTACATATTTCTACAAATTTAGTTTTCAATTTGTACCAACGATTTAACTTATTCAAATACAATTAATACCTAACGAAATGTATGTATTTGACGTACATGATTAGGTATGTATGTATATATTCTTTTAAATAACCCAAAGGTGCTAGAGCTGCCTTCGTGAATTATAAATAAAATAAACAACATCTAGTTACTCAAAAACATCTAACCCTCATATACTACGTAGGAAGAGTGAATTCAATTGTTAAACAATTGCAATATAAGTTTGCAACTTTATTTCATACAAATTCAAATCATTCATTCACCACGATTTCTATCTAAAATTTCATCACTTAACCCTTAAAAACTCTTTTCCTCTCTTATATTATATAAAATACATACAAAGGTTATACCTACTAATTGCAGTTTGCATGAGCTTTCTTTAGTTCATATATGGCACGATATGAGTCCATTAAGTAGAAATCTATCTTTATTTATATACATATATATATTTTTACATTTCCAGATTCACATGCACACGGATCTAATTTCGCACAAATTCCATTCCATCATTGAATTTTCAATTTTTCAGTTTAAGTTTTTAACGGATGTGCATTGAGGATAAACTATAAATGCAACCATAATCAACTCTTATGGGAGTTTTAAACATCACAATTTTTCGAAAACCAATACATATACATAGTTCGTAGAGAGCAACTGTAGCTGAAAACGATGAAAAATACTTTTGGGAAAAAAGAGAAACGTTTCCATGAGTGTTTCCATGACGACAAATGTGGGTACAGGTAAATGAATCTATGTGTATGTAGATGGAGAACATAAATGATTTCAAATAAATCTTTTCTAATGGATCATGGATAGGTTTTACCTCAATTTTAGATTAGTTTGCAACAACGCAATAAAAAGGGTGTTTTTTTTACTTTACTGGAAATAATTAATATTCATTATTTTTGGGTTCCGAAAGTATAAAGCTAAATAAAATACACAATGCCATACATTTTTAATGAAAACTTTGCCATTAAGTGTGAAAAACAATATCATTCAAATGGCCGGCACGGGAAGATTCGCAGCATGCGATTCTTTTGAAGTAATTTTTAACCACTTTTTCGCACATTTTGGGCGCTATCTCATCTCGGCCATAACTTGAGTAATATTGGTTTTTAATGCGTCTAGAGTTCGGGGATTATTCGTGTAAGCACGGTCTTTTGCGTAGCCCATTGAAAAATCTAACGGTATCAAATCGCATGATTTGCAACATTTGCACTTGATTTTCGATTGAGCGTGGATTACGATGATGCACATGCCTTAAGACTTCAATTCCACTACCACTAAATTTCTTCACAATTTTACCGATTGCTTGCGTATTCGGTCGATTATGACGACCATAATCATCGCGTTGTTCGATTGTTAACAGGGTTGCGAATTTTTGAATTAATAATTCATTAAGTCATAAGTCTGTAGATGACTTGTGAATTAAAAAAAATTTAATTCATAAGTTAGTTAGTGACTTATGAATTAAAAAAAAAATTTAATTCATAAGCTAGTTGGTAGATTGGAAATCCTTAAGCTTGTTTTGACTACATAATTATTTTGAATCTATTTTTAGCTTTCAAATCTGGTTTATAAATCATAAAATGATCATGATAGCTTATAAATTTTCCAATTCATAATTTTTCTAATCAGAATTCATCCATTAGCTTATGAATTAAATTTTTTGAATGCATAAATCACTAACTACCTTGTGAATTAAAGTCAAGCTTAAGCTAGAAAGTGACTTAAGCTTTTGCAACTCTGATTGTTAAGCGATGCATTATCGTAAATGACAAACATTCAACTAATATTATGATACTTCAAATGACAGCTGAGTTAAAAAACTTGAAACCACGAAATAAATGACCCGTTATAAAAAAAAAAAAAATATATTTTTTATTAGTTTGATGTAATGTATGGAGTCCCAATCGTCCCTAGTTAAGAAATGTTTTGCCAAATTAAATTTACTTAATTAGTATTATAAATTTAAATCGGCTTCAAATAAATATCTTAAATTTGCAAAGAAAGTCTTTATTCTGAATTTTAATTACTTCAAGCTTTTAAACTTTAACTAGCTATCAAAACGTGCTTTCTAGCAATTGCTTATCGCAACAAGTTATAGCTTATTTTACCAATATTTACCTTAGTTTTCCTGTTTAAATTTCAATTGACTTTGACTTATAAATTTATAGCATCATTCCCATATCAATCTTAACGGAAGAAAGCTAAGTTATACTCTTGAGACAAATAAAATGTTATTTTTGAACTGAAGATAAAGCGTACAAATTTACTACATAGAAGTAATTGCAAGCCATGAATTAGAAAAAATCTCGAGATTTTGATCAAACCTGATATAATAATTCGGCAAAATCCTGAAACGCAGCTTCCTTACAATTATTACAATTAGGTACTTTATTTATTATAGGTACTAAGTTTAATCAAAATCTGTTAAGTCGTTTTCCAGAAAATTTGAAAAAACCCTAAATCATTGTATGGCAGCTATCCGTTAAAGTTGACCTAAAACAGAAATTCTAATTTTCTCTTAGAGAAATCACATAAAAATGTTCTGTACCAAATTTGAAGCAAATCGGTTCGCCCATTTAGGCTCTAATTCAAATTACAGTGAACACACAGATCGACGGATAGTATGATGAAACTTACATTTTTGGACTTTTCTATCATCGTAGTATGTATAAATTTTGATTACAACATCGAGTTCATTTTACACGAAACCAAAATTTCCTAAGTAAAAATTATCGAAAGTCCTATGATGAAAAAAAAAAACACCCTTTTGTTCATCAATATTTTTTGTTAGTGCAGATTCTTAATAACATATACCTACTGTTTTGATTTAATGGACAAATTTTTGACGGACCAATTAATATACAGCAAATATTACAATTTTACAAATGAAATGGTCCATTGAAGAATGACCCAATTAGATTTGCTTACAATCATAAATGTATCAATTAATTTTTAAATTAGTTATTCACACGGTATATAATGGTGATTTTATTGCAAATTAGTTATCAAACAACACCCTTGCAGCTGGTTGTAATATCTGTGTGGGGGTTTTCGTTCTATAAGCCCATGAGAAACATTAAATCTGAAATTAAAAAAAAAAGCCCTTCGGTTTTAATTGCCAATTTTATTATTAATAAATGTTTAATATAGGATTGAGGAAACATCAGATGGTGATTTAGAATTATTATTGGACACTGAGGAATTAAATTTTAGTAGAAACAAAATATTTATATTTGCAAAACAAAATGGAGATTGCTTACTGTATTATTGTCATTAGTTATGTTTTTTTGCCTTAAAATTCATGTAGCAGTTATTAATTAAAAAAAACTGTAAAATGTAGATTTTCACGTTTTTCAATTTTGAGGAACAATATTATTTTATTGAAATATGTAACTCGATTTAGTAATACAGTAAAACTCAATTAAGCAAAACTCGCTTAAGTGAAAAACCCGCTTACCTGAAACATATTTTCAGTTAAATTTTATATTTTTCATTGAAAAAAACTCATTTAAGTGAAAAAAAATTGAATCGAACAGAACAAAAAATTTGCTGAACGCTTTTACTTCTTTTTTATTTTTCACCTCCACCATTTTCACCACAAAAATGACATTTGAATTTCTTATACATATGTCACAACCATTTTATTTAATCTATGTATTATCTATTTAATTAAAATTTGTTGTAGGCAACTCCAAAAGATAAATTCAATTTTTTCTAGCTTTAAATTGCCGCTTAATGAAATTTTTAAATCCGCTTAAGTGAATTTTTTTTAAGCATTGTTCGGTTAAGTGCAAAACGCGCTTAAGTGAAAGAAATACTGTGACAGTTTGCCGTTTCTCTTAAGCGAAATTAACTGTAATATGTATAAAAGGTTTTTGGGTTTGAAAAAAATATATAGTACCATATTGTCAGTGTTGCCATTGTATCTAATTGCCATATGTATTTTTTTTAATAACTAAACTATATGCCGGTAAGACCTAGGGTTTTTTTTTTTAATTGCAACCTAAATTGCACCATGTGATAATTAATGGATTGAAAAAAACAAACTGAACTCAAAATATATATCAAACTTGACATTAGAACTTGGTTCCTAGCGGTTGGCTCCACAAATTTTTCTAAAAAAAAATAATATTAAATTTTAATAATTCAACAATTTGTTGGTGAACAAAAATTATAAAAAAAACATTTATTTTTGTTTTGATTTTCTCGAAAACTGTTCGACTGATTTTGAATCTTTTTTATGGAAAAAGTTTAAAATGTCTTAATAGTATTGTGTACCAAAGTATTCAAAAAAATATATTTGCCTATTAAAATATTCGAAAAATGTTATTTGTGTAGGTACCAAAATATTCGAAAAAATATATATTTTTTTTAATCTTTGAAAATCTTTGATTTAAAGTTTTTTTTTGTAAACTCTATATTTCGAAAACTACTTTTTCGGTTTTTATTATATTTGGAGACAAGTAGTTTTTTTTTTTTTTTAATAAAATTTATAATATTTTTAACAAGAATTATTCCTATACTCAAAATTAACGACAGCTACCTCCCATACACTATAACTGTTAAAAACTAGGTTCATATTATTTTTCTCGAAAACGGCTTCTTCGGTTTTGATTAAAATTTTATTTTACAGAAACAAATTTTACATTAATTAATAGTGTCCGACCGAAGGTCGATTTTCAGCCGAATTATTAGGCCGAAAGAAAATCTTCGGCCGAAGCCGAAGCCGAAGCCGAAGCCGAAGCCGAAGCCGAAGCCGAAGCCGAAGCCTAAGGTTGAAAAAAGTCAAGAATTCTCCTTTCCAATTGGATAAAAATATTATTTTTATTAAAATTTATTGCTTAAAAAACATAAGACAAATAAAATAAAAATAACTAATAACTAATTAGTTATTATAAAGAAAAAAGAAATATATAATTCATTTTTAGTAATAATTTTTATGATGGCAGACATGTGTTTTGAAATTTTTGAATACCTACCGAAGAAAAGATTGCAATCTTTTCTTCGTTATTCAAAAATTTCAAAAATTGAAATTTTTTCCGGAGCCTAGTACGATGCTCGATATAATAAACAGATTCTTCGGCTTCGGCCAAAACTTCGGCCTAAAATGCCGAAGCCGAAGGTTTGGCCGAATGTTGTTTTTTTGGCCGAATTCGGCCGAAGCCGAAGCTTCGGTCGGACACTATTAATTAATTATTAACAGCACCAGTAGAACCATTTTTGTTATTTTCGGCTATCTCATTACCCGTTAAAGATTTAATAATATTGCATGTAAAAATTAAAAAAAAAATTGGATGTTAATTCAGTTAAGGAAAATTTTCAGTTATTTTTTGAAAATTTGATATTTTGAAAATGAGTCAATAATTTTTTTTTTAAATAGTTTTTAAACTTCGCATTGATGAATACTAAAAAATGGCATACCTATTTTTTCTAAAAAAAATGTTTTCAAAATTTTACAGAAATAAAAAGTTATTTTTTTTTTAAACCGCTTAAACTATTTTTAAATTTTTTTTTCATAAATTGAAATTTCTTTAAGAAATCAGATGCTTTACATTGCATGTCAAAAAATTTCAGAAGCTGTTTAATCAATTTATTTCTAATTATACGTCATATTGATTGACATATTTTTTTAATTTAAACTGTGAATTCCACGGTGTTATATTTTTCATATTGATGCCATCATATAATACTACCTTAAACTAAAATACGTTTTTTGCAGGTGGCATAAAATATAAGCTCCCATAACTAAATAGATATATAGTTTTTAAAACATTAAGGGCCTGTTTCACAATGTAGAAGTAAAGTTCTGATTAGTTAGTTGATGTATAAATATTGGTACAGGGTCAAAAGTCCACGATTCAAAAAAAATTTTTTGTGAATTATTTAACTTATTCGAGTGATGGGTCACAAGACAACAGTGATTTTTGCTCCTCTAGACTTATGACCCTGTGCAAATATTTTTATGTCGAGTTACTAATCAGAACTTTACTCAAACATTGTGAAACAAGCCCTAACACTTTAAAACCCTAGTGTGCTCGTACTTAGGAGCAAATTCGTGCGACAAAGTCGTGCATTTAATTAAGGCAGATGTTTTTTAAAAGTATAAGTGCTTGTTTCACGATCTCTGAGTAAGCAAATCAGAACTTTATTTGATAGATTTTTCTACAATTTTATGTCAAAGAAGTTCTAATCAGCTTACTTACAACTTTACTCAGAGATTGTGAAAACAAACCCTAAATATTTTTGCTTGCTTATTAAAATTAAAAAAAAAAAATAAAAGTTTTTGATTGTTAAAAATATGGAAATTTATTGGGCCCTATCGGGGATCTCCCAGGGAATTTTATTTCCAACGGAAAGTTTCATTCCCAAGAAATATTTCTAGTTATCGTGAACTTCCCTCGGAATAAATTTTTCCCAGGGAAAAAACTACCAACATTCAAAAGACAAAATTATTTTCGGAGATCAATTTCGAATTGTGTACAGTGTTATTAGAGGATCATAATTAAAAAAATTAAATTTAAGCTGAAATTCCCTTTACAATAAAACAAAATATCCCAAACAAATTCCCCATCCATGTGAAGAAAGCAATATTGGGTGCGATCATTTCAACTGAATTGTATAAAATTGCATAAAATTGTCCTCTTCGATACCTTGCTAAGGTACAACAAACAAAATAATTGAATTTTTCATGTTGCCAATTATATTTTTCCGTTTGAACGAGGTGTTAAATTTCGCAGAAGAACAAAATTCCTCTATCTGAAAACACTGTCCAGTGTCCACACATCGTCACTCGTCAGGCTTAGTGCATGTCTGCGTTTTTTTTGCTGAAGGTGGGTACCAAAGAGGAGTCGGCAAGGACCACGATGGAGTCTTGCCCAGTCAACATTCTGTGAAGTTTTGTCGAACTTCCTTAACATTTTCGAGGAAAAGCTTTGTCCAGAATAGATCAAAATTCAAACCGCGGAAGAGCAAAGAAAGAAAAATTTATATTTTTTCGTAAAATATAAACTGAGTGATCTTTTTCTTGGTTTTGCATTTTTCGTTTTTTGCTGCAAGAAGGTAATCAAAATAAAGATGCATTTCGGCCAAATTTTGCCAAATCTTATTTACCCTGTAGGTAGTAAATCCAGTCTCTATAGTATTCTTTTCCATAATACTGGTTCTATTTTGATTTGATTTGTTGAGTTCGTCCCATAATAAAATTAAAAAATTGTGTTTATTTATCAAAAAAGTTTCAATTCCTCCGTCTCGCCTTAATTTCTCCACCAAAATAAATGGGAAAAAATTCCAGAGAAATTACAACAAATTTCCCATGGAAATATTGTTCACGATAGCAATAAATTCCGAGGGGAATTTCGAACACCATTAACGATACGAATTTTTCGAACGTGGGAAATATTTCCCGGGAAATGTCGTTCGCGATAGGGCCCATTATTTTAGAAATTCGATCTATTTAAAAGAGGCTGATGGATTTATTTGAATTTTTGCAGCTATTTAAAAATACCTAAAACTGGAGTACTAATTTTTTTTCTTTAAAATTTGTTATAAAATTATATATAAAAAACTGTTTTTATAATTTTAATAAAAAAAAAATTTCCCATCATATAGAATTTTATTTTTTTACGTTTTATTTCTTCCTTTTTAATTTAAGTAAGTTTTTCTATAAATTTCACATGTTTTTGTATCTACTGTTATTCTTAAACATTACAAGAAATTTAAACTATGCCAGAGCAAGTTTGTAGAATCCTGTCGTGCATTTCATTAATTTGAATTTTCCACACTTTATACATTCACTTGATTTCCATTTAAAAATTCATTAAGTTAATTTTAAAGACACACCACACGTGCATATGTTATACATATGTATGTATGTATATTGCATATAAAACGTTGTCGACTTGACATCATCAGAGATGCATATCCGCATAACCCACGTTTTTGTTTTATCGTTTCAGATGAATTTACGTGCGAAATTAAACTTTTGAAAAACTATTTCTCTCGATGTCAGTCGCGTTTCGAGGCAAACTAACACGAAAGTTCATACAATTCAACCACATATTATTTGCAGTGGCAGTCATCAACAAAATGACATTCTTTCTGCAACTGTGTATACATATCTAGGTTGCACATAAGACATAAGTTTGTGGTTTAAAAAACTGTACAATGTTCACAATCTAAGTCGTTGAGTGATGGGTGAGTAAAATAGTTTTTAATTGTTTTTATTTAACCAACTGTAGTTAATTTCAAAACATATTCAAAAAATGCAATAAAACAGAACATCAAAATGTATTGATTCAAAATTAAATAAGGTCTGTTTTTAAGGTTAAAGGCTTAAAAGACTAACAGTCGTATTTATTAGATTTCCTTAGAATACTCTTGGACAGTTGTCCAGTTAGCCATTCCCTAAATAGTTGGACATCTCTTTATTTATAAACGCATTCCAACAGTGGCCTACAATGTTCTCATACACTCATTCACATCCCTGTAATCTGTCAATTTCGTGAGCATTTGGATACGTTCAATGAACATTTCGTTCATTTGAGGATTATTTTTCAATTTTTTGTTCATTGAACGTACCCACTTTAGAATAGGTTTGGACAACTAATTTCAGTCTCTAAGTTAGACACTCGATGGAACATGATTATAAATAAGGTTTTCGACTTGGACAGCTGTCCAAAATTCAATATACTTTGGAATGGGTTTATAAATACGACTGTAATATTTTAAGTCCAACAGTTAGAACTATTAGAATTATAGGATTTGTAGGGAAACCATAACTAGTGGGCCATCTAGTAGTTTCTTTTTAAATCATAGGTTATTTTGACACTGACAGCTATTTCCCGCTCGACAAAAAGTCAGTATCACTAGTCACTACCTCCACGGAATGAAATGAGTCGCTTTAAGCTTATTGAAATATTAAAAACTTATTTCAAAAATGAGTGCTGAGTGGCCCAAACAGTGCGTTTTTAAAAAAAAAGAAGTTTTGGCCGAAATGAAGCACCCACCGCGCCTGCTGTACGCAAGTTTGTGCAAAAAGTTCGCTAGCAGACAACACTCATGGTCCACATCGTTGTCGTATGGTGTGCATGTGCACAAACGAGAATGTTGATTGTGGAGTGGTAGCATCATTGGACCATTTTTTAATCGATATTTTGCGCACCAAATTCCAGTGCCGTAGCCAGGATTTTGGTTCGGAGGGGGGGGGCTTGCTTCCAAATTTTACGAGGAAGTCTTTAAACAAAAAACTATATATATTCCAAATTTATTGATTTTTATTAGTTTTTAAATTGTATGTACTCAAACGAACATACATATACATACTTAAATTATTTTTTTAAACACACATTTTTTCAAAGCAGAAGACGTCTTGATTTTTTTTTAACATGAGATCAATCACCTTATCTGGATCCACATTAATATCTGAATGAACAGATATCATAGCAAGTGAGCTTAATCTTTCATTCCCCATAACGCTTCGGGACACTGTTTTAATCCTTTTCATAGTTGAAAAGGTTCTTTCAACACTAACTGTGGTCACTGGAGGCGTGGCCAAAACCGTAAGCAAGAAGTAGTTTATACCTCTAAAGTTAGTCTTGTCACATATATCAAGCAATTTTAAAACTTCGATAGAAGAATCAATCGATCAGCTTTCACAGGTGACAACGAAATTGCATTATCAAAGTAACATGTTAGCTTTTCCATTTCTTTGACTCTCCCAACTGCAGAAAAACCTGGGAGAAGAGCTTGAAACGATGGTAGAATGTCTTCGTTGACCATGAGTCTGTCCGTAAGATTTTGTATTAACGAACCTATGCAAGGAATCAATACAGACACTCTAAAATAGGATTCAGTAGAAGAGGTTTCCGGGTTGGAACACGTTGTGTGTTTCAATGAAGTTCTTGGAGCTCTTAATTTAACTTCAAATAAGTCTCCTAAATTCAATACAAAATTGTATGCACACCTAAATAGTCTCTTGTTTCTTAACGAAGTGTTTTCAAGTAGTTGAGAACTTCAAATAAACTATACCTACCTGGATAGTCTCCTTATTTTTATAGATTTGAATTAGTATATTAGAAAGTTTTAGTTTTTATTTTAGACTTTCAGGGGGGGGGGCTTCAGCCCCTCAAGCCGCTCCTCTGGCTACGTGCCTGCCAAATTTCTAAATCTTGTTATCAGCTGTCTTGGCGATGTCAATTAGCCACCTCGGAGCAGCGAAGGACCGATATTATGCCAACAATCTGGAAAAGATTCAAGCACTTAAGGCCAATATCATCCAAGCAATCCGTGAGCTATAGCCCGAAACAATCAACAAGGTCTTGGAAAATAGGAGTAACAGAATGCGTTACTGCGAAGCCAGCCGAGGCAACCACTTGAACGACGTTGTATTCCATAATTAATGGAAATGTTTGCTCTTTACTAATAAAGCCATATTATATGAAACAAATTTAATTTTGTTCATTTTATTGCATTTTTATAAAGAAACTTGTATTTGATCCACCCTGTATATCGATAGTTTTATAAGAGCCTTTCAAAAATATACGTAATAAATATATTTATTAATTAACAATTTTGTAAGCTTAAACCAAAAAAGTTACCACGAGCGCCCCAATCTGCCTTTAAATTAGTTGTATTTTGTATTGTCATTAATTAATTCACATCAAAATGATCTCAGCGAAACATTCAAAATTGATTTAATAAATTTGTAAACCCCATCATATACAGACTGATGAGTGATGACATTGCTGGTAGGTAAGCAATGATATCAACCATTTTAACTTTATATAAATCATTCAAGACATGTTCTCAACTTTATGGAAGAACTAATTATTTTCATTTTACCTGAATCTATATACCTACCCTTATTTTGTTTAAATATAAGATTCAAAGTCAAACCCAGACAGAAAACTAAAGTATGTGTATCATTGTATCGATTTCAATGTTTCTTCCTAGAATTGTCTCATTCAATGTATTCATCTCATCATATATAGTCAAATCCAAAAGCCTGTAAAAAAAGCCTTCTCAGCTTTATTGACCTTATCTTCTATATACATATACTCGTATAAGTATGTACATATGTATGTTAGTCTGGAGCAACAACCATTAGTCTTAATTTCCTTTACTTTTTCCAACTTGAACTTGAAATGAAACCAACACATTGTATAGGATTGGTGTTGGTGATAATCGTTTCAGAAATCCCTTTGCATCACAGTTATTTTGTTTCATTCAACCCTGAACATATATGTATGTATGTATGCATGTATGTATGTATATATATCCTTAAATACATTTAGATTTACCCAACGACCGTCATTGTGAACCCAGTTGTTGTTCGCAAACGACGCTGAATTCACATTTAAATTCTATTAGTATCATGTTCCTATTATGTTGAACCTATGTATAATTATTTGAATTTGAATACAGTAGAACGAAATTGCTTCAAATTAAAAAAAAAAAAATCTACCGAAATTCAAAAAAATCTAAAATCTAAATAAAAACCGCTTAAAATTAGTTCCTTAAAATGTCTCCTAATTTTTAAGAAAAATTAAACCGCTTCTATTAAAAGGTCAGTCATTAAAATTTGTTTAAAAATTTTTATCAAATCATTAAAAATTCATAAATTTAGTATACCTAGCTGATCAATTACTGAAACCACTTGACCCTTAGGCCTTTAACAAAATTTAGTGAGTTCTTACATATGAAGAACGTAGATACTGAAGCCATGTCTTTGGTATCGATGAATATCATCTTCATTGAATTAAAAATTAACTTTTGGATCGCTCAATACAAGTAAAGTTGGATAAATTCAATAAGTCTCCACAAAATAAAACCTAGTAGCCCTACCGTTCTTTTCCAAGCTGACATCCTTGATCTTTGGATGTGAATCTGCGACTTAAACCTACTATAAGGTCATTCTATTTCGATCTTGACGGAACTGAAAAGAAAAAAGAATTGCCCCACTGTTTGTTAGAATGCGGGTTAAATGAACACGATATGCTTCTTCTGTTGGCATTCCATCAAAACCGCTAAATAAGCTTTTCATACATGTAACAAATACAATACATATACCTACATTTACATATAGAAATCCCTTTCATCATTGTGGGACTCTACGCACTCGCTTCATTAAAATTGAATAATGCCGCATTTTTTGTTAAAGATTATGTATCTCACCCATTCCTATCAAATATACGTTTTCATTTGCCATCACCATCTTGTGAAACAATTCAGTGAACAAACAAAAACACCCTCGCACTCCTGGATGATGGTGAACTCGCAGCAAAAAGAGGTCCATTGGATCCTTTAAGTTGTTTGGGGAAAAACAAATTTATCCTTTTGTGAATTTCGGTAAACACAATGTTGAATTTTTTTTTTTTTTTTTTTTATTTTGCTTTTTGTTGTTTCATTTCTAATACCCCCTTGTGCTCTTGTTCGTGTTACCTAAATAAGTTTGTTGTGTATAATCCTTTGGGGACAAAAAAAAAACAACACAAACTCAAAGGTAAAAGATACATTTGGGGGTGTTTTAAATACACCGACCCCCAACTCTAAAAAAAAAAACTCCAACCCCTTTCCTAATGTTATATGTATCCTATTTACATGTTTCAATTAATTTGAATGGTTCTTTTCATTTAAAATGTTATTTATTTGTGATATTCTCTAAAGGTCTTTTTGTGTGTTTAATAAGATACCTATACTTTTTTTTTGTAGCAGATTCATAAGTAGATATATATAGTGTATATTCAATTTTGTGAACAGAGAGGATCTTTTTTAAATAATAACAAAACAAAACAAAAAAGAAATCATTTGTTTTTTGGGAACAAAATAAAGTAAGTTAAGGACAAATTGTAAAAGCCCACATAAATGGGATGTTTTTTTTTTCTTTATTGATTTTTTTTTCTTCTTCTTCTTATATTACTTTAGATGGCTTTGAAATTTAATTTAAATACACCTTTTTTTGTCGGACAAGTGAGGTCTTTTTCTTGAGGAAGGAAAACCAATCAAGAAGATTGATTTCATGTAAAGCCATATGCTGACATGGAGTTGGACGTTACTTTATTTTTTTCTCTGATGTTCTTGTTAGAAAATTTCTCCATAACTTTGCCTAGATTTTATAGTCTAGAAGGTAAGAATTTGATAAAATTATAGTTTATTTTGCGGATGATGTTTTTTTTACCACAGTTACAAGTTATGTTGATAATGCAGTTTTTGGATCTTATGTAGCTTTAAATTATCTCATTTTCAACAATAATAAAGGAAAACTAGCCTTTGTAGTACCAAATAACTTATAAGCTTTATGTAGGCGTTTAGCTCTAAAGCAATAAGGATGCCGGACATGTGAATCAATGGAGAGACACACATCTGCGCGATATGTGGATTGCGTTCACTTTCCACTGCTGCGTTCAGTTACGCGACTTTTTTTGAACGCTGCAAGCACCATTTGATCGCTATATGTATATCTCATGAAGCTAGCATGCAGTTAACTGGACAGTTTACAGCTTTATTGATGGGCAACAAACTATATTTTGACGTATATTGATTAATTCGATTAAAATGTCATCTAAAAGTCTTAAAACACCTTATTCCGGAAAAGAAAAAAATTAACGCAAAAATTTCGGATTTTTTAGAGATTTGCCTGCCTCACTATATTGTCACATTGATGTGAGCAGGTTTTTGATCGCATCTTTATCGCGCGATCAAATTTATCGTTATCGCCACTGCCATCGCGTCGATTTGGACATAGCTTAACTCTTAAAGTGTCTAAAGCCTCAATAGAAAAATATTTAATACAAAAAAAAACAAAGATTTTACAATAACCTATCCAAAAATTTCTTTACAATATTTTTGTACAAATAGCTTTTCTTGAGATGTTTTTTTAAAAAAATCATATTTTCAAAATGGTGACTTAAGCTAAATACAGCTTTACCATTTTTTCGTATATATATATTCTCAAATTCATCGTGTATAGCATAATTTTTAACTAAAACCTGAACTAAGGAAATAATTCTCAGGTCAAATTCGAGCTTAGGTTCTCAGAAACATTTAGAAAAGATACAAATTTTGGGAATATATTTTTTTTTTTTAGTTTAAGGTCCAGTAACTATGTTTATATAAAATGAAGTAGATATGTTATAAATTTCGCTACCTTTAATTTAGGAATTAAAAATTAAAAAAAAAATAAAACTTTAACTTCCACCCAAGACTCCAGACTATAGCAGAATTAAAGCTCTGATTCGTACCTTCCATTTCAGAAATAAATTGAACATATTAGCTTTAAATTTTACCAGAAGTGAGTTCTAGTTCTAGTTGTATACAAAATCCTCAAAAATGCAACCCTATCATCCAAACTATTAGTCCAGATTAATGAAAGAAAAGTTTTTGTTCGGACTTTCCATATTAAACTTAGTGCCTACACAATTTAAGTGAAAATGAAATATTATTAAAAAATTGTCGGCGAGTACCTACTGTTCAGATTTTCTTTACATTTTGTTTTATATTTTAAAACAATATTGATTGATTGTAAAATTTCAAGTTTTCTCATACTATAGAAGTACCTTTCAGGTTATTTCCTATATACTGGTCACATGGACAGACAAGAAATATAATGGTCTTTGTAAAAGATTTTCAAAAAAAAAAAAACATTCATTTTTCTTTTCACAAAATAAGAGAGCCTATGGAAAAAAAGAAAGAACAAAAAAGAAAATTGTTTTATAAAAAAAAAAATAATTAATTAAAAACTGCGAAGATTAATCAAAAGACTTCAACATAATAATAATAATGTATGTGTTTTTAATAAGCAATTTAAAATTCACAATAGTAATGCACATACATACGTATACATTGTTAATATGTTATAGCGCTCTTTTAAGATTTTACAGGTTCCGGAAAAATAAGCTTTTTGGCCCTTTGAAGTAAATCAATATGTATACTAAATATTTACTCTATAAACTGCAAGTTTTTCAATGTCATGAAAATTCCATCTGTGATTTGCTCATATCTTAGCTCAACTTAAAGTCTTCGAAAAAGTATAATCTAGTTTTGGCAACAATAAAATGGTTAACGCCTACATAACTATTATTTTCATCAAAAATTTCGACAAACATGTTCTTGAAAAATATTGCTGTGTTTACGTTTGATTGACATACTTAATACTGATTTAAAATACCATTTGTTTTTTCTTGTTTTTATTTTTCTGATTTTCGGGGCTCCAATAATTCTCTTCATTCGTCTAACTTTTAAAAAGGCGCTGATTAGATCTTTTTTGTCTAGTTTTTTTTTTTTTAAATTTATTTTAATTTTAAATTAGCTGGCTCTGCACTAGCAGAAAAATTATCGATCCCCATCAGCTGGGGCAAAAAATTTTTCAAATAAAATTGAACAATGACCAAGCTCCACTAAAGGAGTCTGATGATCAGCCTGGCAGTCGTGAAATAGCTATAACTCCAGCCTATAAAATCTTAGTGGTAGCTCACCCAATTGTTGTTATTTCATTCAAACCTTCAACAGAAAAATTATTAGTTTCGTATAAAATTAACAAAAGAAAATATAAATAAATAAAACATTATTATAAGTTGGGCACGCATTCGACATATTATTTTTTTTTTCTTATAGCTGTTATCTGCCCTCTTAAACTTTTGAGAAATATTTAAAGTTTAAGCTCAAAATTTCAATTTTTAATTCAAAATCCTTAAAGACCTTATTAACTGTTCAATATGCGATCAAGTGAAAGCCAAAGTTGGGGCGTATTATATTTTTTAACTATTTTAGTTGTATTTTTGGCTGATGTTTTTGCTTTAAAAACAAAAGAAAAACGATCAATTGAATTTTTTAACAACCCTCATCAATTCTTAGTAACAGTATAGAATATATAAAATTATTCCGGAGTCGAAAAATTTTTTTTAAATTTATTTAGTGGTTTAAGTTTGAAAATTGTTGATATAAAAAGAAACTGTCGATTGAATAAATACCTTATCAGTAATTGACTACGTATAAGAATAAAATTAGTCCAGGTTTGAAACTAGTGTTTGTTCTCAAAATATCTAATAAAAAACCCTTTTCAGCAAATTTTAGCATTTTTTTTATTTAAAAAAAAAAAACTGTCCGTTGATTTTTTCAAAATTCGTTTCAATTCTTCATTCCATCATTCTGTGTAGAATAAAATTAACTTGAAGACGAAACATTTTTTACAACCTTTGTTTTAAATTGATGAATAGGTATCAATTTTTGTTGAATATCCTTTTTGCACTTAATGACTTTATGATTTGTGAAATAAAATATATTTGAAGTCAATATCTACATATATTCGTCCTTGAGATACAGTAAACGATAGAATGTATCACGAACGTATAAGGAACGTATGTACACACAAACATACAAACATATTATCTCTAAAACCCACGGATTCGGATTCCTGGAACCTCGAAACGTGGAGATATGTCAAAATTTTCAATTCTACAAAAAATCGGACTAATTACAATAATTTCCAATGCGAAGTTAAAAATATTTAGCCTTTTAACCATTCCTTAAAATTCATTTTCACACAAATTTAATCTGTAAATAGCTAAATTTTGAAAAATATCGATCCCTTAAATAATTTTTGAATCCTCTAAATATTACCTATCTTTGCAAAAACAAAGAGTTTTAAAAATCTAATACCTATAGCCGTAAAATGTAAAGATATACTTACAAATAAATTAAAAACTAACCCTTCTTGAGAGCTATCGGTATGCATTTATTGTAAGAATTCATTTTAAGTATTAATATATATATATATTAATTCTGTTCATCGATGAGTATACAATGTTAAAGATAAGTTGATGATAAGCGCCCGGTGAATACATACAAAAATAATAAAAGATCTCGTAAAAAAATTAATAAAATTATAGATAATGCAAAACAGCCTACAAATATTACATAGGCTTAAAATAAGTACAATGGCATTATACCATATTTTGTGGTCCCTCATTTCACCCTAAAAATGGCCTAGTTTTAGCTTTGAAACACAAAACAAAAAAAAAATTTAATCCAATGCACTTGTTTTTTTGTGGTTGTTTTTCCCCATTTCCCTTTAAATTGTTAAATTTTGAGCAAGCGATTCAGACATTTGTTTTGCTCAATATTTTGACAACAAAACTGATAAATATTGCTCTTACGTCCAACAGATGGTGTTGTTTCTGTTATTTTTTTTTTCAAAAAGTATATGCAACTTTTTTTTTTAAATGCAATCGGTGTAAAACTTTTAGAGATTTAAGATACTAAACAAACGACCATTTACATTTGTATTTATTAAGAAGACACCATGTATTGTACATTCGAAAAATATTATTTCGAAAAGAAAAAAACGGAAGGTAAAGCGCTTGATTAATAATTGTGGCTGCGAATTTAAACATTTGATGGTGAAATGAAAATGATTTGTTTTGAAAAATCAACGTCCTTTAAATAAAAAATTGACGTAAAAACTGCAGAAAAAACAGTTAAACAAACGACCTAGTCTTTCTCTCTCTCTTTCTCCCTCACTCTCACTCTCACTCTCACTCTCACTCTCACTCTCACTCTCACTCTCACTCTCACTCTCACTCTCACTCTCACTCTCACTCTCACTCTCACTCTCACTCTCACTCTCACTCTCACTCTCACTCTCACTCTCACTCTCACTCTCACTCTCACTCTCACTCTCACTCTCACTCTCACTCTCACTCTCACTCTCACTCTCACTCTCACTCTCACTCTCACTCTCACTCTCACTCTCACTCTCACTCTCACTCTCACTCTCACTCTCACTCTCACTCTCACTCTCACTCTCACTCTCACTCTCACTCTCACTCTCACTCTCACTCTCACTCTCACTCTCACTCTCACTCTCACTCTCACTCTCACTCTCACTCTCACTCTCACTCTCACTCTCACTCTCACTCTCACTCTCACTCTCACTCTCACTCTCACTCTCACTCTCACTCTCACTCTCACTCTCACTCTCACTCTCACTCTCACTCTCACTCTCACTCTCACTCTCACTCTCACTCTCACTCTCACTCTCACTCTCACTCTCACTCTCACTCTCACTCTCACTCTCACTCTCACTCCAAATTACCAGAATAAAATTCGATCATTGCTCATGAATCTACCCCCAAGGTATAAGAAGTCTTGTGCAAGGCCATTTCATTACATGACAGAAAAACTTTAAAAGAGAAACCTTGTACGGGCCGGGCCGACTACTTAGAACCGAAAATTTCGATTTATTGTGAAATGTGCATATACACAATTTGTATCCATTTGTAATAAAAACAAAAAACTGTAAATACTCTTTTCAATACTATAATTGCATTTTTACAACTAACAAAAATCTATATACACAACATATACACATAGGTAATAGCATCACTTTTATATAAATTCTATTTTCAAAATCCAATTTACTATAAAAAAAACGGTATCACATGAGAAGAAAAGAAAACCAATTTCCAGTTTCAGAATAGAGATACCAGGTTTTCTGGATGTTATTAAATCCAATATGTAGAATATTAGTTTTTATAGAAACTCAAAACAGCCATCAAATTCATTTAAATAGATATTTTCAATTCGAAATGTATGCAAATAGTAAGAGAAATTCAAATGGACTTAAAAAAATTATATGTTGGCAACTCTACACACTAACGTTTTCCTCCAGATATGAATGAATCCTCTAAAATTCAGTTGTAACTGGAGGTACTTTCTCTGGTTTATTTTATATCTCTATATTTTTATATAATAATATTGCAAAAGGATTTTTCAGCAAAACAATTGTACCAGCACATCCCTTCCTTGGAAGATAGTTAGTTTAGTTTTCTTTCTTTGAATTTATCCACCAGTATGGCACAGATATGAGATTCAAGATACAAAAGACACAAAGCACACTGCGAACCATTAAATAAAATTTTCCTTAATCCAACCAACTGCAACACTTCAACGCACATATACTCATTCAAAAAGGATATTGCAACCGAAATGATAGTGAACACAAAATTATATCCTTTTTCCTGCGGTCTTCGTTGTCTTCCTTGTCAATTTTCGTTGTTCTCTCTTGGTTGTGGATTTTCAAAAAAAAAAATTCACTTCTTTTTTGAAAAAAAAAAAAATCAATTTATCTGTCTAACAAAGAACTGTGATATTTTAGTGTACTCTTAGTGGATGCATTTTGGTTGCCATTTTGTGGAAGTATTTTTGTTGGTTCTTTTTCTATTGTCAATTGACTTTGTTAGATGATTTTAGGTACCGAAGCTTATATAATGCTGCAAGTCGTTAAAATTTTCGGGAAATATTGTGGTTTGAAGGTAAGGTATCTATATTATATACTTTCTTTTATGGCAAAGACATCATAGTCATCCGAAGAGAACAATGAATATAATGACAGTGATGTTGATATTTTTAATGCCCTTTTCTGAAAATTAATATGGCGATATTGGATAAGGAAAATTAATTTTCATCAGTCACAAGCGAGCTTTGTTGAAAAATCTAAAGAAATCTAAAGAAGATGTGTATTTGAATCACGCATTAATTCCGTAGAATTCTAAGAATTTAAACACTGGAAACTAGATGCTAGAATCTTGTCGCTACAATCAAGCCTAGAAATGTTAGTCTCTAGATTCAAGCCCATAGAATCTAGCTGCTAGGATATTCCGAATAGAATTAACTCTAGAATTTAAAAGCTATAATTAAGTCGATAGAATCTCTAGTCGCTGGGATCTAGCCACCAGAATCTATCCACCATAATCTAGACCCTAGAATCTTGCCACTAGAATCTAGCCGCCAGAATCTAGTCACTAGAATCTAGCCGCTAGAATTTTGTCACTGGAATCAAGCAATTAGAATCTTGCTGCTAGAATCTAGATAGTTTAATTTAGTTGCCAGAATCTATTCGTTAGAATCTAGCCGCTAGAACCTAGCCACTAGAATCCAGCCACTAGAATCTAGTCACAGCAATCCTGTCTCTAGAATCTAGTTTCTAGAATCAAGCCCCTTAGAGTCGAGCCACTAGAATTTAACTTCTAGAATCTAGACGCTTAATTCTAAACACTTGAATATAGTAGCTAGAATCGAGATTCTAGAATCTTGTCGCTAGAATTAATCACTAGAATCTATTAGTTAGAATTTAGCTGCCAAAATTAAGTCACTTGAATTTAGACCCTAGAATCTAGTCGCTAGAATGGAGTCTCTAAAATCAAGCCCCTAGAATCTAGTCCCTAGAATTAAGCCTGCTAGAATCTAGGTACGAGAGTTTATTCGCTAGATTTAAGCCGCTACAATCTAGCTGCTACAATTTAGCTGCTACAATCTAACTGCTACAATTTAGCTGCTACAATCTAGATGCTTCAATTTAGTTGCTAGAATGTAGCTGCCAAAATCTAGTAGCTAGAATATTATAAACGCGTGTTTCTACTACCTACTTTTTAAATGTCATCACAGTTCCACAAAGTATAATATTTATTTAAAAAGACTCCAAAGTCAATCAAACATTCTTTTTGCACCATAAATTTTTTCCATTGTATACAAGTTTTCAACCAGATAGGAAACGATGACAGCCATTTCTGGGTATCGATTGTCAAGTTGTCACCTATTTTGTATTCTTCTTTAAGAAATAATGCCAACAGCACGTGTGTTTATGCGGACAACTTTAATGTTGTAGACTAAAAGTACATACAGACCTTTCCCCTGATTCCAGATATGGCATCGCATGTTTGCGTAGCAGTTCTTCATAAAAGCACAATTGGAAAGTTATAAGGCACTTTGTTTTGGCGTCGAACTAGTTTCTTAACTTTTCATTGTTTTCAGTCGAAGATGTATTTTCCTACTGTTTTCCTTCTCAGTTCAGTTCAGATGTTTTTTTTTTTGTTTTTTTTTTGTTTTTTTTTTTTGTTTGAATAAAAATACAATTACCCAAGTAATTGTCGTATCAACATAGAATTCATTCATATTATTTTTTTCTTGTTCTGAAAATACGAAGAAAATGGGGAAAGAAAACAAAAACACCAATAACATTACCACCACCGCGACCGGTAGATATAAAACGAGGCTCGGTGATAAAAGTTGAAATTGTTTTGTTTTTCTTTTTAACAAAAGAAAAATGTTTTGGTGTGTTAGGAAACTTAAGTCCTATAAGGTTGGCGCCACCTCGAAAAATTCTATATCAAGGAAGTATGTATATACATATGTATGTATAACTACCTCATCATCAGAGAATCTATAAAGACTCTAAATTTATTGGCATAGAGCCAAAGTTTGTTTTAACTGATTGCCTATATTAGGGCTAAATGAATTTCAGCATAAACTTGTGAATAAATTGATTTACAAATGTAAAGAATAAAACAAAAATATCTACATAGACATCTACAGTTATATACTACATCAAGAACAATAAAAAAAATCGTCACCTCTCTTTCTTTTAAAGAATCGTGTACCAATTGTTTTGAGTAACAAAATAAGAAGACTCAACGACTAGGTCGCACATACTTGCTCGTATATTGGTTAAAGAAAAATTAGACTATTTGAGGTTTTAAATTTGTTTTTCTTTTTTTAATTGCTAAAAAAATGCTAAAATATTCCTAAAACAAAGAAAGACATTTTCGAAATCATTATTTAACTTCAATTATTATACTAGTACTCAGAGCCATTTTTACATAATTTGTCACCCTGGACATTTTTTTTTTACCGCCCTAAAACTTTTTGGAAGATGCCCAGGTTCGTCGCATGCTCTCCGATTGACCAGTGTGCAGAACATGTCGCGACTATTTTGGGTATGTCTTGCCTGGGTCTAAAATTAGATTTTTCCAACAATTTTTTCCTCTAAAATATTTTTAGCAGACAGAGTTCTTTTTATTTTAATATTATTGATATGCTGCAGAGTATTGTTGAAAATTCGCGGTTTGTAAAATTTGGAGCCCTCATAAATTTTGCCGCCCCTTTAATCCGTATCGTAAAAATAGCCTGCAATGGTACTGCTTATGCGTCTTCGAAGGCATTTCGAGTTTTTTTTTGTCAAGTCCCGTGAAGCGATAAAAACTCTTGTAAATAATATAAATTGGCATGCCTCTAATTACCTATATGCTGCTGATGCGAAACAAAATTTTTCTGTGGTCTTCAATATGACAGTGAAACGCTTACGGAAACTAACAGCGAAATGAAGGTTTTCGTTTATGTATTCCCATAAGCAGCGTGCTATAGGCTTAAATAGTGAACATTTCCTTAAGAGTTTGTCCTTATGTCAATTATCTTAGAGCTTAACAATTTCCCAATTCCCAATATTGCCAATCTCCCCCTCTAGTTTTTCACTATTCCTTGCAAAATTTTTCTTCACTCGATTTCACATTTTTAACTCCTTTTTTTTTCTATCTCAGTTCTTATTTCTTCGAATTTTTTCTTTTTCTTCGACCACATTTCTTTTCTCTCTATTCGGGACCTTTTAATTGAAACAAAGTTGTATTAATCGTTTAAAGTGATCGTAAGAGTGAATTTGATTAAAATCTCAGAACTGTCCACGGGATGAGAAAAGTCTCAATCTCGTTTCCAGAAACCAAGACCTAATAATGCCTCTAAATCATCTGAGATAAGGCCATTCTATTGGACTGAAACCTTGAAACCTACCGAATGTCTCGAAAGTTGAGAATTAAAAAAAAAATTAATTTTTAAGTTATTAAACAAAGCAGCTTCTATAAATTCAAATAATACAAGTTTCACAAAAAAAAAAAAGTGACACCAAGACAATATCGGGACACTGTAATGCGAAACCAAAACCGAGACGAAATTAATTCTTTTCTATTTAAACGATAACGACACGTCTTCCCTCCTGAGCATGGCTAGCCCAATTAAATCTGCGAGTAAAATTTGTTTAAGAATCCAAAACTTTACCCCTATCATCAATATTGAAAGTGAAAAATAAAATAAGAAATGTAAGTAACAGTTTATCACCATTTTTGAGTTCTGGCAGAACAACGAAGAAACAGTTCTTTTTAAATAGTTATTTCGATCTGCCTGTGCTCGGCTTGTCACAGCTTGTGTCGATTTTCTTACTATTTGACTTTTTTTTGAAAAATCCCCGTCACATTGAAAATGTCACTTTGTCAATTAAGAAAATGAAAATGGTATGTTCGCTTACTTGTTTACTGTCACTTTTTAAGCGCTGACAGCTGAAGTTTATTAAGAAAACAGGTTTAGTATGGTATAGTAGAAAAAAAAATTCAATATAAAATAACGAAAATTTAAAAATAAAACTGTTAAAGAAAATCTATATTTTCTCAAAAACGACTCCAAATAAATTGATAACATTTTGTTTGTGGTCTAAGACAGAAAAGATTTACTATGACCGTTTCAATAATACTTCCTGTTTTCTAAGTTTCTTCTTTATCTAAATATAAGAGATTTCGTCATATCGTCTGGCAGTCTATGCGTCTGTACTTTCTGACATATCTGTGCGTCTTTCTTCCACTGTAATTTAAACTATAGCCTAAACTGTGAGTCAATTTGTATGCTTCAAATTTAGTCCAAAACATTTCCCAGAAAATCATTTGAAGTATTGTTTTAGCTCATCTAAAACTGATAGATGGTATACAACGATTTCGGTGTGTCAAATTTCCTTAAAAACAGCTGATTTTCATTAAACTTAATACCTTTAAAATACTTGTAATGACCTAAGTGGGTGTTAAGAAAACTGCTTTTCCAGTATTTGGCAAACAAAAATCACATAACGAAAAATAGGGTGTTTACGATTTTTGAGAAAATTGCCTTACTTTTAGATTATTCCCCCAAATCTTTTTAATTGCTAAACATAATCAGTCGTATTTATTAGATTTTTGCCTACTTAGACACTGTCTAACTATTTTCAAATTGGTGGAAATATGCTTTATTTAATAAAAATAAATATCACATTATTCATGGTTAAGACAATCTACTCTTGTGTCTAAGTTAGGCAGCTATAAGACAAGAATAAACAAGGTTTTTGAACACATTTTCCAAAGTTGGACAGTTGTCTAAAGTTAGACAACGTTTATAAATTTTGTTGTTTACTATTTTGTTATCGGATGCCTTTAAATAGTTCAAATATAATATTTTTTTTAACAAAAAAACAAATCAAAGAGAAAATCCATTTGTTTAGTACTTTTGGCTTTTTTTTTAAATTTATTTCTAGCGTGATAATAGATACCATAACATTATTGAACCGTTTCTAGAATTTTGCAATATTTAGCCATATTTTAGTGTTGAACCACCAGACCAAGTTCATGTGATTCAATCGAAGGTGTATATTTTTTTTCTTCTTAGAATATGTACAAAAATCATATCTGAAATACTTCAGTATTCAACAAATTTATGGATATGGAATTACGTGTAAATAGGTAAAAATGTTCATATCTTAAAACCTTATAAATAAATCTGTTAAAGTTCAAATCATTCTTCCAAAGATTATTTTTTTTATTAAAACATTGGCAACACTGATGAAATGAATCTATTTAAATTCATTTTAATGAAAGTACACAATTCATCAGGAATCATCATGAACGGGGATTTATGTTTGTTTATTTTTCGGTGACAATTCGAAATAACCCTGAAGTCGATCGGTTTGTTCTGTAGGAATTTATCTATCCCATAGTAGTTGCCAGTCCAGATTCTCTGTCAGTTGAGATAAAAATTTTACTTTGAGAAGGAGTGTGCTAAAAGTATTCCCGTGTAAATTTGTAATTAAATTTAAAATTTCTTTTAAAATGAATTATTTTGCTCCTTCAAACTTGATCGATTTCACATCAGACATTATCGTTTGGGTATTTGATTTCGTTTATCATATTGGTAGTCAAGAAACTATTGATGGAAACTTTGAAGAAGCATCAAATCGCAGACTCAAATCCATAACTAATGGTCAGTTGGGTACTGATTCGCACTTATATTCGGAAATTGATGAGAACATACAAAATGACTGCATGGAGAAGGCTGACGAAAGTGAATTAAATGAAAAGAAGAAGTCTTGTTGCGGAAGTTTCTTAGATTGTTGTTGCCTCTGCCTAAATGATAGTTTTATGTAGTTTATGATTTATTTTTTGTCGAATTTCATATCTAAAATAAAAATGTTAACGTCAATAATAATTATTATTAATTACTTTTCTATTTACTCATTAATGTAAGTGAATAATTATGTAAATTTATTATTTGAAAACTAATAATGCAATAAATACTCGGATTTCAATATATGTATCATCAATTTATTTAATAAAAAAATATAAAATAAAATATGATATCAAAATACAATTAGATATTGAATATTTTTGTTTAAATCCCAAATGAGTTTCCTGTGTACACTGAAATCGATATAGTGAGCAAAACTAAAAAAAAAAAACAAAACAAAATCGTTGATTTTTTATTTACATATATTTATGCATCCCGAAAGTAAATACATATATTGTTTATTTTGACAATTATTTGTAATAAAAAAAATAACTTAGGCTTGCTTTGGCTTTTGTGGAAGTATTTTAGTTATTTTTTAAGAAAGTACCTAAATGGAAATTTTATAACTTTGGTAGGTATGATTTAAAATTTTGAAAATAAGTTTGACTTTCTTTCATGACAAGGGACTTTTATGTTTTGTTTTTGTCTTTTTTTTAAGAAATAAATTGGAAATGAAGGTAAAAATGCAAAAGTCTAGCGGTTAAATGCTAAGAAAGTATTTTTTAAAGATCAAAAGCGACTGAAACATTGTAGGTTCTAAAATGTTAGTTTAAACCAATAATATTAAACAAACTGCTCCAACCTTAGCTAGCTGCTTTCAATTTCTGACATTAAGTTTGTGCGCCGAATTGTCAAAAGTTTGGTTTAAAGTATTCATATAACCATCCAAGTGAAAAATAATTATTAAATCGATCAAGTCATTCGAAAGTTATACGTGCATAGCTAAAGAATAAGGTTCTAGTTATAGCTTTCAATGAAAACGATCGTTGAAAATTTTAATTGTTAATTTTATGACGGTCTAAAACAAAAATTAGGATTTATTTTGATGCTTATGATTTAATTATTATTTCTATCCAAAAAAAAAATTATTTTTGGTTCAACATTTCACATACAATAACTTTTAAGATTTCAAAGATCTGTGTTAAGGTAGTTCAATCATTGAAATAATAAAAGGTATTTTATGCGAAATTTTGGGTCAAAATCATATTCTTGACATACAAATAAATATTGACAGTAGCATTTATTAGATTTTTGTCTATTTAGACATTGTTTAACTATTTTCAAATTGGTGGAAATATGCTTTATTTAATAAAAATAAATATCGCATTATTCACGATTATAGCGAAATCAAAAAAAAAGTGGGTCTCACAATTCTGGTTGTAGGCTAAACGGGTGGATCGATTTTCGTTAAACTTGGTACCTACCGGTTTTTTTCATTCCCCCACACGTTTTTTTAAATTATTTTAAGATCAAAAGTAACAGTACCAGCCGTACAATTTTTTTACCAAATTATGAAAATCTTATTTTTCTCAAAAACGTACCCACAACTTAAAAAAAAAATCAGTATTTTTTTTTTTTTTTTCAAAAGTGCTATCATTTCATATTTTTTTTTGGAAAAACGGTTTTAAATAGTACCTCTCATAGAACCATTTTTTTTTTATTTTCGATTTTTACAAAAATGGTTCAACTGATTTTGATCAATTTTTTATAGAGAATGTTTACAATAATTTTAAAAATATTGTGTACCAAAATCTTCCAAACATTTTTTTTTGGATTTTTAAAAAAAGTTAAATTTTTTTTTTGAGAACTTAATTCTTAATTCAAAAACGATTTGGTCGATTTTTATTAAACTTGGCACCGAGCAGTTTTTTGACATTATCTAGCTTTTAAATACAATTTTTTCTTATAACCAGAAATAACGGTGACTTCCATAAAAATTTTTCAAAACCGGTGTTGAAAACCTCATTTTGCTCAAAAACGGCTCCTATAATTTTGATTAAATTTTGTGTGTGAACTAATATCAGAACGATCTACTATATTATTATTGCGAAAAAAATGTATCTATCGTTTATAAATGGCACCTCTCATAGAACCATTTTTTGGTTTTCGACTATCTCATTATTATATTGAACTAATTTTAATAAATTTTTTTGACGCAAAAGCTCGTAATAAGTTTGAATAATATTGGAATTCAATCATATAGATTTTTAAAAAATGGGTAAATGATTTTTTTTAAACTAATTTTTTAACTCCGCATAAATAAGTACCTACTAAAAATTGGAGTACCAATTTTTTTTTCTTAAAAATATATTCAAAATTTTATATATACAAAATTAATTTTTTAAAAAACCGCTTCAACGGTTTTTACATTTTTTTTTGTCAAAAATTGAGATTTGTGTAAGAAATCACTTCGTGTACATTGCGTTGGTGTCAAATCAATTTCAGATATTTTTTTAATCAATTTATTTCTAATTTTATTGTTTTTTTTTTTTTTTATATATAATTTTGTCAGTCTAAAATGTAAATTCCATGCATATGTGCGAAGTGCAAGACATCATGGTGCTATATATTGTTCATATTTAAGCACTCACGTAATACTTCCTTAAACTATGCTATATTTTTGGCAGGTGGCATAAAATATAGGCTCCAGTAATTAATAATTTTCTTTTATCAGATGAAAAGTTTTTAAAATTATTAAGACCTTAAAACCACAGTGTGATCGCACATAAGGGCAAGTTCGTGCGAGCCAGTCGTGAAGAAGACTTAGTACTATTTTAATTGGACTTGTTGAATAATTGATTCAAAATAGCTTTTAACGGCCTTAAGTCCACAAAAATTTGTCGTTTCGTCCAGGCGATCTCACTTGGACTCATCAGTTTACACGTCCAAAAACCAAAAACAATTTAATGATTAAGAAATCTAGTTTTGTTGGATATAGTTCACACTAGATATTCGTCATGAAATCTATGTTAGATGAACTGAACTTAACAAAAATTGCGTATTGACAAGGCCTTCACTATTCAACTGATGAGTCCAAGTGAGATCGCCAAAACGAAACGCCAAATGTTTGTGGACTAAAGGCCGTTAAAATTTTTTTTGAATATTAATTTGCATTAGGTATGAGAAAACTTCTTTACTAGATATATTTTTTACAAATTTAAAAGATAATAAAATTCCAAGAAAATCACATTCACTGACTATTGAATATTTACTCCAAATTTGATTCAATATTTTGTTTTTTACCCAATTCCGAGAACTCGTTATGACAACCCTCTACATATATAAAGCATAAAGCCAGATTTTGGCTCCATAATAACACTTTCTAAAATTTTTTCCTCTGAAATATCACTTTGACATTGCAATGACGTTTGGTATTTTCCTTTTATTTTTCCTTTAGCACAATTCTTTCAAGGAATGAACGTATACTTGTTTCTCAGAATTATAAATGGTACAATTTATTTGATTTAAGATTGATGGATTAAACTTGAAGAACAAATAATTTCATGCGGGTGTTTCATTTCTTGAACTTAAAATAAAAAAAGAACAAAAGATCAAATAACATTTTAAGTAGGTAGATACACATAGAGCTATTTATATATAAAATTGCCAACACTTGTATCTACATAATATAGTTCTATTTATTGTTCATATGTCCTTGAACTGCAACTCAGCTCATTTCATTTCAAAAGTTTTCCAATAAAGTAACAAAAATGATTCTTTGTTTTTATAAGTTTGTTATCAAAAAAAAAAAAAAAAAATCAGCTAGAAGATACATACACTCTGGGTTTTTAAATGAATTGGTTTTGTAAAATTTTTTGTTATTGATAAATTAGATAAATTCTAAATTGCATGCTTTTGTTTATTTGAATAGGTACGCTTAATTTATTTTGGTTACTTAACATTTCCAGGTGATTTCAGGGATCTTCTATGTTGAAATTCTTTTAAGTAATTTGATGTAAACTTAAGCGAAAACGTCGCGTGTCGCGAAAAAATTCAAATTCAAGATTTTTGGCAGGTAATAAGTGTTGTAGCCTGTCCATGGCGTAATGATTAGGCTGTCGGACTGTTACACCGGAGGCCTGGAGGATCGAATATCAACTTATTGCATCTAAAACAAATAAATTTTTTCAGGGGTAGGTATTGCCTCTTGCAAGGAAGTAACAAATTTTCAAAGGGTATATCTATGAATCGGATTTCTTCGGATTCGGCAGAAATTTTATTTTAATTTATTTTATATTTCAACTCGAAAATCATATCAATTTTTGTTTATTTTTCATTTTATAAATATTTTCTTAAATTCCAAAAATGGAAGAAAAAAAAAACAAGTTTTAAAAGACGAATACAAAATAAGACTTAAATTGCGTTAAGTGGAGTGTATAAATATACCCAATATTTTTTATTCAAAAACAATAAAGCTATAAGTTATAAATGAGACTTTAATTCAATACCCCAAAAAAAAAAAAAGAAAAAAAATACACATAACCTATTTCAATACTCATACAAAATTATAAGCATCGTTTGTTGAAATTAATACACCACAACATTATAATGACATTATGAGTATTCTCTAGAAACTTGTAGCTACAAAAATAAACAAACACTTGTTTCGAAATCAGCCACAAAATATAAACAAAAAATTAACCCAAATTAGGTATAAGTATACAGATTTGTGTATAATGTTTTCTTGATATGCCATATGTTATGTAAATAATTACGATTAGAAGATAGACGTATCGTGGAGTTAATCGAGTTCGATTTTTTTTTTTGTCAAGCAAGGGACGGGGTTGTGGGTAATGCAATTAATCGTTTGAAATGTATGGTACTTAAGATTTTTATTTTTGTTTCAAGCAATACTATTTTATTATAATTATTATAAACAAACAAAAAAATGCCTCTTATAGATTTTATAGGTTGGCTTGGGTGACGGTGAAATGCTGACTCATATCTAAAATTTTATTCCCGTTATTTTCACTGTAGGTAAAGTGGGAACCATAGAAGACCGAGAGAAGTAATCGATACTTTGTTGAGATTTTTTGTGTATATTTTAATGTCGGTTTTAATGACTTTTGTTAGTCACGTTCATGCTTCTACGACCGGAAGAGAAGCTATTCCAATTAAATTTATGTATATTTTAAACTGTAAAGCACTAAATGCTGTCATCTACAATATTGTTGGTATGAGGCTCATATAGACTCGAAAACTATAATGAACCAAATTCGCTGAAATTTTGAAAGTTGCTTTTAGCAGCAAAATGATGGTTAAGAAAGTGGTTTGAATAACATCCGTCCGTCCATTGCCACAACAACTTATGAAAAGTCCATAGAAAGAAAAATAAAATTGTAATTAAGCTCTCTTCAACCTAAAGTATGTGTTGTTCATTCCGCCCAGTATCACGCCTACTTCATTTTTAAATAAGAATTTTCATTTTATAGGAGGTTTTTGTGTGATAACACACTCGCAGTTAGGCTGCCAAGCTTTCGCACCATCATATTAATACTGAAGGTTTGAATGAAACAACAACAATTCAGTGGGCTACCACCAAGACTGTATAGGCTGGAGTTGTAGATATTTCACGACTGTCTTGGTGGTAGCCCACTAAATTGTTGTTGTTTCTTTCAAACCTTCAATAAAAATTTTTATTTTTATATAACGTCTATTTATATATATAAATTATGATTTTATGATGTATTTCTATGAAGTCAAAATCATGACATGTATAGACTTTTTGAAAATCCGCCTACTAACACACCCAATTTTCTTATAACTAAAATTTTTCGTTAGTTTAAATTTAAAAAAAAAATGAAATTTTGAAATTAAAATCTCTCGAACTTAAAGCATGACAAAAAATGTTTAATTTTTTCAAATACGCCTTCTGCCACACCCAATTTTCAAAAAATTTCAATATCTTCTTGGTATCGGTCTCATATAAGTCAAAGTCTTATCTTCTTACCGTCTGGTTATTACCTCAATTTCGTCGGAATTTTTTATATTTCAGTGGAAAAATTATCAAAACTTAAGTTTGAATCAAGAAGTTGCTAAATAATACCAAACTAGTATTAAAAAATTCAGTTTTATAATTCAAAATTTAATTTTAATATTTTCTGCCGAGACTACCTAGGCCATCTGAATTCTTTAAAAAATTATATTTATGAGGAAAAATTTAAACATATTGGAGCGGTTTAAAAAAAAAAAAAAATAAAACAGTTTTTCATAATATAAAATTTTGTAAACATTTTTACGAAAAAAAAATTGATAATTTAGTATACCTACATTAATGCGTGGTTCAAAAATAATTTTTGAAAAAAAAAAAATCTATCCATTTTCGAAATATCGATTTTTTTAAAATCCAAAATCAATATTTTTGAAAATTTGTATATACAATATTATTATAATTTATAAGAAGCTCTTATAAAAAAATAAATTGGTCGGCGCTACAGCTCGTGTAGAACCAGGGCATAGTGACTTACAACTCTCTGCCATTCCTGTGTGTGTGTTATTGGCAGGAATAGATGGGACCTACAATTTTCTGCCGAATCCGAACGGTTAAGGTGAGAAGCACTTTTTCATGACATCTCTACTCTTGGAGGAAATCGAACCCAAGACCTTCGGCGTAACAGTCCAACGCACTAACCATTACGCCACGGGCGTAGTAACCTCTTATATAAAAAATTAATTAAAATCGGTCTAATTAATAAAGAGATATTCTGAAATTAAAAAAAAAATGGTCTATGTGAGGTGCCATTAATAACAATTTTTCGGGAATTTTTTTATAAGAAAAAGGTAGCCTTTATGTTTTTTAAAATTACTGAATTAAAAATAAAGGAGTGTGCACGGTTTTTAGATAAATAAGATTTTCATTAAATGTTAAACAAATTTGTACGGCAGTGGTGTCATTATTTTACGGTCCTAAACGGTTTTTGCGTGCAGAACGTCACTGTTACTAAAATGCTTTTATTGAATTTGAGTATTAAAACTTAAAATTTTGAGTGTTTCATCGAACGTGTTTGGATTTTAAGACAGCATATTTTGTTAAAAGCATTGAACATTGAAACAGTGTCTAGCTTAATTGGTTAAATCAATTTTTTCCTTAATGGTATCCATTTTAACTTTTTTCTAATTAAATACCCAACATATTTTGTTATCTTCACTCTTTAAAAAAAAAAAAAAAAAAAAAAAAAAAAAAACATGATTGAAAATACCCTTCTTTGTTAACTGTGCCAAAAAAAAATTCTCTCAATAACTAATTTTCGTTGGTCCTTAAAAGCTTTTCAATGAATGTCTAAGGACCGATTCTCGACTTATATTATACACAGCATAAAAGTAAAATTCTCTCCAATAAGCAACTACATGCTCATTCGCACACCCATATAGTCAGTGTACCTACAAAGTGCGCACTTCATATAAATCTCAACACATTAATTGGTACACCTTCAGATTTCTACTTACATACAAACATACATATGTATATTATAATACCCCACTCCTTTTATATGGCACACGATATAATACACAGCGTACAAAGCACAATTGGTATATTACCAACTTGTCCCTTCTGAGTCCTGCCACTCATTCCGTCATCAAAATGAAATTTCGATTCAAATATTCCCAAGAGCACTTTGGTGTAGTCCTTCGGCAAAATCATAGAGTCCTATGGAAGGCAACTTCAAACTCCATTATTACTCTTGGCAAACAGTATATAAAAATGAGGGAACAAAAATAAACGAAAAACCAAAGCAAAGCAAAAAAAAAAAAAAACAAAAAAATAAATACCCAAGTGCATTTTGAGCTTCCCCACACAAAAACCCCCATCCCCAACCATCCAACCAACTTCGGCTATATTCTCTGCTATGCTCTCCAATCCTATTGGAGCCACATCATGCTTTCAAGTGGGTCCTTTGGGAACTCAAAACTACTATACTAAACTGGAGTAAGAGCATTCATAAATCACTGCCAAATGAATAATGAAGTATTGAGGGAGTGCGAACAGCTAGCACACAACACAAAGCCATAGATATATATATAATATTATAGCCATTTAGAGGGCTTGAATTTTAAGTATCTTGGCAAAAGCAATGCAGTCCATATTATAGGCACAACACCTTTTTGATTTGTCTGTTTTTTTTTTTTTTTTTTTCTTTGCTCTTCATTTTGCTGTGTAGGTGTTAAAATTATATTTTTTAAATCAAATCATAATATTTATTGGCAAACAGAGAAATATCCTTTTTTTTACTGAAGCACGTTTCTATGTATAAAGGCGAACCCACCTCTCTGAATGTCACCGCTTTCGATGATTTATCGATAAATTCGTAGATTAATCGATTTATGCGGCAAGGCTCAAATTTATTTTTTATTGCTCGAGGAAATTATTGTGATATTATTAAGATGGGGAGCATGGATTCGATTCATCAGAATTATGCTAATTCTCCTGTTGAAGTCGAACGATTTACGACTTTTTAGCGAGTTTATCCTCAAATATCATAGCAAGCTGGTTTGATTATTGCGGGAAATATTGGCAGAGTTTTAATTAATTTATTTCATCTTGATTTATGAACTTTCTTTAAATTTTAATTATGAGTTAAATGTGGAGTGCAAATAACAACAAAACTAATCTCCTACAAAAACATCGTCATAAAGTTGTAAGTTCTCAAAGCTTTCTTTTAGGTAAAGAGGAAACCAAGTTTTTAAACAGGAAGTAATTGTAAATGTAAATAATTGTTCGCCAAGATTCGGTTCAACATATTTTTTTTTTTGAAATCGGAGCATTTGCTTAGAGTAGGTTCTCAATATTAAAAACTGAGCAAATGCTAGAAAAAGTTTATTTTATTTATACCAAATGGAAAACCATCTATAAAGAGTAGAGCTTTGAACAGCTATTTTCTTACTATGTACTACTTTATATTGATTTGATTATTAGTTTTATGAATAAAGTAAAGTATTTACTTAAAACTCCACTTATAAAAATAGGTTCTCCATTAATAAAAATTAAATGTGCAAAAGAGTCTGGAGATTGGAGAACCAGGGCCTAGTGACTTACAGTTACAATTCTCAACCATTCCAGTTGGCACTAGTGCAGGGGACCAACAATTTTCTGAAGAATCTGAGAGGCTGAGATTCCGTTCATGCATTGATCGAAAAAATATTAGGTTTTATGGTCAATGGTCATACCTATGTAAATTTTGGTTTCTATTTTTTTAATTAATTTAAATTTTATTAAAATTAGTAAAATTTTAGAGCATTTAGAAAAAAGTCAGAGCAAAACCAAAATTTATAAAAAAAAAATGAATAAGTTAATTTTTCGGTTTCGAAAGTAAAGCTAAATTAAACACACACAGCGATACATTTTTGATAAAAACTTTATTTCATTACAATGTTTGGACTATGCCATTAAGTGTGAAAAACAATATCATTCAAATGGCTGCCTCGGGAAGATTCGCAGCCAATATTGGTGGCCAATATTGAAGTCGCTTAAACGTGAAATTAGGCGACCAGGAAACTTCACATGCAATTAAGTCATAATTGCTCGTGTTGTGTGGCTTGTTGCCCCTTCTTGTTGGAACCACATATCGTCCAAGTCATGATCTTCAATCGCCGGCCAAAAAAAAAATCGGTTATTATTCGACCATATCGCTCCGAATTAACTGTAACTGTCTGTCCATTGCCATCTTCGAAGACATCTTTCGCTTCGATAGAGCACACCAAACAGTCACTTTGTCTGGATGCAACTGCACCTATTCCATCACTTGTGAGTTTTCTGAGCCCCATATGCGGCAATTTTGTTTGTTAACATACCCACCGAGTGAGAAATATGCCTCATCACTGAAGAAAATGTTGCTCGAAAAGTGGATACGTTTGAATCATCACTTTTGTATTAAGTTTTAAAAATTTTAACGCGTTCTTTGATTATTAAGCAATCCATTATCGTAAATGGCAAACATTCAACTAATATTATGACACTTTAAATGACAGCTGAGTTTGGCATGTGTCAAATGCCAGCGCTACCAACTTAAAACCACGAAATGAATGACGACCCTTTATTATTTCCTCTCTTTTCTTTTAAGGACAATAATTTAATTTCAAATAAACTTGTTTTGCTGCTGCTTTGGCAAAGAAATAAATTTAAGGAGTATGTTAGTACAACTTAAATTAAAGAGATTCGTGTTCATTATTCAATGAGTACAAAGATGACATTTTTCTGTGTCAATAAATCGGTAGCTTGACTTTGATTTATTTTCTTTCTTCAAATCGGAGTAGATCAAGTCCAATTGGGGTAAGGTCCGAAAGCTTTAAGCCGGTTGCGATCACGTAATCGTTGAGTAAAAGTTGTGTATTTTTAATTTTGAATTTTTTTTTCGAAATTTAGAATAGGTATGAAAATTGATAAAAAAAAATCTTTCATTTAAACAAGAATATTTAATAATTGATTTCCTATATTAAAAAAAAAATTCTTTGGTTCTTTTTCCTTTTTCTTGCAATTTTTCTTGTTGCGATAAATAAAAACAGATATCAATATTTAGACAAATGGACCAATTTTCTAAATCGAACTATTCTAACGACTTTGCTGTCTGTCCAAAGTTTGATATTCAAATATTGTCTGCAAAGTTCAGGGTCATAATTTAAGAAGTTTTAGACTTACTAGACAACTGTCTTATCAATTTGATTAAATACACGACTGTAAGTAATTCAAATCATTCAAATCTTGTTGGTACTTGAAGATAAATTAAAAAAAAAAAAAATCCAATTTGAAACTTTGTCATAACGATATGTGTTTCAAATAATTCTTCAAAGTCGCAGCCATAGCAACAACAAAAAGAACCACGCTATCAACAATAAACAAAGAATCATAAAATATATTTTCATTTCTTTGGATTTTATGTACGTACCTACTATGTGTTTGAGTTTGTTTTCGATTTAATCTTGAGCGAAACATAAAAGTTCAACACTACAAAATACACTTCAATGCGTCTTCGGCGAGTATAAATGTATGTGTGGGATCAGAATTAAGTTCCGTGCAAGCAAATACGTGTTTTTCATAGTAAATTCTCTAGCTGCAAACTTTGATTCAACAGTTCAACTTCGACAAGTTATTTTTAGTAGATGAAGCATATATGGGGGGAATAAATGTATCTAGATGTATGTAAGTCTCAGTCCAAGGAGAATAATATTGTTTGTCTATATGTATCTATGTATATGTAGTTTGTCGTTACACAGTAAACCGTTGGATTAAAGCAATATCACGTTACTTCGAATTGGATTTAATAGAAGATATGGATGAAGTAAATTCATGTATTGAAGATACAGCAAATAATATAAATCTTGAAACAGAAAGTTTTATTCTTCTTGATGACTCAAGTTGTTTAAGTCCAGTTTAAGGCAAACAATAAATATTTTAATTATTAAGGACTTTGGTGTTAGACTTAACATTTTACAAATTGTCAAACACACTTATGCTGTCATTTTAAATTTAACTCTAAATATATCTCAAATTAAGAACTTGATAGCCCATCGACTATCGTAATTGTAAACATTTAGAATCTACCAAAATCTACTTTACAAAATAATCACTTTTAATATTATTTTCATCCTTAAGATGCAGTATAATGTGTCGGAAACACCTGCATTCTATTTACAACTTGAACTTGATAAGTGGTTGTAAAGGAGAAGAACGATATGCCCCAAAACTCATCATTACATAAATAGGAGATAATGCGAGAATATGGCAAGGACACAAAATGCCTCATCTGTTATCTAGGTAACAATTTTGTTAATACCTTTAAGACCAGAAACGACCTTAACTGGTATTAAATGGAAGGAAGAAGACTAGAAATTTCTTCGTGAGTGCACTTTAGGGAGCATTATAGTTACATAGTAACGTTTAATAATAATGTTGATAAATATAGAGATACATACACCTATACAAATTTGAAATCCTTCCCAAGCTATAATATATTTGTTAAATGACCAACAATTAAGATAAACCCAAAACATTGATAAACTTAAGTATACATCCATACTTACCTAACTATTTGCTTTTATTCTTGGATATGCCCTTACACTTATAACTAAAGGCATTTAAATGTACACCTTTAACCAAAGAATCATTTTAATTCAAACAGAAGGTTTGGTTTTTTGTACAGACCGTTAAATAAATAATTTAAAACAGATATAAGATTTGGTTAAAGTCCTATTTAGAGGCAGACAAAAAGTTGTCAATACCCATTTAGGTTTTGAGACTACTATTCCATGAGGGAATATTAAAAGGAGAAGGAGAACAGGGTGCTCAAAGCTACAGAAGTTAGCCTTAAGCTAAGTACAGACGCTTGTCAGATCGGCCAGTGATCTGACAATAGCCGCCAATGAGCTGAAATTAAACAAATACCTTTCAATGAAAAATTGTCTGTTTACACGGTTGGCAGATTTTGTCCCAAAGTCTTACAATTTCATTGGCAGATGGTAAGCTGACAATTCTCTGACAGTGACGTTTCTAAAAATATATTGTCATTGGAAGGAAAAGGAATTGCCACAAGGACTGGGTGGTTCGTCGACAGGTGGATAATTTCCTGTTCCCACAATTATAAGACCATTTTTTTTTTTTGCTGACAATATTGTGAGATTTGACAATTTGTGCTTAGCTTTAGATTCATATTTTTTATTTTCCTAATCAAGTCTTCGATCTTCATTTTATCGAGTACATGAATGATTGTAAGGGTTTGAATGTTTGTAGTAAAATTTCGGAGCAGATTTGTAAAAAAAAAATTAAATAAATCGAAAATTTCCGGAGTAGATTTAAAAACGAAACAAAAACTAAAGTTCTAAAAAAATGTTTTTTAACAAGCAATTTATTTTAACAAAACTTAAAAGTTTTTAACAAAAAATAATTCATATAAATTCCATTTCCATTCGTTTCAGAATTGAATAGAATTTTAGGCAGAGTCAGTGTTGGTTAAAAAACTGAATAACAGTACTCACCATCATTTCCTTGGATAAAGTTTTTTTTTCAGTGTGGAAAAAAGAACTAGATCTTAAAAAGGCGGAGTAGATTTATTTTTTTCCCTAAAATTTGAGTAAATTTACTCCGACTGGAGTAAAGTTGTAACGCTGATGACTGTTTCCTTAACTACATATTACAGCGAATATTGTGAAATAAATTGCCAAATTTCAATGATTTTTGATATGTCTCGGTCTCTATATCAGAGCAGTTAATTAAGTTTTCCAGCTGACAATTATATTCGGTACATTTTGTGTAAAATTCCCACAGGCATCTTACGTGCTCTTCTGTTCTTCGGTTGGATTGATTTTGATCCGACCGCGACGTGAAGATGATGCAGAGGTACGGTCCCAGTTTTGATCTTTGGGCAACTCCTGCTCCGATGCTTTTCAATTGTGACGAAGATCGATCTGAAATTATGAAAACTGAAAATCATTTTGATTAGTGAGTGAACCTGGGAAAATTAAAATGGTTAGCTTGTTTATTAGGCTAATCCAGATGCTGTCTCGATAGCTTTCTCGATATCCAGAAAACATCCAACAACCTGTTAGTTATTGAGGTTGCTAACTAAGTTATTCTGGATCCTCAAGAGTGGATGATATAATGTTGGGTGTTTTCTACCCGAAATCCAAAGTGAATGTCGGGGATGATGTTTTTAATGGTGCAGAAGGCCTTCAGCCTCCGAATAGGAGAAATATGAGGATCGGCACTATTTTAGCTGTCTTCCAACTTTTCGGAAAATATAACAATTGTTGACGCAGTTATTATGTAAATTTAGTATATAAATATTGGTTCCAAACTAAATTCTTCATTCTTCAAAATAATTATTGTGGATAAGATATTAAGATTATGATTTAATTCTGGTGTTCAATCCTGTTTATATAATTGTTGCACTGGTGGATTTAATATGCTTCTAATTTATTTTATTAAAGAGTAAAAGTAGCTTTATTTGTTTGATATTTTGTATGTCCAGGATAGTCTCAGAAACTAAAAGTCCAATTTTAAAAATTCTTTTTGTCTTTGAAGGGTTTTACAAATGAGATGGTTTTAGGTTAATTTTTATTCAAAATCTATTAATTTATTAGGAGAAATGGGGTAAAAACAGACAAAAGTTACCCAAGAAGGTATTATAATTATTTTTGTGTGTTGAAAAGTAATATTTGTAAGATGTACTACCATGATCCTCTTTAAAAAAAAAAAATGATGTTCATAACGTAAGATTTACAAAGGCATATTTATATGGTGAAATGGGAGAAATACAAAAAAGATTATTCTAAGATTATTCTATTTTAAATATTCTTTTTTATTTGATAGGTATTATCTAAATTCTAGAGGACGGAATTGGAGAATGTTTTATGGGCTACATACAGAGGCGTATTTAAGGATTTGGGGCCCCGGGCTGACAAATTTTGCCGCCCTCTTAAACAATGAAAATAAAGTAACAAAAAATAATAATACAAAAAACTCAAAATGCATAATATATGATACTTTCAATTTTTTTTTCTGTGTGTAAATATATTGATTAAAAAATTTATTAACAATAAATTCGTTATCTACATTTTTTTTTCAGTTAATATTATTCGGATAGATTCTGGAACAGAAAAACTGGTCTAAACCAAATGTGTGTACCGAACCAATTCCAGACAGTCAATCGAACGTTTTTTGATCATTCAGCCTGTCTAGAACATAACATACGCTCCAATGAAAAATTACATTAATATCTACATCTTGTTTTTTCAATTAATAGCTTTGTCAACGTATCAACCATTGTTTCAAAAGCAACCACCCGTAAGCCGCCCATTAGCACCACAGATGCGCACGCACCGGTGACGGTATATTTATATCAGTAACCAAATATTGCATATTGTATAGAATAAATAAAAATTTTCCCGAAATTAATATTGTTGTTTGTTTGTTTGATCTAAAAAAAATTCTTTCCAATTCTTTATTACGTCATTATGTGTAGAATGAAATTAACTTGAAGTCGATGGCATTTTTTGTTCTCGAATATATTTGAGACGAAACATTTTTTACAACTTTTTTTTTTTAAAAACCGCTAATTGAATTTTGTTGGGAACCCTTTCTGATGTTATTATCTGTAAAATAAAATTTATTTGAGGTCGATATCTCTATTCGTTCTCGAGATACGGTGAACGATAGAAAGGCTCACGAACGTATGAACGTACATACACACACACACACACATACAGACATTTATCTAAAAATGATGTATTCGGATTCCTGGGACTTCGAAACTACGAGAAATGTCAATATTTTCAATTCGACAAATCGGATAAATTACAATAACTTCCAATGGGAAGTCAATAATATGTATTTCAAAAAAATAAATAAATACATAATAATAAAAGATGCATTCAGAATAAAATAATGGTCTAAGTTAATTTTTGCTTTGAGCTTTCCCGGCAGAAATATTGAATTTTTGTTTTAAAGAAAAAAATTTAATTCAGAGAAAAAACTTTGCTTTTGAATTATTTTTTTTTAAATGCCTTCAATTTCAACAACACAGATTCTTAAACTTGTTTACAGTCACCAATTCAAAGCTGGGACTTATACCTAATATTGGTATTCTGAACGCTTCAAATAATACTCTTATATTTAGACGATTAAAGTGCAGGAGTTCGTAAGTCTAAAATTATAACAAAAACATTTTTAATCCAAAGAAATCAGAGTCTCCTTTTGGCAATTCCAGTGTTACAATATTGTTCTGAACATTTTGCCGAAAAAGGCAAAATTCAAAACCTCTTGCTATAGATCGCCATATAAAATATATAATATTTTTTTTTGTTGATTTCCGAAAAACATGCAAAAATGAATAACGAGGTCCTCCACTTTAACCGTGCGTTGATTTATTAAAATGTCTACACGGAGAAGCCAATGCGGTATGATTTTCCCAGAACAATTTTCTACTTTTTATCAACAAAATTAAGAAGGTATATCTAACTAGATATTCGTTGGTTTTCTTTTATAGAAAAACCAATAAAATTTACTTAATTTTAATTGCCTTTGAAACTAATAACAATTTGCACGTTATTGTTAAGTAAAATACATATAAAAATTTTGATTTATAAATTATTCAGTGTAAAATGCTTTTTATATTACCCACTTAAAAGTTGTTAGCAAAATTTAATCCTTTTTTAACAGTTCCGCAACATTCTTGATTTTATGTTATCACGACGATAAAACTCCCTGATTTTAAAATTAAAATATCCTAGGGGAGTGCAATAAATCCAGTTGTCCTTAATAAAATTAATTCTATTTTATCAAATTACCCAAAAACGAATTCGAGGAGTTGAAGCAGCGCTATATTGCTGTCTTTTTAGCAATACGAAGACATCATTTCCTTTTCCCGCGCATTTATATAAAATTCTTATACAAAACTCATTTCTTCCTTTCAACAAAAACGAAACTAAAAAAAAAAGAAAAAAAAAAAAAAAACTAAAATGAAACAAAACTTTGTTAGGGATTTCCTGGAATATTAAAGTCCATCTGATCTTTTTTTTTGTCTCTTTGCTTTTCCTATAGCCATCGTCGTAGTCGTCCTGTCCTCGGCTCCATTCACATCGTTGTCGTCGTCGTTATTGTTTTTCCTGTTGCTATTTAAACTTGTTGGACAAATTTCTTGATGGCTCGTTCTTTGGGGAAATTAAAGTTTGTTTTTTTTTTTTTTTGATTTTTTTGTAAGAAGCATTCTCTGCTTAAATCCTTTTTCTCTCTCCTCCTACTACTATACCTACTCTATTTTGGTTTCATCCTTGAAGTTGTTATGAAATTAGTTTCTCTTGAATTTAATTAAAATTATGTGAAATATATTCGAACATCCTTTTAGCATTGTATATATTTTTTTTTATCAAGTTTTAATATGAATTTTTCAGATTTTTATATTGAGTTAATTTAAAAAAATATTAATAAATATATTTTTTTTTAAAATTAACTCAATAACAATTTTAAGTTTAGGAATTTTTTCTATTTTTGCAAAGTTCAAGTTGTCTTAAAAAATTAATTCATGTATGAAAAAAAGATCAATTATAGTAAAATGTAAAAAGGTTTCCAAATTTCAATCGACATATTAAATTATTTATAAACTACAGTTTAGCAGTTGTATTGTAAATTGACCGAAAATTCATTGTCAAATTTTCTGCTGAATTCTGCATATTATATCCCCAAATGGACATCAATTCAAATTAACCCTCGATTAAAACAGGGACAGCAAAAAAAAAATAAAATAAAATCATGGTCAAATAATTCAAAACACCAGCATTCAGCTAAATTCCCATTTGGCCGACATCAATTAGAAAGCCCTCTGCGGTCGGTGTTGGTGGGGGTGAGCCAAAAACAGGCGAGTGAATTCTGTTAAATTTTGTTAACAGTTTCTAGGCTGACAAGCTGTGAATTAGTCACGACCGTGACGGTGATGCTAATATGTTGATCGATGGTCAGCTATAAAATATTAACCGTCTTCCCTCTCTCTCTTTCATCATCACTCTTAAGTTTAAGGTCATCACAAATTTTCGAAAAGCGAATAAAAAACAACAACAACAACACATTTCAACTCCAACCTTAACCCACATCCGGTAACTATACGATGCTGTACGGATGTACACGAACAGAACTAACCATTTATATGATGAAGACGGATCCTTATATCTAAAATACGTTCCACAAATGCGATGTCAAATATCAAGGTCAAATAAAGGTTAACATGACACAAAATGATGATGCGATTGTACCCATCGATTGTACAAAATTACAAATAAAATGACATTACAATTCAATTTCTAAAACAAAGTGGTTTGCATTTTTATTTTCGCCGTTTTATTCAGAAAGATTATATTTTGCTTATTTTTTATAAATTCAAGTCGTTAACATTGGTCCTTCGAGCCATTAAATTAGAATCAGTTTTTTTTTTACAAACTATTGAACAATAAACATTTAAAATTGTGTGCGGTGTGTGTGCCCAGACATTAAATATAAAAACGAATTTACGATTCGTATGGAAAAACAGTCACGTGACTTAAATTGTGCATTTGAACAATCGTTTTATTTTTAATCACTGATTGAATTTGAACTTAAAATCTACTTAATTAAAACTTAAAAGTAATTTAAAATTAATTTCTTAATAAAAGTGTCCAGAAGAGGCACTACAAATCGATATCATCAAGCAGCAGCAGTAGCAGCAGCAGTAGCAGTATCAGGAGCAGTTGCAGACAAGCAGTAAGTTTTGCTTTACGTGTTGTAAACTTGTCTATTTGATTTTCTTCGTCGTTTCTGTTGATTTAAAAGAAAATAAATATTATTATGGCTGAAACCAAAAATTACAAATATGGTGAGCTACAAAAAGGTCTTTTAAATAAGGTTATAAAGGATCTTACCAACTTCAAAAAATCTCCAAAAGACCGTAAGGTAAAATCTTATGCTTCAGCTCGTCTAAGCAAGTTAGAGGAAGATGTTCGTTCGGCAAAAACCTATCATGAAGCCATCGTTGGGGGTGGTATGCTGGAAGAAGAGATGAAAATTGAAGAGTTAAAGGTGGTATATGAACAAATAAATGATATTTACCTGGAATATCGTGCAGAGCTGGTGGAAGCAATCGAAAAATCGTCACCAATCGTTGCTAACACTCCAAACCTTGGTGCTACGCCCCAAACTACAGCTGCACCATCATCGTATTCGGGGATAAGACTTCCACGAATAGATCTTCCAAAATTCGACGGTTCATATACCACCTGGCGAGCTTTTCACGACAGGTTTCAATCTCTCGTCCACAACAACAACAGTCTTGATGACATCGACAAGCTGCATTTTTTGCAATCGTGCTTGACTGGTGATGCAGATCGATTTTTGCAGAATTTTTCTGTAGAGGCCGCCAGCTACGATAAGGCTTGGGAATTGCTGAAGGATCGATACGATCATAAGCGCATTCTGGTGCACACCCAAATGCAAACGCTTTTTGGTCAACCATCCTTGACTCGTGAAACTGCCACGGGTATGAAAGATCTCCTGTACACCACCAGGGAATGTTTTCTCGCGCTAGAGAAAATGGATGTTCCTGTTTCCAGTTGGGACACCGTCCTTATTTGGTTTCTTTTCCAGAAGCTTCCGCACTCCTGTCAAAAATTATGGGAAGAAAAATTAGGTAACAGAAAAGATTTGCCTACATTTAAGGAATTTACCGAGTTTTTGGAGGTTCGTTTCCGAACTCTTGAAGTAATTGGTCAACAGGAGCATGAAGCAACATACCGGACTAAAGAAGAGCCACACGTCAAAACAAGGCCACGCGTTCAACCAGCTAAGACGAAAGTTATGCATGCAAAGCAGGTCGTCAAACAGCCATTCAGAAAAGTAGACAAGAACAACACCGTAGAGCAATTAACTTGTAAATTATGCAGTCAAGGCAAACACACTTTGAGAAAGTGCCAACAATTCCTTAACATGGATGTCAAAAGTCGCCAAGAAACTGTTAGCAGACTGAAGATATGTGAAAATTGCTTGTCCTACGGACACCTCGTTGCAACGTGCTACAGCATTACTTCATGTTACTTTTGCCAAGAAAGACATCATTCTCTGCTACATGAAAAACAGCAACATGCAACTGCGAGCAACACACATATACAACAACCTCCTTCAACTGGTTCAACTGCTTCGACATCTCAGGCGAGAACTTTCCAGACGTCTATAAATCCAAATGCTCCTGTGTTCCAGCCATCGGTTGAACAACAACAACTGCAGTCAACACACGGACATGCATTTAACTACCACGCGTCGCAAGGTGGTTACGCACACCAGGTGCTCATGGCGACAGCGGTAGTAAAGGTACGAGCAGCAGATGGTAAGTTACTTCTGTTACGTGCTCTGATCGATACAGGGTCAGAAAAGTCGTTCATCACTGAAGCAGCTGCACAACTTCTGAAATTGGAAAGGAGGCGTACAAATGTCGAGGTATCCGGGTTAGGGTTGGTCAACAACGGCACTGCGCAACACTCCGTCGAAGTAAGATTTGCTTCCCGCCACTCGACGTTCGAGACTGCCATACAGGCGTTGGTCTTCAAGTCGTTGACTGGCCATCTCCCGACCCAGCGAGTGGTACCTGGCATTTGGAACCATCTGAAAGGTCTTTCGCTAGCTGATCCCCATCTCTATGAGCCTGCACCCATAGACTTACTTCTCGGAAGTGAAGTTTGCGCCGAAATACTTCTTCCTGAAATTCGACGTCCAGAAGATGGAAATGGGCCTATAGCACAAAACACAGAACTGGGGTGGATTGTGTTTGGGAAAGTTTCAGCCGAAATTCCCCAGCAAGTCCGAAGCTTCGTTCAAATAACGGACCTGAGTTCCCAATTAGAGAAGTTTTGGGAGATAGAGGAGACGCCTTTTCAGAAGCAAGACACTGAAGAAAACATCGCTTGTGACTATCATTTTGAGCAGCACACAATTCGTTTAGCTGAAGGACGTTACCAGGTGAAGTTACCATTCAAAGGTGAAGGCTATCCAGCAATGGGATCGAGTCGACAAAACGCCTTACTACGATTTCTTCATCTGGAGAAAAGGCTAGATTCAAATCCCAAACTTGCTGAAGGCTACAAGAAATGTATCCAAGAATACAAAGATCTTCATCACATGGAAGAGATAGATGCTAATGATGCGGTTTTAGAAACCCCATTCCACTATTTCTTACCACATCACGCGGTTTTCAAAGAAGAGAGTTCTACTACCAAACTCCGAGTGGTGTTCGATGCTGCAGCGAAAACTTCAGATGGCAAATCTCTCAACGATTGCTTGCTTGTGGGTCCAAAATTGCAATCAAGTATCATAGATCTTGTTTTGAAATGGCGGACTCACCGAGTAACTTTCACCGCTGACATTGAAAAAATGTATCGGCAAATTTTGGTCAGTCAATCAGATCGATATTACCAGCTGATTATGTGGAGAGATGAGAAGACATCACCTGTGAAAATTTTCAAAATGAACACAGTTACTTTTGGTACAGCAAGTGCACCATATCTTGCCATAAAAATTTTGAAAAAGGTTGCTGATGATGAAAGGGAAAATTTTCCGGAGGGGGCGAAGGCTGTCCGTGAAGACATGTATGTGGACGATCTTATAAGTGGAGCTGACACCATTGAAGAAGCTCGAAAGAGAAGAGATGAAGCGAAGCAACTTTTGGCAACAGCGGGACTCAACCTCAGAAAGTGGACGAGTAATACGAAGGAGCTCATCGAAGACATCCCAGTTCAGGATAGAGAACTTGATTTTGAACTTCCGTTCAACCTGTCAAATCATGTCAAGACTCTAGGTATCAAATGGTTTCCCATCGATGACTTCTTCTCGTATCAAAATTTGCAACCTTCAACAGAATCAACCACAAAAAGATCTATGTTGTCAACTATAGCCAAATTGTTCGATCCTTTAGGTTGGATCTCACCATGTATCATCACCGCAAAACTTATGATGCAGCGATTATGGGAGCTTGGCTGTGACTGGGATGAACCGATTCCAGCTGCTTTGAAAAAAGATTGGGATGCTTTTCTCCGAGAACTCCATCTTATTGAGCGGCTTCGGATTCCAAGATGGACCCAGATGAGCAAGACCAACAAATCGTTCGAATTACATGGGTTTTGCGACGCTTCTATGAAAGCTTACGGTGCAGCAGTCTATGTACGCGTCCTTGACAGTGAAGACAAAATCCATGTCAATCTGCTTTTGTCAAAGACAAAAGTAGCACCAAATCAACGAACCATTACTCTACCTCGTCTTGAACTTTGTGGCGCAGTCGTGTTGGCAGAGTTGTTACAATATACCAAGGAAGTTCTGAAAATTCCTGATGTAAGGACGTATGCGTGGACAGATTCAACAATTGCACTGGCCTGGATACGCGCCACACCCGCAAAATGGACAACATTCGTGTCCAACCGTGTATCGGAAATCCAGCGGTTAGTGGGGATCGATTGCTGGGGACATGTCGCAACGGATCATAACCCAGCCGATCTAGCGTCCAGAGGTGTATATCCATCGGAACTCGAGTCACTTAAGTCATGGTGGAATGGCCCAGAGTTTCTGCGACAAAAATGGGTATTCGATCTTCCAGATCAACCCATTGAGATAGACACTGTGGAAGAGCAACGAAACATTAAGGTTTTTAGTATACATGCGATAAAAGGTGACAGTATATTACAAACAATCTATAACTTTTCGAGTCTTCTCAAGGTTAATAGAGTTGTTGCCACCTGTTGTCGGTTTCTAACAAAATGTCGACCCAAGTTGGGGCCTGTTTCAGGTTCACTCAAACCAAACGAATTGGAAGCTGCCCTTTTACTCATCGTCAAAGCAGCACAAAAAGAAATGTTTCAAACCGAAATTGAACAAATTCGTAACAATAAAACACCAAAATCGTTAACTGCGTTAAATGCGTTTATCGATGCTAACGGGGTATTACGAGTGGGGGGACGTTTGGAGAACTCTCTACTTCCCTATGATGCTCAACATCCGATATTGCTCCAAAATAATCACCATTTTACGAGTTTGGTTGTCCGAAATGCTCATAAAAATACACTCCATGGCGGTATCCAGCAAATGATAAGCTACATCCGACAACGATACTGGATTGGACAAATCAGAAGGAGTGTTAAATACCAACTCCATAGGTGCCCTTCTTGTTACCGGCAAAAGGCATCCGAAATGCAACAAATAATGGGAAACTTGCCTGCAGCGAGAGTGCGTATGTCTCGACCATTTAGTCATACTGGCGTTGACTATGCAGGACCACTTGAAATTAAGTCCTGGAAGGCGCGCGGTGCGAAAATCCTTAAAGGTTACTTTGCAGTATTTATTTGCCTAGCAACAAAGGCTATTCATTTGGAAGTCGTGTCAGATCTGACAACACAAGCGTTTATAGCAGCCTTTAAAAGATTTACTGCCAGAAGAGGAAGCTGTTCGAAAATATATAGCGACTGCGGAACTAATTTTGTTGGTGCTGACAACGAATTAGCGAAAATGTTGAAAGAAGCACAACACGACTGGAAAGAAATTGCGGAAGAATTAGCAAATCAAGGTACCGATTGGCATTTTATCCCCCCGGCTTCTCCACACTTCGGTGGATTATGGGAAGCGGGTGTGAAATCGGTCAAGTACCACTTAAAACGAGTTGTTGGAACGGAAAGGCTAACTTTCGAGGAGCTCGCGACGCTTCTAGCGCAAATAGAAGCGTGTCTGAATTCGAGGCCCCTTTGCCCTCTCTCCGACAGCCTCGATGATTTAAATGCGCTCACCCCCGCGCACTTCCTGGTCGGCGAATCATTGCACGCTATACCACAAGGCGAACTCGACAGCATCACGCATGCAGATCGATGGAAACGTGTCCAAGCTCTAGCAGAAGGATTCTGGCGAAAATGGAATTCTGAATATCTCGCAAGGCTTCAGCAACGACCAAAATGGACAGAAGTCAAAGAACCGCCGAAAGTAGGAGAATTAGTTCTTCTCAAAGATGAACGACTTCCATCGACCTATTGGAATCTCGCGCGAATCGAAGAAATCCATACCGGATCGGACGGGTTGATCCGCGTCGTGACGGTAAAAACGAAAAATGGACAATTGAAACGGCCCATAACAAAAATATGTCTGCTGCCATCAAACAAAACTGCAGAACAAATCGCCATCGTATAGCAGCTTCAAAATAATACACCAAAATAATTCAACAATTATAAATTAATTTATTTTAATAATTTAATATATATAAAATAGCTTATTTTAATTTATTTTAATTAAATTATCAAAATTATTAAAATAAGCTATCACAATAAATAAGTAAAAAAAAAAAAAAAAACAAATCCACTTAAATAAAATAAAACACACAAAATATTATTTTATTAATTTATTTATTTATAATCAAAATCAAATTTACATGTATTCGTCTTTTCATTCGAAAAACAGAATAAATATTTTTATTTTGTGATAAAATTCAAAATGAAATAATTTCAAAAATACCATCCACAAATTTAAATAAACAAACCACTGTCAAACATTCGGCATATCAAAATGTCAAAATCACCGAAACGCGATAAATTCAAAAAAAAAAAAAATATTTAAATAATCACATGCAAATATCGCATCACGTCGGGATAATTTAATAAAATATTTAAAAACAAATTTTAAATCCAAAATCAAATAAATATTTCACACCGAAATTAATTGATTATCAAATTACATTAACACTTGATCAAAACCCGAATCAAACTCGAAACCAAAAACAAAACAAATCAATCGAACTTGATCGAAATATTTCGCCAACAAATTTAAATCAAAACAACACAACAAAGATTATCACAATGCAATAATTATTCACATAAACATGCAATACTTGTTTTAATAATTATAGCACATAATCACATCACCAATAAATTTAAAACTCAACTCAGCGAATTATTATTATTTTATTCCAATTCAATATAAAACCAATATAATTTAATTTTTTGCTTGGTTTTGTAATTCACTTTCACTCAAATCAAATGTAAACAAACTTCCCGTACTCCAATTGGAAGTCGAATTTATTCCAACTGGAAACACTCAATTTCATGTTGTTATATACTTATCTGTACATAAGCAAATCACGCCACGAATTATATGATTATGTACATAATGTACAGTTTAAAATTTAATTATATTTTAATTGTTAAAATAACGGCATCATAAGCCAATTATATGATTAATAATCAATAAAATTGAAATAAAAAAAAAAAAACCACACACACCAACCATATGCACACAACGCGGTCGCGAACAACTTACGCCCTACAAATATGCGCGCTCGACACCGGCAACGAAATCGTCGAAATTCATTCATCACAACTTTATTTCAACATTTCATCAAACACTTACCTGAATAATTAAACAATTAATTTAAAATAACCGATATAAATCGAATTAATAATTTAATACATTTCGTTTCTTTTTTAACAAAAAAAAAAAAAAAAAATCACCGCCGCGCAAAAAAATCTAACCAAGCTGGATACCTACAAAACCAAAACTATTACTATACTACAACAAAACCACGATGCACTATATTAACATCAATGAGAGCTACAATAATTTTCATGAATAAACAAAAAAACAACTACATCCAAAGTACTCTTGTTTGTTTTGTAGTATCTATTGTTGACTTTGTCTTTTGTATTTGTTCTATATGTCAAACACATTTATTAATCATCTGTCTCTTTTCATGTACGAATGAGATAAGAAAGGAAGTGATGATTGAAGACAATACCTTAGAAACGAGATATGCCGGTAATGCAGTTTGATAGAATGAGTCTGCGAAAGTGATGCCAAGATGCATAAAATTCAAATGATGCTGTTGGATTGAAATTGGGTTGGTTGAACCCGATATTCGTATTCTGAGGCGGGAGAATGTACGGATGTACACGAACAGAACTAACCATTTATATGATGAAGACGGATCCTTATATCTAAAATACGTTCCACAAATGCGATGTCAAATATCAAGGTCAAATAAAGGTTAACATGACACAAAATGATGATGCGATTGTACCCATCGATTGTACAAAATTACAAATAAAATGACATTACAATTCAATTTCTAAAACAAAGTGGTTTGCATTTTTATTTTCGCCGTTTTATTCAGAAAGATTATATTTTGCTTATTTTTTATAAATTCAAGTCGTTAACAGATGCGGTAATATATGAAAGCTATTTTCCAAAACAAGGGGTTTTCAAGCCTTTCGCATAAAATGCAATTTTCACACACATACAATTACTCCTCTGTTCCTCCTTCTCCTCGCTGTACTTAGCTGATAATTTTGTGTGTGTGTGTGCTTGTGTTTGTGTGTGTGTGTCTCGGGATCGGGATATTAATTGAAAATTGTTTACATAACTTTGCGCTAACTATGCATCATGCTGCACATTAGAATGGTGGGGTTTCAGCTTATATGAGTGTACCTGTAACTGAACAGGGATGTTGGATATATATGAGTCCTTGTTCGCCTCTCTTCATTAACTAATGCACATTCGCTCTATTGAGCTCGAGTGCAAGTTTATGACACCGCAATCCGGCTAACGGCGCGGCGGCGGCGGCAGTATCTAGAGGACACTATCCCCAGTGCAACAACTATAAAATGATTATGCCGCCGCTGCGGCCGACATACAAATATACATTCCAACAGTTATTAGGTTTTATTTGCGGTAAAAAGTGGGTTATGAGCATTTGAGTATAGCTGAGCTATTGCTAAGCAATATATATAAATGTATATGTGTGGTTTAAATAAAAAAAAAAAAAACTTATATCGGCAACAGTTTTACTGCTGCGGCCGTCCATGGCGCGGCGTTTGTTGTGGTACTTGATTTACAAGCTTGACCGCGCTTTTCAATTTAAATATGTTTGAGCTCACTCAATCTATCTATTGTTAGGGTAAAAATATGTTACACATCTACACCATATTATTGGGCAAAACTGACAGTGAGCAGACTTCCCCGAAAATAATCAACAAATTTCACGAGGAAATTGTGTTTGATGGCATATACCCTTTAACAGATGTATTCACACAAAAAGGGGGTGTTTGCATTTTGCATTTGACTGAGCAATGTCATAATAAAATAATAATTTAAATAATGAAAATATATTTGTAGGGGGAGCTTTAAACCGAAGAATGAAAAATATGTACTCCTACAATCTACTTACTCCCAAAAAGGAAATAATGAACAGTTTTTTGAAACAAATGTTATAAACGCAGTCTCATATGATGGCAGTTAACAGATAAAAACTAATCGACACAGAAGTATGATTACGAAAGCATGGCCGGATTAACACATGTTCAGGCCCAAGGAAATTCAACGTTGGGCTCGTCAAAAAAAAATTTAAATTGCAAACATTTTTCTGAAATTTGTTTCGAATGTTTTAGTAGAAGCAACTATACATTGTATACTTCTGCATAAATTTTGTTTTTATTGCGTTTATTTTTTTTAACTATGTATGTAGGTATATGTATTTGATTAATTTTGTAATTATAATTTTCAAGGGTTGGGTTCGATATCGCGTTTTATAGATATTATCCCGTTTTTTTTTTAAATCTCGGGTACACCATTTTTTGAAATTTCTATACCAAAATTAATTCGAATCGGGAGTGTTTCAGTATAATTTCATCCAAATTGGTTTCGAAATATAATTTTTTCGAAAAATTAGATCTAATTGAATTTGAAAATTTTCAATAAAATTACCTGATGCGTAATTAATGTCTAAACTTTATAAAAGAGAATGGCGTAAAATTTTAAATGATTTAGTATGATGTTAAAGCATTTTCATTATGGTAAAAATGTCTTAACATCTTTTTAAATCCTTTAAAATTTTACGCCAATATCTTTAAGTCTTTTACCAAAATGCACCTTAAAATCTGCGCCGCAATTCACAATATTACTCACCAATTATTTCGTAAAAAAATTGTGAAGAGTGTTCTGCGATTTTGAGGAACATAGCATCTCATGTCTTAACAACGTTTTTTTCTTTTTAATTTAGTAAAATGTTAAAAAAAAAATTTACAGATTTCACTCATAGAGTAACTATGGGGACATTGAAAATGACTTGTATTACGTCGATAAAACAAAATCATGCCAAATCTTAGAGATTTTTATTTTGTATACTATTGTTGCATTATAACTTCGCAAACTGTCTTAGAAACCATTCTACAGTCTGAAGTACCAATTTGTATATTTAATGTCACTTCCAAGTTGGCGGTTGAAATAATTTGTTAATTTTTTTAATAAGGTGAATCTTAGTCTTAATTGTAGCTTAACTCGCAATTACACAATCATACTCATTTTCATCCGCACCGGTACAGCACTTATACACGAAATTAAAAATACATATAGGTACCATCTATCTTAACGTATATCTAGGTATTTGACATTTTTGCCTAGCTAAGCTTTGCAGAAATGTAACTGAATTATTACAGATCGATTAAAGCATACAACATATTCGGTTCAACTTAGTTCTCGACTCAGTTGATTGTTTTTGAATCAACCCGTGTGTTTGATTAAATGTCCAGGTAAACCTTTTTTAAATCGAGACAAAATTTACAAAGAAATTGATGCGAAGCCCAACCCCACTGCTCATTGTTTTATTCTATAATATTTTATTTTAAAATATTTTGAACTCATCTTTTAATCAATTTAACAATATCGAGTCGCGTAATTTATTTTAGACAAAAATAATGTTTTTGAGACTTGGAGCTGTATTCTTTTAACTGAGTTTATGAAATGTGTGGCCGAGCGGCAAGCATCAATTTAGTTGACAACCAAGACTACTTTAAGATAAAGCCTAAAATTGTATTTGCATTTGAGGACCTTAACCATGAAGATCTGACCATTAGGGCTTAAGTTATAAGTTTATTAAAGAGGTTCGAGTAGGTACCTATGCACATTCTAGGTTAAACAATCAAACTGATTCCGAAGTAAATCAAGTTTTGTCAAAAGCATTTTCTAGTCTGTCATTTTACATTCATTTTCCTCAAAAATCCGATAATTAGAACAGAATATATCAGCTTACAAAATCGACTCTTTTCGATTATAATATTTCAATTGTTTAGCTAAGTTAATTCTACCTCGTGCCTGATTTGCCTAATAATACCTTAACCTTGAGCATCTAGCCCTTAGAACTTAGGTAATAATTTTATATAAGAGGTTCAAGTAGGTACCTTTGCATATTCTAGGTTAAACAATGAAATTGATTTAGAAGTTAGTAAAGTTTTTACCCAAACGTTCTCTAGCATATTCAAAGTTCTTTAGGTTGATATAGAAAAAATTTACTTTTGACATATTTTACCTTAATTTTGAGACTTTAACCTCAAACATCCGATTATTAGAACAGAAGTTATAATCCAAACAAACCAACCAAATCCAACCTTTACGATTTTATTATTTGTAAAATACCTACTACAAATGTTCATGCACATACCTACATGCTTACATACATACCTACATAAACATAATGTATATCATTTTTGTGCCCGATGCAAAGCCAATTTTGTTTGCCACGTGTTTTTTTTTTTTTATTGCACACACTCCACCGTCTTCTCCCTTCTATCAATACATTCTTTGTTGGTACGTACCTACATACATATGTATGTACTTGTACATATTTTGTTTGTTTTTTTTTTTTCTTTTGCCGTGATGAAATATAGTTCTAAAAAGACAATTTTTCAAGTGTCTAGTATGACATTTTTTACGATTTTGCTAATTTTTTTATGCAGATTTGTAGCCTGTCATTTAAACTTTAATTATCTAGCTTAATATTGAACATCCAATAATTATAACCAAAGTTATAGGCTTCTAAGTGGGCTAAAATCGAGCAGTTTTCGAATTTTATACAATCCTCCACTGAATCTCGTCGGTTGGCGATGATCAACATGTAGGTACGCTGGCTGAAATTCATCACTTGTGTTTTTTTCTTCATTTTATTCATTTTGGTAGTATCTTTGGTAACACCAACCAAAAATTCAATTTTTCTCCCCCTATACGCTAGAGTTCATTCTCTATCTTTGTTCATTTTGGTAACACCATACTTTTATCAAAACGACCCTATAAACATTTTCAATGTTAAAATGCAATCGTTTGTACATAATTATTAACAATTTTACATAGAATTATTTTTTTAAATTTTGTTTTATTTCTATTTGTTTTATCTAATTTGTAAAAAAAATTTGGGGCATGTAAAAACTAAAAAGAAAATAATCGTGTACAAACGATTATCTATGGATCTGCATTCACAGATTTTTCGAGGGTTAAAGTTGGTGGGCCAAACTCCGTAAATTTTTTTTGGTATATAGGAAGGAAGAAAATTTTGATTCTTAGAAATGCCAAATACAATCAATGGTATTGACATTCGTCTAATTTTGCTCTTCAAGCAAATGGGATCGCCAACAGATGGCGTTAAGCTCTCTGACTGGTAAATTTATGTATAAAAATTATTGAAGCTTACCAAAAAATTCATTTGTAAATTTTATTTTAACTTTTAAAAATACTAAAATTTATGAAAAGTTCCGTGCGAAGCCAGGCGGTCCAGATAGTTTATAATAGAAACTAGAAAAGTATAACATATTAATATTAATGTATGTAACTTATTTTTAAAAGGGTTCTTTGTGTGATAACACACTCGCAGAAAGACTGCCAAGCTTTCGCACCATCAACTTATTTTTAATTTTTTGTTTATGAACTATATTTTAAATATCTTTGCATGTAACTAAATTCCTTACAAAAATTGCCTGAACTATGAACGGTATGAACTCAGATTATCCTGATTTTGTCAGGATCATCTGACAATTTTTTAATTTTTTGTTTATAACTCTGTTTATTTTGTTCCCAAAACACACAATTTCTACCTATACTTCTGTCAAAAGTCATTTTTCATATAAAAATTACAAAAATAAGTAAATAAATAAGAATTAAAATAACATATACCTAATCTTTTCTCTTGATACAATTTTCAGAGCGTTTTCTGTTTGTTTAAGATACACACACATGAGCACTCAGCTGTCAAATTTGTTTTATCTTTTGCATTTTCTTTTATATTTTTCTCTTATTTCTCACTTTCTGTCCATGTGACGTTTGCCTTGTTTCATAAAAATGTTCTATGAACGTGTTCTGATCATGATCTCAACTGAAATACAAACAGTTTTTTTCGAGAACTCACACTCTGCTTGTTTTTTTTTAATTATGTATGTGGTATGTTCGCAGAGAAATATTTTTGAGAGAAAACTACAGTAATAATAAATGAATTAAAATTTTTGTATGGAAAACAAAAAAAGCTTTGGTCATGTAAGTAGAACGGCAGTACGAATTAAAAAAAAAAAAAAAGTATCAATAATGCAATTGAAGTGAATGAGTAGGGTGCATTCAATGCAGTTAACCTAAGTTACTAACAATTTTATTGCGGTCCAAATAATAGAGACCGCATGTTTTAATTTTTTTTCGACTCCCTAAACCTTTACCTTCTCTCTGTATTCTGTACAAATTTTGTTATCAATTTTAAACTAGTTTTCCGATAAGTTAGAGACTTGAAATTGCTAAATTTGTACCGAAAAGACAATTAACAAAAAAGCACAATGACGGACAGCACATTGACTTAATAAAATCAATTAAAAAAAATCATTTTCTTTTGTGTAGCTTATTTTAACCGAAATTTTGGAGCACTACACCCCCGTCTCTCTTTTGAATAATATAATTAAGTCAGTAACACTGTACTCAGCATAACCAACTCATTAAGTCTACCAATTTTCATAAAATTTCGTCAAGAATTGGCGTGAAAAATTATTTTTGACACGGCAATACTTAACACAAGCACCGCACCATTTTTGAGGAATTTATGATCTTTGTGTCACTTTTTCTTACACAATTTTCGGCTTACGAAAAACCTTATAAAAAAATATCTTCTTTCAGAAAATTCATTGCATTAATGTTTTTTTTTTTTTTTGTCTGCAAAAGATTACCCTCTTCGTAAACTCTCTTTTTTTTTTAACCGAGCTCAGGCACACCTACTATCTTCTTTTGTAATCCTTATGAATGCAATCAACCCATCTAATTACTTTACCAACACCTTCTGTTCCAACGAGACAAACTTGAGAAGGATGTTCTTTTCCATCAGAGAGTGCCGTTTAACAAAAAACTTTTAATTCATCTTCATTCTCATCAACTTCGTCCTGGATGGTTTATCCTTCTGCTGATGATGCTGCTGGTGCAAAGCAAGAAAAGAAATAAATGTATGACGCAAGAAGTTGGGATTCTTCTTCCTTTTATACTTTTTTTTTAATTAGAATTTTTTTTTTAAGAAGCGTGATGGGTGGAGCTGTTAGATAAGTTACCTCAAATTAGGAGCACTTTAGTGAAATGTGTCAGGAATAAGAGAAAATGTCATTTTGAAGAAGTCTTTCTTATTTTGTTTACAAAAAAAAATATTTATATGTGCACATACACTTTAACTAAATGAAAAAAAAAAAAACAAATCATCACATGTAAGATACATATATAAGAGTGTTTATAGTAGTGGTAAAATAAATTCAGAAATTATAATTGAAGAACAGAATGTATTTTAAGCTTGAATTCTGCTATGATAACCTATAAAAGCACACCTTTTCATTTTATACAACGACGTTGCAAAAATATTCTTGAATCTTGTGATTCTGAATCCTTTTAACCTAATTGTTATATGCAAAAGGAATTCTAATTAACTGTGAGTACAGGTAACTCCCGCTTTTGACTACCTCAATATGATAACATTTCTACCTATAAAATTTACTCTATAACCTCGAAATTAACAATTCAAATTTTAATAACGGAAATAAATGCTAAAATGTGCTCTATTTTTTTTTCTTTTATGCATTTAACCTGTTTTCTAATGAGGTTTTGAAAACAGGATGCCATTTGGGTGCATTCTCATCCAAGAGAACATTCAACATTAAATCTCATTTTATAGAACAAAAGGATAATTAAGTTCCTTGATTGCAATGTAATTACCCAGATAAACTCTAATACTGCATTGTTGCAGTAATGATAAGGTTATGGTGGTGGTTGTGATGGGGTGAGATAAAAAAAATAAATACAATATAATGCACAGTCTGGTGTTGCAAATTATACCTACATACATACATATATGAAATTATTATATCTACTCGATTATTGATTTTATATTTTATTATGTTAACCTTTATATTATTTTTTTTTATTTTAAAAATATTTACATACTTCAGTTTTATTTAATTCAAATCGGCATTTGATTGCATTAATAATTGAGAGAAATATTAATTAGTTGATACAAAAAATATTCATTAGCATCATATTGACAATATCAAGGGTTATCAAAAAATAATTATCATTGAAAGTCGCTGATGTAAATATGAGAACCCATATAATTAAATTTATTTTTTCTATACACTATTTCAATGTTAAAAATAATGTAAATAAAAATGTATAGAGAATTAGAATATTAGATTGCTATACTTGGGTATATAATTGGTAATTAAATGCTTATAATAAATCCTTGCTGGTCTTGTTGAACCAGGTATCACCGAAGTACTCATAATAAAACCTATGGCAGTGAGAAATTAAGTGGTATAACTGATTTTGACGTTAATAACGGGTCATTCACTTCGTGGTTTCAAGTTGGTAGCGCTAGCATTTGACACCTGTCAAACTCAGCAGTCATTTGAAGTGTCAAAATATTAGTTGAATGTTTGCCATTTACGATAGTGGATCGCTTAACAATCGAACAACGCGTTAAAATTATTAAAACTTACCACAAAAGTGGTGATTCAAACGTAGCTACTTTTCGCGTATTACGCGATGATTATGATCGTCATAATTGATTGATATTCCCAAGCATCGGTAAAATTGTGAAGAAATTTAAAGAGAGTGGAAACGTTACTGATGTCGAATGGCCTGTGCATCATCGTTATGCACGCTCATTCGAAAATATTGCTGCTGCAATTGAACGTGGCGTACACTTCACTATGGCGTAATTTGCATTTTGAAGATATGTATGTGGTTCCAAGAAGACGGGGCAACAAGCCACACAACACGACCAATTATAACTTTATTGCATGAGAAGTTTCCTGGTCGCGTTATTTCACGTTTCGGGGACGTCAATTGGCCACCAAGATCATGCGATTTGACACCGTTATATTTTTTTTCGATGAGGCTACGCAAAAGACCGTGCTTACGCGATTAATCCCCAAACTCTAGGCGCATTAAAAACCAACATTACTCAAGTTATAGTCGAGATACCGCCCGAAATGTGCGAAAAAGTGGTTAAAAATTACCACAAAAGAATCACATGCTGCGAATCTTCCCGAGGCGGCAATTTGAATGATATTGTTTGTCACATTTAGCTTTACTTTCGAAACCGAAAAATGAATGACCCAACACCTATAAGTCTGTAAATTTATAAGATATGACTTTTTTGAGTCATACTCATAACGAATAAAATTTACGACATCGTCGTACGAACTAGCTCCTACATATAATAATACAAGTTCAAGTAGATACATATATGTGGATTTACAATGAATTCAATTTACGTGTAGGTGATAGACCGAGCACTCAACTTATCTGTTCGTATTGTCAAAAATTTAGACAAAATCCTTCTGATAATCCACGTCAGCAGAGTAAATCTATAAGGAAGACTTGTATTGAAATAAAAAAAAAAAAAAAATAACAATACTGGTTATACAAAAAAAAGGCTTCCCAACTGACTCTGTACTCTGTAGCTCTAAAAAGCATCTACTCTCGTTTTTATGAAAGTTTTAAATTTCCACAGTAACTAACGACCTCCGAATATATGCCTATCGCATATTTTACAAAAGTACATCTTATACCTTCAAAATACTCGCAGCAACTTTAAAAACTACTTTCTATCAACTTAAATCTAGTCATTGAAACCACAATAAGAGCCTGTTTTACAATATCTAAGTAAAGTTCTGACTATAGTTACTCGAATCATAAATATTGCTACAGGGTCATAAATTCACAATCCAAAAAATTAATAACCTATTCAAGTCTTCTTTGGACTTACGATCCTTTCCCAATATTTACAATGTGTCGAGTAAATAAACAGAACTTTATTCAGACATTGCGAAACAAGACCTAAGTTTCTTTTGTCCTTCTATTACCTGAACGTCAGAGGTCTTTGAATCAATTGTATGGAAGACAATAAAAGTGGGTCTCGAAATTCTGTTCGCCTAAACGTATGGATCGATTTTCTTTAAACTTGGTTCCTAGCGTTTAATTCAAAAAAGGAAAATTAGATTTTTTTTAAAACATCAAAACTACTTTTTCGTAAAAAAAAAACGAAAAATGGTTGATAATTATATTTCCCACGTAAACATTTTTTTTTTCTTTTCTCGAAAATTGTGCAACTGATTTTGATCAATTTTTGTATGAAGAATGTGCTAAGAGGAGCATTGGTTACTAAAATTTTGAAAAAAATATTTTTCCAATTTCTGAAAAATGATTCCGATTTTTTATTGAAAACTCAATATTTTTAGTTAAAAAAAGCCTAAATCGATTTTGGGTAAACTTCGGTCCAAGCCTAATATAGGCAACATGTATTTGTCTAACATTTTTAATTAAAATTATTCTTTTTATTTAATTCTTTATTTATTTATTTATTTATATTCATTTACTAATAGTTTTAAGCATGATCTGTGATATAATTATACACAAAATTCAAGTTTTTTTTTAACCTATTTTCCTTAAAATTCTAAAATATTAAAATATAAGCTTTTCGGAAACCTAATTTTGATTTTCAGTAGTATAAGATAAAATTTATTATCATATCTCTGTAGTGTGCAATGTTTTTTAAAATATTGTAAACTTTGTAATTTACTTTGAAACAATAAAATATATCTATCTATCTAAATTATTTTTTTTGCCGAAAATAAGCGTACCTAACAAACACAGTGTTGTTCCATGTAGACTATAAATGTAGACTACACGATTGTCTACATGTAGACAATTCAAGGTAGACAATTGGTAGTTGTCTACATAGCAACGTCGACAGTGTAGATAATGTAGACAATTAGCATTATACGTTTATTCAACATATTTTATTCTAAAAAATTTAATTTATATTACCAATGCCTTTGCAGACAGTTTTTAGCAGTATTTTACAAATTTGTATTGCACACCGTGCAAATAACTAAATATTTGTTGTTGGCTTTTACAAAAATAAAGCCTAGCTCACCGTACGCTTTATTTTTCGGCTTTCCCGACATTTCAGTTTTCGTTTTTAAATAATACTTTGACTTAAAAGCTCTTTCTGCGTTCACTCCACACGTTGTTCTGGAATGAATTTTATTGATTTAACAAATGTGACAGCAATTGTTTATATTGTAGGTATACATGATTGTTGACATTGTTTACATTGTTGACATTGTCGACGCAATTGTCTACCTTTAAATGTAGACAATTAAAGTCAACACGTAGAGGAACAACACTGCAAACAAATGTATTATTTTATTTTTCTCGAAAACGAACCCTACGATTTTGATTAAAATATTTTTGTATGCTAATATTTATACCACATACATATGTACCACAGAACCATTTTTTTATTTGCTACTATTTCATTATTTCTTTCACTAATTTCAATTATTTTTTATGATATTTTTTTTTTAATTAATTTTTTAACTCCGAATTAATTAATATTAAAAAATGGCTTACCAGTTTTTGTCTTAAAAATGTTAATTTAAAGACAAAATATAAAATTTTTAAGACAAACAAAATTATTAAAAAAAAAAACACTCAAACAATTAATAAATTGTTTTTTCTTATAAATTAAGATTTGTTCTATATATCAAAAGGTGTACATTGCGTTGGTTTTGAAACAGTTTCAGAAGTTGATTTATCAATTTCTCAATGTACAATGTATATATACGATTTGTTGTAGTTTGTTGTTTAATCACACTGCACTGAAGTGATGACACAATTTTTATATCGACAAATATTTAGTCGCAGTGTGTTTCTTGCTTTAAGGTTTTTGCGACGAAAATAGTGTAATAACGTTGGTTTTTCAAATTTTTCAGTGATTTGAGCTATGGTTTAAAGGGGGTGGCCCCGGCGTAGTGGAAGTAGTGCTTGACTGCTAATTTGGATGTGTGGGTTCGATCCCCAGTCTAGGCAGCATTGTTTTCTATATTCCCTCAACTGAATGCCACCCCTGGGATTTAATGAGAAAAATCAAAACCTAATTTCTCAATCCACTGTGCCAACAAAAATCTATCCTATCCTTCTATTCCTTCTAACATTGCCTAATTTATAAGACCCTAGGTCTTACTGGCAAGTATATGTTTGTGTTTGTTTAAAAAAAAAAAAAAAAAAGAGAAGAGAAGAGAAGACCGCTTTGCTCTAAATTTGGTACAGAGCATTTTATGTGATTTTATAGAGGAGAAATTCGAATTTTTGTTAAGGATCTTGGCCAAAAATTGCGCTTCACTGAAATAAGATTTTGAGGTAATGAACTTATTTTATTTTCTAATTATTTTATTATTTTACGTTCCTATAGTACTACACTTTGTAAAATTAAAAAAAAATTTAGTACACAATTAATTGTAGCTATTTTGTAGTAAATTAGTTGCGGAAAGAAAAAAATTTTATTGACAAAGTTTTTTTTGTTAAAGGCCAAACTTGTAGATTTTGAAATTGTGAACATTATCAAGGTCGACACAAAATTTTCTATAAGCGTATGATTCAAGCTTGGCTCATATGGCATAGCGTGGACATTGACAAAGAAAGTTGTCAACGGTAAATTTTTTTCATTTGCTTTAATAAAAAGTAAACTGTCAGGAATGCTTAAGCATAAGCTCTATACATACCGCCTTTTGTAATTCTTAACGCAATCTTGACTATTTTCTAGCTGGTTGTTCAACGTTAAGTTCGATTTCCAAAATGGCAGAAAAAAACCCAAATTGAATAACTATTATACAAAATTTTGAACTAATTTTAAAATAGAATTAATTTGTTTGGTGCAATTTTGAATTTTATTGAAATCAGTACAATTTTTTTAGAATTTAAATGTAATAAAAAGTTATAGTAGCCCGTGGCTTAATGTTTAGTGCGTTGGACGGTTACGCCAAAGGTCTTGGGTTCGATTAGCAGCCTATACCACCTAAAAAAAAAACGTAAATGTTTTTCATGGGTTACTGCCGCTTACGAGGAATTGACAAATCCTCCAAAGAGTAACTCTTATCATGAAAAAGTGCTTCTCACCCTAGCCGTTCGGATTCGGCAAAAAATTTTAGGTCCCTTCTATTCCTGCCAATAACACGCACACAGGAATAGTTTAGAATTGTAAGTCACTAGGCCCTGGTTCCATACGAGCTGTCTCACCGACCAATTTATTTTTTTATTTTTTTTTTAAGATAGATATTAAAGCTACTTTTAAAATTTTTTTCTTTGGCCCCATTTAGATTGTTTAAGATATTTTCTTTAACGTGGCCTTAAATAAATGACAAGCAGTGTAAACCACTTCATAAATCTCATACCCCTAAACCATATCCTTAAATATGAGTATGTATACATAACTACTTCCATAACTCCACTGATGTTTAGTGCCCACCGCAATTTGTACCTCCATTCAATTTTAATCAAATTTGCGTGACATTAATCTCATTATCTTTTGCCGCTAACTGTGTTTGGAAATTGCATCTTCTATGAACAAAGATACAAATTGTGTTCTACATATATTATAATCAAAAGGATTTAAATCTAACATCTCATTTTCCTCATCCAAATATAAACAAAAGGATCTTAGCGTGTTATCTCGATGGAATAACATATTTCGCAGATTGATTTTTTTTTTTTTAATTGAAACTAAACACAATAAGAGCGATTCACAGACAATTCAAATCCTCAAAGATTACACCTGGCCTTCATCTGCATTAAGTAAAGAACCTTCAACAATATTCTTATACCCTCAAATAATTCCGAGGTTGTTTAATCAAGATTTATTTTTATTGCCTTATTTTTTTCAATATAAGCCTAAGCGATTTAAATTTTATTTTTATTTTTAAAACAATATAAGGCCTGGAGACTTCAAATGTCTTCGCATAAAACCAAGCTACGGAGGCGGCGTTGGTGGCGCGGTGATGGTGGCAGTATGGGCAGCTCAAAATTTAAATAAAAAGTAACAAAATAAAATTGAGATCCATCCAACCGGAATTTGAGGACAACGCAGGGATGCTCCTAATTCTCTCATTCTCTTCCGCATCAGCCTTCTCCCTTATTCAGACATTCAAATAGTAATTGACCAAACAAATGTTCATTCCATAAAGCTTTGCCCAGATTTAACAATAAAAACGCAATAAAATTGTAAAATTGGGAGACTACAGCAAAAACAAACAAAAAAATAAAAATAAAAATATAGGTAATTGTTAATATACCGATGAGGGTTGAAGCAATTGAAACCGACCTAGTGACAGTTTTTCTCTTTTTTTTTTTTAGCGCCCTCGCTCTTCTACATATCCAAACCTATACTTTTGTGCTGGACAAGTTTAACATGGTGATGTTTTTATAGGTCCCCTGAGGGAAAAAAACCAAAGTGGAGATTTTATTTTTATTTTACAGCCTATAGTCCATCGTCAAGCTTTGGGTAAACAGACAGACAGAGTGTAGGTTAGGCATAGAGGTACTATATATTTACCCTTGCCATAGGACTATCTTAAAGTGGATGAACATCAGCCTTGGAAGGATTTATGAGAGGACATAAATAGAGAATCAAAAGCTAAATGCGGGGGGTAGACCGTATACACGGGCAAGAAGTTGTATGGGGAATTTCAAAACATGGAATTGATGGTTTAAAAGATCTGCCGAAGGCGTCCGCCCGCCACTGTGGCCATTGTTGAGATGAATTGGTTGTAGCTCGTAAAGTGCTTGAGAAAGTATATATAAACGACATGGATTCTATGAAATGAAAGTTTATTTTATAGCGTTTGGCAATAGGACAGGGTCGATATAGTTTTTCAATGCGAGGATTAGAAATTGAGTTGTTAGTTCTTGAAAGTTAAGTAGGCTATCTATTATCATTTTACGTAAGGTATTAAATAGATTATAACGGGTGATTTTTAAGCTGGTTTGGTTTTGGCAACACTGGTTTTGACAGCTGACGTGTGTTTAGTACCTTGTGTCACTGTCAAACAGCTTCAGTTTGGTTTGCAATTTAACCATGGATCGTCTTACAAATGAACAACGCTTGCAAATTATTGAATTTTACTATCAAAATTCGTGCTCGGTTCGAAATGTTGTTTATCGAAAAATTGTGTTCAGCGATGAGGCTCATTTTTGGTTGAATGGGTACGTAAATAAGCAAAATTGCCGCATTTGGAGTGAAGATCAGCCAGAAGCATTGCAACAGCTACCAATGCATCCCGAAAAAGCCACTGTTTGGTGCGGTTTATGGGCCGGCGGCATTATTGGGCCATATTTCTTCAAAGATGATGCGAATCGCAGCGTTACTGTCAATGGTGAACGCTACCGAGCGATGATAACAAACTTTTTTTTGCCCGAAATGGAAGTTCTTGACTTGCATGATATGTGGTTTCAACAAGACGGTGCCACATGCCACACAGCACGCGAAACAATGGCGCAATTGCGAGGCGAGTTTGGTGAACAGTTAATTTCACGTTTCGGGCCGGTCAATTGGCCGCCTAGATCGTGCGATTTGACACCATTAGATTATTTTTTGTGGGGGTATGTCAAGGCTAATGTCTATAGGGACAAGCCCGCTTCGATTGACGCACTGGAAGCCAACATCCATGCATTCATTCGTGAGATACCGGCCGATATGTGTGAAAGAGTATGCCAAAATTGGACTCAGCGGATGGGCTACTTGAGACGCAGCCGCGGTCAACATTTGCATGAAATTATCTTTAAACATTAAATTGCAAGGTTCAGACTATCGATTCAAATAAATATTTCATTCATTTTTTCGAATTTTTTGTGTTTTTTTTTTTTTTTAAAGTTCTAAACCTCTTAAAAAATCACCCATTAGAAATAAAACTTTTGAAATTCTAAAAGCAATCTGCTAAATTCTTAAATTTTCAAAATTTTCAGGTAGGTAATAGAAAGCACTTGAGATAAATTGAACAAACATTTTCTAAAATTGTTTTGACGCCAACAAAATGTACACCTTCTGATTTCTTAAGCAAATTTCAATTATGAGAAAAAAATTTTGAAATCGTTTAAGCGGTTTTTTTAATAAAAATAATATTTTGTATATAAAATTTTCTAATGCAATTGCTACGCAGTTTTTTTGGTATTTATTAATGCGGAGTTTAAAAATTATTTAAACAAAAAAAAAATCTTAAAAATCCAGAATTAATTTTTATGAAAATTTTGATATGCAGTATTAGATATTTAAACTTATTAGAAGATCTTGTGTAAAAAAAATTCATTAAAAACGGTTCAACATATAATGAAATAGTGGGAAACTTAAAAAATGGTGCTATGAGAGGTACCATTTTTAAACGATAAATAAATAAAAATTTTAATCAAAATCGTAGGAGCCGTTTTTGAGAAAAATGAGATTTTCAATATCAGTTTTTAAACATTTGTAATGGAGGTTCCGTTATTTTTGGTTATAAGAAAAAAATTAAATTAAAATCTGCTAGATAATGTCAAAAAACTGCTTGGTGCCAATCGACCAAGTCGTTTTTTAATTATTAAGTTCTCAAAAAACAACTTTGAAACTTTTATAAAAATCCAAAAAAAAAAAATTGAAATTTTGGTATACAATATTTTTAAAATTGTTATAAACATTCTCTATAATAAATTGATTAAAATCAGTTGAACCAGTTGAATCAGTTGAGAAAATCGTAAATCAAAAAAATCGTTCTATGGGAGGTACCATTTAAAATCATTGTTCCGAAATTTTTTTTAATAAAATGGTAGCATTTTTGTAAAAAATGATTTATTTTAAGTTTGGTTTGGCATTTCAAGAATTGAAGCCACAGGATCACCTAGCAAGGCGAAGATTCGGTGAATGGGCCCAAAACAAGATTGCCGTTGATCCCAATTATCATAAGCTAATTTTATTTAGCGATGAAGCTCACATTTGGTTGAATGGATACGTCAATAAACAAAACTGCCGTATTTGGAGTAATGATAATCCTTTGTTGAGACACCGTTACATCCACAAAAACTAACTGTTTGGTATGCTTTATGGGTTGGTGGAATAATTGGTCCGTACTTCTTCTTTAAAAACGATGCTGGCCAGAACATTACAGTCAATGATGACCGCTTTTCGCTTTTTCGTTCTTCAGTTGAACAACCATGATGTGCAGGAGCTGTGGTATCAACAAGGTTGCGCAACATGTCACACAGCTCGTGCCACAATTGATTTATTGAAGGAAACTTTTGGTAACCGCATAGTTTCACGTTACGGACACGTGAATTGGCCTCCAAGATCGTGCGATTTAACGCCGCTTGACTTTTTTTTGTGGTGATTTATGTGAAGTCGCTAGTCTACGCCGATAAGCCCGAAACGATTGACAACTTGGAGGAGAACAAATGTTGGAAAAAGTCATTGAAAATTGGACCTCCAGATTAGACTACGTCCGAGCCAGCCGTGGCGGTCATATCATGCTATAAATATATTTAAATTATAATGCCAGAAGAATATTTTTAATTGAAAACTGTAACTTATATAATGTATAAAGGAAAATTGAAGTATATGGATTTATAGTCAATCAGGCAGATGGCAAAGCCATGCATTTAATTGATTGTATTATATATTTGAAAATATTAATTGTAAAATGAAAATAAAAACCAATCTCAATCTAATCTAATCTAAATCCAATGCCAGAAGATTATCTTTCGAATAAAATAAATTTCATGTCAATTTAAAAAAAAATCATCTTTGTTTTATTCCCTTCCAAAGTTTTATACCTCTAAAAAAAAACACCCTTTGTAAATACTGGTCCTCTTCTTTAAAGGGTTTCTTAAAACATAATGTGTAATTAAGTTATTGTTTAAATTGTTAGATGCAGAACTAGACATGTGCGGTAAAATTTTGTATTCAACCTTGTACAAATTAAGTACTTATACATATATGTATATGTAGATTAAAAAACACAACAATTATTTAAAAAAAATTATCCATTTGCCATGTTTTTTTTTTCCAATAGTTATCTATTATTAATTTCTAATTTTTGTGTCATTGAAGCTAATTAGTGATAAATCAGTTTTTTGTTTGACTTAAAACAAAAATAAAAAAAATGTCTAAATATCTGCTTTGCCTACACCGGGTATTTTGGATAAGATGCAAAAAAAGGCGTGCAAATTTTGAAAAAAAATCAAAAAGAAGCATAAGCATTACTAAATTATTAAGTACTATTTTTGATTCTAATATTCAATGTTTTTATCAATTTTTAGTCGAAAAGTAAACATTTTGAACACTAGACTTAAAATTATATGCCTTAAGTGTTATACATTTTTTTTTTTTTGATTTTGAATTACATAATTAATTTTTAAAAAGCTATTCTCTAAGACAAAAAATTTCCATTCGACCTGAATCGAGGGGAAAATAGATCCCTCCTTTACTTTTTTTTTTTTAGATCCAAACTATGCACGGTCAAGCCTTTTGTGGCATCTTATACAAAACACCCTGTATAACTTCGTTCATGGAAATTTTCGAACAGACTTTTTTTTATTTTCAAATTCTTTAACAATTGTTATTATTTTTGTTTACCACTAGATATTGAGACTATTGCGTTTATCTTTTCAATTTAGGTATTCACATATTTATATTAAAAAAAAAAATTTGCAAAGAGTTTAAAATTTGCTTTCCGTATTAAATTCAAATATTTACATATTTTTAACTATTTGAACAAGTGATGATGAAAAGTTTTTTCTATAAATATTGCAAATTTGTCATCTCACATTGTCAGTCTTTCGCGATAAGTTGTCTATCATATCTCTTTCAAATTAATTTTATATTTAAATTAAAAAAAAAAAAAAATGTTACCTAGTAAAATATTGTTTGTGGTTTTAATTGCAGTATTTGCCCTGCAACCAGCAAGTGCATTTTTTGGATTAATCGACTTTATGTCTAATGGAACCCGTACAGCTTTGGAGAAAATACTCGAGAATGATCCAATTTATCAATTTAAACTTTGTCTACTGCGATCACCAAAGTGTAGATTGACTCAGAAAAATCCAGATGATAAAAAGGATGAACCTGCGAAGGATGAGACACCAAAAGATGAACCGAAGAAGGATACAGAATAATATTAAGTCCAATTAAATATTGATTTGATTTTTATATAATTTAAAAATAAAACAGTAAAGTCCTTTTGATTTTTGTTTAATCTTCTTAAGTTCGTTCAAATCTGAATTTTTAAAAATATATCTATAAAGTGAGCGCCTTGTCACGTCTTGCATGTAGTTGTTTTATTCATGTACTTAGAAAATAAACCAAAATATTTTTTTTTTCTTTTGCCATATGTAATTTTTATTCAACTAACGAAGGAGTAACCTAAACAACGTTTCCATTGCTCTAAATGATAAGGATACATCTGTGGGGTAAGCAGGAGGAACATGAGCGTTAAAATAAGTAAAAAGTAGGTAAGATATCAAGGCGCACACTGAGCATAGTCGGCAGTCGCTCAATTTATTTATGGAGACACGATTAGCAGAGGGATGTGTTTATAATATGGTTACGTATGTGACAATGACATTTGGTTTTATAAATAACACAATATTTTTAATAAATAAATAAATTAAAGTTTAAAATGTAATATTATGTCTTTTAAACAAATAAAGTAAAAATAAAAAAAATTATGTTACGTTTGTGACATTAAGAAAATTAGTTATTTTCAAATAAAACATTTTATGACCAAGAGTATGTATAAATCTTAGAATAGTATTTTCATTAGTCACTAAGCAAAAAAAAAATTGAGGAAACAACATTTTTAATACGATTTTTAAAGAGTTGTGTCTAAGTTAAAAATGGAATGCCATTGTGTTAAAGTCTTTAGCAGATTTTATTTTTAAAGATACTGTTATTGCAAAATAGTAAATATTTATCTGAAAGTTGATCACCAATATCAACCCGTGAAGAAATGATAAAAAAAATCAATTTTTTTCTATAAAATTGTTATAGTTGTGACAGAATTTAATAAACGTGGTTCTTATGAGAAATTATGATAATAATAATATTTATTTTTTTCTAATGTACAGCTCCAAGCTGTATTTATTTATTGAAGGTTTGAATGAAACAACAACACTTGGGTGAGCTACCACCAAGATTTTTATAGCTATTTCACGACTGCCATATCATCAGACTCCTTTTTAAGCATTTATTTATTTTTTTTACAGTGGACAAAAACCCTTAAAAATGGACTAAATTCACAAATTCAGGAGATTTATAAAGAATAATTACACATTTGCTCACATCTTGAATTCCATATCCATAAACATAATGATTGAGTTTTTAAATAAAATGCCTGTTACGAATGTGACACATGTGAATTAAACTTTTAATTCGGATTGTGAACCATCAACAAGGTTCACAATATTTTTTATATAGTAATCCCAAATTATTAAAAGTTTGATACAAATTTAATTTTTGTATATAAATAAAATAATTGATGAAGTTTATGACCAAGTTGATATTTAGATTTTGAGAATTTTTAAGAAAAGAGTTCTCATCGGCTTTGTTGGTCGTAATGATGATTAAATGAAAAGAGTATATTTCATTTCCTTTTTCCCAACGTTTCGACGGTGGTTGCCGCCTTCTTCAGGGGTGTCTTTATTTACAAAAAGCAAGAACAATTATTATACATAAAACAAAAGTATGGTGTATGTAGCTTACATGCAAGTTGTTAACAATACAATTAAAATTACAATACAATATAAATAATATTTTAGTTTAAAGACTTAGATAAGTCACTAATGTCAAGTCTTTGATTTGTTATCGGACACTAAGGAACTAAATAAAGACACCCCTGAAGAAGGCGGCAACCACCGTCGAAACGTTGGGAAAAAGGAAATGAAATATACTCTTTTCATTTAATCATCATTACGACCAACAAAGCCGATGAGAACTCTTTTATTAATAAAATATACATATTTTTTGTTACAAGTGTGACACTTATCACTTTATTAATCATAATAAATCCATAAGTGTTGTATTTTTTTAATTTGACAAAATTCATTTCTATGCCGAAAATTATAAAATTATTTTATATTTTATTATTTTGCGAAATAATAATTAGCGAGTTATAATAATGCGAAATAATGAAATGCGATAGAGTAATTAGCGAATTCCTATAATGCCATGTAAAATTTTCGAAATGATAATAATAACAAAGCGAAATAAAAATTTCGAAACTGGTAACTGAAATATTGCAAAACGATTTAATGCGAAATGACTAAATAGCAAAAAAAGATATTGCGAAATGAAAAAAAAAAATTAATCATTTTAGTAATTAATGTAATAAAGGAATAAAAAGGTACAAATTTTATCTTTGAAAAGTTGAACGTTAGTGTATCATTTTCTTCGACATAATCGCTGTGTAAAGTATTGGGAGCGTTTGCCAAGGTTGTTTTTTTTTTTTTGTCAAAAACTAGCTATTTGTTTTACCAAAAAATTGTTTATTTTTTTTTAGTAGAATTTTATAAACTACAATTTTTGCATAGACATTTCATCTAAACAAGTGGTGGTTTTTGCCCCATTAAAAGCCCTGGTTCAAATTAAAATTTCTTTTTAGGATACCAACGCGTAACGCATAAAAAAAGTTCACACTAGATTTTCGTCATTAAATTTTTGTAAGATAAATAAATTGACCATAACAAAAAGTGTCTACTTACAAGGTCTTCAGATTATTACAAGTGAGGTCGCCACTTCGCCAGTCGGAAACCAATTTTTGTGAACTGAAGAACATTAAAAGCTATTTTAAATAAAAAAAAATTGAAAAAATAGAAAAATACGGTTCGGGCTCACTACATGACTAGCAACGACCATGCCAATGAAGATTGCCTCTTTGCTACAAGTCAATAAACATCAAAATCTACCATTACTTCCAGAGAATTCGAAACTACTTGTTGCACAAATATTTATAATAGCCCTACTATAAAAGATACTCTGCCGTAGCTCTTCATGCATGCTCCATACAGAACATATACATACATATCTACGTACATATATTGTATATGTTTTTTTAGATTCATTGCAGTTACAGTAAAATATACAAAAAAAAAAAAAAAAATAAAAAAAACTTACCAAGAAAGAAGAAGCAAATACGGATAATCTTTTTGATTTCGTTCTTGTTGAATATATTATATGTAAGGAAATATGGGCTGCAAAGTTGCAATGCAATCCAACTGCTAACTGTAGTAAATATCCTATTTGTATATTTATGTATATAGGTTTGTTGCTATGTTGCATTTATACTTTTTGAATTTCTTATTTGTTAAGAAGAAAATTCTTCGCGGTTGTGGTCCGGATCCGGAGTCCGGACATTCAGCTCGGAAGCAAAATTGCATTCAACACGAACGTACATACATAAAAGGGTTTGGTATTATAAAGTCGGTCAGAAGAATGAAACATTTTGGGTATAGAAATAAATTTTCTGTTACTGTAGCGTGAAAAGCAGCAAAGATGTTTCTTTTTGATTTTTGTTTTTCTTTTGACATTTTTTCCGTCTGAGATTTATAATGATGTAGTTGTATGTAGGTACATCTTCCTTTCGGATGTTTAGAACATGGAAGAAAAGAAAAATGCTGTCTTTACCCTAATAACATATTCGTAAAATGTACTAGTAACTACTTTAGCAACTTCAACATTAAATTATAAGCATTTGAGTTGGAGAGACTATGATTGAGTTGGTATCCAACATTAAACATTTTACATATAAAAAAATTTATTTTAGAATACATATTTCAACAAAAAAAATGTGAGACAAAATGTTGCTCAGTTCTGTAAGCTACAAGTAGACTACCTATTTAATGTTAAATAAACACTGACGAAAAAAAAAAAAACTAGCTAATGCGCCGCAGGTATAAAAGGATTTAAAGTATTTTCAAATCTGTAAATTTAGGTGTGCAGAAGATTTGTGACATTTTTTGTTTATTTTATTGTTTGTGTGCTGTTTTGTTAATTTTATCTTACTTTATCAGCCCTATTCTGCTAAACGTTCATGTGAATTTTTGTATTCTGCTATCCGTCGGAGAAAAGCGAATGTCCCAGAAGCATATCAATTGTCATTCATAACAATTGAATTTTCACAATATTAGATTCGCCCAAGATCTTAAGAAATAATTATTGATAGAGGTTTGAACTTGGATTGGAAGATTGAAGTGTTTGAACAATAATTTGTTACAAATTAAGTGAGCAATTCACGTGAATCGAAATTTTCGATTGGATCGGAATGAAGAATAGGAGTGTACTTATGTATATGTTTTTATTTCATAGCGGGTGTGAAAAATGTTAAGACGTGCAAATTTTCACAAACGGTTTGCATGAGGGTTAAGATTATTTTCATAAAAGTCTCATTTGTGTATTGCAATTGACTCAAAATGCAAATAGTATGCGAGCATCTGCAAACTGTCCCAAAAAGCGTTTTGCATCATTTTGCGAATAAAAAAAATCTCAAATAGAGGGGACCTACAATTTTCTGCCCAATCCGAACGGCTAGGGTGAGAAGCACTTTTTCATGACAAGAGATACTCTTGGACGATTTGTTATTTCCTCACAAGATGCAGTAACCCGTGAAAAACATTTCTGTTTCTGTTTTTAGGTGGCATAGGCTGGGAATCGAACCCAAGACCTTCAGCGTAACAGTCCAACACCCTAACCATTACGCTACGGGCTACTACACCTGCCATATAAAAAGGATGTCCTAAAATTAACCCGAATTTAATTTTCAGTATTTTTTGTAGTAAAGTGTTGGTAACCATAAAACAATTTGACAGCAGACAACTAAGATTTACTTAAAATGGACGCCAAACTTTCATTTTTTTTTTATAAATATGGTTCAAAAATGTAAACACGTTGTTTTCTCATCTAATGCTCCATTTTTTCTAACCTTAAATTGTCAGCTATAGAATTGTAGTTTTTTTGCTTTTACGGTTGTCAGAACTTTACTACACAAATGCAGGCAAATTCAAATCTTCCATTCATTTTGGGACATCCTTTATAAAGCAATAGTTATAAAACTAAACACAACAAACTATATTGATAGCTACTTTGTAGGAGAGGAGAGACAGTTTTAAAATTATGACCACATTTCAGTGCTATACATTTTTGTACTTTTGCAAAATGTCTTGGACCCTTGCAAGTATTCGCAAATGTTTGCAATTTATTGCAAATAATGATTTTATGATAGTGTGTAATTGATATGCGATAATTGCCTTCATTATTGTATTTTCCAAACCATGCGTAAATGGTTTACGAACATTTGTGAGTGTCTCAAAAATTATTCACACTTTTTGCAAGCAATAATCACAAATTGTGAAGTAAAAATAACATCAATGTTATAGCAAACTAGTTGGCCCTCCGTGGCTTCGCACGGATAGAAATTTAAGTTTCGTACAAAGAAAAAATGTCACCCCTGAAATATGTAAGTATGCATCTTTTGGTTTTCACAATTAATAACAATAAAATCTCGTTTTATTGAAATCACGCAATAATAAAATATCGCAACCCTAAATCTCGAAAGTTAAAATATCGCATTGAAATAAATTTTTTCAATTAATTCGTTTGCACGAAATTTTGTTTTGTTAATGCGAGATTTTGATTACGCGAGAATTTTTCCTACTATTGGTATTTTTTTTTTTATGCGAAATTTGATAATGCGAATTTTGAAATTCCGAAATTTCATGATTTGGGATTTTTTTTAAAACAAATGTGAGATTTCGTTATTGTAGAGATTTAAGTACCGGTCCTTCCAAAAGATATACATATGTGAATAATCAAAAATAAGATAAACAAAATTTACATAAATTATATGTTTTTGAAGTTCAATACAAATTTTTACAGCAAGAAAATTTGAAAAAAAAACAAACCAAAACAGACGACCTTAAACACTTTATGAATTCATCATTTATGGTATCAAAACGCCACAATCCAGCTCTAATAAGATTACAGCGTCAGGTGCTTGTGTCCGCCATTTTTTAGCTTCCTAATTACCAATGTACTAACCAAATTTTAGGCAAATCGGCCAACACGTTAAGGCTCATAGCTCTAATTCTCTAATTACAGTGGAGGGTGTTCACTAATTTACAAAAAAAAAAAAAAGAAAATACATGTAGCTTTTTTCATTTAAATTATATTTTTAATTATTATTTGTAAATCACACTTCACTTAACTACAATAACTTAATTATTATAATGATCAATCTGATCAAAAAGAATTTCAATTTCGTCCTTGTTTAGATCTCCATCTGGAAAACTATATACGAGAGCTGCAAATTCTTCTGGTGATACTTCAGCTGTTGGCTCTTCTAATGTCTGATCATTATTATTGTCAAATCCGACACTCAAAGGCTGCATTTGATGTTCTTCTGATTTATCCGATGAAATAGTTGAAATCACCCTCAGACATATATCTGATCCTTTTCTGCATATCGTGAGAGGTGCCACTGATCCATCATTGTTTAATGATCTCTTGAATGGTACTCGTATTATTGGAGCAGATTTTGTTGTGTGATAAGAGATAGTCAAAAAAACAATAATTAAAAATGATAGTGTTATTTTATTATTAGGCACCAACATTGTGAACTTATGTAAATTTAAAAGTATTTTGAACTTCAACTAACTGGTTGTGCTTTATTTATACCTAAGCTACAAGATTTTTTTTTTTTGTAAATTGAAATTGTGTGCATCAGAATGATTGTTTACTCGAACTTGACTTAAATAAAAATATTGTTTTCTTAACCCAAATTGTATGCAAGGTTTTTGTTATCTTTTGGGTTTAAGATTTGTCAAGATAATAATAGAAAATGTCAAAATTTAGTTTACAATAAGAAATGTGCAAGATCTTTTATTTGATCATGTTTTTTTTTTTTTTTTGAAGGTTATTTAAAAATATACGTAAAAGCACCAACTTCAATTAATGAAACACCTAAACAAATACAATTTTGATATGAATTTTGTTTGTTCAAACATTTATGATCTGGTCGTAGAAAAGGTACAGGTAAGTTTTTGATGGGGACTTAATTAACTAGACCAAGAGCCGTCATTGAGATTGAAAAATTTGTTATTTCGTTGCATTTGGTTTTAAATTGTATAAAATATAATTTTAGATTTTTTTTTTGAGGGTAGGTAGACTCAAAATTAAACTTTTAAAAGTTTTCAGTGTTTTATTTATTCAAGAAGTTTCATGAATGGATATTCTTAAAGCAAATTCTTATCGAACTTCAACTTTTTCGTTAACAATTGATCTAAATTTGATGGAATTTTTTCATACAGGGCCGGACCAACCATAAGTGCAAGATGTGCAAATGCACAGGGCGCAAAATTCTAGGGGCGCATATGTAATCTGCTTTTGCTCAAACAAATATGTTCTGCCATTTGCATTTTAAACACAAAACTTGTATAAATAATCCCAGAATAAAACTCATCACAACTAACTAACTAATATCACCTACCGGTGATACCACAATAAAAAAAACACCCATTGAAAATCTACCTCCTGGGAAATGTGGATAAACATATGCATGTGTATCAGTGTATGTATGTATGTATGTATGTGTGCAAATATAAAAAAAAAACAGGGCGCAAGTTTGGCTGGGGCCGGCCTTGTTTACCCATAAATATTAAAGAGTTAGAAGAAGAAAAAGTTCCAACTAAGCTGTAATATGTATATTTTTAAAAATTACTTCACGCTTACTAATTGTGTCCTTAGCTCCTTTATTGTTTTACTTTGAGTGAAAATTAATTTTTAATCTTATATACGCGTTCCAAAACACATAGTTACCCTTTTTCTTGGTGAAATTTTTTATGTCCCCAGCACATTTTTTTTAAGACATGAACATTTTATGAAAATTTCTTTTCTTGATGCAACACAATATTTATAGGCAATGCTATAGGTAAAGCCAGAAAGGAAGTCCACCATGAGAAAACCAATTACATTTTGGAATACAAAATATATGATCAAATACAAGGACCTACAGATTCTTGTTTAAAGAAAATGATTAAACTATAAGAAAAGTCTCCAATATTTTTTTTAATGTTTGCCAAAGTAGAAAGTTTCACTTTAATTGCATGAGATTGGCTCTTCGTTTTTTTTTTATTTGACTTTGTCGAAAATGTGTCACATCAGAGAGAGAGAGAAAAGATGAATCCAGAGATCCAATATTCTTTGTAAAGGTCATTGCTGAAGAAGAACAAGAATATTTTTAAGTCCTTGTAAAAACATTCGACCATCACTTGGTGCACTTTGACAATTAAACTCCTAACCTATATGGGCTTGCCACATTGTGTAGCACACAGAAAATGGAAATCTTATAATTTATTTAAATTTTAATTACGAAAGTTCTCCAGTTGCAAAGGAATCTTTAGAGAAGGAGGTATTTGCTTTGGTTGCTCGAAAAAGGAATTGTAGGGAGAAAACTCTTAAAAGTATACCTAACCTACCTAAATGTGCTCTTCTATATTATAAATGTAACAATGTAGGTATGTATGTACATAGCTATACCCTGATATATATATATAGGTATATATGACAATGATGACATACAAAAACCAACACAAACGTTGCAACGAACGAACAACTGAGACCCATCATCAGAAAGGGTTTTCTTGGTTCATTTGGGAAGCCATCAAGGATTAAGGATTAATTTAATACGAAATTTTTAGTTTTTGATCAAAATAATTGTTTTAACTTTAAGAATTTCTAATGTCTCTTTCGTTTTGGTTATTTGAATATTTTACCATCTTCTTATACAGAAATATGTATACGTATCGGTGTTAAAACAAAAGAAAAAGAATATTATTTGAATTAGGAATTCGAATAGAATTAAAATGTCAAGGATGCCGAAATATTTCGGAGTTCAAAGCTGTGATTTTGCTAAGAATGATATTGGGTGAGGAGCAAACAAAATGTTAACATCTGTTTTAACTTCGAGGGGTTAATTTAAATTATTCTTATATATGCAGTAGCAAAAATAAAAAAAATATTTTTTGGAATTTGTCTCCATCGATTTCATTTGATTTCAATGATTACCAAAAGGGAATGGGTCCCTGCATGTGGAAGAAGTAATACGAATACCCCCTTGGACCAAAATTTAATTTTTACTTGCGATATATGGGTACTTGGTACATATGTACATAATATGACAGGTTTTGGATTCGTAAAAGAACTCGAGATTTTTATCAAATTTGACATTAGGATGATAACGAAAAAAGTGGGTCTCGCAATTCTGTCTGTCTGTCTCTCCTGTCCTTTCGACTACAGCCTAAGCGGGTGGGTCGTTTTTCTTCAAACTTGGTACCTCCCCACACGTTTTTTTTTTTTTTAATTTTTTTGAGACCAAAAATAACAGTACCTGCCGTATACAATGTTTGTTACCATATTATGAAAATCTTATTTTTCTCAAAAACGTGCCCACAACTTAAAAAAAAAAGTCAGTAATTTTTTTGGAAAATGCTACCATTTTATAAAAAAAAATCGGAAAATAAAAGAATAAAAATAGTTTTTTTTCGCATTTTCTTAAAAAAGGCCAAAACAGTCTAAAACACAGCCGAAAAGATATACCGGAAAATTTGGTCAAAAAGATATCAAACAAATCAGAAAATATGTAGTTATAAGTGGTAAATCCCAAAGAACCATTTTTTTTTTTTTTTAATTTCGATTTTCTCAAAAACGGCTAAACTGATTTTGACCAATTTTTTGAAAGAAAATCTTCCAAAAAGTTGCAAATGTTTTGCATACAAACATTTTCAAAATTTTCTTTTTTAGATTTTTAAACAAAATTTTAAATTTTCCTTTTTTGGATTTTCAAAAAAAGTTTCAAAATTTTTTTGTGAGAACTTAATAATTCGAAAACGACTTTGTCGATTTTTATTAAACTTGGCACCCAGCAGTTTTTTAACATTATCCATTAGATTTTAAATAAAAAAAAATTCATATGACCAAAAATAACGGTAGTTTCCATGCAAGTGTTTAAAATCTGGTAAGGAAAATCTCATTTTTCTCCAAAATGGCTCCAACAATTCTGATTAAAATTTTAATGTGAACTAATATTAGTATAATCTACTGTATTATTGGACAAAAAAATTTATTTACCGGTTGAAAAGTGGTATCACTCATAGAACCATTTTTTTTGGTTTTTGATTATCTCATTCTCTGTTGAACCGATTTTAATGAAATTAATTTTTGCACAAGAGCATTTAATAATTTTAAATAATATTGCATATTTAAATTTCTAAAAAAATACATTTTGGATTTAAAAACAAATTTTTTTTTGAAAAACCGATATTTCGAAAATGGTTATATGATTTTTTTTTCAAAATAAATTTTTAAACTCCGCATTAATAAATGCTAAAAAATGGCGTACCAATTTTTTATATAATTTTTTTTTAAACCGCTCCAAGGATTTTTAAATTTTTTTTCGAAAATTGGAAGATGATTTTTTTTGTAGAATTAATTTTTAAACTCTTCATTAATAAATACTTAAAAATTTTATTATTTTTTTTAAAGAACAGCTTCAACAATTTTAAAATATTTTTTTTCTTATGAATTTAAATTTGTTTAAAAAATTAGATGATGTACATCACGTTGATGTCAAAACAATATTAGAGGTTGTTTATGTTTAATCAATTTATATCTAGTTATGTTGTTTTCTTAATTGGAAAGAAATTCACAGTTCAGCTAAATTTCAGTTTGAGAGTAAATGAATGAAAGCGAAACATCATGTCGTTGGGTGTGTCATTCACATATATGGTAGTACCTACATATATGGAATGCTATGAATTTGTTTAAATTTGCGTTCCCGTACTTTTGGGTGGATTTAATATTTTTGAGAGAATTTATTCCCTGCTCATCGAAATTTGTGAATTTCTTCGCACAAAATAAAGGATTGTACTTAATAGGGGTATTCACGTAACATCGTAAAACCCTCGTAAACATTGTAAACATTGTAAACTGCATAAACCTGTCAAATGCTCATACAAATTTGACAGGTTTAATCAATTTGCCATGACTTTTCACCATTTCATAAATACCCCTAATATATAAGTTCCGATGGATAGAAAGACACTTTTTTTTTTATTATTCAGCTCAGCCGCAACGGATTAGTTAAATTTCAGCCCATTTCACTGCAATGGTTCAAATAAAATATCTTAAATAAATCTTTAACAATCTTAACACTTAATATACTTTCACCATCATCACTTCCGGTGGTAATTTAAATTCATCAAATTTGAAACTCAACAAACATAGACAAAAATTAACATTTTTTCAGTACGAACAAAATGACGTAAGTTTTCCAAGATTTAAATGTTTTACTTCTTTCACATTTTCAGAAATAAAAAATTCCTACATTTTCTGATTTAAATTATAAAGTATCTTATTCTCATATCAAAATCGGAGCTGAGTTTCATCTATACCTACAGATTTCAATTTCTTTACACATCCCGGCACGACACGACACGACACCCAACACAACACAACGCAACACACACTCACACCAGATAAATCCATATCGCTTCTAAAAACAACAAAACGCACCATAAAACTTTGACCAAAACTTTTCCATTTATCCCCATTAGGTTTTAATCCTGTGAAAACTGATAAGTTACCTCACGCTCCGCTTTCACTCTGCAGAATAAATAATTAAGGATTAAAGGACACACACAAAAAAATATATATGTATATGTATGTACATATATAAAACTTCTATATAGGATTCACTCTATGATATGATGATAGTTAGGAAAAAGTGATTCCATGACATTCAACGTTATATTCGTGTTTTTTTTTTTTTTTTTTTTGGGGGGGGGAGGTGTGGGTTAAACTTTATGTCGAGCTTTGGTATCCTGTGGAATTTTCCGTTATACATACATATAGAAGCCACATCCCCTTGGCGTTGGTATAGCAATGTATAATATTGCAAAACCCATCACGTCCTGGCTTTTAATATGTCTTATACTAATGAATAAGAGGGTCGTTTTACATGGCATGATTTTTTTTTTTTTTTCTATACGAGTATATTTTTGTTAAAAGAAAGATCCCTCCATTAGCTGACCTAATTTCTGGCCACCATCCATCCCTGCAGGACTTCCGCCAGTTGGCACTTCATTTTAATTTTGCATTCAACAGTGTGAGGAGCCAAAAGTTAGAGAGTGATCATTATCATCACCAGTTTTGGTTGAATGAACGAACAGAACGCCCACGTCCCACAACATTCATCGAATAACTTGAAATCTCATTTGCATTTTAGTCTTTGGGTACCTACCTACCTTACCTATACAACTAAATCGTTTTTATTTTTTTTTTTGGAAAACTCGCGGAGGAACTTTAATTTATCTCACGCAGCCAGAGTCAATTGACTGGAAGTAAAGTAACAAGTACAAGGTAAGACCCCACTGTGTCTACCTACATACACATCCATATAAGTATAGGTAGTCAGTCAGTCGGCGGCGGCTGGTAATAATCCGAGGTCATTAGAAAAGGACACGTTTTCAACCTTACACTTATAGGTACATATATAGTAATATAGTCCTCGAAGATTTTGCATTGAATATACGTGTAGGATGTAGTTAAACACGTTTACGACATTAGCATATTTTTACGACTTAATCGTGTCAGCACCGATGCAGGTGGAATTGAAATTCCAAAAGTGGGTTTTTATTTGTAACACAGTATTGTCTGCCTTTATAACGTTTGTCAATTTGAAGGCACTATCTCATCGGGTCGGTTGTCCTCTGTCCCTTTTTTTTTGGCGGGGAGGGAGGAGGGAGGTGTGCACAAGGTTATAGTCACGTTTCTTTTTTTTTGGAGATTTTACTGTAAATTGGCTACAGATTGTTGAATTTGATTTCGTTTCGTTATAAAATTCTCATTTCCAGATTTGAATGAATTTCTTTGAGATTGAAAAATCTTTACTTGTTATAAATATAGAAATAATGTCTTAATCGAATATGTGGGGGATGTAGAAAATAAAGTCGTTTCGCCATGGTAGATAAAGGTATTTTATAGGAATCTTAAATCAGAGTTTTTGACTATCAATTTCTCGCATCACGGGTGCTGACATCTTGATTTAAAGTGTAAAATTGTTTTTATTTTTTTTTGTATGGAAGAGGTGTGGTAGGAGAAATCTTCTTATCGATATATGTATTTAAGAATGAATTTAAATAATTTTTGAAAGTTACTCATATTGCTTCAGTTTTTCTGAGTATTTTAACACAAAACTTGAACAGTTGAAAACAGATGAATTGATTGACAAAATAAAAGTAAATTTGTCCGCACTTGGTTCAATGTTGTAAATAAAATTTATTTTGCATTTAACTAGAATTAGGAAATAAACTTCAAAACATTTATAGCTTTAGTTTATTTAAAATAATTCTATTTAATCTTGTTGAAGAAGTTTAAATTCAGCAACATGTTAAATATACTTATTCAAATATGTATAGACATATTCTATGCTGTTTTTGTAGAAAGGATTTAAATCCTATTTTAGAGCAAATAGAATGGAAGATTAAAAAACAACTAGACAGTTTATACTGTGTTTAAAAATCCACTAAAGTATAGTACATATTTTCAGTGTGAACAACGAAAACTCAACATCATCAAGTATTTCAGATTGAATCAATTTACTTTTTTTTTATTTTAAAATTGTAAAATACAAATGAAAATAAAAATGTTAAAATAAAAACTCATTTGTTGGCCCTGTCAAGAGCGCTGTCATTTTGATACACGTTAAACATAAAAAAAAATAAATAAAAATAAAATAAAATAGTTATTTACATAAATGAATGTATGTATGTACATATGAAGTTGCTTGCAATGCAAAATAAAAATGTACTTACATATATTTTTTTCGCTATATTATAAAAACATGAGGATTTCGTCGTTTTCATCCTTTTAAAAATTGTAGACTAAAGATTGACAACGCTTTTCATTTAAGCAGAAATACATTATACATATGTAAATAAATATAAATCTATCTATAAAACGTTTGTTTTTTATTTTGACACCTGAGGTGATTTTTCTGATGCATTTAAATACACGTCACACTTTAAGTAAAATGTTTTTAATTTTTGCTCATTGGAACATAAGCTTAATATGTATGTAGTGTTAATTAAAATGAAAATCCCTATTGTAGCTATTTAAATTTAGTTTCGATTTTTTTTTTTTAAATAAAAATACTCAAAATCTTTATATTTAAGTGGTCCTTAAATGGGAAATTGTCTTCTCTGTCGGTTCGAAATGTTGAAAAGAAATTTAAATAATTTTTTTTTCAGATTTTTATTTCACTTCTGAAGTATCCCACTTTTCACTTTGAATTAATAATCTTAAAGGTTATACAAAGAGACTCTTACATATGAGATGCAACAAAAAGCTAGAGCGTGTAAGTTAAGTAGAGTATGTATGTAAAGACAAGAAAACCATTTAATGTGGATCTTCCCACCGCCGTTAATAAGAGAGGACGAATTTTTTCTAAAAAAATAAAATGGACCACTGGGTCGCATAAACTTGCTCTTATGTGCGATCACACCGTGGTTTTAAAGTATGCATTGTACTGTAAATTGTAAATTGATTTAACAAACTTTGAAACCGTGTTGACACCAACGAAATGTACCTACACTATATTATTTCTAATACAAATTTCAATTTTTGAGAACAAAATTTTTTAAATCGTTGCAGCGGTTTAAAAAAAAAAAATTTTTATGTATAGAATTTTTAAAAAATTTGTAAGAAAAATAATTGGTACGCCATATTTAAGAACTTATTAATGCGGCGTTAAAAATTAATTTTGAAAAAAAAATTAATCACCCATTTTCAAAATATAGAATTTTCAAAAATAAATTTTGAAATAAAATAATCTTTCTTTTAAAATCCAAAATTTGATTTTTTGAAAGTTTTAATATGCAATGTTATTTGATCTTATTAGAAGCTCATGTGTAAAAAATTTCATTAAAGTTGCTCAAACAGATAATGAGATAGTCGAAAACCAAAATAATGGTTCTATGGGAGATACCATTTTTAGACGATAGATAAAATTTTCTATTCAATAATATTATAGATCGTATTGATATTAGCTCGCATAAAAATTTTAATCAAAATCCTAGGAGTCGTTTTTGAGAAAAATGAGATTTTCCATGCCGGTTTTATAACATTTGTATAGAAGGTCCAAAAAAAATTTTGGTATGCAATACTTTTTGAAAAATTCTCTATAAAAAATTGATTAAATTCAGTTGAACCGTTTTTGAGAAAATCGAAAATAAAAAAATGGTTCTATAGATTTTCTTATTTGATTATTTAGTATAATATTGTTTAAAAAAATATTTAAAAGCACCGCATTGAAAAATTATAATTAAATTTGTCAAGTCATTAAAAACCATTTTCGACAACCGGAATCGTTTTAGGTATGGTAGCTACCCGTTCCAGATGAGATTAAACAAAAATTCGAATTTCTACTCTCGGGAAACACATATAAAATTTCTTTGTACCTAATTTTAATCATACTCATCTATTTTTGCCTAGGCTCTGGCTTAATGAAAAACTGAACGCAAATACAAATAGATGCACAGACCAGCGAAAAGTATTCATTACATTTTTTTTTTTATATTTGATTTTGTCCATACTTGGCATACTTCCAAAAATATTTTTCCAACCACATAATTTAAACATTTATTCGTGAACTCTAAAATTGTATAAATTAATTATAAAAGAAAAAAGTTCTTGATATTGGAAAATAGTGTCCACTTTTTACTAAGTCTTGTTTAAATAATTGCGTTAAAAATTTCCAAATTTGACTCTAATTTATTTAAATTTGAATATTAAAATATACCAATTTGTAATATAATTAAAGCTTGAGTCCAAAATCCAGTGTATCAAAATTCTATAAATAATAAAAGAAAAAAATGTGCACTTTTTTACATTATCAAAACAATTTTTCTTTTATAATACAATTTTGGAGTAACAGAATATTGAAAAAAAAAAACAGAATTTTGAAATACAGAATTTTGGATTACCAGAATTTTTAATTACAGAATTTTGAGAACCGATTTTTGGCGCATACAGAATTATGACACCTATTTTTACACTAAAAGCATTTTGAATTTTTTGTTCAAACGTTGAAAGAGCACTTTTAGAAAATATTGAATAATTTATATAAAATTATGGATGTACAATAAATTCAATAAATTCATATTTTAAAAGCTTTTTTAAAACTTTTAATAAATATCCAAGAGCCTTTACTGAAATAATTAATGTTCAAAGTTATCACATTTCTTCCAAACTCATACAGATATAATTATTATATATCTACCTATGTGGATATAAATATATCAATCCCAAACAGAGTAGAGCAAAAGGACATCAATAATATTTAATTTATTATTATAAAATATAAATAATTTTAAATTTTATGTAGAAACCTACATATACCTATAAAAAAAATGAGCTACCCAAAATATCCATTAGTCATTTAATGTTTCATAATCGAATATCGAACGTTATAAAATTTTATTCATTTTGTCGCTATGAAGATGGGACATTTATTTATACCATAACCGAATCCACAAAACAAAAGCATAAATAATTTCAATTTCCACAAACAAAGTATAGAATTGTAAAAGAAGTCCTGTGTATATCCACACCATGCAGGAATTCTGACAGTAACATTATTTCGTTTCGTTGTTTTTTTTTGTTTGAAGATCCACATGAAAACTGATAACACACAAACTTTTGTAACGTTTATAATACATAAATATATACAAACATTTTCCATAACGGCCAGGGGGCCCCAACCGAAATCACAGCCAGATACAATTTTTGTTTTGTTGAATGAATCCTGGGCCCATACAGAGAGTGAAATTGCTTCTATTGTTCATATAATTTTATATCTATCAACTAAGAGTAATGTGCAAAAATAATTAAAACTTTTTTTAGAAACTTGTTAACAAATCTAACAAATTGGTGTCCTCTGTCTTTCAGTGCTGAGTTAATTCTTAGTTAATACAGATTTTGTCAAATCTGCAAATTAATTAAAATCGAGTTAATTTGTGAAAAATCTATCGAAATGCAAAAATAATTGCTCTTTTCGCAGGTGCAATGCAGGATCTGTCAGAAATAATATTCTAATCCCAAAGTTATTGAATTTATTGATTGAATTCAAGATCTTATTCCACTGAAAAACATGTTTCAGGAGTTAATTTAGACTTAGCCCCGGAATTGAAAAGGTAAAGGCCTAACTTCTTTTATTTTATATAAAGAACTATGTAAATAAAATTGAAATTAATTCAAGATGGCGGCAATTCTGAAATTTTACACAATTCGTAGGTATTTTAATCTCCTAGCCATTTAAATAATATACAAATAAAATTTACACAGCACTGTACATCCATGTAAATATAACAATAGGAGGTCCTTTTTATTATCCTTGTATGTTGTTGGCGGGTTATAATGGTTTTGTTTGTACTGATGCGAGTCTTGTGGTCTATACTGTAGACAGTTGGATGCCAATAAAAGTGATTGTATCTATCCATTTCTGAAAAGCTGTAATTTTGCGATAGCTGCAGACAGATAAAAATAGAATAATATCATAATGATGACATTATGATGAGTTTGAGGATTGTAAAATAGGAAATTGATATTTAAATTTATAATATGAATTGTTGGGTACACCAACCAATACAGTAATGAAGAACTTTTTAAAATTTTTGGTTTGTCTCTTTGACAAAAGCAATGAATTATATTTTACGCATTTTTCGTTAAATGAATAAATTGATTTTAAATCCTGATAGAATTATATTAAGTTTTTATGATTTTTGTAGTTTTACGATTAAAGATGTAATCTTGGTATGTGGCATCATAAAAAGGCATGTAAGGAGAATTTTTTGAAATTAAGGGTTTCAATTTGCAATAAAGTTCAAATTTTACATTTAAAGAAAACTTCAAACCAGATTTTGGAATCGTAATTGAAAAAATCATTGGTGCATAATTTTCTAAGATTTAGTACAATGTTAAAGAATTTTTGGTAAAAAAAAACATTTTCCAAATTTTAAATAAATTAGCATCTCGCTATCTTTCTAACATTTTATTAAAGTTAAAATCACCAAATGCCATTTTAACTTTCTACTAATAACTCTGGAATTTTGAAAATAAAAAATGTAAGACTGGTATGTTTTTTTTTTTTTTTTTTAATTGTTTGTACCAATAAATTGTAGTTTTTTTTATGCGTTTTCAGCTTAAGTTTATTAAAAAAATAGGTTGAAGTATGATATTCTGCTTACGGGTGTATGTTTTGTCTTTTGCGTAGTGTCCAATAGTTGATATTTTCCCAATTATTGACAAAGCCAAGCGACTGTCTGTGACATTCATCTTATCTATAGCTTGGCGATGATAGTAAAAACAGCAAAAAGGGAAATGAGCCAGGCGACCATTTAATTTTTCAGCCTGTTTAAAATAATGTTGACTCAAAGCAAAGTTTTAAAAGATAAAAAGACTTGTCAATCCATTTTCATTTCATTTCATTTTTATTTTTCATTCAACTTATAATTATAATTAAATATAGTAAGTATTTAAAATTACTTAAAACTACTTAAAAATTAGAAAAGCAACAGCAGCTTTTATGTTTTTTTTTTTTATTTTTGTTGGTGTGGTAATTACTTTTGTTGGTTTTTAATTTTTTTTGGGTGCCACCCCGACTGTCCCTACTAAGAACTAATACCTACACCTATATGTAAGTCGGCCACGACAAGAATATTAAGTCGACTTTAAATTCAATTCAAATATAGGATTTAGCCACCAAAACTTATTACTCAAACTAGAGATGTATGCTTATAAGTACGCTTTATTAAACAGACTACAATATTTCAACATTTTGTTCGCTCTTTCATAATAAATATAAACAGCACATTACAATTTATTTTCTAATACAAAATATGTTTTTTTTTTAAATATAATTAACACTTTTCAAATTTACTTTGGTTACTATATTTAAAAAAAATAAATAATTTAAACAATGTAAGTTAAGTTATATAATTCAGTTTAATTTAAATAATATTTAAGTTAAGTTTTATACAAATTCAATTCAATTAAATTCATGAAATGTTATTTATTCGTGTATGTACGGGAGTTGGGAAGGATGGCTGTTACAAGTTTAAGTATAATAATAGTTAAAAAATATTTAAAACTTTACTAATATTAAATGATTAAAGAATTCTTTATTTAAATTTAAAAAATATATATAAAAAAAGAGATAAACAAAAAAAAAAATAAATTTTACTAAAGATTTTTAAAGATAGTAAATTGTTAAGTTTTATTATGCTAAAACCTTATTTTCGCCATTGTTTTAAATTATGACTTCAATAATTAGGAGACTTATTACAATTTTTTTAAAAGACAGAAATGATAAACCAAAAAAAAAACAGGTTATTTTCTTAAATAACATCGAACCCCTATTTTCGTTATGAGAATTTTTGTTTATCAAAAACCTGAAACGCAGTTTTTTCACAATCAATTTTTTCATTTTCATTTTTAATTCAATTTTTTCAGTTTAATCATAATCATTTGGACAGATTTCGAGAAAATAGGAAAACACAAAAAGCATTGTATAGTTATAGGAGGCAACCCGTTCTTATTTCAAATGAAATTTCGAATTTCCTCCCTCTACTCTAGGCAATAAAAATGCTATCTATATCGAATTTGAATCAAATCTTATGACCATTTTAAGTTCCCTTTGTTAAACTTTGACAACAAAAATCTTGATAAAAAGTAATGATTTTGGTGTATTTGGATTTGACGTAAGAATAAGACTGATGATGGTTGTAAAAAAAAAAGTTAAATTTTATGATTTTTAAACAGTTAAAATTATTTAATGCTAAATAACAATAATTTAGCAGATGATGAGTGTTTAAGCCACAATATTATAGTACTTATAAAATAATACGAAATCTTAAAATAATAAATTAAATTGCCTTCCTTTAGGCGCCTTGCGATTAATTAAGTATAGATACTAAGTTGAGTGATACATAATAAACCGAGCTCGTCGGTGCTATTAAATTTAAGTCTAACCTTGTAAATTATAAATTAAAGTTAAAGGTAAAAAACACAAAACTGTTTTTTTTTATTAAGATAATTGGTATTGCAAGGTATTTTATATCACAGCACACCTTTGGTTCCCTTTGGAAAGAAGATTTTCGTTATTTACATAATAGTTTATATTATATTTGATAAACTGGGATTCAAGCGAGGAATCCCCCCAAAAATGAGCTCTTCGGTAAATCAGATTATTTAACACCTTATTAAATGAGTAGGTACTCTTATAGAACCCAACTGGCTCAAATAAGAAAATAATAAATTGCACACATTTTTTTAAATGTCAATTTAACCGTTGTTAAACCATCTTAAACTGTCTGAATTCTTATTCGATTAATAATACATTGATGCAAGCGTGTTATCACCCAAAAACTCCTTATAAAAGTTAATTATTATAATTATTAGAAATATTGCGCAATATTAAAGCCATTTCAATCTAACCGTATTTCCAATCTGTGAATAATAAATTTAGAATTGAATACACAGAACTAAAACAAAGACAAATTTTATTCAAATTCTATATAAAATTTTCTTTTGAATATAGTTGCCTTTTGGAAGAAATTTTCAGAAGTTACTTATAAATTTTATCATGATTCTTTGTCACTTCTGTTGATGGGATTATGAAAAAAATATGTAGTTTTATGTTAAAATCAAGAAGAACTATTGAAGAACTATTCCATGATTTTCTTTTTTTTTCCTTCTACCTGGACCAAGTACTAAAGATACACAAAAAATTAAAACCAATATTTCATAGGATAAGTTGCAATTTTGTTATATAATCTCACACCCTTTGCATTTTCTTAGATTTAAATTGAGGATAAACTTTCTACCGAACAACCATTTAAACCCACTTAATTACGAGTGCGACACAAAATAACTAAACTCCCTCTAAGTTACATAAATACTCAGGTTAAGAAAATTAATTAAACCACAAAAACTACGTGGCAACCAAGAAACCCCAGCATAAAAGTTTAAATTCCTTTCGGGGGAAGAATTAACAGTATAATTATAGAAATGAAAGTATGATAGACGAACGGCAATAAACCTCATTAACAAGGGACAAGATAGGGATCAATCTATGCATAAAATGGTTAAAATAAATTTTCTTTAAGCTTTTCTAAGAAATTAGAGTACCTAATAATTTCAAAATGATTTATACTTCTTGTCTTGTATCTACCTAATAATAATATAACCCTGGACTAGATATAGCTGTATAAATGTTTGAAAGGTTTACGGCTATAATATTTTCTGGTATAAAATGAGAAAACTATTTAGGGACAATATTGACGGATTATTTTGAGATCTTAATATATCTACAATAAGGCTTCTTAATGATAGTATAACAAAGTTGATGGTTTTATTAACAACTTTAGGATAAGTTTACAACTCGCAATCTTAATATATTCTGTGATAACTTTAAATAGATTAAATTAATATTTTGTCAAGACCATGGAGTGGAAAGTTATACCTTCCTACTTACAGAACAGACAGAAGAAGTAAACTTTTTGGGTTTCATTCAGGTAGATATACTAAGGAAGTTAATTTAATGATCTAATAATTACTTGATTATCATTTAATAAGCAGTTTTAAAAACTTCTACCACTTAAGAGACTAGATTGCGGAAATATCGCCATGCAAACAATATGCATATATTTCGAGAACCAGACCTCTTAGAATCTTTTGGCTTAAAGGTATGGATAGAGTTTCAAAATATGACATGTATATTTTGATGTATTTCAGAAATATTGTTGCAAAAATCACATAGAAATGCTTTGTACAAAATTTTATACAAATCGGTACACCCGCTTAGGCTCTATAGGTAAAATTCCAGTAGACGCACTGTTGTGCCAATTTTAAAAACCACTTCATTTTTTTTTACATTAAACCAAAATATGCCCTTAGAGTAAATAAAAATTATCTTCCCGTTTATAAAACATCGAATCTTTCAAAATTAATTCTGACATTTTTTTTTTCATCCAAAATGTGATTTTATATGAAATTTTTTTTAGAAATTTTTGGACTATCATCTGCCAAATAAAAAATTAGTTAAAATATTTAAAAAGAGGCATAAGGAGGGGGAGGGGGAAACATGTATGTATCGATTTTTAAATCTTGTTTGCGGCAAAACCAACTTTACTTACTTTATACTTTACTAACCTTAAAAGTTGTAATTATGTTGTAAATTACCTTAGGTTCAGTGCTAAACCGCAACCAGTAAAACATTTTTTATATTTGCTTTCATATACTTTTTATTTTAATGATAAAGATGTTAAAAAAAAAATATACAAATATAAAGAATAGATTTTATTGATTTGATACTATTTAAATTTGAAAAGACTGGAACTAGATCCACGTCCAAACATTAAAAAAAATCAAAATTTGATAGATTTCTGTTGCAAAATTTCAAACTATTTTTTTTTTTTATTTATTTATGTACCTACATAAAACGAAAATTGGGACTCATTCAAACGATTATCTGCCGAAATGAATTTCCACATTTTTCAAGCGACCGTTTTTTTGTCCAAATTGATTAAAAATAGAAATAAAACAAAATTAAATATATCTACATATGTACCTATAATATCGAATTTTCAAAAACAAATTTTTATTTTTTTTTAATGCAAAGTTTTGTTGTTTTAATAATTTTGATATGCAATATTAAGCGTGTTTTTTGCAAGCCGGGGGGAATTGCACGAAAAAAACGACCACAGGGATAAGCGACAGCATCACAGAAACGAAATACAAACTATCGATAACAAGTATATAATTCACGCCGGTAACACAGTTTTTCTGTGTGCTTAAGTTAAGCCCGGAGAATTCTCCGGGTTTGATTAGCCCGTAGATGATTAGTTGTTTTATTGAGCATGTGATTGTTTAGCACCAATGTTGTTTTTTTCGTCCAATTCCCTCCGGCTTACAAAAAAGCACTCCTATTATTCAAATTTATTAGAAGCTCTTTTGTAAAATTTTTTTATTAAAATCGGTTCAACAGATAATGAGATAGTCAAAAACCAAAAAAAATATTTCTATGAAAGATACCATTTTTGATAGATAAATAATTATTTGTTGCCAATAATATAGTAGATCTTACTAAAAATATCAGTTCACATAAAAATTTTAATCAAAAACGTAGAAGCCGGTTTTGAGAAAAAATGAGATTTTCTTTACTGGTTTTTAGACACTTGTATGGGAGGTACTGTTATTTTTGGTCAAAAGAATAATTTTTATTTAAAATCTGCTAGATAATGTTAAAAAACTGTTGGGTACCAAGTTTAATAAAAATCGACCAGGTAATTTTCAAATTATTAAGTTCTCAAAATAAAATTTTGAAATTTTTTTAAAAATCCAAAAAAAAAAAATTTATTTTGATATACAAAACTTTGAAAACTTTTTGAAAGATTTTCTATAAAAAAAAAAATTGGCCAAAATCAGTGGAGATGGTTCTATAGGAGATACCACTTATAACTAGTTTTCCCAATTTTTTTTTCTAAAATGGTGGTCTTTTTGTAAAAAAAATTACTGTTTTTTTTTTAATTGCACGTTTTTGAAAAAATAAAATTTTCATAAATTAATAAAAAATTTTTGTTCGGCAGGTGCTGTTATTTTTGGTTTAAACAAAAAATTAAAAAAAAAAACAAAGATATGGGGGGAATGTCAAAAAAACGCTAAGCACCAAGTTTGAAGAAATTAAAGAAAATCGACCCACCCATTTAGGCTGCAGCTGATAGGACAGATCCACAGACAGACAGACAGACAGACAGACAGAATTGCAAGAGTCACTTTTTTCGACTTCGCTATCTTCGTTATGTCAACTTTGATGATCAAAATCACGAGTTCGATTTTTTTACGAATCCATAACTTGCGATATTTTGTACCTATATATCGCAAGTAAAAATGCATTATTTTATTATTTTCAAAAATTGTATACATTTTTTTTGTCAAAAATGTTTGTTTAAAAAAAAATTGGGACATGTTAAAACTAAAAAAAGGCAAACGTGTACAAACGATATCTAAAGAACAGCATTTACAGACTTTTTGAGCGTTAAATTTGGTAGGCCAACCACCGTATTTTTTTTTGGAATTGTCTCGTTAAAAACAGTGATAGAACAAATTGTTCTTAAAGTCGAAAAAACGTATGCAAACGATTACCATAACCAATTTTGCTCAGCTCAATAGTTGATAAGTCAACAACATGCAACATAAATTTTTGTTTATAAAAAAATTGTAATTATAATTTACTTGGTTCAATAAAAAAATCGAAAAATTAAATATTTACAAATATTTGCATAAAAAAAAAAATATATATCGAAAGTACCGATACTTTTTGTCTATAGTATAGCTATAGTTTTTTCTTATAAACCATCGGTACTATTGCTGAATATCGTTTTAAATACTAAATTCTGTGATTGCCTGTGCCCTTTCTATTTTACCTAAAAGTTAATATTTAAACCATCTGAATCATTGTCCCAAAAGATGTGTACTCATCAATAAACCTAACATAAATTATTCTTTCCTCCCTTGTCAATGCATTTAACCGCATATAGTTCTCACCACAAACCAATCGATCTTTATCCATGATATTCCATAGTTCTGTATATTAGATTTCAAATTTCCATTGGAAGGATTAATATCATGAAGATAGACATTCGGATTCTTCCTTCATTGTTACCTTCCTTCTTTACGAACTTGTTGAGCGTTGTCAGTTTTTTTATGACAATTTTAAGTCTATAAAAGGGAGGTTATTGATTTTTTTTTTGTTTATTTTAGGTTTTGAAGAAACTTAGGACCTTCTTAAAATGATTGTCAATTTAACTTTAAAATAGCATTAAAGATCATATAACATGTATATTATTGAATGCACTTTTTATAGAATATTTTTTGTTATTGGCAACCAAAAGTTTAGATTTTTGTAATCCTCTTAACTTTGTCTTCATAACACTCGTACATTCAATATGGCAATAAAGTTAAAAGGTGTTATAAACAGTCAAAGAAGTAAATATATTCCTTGTGGCGTTATATAAAGTTAACAAAGTTCAAGCAATAAATGTGTAACTAGGTATCCTACTACTATTAGGGAAGTTAAGGTGCTTACATGATTGGTTTTATAACAAAGTTTCTTGTCATGTTAGTGTCGTGGGAAAAGTTCTATTCAAACATGTGCAGTTGGCTGATTTGGCCGAGAACTATATACATAAAGGTTTCTATTGTATAAGTAGTTTCAAGGCAATTGACGATTTATGTTATTACAGTTTTAAGAAGTTACATATACTAAACAATAGATTTTCTGTCGAAGAGACCAAGGATTCGAACGTTATTAATGGAGTAATGATATTGTGCGGTTATTCTCGACGATACTCGACTCATACACGACCGACCGACTCTTATACCTTCACGAAAAGTATAAGAACAGAAAGTGCCAACGTTGCAGTAAATAACTTTATGTCGAGGACAAGAAAGTTTAGTGAAATTCAGTTACCAGAACTAGAAACTTCCTCAAAGAAAATTTGCCTTCAAAGCAAAACAAAAAAATCAGTTAAAATATACACTTTGAAAATTGCTGAAGAATAAATCTTTCAATAGAAACTTTATATAGGTACCTCTATACCTGGATAGAAGTTGAGTGCTGCATAAAACTGGATGCAAGGATAAAAAAAAAACGAAGTAAAGTAAGTAATATTGTAGTTAGGTACTTTTAAATAAAATAAGGTTCATTGAAATCTCTTTTAGCATCTATAGGAATTAAAAACGAAAAACTTAATAATAAATTAATGACTAAAGACTCAAGGAAAGTACAAAAAGAAAATCATTGAAATATTTCACAACCAGAAAAACTACAGGGTGATTCATCTCAGTTTGAATGAATAGAAAATGTTGGGTGGATTCCTCTGCGAATCCCTTTTCAAATAATTATCTAATCTGCTGCTATGGGTTGGCAACAAATTCCATCTACAAATATATCCAACTTCAAATATAGCCCGGTAAAAATCAATCAACTTAACAAGACAGCTTTCGGTGTGTATTCATCCGAAAAAGGGTCTTCCCACAAGAGAACTACTCTGAAATGCAAAAAAATTCTTCTGAAGTACCACGGAGTATACAAAAATACCCAATTTTTTACCTTTTAAATATTTTATTTAAAACAATTTATTATTCAAATTGTTTTAAATAAAATATTTACTTACTTAGAAGCGATCTTAGTCACAGCGACTAGCTCGGTGATGAAAGCTTAGTAAAAAAGGTGAATAATTAAATCAGTTGATGTATTTTTCAAACATAATAACTTTTAACTATTAAAAGCCTAAAAGTAGGCTGTAATTTTTAAAAAGCAAATTTGAATAAAATGATTTATTTATAAACTGACGTCAGCAATGTGTATGTTTAACTCCTATTTGTGTCAAAATAAAAAGAAAAATGTTCAAGAGACATAGAAATCATTTTTAAAAATAAAAAATAAAATTTGGAGAATTAAGGAGGGCTTCAAAGTGCGATTTTATATAAATAATAAGTAGGTATAGTAAGAAATTTCAAAAAAGAAAACCGTCCGCAGCAGCTTAGTTTTCATATTTCACATTTGGTACTACAGAATAAGAGCTGTTAGAATAATTACAAACAAAAAACACAAATAAAAGAAAGTTTGCTAAAAACGAAAAGCAAAACAAAAAATAACTTGAACCAAAAATTGATTTTAGTTTCATAAAAACTCCTTTCGATACTCGAATAAACGTCACCTCACAAACCGATCCGCAGTAGAATTCTACTTCTGCTTTTATTGACAGTAATTCTACTGCGGATGTTGTATTTGTAACTCGTGTAAAAATCTACTGTACTGTGAATATCTTTCACATAAAAACACGAAACTAATGAGGCTTTCATTGAATTCAGTTATTTTTTTTTTTACTTATTTAAACATTTGAATGTCAATTTTGAGGTTTTGACAGAAAGCCGACAGTATGTCAAATCAAATACACGAAAGCGTGAGTTGCTAGAAAATCAGATTAAAAAAAATCAAAGCAATTTTGTTATATGATTTTTAAAATTAATTTTGTTTTGGCTTCTACCCGCCCACTTCGCCGGAGCCTTGGTGTTCCTTTTTTACTGTAAAAAGTATTCTATACCCTCTTGCGCCATATTGTTGACTTCCATGCCAAATTTTATTCGAATCCGTCCAGTCGTTCTACCGTTATTGACATACAAACATTCTTAAAGATATAATTTCACTGGTAATACTAGTATCATAAAAATATGAAAGTATATCTTTGTTCTTAAATAACTTCAGAATGGCTGAATGGATTCAAATGAAATTAAGTCAGCAACACCGTGGAAGGAGGAATCCTTTAATCCTTTCAAAAAAAAAAAAAAACACCAAACGTGTGGTGAATTTGGCGGGGTAGAAGCTATAATAAAATTAATTTAAAAATCTCCCAAATATTACTTTTGTTTTAAATCGCTTTTCTATTTTTTTTTATTGGTTTTTATTTTCCTGATAAATTTGCTATTTTGTTGCTAAATTATTTTTCCAAATATTGAAAATAAAAACAAATTCGGTTAAAAATTTAAAAATGTAGCCCTACCTTAAATTTTGTATCTCGGATAAAATGTTTAAAAAGTTTGTTATGATCAAATTAAAATTTAAAACCAAGATAGAAATAATTTTAAAAATTAAAACACATTTAATAGTTAATTTCTTCTGAACCACCTTATACGCATATAACTTAAGTTAGCATCAGTACCAGTAGAAGTATAAACTCATCAAAGCTAACCTATAAAGAGAATATACATACTTACCTTCTATACCGCAGTTATTTTTGCTCATTTTTGATTTATTAATATCTCTACGTACTAGCATTCTATCTTAAAATTTCCTATCCTAAAATTTGAAAAAGAGAATAATATTCATTAAAAATAAAAACAAAAAAAAAAACAAAACTTCAGTAATATTGCTGATTATTTGAATAACTCTGTGAATTTCATAGCGGTTGTGGTTTGTTAGTTCTTCTGTTTTTTTTTTTTTTTTTGTTTATGTTTGAAAATTTTACTACGTAGCTATTAACCGCAGAAGTTTTAAAATATCTCAGTAAAAGCTTTGAAAAAGTTTTTTTTTTTTTGTTTGCAATTTGTAAATAATAACGTTGTGGAGCATATTTTCGTTACAAAAAGGAAGAAGAAGCGGCTCATCTCAAGAGGAACGAAAATTATTCTCAACTGATGGATTTTTAATTTAAATATAAGAGCTTCAATAAAATATGAGAAATTTAATAAGGCGTTAAAGTGTGACTAAAAATATGAATTAATCAAAAATATGCAAAGATTATGTTGAGAAAATTGAAATATTTACTCGCGTAATTGAAGCATGTTGAAAAAATTTCACATAAATAATTTAGGTAGAATTTTATATTTCAAAGAAATATTCATTTTCCTCCCCTAAAGAAAAGAGGAAGGAACTTTGTTTTGTAGATTACAAAAAAATGTAAAAATGAATTTACTGTCTAAATTAAAATCTACCTTCAATTTTTTTAATTTTAATTTTTTTTTTTTTTTTCGAAAACAGTTCAACTGAATTCCATGTTTTAAAAACTTTTAAAAGCATTGGATCTTTTTTGTAAAAATAAAGCTTAAGCTAAAACTTGGATTTTGAAGTAAAAACTAGGTTTTGCGTGCATAAAAATAAGCTTAAGCTTGCTAGTAAAAGATGTATAATACTAAAGCTTTTTCAAAATAGTTAACGTTAAATTAATATTATTTGAGTCTTGAGAATAAAAAAAAAAGCTAATGCTTGGATCTTTGAATAAATGCTAGGTTTTGGTGAATAAAAATAATCTTAAGCTATTAAGTTAAATATGTCTTCTAGTAATAGCCAGCAATAAATTCTTTTAGTTTTAGCTTGTTTTTCCAACCAAAGCTTAAATTTGTGTGAATAAAAATAGCTTAAGCTAGAATATTATAGTAAAAAATATCAAGATTTTTAAACCCCTGTCTGGACGAGTTTGAACTCCTTTGACTATTTTTTGAAGCCTTATTTTTTAAATTTGATTAAAATCAAGACTTTTTCACGCCAATACGAATCCCCTTATTTCCTGATATGTTTTAATCTTTCTTTGGTATAGCGCAATAATTTTTAATACAATCTAGAAATTTAAAAAAATAATTGTCAATTTAAGAGATTTTGGAATAAAAAAAGGGCACACATTTTTTGCTGATACAACTTATTTAAATACATCGAGTAACAGATGTTTAAACAAATTTCATATAAAAAGAAAAGAAAAAAAAACAGAAAATAAATTAAATTAAAGCTGTAGTAATGCTAGGTTTATTAATAAATGCAGTGTTAAGTTTTTTTGGGATTTTTGTTTAATCATTTTCTATTTTAAGTTCATTAGACCTTTTTTGAAGCCTGGTAATGCTAATAACTAAACTTTCAAGTAAGCATTGCCAGGAGTTATGAAAACAAAAAAAAAAAAAATAGTCAACAAACAACAACAATTTTTAGCAATTAAGCCATAAATGTACAACAAATTCACGGCAATTATTAATCAATACTCCTTTTTGATAAGGATTATCTAAATGAAAGACCTTTTTTATAAAAAAAACAAACAATATTTATTTAAGGAAAAACGTTCCTATAGCTTCAGCTTCATGTATTCATTTAATAATAATAAAAAATAATATTCTAGTTGATTACTTGATAATACAAAACTACTAAAACTATACATATTGTTATACAGTAACATATAATTTTTTTCAGTGATTTATCTAGTTTTAACACTTTTTTTTTTAGTTAATTTTGATGTAATCCCAATGACTGTTAAATTTGCATTATCAGCGGTTATTTAAACAACAATTTCGACAATTTTTTTATTATGTCGATCTTACGACAAATTTATGACAAATTCCTTTTTTTGTTTTGAGTTTAATTGTCTCTATTTTGAGGTGTGGAAATGCTAACTTGACTGTCAAGCTAGGATTACCAGCGGATATTTAAAAAAAAACAAGCACGAAACATTTTTCTTTTGCGCGATATTCCTTAAAATTTTAAAGAGATATCTAATGCTAACTTGATGTAATCATCAGTATTGTGTCCATAGCTATAGTCACTGAGACGATCCATCCGTGAGTGAAAAGTTTTCTTCTCTGTTGAATTCAGTTGGAGCCACTGTAAATAAAAGAAACAGACCACTGTAGTTTTCCAAAAAATGTACAATGCAATTAAATAAATATTATTATTATTTAACATTTAAAACAAGTATTAATAAGAAAGCCTATGTTAATTGCAGTCAATGTTTTTTGAAAATAAATAGTGTAACAAATAAATTTAATAATTTAAATATAATTCCCAACACTTTCCTCAATCGCATACTCTCTCTGTCAACATAGGATATTTTAACATGAAAAAAGCTTTTCTTTAGAAAGTTTAATTTTCTTTCATTTTGTTCTATAGACAGCACGCTTAGTTTTCAAATTACTAACGGACAACTATAAAAAGGGGACCTTAAATCTGCTCTTGCCAAAAGATCTTGGGCCTCGTAACTTTGAGTAAGTAATACCTGGGTGTTCACCTCTACCTAATTAGTAAAAATAATAATATAAGACCAAAATGATGTGACTCTCCACTTTACCCGACATTTGAGCTGTGTTTAAAGATATGTTAATAACCAACGTTTTTTTTTTTAACCTCAGAACAGATCACTGAGCTGTCAAAAATAAATTCTATGTTTCTTTTTTACCTCAGACAAATTAGAGCACATAAGTCGTGTTTCTTTTTTTCCATCGGAGCTAGCTCGGAGCATGATCTGTATGCTCAGAATAAAATGACCGAGCAAATATAGCAAAACGCTGAGCGAATAAGCCAACTTCAGTTTTATTTTTTATGTGATTTGACAGACATGACATGAAAAAAAAACGAATGTCATAAAAATTAAAAATGGATTCTCAAACCGGTCGTTCGTCCACTTCAGGTAAACAAAAATTTATTATTTTAGTATGAAATGAGAGTTCAGTTCTCAAGTGTGTTTCATAATTAAATCTGAGTAATCTGATCATAATCTCCTCAGAGCTTTGATCTGATCACTCAGCCTCTGCTCAGAGCTTTCCTCAGAGAAAAAAAAGAAAAACGTTAATTGGTGATATATTTATATTGTTTTCATATCACTTACAGCCACAATTAGTTACTATATGGCTGTAAGTGTGAATTTTAAACCCATCCATGAGGTGAATTATGATTTTTTAAATCTAAAAATAATCTTCACTCAAAATACTCATTAGACATTATGAATTGAAAATACTCTAAAATTGATTGTAAAACATTTTAATCTTAGTTTTAAACCAATTCACAAATTCTTAAACCTCTTAAATGTCAAATATTATTGGCAGTTAGCCGTGTATTTAGATTTTTTTTTTTACTTTTTGGTGTAAATACATACATACATGTAAATACAATACATTCTTTATGATAAACAGGGAGTCTGTGTATTATGATTTAACCCATGGTTAAGAAATTAAACTGCTCTCCGTTAGGTAGTTTATATTAAATCGGATTAAATATGATCAGGTTTATGAAAATGGATATTTTTTCCGGGTTTCACGAGTAAATATTATTCATTTGGGTTTAATTTCTTCTGTTTAACCGTAAGTTTAAATTTAAAACCGGATTAAAGTGAGTGAATAATATGTCAGTTACAATTTTATTTTTTAGCTTAGCTTGGGTGCGATTATATCTTTATCTTATATGTTAGTATTCATAATTTAATTTAGATTGAGTTTTAGGGCCAGTTTCACAGTACAAACTTACCAGAATAAGTGTCACTTAAGATTTCCATTTTGGCACTTTCAGCCTAATTTTGAAGTCTGAGTCAGTGTCACTTATTGATGTTAGTTTGCACTGTGAAATTGTCTTAAATTCTTTCAAATTGGCACACTTAAGTGCCACTTACTAAAACTGTGAAACTGGGCCTTAATATCTTATAACAAAAATCTTATATATTTTTCGGTAACCAAACTTCTCATCCTTTTTTGAATTTCAGTGTTGCGTCTCTTTTGTGAATCCTGTCTCTTTTTTTTTGTCTGTATGTGTGTGTGCAATCTTTTTTGTTTCAATTGCTGCCAATCGATGACGCGTGGAACAAGCACTTAAATTCCAATAAAATGCAACCATTTAAAGGCAGCACACACACAACTGCATAATATTCCCCTTCTACCTCCCCCCAAAGAGTTTATACTCGAAAGAACAATTTATGTTGCTTCCGTTTCGAAGTTCTCTTTGGTACATACGCATGGTTTTTTATGTATAATAAATTGAATCAACAATATGGTTGGTTTCCACTCCATATAACTCTGTGCAGATTGCACAGTAAAGATCCATCGATATTGCGGATACTTCGACGAGACATTAACTTCTTGTGCTGTAAACTGTATAGCTTTTGGAATTAAAAGTATATACATCTTTGTTTTAACGTTTAAAGAGATTAAAAAGGATATACAGTAGCATCAAAATTGAATCGTATGTATATATTTTTGCAATCTTATCCATCAGGGCAATATATTCCACTTCACTTAGCAAGGTAGGCACTTTTACGAAGAATGGAGATGGTATTTTAATTAATTGTATAAAAGTTGTCGCAGTAAATTTGATGACTCTGGCTCAACAGATGTATAAGTCTTGATTGAGTTTAATGATTTAAGGCTGAGTAATACATATTTTTAGTTCGGGGAATTGAAAAAGCTTCAGTATAGAAATAAAATATAGTACGTAGTTGTATGTTCTTCAAAATCTTACCATATTTGTTGCAACGTATGAGGATAGGTCTGTAAGGAAGTAGAAAAGGAAAAGGGAATATAAGAAACTAAGATATTGGAAGTGTTTTCCGAAAAGAGGATGAGGCCACCTTAACTGACCAGGATGGGGGAGTCTTGCCTTTATAAACTCAACCTCACCTGCAATGCAAATGCAAAACCAAAATCTAGCCTGAAGAAATAACAAAAGAAAATAGCAGACAGACAATCACCTATTTCCATACCGAATTTACATAATTGTCAAATTGAAATCCATTTTTTTTTTTTAACTTTTCTTTTTAACATTTTTGACTTGATAAAGTCCTAAGCCTGCATATATTTTAAGTCCCATGAGACCTTTAAGTCCTACGTTTAATGTTGCTGTCATACTTGCGTTGGCGTTATGTAAAATAATATACAAAAATTAAAATATTAAACCAATGAAATGAAATATTTTATATATATATGAACTTTTTCAACCTAGTCCACGTGTAGCCTCATTCATGATAAATATTTATAAAGATGAGTCGACCTCTATATCATAACAAATGAAACTTATCTCATATGATAGGTTAAGCCAATACTAACTCATCTTTAAATCAGAATACCTTAGAAAAAAAAATACCCTTATAAGGTCAAAAAGGCACATCAAATCATAGATTTTTATATTGAAGGGTTAACAAAAAAAATACACCTAGTTTTACTAACCAAAGGAATAAAGAAGGAAAAACAAGAAGAAACACAATAACACATCCAATGAAAATTGAATTAAACTGTCAACATTGAAATAGAAATCGATAAATTGACATCTCACTTTTGGGACAATTTACCCCTAAGAGACCTACATATTATATCCCTACAACATTTATCTACCCAAAAAATAAAAAAAAAGACTCCTTATAAAAAGGATTCCCAAAATAAATTCCTATCTAAAATGTCTTGCTTTAATGTCTTTTTGTTATTTCTTCATTTGTTTATTCGCAAAGACGGCATCATCTTCGTCATTGGCGGCGGCGGCAGCAGCGTTGCTATATCGGCACTCGTGTGTGAATGTGCAACGAAGTAGAATGGATTGGTTTTTTTTTTTTTTTAAATTGAAGCTTGCAGCTAAAAAATTATGGGGATGCTGGTCATACGGAGTTGCTCTTAAAATAAACTATATAAATTGAAAAAAATTAATAATAAACATTTACAATTTACATACCTGCAAAACAGTTTTTGGCTAAATTACGAAAGTCGCTTCTACCTTTAAAATTTGTTTAGTCCATTCATAGCAAAATATATTAATCAAAAATTTGTAAATACCTCCACCTATTGGGAAGTTTTTATACGGAATATATTTTAAAGCTGGTTATCATATGTGGTTTTTGATTGAAAATGAGAGAATCGTGCCAACTGTTCATGATAACCTATTTTTTTTTTAAATGATGGTGTGACAAAAAAGTACATAACATCTGAATTAAGCAACCTTGATGTGACTTAAAAAAATAATATTTCATAACTGGCCTATAACAAAAATCCAGGAAAATTTTTAATTTTTTTTAAAGTGCGTATACGCCCCCGTGTACCACTGTTTCATCGTCCTTTTCGAGAAAATTAAAATGCTTTTTAAGGAATAATTTTAAGGCTTGTCCTAAATAAATTTTGAACAAAAAATGTTTATTTCTAGACTCCAGCACCACCTATAGGCTAAGTTAAGTGTAGATGTACAAAAACCTTCTCAATTAGAATATGCATTCATATGCTATCGGTAAAACATTGTCGGAGTTTACTAACGTTGGATTTGCCAAAATCCTTTTTTATATATATTGATATATATTTATAATAAATCTTTAATCTTTTTGTCTTATAAATAAATAAGTACATTTTCGTTTGTTCAAAATCTTAAATCTACGAAAGTTCTTTACCAATTGCTTTGAAATGACACGCATGTTGTAGTGGAATACCCAAGTGTTTTTATATATTTTTTTTTAATACTGAGAAAAAAAAATATAAATTGCTTGCTAAAAATTTAACTACATATTTGCAGGGTCCATAGGGTTAAAAAAAATACCATCTTATTTTAAACATTTTACTTTTTAGTATTATTATTTTTTTTTTTTTTTTGTGGACTTCGAGAATTATTTTAAGCAAGGGTGAAATAAGAAAGAAACAAAGTCATTACATTTGGTTTCAAATTTTTTTCATAACAAACTCAGTTACATGAACAACATTTCTCAGCAAAATTTCTTAGTTTTGTTGTCAATGTATATACGAACAAAAATTGGATTCAAAGTTAAGCTATAGTGTGAACAATGCGACTTAAAAAAAAATATATTTTTAAAAATAAGGTAAATTATTTGTTGGTACTTCGGGGACTTTACGCTAGATGGTTTTCAAAATCAAGCTATGGCCAAAATAATAAGAACAGTTACAACGTGAATGAAACAACAAAAAGCAACGATTTCATTTTAGAGAAGTAAACAAAAATCGTTGCAAGATGTTCTTTATATTTTTTTTAGTTATATATACTTTTTATTGATTAAAACAAAGAACAATGCGATCAGTTGCAATTCATTTGTTCACGGTGCTATATCTGTTTGGACAAAAAAATAAGAACAGTCAAGAAAAAAGTTTAAAAGTTTTGCAATTTAGATTTCACAGGAAAAAAAAATAGGTAAATAATAAAATTCTATTATTTAACTACTTATATCTAAAATAATTTTATTTTATTGAAGAACGTTATGGGAAAAAAAGGCATTGCTCGGAATCTCAGCGTCAAGCTATTTTGGTGTTGCGCGAGCAGGGTGAGTCAATTCGGAGCATTGCCAAAATAGTCAAATGCTCCTCTACAATGGTTTTTCAAGCGTTACGACCAAGAAAAACTATTGAAACTAGAGGTCGCCCATCAAAATTGTCAGAAAAAGACAAAAGAGCCTTGGTAAGAAAAGCTAAGGAAAATCCTTTTATGTCGTCGCGTGATCTAACACATGAGACTGCTGTGGCAGTAAGTTCCAGGACAATCCGGAGAGTTTTGCTTGAGTCAAAATTACCAGCTCGATCGCCAAGAAAGGTTCCCTTATTAAAACCAGCGCCTGGCTTTTGCCAAAATGTTTCACATGCCCTATGATCCATTGAAAGAGGTAAAACAATGGCGAAATGTGTTGTGGAGTGACGAAACAAAAATCAATCTATTTGGAATGGATGGGAAACATTTTGTTCGTCGTCCAATAGGTGAAGCGTACAATCCACGATACACCAAGCCGACTGTGAAACATGGAGGTGAAAGTCTGATGATATGGGGTTGTTTTTCTTGGTGGGGAATAGGTCCAGTATTTCTCATTGATGGAATAATGACCAAGGAAACTTATGTCAGGATTTTAAGAGATACAATGCTACCATGGGCCGAAGAAAATATGCCCTTAAAGTGGCGATTCCAGCAGGATAACGACCCCAAGTCGAGTGCTTGTAAAGTAACAAAAAGATGGTTTGAAGAAAATGGAATTGATGTTTTGTCGTGGCCCTCGCAGTCTCCGGATTTGAATCCGATTGAAAACTTGTGGAACTACCTCAAAATTGAAATAAGCAAGCGGCATCCATCAAACAAATCGGATTTGTGGAAGTTTGTTCAGGAAGTTTGGTATTCAATCCCACCTGAAATATACCAAAGATTGGTGGACTCTATGAGTCGTCGAACGACCTCAGTCATTTTAAATAAAGGATTTAAAACTAAGTACTAAGTAATTAAATGAAAAAAAAAATGAAACAAAAAATTTTAAAAAAATATTAAAACGGTATTTATTTACAATTTTGTCAAAGTGTTCTTATTTTTATGACCAGGTTTTTTTATATTAAATTAATAATTTTCGGTTGAAAATAATAAATAAGTTGATATTACCCTGTAATAACGGTTGGAATTTAAAGTTAACATACTAAACTATCTTCTAAAATTATAAAATATTCATTCAACACAAAACAAATGTAACATCAAATAAAAGTAGCCAATCTTGTTGAGTGTTCTTATTATTTTGGCCATAGCGGATATACATAAGTATAAGGCAAATGGGTCAAAAACGACAAAAATGGTATCCGATTTTTAAACTCATTGATTTCGAAAGGTTTTTCTGTATTTTTGAAGACATGTTGTTATACAACCAATGTTCCTTCCATAATAAGCTTTTATAATTCTTCGAAAATATTGATTCCTTTTAATAGAGAAATCTTAAGTTAAAATTTACGAAATTATTATATATGTTAAAATTTGCAGCCTAGATGCAGATTAAATTCATATTTGATTTTTTTGAAGAAAAAATTGAAGTTGGTGGGAAGTAAGATTAATATTTTTAGATGCGGAAATTATATATTTTTTGGTGTAAAATAAATTTAAAAAAATACCAAAAAATCAGCAATTAAGGAGTCGAGCTTAAATTAAATTTATTTAAAATTATTAACAGGCTGGAATCAAATGGAATTATTTATAACCGTGCCCCAAATTATATCCGTAGGTAAGTTCCCAAAAAGTCCTAGGTTGGATTTTTTCTAGATGGTAGTGATAATAATCTAGGTTAAAAAGGAAAACAGCTAATGTTCATACACAAACAAACATAACTGAAAATATAATTTGTGAGATTTGGGAATCGTGTTTTGAGGTTAGATTATAATTTCTATACACGCAGCCACAATGCTTCAACGAGTCCATTCAGATTGAACAGAAGACAAAACTAAAGCTCGAAAATAAACAATAAATTTAAAATAATTTTATTTGGAACTAGCTGGTCCATCCCGCTTCGCCGGAAATTTTTCATTAATTTTGATATTTGAAAAACTGAAAATAGAATTTATAGAAATTATAATTAATTTTTTGGCACATTCCAAAAATTTTTATACAGAAAAGTAGCAGTCTGAGAGCAGGCTTATCAAAGTTTGCGATTTATCGCCCAACAGGCGATTTAAAATTTTATTTGACGACACGAAAATCAGTTTGACGATGTACCGCAAAAAAGGCGATATTTTTAATTTTTGGCGATTTAAATTTTCTGTTTGGTGATTTCGCTTTTTCAAACCTGACTACCCTGTCTGGGAGCGTAACACCTAATGTTGGCGATCCCATTTTCGTGGAGGACAAAATTAGGCCATTGTCAGTTACATAATGTTTGTCATTCTTTAAAATCACTATTGTCTTGCTTTCCATATAAAATGAAATTTTCAGATATATGTATATCTCTACCCTCTGCCCCTGAAAGTATGCAATTTCGGGTTTTCACAGTTGTTCGAATTTTCCAGTCGAAATTTCCAAATTGCGGCTTCATAAAAAAAATTCCCATTGAAATCGGATAATGTTTAGATGTATTTCCAACTAAGCATTTAAATATATTACATTACTAATTTTAAATTAAAAGTTTATCAATTTTTTTTGAGAACCTTTAAATTGCCTTTATAAAATCCTACAACTTCTAAATAGGAAAAAAGGAAAAAAATATAGATCACATTTAAAGTTAAAAAAAGAGATTCTATAGGAAGGATGTAGAGAAGTGTGAAAGGAAACTAGAACTCAACCAAAAAGATGATTTAAAAAAAAAAATAAAAAAAAAATATGTAGGATTTCCCTAGACAATTTATTTTGACTTAAACATTTTAAGCTGGGAACTTCATTACATGCGAGCTTATAGCACAATGCTGACGACGACGATGACGACGGCTGGCTGGTTAAGTTGTTGCATGCTTCCGATATACCTACTCTATACTCGTATGGAGTCCTTTTTGCTGTTCTTTTTTTTTTTTTTTTTTGCCACCAAACACTCGCAAATAAAACGGATTCCTCTTGACTTTGTTATTAATGCAAGACTACATAATATGTGAAGGGGCATGAATAAGTAGATATATACCTACTTTACTAGTGGTACTGGGTGGTTTGTGACCTTTTTTTTTTGATAGTAGAGAAGTTCGGTTGTACCTACTGTGCATGGCGCTTCCATTATATGATGATGGTTTGGTTAGGGATTTGCATGTCTAAGAAATTTGTGTGTTGGGTAAAATATGTGGTATGTAAGTGGCATACAGGATGTCGACTGTGGCTTGACTATACCTATACTATACACAATGAGAAACTATATACCATCAGAACTTATATTTGTATGTAGAGAAGATGGTGGATAACTTCTTGGGGATGAGTTGGGCTGAGATGGGTGTTAGGAGTTTTAGACTTTTGTAAAATATCGATTTTCTAGCAAATTCCAAAAACGTGCTTCCATATAAGTTTATGGTGTAGAAATGCATGAGACTTTCTAAATATTTGAAAATGGAAACGAAACATTTATATTCAAGAACAAATTTAGGTAAAAGGGATCATAAAACATCAAAGCTTCTTCACCAATATAAATATGAAACCATATATTGGTTGTTGTACTCGTATGTTCAGAATTTATGTTTTTTTTTTTTTTGTAACACAAGAAACTGGGAATGAAGTTGGTTTAGTTATATACAAGATTATTCGAATTTAACAAGCTTAAACAACTATAACAAGATGTTTATAAAAGGTTTTATGAATGGAAGACAGGAACAAGCGTTTTCATGAAACTAAATGGTAGAGAGTATTATGGTATGTTATTTTAGATGACAATGGATTTTAACAATCACAAACATATCACAGAATGTAAGAGAAAAATGCTGTTATTTTAAAGTGTCCAAAAGGCTCCTGGACACCCTAAACTTTAAATATTTACTCTTAAAAGTTTAATCAAAATATTTACCGTCGTTTTCGAAAACAAATAATTGTTAGGAAAGTGCACAAAGGAACCAAAGTTTTGGTCTTATCTTGGAAAACTGACACTGCCAAGAATCTCGGTGGTATAGGCGGTTTAGGTTAAAAAATAAAATAATAAAATCAAATATTTTATTGATTTTTTTTTTTGAAAAAAAGTTGAAAAAGTGTTTTTTTCGGAAATGTTTCCAAAACCCATCGAATATACATCAAAAGAAAGGTATATAAAAATTCTATGCGTAAGTGCAAGCAAAAATCTTCTAAGTGGTCCGGTTCTCAAAATATTTACATCCAAAGTTATATTTCGACCCGATTTCAAAAACCAACCGAAAAAATTGTTTGGATGGCGATATTTCCGCAATCGAGACTCGTAAATGGTTGAGAATTTCAAAAATCTATTTTAGTTTTTTAAGATCTCTCTTAAACTGAAAACCAAGAAATTTTACGACCTCTGGTTGTCGAAATATCTTCATCCAAAGTTATTACCTTATTTCGAACCAATTTAATTAAAATTGTTCAAAAAAATGTTTGGATGGCGATATTTCCGCAATCGAGACTCGTAAATGGTTGACAATTTCAAAAATCTATTTAAGTTTTTTAAGATCTCTCTTAAACTGAAAACCAAGAAATTTTACGACCTCTGGTTGTCGAAATATCTTCATCCAAAGTTATTACCTTATTTCGAACCAATTTAATTAAAATTGTTCAAAAAAATGTTTGGATGGCGATATTTCCGCAATCGAGACCCGTAAGTGGTTGCGGTTTTTAGCGCTGAATTGGAAATTCATAGACCTTTCCGTCAATGTAAAAATTTTATCACATTTTGACAAATGAAATTTTATTGAAAAAAGGCAAAAAGAATGGACTAACCCCTTTGCTAATTTTGCCCTAAAAAGTGATTTTTTCTGAAATGTTTCCAAAACCCATCGAATTATACATCAAAAGAAAGGTATTTCAAAATTCTATGCGCAAGTGTAAGCTAAAATCTTCTAAGTGGTCCGGTTCTCAAAATATTTACATCCAAAGTTATATTTCGACCCGATTTCAAAAACCAACCGAAAAAATTGTTTGGATGGCGATATTTCCGCAATCGAGACTCGTAAATGGTTGAGAATTTCAAAAATCTATTTTAGTTTTTTAAGATCTTTTTAAAACTGAAAACCAAGAAATTTGACGACCTCTGGTTGTCGAAATATCTTCATCCAAAGTTATTACCTTATTTCGAACCAATTTAATTAAAATTGTTCAAAAAAATGTTTGGATGGCGATATTTCCGCAATCGAGACTCGTAAAAAAAAAAAAATTTATCACATTTTGACAAATGAAATTTTATTGAAAAAAGGCAAAAAGAATGGACTAACCCCTTTGCTAATTTTGCCCTAAAAAGTGATTTTTTCTGAAATGTTTCCAAAACCCATCGAATTATTTAAGTATTTAAGTATTTCAAAATTCTATGCGCAAGTGTAAGCTAAAATCTTCTAAGTGGTCCGGTTCTCAAAATATTTACATCCAAAGTTATATTTCGACCCGATTTCAAAAACCAACCGAAAAAATTGTTTGGATGGCGATATTTCCGCAATCGAGACTCGTAAATGGTTGAGAATTTCAAAAATCTATTTTAGTTTTTTGAGATCTTTTTAAAACTGAAAACCAAGAAATTTTACGACCTCTGGTTGTCGAAATATCTTCATCCAAAGTTATTACCTTATTTCGAACCAATTTAATTAAAATTGTTCAAAAAAATGTTTGGATGGCGATATTTCCGCAATCGAGACCCGTAAGTGGTTGCCAATTTCAAAAATCTATTTTAGTTTTTTAAGATCTTTCTAAAACTGAAAACCAAGAAATTTTACGACCTCTGGTTGTCGAAATATCTTCATCCAAAGTTATTACCTTATTTCGAACCAATTTAATTAAAATTGTTCAAAAAAATGTTTGGATGGCGATATTTCCGCAATCGAGACTCGTAAATGGTTGACAATTTCAAAAATCTATTTAAGTTTTTTAAGATCTCTCTTAAACTGAAAACCAAGAAATTTTACGACCTCTGGTTCTCGAAATATCTTCATCCAAAGTTATTACCTTATTTCGAACCAATTTAATTAAAATTGTTCAAAAAAATGTTTGGATGGCGATATTTCCGCAATCGAGACTCGTAAATGGTTGACAATTTCAAAAATCTATTTTAGTTTTTTAAGATCTCTCTTAAACTGAAAACCAAGAAATTTTACGACCTCTGGTTCTCGAAATATCTTCATCCAAAGTTATTACCTTATTTCGAACCAATTTAATAAAAATTGTTCAAAAAAATGTTTGGATGGCGATATTTCCGCAATCGAGACTCGTAAATGGTTGACAATTTCAAAAATCTATTTTAGTTTTTTAAGATCTTTCTAAAACTGAAAACCAAGAAATTTTACGACCTCTGGTTGTCGAAATATCTTCATCCAAAGTTGTTTCCTTATTTCGAACCAATTTAATTAAAATTGTTCAAAAAAATGTTTGGATGGCGATATTTCCGCAATCGAGACCCGTAAGTGGTTGCCAATTTCAAAAATCTATTTTAGTTTTTTAAGATCTTTCTAAAACTGAAAACCAAGAAATTTTACGACCTCTGGTTGTCGAAATATCTTCATCCAAAGTTATTACCTTATTTCGAACCAATTTAATTAAAATTGTTCAAAAAAATGTTTGGATGGCGATATTTCCGCAATCGAGACTCGTAAATGGTTGACAATTTCAAAAATCTATTTAAGTTTTTTAAGATCTCTCTTAAACTGAAAACCAAGAAATTTTACGACCTCTGGTTCTCGAAATATCTTCATCCAAAGTTATTACCTTATTTCGAACCAATTTAATTAAAATTGTTCAAAAAAATGTTTGGATGGCGATATTTCCGCAATCGTGACTCGTAAATGGTTGAGAATTTCAAAAATCTATTTTAGTTTTTTAAGATCTTTCTAAAACTGAAAACCAAGAAATTTTACGACCTCTGGTTGTCGAAATATCTTCATCCAAAGTTGTTTCCTTATTTCGAACCAATTTAATTAAAATTGTTCAAAAAAATGTTTGGATGGCGATATTTCCGCAATCGAGACCCGTAAGTGGTTGCGGTTTTTAGCGCTGAATTGGAAATTCATAGACCTTTCCGTCAATGTAAAAATTTTATCAAATGAATAATTTAATTAAAATTGTTCAAAAAAATGTTTGGATGGCGATATTTCCGCAATCGAGACTCGTAAATGGTTGACAATTTCAAAAATCTATTTAAGTTTTTTAAGATCTCTCTTAAACTGAAAACCAAGAAATTTTACGACCTCTGGTTGTCGAAATATCTTCATCCAAAGTTATTACCTTATTTCGAACCAATTTAATTAAAATTGTTCAAAAAAATGTTTGGATGGCGATATTTCCGCAATCGAGACCCGTAAGTGGTTGCGGTTTTTAGCGCTGAATTGGAAATTCATAGACCTTTCCGTCAATGTAAAAATTTTATCACATTTTGACAAATGAAATTTTATTGAAAAAAGGCAAAAAGAATGGACTAACCCCTTTGCTAATTTTGCCCTAAAAAGTGATTTTTTCTGAAATGTTTCCAAAACCCATCGAATTATACATCAAAAGAAAGGTATTTCAAAATTCTATGCGCAAGTGTAAGCTAAAATCTTCTAAGTGGTCCGGTTCTCAAAATATTTACATCCAAAGTTATATTTCGACCCGATTTCAAAAACCAACCGAAAAAATTGTTTGGATGGCGATATTTCCGCAATCGAGACTCGTAAATGGTTGAGAATTTCAAAAATCTATTTTAGTTTTTTAAGATCTTTTTAAAACTGAAAACCAAGAAATTTGACGACCTCTGGTTGTCGAAATATCTTCATCCAAAGTTATTACCTTATTTCGAACCAATTTAATTAAAATTGTTCAAAAAAATGTTTGGATGGCGATATTTCCGCAATCGAGACTCGTAAAAAAAAAAAAATTTTATCACATTTTGACAAATGAAATTTTATTGAAAAAAGGCAAAAAGAATGGACTAACCCCTTTGCTAATTTTGCCCTAAAAAGTGATTTTTTCTGAAATGTTTCCAAAACCCATCGAATTATTTAAGTATTTAAGTATTTCAAAATTCTATGCGCAAGTGTAAGCTAAAATCTTCTAAGTGGTCCGGTTCTCAAAATATTTACATCCAAAGTTATATTTCGACCCGATTTCAAAAACCAACCGAAAAAATTGTTTGGATGGCGATATTTCCGCAATCGAGACTCGTAAATGGTTGAGAATTTCAAAAATCTATTTTAGTTTTTTAAGATCTTTTTAAAACTGAAAACCAAGAAATTTTACGACCTCTGGTTGTCGAAATATCTTCATCCAAAGTTATTACCTTATTTCGAACCAATTTAATTAAAATTGTTCAAAAAAATGTTTGGATGGCGATATTTCCGCAATCGAGACCCGTAAGTGGTTGCCAATTTCAAAAATCTATTTTAGTTTTTTAAGATCTTTCTAAAACTGAAAACCAAGAAATTTTACGACCTCTGGTTGTCGAAATATCTTCATCCAAAGTTATTACCTTATTTCGAACCAATTTAATTAAAATTGTTCAAAAAAATGTTTGGATGGCGATATTTCCGCAATCGAGACTCGTAAATGGTTGACAATTTCAAAAATCTATTTAAGTTTTTTAAGATCTCTCTTAAACTGAAAACCAAGAAATTTTACGACCTCTGGTTCTCGAAATATCTTCATCCAAAGTTATTACCTTATTTCGAACCAATTTAATTAAAATTGTTCAAAAAAATGTTTGGATGGCGATATTTCCGCAATCGAGACTCGTAAATGGTTGACAATTTCAAAAATCTATTTTAGTTTTTTAAGATCTCTCTTAAACTGAAAACCAAGAAATTTTACGACCTCTGGTTCTCGAAATATCTTCATCCAAAGTTATTACCTTATTTCGAACCAATTTAATAAAAATTGTTCAAAAAAATGTTTGGATGGCGATATTTCCGCAATCGAGACTCGTAAATGGTTGACAATTTCAAAAATCTATTTTAGTTTTTTAAGATCTTTCTAAAACTGAAAACCAAGAAATTTTACGACCTCTGGTTGTCGAAATATCTTCATCCAAAGTTGTTTCCTTATTTCGAACCAATTTAATTAAAATTGTTCAAAAAAATGTTTGGATGGCGATATTTCCGCAATCGAGACCCGTAAGTGGTTGCCAATTTCAAAAATCTATTTTAGTTTTTTAAGATCTTTCTAAAACTGAAAACCAAGAAATTTTACGACCTCTGGTTGTCGAAATATCTTCATCCAAAGTTATTACCTTATTTCGAACCAATTTAATTAAAATTGTTCAAAAAAATGTTTGGATGGCGATATTTCCGCAATCGAGACTCGTAAATGGTTGACAATTTCAAAAATCTATTTAAGTTTTTTAAGATCTCTCTTAAACTGAAAACCAAGAAATTTTACGACCTCTGGTTCTCGAAATATCTTCATCCAAAGTTATTACCTTATTTCGAACCAATTTAATTAAAATTGTTCAAAAAAATGTTTGGATGGCGATATTTCCGCAATCGTGACTCGTAAATGGTTGAGAATTTCAAAAATCTATTTTAGTTTTTTAAGATCTTTCTAAAACTGAAAACCAAGAAATTTTACGACCTCTGGTTGTCGAAATATCTTCATCCAAAGTTATTACCTTATTTCGAACCAATTTAATTAAAATTGTTCAAAAAAATGTTTGGATGGCGATATTTCCGCAATCGAGACCCGTAAGTGGTTGCGGTTTTTAGCGCTGAATTGGAAATTCATAGACCTTTCCGTCAATGTAAAAATTTTATCAAATGAATAATTTAATTAAAATTGTTCAAAAAAATGTTTGGATGGCGATATTTCCGCAATCGAGACTCGTAAATGGTTGACAATTTCAAAAATCTATTTAAGTTTTTTAAGATCTCTCTTAAACTGAAAACCAAGAAATTTTACGACCTCTGGTTGTCGAAATATCTTCATCCAAAGTTATTACCTTATTTCGAACCAATTTAATTAAAATTGTTCAAAAAAATGTTTGGATGGCGATATTTCCGCAATCGAGACTCGTAAATGGTTGACAATTTCAAAAATCTATTTAAGTTTTTTAAGATCTCTCTTAAACTGAAAACCAAGAAATTTTACGACCTCTGGTTCTCGAAATATCTTCATCCAAAGTTATTACCTTATTTCGAACCAATTTAATTAAAATTGTTCAAAAAAATGTTTGGATGGCGATATTTCCGCAATCGTGACTCGTAAATGGTTGAGAATTTCAAAAATCTATTTTAGTTTTTTAAGATCTTTCTAAAACTGAAAACCAAGAAATTTTACGACCTCTGGTTGTCGAAATATCTTCATCCAAAGTTATTACCTTATTTCGAACCAATTTAATTAAAATTGTTCAAAAAAATGTTTGGATGGCGATATTTCCGCAATCGAGACCCGTAAGTGGTTGCGGTTTTTAGCGCTGAATTGGAAATTCATAGACCTTTCCGTCAATGTAAAAATTTTATCAAATGAATAATTTAATTAAAATTGTTCAAAAAAATGTTTGGATGGCGATATTTCCGCAATCGATACTCGTAAATGGTTGACAATTTCAAAAATCTATTTAAGTTTTTTAAGATCTCTCTTAAACTGAAAACCAAGAAATTTTACGACCTCTGGTTCTCGAAATATCTTCATCCAAAGTTATTACCTTATTTCGAACCAATTTAATTAAAATTGTTCAAAAAAATGTTTGGATGGCGATATTTCCGCAATCGATACTCGTAAATGGTTGACAATTTCAAAAATCTATTTAAGTTTTTTAAGATCTCTCTTAAACTGAAAACCAAGAAATTTTACGACCTCTGGTTCTCGAAATATCTTCATCCAAAGTTATTACCTTATTTCGAACCAATTTAATTAAAATTGTTCAAAAAAATGTTTGGATGGCGATATTTCCGCAATCGTGACTCGTAAATGGTTGAGAATTTCAAAAATCTATTTTAGTTTTTTAAGATCTTTCTAAAACTGAAAACCAAGAAATTTTACGACCTCTGGTTGTCGAAATATCTTCATCCAAAGTTATTACCTTATTTCGAACCAATTTAATTAAAATTGTTCAAAAAAATGTTTGGATGGCGATATTTCCGCAATCGAGACCCGTAAGTGGTTGCGGTTTTTAGCGCTGAATAGGAAATTCATAGACCTTTCCGTCAATGTAAAAATTTTATCACATTTTGACATATGAAATTTTATTGAAAAAAGACAAAAAGAATGGACTAACCCCTTTGCTAATTTTGCCCTAAAAAGTGATTTTTTCTGAAATGTTTCCAAAACCCATCGAATTATACATCAAAAGAAAGGTATTTAAAAATTCTATCCGCAAGTGTAAGCAAAAATCTTCTAAGTGGTCCGGTTCTCAAAATATTTACATCCAAAGTTATATTTCGACCCGATTTCAAAAACCAACCGAAAAAATTGTTTGGATGGCGATATTTCCGCAATCGAGACTCGTAAATGGTTGACAATTTCAAAAATCTATTTTAGTTTTTTAAGATCTTTTTAAAACTGGAAACCAAGAAATTTTACGACCTCTGGTTGTTGAAATATCTTCATCCAAAGTTATTACCTTATTTCGAACCAATTTAATTAAAATTGTTCAAAAAAATGTTTGGATGGCGATATTTCCGCAATCGAGACTCGTAAATGGTTGACAATTTCAAAAATCTATTTAAGTTTTTTAAGATCTCTCTTAAACTGAAAACCAAGAAATTTTACGACCTCTGGTTGTCGAAATATCTTCATCCAAAGTTATTACCTTATTTCGAACCAATTTAATTAAAATTGTTCAAAAAAATGTTTGGATGGCGATATTTCCGCAATCGAGACTCGTAAATGGTTGACAATTTCAAAAATCTATTTAAGTTTTTTAAGATCTCTCTTAAACTGAAAACCAAGAAATTTTACGACCTCTGGTTCTCGAAATATCTTCATCCAAAGTTATTACCTTATTTCGAACCAATTTAATTAAAATTGTTCAAAAAAATGTTTGGATGGCGATATTTCCGCAATCGAGACTCGTAAATGGTTGACAATTTCAAAAATCTATTTAAGTTTTTTAAGATCTCTCTTAAACTGAAAACCAAGAAATTTTACGACCTCTGGTTCTCGAAATATCTTCATCCAAAGTTATTACCTTATTTCGAACCAATTTAATTAAAATTGTTCAAAAAAATGTTTGGATGGCGATATTTCCGCAATCGTGACTCGTAACTGGTTGAGAATTTCAAAAATCTATTTTAGTTTTTTAAGATCTTTCTAAAACTGAAAACCAAGAAATTTTACGACCTCTGGTTGTCGAAATATCTTCATCCAAAGTTATTACCTTATTTCGAACCAATTTAATTAAAATTGTTCAAAAAAATGTTTGGATGGCGATATTTCCGCAATCGAGACCCGTAAGTGGTTGCGGTTTTTAGCGCTGAATAGGAAATTCATAGACCTTTCCGTCAATGTAAAAATTTTATCACATTTTGACATATGAAATTTTATTGAAAAAAGACAAAAAGAATGGACTAACCCCTTTGCTAATTTTGCCCTAAAAAGTGATTTTTTCTGAAATGTTTCCAAAACCCATCGAATTATACATCAAAAGAAAGGTATTTAAAAATTCTATCCGCAAGTGTAAGCAAAAATCTTCTAAGTGGTCCGGTTCTCAAAATATTTACATCCAAAGTTATATTTCGACCCGATTTCAAAAACCAACCGAAAAAATTGTTTGGATGGCGATATTTCCGCAATCGAGACTCGTAAATGGTTGACAATTTCAAAAATCTATTTTAGTTTTTTAAGATCTTTTTAAAACTGGAAACCAAGAAATTTTACGACCTCTGGTTGTCGAAATATCTTCATCCAAAGTTATTACCTTATTTCGAACCAATTTAATTAAAATTGTTCAAAAAAATGTTTGGATGGCGATATTTCCGCAATCGAGACTCGTAAATGGTTGACAATTTCAAAAATCTATTTAAGTTTTTTAAGATCTCTCTTAAACTGAAAACCAAGAAATTTTACGACCTCTGGTTGTCGAAATATCTTCATCCAAAGTTATTACCTTATTTCGAACCAATTTAATTAAAATTGTTCAAAAAAATGTTTGGATGGCGATATTTCCGCAATCGAGACTCGTAAATGGTTGACAATTTCAAAAATCTATTTAAGTTTTTTAAGATCTCTCTTAAACTGAAAACCAAGAAATTTTACGACCTCTGGTTCTCGAAATATCTTCATCCAAAGTTATTACCTTATTTCGAACCAATTTAATTAAAATTGTTCAAAAAAATGTTTGGATGGCGATATTTCCGCAATCGAGACTCGTAAATGGTTGACAATTTCAAAAATCTATTTAAGTTTTTTAAGATCTCTCTTAAACTGAAAACCAAGAAATTTTACGACCTCTGGTTGTCGAAATATCTTCATCCAAAGTTATTACCTTATTTCGAACCAATTTAATTAAAATTGTTCAAAAAAATGTTTGGATGGCGATATTTCCGCAATCGAGACCCGTAAGTGGTTGCGGTTTTTAGCGCTGAATTGGAAATTCATAGACCTTTCCGTCAATGTAAAAATTTTATCACATTTTGACAAATGAAATTTTATTGAAAAAAGGCAAAAAGAATGGACTAACCCCTTTGCTAATTTTGCCCTAAAAAGTGATTTTTTCTGAAATGTTTCCAAAACCCATCGAATTATTTAAGTATTTAAGTATTTCAAAATTCTATGCGCAAGTGTAAGCTAAAATCTTCTAAGTGGTCCGGTTCTCAAAATATTTACATCCAAAGTTATATTTCGACCCGATTTCAAAAACCAACCGAAAAAATTGTTTGGATGGCGATATTTCCGCAATCGAGACTCGTAAATGGTTGACAATTTCAAAAATCTATTTAAGTTTTTTAAGATCTCTCTTAAACTGAAAACCAAGAAATTTTACGACCTCTGGTTGTCGAAATATCTTCATCCAAAGTTATTACCTTATTTCGAACCAATTTAATTAAAATTGTTCAAAAAAATGTTTGGATGGCGATATTTCCGCAATCGAGACCCGTAAGTGGTTGCGGTTTTTAGCGCTGAATTGGAAATTCATAGACCTTTCCGTCAATGTAAAAATTTTATCACATTTTGACAAATGAAATTTTATTGAAAAAAGGCAAAAAGAATGGACTAACCCCTTTGCTAATTTTGCCCTAAAAAGTGATTTTTTCTGAAATGTTTCCAAAACCCATCGAATTATTTAAGTATTTAAGTATTTCAAAATTCTATGCGCAAGTGTAAGCTAAAATCTTCTAAGTGGTCCGGTTCTCAAAATATTTACATCCAAAGTTATATTTCGACCCGATTTCAAAAACCAACCGAAAAAATTGTTTGGATGGCGATATTTCCGCAATCGAGACTCGTAAATGGTTGACAATTTCAAAAATCTATTTAAGTTTTTTAAGATCTCTCTTAAACTGAAAACCAAGAAATTTTACGACCTCTGGTTGTCGAAATATCTTCATCCAAAGTTATTACCTTATTTCGAACCAATTTAATTAAAATTGTTCAAAAAAATGTTTGGATGGCGATATTTCCGCAATCGAGACTCGTAAATGGTTGACAATTTCAAAAATCTATTTAAGTTTTTTAAGATCTCTCTTAAACTGAAAACCAAGAAATTTTACGACCTCTGGTTGTCGAAATATCTTCATCCAAAGTTATTACCTTATTTCGAACCAATTTAATTAAAATTGTTCAAAAAAATGTTTGGATGGCGATATTTCCGCAATCGAGACTCGTAAATGGTTGACAATTTCAAAAATCTATTTAAGTTTTTTAAGATCTCTCTTAAACTGAAAACCAAGAAATTTTACGACCTCTGGTTCTCGAAATATCTTCATCCAAAGTTATTACCTTATTTCGAACCAATTTAATTAAAATTGTTCAAAAAAATGTTTGGATGGCGATATTTCCGCAATCGAGACTCGTAAATGGTTGACAATTTCAAAAATCTATTTAAGTTTTTTAAGATCTCTCTTAAACTGAAAACCAAGAAATTTTACGACCTCTGGTTGTCGAAATATCTTCATCCAAAGTTATTACCTTATTTCGAACCAATTTAATTAAAATTGTTCAAAAAAATGTTTGGATGGCGATATTTCCGCAATCGAGACCCGTAAGTGGTTGCGGTTTTTAGCGCTGAATTGGAAATTCATAGACCTTTCCGTCAATGTAAAAATTTTATCACATTTTGACAAATGAAATTTTATTGAAAAAAGGCAAAAAGAATGGACTAACCCCTTTGCTAATTTTGCCCTAAAAAGTGATTTTTTCTGAAATGTTTCCAAAACCCATCGAATTATTTAAGTATTTAAGTATTTCAAAATTCTATGCGCAAGTGTAAGCTAAAATCTTCTAAGTGGTCCGGTTCTCAAAATATTTACATCCAAAGTTATATTTCGACCCGATTTCAAAAACCAACCGAAAAAATTGTTTGGATGGCGATATTTCCGCAATCGAGACTCGTAAATGGTTGACAATTTCAAAAATCTATTTAAGTTTTTTAAGATCTCTCTTAAACTGAAAACCAAGAAATTTTACGACCTCTGGTTGTCGAAATATCTTCATCCAAAGTTATTACCTTATTTCGAACCAATTTAATTAAAATTGTTCAAAAAAATGTTTGGATGGCGATATTTCCGCAATCGAGACCCGTAAGTGGTTGCGGTTTTTAGCGCTGAATTGGAAATTCATAGACCTTTCCGTCAATGTAAAAATTTTATCACATTTTGACAAATGAAATTTTATTGAAAAAAGGCAAAAAGAATGGACTAACCCCTTTGCTAATTTTGCCCTAAAAAGTGATTTTTTCTGAAATGTTTCCAAAACCCATCGAATTATTTAAGTATTTAAGTATTTCAAAATTCTATGCGCAAGTGTAAGCTAAAATCTTCTAAGTGGTCCGGTTCTCAAAATATTTACATCCAAAGTTATATTTCGACCCGATTTCAAAAACCAACCGAAAAAATTGTTTGGATGGCGATATTTCCGCAATCGAGACTCGTAAATGGTTGACAATTTCAAAAATCTATTTAAGTTTTTTAAGATCTCTCTTAAACTGAAAACCAAGAAATTTTACGACCTCTGGTTGTCGAAATATCTTCATCCAAAGTTATTACCTTATTTCGAACCAATTTAATTAAAATTGTTCAAAAAAATGTTTGGATGGCGATATTTCCGCAATCGAGACTCGTAAATGGTTGACAATTTCAAAAATCTATTTAAGTTTTTTAAGATCTCTCTTAAACTGAAAACCAAGAAATTTTACGACCTCTGGTTGTCGAAATATCTTCATCCAAAGTTATTACCTTATTTCGAACCAATTTAATTAAAATTGTTCAAAAAAATGTTTGGATGGCGATATTTCCGCAATCGAGACTCGTAAATGGTTGACAATTTCAAAAATCTATTTAAGTTTTTTAAGATCTCTCTTAAACTGAAAACCAAGAAATTTTACGACCTCTGGTTCTCGAAATATCTTCATCCAAAGTTATTACCTTATTTCGAACCAATTTAATTAAAATTGTTCAAAAAAATGTTTGGATGGCGATATTTCCGCAATCGAGACTCGTAAATGGTTGACAATTTCAAAAATCTATTTAAGTTTTTTAAGATCTCTCTTAAACTGAAAACCAAGAAATTTTACGACCTCTGGTTGTCGAAATATCTTCATCCAAAGTTATTACCTTATTTCGAACCAATTTAATTAAAATTGTTCAAAAAAATGTTTGGATGGCGATATTTCCGCAATCGAGACCCGTAAGTGGTTGCGGTTTTTAGCGCTGAATTGGAAATTCATAGACCTTTCCGTCAATGTAAAAATTTTATCACATTTTGACAAATGAAATTTTATTGAAAAAAGGCAAAAAGAATGGACTAACCCCTTTGCTAATTTTGCCCTAAAAAGTGATTTTTTCTGAAATGTTTCCAAAACCCATCGAATTATACATCAAAAGAAAGGTATTTCAAAATTCTATGCGTAAGTGTAAGCTAAAATCTTCTAAGTGGTCCGGTTCTCAAAATATTTACATCCAAAGTTATATTTCGACCCGATTTCAAAAACCAACCGAAAAAATTGTTTGGATGGCGATATTTCCGCAATCGAGACTCGTAAATGGTTGACAATTTCAAAAATCTATTTTAGTTTTTTAAGATCTTTTTAAAACTGAAAACCAAGAAATTTTACGACCTCTGGTTGTCGAAATATCTTCATCCAAAGTTATTACCTTATTTCGAACCAATTTAATTAAAATTGTTCAAAAAAATGTTTGGATGGCGATATTTCCGCAATCGAGACCCGTAAGTGGTTGCCAATTTCAAAAATCTATTTTAGTTTTTTAAGATCTTTCTAAAACTGAAAACCAAGAAATTTTACGACCTCTGGTTGTCGAAATATCTTCATCCAAAGTTATTACCTTATTTCGAACCAATTTAATTAAAATTGTTCAAAAAAATGTTTGGATGGCGATATTTCCGCAATCGAGACTCGTAAATGGTTGACAATTTCAAAAATCTATTTAAGTTTTTTAAGATCTCTCTTAAACTGAAAACCAAGAAATTTTACGACCTCTGGTTCTCGAAATATCTTCATCCAAAGTTATTACCTTATTTCGAACTAATTTAATTAAAATTGTTCAAAAAAATGTTTGGATGGCGATATTTCCGCAATCGAGACTCGTAAATGGTTGACAATTTCAAAAATCTATTTAAGTTTTTTAAGATCTCTCTTAAACTGAAAACCAAGAAATTTTACGACCTCTGGTTCTCGAAATATCTTCATCCAAAGTTATTACCTTATTTCGAACCAATTTAATTAAAATTGTTCAAAAAAATGTTTGGATGGCGATATTTCCGCAATCGAGACTCGTAAATGGTTGACAATTTCAAAAATCTATTTTAGTTTTTTAAGATCTCTCTTAAACTGAAAACCAAGAAATTTTACGACCTCTGGTTCTCGAAATATCTTCATCCAAAGTTATTACCTTATTTCGAACCAATTTAATTAAAATTGTTCAAAAAAATGTTTGGATGGCGATATTTCCGCAATCGAGACTCGTAAATGGTTGACAATTTCAAAAATCTATTTTAGTTTTTTAAGATCTTTCTAAAACTGAAAACCAAGAAATTTTACGACCTCTGGTTGTCGAAATATCTTCATCCAAAGTTATTACCTTATTTCGAACCAATTTAATTAAAATTGTTCAAAAAAATGTTTGGATGGCGATATTTCCGCAATCGAGACCCGTAAGTGGTTGCGGTTTTTAGCGCTGAATTGGAAGTTCATAGACCTTTCCGTCAATGTAAAAATTTTATCAAATGAATAATTTAATTAAAATTGTTCAAAAAAATGTTTGGATGGCGATATTTCCGCAATCGATACTCGTAAATGGTTGACAATTTCAAAAATCTATTTAAGTTTTTTAAGATCTCTCTTAAACTGAAAACCAAGAAATTTTACGACCTCTGGTTCTCGAAATATCTTCATCCAAAGTTATTACCTTATTTCGAACCAATTTAATTAAAATTGTTCAAAAAAATGTTTGGATGGCGATATTTCCGCAATCGATACTCGTAAATGGTTGACAATTTCAAAAATCTATTTAAGTTTTTTAAGATCTCTCTTAAACTGAAAACCAAGAAATTTTACGACCTCTGGTTCTCGAAATATCTTCATCCAAAGTTATTACCTTATTTCGAACCAATTTAATTAAAATTGTTCAAAAAAATGTTTGGATGGCGATATTTCCGCAATCGAGACTCGTAAATGGTTGACAATTTCAAAAATCTATTTAAGTTTTTTAAGATCTCTCTTAAACTGAAAACCAAGAAATTTTACGACCTCTGGTTGTCGAAATATCTTCATCCAAAGTTATTACCTTATTTCGAACCAATTTAATTAAAATTGTTCAAAAAAATGTTTGGATGGCGATATTTCCGCAATCGAGACTCGTAAATGGTTGACAATTTCAAAAATCTATTTAAGTTTTTTAAGATCTCTCTTAAACTGAAAACCAAGAAATTTTACGACCTCTGGTTGTCGAAATATCTTCATCCAAAGTTATTACCTTATTTCGAACCAATTTAATTAAAATTGTTCAAAAAAATGTTTGGATGGCGATATTTCCGCAATCGAGACTCGTAAATGGTTGACAATTTCAAAAATCTATTTAAGTTTTTTAAGTTCTCTCTTAAACTGAAAACCAAGAAATTTTACGACCTCTGGTTGTCGAAATATCTTCATCCAAAGTTATTACCTTATTTCGAACCAATTTAATTAAAATTGTTCAAAAAAATGTTTGGATGGCGATATTTCCGCAATCGAGACTCGTAAATGGTTGACAATTTCAAAAATCTATTTAAGTTTTTTAAGATCTCTCTTAAACTGAAAACCAAGAAATTTTACGACCTCTGGTTGTCGAAATATCTTCATCCAAAGTTATTACCTTATTTCGAACCAATTTAATTAAAATTGTTCAAAAAAATGTTTGGATGGCGATATTTCCGCAATCGAGACCCGTAAGTGGTTGCGGTTTTTAGCGCTGAATTGGAAATTCATAGACCTTTCCGTCAATGTAAAAATTTTATCACATTTTGACAAATGAAATTTTATTGAAAAAAGGCAAAAAGAATGGACTAACCCCTTTGCTAATTTTGCCCTAAAAAGTGATTTTTTCTGAAATGTTTCCAAAACCCATCGAATTATACATCAAAAGAAAGGTATTTCAAAATTCTATGCGTAAGTGTAAGCTAAAATCTTCTAAGTGGTCCGGTTCTCAAAATATTTACATCCAAAGTTATATTTCGACCCGATTTCAAAAACCAACCGAAAAAATTGTTTGGATGGCGATATTTCCGCAATCGAGACTCGTAAATGGTTGACAATTTCAAAAATCTATTTTAGTTTTTTAAGATCTTTTTAAAACTGAAAACCAAGAAATTTTACGACCTCTGGTTGTCGAAATATCTTCATCCAAAGTTATTACCTTATTTCGAACCAATTTAATTAAAATTGTTCAAAAAAATGTTTGGATGGCGATATTTCCGCAATCGAGAATCGTAAATGGTTGCGGTTTTCAGCGCTGAATTGGAAATTCATAGACCTTTCCGTCAATGTAAAAATTTTATCACATTTTGACAAATGAAATTGTATTGAAAAAAATACGAAAAGAATTGGAAATTCATAAACTTTTACGTCAATGTAAAAATTTTAACACATTTTGACAAAAAAAAATTTATTGGCTTTTTTAGAAAATAATGGAGTAACAATCCCTTTGCTAATTTTGCCTAAAAAAGTATTTTTTTTTTCTAAAATTTTTCCAAATTCCAAATGAAATATATCTACATTAAAAGAAGGGTTTTTTTAAAACTGTACTCTTTGCAGTTGAAACGAATTTTTAATAATTGGTAAGTTTTAAATTAATGTTAGGATTTATGTGGAGGAAATTTCATAGTATTTTTTTTACAATTTTTATTTTTTTTTTTTTTAATTAATTTTTATTCTTATGGGAAAAACATACAACTCCAGTCGTGTGCTTAATTTTTTTCTTCAGTTTGCCTAGGCGTGGATGAATGTAAAATACTTTATATTTGCTTTTTCAATCGATTTTTCACGCTTATTTGTAGATTCCTTCACAGTCAAGAATTTAACAATAATTGATTCCGATCTACACGCCTACACTGCAATGATTCCTTTATAGGGTTTCAACCACAGTTACGGAACTGTCAATGAGTTCTTGACAAATTACGAAACGGCTTAGCGCTTCTGCACGACTCACCAAAATTGTGTGAATATACCAGCCCTTTTAATACAAAATCTTAAAATCCTTTGAATGGCTGCATTCCCCCCAATGTGGCCTTCATAAATAATATTTCGTAAATTCATAAATTCATCAAAAACCATCAATCTATCGTCTCTGTTTGTTGTCACGTTTGTCAACAATAATGCGTGAGCTGTATTGCATACGATACCCTACCTATACACTATACAGCCTACGTAATATAGAAACAAACCACACATGTTACGTTCAAGGCTTCGCGCAATATGTGCGCCGACATCATTCATCTTTACGAAAAATAAAAAAAAAACGTTCTACACATAAACGCACAACGGATTATTTCACGTAATTTGCTTTTCTAAAAGGTGGGCCTTGTGCAAAGAGATGTCCTCTCTTCGTCGCCATTCACGTTATTGTCAATGTGTGGTGCGGGTGCGGTGCGTTTTGGTCCTTATAGCAACGCTAGGCGCATGCATATGAAACATTGAATAAATTCTAAAGGATCTAATATCAAAATCTCCCTTCCACCCCGCTGCACTCTTTTCCACACGATATTCTACATAATTTATATGTTTTGATTTTGGGATAGCAGATCGATAATTTTCGCACGACTAACGGTAGCTTGTACCTGTACCTATAAAGTAAATCCTTTTTCTGCCATCCTATAGCTAAGACTCTAAGAGTTCTTAACGCTGAAAAGTGTAAAGGTAATGTTGTAAATCACAGTAAGGTCTCTCTGGCGCCGCCACCAGCATCTTGCGTTATTTTGATGTATTGTCTCGTGTGGATTTTCTCATATATACGAGTAAGATAATGGTAGTAGGGTATGTGGGACGTGGGTATTTTGAAAAAATATTTTTTTTTTATTTTTTGTTTATATTTTTCTCATCTAAGGTGCTGAATTTGTTTGTTGAATTGAATGAACAGACATTCATCGGCCTTGACAGCATGTTGCTATATATGTTCGAAGAACGTGTATCTACGAATTGCTTTTGTAAGTCTTTTTCTGACGGTGGAGCGCATATAAAGTTATATATTTGTGCACATGATGCTTGTGGCACAACAATAGAATTATTTTATTTTTAAATTCTAAATTTAGAATAAAATCAGTTGATTGTTTTATCAAAGAATGTTTTAAAACAAAAAAGTATAAATAATCAAAACTGAAGTTGTTATATTATTATTCGCTGTATTAATACAGTCAAATAAATTTTGGCATATTCCCTCTCCCAGTGCTTTAACCTAATTTGCCCATTTTATTTTTATTTGCAATATATACAATGTATGTAGGTAAGGTACTACATATATATATTTATATGGCAAGTTATGGATTCGTAAAGAAAATCGAATTTTGATCAAACTTTACATTACAATGATAGCGAAGTCGAAAGATGAGGGTCTGGGAATTCTGTTTGTCTGCAGCCTAAACATGTTGGTCGATTTTCTTTAAACTTGGCAGGTATCTAGGGTTTTTTGAGCATTCCCCCCACATGTTTTTTTTTCATATTTTAGTGATTAAAAAAAGGCAGGAAGCCGTACAATTATTTTTAGCAATTAGTGAAAATCTGGTTTTTCTCAAAAACATGACCACAAATATTTTTTTAAACAATAAAAATTTTGTTTTACAAAAAAGCTGCAATAAAAAAAAACAGAAAATGGTTCTTAACTCTAATTCCCATAGAACCAATTTTTATTTTCGATTTTCTTAAGACTATAGTTAAGTTAATTTTGATGAATTTTTCTTTGTATAATTAATAGTAAATTTTTTAAAGTCTTGCATACAAAGATTAGAAAAGTTTTTTTTTGGATTCTTAAAAAATGTTTAATTTTTTTTTCGTTGGAAACTTCATAATCTTGCTCTAAACTAAAATAGCTTGCTCCATTTTTATTAAACTTGGCAACCAGCAGTTTTAGAATGTTATCTATACCACCAGATTTTAATTATTCCTTTTTCGTGACCTTTATTTCTTAATTCAATATATTTGAATCCTATTTCTGTGGGCTTCAGGTCTTTCTTTCTTTATCTACTTTTTGATAGACGGCGTTTCGTACTTGTTTAAGTACTTCTTCAGGTCTATTCTGTCCTAAAAATTATTTGGAAAAAGAATTGTGTTTATATCTATTTTGTAATCTATTATAAAATTATATTTATCTTTTTTAATTTGAATATCTTGAAAAAGACGTTTCAAAAATAACGGTACCTACCATACAAGTGTTTAAAAACTGGTAAGGAAAATCTAATTTTTCTGGAAAATGGTTCCTACGATTTTGATAAAAAATTTTATAGGTAATATTAGTACGATTCATATTACTGAGACAAAAATATTATCTTGATTAAAAATGGTATCTCTTATCGAACCATTTTTTTTGTTTTTAAATATATTAGCGCAAAATTTTAAACGATTTAGTACGATGTTAAAGCATTTTTACTATGACAAAATGGCTATAACATCGTACTAAATCGTTTAAAATTTCGCGCTATTATCTTAAACTGCAGGTTAAACCAATTTTAATGAATTTTTTTTTACTGAATGGCTCCTAAAAAGTTTAAATAATATTACATATGAAATCAAAAATTTGTATTTTTACAAAAAAATGTTCATAATAATTTTTTTGAAAATAAGATACATATTTGAAAAATGAAGTTTTTAATTTCGCATTAATAAATACTAAAAAATTGTGTTCCATTTTTTTTAAATCTCTTAAAATAAAAACTATTTCAAAACATTTCTCAAACGTTCTTTAAAATTTGTTTCTCATAAATTTAAATTTGTTTAAGAAATCAGATGGTGTACAATGTACACAGCTTTGGTGCCAAAACAATTTCAGAGGTTCTTTAATTCGTTTATTTCTAATTATATTGATTTTTTTAAGCAATCAGTCAGTCTAAACCGTAAGTTCCATGCATACGAGTAGGTACATCTGTACAAAATGGCACTATATGTTTACTTTTTTGGCAGGTGACATAAAATAAAGATAAAATAAAGGCTCCCATAATTAATTTATTTCTTTTATCTGATCAATAATTTTTAAAATATTAATACTTTAAAATCACAGTGTGATCGCACATAAGAGCAAGTAATTGCGACCCAGGTGTGCATTTTATTTTTTAAACGATTTATTTAAATTCCTTTTGGTCGGAGGGAGACTGAATAAAATAAGAAGGCTTTCAAATTCCGAAAAAGAATGTTTCGTCATACTGTCCGTCAGTCTGAGCATCTCTGCGTCGTCGGTGCGTTTGTGCGTCTGTGCGTCTGTGCGTCTTTTTTTAATTTGAGCTAGAGCCTAAAGGGGATTCAAATTTGGTACAAAGCATTTTTATGTGAGTTCCTACTTCCTAGAGATTGAATTGGAATTTTTTTTAGGTCATCTGAAACTGGTATTTATTTATTTACAAATTTTTTTTGATAATGTCTTAAACGATTTTGATTAAAAAAATTTATATTTTAATCAAAATCGTTTAAGACATTATCAAAAAAAATTTGTAAATAAATATATACCAGTTGCAGATGACCTAAAAAAAATTCCAATTCAATCTCTAGGAAGTAGGAACTCACATAAAAATGCTTACAAATATTTCGGGTGACAAAATAGAGTTTGCCTGCTTTTTTAAATAAAAACTATGGCGCAAAATTTTAAACGATTTAGTACGATGTTAAAGCCATTTTATCATACTAAAAAAGGCTTTAACATCGTACTAAATCGTTTAAAATTTTGCGCTTATTTTTTTAGTACTTTTGGCATATTTTCACACTTTCTTCATTTTTAATATTAGCTAGCCACATTACTTCCTTGAACCAGAAAAGTTCAAGTTAAGCTAAATTTAAGCGCTATCTTTTTTCTAATAGAAAAAATATTAATCACAAAATCAAAGCTTCAGGTTCTATAATCAATACAAATACATACAATTAGCATCCAAATTGAAGCGTCCTACCTTGTCCCTAAGTACATACATCCCGTTTTATAAGGTTTGTTGCGCTCGCTGTACAAACAATCGTCTGATGTATGAAAAATTAATTTTTTTTAATTATTCATTTCGTTTTTATTTCTTTTTATTGTTTTTTTTTTTTTTAATTGAGTAAATTTGATTTTATGGAAATGGAAACAATATTAAGTATGACTTACAATTTTAAGTAGAAAAAAACTTTTTCTTTTTTATTTCCACTGTCCACTGATATCTTCTAAGTTCTGTTTTATTTATATTTTACTTCAAATTCAAATTTATTTTAAAAGCATTAATTTGCATGTTGAAAAATTATTTGTTTTCGTTTCAACACTGAAATCCCTTATGAATTACAAATGAATCGGTCTTTGATGACTTAGAATTTTTAATAAGGACATTTTTGGCTTAGTAAATCAGCACTGACTCTACATTATAATTAAAACGTATACCTTCCTTTCCACAAATTAAATTTCAACAAAAACTTCCATATAAAGTGGACTAACATTAAAATATAAACTTTAATTAGATATTTATAGGGTGTTGAAATGGTGGTAGTCTGTTAGCTAGAAGACTTATAGGTTTAGGTACAAGCGGTGTTTTAGAAAATATGCATTATTGTATAAATAAGAATTTTAATTCATAAATTTCAAATTCATAATTCAGTACAAAAGCTGTTTATCATATATATGTACATATATATTTTATACTAGCGATATAAATATGTAGTAGTCGTATTTTTTGTGATAGCTATTCACAGTACAGTAGATTTTTACACGAGTTACAAATACAACATAGTAGAATTACTGTTAATAAAAGTAGAAGTAGAATCCTACTGCGGATAGATTAGTGACGTTTATTCGAGTATCGAATAGAGTTGTCCATTTAATTTTATGTAACTAAAATTAATTTTTGTTTTGCTTTTCATTTGTAGCAAACTTTCTTTTATTTGTGTTTTTTTTTTTTTTAATTATTCTGACAGCTTTTTTTTCGGAAGTACCAAATGTTAAATATGAAAACTAAGCTATCATACGGACGGTTGTTTTTGGAAATTTCTTACTGTGCTATGTAAAATCCCTAAAAAACACGGCTAATATAATATTAGAGCGGGACCAAGTTATTGCTAGGCAATAAATATTAAAATGTATGTTTATTTGTATGAAAATACTGTATGACCAATATTCTGTATTTCAACATTCTGTGAATCAAAATATCTGTAGGTACATAATATTCAAAACATTGTATAAGTTATTTTCCAAAACGCTGCTTCTGCAAACAATTCTTTAAAATATAATTTATTTATGGAAAACAAATAAAATTGTATACCTATCTACCTTAAAGTTTTTATTCATTGACAAAGTGATACGTCAATTTTAAGTATTTAATATAATGTGCATTTTAAAATTTAAGTTCTTAAAGAATCATCCATCGGTTTTTGAAATATCGAATTTTGTGGATTCGTAAAAAAATTGAACTTGAGATTTTGATCAAAGTTGATTTTACGATGATAACGAAGTCAAAAAAAGTGGATTTCGCTATTATGTCTGTCTGTAAAAATGGAAGGGTCTCTTTTCTTTAATCTAGGTACCTACCTAACGTCTTTTGGGCATTCCCCCAACATGTTTTTTCATTTTTTTTAAGACTAAAAATAACGGTACGTACCATACAATTTTTTTTTACCAAATTAGGAAAAAACATGCCCACACATTAAAAAAAAAAAATCAGTAATTTTTTGTATTTTATTAAAAAGAAATTTTGCAAAAATGATTATACATGGTGCCGCCTTCCATTTTTTTTTATTTTCGATTTTCTCAAAAAACACTCAACTGATTTTGACTATGTTTTTTTTTAATAGAAAATCTTGTATATAATTTTAAAAGTATGTATACCAAAATTCTCAAAAGTTTCAATTTTTTTTTTTTGAGAACTTAAAAATTCGAAAACGACTCGTTTGATTTTTATAAAATTTGGCATTCACAATTTTTTTACATTATCTAGCAGATTTTCAATAAAAAACTATTCTTATGACCAAAAATAACTGTAAGTAACTACTCGGGAACGGGTCGTTATTCTGTATTTCAAAATTCTGTAAATCCAAAATTCTGCAAATCCATTATTCTGCTTTTCGAAATGCTGTAATTCCAAACTTCTAAAATAAAACTCACAGTTATGAATAGGTTTTTTAATTTCCTGTTGAACAATTCTTATTCAATTAACAAAATAACACAGTATAATACAAAAATCTTTCAAAAAGAAACAAAAAAAAAACGAAAATATCAAAATTCTGTACTCCAAAATTCTGTTAATGATAAAAGAAAAATTGTTTTGACAATGAAAAAAGTGCGCGCTTTTTTTCATTATCAAAACAATTTTTCTTTTATCATTTACAGAATTTTGGAGTACAGAATTTTAAAATACAGAATTTTGGAATACAGAATTTTGGAATCCGAATTTTGGCACATACAGAATTTCGACCCCAACCCTAACTACTCCCTATACAAAAATTTAAAAACCGGTGAGGAAAATTTCATTTTTCTCAAAAACGGCTTCTACGATTTTTATTAAAATTTTTATGTGAACTTATAACAGTAGGTACAATCTACCATATTTGTGAAAAAAAAATCTTTCGATTTAAAATGGTATCTCTCATAGAACCATAGAACAATTTTATTGGGTTTCGACTAAATTATCTGTGGACCCGATTTTAATGAAGCTTATAATAAGTTTGCATATCAAAATTTTCCAAACAAAAATTAGAACTTTTATAGATATTTAATTAGTTTTTTTTTTTGAAAATTCGATATTTCGAAAATGAGTCGATGATTCTTTTTTTAAAAAAAAACAATTTTTAATAATAAATACTAAAAAATGGCATACCAATTTTTTTAATTATCTTTTTAAGAAACCCCGCCCCAACGATTTTTAAACTTTTTTTTTTCTCATAAATTGAGATTTGTGTAAGAAATCAGATGGTGGTACATCGCGTTGGTGTTAAAAAATTTCCGGAAGTTATTTAGTTTCTAATCATATTGATTTTTTAACAATATTTAAGCCTTAAGTCTGAGATTTTGTTTTTGGCAAGCGGCATAAGATATAGGCTCCGATAATTAATTTATATCTTTTAATTAGAACTATTCAAACTTTAAAACCACAGCGTCATCGAATATCTCTTATTGTGTTGTTTTCATTAAAATTAGCTAAATTTTAATTGTTTGTTCGATCAAGTCATAGATATGTATCATTTTTAAATACATATTTCTACATTATATTTTTTTATTCAAATTTAAGGTGACCTCAATTCAAAAATACGTAATTTTCTTCATCTAAGTTATTAAGAAATAACTTTGGTGGACAAGAGCTGATTTTTTGCGTTGGAAGGAAGATTAATTATATATGGAACTAAGACAAATATCCATGATTTTCGATTTTTACCGACTTCTTGTAAATTATATAAAATTAAATTTATACATTTTTAGAATTTTAAAAATAATTCCCAAAAAATTAGCAATTTAAAAAAAAAAATGTGTTCTGGGAACAAAAATGAAATGAAATGTCGATTTTCAAATATATACAATTCACACCTCCTGAATTTAGGATTCATTTACTCTTGTTTCAAAATGTCTAGTATTTTTTTTTCGAATCGAGTGGAACACTTCACACATACGATTTGTGCTTAGATATAACTAGAAATGTTTGCAAGGAAAAAAAAAAATATTTTTATGCCACAAAGAACAAATATCAACATTTTGAAATTTTGTTGCTTTAATACCCATATATTATATACAATCAATAAAATAATATAGATTCCTACAAATAAAGTAAAATCAACAATGTTTAGATTCCAATAACATTCCTCCTAAATTCAGAGATTTTTTTTTTAATTCAAAACTGAAAATTGTAAAAGGTTTGAAAAATCAAAATGTATAGGCAGGTACCTATATTTCTGTTGTTTTCCTACTGTTGGGGAATTAAAGCAGCTTAGTATTATTTTCTAAATTGGAAATGATTTTTTCAATAATTTAAGCCGATTTTTGCGAATGAACAGAGAATAATAAATCCTTCTATATTTCAAATGGTGGATAGGTGGGTTGGGTATACCTTGTTCGCGCTACTCTATCTATACAGAAATTCTATATATGGCATAACTTTGAATAAATCATCGAAAAATCAATTGTTTTTTTTTTCTTATTCGTCATAGAAACTAAATTTGATATGAAATGGGATAAGCCTTCAGAGATAAACACTGTGATTTTCATCCATTTTCACTTTTTAGATTGAAAGCGAATTCATTATTTTATAAATAATGTAGAATCTCACAACTTACTACCACCCACCTATCAACCCCACCTTACACCAAGCCAATGTGTAAACCTACACAATATATACATCACATGTGTTATCCCCTCACACGCATGTATTTTATTATCCTTTGAGGATAAAGCAAAGGTGAGAGTAATGGGAATATGTTTACACCATCTCACAGTCAACATCAGCCAGCATCGCAGAGCCTATACCTACTACATATGGCCATAAAGAGATTTGGGCTCATTTAAGCCTCTTGAGTAATGAATTTTTCTTCATCTCTTCCTGTGTGTGTGTTGTTCTGTCCTTGGTGTCCTTGATGTCCTTATAAATTCAATGTTTGCTTATTTGTGGATAAAAAAAAAAACTTAAATATTCCCTACTACATATATATGTAGCTATAATATGCCTTTTTACCTACATTCATATATGACGTATGTGTATTTGTTATTTGTGAAAAAGGTTGGAAAGAAAGTGGGATTTATTTGTAAAAGAATAAAATAAAATTGTTTATACTGTCGAAACTGGTCACAGATCATTATGATTGATGGTTCGAGGAGAAATTGGATGTTTGGATTAAATAAGTGGGCAGAACGAAATGGATATATGTACCTACATTATGTATGTATATGTAAGTGATGATGACTCGTAAACCAATAACAGAAAGAGGTTCATAAACGCAGAGTATTTTAATGCTCGAAGCGAAAAGGAAATTGAAGTCCTCGTTAAGATTTATATAATATTTTTTTTTGAAATGTCATTTTCTTTGTTAAAAGCATTTTTGGTTATATTTTGCATGATAATGATTTTTAAAAACTTTAAAAATTTTATGGATTTTTAAATATACTGACTTTACACTTTTGAAAAACATGAATTAATTGAAAAAATTGGTCGTTGTGAAGGTAAAGCTATGTTACCTATGTGGTGTACCTTTATTTTTTTGATTAATGGTTTTATATTTGGATTTGATTTATTTCTTATTTTTTTTTAACTTTAAACATGAGTTTTATTCATAGAGCCCTTATGGGAAAGGAGCTCAAACTTATATGCAGGTTCAATTTTTGTCATGCAAACTAAAGCTTCACAAAAGAAATGTTAAAGAAAAATTTGATGATTCACTAAGTCTTTTTGGAATAGGTAATACATCTTCTTTGCATAACAGCTTAAGACATTCGCTAATAATTATTTGGCTGATGCACGTTAAGCCTTTTATAAGTAACTTACATTCCAGGAACAGAAATTTATTTCATTTGCTTCGTTCGTTAAACCATACTTTATAAATTCACCCTTCTCAAAATACTTTAAAACCTTTAGAATTTGGCTTCCGGGATTATATCGCCCCATATGGGATATTCGTTCGAAAAGAATTGATATATAAAAAATAAATAATATAATTTGTAACAAATGTTTATTAGTTTTAGCAATAAAAGGTCAGCTATAGGCTAATTTTTATGAATTAAAAAAAAATCAAGGCACCTTATTTATGGGATATTCAAAAAAAAAATATGTTATTCGAAAGATCAGATGTCATAAAAAGTTTGTTTCACTAATTGGTCAACCATATGTAATTTTGAATGATTTTTTTCCCATGGAAGGATGTTAGCACATTATTTGTGGGATATTCAAAATATAGAAGGTAGGTATAGGTATTGTGTGAAAATTCAATAATTAGTTATAAAATTCCGTAAGTCCCATTAATTAGTTATCCATAGGCGTTTTTTCAAGGTTATTCATTAGAGGATGTTAGCAACTGATTTGTGGGATATTCAAAAACAGAAGGTACGTGCCATCTGAAATTTCAGTAATTGATCATAAGGTCAGTAAGTTTCAACAATTGGTCAGCCATATACGATTTTCTTCTGAATGTTTTTAATGTTTCATCATCCATTTCAGTTCATCCATTTGAGGTTAAGTGCACCTCATTTTTGGTATGTGAAAATTCTATATTTGCTCACAAAGTTCAATAAATTTCAAGAATTTATCAAAGGCATTTTTTTATGAATTTTCTTCAAGGTCGTCCATTGGAGGTCGCTAGCACTTCATTTATGGGATATTCAAAAGAAAATAGTATGCTATCTGAAAATACGGTAATTGGTCATAAAAGGAAAGTTAGTTTCAGTAATTGGCCAGCAATAAGTAGTTTTTGTAAGTTTTTTAAGTTTACAAATTAAAGGGATATTCAAAACAATAGTATTTTATCCAAAAAGCCAGTATTTAGTCACCAAGGTTAGTAAGATACAGCAATTGGTCAACCAAAGATGACTTTTTAGGGATCTTAGAAGTTTTTTTCCAAAGCCATATAGAAACTCGCTAGAACCTCACCTTTGGGATATTCAAAAATTAGAATGAAAGGTCAGTTAGTTTCAGTAATTGGTTAGCCATAGGTGTTTTGATATGAATTTTAAATTTTTTTTTCAATATCACCTACATATGTTTTTGAAATTTACCTCATTTGTGGGATATTCAAAAAAATAGTACGCTTTGTTAAAATTCAATAATTGGTCACAAAGTTCTGTAAATCTCAGCAATTGGTTGGCGATAAGGGAGTTTGTTGTGAATTTTTAAAGTTTTGTATAAAATGTCACCTCCTTTGTGGGATATTCAAAAAATTATTAAATGGTCAGTAATAATTGATGACAAAAGGTCAGTCGGTTTCACTAACAAGTTTGAATTTGTGTATTTGAATCCGGAATTAAGACTTTAAGGGATTTTTAAAAGTGTGGGATTTTCGATTTGGGGATTTTGATTTTGGGGATATTGTCGTTATCAATCATAACCAAATTCTTTACTATTCTTTTTGGATTCCTCTAAATATTGCAATAAATGTTTTTTTAGAGCAAAAGTTGTCAAAAACATGGGTATAAGTATAATATTCAACGAACAAATACTTCAGCAATAAAGATTAACATCAAATAGAATGAATCTTGTTGACAAAGTAATTGGTATTCAAACTCCTTAAAGACATTTTTAAACCACTTCCTTAAAAAAAGGGTTCCTAAATTAAGCAACAAACTTTCTCAATTTGTTTTTGTGCGTTATTCAAATAAATCCTCCTTCCAGTTCCTTAAAATGACCCAAAACTTAACTTATTCAACTTCAAAGTTACAATATAACATAATTAAAGAACAAAGTAAAAGAGAATACATATATAGAAGAGTCTTATATGCTCTCCCTTAGACAAATCGGTTCGTTTTTCTTTAAGGAAATTGACTCCTTCCTTTCCATTTATCAGAATTAATCAATCTACATAGAATTAATGGTCCTTAGGACAAAGACAAACACTAACAGACCTTTAAATAGCAATCGATTTTTTTTTGTGTTGGTTTTTATTGAAATCCTTATAGAATATTGAGAAAAGTTAAGTCCGAGTGTATAGAATATCCTTGTCTGGGAATTTAGCAATGACCTAATTCGTTTCCGGCTTTAGGTATAGGGATTCATTTTCTATGGAATGTAACAGTATTTTTTGAGAATGTAAAATTTAATTCTTTTTTTTTTTCATTTTTATAAGCAGATCGCATTTACATAAATGAACAAAAAAAACAGTGAGTAGGTAAGTATGGATACTTTTGTAACAGAAACCCTCCACTACAATACAAATCATCATGAATAGCAGTAAAGCGTCCATGCGAATCCTTTTCTTTTTTTTTGTATTAAAAAAAAAATGAAAAAAAAAAATTAGGAAATAAGTTAAACAGTGATGAAAGAAAAGGAATTCAAGAACAAACGCAGACAAGCCTCTTGTAGGTAGATACGAGGCATAAAAAAGGACATTTTCCGTCTTAAGAATTTCAATAAAAAAAAAAAAAAAACGTTTTTCTTCGACAATGACACGATAAATGTTTTTGTCAAACTCACCCTTATTATTGGCTTATCCTTCTTCAGCGACAAAAATGATAAATCCACAAAATAATGGGCCAGGACGTTTTTTTATTTGTCTTTTACCAACCTAACTGAACAGATAACAATATATACCTATCGATTCGACCTACGAGCGTTGGCGGCATTGCCGTAATCAATATCATCTTAACTTTGTTCTCGTTAGATGATAGGAAAACTTATACATACATATATAGATTATAGATCTAAAGTTTGTCGTCTGTTGGCGGCGGCGGCGGCGGCAGCATTGGCGTTGGCGTATCTTTATGGTATTGGGGGTCGTTTGCCTCTAGGGAGGCGTCAAATCCTTAACAAAACGGTTAAACATTAAAGAGAAAATTGAAAATCTACAAAAGGATGCTAGATATGGATAAACTCGTCGTATATATAACTACTTTCTGGGCTGAATTGGGCTTCACTGTTGGGCAGTATATGTTTATGAGAACCTTTTAGTTCTTTGTGCGTCTTTGTTGTCATCGTTGTCGTCATCGTCATCGTCATCGATTTATGTTGTATGTGGAAATGGTTTTGAGAGGTTTTTCCAATAACAAGGATCCCATGCTGAGCAAAATTGAATTCAGTTGGAAAATAGTTAAAATGATTTTGTAAACAGCGGCAGACCAAACTTTTAAATGAGGACATTATTGTACGAGGAAAGACGACGATGATTATAAATATTATGTGGGTAGGTACTTTATTTGCTATAAATAGTTACTTTGTATAAATTGAAATTTTAGAGAAGAATCAACTTGTAAAATGTTATCTCATGGACTTGGACAAGACATAAGATAAAATAGAAGTCAGATAGATAAAGCGTCGTCGCGTCGTATTGATATGCTTTGTATTGCAATTTCTGAAAATTTAAAAAAATAATTGTGAGCTGTTTCTCTTCAATAATGTTTAAGATTAACTAAGTCTTACCTCTTTGAAATGTACTGAAGGATAATTCAATTCAATTCAATTCAATTCAATTCAATTCAATTCAATTCAATTCAATTCAATTCAATTCAATTCAATTCAATTCAATTCAATTCAATTCAATTCAATTCAATTCAATTCAATTCAATTCAATTCAATTCAATTCAATTCAATTCAATTCAATTCAATTCAATTCAATTCAATTCAATTCAATTCAATTCAATTCAATTCAATTCAATTCAATTCAATTCAATTCAATTCAATTCAATTCAATTCAATTCAATTCAATTCAATTCAATTCAATTCAATTCAATTCAATTCAATTCAATTCAATTCAATTCAATTCAATTCAATTCAATTCAATTCAATTCAATTCAATTCAATTCAATTCAATTCAATTCAATTCAATTCAATTCAATTCAATTCAATTCAATTCAATTCAATTCAATTCAATTCAATTCAATTCAATTCAATTCAATTCAATTCAATTCAATTCAATTCAATTCAATTCAATTCAATTCAATTCAATTCAATTCAATTCAATTCAATTCAATTCAATTCAATTCAATTCAATTCAATTCAATTCAATTCAATTCAATTCAATTCAATTCAATTCAATTCAATTCAATTCAATTCAATTCAATTCAATTCAATTCAATTCAATTCAATTCAATTCAATTCAATTCAATTCAATTCAATTCAATTCAATTCAATTCAATTCAATTCAATTCAATTCAATTCAATTCAATTCAATTCAATTCAATTCAATTCAATTCAATTCAATTCAATTCAATTCAATTCAATTCAATTCAATTCAATTCAATTCAATTCAATTCAATTCAATTCAATTCAATTCAATTCAATTCAATTCAATTCAATTCAATTCAATTCAATTCAATTCAATTCAATTCAAGGTCCAGATATATAATTATTAAGGTCTCTGGAACTCAAGTGATTCCAATTTTAAACACAATCAACGACAACGTTGATGGAACTCACTTCTAAATATGTGAGGGCACAACAGACCGGTACTCCTTTCAAACATAGGTATCTACCTACATAATGTATTTCATTATCATTTAATATCTTTATCTATTCTATACTACGACTAGTAAATCCTTTTACCCTAAAAGTTTCAATTTCTTTTCGAATTACCATAAATTCTTGTAGTCTGATCGATTCAAATTCATTTCCAATATATCCAATTCGAATTACATAAAATAATCCTTTTTCTACAAAAAAAAAATAAAGAAAAGTTCTAATCGATTTCGTCTGGCCCAAAAGAATTACATATAATCAAAAACAAAAAAAAAAAAACAAAAAAACCTTTTCTGCATGATCTCTGGCTAATCCCATGTTGTGATTAGTTTTTTTAGCTTCCGGGACGTATCCTTTTTAAATGCCCATAAATCACTTTTAAACAAATATTTAAGGCTAATTCGACTCATTCAGGAAAAAAAAAAGGATCTCCCCACCCCATTCCACCCAAAGCAAAAGTAGGAGGAAAATGAGAAAAAAAAAATTGAAATAAATCGACCCTTGCGCATTTACGAGGAAACTTTTCCTCGTTTCTAAACGGCTTGGCTTGAAGAATAATTACGGTTGGTTAAATTTATGTTTAGGCATAGCAGTGTTTTTTTTTTTTTTCAAAGGGAAACATGCATACCATACCTACGTATAGTCGTATAGGTACCCTTACCTTAGAGTCGAGTTAAGTCATAATTATATTTATTACAACCCATGTTACAGTTTTTGACATTGAAATAATTATTATCCTCAAAGAACAAAAATAAATGTGGGAATGTTCGTTCGTGTAGTACCAACCTTTTCCAATTCAAAGATAATAAAAAGTAGAAATTTACATACGTTTAACGTATGAGTACATTTTTTTCATGTGTAGGCTAGAAAGTTATCGTTTGTAGTTTTGCAACAGGGAGTCATCATCGTCCTGGGAGAAAGACGAACAGTGACGAGGAAAACTATACGCAGCCGTTTTGTGAGTATACGCAAGGATATCAATCACTTTTAGGTTAAGTTTATGTTAAGAGGATAACTTTCAAGGTAGGGTGGAGTTATTTTTAAGGATTTAAAAATGGAAAAGGATGCAATAAAATGAAACGAACATGTTCAAGGAACAAGGGAAGGTATATTTTGAAAAACGGATCAAATTGTTGTTTATCTTTCGCTAAAGAAAATATACATAAATGCACACGTCCTTATTGAATGAATTATTTTCAAAAATCTTCCGCCATATTTAATTGTAATGACCCTTCTCACCGCCAGTTTAGACAGGGGAGTTAAACCAGAAGCATTTTTTTCTGTGCACGCCGCACTTGGGTCCACAAAAAGCCAAACGTCGTGGAAAAAATACAAAATCCGATGTTTTTTTTTTTAATTCTAATAGGATTATAAACTGGCCTTAAAAAACAGCAAATAATATATAATTTTTTGGTAAATTGCTTGATTTATAAAGCTTTTCAAAGTTGAGCAATTTTGTTGAAGAGTAGTAAAAAATAACAAAAACGGGTTTATTTATTTTCTTTTTTTTTGTAATTATGGCATATTCCATGAAAATCTTACTTTTCTTCATTGTAACATGGTTGTTCTATTTGTAATTAAATTTAAATTGTAAATAAAAAAGAAAAATAACATCACTATATTTTATGAGTTTTTTTTTAGGTTTGAATAGAGCAAACTATTTGCTAACCAAAAAATTTAGCACATCTATTATCCGCTGCTGTGTAAAAAAAATAAATATTATCTACTTTTTTCGCTACTATAATATTTATAAGTGGGTACTTATGGCAAGTTATGGATTCGGGTAAAAAATTGAACTCGAGATTTTGATCATTTGATCAAACTTGACATACTAAGTCGAAAAAAGTGGGTTTCAAAATTATGTGCGTCTGTCTGTTTGTGCAACCAACCAACCATAAAATTGTTTTAACAATAAATGAAAATCTTAATTTTCTCAAATTCTTGCTCACAAAAAAAAATTAATTAATTTTTTAACAAAGAGGCTACCTTTAAAAAACCGAAAAATTGTTCTAAATGGTACCCATAGAACCGTTTTATTGATTTTCGAATTTCTCAAAACCAGTTCAACTGATTTTGATCAATTTTGTTTATGGAGATTATTCTAAAAAATTGTTTTTTTTTTTTTTTTTTGATTTTTAAAAGGTATTTCAAATGTTTTTTTTTTCAGTACTTACTAAATAAATTGGAAAGTGACTTGGTCGATTTTTATTAAATTTGGCACCCAGCTATTATTTAGGTAACATTATCTAGGAGATTTAAAAAATAATCTTATAGTCAAAAATAACGGTACTTACAATACAAGTGCTTAAAAACCGTTAAGGAAAATTTAATTTTTCTCAAAAACTAATCTAAAATTGTTATGTGAGGTAATGTCAGTATACGATCTACCATATTATTATTATTTTTTTTTTCGAAACTTTGAATATGAAACTGATTTATTCAAAACCTAAGCACTAAAAAAACTTCATTTAAAAACACAATTCAAGAATGAGATACTGGCTTAAAAAAAGCTATAACATAATATTGTGTTTTTATTTTCATTTTCTATTTTTTGATTTTTTTTCTAATTGTCCCCTACATAAAGAGTAGGCCAATATCTTAAAATCATGTTCATATAATGTATTAACAATTTAAAAAAATATGCTTCAATCACAAAATGCACAATTTTTTAAAAAAACCGCCCAACTAAATACATAGAAAAGTAAGACCCTTAACTCTTCTGCATGGTTTATTTCAAAAACGGTTGTTTTATGAAAAAAAGTATATTAACATTTTTGGTAGGAAATTTTCTAAGCTACAAATTAGTACTTAACATTTTTTTTTTTCTACAACTAACAATTCGGGAGTTATTCCTGAAAAACCATTTTGGGAGTCTTTAACCCCTATTTTTCCAATATGGCGACGCAAGCGTAAAAGATACGAGGTGGAAAAGTTGAAATTCTGAAAGAGCACATTGAAATCTATAAAATTGACAATTTTCAAAACTCCCGGAAAACTTTTCACGTAAAATTACCAAATGACAGTACTACCAACGATTTTTTAAATATTTTTCTCATAAATTAAGATTTATGTAAGAAATCAGATAGTGGTACATGGTGTTCGTTTCAAAACAATTTCAAAAGTTTTTTTAATCAATTTATTTCTAATTAGATATTATGATTTTCATTCTAAAGTTTAAAATCCATGCATATGTGTAATATGGTGCTATATTGTTTATATTTATGGTGCTATATTGTTTATATTTATGAACTCACATAATACTAACTTAAACTTAACTACGTTTTTGGAAGGTGGCATAAAATAAAGGCTCTCATAGCTAATTTATTCCTTTTATCAGATGAATAGTTTTTTAAAATATTAAGACTCTAAAATCGCAGCGTAATCGAATTTCATTCGATCAAGTCGTTCATTTCAAGTTCCCATGAAATTCACATTGCATTTAAAATTATTTTAATTAGATACCAAAAACTTTGTTATGTTGTAAAGATCAACAAGACTTTTTTTTCAAATTTTAACAGATACCTAATCTTCAAATATAAACTTAAAATTGTTTGTTTGTATATACATATGTGCCCTCTCAGACTTTTATTGTGTAAATCTTAAGAAATTCTAGAACGTCACATTACTTATCTCCTTCCTGATATCTTATACATATGTATATTCTCTTAAATGCGAAAAAGCTTTGCTATATGGTTTATTAAACAACAAAATTCTATTCAAACCAGGATAACAATCTAAAACAAACAGATTACACTTACAACCTATACCAACATAAATATAAATCCCAAAATATTATATTTTATTCAGTTACCAAAAATAAAAAGGGATAGGGGCTTGCGAAAAGAGAGAGAGGGAGAAAAAAAGGCCAAAGAAAAACAATAAATTCAATGTTTTCAATTTATCCTGATGTCTGAAACAGAGAATAGAGATATATTATGTAAGTATAACCGGTAACCCCTTGTCCAAAACAGAAACCAATACCCATAAACATTGATTTGATGCATAGCCTTTATAGCCTTTTCAAGAATATTCCAATTTTGAGGTTCTTTATAGATAGTAGAGAAAGAGAGAGAGAAAGAGAGATTTAATCTGAACTAAGACACAATAAAGCCTTTTTTTGTTATTCTTTATTTTATTGAAGCTCTCAAATATGCAGGCATAATATTAATCTGTAAACAATCTACATATATATATATATACCAGCAGAATTTCTGCTACAGAATTTATATATTTTAAATATTTGATATTGAATTTCAATTTAATATTAAATGTTATAAGATCTTGCTATATCCAATCCATATATGGCCCTACCAACCCTACACATACGTCTATAATCTCCCTCAAGTGAAGATAATCCCAAATCAATTTTTTTCGGACTTCTCAAAGGAATTGAAAGCCTAAGTGAGTTTGATATTGAAAAATAGTTGTAAATTAAGAGTGAGAGGTTAGTATAGGTAGGGATTTGAATAAATGATTCAAGAAAACATACAAAGTACCTACATCCTACCTAACCTACATATGATATTCAAAGAAAAAGAAAAGGTCAAGGACAATGTAATGTATCATTATATTGAACCTACTTTCTTAGTAATGAAGTAATCCCTTGATGCTTCTTAATACAAATTCCCAAAAGAATAAGGATACATTTTTCATATAAATGAGTTTAGCAAGAAGCTGACAAAAAAGCCTTTGGAGAACCATTATAGAAGGAATCCTTTCATGTTAGGTAAATATATAATAGAAGTTATTTTACCCCTTCTTTCTTATAAAGGTTTTTAACCGAAACTTTTAAGTTTCTTAACCGAAGCATGAAATTGAATTTTTGAATTTAATTTTTTTTTTTTGTGATTTCATATAAATGTTTACTTATTCAATTTTTTTATTTAAAGACGCAGTATTTTTTTTTTTATTTTGAATTAAAATAAATTTGTAGAAAAAGCCATAGAAATATATTTATACACCTTTTTTTGTTAAGCCTATTAGCAGATACGTCTATAAAAAGATCAAACCAATTTTCCCAACAGTTAAATTTTTTTTACTCAGTCCTAATATGTGTACCTGTTTCTATAAAAAAAAATATAAAAATAGGTATTAATTTTTTAAGTAAAAATATCAGATAAATATCTAACCTAAAGCATTATGTGTTCACACGTTCGACGACATCAACAAAACACATAAATCTGACACATCAACAAAAACGTGATTGATGAGTTTTATGAGGAAATATTTTCTAAAATCATGATGAAAATTGCTTTTTTTTTCATCACTCTCCAGAAACATATATAAAAAGCAAATAGGTATACAAAGGTAAATATATACAATTCACATACATACATACATACAAACATAATTTAAACGAAAATGTCCTGAACATTTATTTTTCACAGATCATTAAATTAATGACTGGAAAGAATTTACAGATGTTATCTTGTGTAGCTTTGTTGGCCTAATATTTTATGTGCTTTATCTTGTGGAACATTAATTCAAATAATAATTAAAAAATAACTTTTATATGTATGTCGGGGTTTGATGGTCTCTTTCTCTGTGAAAAGGAAAACAAAACAATTATTATAAAATTCAAAAAAAGGACGACAACGACAAAGCTATATTAAAAGGATTGCATAGATGTTTTCTTTGTGTTTGATATAAAAAAATCTAATGATGTGATTATTTTTTTATCTGGGAAATAAATAATTTTTTGTTTCAAAAAAGAAAATTTAATTGATTAATGAATTCTCAAATTTGAAATTTTACAATTAGGTTATCAGAAAACAGAAGCCGGTATTGGCTTTGGTGATCAAGGCTTTTCCAGCATTTAATCGGAAATGTAATTACATAATACAATTAGAAAATCCATGGTATCCCGGCAGTTTTAAATCTCGGTTAATTTTTTTTGGAGCCACTTTAGCATTTTAGCGAAATTACATTTAAAATAATGAAAGATGTGGTGAGGTCAGGTGAGATGTTATTAATGCAGTTTGGTTATTTAAGAAAGTTAAGATAGTGAACTTGTTTAGGCAAATGCCTTCAAAATTGTGGCTGCGTCGTTGTTGGCGCCTACAAAACACAATTCTTGATCTATCCGAAAAAGATGGTGAGGCTTAAGGGAAATTTTAAGCACAGTACACAAAAACGTCAACAAAGTATTTTATTACAGTAAAACCAGATTTAGAGAAAAACCCGCTTATCTGAAACACTTTTTTCACCCCGAGCATTTTTCGACCAATTTCCTACATATAAAACTATCCGCTTAAGTGATTTTTTTTTTTTCACTTATCCGGACTCCGCTTAAGTGATTTTTTTTTCTAAGCGGAGTTCGGTTAAGTGGAAAACATGCTTAAGTGAAAGAAATACTGTGACATTTTGCCATTTCTCTTAAGCAGATTTTACTGTACACTTTTTTGTGAAGCCAGGATTCTATTTGGAAAATGGAAGGCAAAAATAAAAAAAAAATTAAAATATTTAAAAAACACAAAATCAAATAAAAAAAAAAAACAACTAAAAAAATGTAAAAAAAAAAAATAAAAAAAATACCTTCTTGGGTATATCTAAAACGATGACGTGGTAAGGTACCAAAACATACCTTAATAAAAAATGCAAAACCATCAGTGAAAATTGTAACCTACTTTGCAATAGTAGGTACGAGACGTCCCTGTGTATGTGTGTCACTGTCAGTCCATCTACAGGCTAAACAGATAAGTCCACTTTCTTCAGACATGGAGTTGATTGATATTAAATAAAAGTACTCATAATATTGTTTGTTTCATTCAAACCTTCAATATTAATATGATGGTGCGAAGGCTTGGCAGCCTAACTACAAAACTCCACATAATATTTTTTGTTAAATTGGTGTTGCACGAGGCAATTGTAAAGATGAAGAGGAAGGATTCTTTAAACAAAAGAAAAATATCAAATTAATCAGAATTTGTGATATAGATTTTACCACTGACTTGGTGCATATAGAGTTTTTTGGGCATTCACATGACACGTCATTTCAATTTTTGTTTTTAGGACTAAAAATAACGGTACTTGCTGTACAAAATATTTTAGGAATAATGAAAATCAAATTTTTCATAAAAATCAACTTTTCTTTAAAAAATCAGTAATTTTTTTGTAAAAAAACACATTTTCCGAAAATGGTTACTAAGACACTACTCATATATTTAGAACTATTTTTTTTTATTTTTGATTTTCTCAAAAATGATTCAACTGATTTCCATCTATTTTTTTTATTGAGAATATTTAAAAAAGTATTCTTCAAAATGTTTCTTTTAGATTTTCAAAAAAAAATTGAATTGAATTGGTTTTTAGCTATTTTATTTTCTGTTCTATCGATATAAAATATTTTTTTTTTAACAACAGCTTCTAATTAATTTAAATAATATTGCATATAAAAATTTTTAACAAAAAAAAAAATTCTATTAAAAAAAAAAGTATCAAATAAAATTTTTAACTCAGCTTTAATAAATACTAAAAATGGTGTAACCTTTTTTTTAATGTTGAAAAAATTTTATGGATAAAAATTGTATTTAAAAAAAACATCCAACGATGTTTGTTTTTTCTCAAAAATAAAGAATTGTTTAAGAAATCACATATTTAGCGTTGGTATTAAAAGAATTTCAAAAGTTGTTTAATAAATGTTTATTTTTATTTATATTTATTTTTAAATAATTTTTTAGCTTAAACTAAGTTCCACGCATGCATTTATATGTAACACCGTGCTATATTTCTTATTATTCCATTATTCCATAAAAGCCATGTTTTTGGGATTTTATACAGGTTGTCCCATAATCAATGGTTCAAAATGAAACTGGTAGATAATAGGTCAGGTCATGAACTCTCAGAATTAAGTAACTTGTTCGTACCGAATCATAACGGTTTTCGATTAACGGATATTTTTTTGAAATTTAAAAAAACCATACTTTATACCAGGTTTTAGGTCATCCTGTGCATAATCTATTTTTGATTTTTTTTAATATTTTAACTAGATTACTGGATAATAATAATTCATTAAAATATTTTTGATTTCCTGAACCATTTTAATATGACACTTTGATGAAATCTATTTATTACTTAAATCTTTAAAAGAGCATCCTGAAAAAAAATTCGTATACCTCAATACTGGCTTTCACTTTTAAAAATTTTCCATGTTCTTCAACTTTCTCAATGGGTATAAAACTTATGAGAATTAGCCTTATACCAAAAGTTATAACAATTTGAACTCAATCAGAGAGGATTCTCAAACAGAAGTTTTATCATTTTTTTGTATTTTACTGTTGGATCAATTTTTATTTTTTTTAATTTAAAAATTTCAAAATGGCCCCTTCTAGCAATTGCATAAGCCCGACAAATGCCTTAAGAACTGTCGTGTCTTGTGATTCACGAATTTTGTATCAAAGGATACGGAAAAGATAATTGGAATACCAAAATTTACAGTTGAGAGTATAAAAAAGTAAGAAATTTTTAAATATATTTCTCATTTGTTACTACCAAATAACAGTTGTCAGAATAATTAAGAAAAAAACACAAATAAAAGAAAGTTTGCTACAAATCAAAGCAAAACAAAAAATAACTTGAACCAAAATTTAATTTTAGTTACATTAAATGGATTCGATACTCGAATAAACGTCACAAACCCATCCGCAGTAGGATTCTATTTACTTCTATTTTATATAAAGTAATTCTACTGTGGATGTTGTATTTTTAACTCATGTAAATATCTTCTATACTGCGAATAGATTTCCCAAAAAAAACGCGATTAATATACTACCCTAAATTACACTACCATTTTGGCAGGTGGCATAAAATAAAAAGTCCCATAACTATTTTCTATTGTTTATTTTTTAAATCAAATAAATAGGTTTACAATATTCAGTGCTCAAACGATATCAGTTGTTTGTTTTAATGTTCCATTATCACCACGTTAAAAGGTACTTGGCGCGTTTTTTTTTTTTTTAAAGCTATTGCTCTTACAAAAAAGTTTTAAAATGTTTTGTATGTAAAAATGTATAAGCTAAAATTTGTGCCATGACGTTTCAACTGTTAAACTGTTAGTTGGGTAATTTACAAAAAAAGAATAATTTTTTCCATTTCACCCTACAACTTCAAAAGCAAAAGGCCCAAATTTAGAATATTTTTTAGCAAATTCTCAACACATAGAAATAAAGCTCTCCAACAAATTTCAGGTTTGACGGAATTTTATTTCGAAGTGAAAGTCTAATTTTTCTGGACCCTAGATATATATATATACCCGATACCCATCTACTTTTGAAATGAAAAATTTAATGTGATTTTTCACATTTGCAACTCTCATGAAGTTTCTAGTAATTTTTTTCCGTTTTTAATTTGTATAAAATTAACTGTCGCAATAAAATTCTTAAATTAAAACCTTTTTTTTTTTTTATATAATTTAATGAAATCCTTGTTTTAACTGTTTTAAATCAACCACAAAGGAAAATAATTTCCCAAAACATTAAAACCGTACCTACTGTGATTTTAATTTAAATCGTTACCCCGTATTTCTCCAAAGATTGAATAGGTAAAAAGCGTGAAGGAATAATGAAGGTCAAGATTAAAAAAAAAAAACAAAAAAACAAATCATTCGCTTCCTCACTTAAATAAAAAAAAAGGGTAGCTATAATACAGAAAGGAATCCGAGCTACATCATTTGACCTTGGTAGCCATTTTGTAATTATTTTTTTTTTCCTTCTCTCCACTGAGGAACCTTTGAGGCTTTAATTGCAAAATAAAATGTTTTAGCCCCGAAAAGTAAAAAAAAAAAAAAACCTAAATGAGGACGAGGAGAGAAAACATCTTTCTTCTAAGGTAATGTGAAAAAGGAAAATAATTGGAAACATCATAATTTTCATGTTTTATTTTTTTGCATGTTAAGTTGCAGATTTTCTTACCACAAAATGTCAACAACAACCGCAAGAGTTTGTTGTGTTTAAGGGAAGTAGGCTTGAATAAAAAAAAGCGTTTCATATAATACGGCTTTTTGGGTTGATATAATATATGTATATATTTTTTTTTAAATGAAGACTTTTGACTTTGACGTGTTCTATTCCCAGAAATAATATTTTCTTTATTTGTTCATAAAACATTGTACCTTTTTTTATAATGCGCATGAAATAAAGAAATTTATTTTCTTAAGAAGCAATACATTTTTGGTTAGCACACATTACATAATATGTATAGGTGTATTTTATGTAAAATATATATTAACATATAAATAACTACATAATTCAATGTTAAAGTTCAATTGTATGTATTTTTATTATGTAATTAAAAACATCATCATCATGATAAAAATATCCTTTATCAATTTACTCACGTACAAAATAAATAGAAATTCATGTGAAGGATACATTCAACACACACACACACACATACACGAACATACTATATTTTAAGAGAGGACAATTTCCTGATGTCAAAATTATTATTATGAATGTCAATATAGCCAAGCTATTCAGGTGAAAATAATAAATAGAGAAATAAATTTGATTGAGGAGTTGTTTCATTTTTTTTTTTTTATTTTTAATAAGAGAAAATAAATTGCTTACGTGAGTTGGCATCTTAAAATTCTGACCACTAGGAATTTTTGATTAATCAATTGAAAATAAACATGAAACATTTCCAAAGGATGCGTATAGAAATTTTAAATTTAACTTAATTAAAAACTTGATTGCGGCATTTTTTTAAATGAAATTAAAATTGCTTAAAAGCTATCAGTTTTTTTTTAAAGAAATTGCGAGACAAAAATAATAGCGCATACAAATAAAATGCATGACTGGGTAGCATCACGAACTTGCTCTTATGTTCGACCACAGTGTGATTTTAAAGTATGCATGGTTACACTTTATAGTGAAAAATTGTTAAAAAATTAATACAATTAGAAATAAATTGATTAAACAACTTACTTATCAAATTGTTTTGACACCATCCGATTTCTTGCACAAATCTCTATGTATCAGAAAAAGATTTCAAAAATAATTGGAGGTGTTTTTTTAAAAATTAAGTTTTTATATATAAAATTTTAAAAATATTTTTAAGAAAAAGTTAAAAATTTAATTTTGAAAAAAAAAAAATTAACCACGAATTTTTAAAAAATTAATTTTGACTTTTTTTTTTAATCCAAAATTTGATTTTTCGAAAATTTTGATATGCAATATTATTTGAGCTTATCAGATGCTCATGTGTAAAAAAATTTCATTAAAATTGCTTGAACAGATAATGAGATAAGTCGAAAACAAAATAAAATGTTTCTATGAGAGATACCATTTTAAGATGATCGATAATTTTTTTTTTCAATAATATGATAGATCATACTGATTGACATTAGCTCATATACAAATTTTAATCAAAATCGTAGGAGCCGTTTTTGAAAAAAAAATGAGATTTTCCTTAAAAGTTTTTAAACATGGGAGGTTACGTTATTTTTGGTCATAAGAATAATTTTTAATTAAAATCTGCTAGATAATATTGTCAAAAAAACTGCTGGATGCCAAGATTAATAATAATAGATCAAATCGTTTTCGAATTAAGTTCTTTGAAAATTTTGTTATGCAATACTTTTTAAACTTTGTGAAAAATTCCTATAGGAAGTACCATTTATAAATATTTTTGGGATTTTTTTTAAATAGAAGCCTTTTTGTAAAAAAAATTACAGGATTTTTTATTAAGTTGTGGGCACGTTTTTGAGAAAAATAAGATTTTTTTGCTAAAAAGATTTTTACAGCGGATACCGTTATTGTTGGTCTTAAACAAAGTGAAAAAAACGTGTGGGAGGAATCCCAAAAAACGCTAGGTACCAAGTTTACAGAAATTGATACACCCATTTAGGCTAAAGCATAGAGGACAGACAGACAAAATTGCGAGACCCACTTTTTTCTACTTCGTTAGAGCAGTTTTTAAACAAAATTATTTTATTTTAAATAAAATTTTGATAAAATTAAAAAAAAAATTACTGTGCTATTTTTAAGTATTTATTAATGCGGAATTTAAAAATTAGTTTCGACAAAAAAACATCATCCATCCATTTTCGAAATACAAAATTCTCAAAAAATAATTATACATTTTTTTTCTAAATATCCAAAATTTGATTTTTTTTTAATTGTTTTTTTTTTTTTACATAAAAATAATTTTTATTTAACATCTTGCAGATAATTTTTAAAACGGCTAAGTGCCAAGTTCATTAAAAATCGACCAAGTCGTTTTCGAATAACATATTAAGTTTAAAAAAATTTGAAATAGTGTTTGAAAATAAAAAAAAAAAAATAGAAAATTTTTGACTGGGTGTAGGTATCCAAATATGATTAAGTTATGATATCAAATACCAAAGCTCTTCAGATTTTTTCCCAGCTTTTGATGGAGGTTGAAAATAATTATTTGTTGTATAAAGGGAATAACTAGTTAAACTCATATTTAAAAAAAATACATACCTTGATTTTGATCCGATCTGCGATCAGCAAACTATATTGTTTTTTTTTTGAGAATTACTTAATTTTTCACTCCATACGAAATATCCAAAGCTTATTATTTTGAGTTAATTTTATTGAATGTTAAAATTAAGATCTTTAAGATCTTAACAACACCACCAAGAAAGTAGTCCTCTCAGATGCTTCATTAAGGTTTCTGTAAAAAATTAAATGGTTATTTAACATTATCAAGAATATATTATTATTATTATTATTATTATTCTTTATTTTGTTAAAAAAACGAATTACAATATTTCATTTCTTAAGATTAAGGACATGGCTAATCTGCCGTCTGCCTGATATGACATTTCATTTTAGTGTTTAATAAAATAAAATATATACATACATAGAAAGAATAAAAAAGAAAAGTAGCTGGTTTAACAGAATATCAAGTAATATTATAAGCTTATAATTAAGAAAAAGGTTGTTTTATAAAGAAAACAAATAATGAAAGATTAACTTAATGTATTTTGAATAACTTTGAATAAATAACTGATAAGTTAAAACAATTTTAATATGATTTGAAACACAAAAAAAAATATCAATTTTAAAGTGATTTGAAACACAAAGAAGTTTTCAATTTTATAGTGATTTGAAACACAAAATAAATAGTTGGGGTATTTTGAACTGTAATAACTGATTGAAGTTTTAAGTTAAATAACTGTTGCGAAAACATAATGCATGTTTGCAGTACTGATATAATGCAGACCATCCTACCGCTCCGTTTAATAAATCATATAGCCTACTTTGAGAGAGATAACTTTCTTCGAAATACAAACGACGGATTTCCTGCAATATTGGGCAGATTGCAATGAAGTGGTAGATATCTTCGTTTTCTCTTCTATTGCATAGACTACAAATTTGAGGCAGGTCAACTCGATGAGGTATGAAATTTAAGTTAAAGATCTCAAGACGTGCTCTAAAAATATAGCTTATAACTTCGGCCGAAAATTTGTTGCTGAAATAGTTTGTTTCCGAGGGCAAATTATGCTGTAGGTTCCTGTATGTGTTTCTGGATGTTGTAGAGGATGCTCTGGCTAGATGTTGACAGTAAATCTTCTCGTCTATTTTTGCAGTAACATCTGCAAACATACCACGCCATTCATCAACGTTTGATTCCGTTAGCGATAGATGCGCTTCATGGGATTGGGCTAACTCGTTCCAATGCTTAAATGGTGAGGCATTAGTTTGGAGTAATCTTATCAAGATTGTTTTGTGAAGACTTATTCCAGTTCTTTTCATCACTCTTATTAGATATTCGGAGTTGGTTTTAAGATTTTGTATATATATAGGAGTTATCCCGGATTCCACGTAGATAGCATAATTAGGGGTTGAATTTGGCAGTCTGAATAGGCGTTTAAAGAAATATCTCTGCAGTTTTTCGAATTCCTCGAAGAACAAATGTCCAAAAACTTGGACACCATAGCACATGCATGTGTTAACTGTTGCGTGAAAAACGCGGTATTTTGATTTCAAATCGATGTCTTGGTTTGAAAAGAACTTAGGCCACATTAAACTCAAAGCCAATTTTGCATCATTACTCTTTTGCTTTACGTGTTTCGAGAAACTTAGGTTATGCGTAAATACAACTCCCAGGTACTTGAATTCTTGCACGACTTCGATAGGTACATTATTAAGAGAACAGTTTTCTTCGGGTCGCCTCCTTCAAAAATCATCACTTTGGTTTTGCTTATATTGATGAGTAACCCCCACTTCTCGCAAAAAGTATTGAGCCTATTGATTTGTAACTGTAGGGTGAAGGGGTTGTCAGCCAGTAATACTAAGTCGTCAGCATAGAGCAAAACTTTTACTTGGATATCGGCAAAAAGAATTCCTCCCGGGAGTACATCACAAAGATCATCAATAAATAAGGCAAAGAGAATTGGGCTTAATATGCAGCCTTGAGGAACACCTGCTGTTGTTTCAAACCAGTTTGAAAAAACAGACCCATCCCAAATGGAGGCACTCGAAGAGAATAATCCAAATATAATAAATATAAATATAAATAATCAAGAATATACATAGCTACATATGTACAAAAAATTGTATTTTTAGATTGAAAAAATTCCAAGAATTGTCCTTTTTAAGAATATCCAACCTTTAAAAACTAAATTTTAGTCTCAGCACGAAAAAGTGTAAAAAATGGGTTATTATTTAAATATTAGTGTGAAATTAAATATTATTTTCAAACAAAATCAACATACTAAATCAATAAATAGAATTTACTTTCCAGAAAAGAAACAATATCAAATGCATATAACATGTGACCCCACCTAACTTTAGAAGATTGGGTATTGAGATTGAAAAACTCCTTTCATTTCAAATTGTTTTCCATTAAAATATTTGTGAGCAAATGAAGTGAAAAGTAAGTACATTACCTATGGACACTCGACCAAATCTTAACTTTTTTTATGCTCGAATACAACAATTTGTAACTCCTTTATACGAATAAAGGTTTAAGCTTTGGAATGATACAAAAAAAACAATTTTTATGCTTTCCCTGGTGGGTATAGAGAAAGAGATATGTGTAGAAAATTTATCGAAATCTACTTCTATATAAATAAAAATATGTTAGCAAAAGAAAATTAAATGAGCCACAAAATGAAGAAAATTCTTTTGTATGATGTGCATTTATTTGGTGAAAATGGGTTTCTGATTCTTGTGCAATAGACTGAATCCCATAATATGTTTTTTTTTTGTATGTAGAGTTGTTTCAAAAAAATTCAGATTTAAGTTATGATGTTATTGTTGAGTAGATAGAAACGATAAGCATATACATACATGTTGACATAATATACTTTCAACAAAAATTAATTTGTTCTTAGTTATGTAGAAATTTGCTATAAAATAGGTAGCTATATTTGTAAAAAATCAAATTAAAAATTCACATCAGGTTCAGGTGTGATAATATTTGTCTGTTTGTCAAAAGACCCTTGAGTCAAGAACCTGCCGTACAATTTTTTTTACAAAATTATGAAAATCTTATTTTTCTCAAAAACGTGTCCACATTTTTTTTTTTTAAATTCACAAATTTTTTTTACGAAAATGCTACCATTTTATTTTTAAAAAAATAGGAAAAATGGTTTTGAATGGTACCTCCCATAGAACAATTTTTTTTATTTTCAATTTTCTCAAAAACGGTTCAACTGATTTGAATCAATTTTTTTATAAAGAATGTGTACAATAATTTTAAAAATACCTATTGTGTACTAAAATTTCCAAAAAATGTTGTTTTGGATTTTTAAAAAAAGTTTCAATTTTTTTTTGAGAGCTTAATAATTTAAAAACGATTTAGTCGATTTTCATTAAATTTGCCACCCGGCAGTTTTTTGTCACTCTCTAGCAGATTTTAAATAATTTTTTTTCTTATAACCAAAAATAACGGTACTTTCCATACAAATGTTCAAAAACCGGTATTGAAAATCAATTTTTCTCAAAAAACGCTCCTATGATTTTGATTAAAATTTGTTTGTGATCTAATAACAGAACGATCTACCATATTATTGTGAAAAAATGTATCTATCGTTGAAAAATTGTACCCCTCATAGAACCATTATTTGGGTTTCCGAATATCTCATTGTTTGTTGAACTAATTTTAATTAAATTTTTTACACAAAAGCTACTTATAAGTTTGAGTAATTTTACTTACTTATCAAAATTTTCAAAAAATTTAAGTTTGGATTTAAAAAAAAATTGAAAATAATTTTTTTGAAAATTCGATATTTCAAAAATGGGTGGACATTTTTGTTTTCAAAGTCAATTTTTAAACTCCGCATAAATAAGTTCAAAAAATTGGGGTAAAAATTTTTTCTAAAAAATATATTCAAATTTTATATACAAAAAATTATTAAAAAAAAAACGGTCTTACGATTTTAAAATTTTTTTCTCTTAAATTGAGATTTGCGTAAGAAATCACTTGGTGTACATTGCGTTGGTGTCAGATATTTTTTTAATCAATTCATGTCTAATTTAAGTGATTTTTTAACATTTTTTCAGTCAAAACTGTAAGTTCCAGGGAAATGTGCGAAGTGCAAGACACCACGGTGCTATATTGTTCATATTTATGTACTCACACAATACTTCCTTAAACTAGGCTATATTTTTGGCAGGTGGCATACAAAAATATAGGCTCCAATAACTAATAAATTTCATTTATAAGATGAAAAGTTTTTAAAATTATGAAGACTTTAAAACCACAGTGTGATCGCACATAAGAGCAACTTCGTACAACCCAGTCGTGCATTGTAGGTATTTTATAGAAAATCTTCCAAAAATTGTTAAAATTATTCCAATTTTTTTTAAATTTAAAAGAAAAATTGTTTTGATATTGAAAAAAAATGAAAAATTTACAGATTTCACTCATAGAGTACCTATGGGGACATTGAAAATGACTTGTATTACGTCGATAAAACAAAAACATGTCTAATCTTTGTGATTTTGATTTTGTATACTATTTTTAGGTGCATTATAACTTCATAAACTGTCTTAGAAACCAATCTACAGTCTGAAGTACCAATTTGTATATTTTAATGTCACTTCTTAGTCTTAATTGTAGCTTAACTCGCAATTACGCAATCATACTCATTTTAATCCGCACCGGTACAGCACTTACACACGAAATTAAAAAAATATATCCCATCTATCTTAACGTATATCTAGGTACATATTTGACATTTTTGCCTAGCTAAGCTTTGCTAAAAGGTAACTGAATTATTACAGATCGATTAAAGCATACATCATATTATACGGTTCAACTTAGTTCTCTACTCAGTCGGTTGTTGTTCCAATCAACCCGTGAGTTGGCTTGTTATTTGATCAATTTGACGGTTGATGAAAAAATCAAAAGATTTTGAATTTACAAGTATTTCAAAGCCAAGACATTTGATTTACTGTCCAGGTTAACCTTTTTTAAAACGAGACAAAATTTACAAAAAATTTGATGCGAAGCCCCAACTCACTGCTAATTGTTTTTATTCTATAATATTTTATTTTAAAATATTTTGAACTCATCTTTTAATCAATTTAACAATATCGAGTCGCGTAATTTATTTTAGACAAAAATAATGTTTTTCAGACTTGGAGCTGTATTCTTTTAACTGAGTTTATTAAATGTGTGGCCGAGCGGCAAGCATCAATTTAGTTGACAACCAAGACTACTTTAAGATAAAGCCTAAAATTTTATTTGCATTTGAGGACCTTAACCATGAAGATCTAACCATTAGGGCTTAAGTTATAAGTTTATTAAAGAGGTTCGAGTATGTACCTATGCATATTCTAGGTTAAACAATCAAACTGATTCAGAAGTAAGCCAAGTTTTGTCAAAAGCATTTTCTAGTCTGTCATTTTACATTCATTTTCAGACCGTCACCTCAAAAATTCTATGATTAGAACAGAATATATCAGTTTACAAAATCGACTCTTTTCGATTATAATATTTCAATTGTTTAGCTAAGTTAATTCTACCTCTTGCCTGATTTACCTAAACATATCTTAACCTTGAGCATCTAGCCCTTAGAACTTAAGTTATAATTTTATATAAGAGGTACAAGTAGGAACTATGCATATTCTAGGTTAAACAATCGATTGATTTAAAAGACTGGCATTTTACCTTAATTTTAAGACCTTAACCTCAAACATCCGATTATTAGAACAGAAGTTATAATCCAAACAAACCAACCAAATCCTACCTTTACGATTTTATTATTTGTAAAATACCTACTAATTACAAATGTTCATGCACATACCTACATGCATACCTACGTAAGTACATACCTACATAAACATAATGTATATCATTTTTGTGCCCGATGCAAAGCCAATTTTGTTTGCCACGTGTTTTTTTTATTGCGCACACTCCACCGTCTTCTCCCCTCCAACAATATGTTCTTTGTTGGTACGTACCTACACTACATACATACATATTTTGTTTTTTTTTTTTTCTTTTGCCGTGATGAAATTAGTTCTAAAAAGACAATTTTTCAAGTTTCTAGTATGAAATTTTTTACGCCTCTGCAAAAATTTGTATGCAGATTTGTAGCTTGTCATTTAAACTTTAATTATCTAGCTTAATATTGAACATCCAATAATTATAACTAAAGTTATAGGCTTCTAAGTGGGCTCAAATCGAGCATTTTTCGAATTTTATACATTGCTCCACTGAATCACGTCGGTTGGCGATGATCAACATGTAGGTACGCTGGCTGAAATTCATCACTTATATTTTTTTCTTCATTTTATTCATTTTGGTAGTTTCTTTGGTAACACCAACCAAAAATTCAATCGTTCTCCCCCTATACGCTAGAGTTCATTCTCTATCTTTGTTCATTTTGGTATCACCATACTTTTATCAAAACGACCCTATAAACATTTTCAATGTTAAAATAAATAATTATTTTGATTATGGAATCCGCACGCAATACTAGATCCGCAATAATTCGCAGTGCACTGCTCTCTCTTTTCTTTACCAGTTTGTTATGAAAAGAAAATGAGAACACTGCACTGAGAATCATTTTGGATATTCCGTATTGCGTTCAGGGTTGTCAGGTTTAAAAAAGCGAAATCGTCAAACAGAAAAATTAAATTCCAAAAAAATCGCCAAACTTAAAAATTTCCTACCCAAAAAATCCAACAAATTCAAAAATGAAAAAAAAATTTCGCAACTTGGAGTTTTTACTTCAAAAAAACCTTTTTTGAAAAAAAAAGATAACAATTAATATTACCTACATAAGTATACCTATAAGAAACTTTATCGGATAGTGACAATTATTTAAACAAAAACTTAAAAATTAAAGAAAACTCCTTTGTTTACCTAGTCTTCTTCAGTAAATTCAATGTATGTATCAATTGCTTCAACAATTGTATATTTTTCATACATTGAGCATTAAATGCCAAAAGTATTTAAGCACAGTGTTAAAAATTATTAGAATAGCTATTAGAATTTCATTTAAAAAAATTTAAATCACCAAAAACTGATTTTCTTGTGGCCAAATAAAATTTCAAATCACCTATTTCCACCACGAAATTTGAACGTAAACGTAATATAAAATTTGTAACTCATTATTTTAAAATTTAATTAAAACTGCTTTATCATATTTCGATTTATTATAAATTACCTGGAATGCATTTTAAATGAGATGATAATGCTGAAATGTACTGATGTCACTTAATGTTAAACTTTATATCATGTCTTATTAAGTTTAATGGAAATTTCCTGTTCGTATGCAAAAGGATTTATATATTTTTTGAAAGATCTCGTACGGTAAAAACAAGACAAGCATGCCATGCATTTAATTTTATGTTTTAAATTTAATTTAATTTCTTTTTGTTTTTATCCATTTTTGCAATGTTAAGTGCAATTTATCTGTACACGTGACATGACCTTGAAATTTACATTCAAATAAGAGAAAGTTCAAATTTTATCTCAGATTTTTCAATTAACATATACATACGTCTATATGAATAAAATAAAAATAAATGATTATATTAATTTCAAGCTTTTAAGGAATTATAAATTTGCAATTAGTTTTTGTACAAGGTTGCAGTCAAAGATATAGATAGATAGATAGATATATTTACTGTGCCCACTTAGAATTAAAATTTTTTACAATATGAGAAGTCATTGCACAGTACAGAGATATGATAAGTTATTTTATCTTACAACTGAAAAATACATTTTTTGATTTTAACATAAAAGTTGGAAGGAAAAATATGGGAAAAAAAACCTTCATATAAATGTTGATGTTATAACGATACGTATATCACAGAATAATTTTAAATATTATACAAAATATAGTTTTAAACAAATATATATGTAAGTAAATTATTTGAATTTTATCGCAGTCAAAGATATATTTTAGGAGAATCTTACAAAAATTTTGTATGTTTAATCTTATAAGCAGGGTTTTTTACATAAAATGCAACAGAAGACTCTAGAGCGTTAAGGATTAATCGAAACAAAAAAAAAGTGCTTTAGTTTGGGGTCAAGTTTTTCTATTCTAAGTCATTTTTTAAGGAAGTTTTTTTCAAAGAAATAGGAAATTTCAGCCAAGCAACACGCTCTAAAATTTTTGTGGATATTATTCAATACACTCTGTGGTCTTATTATCAAATTTTTCATTCTGATTTTGTATCAAGATGAATCCCATATAAATTCTCGGTGTAACCTTGTAACCTTACGATGATAACGAAGGCGAAAAATCTAGGTCTCGCAATTCTGTCTATTTGTTTTTCCTTACAGCTGAAGCCTAGTTGAGTGAGTCGATTTTTCTTTAAACTTGGTTCCTAGTGTTTATTTGACATTCCCCCCAGGCGTTGTTTTTATTTTTTTAAATTTTTTTTAGGGCCAACATTAACGCCACCTGCCGTACAAATTTGCCAAATTATGAAAATCATATTTTTTTTTCAAAAACTTGCAGACAACTTTTTTTTTGAATTCATTAATTTTTTAATAAAAACGCTACCATTTTATATATATATTATTTTTTTTTTGAAAAAATGGTAATAAATGGCACCTTCCATAGAACCATTTTTTTTATTTTCGATTATCTCAAAAACGACTTAACTGATTTTGAACAATTTTGTTTTTATAGTTTTTCAAAAAGTTTTCAAAATGTATTTTATATTTTTTTTTTTTTTAATTTAAAAAAAAAAGTTTACATTTTTTTTGAAAACTTAATAATTCGAAAACGGGTTAGTCCATTTTTATTAAATTTGGTGTTTATCATTTTTTTAAGATTATCTAGCAATTTTTAAATAAAAAATAATTGTAATGGCTAAAATAAACGGCACCTCTCATATGTACAAGTGTTGAAAAAACGGTAAGCAAAATCTCATTTTTCTCAAAAACTACTCCTAAAATGTTGATTAAATTTTTATGTGAGCTAATATCAGTAAGATCTTTCCTATTATTGAAAAAAAAATGTTTCTATCGATTAAAAATGGTATATCTCATAGAACTGCTTTTTTTTGGTTTTAGACTATCTCCTTATCTGTTAAACTGATTTTAATAAAAAAATTTACACAAGAGCTTGTTATAAGTTTGAATAATATTGTATACCTACCTATACAAATTTTGAATAAAACAAATTTTGGATGTTAAAAGAAATTTTCAAAATTATTGTTTTTTTTTTTTGAAAATTCGATATTTCTAAAATAGGTAGATAATTTTTTTTTTTCAAAATTAATTTTTAAAAACTGAATTAATAAATACTAAAAAATTTCTAACCTTCCAATTTTTGTTCTTATAATTTTTTTCAAAAATGTATCTATATATAAAAAATAATTTTCTTGAAAAACCGCTCCGCCGATTTTACAATTTTTTTCTTATAAATTGGGACTCAAATAAATTGTTGTTTTTTTTTTTAATATACTTTTTTAACATCAGTGTGTTGTTAGGTACTGGGAACATTTGCGTACGTTTTTCTCAAAATATATTTCTATCCATATTTTTATATCTACAAAAAAAAAAAAACTGTTTTTCTCAAAATATATTTCTATCCATATATTTATATCTACAAACAAAAAACTGAAAGTTTTCGAATAATTTATAAAAATAAAAAATTTCCCACAAAATTAAAAAACCTGTTCTAAATTTAGGACACTTTAAAAAAAAGCACACAAAAATATACCTCTTCACCAATATTCATTTTCTTTTGATTTTTTTCGAAATTTTTCTTTTAATTTTTTTTTTTATTTTTTATTATTTTATATCGAAATTTAAACTTCATTTGTATTCTAAACTCATTTGTTTACAAAAATACAGAATCGAATTATAAACGAAGTCACGCTTTTAATTTTGTTTTTTTTTCGATAGCTTCAAAAATTCACGTAGGTACTAATGTAGTTACTCGTATTGCGAAACCACCGTTTTTGGTTACAACATTGAAGTTGAAGCAAACTCTCCCTTAAAGTTAACGAATACTATACACAAAATTAACCTTATTCTATTACAACACAACCTGAAACTTAGTTAGAAAATCACGTTTCCACTATTGACCAACGTGTTTAATTGAATTTCGAACCTTGATTCGCTCTCCACACCTTTACGTCCACTCGGTTCATATAAGGCAAGGGGACTCTGTATATGTATTTTGTCTATAATAATATATTCGCCTTGAGGTAATTCTCTGACCTATTTATTTCTAAAGAATTTACGCTTCTGCTAGGTAGATATATGTATATAAATTTTGTTAAAACATAATTCTAATGGTGCAAGAATTAAAATTTCAAATGCACCCCAATTTTCATAATAATCCAAGCAGAAACTATTTCCCTTAAACAATATTTCAACCGAATAGTTTACACAGGTATATATAACTCTGGAAAGCATTTTTCGGTGCACCCAGAATGACCATGATTTCGGACTAAATCCACCTAGCTTTTGCTAATAGACAGAGAGAAATATGAACAATTGGCTTATCCCCCGCAAATGATATGCAAATTGGCTTAAAAAGGGGTTACTGTAGGGAAGATTTATATGAGTTCTACACAATAACACATACATACATACAAATAAACGGGCTTGAGGATGAGGATTTGCATTATTATGCGCTTTTCGAAGCTATATATACTATATACACGTTTAGTTATTGTTTACGGGGTATTTGACCTTCATTTGGAAGAGAGTAAAATATTTATAAGCAAAAGAATACAATGGTCTAAATATTGGTATAACTGTGGAGGATGTGAGCGTACGTACTATTATACCTACCAATATAATGACTTTGTAAATTATATCATTTAACTGGGTCATGTAAATGGTTGAATTGTGGCTTTGTTTTGTGGTTTTTAAGGATAGGATTCAAGTATTAAGTTGACAATAAGCAATGGCGAATTAATAACTATATAAAAATATACCGTTTCTTATAAAATACTACTCGATTTAATGAAGAGCACTTGATGGTAAGGCTTGCTTGTATTAAGGCATATAAAATTTACTTAAAACCAAATGTTGATAATAACGACAAAAATCAATCAAAAACTGAGTATTACATTTATCAATTTTAGCTTTAACTTTTTCGAAAACAATGATTGCAATTACAGTGAATTTAATAGCATTTGAGGGAAATGCCTTATTTTTGGTTCGTTATCGTATATCTTTCAATATCTTGATCGATTCGGCTGAAATGATTTATTTCGATATTTTTAATGTTCGTAATAGCCGGTTGAATGTTTGTATGACAAAAAAAAATTCAAAACTGGGTCGCACGCATTTGCTCTTATGTACGATTATACTGTGGTTAAAGTCTTAATATCTTAAACCTATTCATCTGATAAATAAAATACAAACGAAAATTATTCCTTTTTCAAAATAGTTAAATCCTATAATATTATGGGCTTTAGGTCTTTCTTTCTTGGTTAGTTTTATTCAAATAGACGACCTGAGGAAGTACGTAAACACGTCCGAAACGTCGGTCGTCTATTTGAATAAAACTAATCAAGAAGAAAAAAAAACCTAAAGCCCACAAAACTAGGATTCAACTAATGGGTGATTTTTTAAGAGGTTTAGAACTTTAAAAAAAAAAAAAATACAAAAAATTCGAAAAAATGAATGAAATATTTATTTGAATCGATAGTTTGAACCTTGCAATTTAATGTTTAAAGATAATTTCATGCAAATGTTGACCGCGGCTGCGTCTCAGGTAGCCCATCCGCTGAGTCCAATTTTGGCATACTCTTTCACACATATCGGCCGGTATCTCACGAATGAATGCATGGATGTTGGCTTCCAGTGCGTCAATCGAAGCGGGCTTGTCCCTATAGACATTAGCCTTGACATACCCCCACAAAAAATAATCTAATGGTGTCAAATCGCACGATCTAGGCGGCCAATTGACCGGCCCGAAACGTGAAATTAACTGTTCACCAAACTCGCCTCGCAATTGCGCCATTGTTTCGCGTGCTGTGTGGCATGTGGCACCGTCATTGGTAGCTGTTGCAATGCTTCTGGCTGATCTTCACTCCAAATGCGGCAATTTTGCTTATTTACGTACCCATTCAACCAAAAATGAGCCTCATCGCTGAACACGCTGAGCGCGCGATGAACATTTCGAACCGAGCACGAATTTTGATAGTAAAATTCAATAATTTGCAAGCGTTTTTCATTTGTAAGACGATCCATGGTTAAATTGCAAACCAAACTGAAGCTGTTTGACAGTGACACAAGGTACTAAACACACGTCAGCTGTCAAAACCAGTGTTGCCAAAACCAAACCAGCTAAAAAATCACCCCTTATTTTGAAATAAATACGATATGGGAGCTTTTATTGTATGCAAAAATGTAGTTTAATTTGAGGTAATATTTTGTGAGTACCTATATATGAATATGAAAAACGGTGTATGTATGTATATGTGCAACATGGAACTGTTTAGACTGGAAAATTTTAAAAAATCAATAAAATAAGAAATGAATTTATTAAAAAACCACTGAAATTATTTTGCAACCAACGCGATGTATGTACACCATCTGATTTGGTGTTGGTGTGATTTAAAGAAAAAAAAATAATTTTTTATATACAGTAGAATCTCGGAAAGATGAACAGTTCTATAAGATGAACAGTTCGGAAAGGTGAGCGAAATATTTTCATCCTTCAGTGCTCAAGAAGATGAACGAGTGCAATTTTTTACTCGAAAACGCTTTATTCCCAACTCAATTTTTTACTTTTTCTTTGCCTTCAGTTTCTTGAATTATATATTTTTGTAACGTTATTCATATTATTATAACGATACTTTTGGGCTTGATTTAACATGTTGTTATGTAAATTACATTTAATGTTTTTATATAAACCTCAACCAAATATTGATGCTCGAAAAGATGAATAATTTGAAAAGATGAACGGGCCCTATTTTATATCTTTTCGAGATTCTACTGTATATACATACATACATATAAAATTTGGAAAATTTTGTAAGAAAAAAAAAATTAGTACGCCATTGTTTTATTTTTATTGAAAATGCAGAGTTAAATTTTATTAAAAAAAAAAATTACGTAGGTATCCATTTTCGAAATATCGATTTTTCAAAAAATGTTTTAAAAAAATCCAAATTTTTTTAATTTTAATATTGATAATTTTTTAAATTCATAAGGAGATCTCTTGTAAAAAATTATATTAAAATCGGTTTCACAGATAATGGGATAGTCGAAAACCAAAAAAATGGTTTTATATGAGGTTCTATGAGAGATTCAATTTTAAATCGATAGATACATTTTTTTTTCAATAATAGAAAAGATCATACTAATATTAAATCTCACATAAAATTTTTAATCAAAATCTTAGTACATAGTTGTTATTGAGAAAAATAAGATTTTCCTCACTGGTTTTTAAAATGGGAGGTACTGTTATTTTTGGTCATAAGATTAATTTTTATTTATAATCTGCTAGATAATGTTGAAAAAAACTACTCGGTGCTTAATTTAATAAAAAGTTGGACAAGTCATTTTCGAATTATTAAGTTCTCAAACAAAAAAATTTGAAACCTTTTTTAAAAATAAAAAAAAAATTAAATTTTGATATAAAATACTTTAAAAACTTTTTGAAACATTTTCATAAAAAAAAAATGGTCAAAAGCAGTTGAGTCGATTTTGAGAAAATCGAAAATCAATAAAATGGTTCTATGGGAGATACCATTTTGTAACGATTTTTCGAAAATTTTTTTATAAAATGTTATCCTTTTTGTAAAAAAAAAATAATAAATTCTAAAAAAAGTTGTCGGAACGTTTTTGAGAAAAATGAGATTTTCATCATTTGGTAAAAAAAATGTACGGCAGGTACCGTGTTGTTTTTGGTCTTAAGAAAAAAGTTAAGAAAAAGTGTCAGGGGGATGCCTAAAAAATGCTAGATACCAAGTTTAAAGTTTAAATTGACCAACCACTTAAGGCTGCAGCCAAAAGAACAGGACAGACAAATAGACAAAATTGCGGGACCCAGTTGTTTTGACTTTGCTTTCAGCGTTATGTCAAGTTTGATCAAAATCTTGACTTAGATTTTTTTTTACGAATTCATAAAACTTGCCATATACATAGTTACCTTAGTAAATAACGCAAGTAAAAACAAGCGTATGGCGTATTAGTGATTTTTTCCAGCTGTTCTCATATTAACAATATTTTTTTTGGAGAAATCTTATCACAATAAAGTAAATAATAATAACATTTTTCTAAATAAAAATTAAATAAATTATTAAATTAATAACTTCATTTTCTTTATTTAACAAAATTAAAAGCTTTACAAAAAAATAACCTTCCTACCATAACCTCTTCTTTTTTTAGCTACATTCAGAATAATTCCTTTTTTACTAAGCAGACGTAAAAAATCCTAAATATGATTAATGACACCAATAAAGCCTAGGTATACTTGACGAATTGTGGCATCGGCTGCTATCATTCAAAAAAAGCTATATGTCTTCTCTTCTCTCGTTATATATAGGAGTATAATCTGTAATCACATTTGACTTTAGGCGCAAACTAAGTGGTCTAATCGTTGATTCAATATTTTTTTTGTTGCTTGCCTTGTTTTGTTGGTTGGTTTGTTGGGTAGAAAATGGATCTGTTTTGCACGATTAGCGAAAATTAATGCCGTTGACAGAATTGATAAATTGATGGAAATCAACCCTATCTTCTACTTTACACCTTGGCTTTCAATGACATTTTTATTTTTTTTTTTTTTTTTTAAAGATTTATGATGTCGATTTTTTGGCGAAGTGATTTTGGATTATTGAAGAACAGTAGACCATAAAATTTAACTCTTAAAACATCCAGGAGCCCAACTCCAAGGAGAATTTTAATAAATAAAAAAATTATATTAAATCATTTAAAAAAAGGCTGGGGTTGGAATCCGTCAAACTTATAGTGATTGTCGCCCTTTTTGATAATCAACTATTTTTTACTTGCAAAATATGTATAAGTTGGTACTATATGGTAAGTTATGCATTTGTAAAAAAAATCGAACTCGAGATTTTGATCAAAGCTGACATTACGATGATAGCGAAGTCGAAAAAAGTGGGTCTCGCAATTTTGTCTGTCTGTTCGCCTGGAGCCTAAACGGTTGGTCGATTTTCTATAAACTTGGTACCTAGCTTTTTTTAGGCATTCCCCCACACGTTTTTTAAATTTTGTTTTAAGACCAAAAATAACGGTACCTGCCGTACAAATTATAAAAATCGTATTTTTTTGTTTTTAAATTCTGTAATTTTTTTTACAAAAATGCTACCATTAAAAAAAATGGAAAAATGGTTTTAAATGGTATCTCCCATAGAACCTTTTTTTATTTTCGATTTTCTTAAAAATGGTACTAATTTTGATTAAGTTTTTTTTTATATAAAATGTTTACAATAACTTTAAAAAAATATTGTGTAGCAAAATTTCCAATTATTTTTTTTTAATTTTTGAAAAAAGTTTCAAATTTTTTTTTTTGAAAACTTTATAATTCAAAAAAAAAAACGAATTTGTCGATTTTTATTAAACTTAGCACACAGCAGTTTTTTGACATTATCTAGCAGATTTTTAATAAATTTTTTTCTTATAAGCAAAAACAACGGTAGGTACCTCCAAAACAAATTTTAAAAACCGGTATCGAAAATTTCACTTTTCTCAAAAACGGCTCCTACGATTGATTAAAAGTATGAACTAATATCAGATATATTATTATTAAAAAAAATGTTATTTCACATAGAATATTATTTTTTGGGTTTTTGACTATCTTATTACCTGTTGAACCAATTTTAATGAAATTTTTTACACAAAAGCTACTTATAAGTTTGAATAATATTGCATATCAAAATTTTCAAAAAATTAAATTTTGGATAAAAAAATAAATTCAAAATTATTTTTTGAAAATTCGATATTTCAAAAATGGGTGGATGATTTTTTTTCAAAATTATTTTTTAAACTCCGCATAAATAAAAATTAGAGTACCAATTTTGTTTTTTTTAATTTAAATTTTATATATAAAAATTATTTGTTTTTAAAAACCGCTCCAACGATCTTTAAAATTTTTTTCTCATAAATTGATATTTGTGTAAGAAATCACTTGGTGTACATTGCGTTGGTGTCAAATTAATTTCAGATATTATTTTAATCAATTTATTTCTAATTTTATTGATTTTTTTGTGCGACCCAGTCGTGCATTTTATTTTCTCCTTCTAAAGTGTTCCCAAAAAATATTCAACTTTTGGCAGCACTTTTGTAGAGGGCGCTGCCATAATATAAAATTCCATTTAATGCGTCAGATAAGTTTGCAAAAAAAATCAGTTAATGATTGACTATTGCAACTTTTGCTCATTTGCCGGTCAAATTTACTAAATTGGGATGGGCCTGATCACGTGACTTTGGTAGCGCATAATGCGTAGTGTATATGGCTCTCAAGTCAGAATGGTCTAGTTCGACTTTCAGTGACTGCAAAAAGTTTTTCAAATTAATTTTATCAAATGACCAAGCGACACTAAAAGGAAACTCAAAAACTGATGATCGGCGGCGTATAGCAGTCATGAAAATGGCTATAACTCCAGCCTATAAAAAATTGGTGGAAGCTCACCCAAGTGTTTTATTGTTCGTTCACACCTTTAAATTCACTTTGAAGTGACGTTTTCTAAAACGTTCTACACAATTCTTCTTTGATAAACAAAATTGCAGAAGGAGACTCCATCTTAAGCAGAACTCCAGAGTGACCTCAACTATTTTTGTGTGGTCGGTACTGGAAGTTAGCTAGGATTAGAATAGGGGGCTATTGTTTAAGGCCGTTGTCAAACATTAAATGTAACTTCCGCCTATAAAGTAAAGACAGTAAAATCTTTCCTTTGATTTTTAAATGTTAGAAGGCATGAGAAAAGTATTCCCAACAATCCTAAAGAAAAACAATGCTAGGTCCCACATTTTAGTAGCCGCCTGTCTCTTCGAGATTTAAATGAAAACCTAACTTCTTCAAAAGTCTAGGTTTTATATATTAATGGAAATCCTTTTTTATACCGTCCGAGCAGAATATACCTTCAAGTAAATTTTAATCCTCCTTTTTCTTGCTGTTTTGTTCTTCTTCTTATTCGTCTTGCTTAAGCAATAAATCAGGTGCAAGTGCAACTAACAAACAAACTCAATTTCCTGGATTTTAGTCGTCTTCTTAGGGTAGTTTTTTTATTTTTGCAGCGCATCACTACATAAATAAGGATTGAAATTTTGTAAGGTAACCGGTAACGGGGGGGTGGGAAATAAGTCACATCACTCATCGGAGTTAACAAGAAACCAGGTGTTTAACTCGGTGCACATTTAAGTTATTGATGACACATACTGCTTCTCGTAACTATTCCTAGGTTTTCTTTATTTTTTTTTTTTTTGTGCAGTGGTTGTAGGTATTTTTTTTTTAATGAATAAAATTGTGAGGAAACTTCTGGAGTGATTTTATTCTCTATGCCAATGCTTGCAGAAGTCCTGTTCAGTCAGTAGTACCTTCTAGTTGACAATCGTTATTTTTGTTTTCTTCAACGAAGATAGAAGACAAAAACTTCCTGTCCAAGTTTCTGATATGTGTTTTTATGTGTGTGTGTTTGTGAACATCACATCCTCGAGACATCGATGATAGATGAGCAAGCCGTTTAGACAGACAGACTCTCAAGCACACGCCTGCTCCTGCTCCTGCTCTTACTCCCATCTACCTACCACCCATCAATTGATGCCAGATGAATGCACACGACCATCCGTATAAAAGTCCTTTCCTTCATTTCCATTTTCATTCTGCATACGTATAACGTATACTCGTATAAGGGTATATAAACCGGATATGAAAGTGGAATCCATTTGGAAAGTCAATTGGCGACACAGTTTGTTCTGTTTCAGTGAGAGCATACAATAAAGGATGGCGCGCCTCCAGAGAGAAGAAGATAAAGTTTAGAGCAATTTTTCATTGCTCTCCATCTCCACGTTCATCTCCATCTTCATCCACACCACACACACTTGTTTTTCAGGACACATTTTCTACAAAGCGGTAATAAGGGAGGATACATTAAACACTAATTAGTCTTGTTTTTTGTTAGTGTTATTGTTTTGTATAACTGTAGTGTGTATATGTATAAGAAGTAGCGGTGCTTATTTTTGTAACATAACTGTTAAGCAAACAAAATGGTCGTTAAAATTTTTATTGTAGTTTGTTGCTCTTGACGGTACTTTATATTTCTTCTTTTTTTTTGTATAGGTAAGGTACCTTTATAATGTACGAGTATATATGTAAATACATATAGTCAAGTTGAAAAAACGAAAGGGTGGAGGAAGAAAGGTTAAATCTGTGTTTATTGTTGGCATATCATTAAAAAGTTCATCTCGCGAGTTACGAAATTGTTAGTTAGAGAGATGCTGTGTTGGCAATTTGTGTGTGTGATTAAATGGTAGGAATATAGTTCATGCTTGATGGTTGTAGTAGTAGTAGTAGGTATAATATACAATTTGTGATTTTACATCTATATAAATTAAAAGTGAGTGAAATTACTGTTAACTTTTTTATTTTTTTTTTTTTAATTCAGTTTTAACGATGTTTTAACTTTTGTATTCTTCCTCGAAAGTACCTAGAGTTGGAGTTAATATGAAATTTTAAATAACTGAGCGGTTCGGCATTTTTATGAATTTTAAATTAATTGATTTTAAAAAATATTGTGTGTGTATTATGTAGGTGCTATGTACAATGTTTAGGTGGATTTTCAATTTCACTTCAACGTTTTTCCACTGTTGTCGAATTTGCAAAAATTATAGCTAAACTTTTTTGATCTATCAGGGATAAATTTCCTTCTTTAATGCAATGGTAGTTGTGGTCTCTCTGAATTTTTCAATTAATCTCTTTACAGTTGAAGAAAATTAAATCAATATTTCGACCATCATAGTTTTACGAAATTTTTGAACTATGGCCGCCAAACTTTCAAAATTATTTAAATATTTTTCAACAATGAAAACACGTTTTTCTCTCGTATAACAATCCATTTTAATTAACACTAGCAGCCGTATCTATTAGATTTTCTTTAAACGTCTCTTAGATGTCATTTAGTTAAGTGCGCTTAAATATTTAAATTGCGTTTAAATAACGTCACTTAAATTCTTATCTATAATCGGTTTCGCATTGATACTTAACTAAACAACGATTTTGTCACGTAACGTAAACGAATCTACAAATTGCATACTTTTAGGCTTTTTTTTTTTGACAGCTTCCAAAAAAATGTAAACAAAAAACGAGCTCATTACCAAATAAGAGGGAAAGAGAAGCAACTGGATGTATAGTCCAAAGCAAAATATAGAAACCCGACTCCATTTTGCTTTATGATGTCTTTTTTTTCGTAAATTTCTTTTGTTTAATTGTGAACCTTTTGATATTAATATTTAAAAAAAGCGCAAAAATTTATTTTACAAGTCAATTTATTTAATACAATTACAAATACTTATCCATTGCCCACTTTAATAAAAATTGAAAATTCTGCCTACATTCATAAGTTCAAATGTACATATGTATGTATGTACATATTTCTATAATAAATAAACAAAAATAATTCTTCCAAAATGTCAAAATATATTTAAGAGGGCTTTAAATAATCTTTAAATGCGATGGATGGCGTTTAAGATAAGAGGCCTTTAAGTAACGTTGCTTAAATATTAAAATTGATTATAGATACCGATTTCCCACTTAAGAGCTATTTAGAGGTATTTTAAAGTTAAGAAGGCTTTAAAATTTCTTAATAGATTCGGCTGTAGATTTTCAGCTGTCGATTTGATTTTTTTAAGAGTTACCAACACTTTACTCACAAATGATGGCTGCAAATTTAAATGATGCGATAATTTTGGAACATCATTTACATAAATGAGAAATTATGCAATTGGTAAAAAATTATGCACGACTAGATCGCACGAACTTGATTTTGTGGCTTGAAACTTAAATGTTAAAACATTTTAATGAAAAAGTATTAAAAAAAAAGAACTAATAAAATATATTTTTGATTTTTGTATAAAAATAAACTATTATATTTTTATATTTATAAATGCAATATTTATCAAACTATTCAGAAGCACCCGATTACAAAATTATATAAATCCGTTCGAGCAAATAAAAAAAAAAAGTGTGAATGACGGAACTAACGGTTAAAATGTGTATACACATTAAATATTCAAGTTTTGGTTTTACATCACAGAACGCGGAGAGATCGAACTGTCAACCAAATTTCAACCCAAACTTAATTTTTTTGATACTTTGTTAAATTCCTCAATTTTTTTTAAGTTTTTGGGCGATTTGGGTAGGGTCAACTAATAATTATATCAGAAATACACAATCACCCAAAGTAATTTTTTGGAAATTTTGACAAAATGCTTAAAATTTAATTTTTTAAGTGTCAAATCGACCAAAAATTATAAAATCATTAAAAAGTAATGTTTGTGTCATTAGACATTTTTCTTTTTTGTTTCGATTATTAATTACATATATGAATTCTCATAAAATGCCCAATTTTATCGGCAATATTTGACGTTTTTTATAATTTTCAAGATATCTGACATAATGAAATGTCAGAAAGAGTTTTTTAGAACTAGATGAGTCGATCTTTCCCCTGACAATTTTTTTAGATCGAATTTATTTTACAAAAAATAACGGTATGTACAATATTTTTAAGCCATTATAAGACTTACAGATTAAAAACAAAAATTAATAAGTTATCTATAATATTATAGACATAGGAAAACTTTTTGAAAAACATTTTTTCCCGAAAAATGATTTTAAGTTAAAAAAAAATTTAAAAAAAAATTGAAAAATCCGAATAAATTGGTCAAAATCAGAACCGTTGCCATTGTTACCTAGAACCATATTTAAATTTTCGACTTTTTCAAAAACGGTTCAACTGATTTTGACCATTATTTTTTGATTTTTCAGTTTTTTTTTTTTTATTTTTTTTTTAAACTCAGTATTTTGAAAACGATTTTTGCCAATTTTCTTAGATAAAAAAAAATAAAATTTGTTTTAAAAACTCGATAAGGAAAATAAAATTTTGACCGAAAACGACTTCTACAATTTTGATAAAAATTTGCCTGTGTTTTGAAGAAATTAGAACGATTAGGAACAAATTTTACGAAAAGTAAGGTACCAATTCCTGTAGAATCAGGCACGTAGCCAGAGGGGGGGCTTGAGGGGCTGAAGGCCCACCCCCCCCCCCCGAAAATCTAATATAAAAATATAAAAATAAGGAGACTATCCAGATAGGTATAGTTTATTTGAAGTTCTCAACTACGTACTTGAAAACACTTCGTTAAGAAACAAGAGACTATTTAGGTATGCATACAATTTTGAATTGAATTTCGGAGACTATTTAGGTATTTAATTTAAAATGAGAATATTCTAGGTACCCACAGTTTATTTGATTTTGGATCAGTTAACGATTTCAGTTATTGCCAAAAAATTGCAAAATAAAAGTAACAATAAGTTATATATATGATCTCAGACTAATACAAACCCAAATACCTAAATAGAAATAGTGATACGCGCGTTACAAATGCATACGATTTAAAATAACTTTCAGATTGCAGAAAATATTTTTCAAAGTATCTATTGTAGCAGGTACCTAATAGATTTCGTTTCTGCAATCGTACGCACAAAAGAAGTTCTAAATTCTCTTAAGAACATCAGAGAAAAAGCCGAAGATTTTTTCAGAGACGCTTTTCTAATCGCATTTAAACTTTCCGAGGACTTATTTGAAGTTGAATTAAGAGCTCCTAGAACTTCATTGAAACAAACAACGCGTTCCAATCCAGAAACCTCTTCTACTGAATCCTATTTTAGAGTGTCTGTATTGATTCCTTGCATAGATTCGTTAATACAAAATCTTACGGACAGATTCATGGTCAACAACGAAGACGTTCTACCATCGTTTCAAGCTCATCTCCCAGGTTTTTCTGCAGTTGGGAGAGTCAACGAAATGGAAAAGCTAACATGTTACTTTGATAATGCAATTTCGTTTTTAGCCGTGAAAGCTGAGTACATTCTCTGGTGCGAAAAAATATCGTCGATTGATGCTTCTATCGAAGTTTTAAAATTGCTTGATATATGTGACAAGACTTACTTTAGAGGTATAAACTTCTTGCTTACGGTTTTGGCCACGTTTCCAGTGATCACAGCTAGTGCTGAAAGAACCTTTTCAACTATGAAAAGGATTAAAACAGTGTCCCGAAGCGTTATGGAGAATGCAAGATTAAGCTCATTTGCTATGATATCTGTTCATTCAGATATTAATGTGGATCCAGATAAGGTGATTGATCTCATGTCAAAAAGAAAATCAAGACGTCTTCTGCTTTGAAAAAATGTGAAAAATTGAGTACATACAATTTAAAAACTAATAAAAATCAATAAATTGGAATAGATATATATAGTTTTTTTGTTTAAAGAATTCCTCGTAAAATTTGGAAGCAAGCCCGCCCCCCCTCCCCCGAACCAAAATCCTGGCTACGGCACTGTGTAGAATGTATTTTTTAAATTTTATTTTCAGCCCACCCATTATCCACTTAGTCGATTTTAACTAGTTTTCCAAATCAATGTTGACATTTTGAAAAAAAAAAAATATCAAAATATATTTTTTGAAAACCCCATATTTTAATATATGTATGTACGTTTTGATCTTTTATTTTAAAATCTAATTTGTAACTGCAAATTACATTGGCGTACCAAAATTATAGCATCAGGTATAGTGTTATATTTAAGACTCAGGTAGATGAAGTATCTGTATATCCAAAAGTTTTTATGTATAAAAAAGGACTACTTCAGTTTTGTATGAGGTAATTAAAAAATTCACAAAGTAAGCTCATCATTTTGTTAGCATTCTTTTAAGGTAATAGAATGCCTTACGGTAATATGGTAACGCATCCACATAAACAGTAAACCTGCAACTTTTCCAAACGCAAAATTGTATACATAGATTCTTCTGAAATTGCGAGGGTCAAAGTATTGTGAATTTAGTTTGAATTTTGGTTCAGAAATTCGCAGAAATATAAGGTAAATGGACAATGTCCGACGCCCATGTCCGATATTTTGATATCCACATATGGAATTTTATTGTTGTATCCAAAAAAAAAAAAAAAATAATATTTTATCAGTAAAATCTAGAAATTGAAAACCGTCATGTGAGTAAAAGAAAATTCTTCCAACATCATGGTACCTGTATAGAACAACCCCATGCAAACCCCATCGGTACCCTACTTTGGCTTAACTACGTGCTTAACTATCATAATATCTTCCCCTCAAATATACATACACATTTATATATTAGACACAGGTTGACATGGGTTCGGATTTAATTTTCTAGAGTTAAGCAAAAAATTAGCTTGACAAAATAGTCATAAAATATTCGTAACGCATTTCCCCAAAAAAAAAGGGTTTCTCTGATGGCCCATATATGTACATAGCTACACTTACATAAATATGAAAGGTGTTCGTTTGCAAATTGGACTCTTATCGATTTGGCTTAAATGACAAGACTTAGGCACTTAGGAAAATTACAAAAATTACCTATGTTATTAAGTCACGTATATATTTACATTCAGGTAATAATAATTGCCACTTAATAGGACAAAGGACAAAAAGGAGTTTAATATAAATATAGACATTAGACACATTTATTAAAGTGCTTGTTTTGTGAAGAGATTCTGATCCCCAAGTTTATGTAGAAATGTGCCTTCGTTCAAAAGGTGACATCGTTTTTCAGACGAAGGAGTTTAATGTTAAGTGATATAAATACTTTGAAACAGTCTTTATACAGGGTGTTTCACATAAGGTGTGACAAAAAGCCAAAGCGTGTAGGTTGGGTCGAGACACGAAAAAAATCGTATGAGGGGGAGGTCTATCAAAAACGGCTACAAGGATTTGGATGACATTTTCACTGTTTATTACTATAAATGAGAAATAAAATTAAATTACACCTTCTTTTCTTATTTCTTATAGCTTCTAGGAATCGGTCGGAAACATCTCTATTTCTCGGAAACGGCTCAAGTTATTTGATTAAAATTTTCAGAACTTGTTCTGATGAATGAGACAAAAATTTAAAAAAAAAAAAATGATTTAGCAAAATCCGCCCACTGCCACGCCCACCTTAATTGTTTCTTGGTTTTTCGGAAACGGCTCTAAAGATTTGAAGAAATTCATAGCGAGTGTAATGACAAAAGAGAAAAAAAATTTTAAAATATTTTAAGGAGAATCCGCCCACTGCCCCGCCTACTTTTATTGTTTCTTGGTTTTCCAAAATGGCTCTAACGATTTGGAAGAAATTTATAATGAGTGTAATGATGAAAGAGAAAAAAATTTGAAAATATTTTTGGAAATATCTGCCCACTGCCACGCCCAATTTTACTGTTTCTTGGTTTCCCGGGACGGTTATTACGATTTGGATGAAATAAGCAGGAAGTGTTCTGATGAACGAGAAAAAAAATTCAGAAAATATTTTAATAAGCCAACTGCCCCGCCCGATTTTATTGTTTCTTGGTTTTGAAATTAACAGCAAGTGTTATGATGAAAGTGAAAAAAATGTCAGAAAATAGTTTTGGGAAAATCCGCCCACCGCCACGTCCACTTTTAATTTTTCTTGGTTTTCGGTAACGGCTCTAACGATTTGGATGAAATTTTCAGGATATGTTCTGATAAACGAGAAAAAAATTACAGTAAACACGACTTGAAGCCAAATTTGTTTAGTTTGTTATAGTTAATTTAATAAAATAAAAAAGTAACCCAGCAAAGCTCAGTCACCCAGATATTTATTCAGTAAAACAACTGTATTCGAAAAAAAAATAAAAACTGAGTTTTCTGGCTTTACCAAATAATAAAGGATTGCATTGTAAGTTGTTTTTTAAATATTTTTTTCGGTTTTTAGACAATTTCTTTAGAAAATTTCCCCACCCAGCTAAACAGGAGGAAATAGACCCCCTCTAAAATATGGCTTTTTCTTGTTTCAATTCAACCTTCACGATTTAGTTTAATGTCACAGCTTATGCGAATCACCCTGCATAATTTAAGTTGTAGGATTTGGTACAATTCTTGTATAGGTATTAACAAAGTAAATTATTTTTTTCGTTTTTTCCAAATTTTCAATTCTTAAAATTGAATCGAAAATCCTCATCTATTTGAAGCCTTTTTTTAAAGGTTTTTTTATGATCCTATGGGGTTCTGATTGCTGGAGTCAATATCCAAGTCATTGGTTTTGCCTTTCCATTGCAACCAAAGGATCATGAAATCTTTTTTTTTTTTTGTGTTGGTAAATAATGTTAAATGAATTTAAAGTAGATGGGTTTTATTCAGTTCTGCAGTTTTTTTTTTTTTTTACATCCATTTTTTTTAACATCCAAAGGGAGGTTTTATAAAACTGAAAAACATGAGATTTTTTTTTATCATTTCCACTTCCATCCATCGCCATCGTAAAGTTTTTAACATGATTCAGGATTTTATCTTGATGAGAAATTCTGAAGAAGATAAAACTGCAGTAATAGTAATTAATTAAGAGAATTTACGATAGAACTCTCAAAGGGCGGGCGTTGGGATTATTCTTGAATAATATTTTTTTTCTATTTTTTTTTTTTTTTTCTTTAAGTCAGAATGATGGAAGGTATAGTTTTCCTGTACCACCAATTCTCCATACGTACTTTACTTAATGAAGTGAAAATGTATGATGAAATGTTTGAATTGATTATAAGCATTGCAATTAAAATTACAATTAATATGAAGAAATTATTAAAAGGAATATTCTAATAAGAAAAATTTCAATGTAAGTCTGGGTTGCACAAACTTGCACATTTTTTAGTTTAAGAAACTTTGAGTTTTTAGTTTAAAAAATTATATTTACCATTCCACATTTTTTTAAAAATTAAATGGAGCTCCTAAATACAAATTTTTAATAGGTCGAATATCAAAAAGTCAGGAATGTACTGTTAGTGGTAAGTATGAGCTCATAGGATCATTGTTTTTATTGAAAAAGACATCAGAATAAAATGATGCGATAAAAGTTTATCTGAGGGCGTCTATCGATCGCTTTAAAACTTATTATTTTTAAAGGATTTTTAACTTTAAAAATATGTACAGTGTACTCTCTCATAACCGGAAACTGACCCAGAAATTTGTATGGTTATGAGAGGTATCCAGTTATGAGAAAACAAAACAAAAAAAATAAATTGAAGTCCTTGAAAAAAAAAAACACATTAGCGTATGCATATTCTAGAATTTTCTTATTATAGTCCGTGTGAGTTACCCATATTCGAAAAATAGTAATGTACTTTAGAACATAAAGCTTACAGGATGCAGCAACATATTTCATCTGTCCTAAAAATGAGGGTTTCAACCCTTTAGCCTTAATAATTCAACAAGTTGTGATTTACTATCTAAAAAGTACCGGAATTGACTTTATATCAAAAAATAATGAAAAATAGTACCCTATGTGCACCTTGGTGTCCGGGTCCGGTTTTTAGAGAGTCCGCTTATGGGAGAGTTATTTTTATGAAGAATCAGGAATTTAATTCTGTTCTTTGCAATCTGTCCGTTTATAAGAGGTGTCCGTCCACTTAAAGGAGGTGTCCGTTTGGAGAGAGTACACTGTATATGTTTAGTAATATATTCTAAAATATGTAACCATACCTACCTATTCATATTTATTTTCCAAATCTCTGCACAAGTGCTAACGACTACGGAACTGGAGGCATAATAATACAAAAAATAACGTAAAAGTATGCAACAAAAAAAAAATAAAACAAAAAACAATTTTTTATGCTGACTGTTAGTGGTGCTAGTTACACAAGAATTATTTTCCATTCATCCACGTATTCATGCAACATAATACGCCCTCATATACAGCTAAGAAGAAACCATTTTTTTTTCTCTCGATTCTTCCCACCTTCCACCGTTTTCACATTTGTAATGCAAAAACTGGAAAAAAAAGAACCACTATTAAACTCAAAAACTGTGCATCGGAGGGCATTTGGAATAGCTATATGTATATATTTTTGGCCAACACTCTGAATGAATACCAGAGAATCCTTTCTGTGTTTTCAGTGTCAGAAGCCCCTTATTGCAGTTTATTACCTCCAACATGCCAACCGACTCTAACCCTCAGATAACTCTCTTTTCCTATTCTAAAGCCATGGAACAATGCATTTTTTGCATATACACAAAAATAACGAAAAAAAAAAAAAAAAAAAAAACAATAACAACAGATCGAAACTTTTTTACACCCCCACCCTTTTGCATAAATCTCTGAATTACTGTAGCAAGTTAGTAAACACGAAAGCTGCAGGATATACAAAACAAAAAAAAAAAAAAAACAGAAGAATATAGCTCTACATATATTATACAACTTTTTTGTGGCTGCCAACATTTGCGGCAGGGCTAGCAAACTTTTTAGAAGCAAATTGAAATTCGTTTTTGTGGCAAAAGAAGAAGAGGAATATCCGTTTAGGTATTTTTTCCTTTTTTGGTATTATAAGCAACCCTTAATAATAATTATTTCATCTGGCTTTTGCTGTTTTTCTTAAGCATAGGAACTTATGAACCATCCCTGAGGGATTTCATTGTGCTGATGCCGGAAGCGCTTGCAGGACAACAAGAGGAGAAAGAATGGAGCTGCCTGAAAAATTGAATTAAGTCGATTCGTTTTTACTATGGAGAAAGAGAGCTATAGCTCATATACTTGAATCAGACCAAAAAATTTTAAATTTATTTTCTGATCCTTTGGGCTTTAAATTTAATGTATTTCTTCTTGGACTACGTCATCAACGTCATCAACTCTATCTCAATGCAGGTTTTGTTTTGGTTTATGAATTGCATTGAACCCACTTGGATTTTTAATACCCCATTGCCCACACAAATAGGTATGTTTTTTTTTTTTTGTCTTATTTCGATTTTAGGTACACTCGATTCAACACTTTTTTTCTTGTTTTACTGTAAATCTAAGAGAAATGAGGCAAATCGCTGCTATAATTTTTTCTAAAGTATTTCTGAACTTTCCAATTTTTGTCACGGAAAGGACGAACAGGATAATATGAAACCACAAAAATACCCCGAGCCAAAAACTTTATTCAAAATTTCATTGACAAATTTTCGATTTGTTTAAAAAAGTCTGGTAATGATTGATATCGTTTAATCGAACGTAATTTGCTTTTCCAATTATTTAAACAATTTATCCATTGCATTGCCACTATACACAGAAACTAACTTCATGATAGAAAAATGTGTGTGTGACAGTTAGTTAATTTTTAAATTCTATAACTTGTGCAACAGAACCTTATTGTGATTTGTATAAACAACGGTATTTGTAAGGCAACACTTTGGCACCTTTTTTCAAAAGTACTTACTTGAAAAATTTAATTTTTCGTATATGTTTAAATGCAAAAATAACTTATATTCTGGATTAAAAATTGATTGGATCTCAAAAAATTAAAAAAATAATATTCAAGTAAGTAGGTTATTTTTAGTAATAACGAAAAATGTTTTTTTTAACATTAGAAATGTTTAAACGGAGGCATACAATATAAAAAAATCAAAAAAATATGAAACGCCTAGTAGACAAAGGGGGCGAAACGTGAGGGGAATAAACAAAATAAACAAAATCAGCAAAATAAAAAAAATAAACAAACTAAACAAAATAAACAAAATTATTTCGTTCATGCTTTGTTGTTACTAGTTTGAGGAAACAGAAAACGAAGAAGATGATAAAACGGACAGAAAAAAAAGAGAAATGTTCGTAGGAAAAAAATGGGTATGTTTTTGATGATGATTTTTGCGAAATCCGAAAAATATCCGATTTGCGTTTACTTAAATGCTTATATCTTTCGATCCAATTATCCGATTTTCATTATTAAGGTATATAATTAAAGGAAAAATGACTGGCGTGTTAGAGCCAAAAATTTTCAAAATCATTCAAAATTTTATACTAAAAACATGAAAATAAATATCGGACAAATAATTTAATTCAATGAGGAAGTTGATAAAAAAAAAGCATTAAAATACTTTCAACCACCAATTGGCGAGAGGAATATAGTATTCTAAAGCCGGCGGCGGCGGAGTTTCTGCAATAAAAAACCACAATCGTGGCAAATTTGCTTCGCGTCGGAAAAAAATGCTAAATGTTTATATGTACCTACCTAAATTTGTAGTCGGTATAATAATTGTAAAGATACATTGTGTTTGGTTTGGCTTGCTTATAACTTCGGTTCTAATAATCCGTTCATTAAGGTCTTAAAATTTAGCTAGAATATCGGACTACATTTTTTGTATTATATCATTGCACAGTCACATAAAACTATATATGAAACACCTTATTAAATTGCGTATTTAATAGAAACAAAAATTTAATACAAAATAATAATTTTTTAAACCACATGTATTTGACCCTTTTTAGGAAAGTTATGATGTTGGTACCTATGTTCAGAAAAGTTGCTCAACATTTAAATTTGACATTCAATGTACATACATAAATACATAAAGCTTTTTTCATTTCTAATGTTCCTCAACTATGCTGGAATGGCAAATCGGGTAAATTTTTTATTATCGTTTAAGTTATGGGTGTATTTTTTTTTTAATTTTCTTATGATAAGATAGTTTTTATTTTGAATATGATCTACTTTTTTTTAATTAAAATTTTTGAAATTAAACGTTTTTCTAAAAACATGGTTTTGACACACTTTTGAAAGAAATAAATTAGTTAGGGAAACCTATGTATATAACACCTTAGACTGAAAGCTTGTTAAAAAATCAATGGCGCAAAATTTTAAACAACCTATTGTTAAGGGCTTAGCATATTACTAGTTAGCAATTTGCTAAACATTTAGTAATTTACTAGCTCTTCGGAAATTTTAATCCTTTTTTTTCGTTTTACTAACTAGTAAAATACTATTTCCCTTTTATTAAAAACGGTGCATCTGAACACGTCCAAACAATGACAGTTCGTGAAAGAAAAACAAAGCAAACAAACTTAAACCTAGGGAACGTCCTAATAATTTGATTTACCGTTGGCTAGATACACTCCAAAACCTTTTTCAATTTTCTTAATTTTTGCCATCATGATGAAAAATGAAAAACATTTTGGAGTGTATCTGACCAACCATAAACCGTACGGCGCGGCGTACAGGGATGGTTGATACCATTTTGGAATCAGCACCTCCATTAGCTTCAGTAACTCTTGATGTCTTCCGAAAACATTTTTTTTATTTTATTTACTTTGAAAAAGATTAGCACATGAATCATAAAAAAAAACACAATTTAACTCTTTGCCAACAATTTTTTTTCGAGGAAAATGACAGATTTCATATGGATTTAGCAAGTTACTAAAAGTTAAAGTAGCCATTTTGTGATTTTAACTTTAGTAAAATGTTAAGAGATAGTAAGTTGCTAAAATCGTTTAAAATTAGCAAAATCTTCTTTTTAGCTTAATAACTTACTAAAATGGCTTTAACATTTTACTAAATCGTTTAAAATTTTGCGCCAATATGTTTAATTAGAAATAATTCTTAAACAAATCTCAATTAATGAGACAAAAATTTTAAACATTGTGGAGTTAAAAAAAAAGGTTTGAAAATAATCAATGTAGGGGAAACTTTGGAACAGTGATACACTTTTTTTCAAACGGTTATATCTCCGAGCGCTTTTGAGATATCAAAATGTATTAATTTTGGTGGTAATTTATGACATATTCCTCTACATTTTGGCATACAAAAAAGTTTAGTGAATAAATAAAAAATGAATTTACCATGAGTTAAATTGTTGAAGAAGGACTGTCCCACTATTCATCGAACAATGAGACTGGGAAGGGCAAACAGTGGGACAGTAGGTACAAAAACATTAATAAAAATTCGTCTTAAACAATTTATTTTAAACATAATTATTAACATATTTAACATAATTATTAATTTATTTGAAAGAAAAACTCAACAAAAAACATATTCATGTAAGATAAAAAAAAAAATAACTAAAATCACATTGTATTTCGTATTATATTTTAAATGTACACCAAGTGATTTCTTACGAAAATCTTAATTTATGAGAACAAATTTTTAAAAATCGTAATTGGAGCCGTTTTTTAAAAAAAATAATTTTTTGTTTATAAAATTTGAATATATTTTTTAGAAAAAAATGGGTACGCCAATTTTTAGAACTTATTTATGCGGAGTAAAAAAATTAATTTTGAAATTTTTTAAAAAATCCAAAATTAGATTTTTTAGAAAATTTTAATATGCAACATTTTTAAAACTCATTACTAGTTTTTGTGTAAAAAATTTCATTAAAATTGCTTGAACAGATAATGAGATAGTCGAAAATCCAAAAAATGGTTCTATGAGAGATGCCATTTAAAAACTATAGATTAATTTTTTTCAAAAATATGGTACATCGTTCTGATATTAGTTCACACAAAAACGTTTATCAAAAAAAAACATTTGTATGGGAGGTACCGTTGTTTTTGGTTATAAGAAAATATTTTATTTAAAATTTGCAAGATAATGTGAAAAATCTGATAGGTGCTAAGTTAAATAGAAATCGAATATGTCGTTTTCGAATTATAAGGTTCTCAAAAAAAATTTTAAACTTTTTAAAAATCAAAAAAAAAAAAAAAATTGGAAAATCTTACTACACAGTATTTTTAAAATTATTGTAAACATTCTCTATAAAAAAATTGATCAAAATCAGTTGCACCGAAAAATCTATGGGAGGTACCATTTAAAACCATTTTTCCGACAATTTTTTTTTATAAAATGGTAGCATATTTGTGAAAAAAATAACTTAATTTAAAAGAAAAAGTTGTTGGCAAGTTTTTGAGAAAAATAAGATTTTCATAATTTGGTAAAAAAATTTTACGGCAAGTACCGATATTTTTGGTCTTAAAAAAAATAAAAAAAACGTGTGGTAGGAATGCTCAAAAAACGCTAGGTACCAAGTTTAAAGAAAATCGATCCACCCGTTTAGGCTACAACCGAAAGGACAGACAGATAGAAATGCGAGACCCACTGTTTTCGACTTTGCTATCATTGTAATGTCAACTTTGATCAAAATCTCGAATTAGATTTTTTTACCAATCTATGGATAGTTTTAGAAATAAAAACGAACATCTAAAATTTTTTTGATTACATCGCTAGTTAATTCTTTTCCGCTCCTTTAAATTTCTGGTGCCACTCTATACTTAAATAAAATATCAATACTTAAATAAAGCCCTGACTAAAACCCCAAATTTGGTTTCCATTTGTTTAAAAAACAAAACCGGTATTTGTGAATAAAATTAAATGATCAAATTAAATTGAAAATCGAAACATATCTTTATTTATTTATTTCTTTTAATTTATTATGATTATTATCATGTTCCTCAGATGATGTAAACATTTAAAGAGGACACATAAATATATTTACCTATCGCTATCGATTTAAATGAAATTTTTTTTTTTTTTTGAGACCAAATTAAACATTTCGTTCGATGCTCAACCTTTAGTTGAATTCAATCTAAAATCAATAAAATGTTTAAATGAGGTCCAAGCCCAACGAATTCATATAATTCCATAAACATCACTATCGCATCATTTTTTTAGATTTTTATAGAAATTCTTTAAAAACATAAACAACTTTTTGCAACTATGCCAAGAATCAAGAAACTCAACTAAGTCCTATATATTAAAAAAAAAAAATATCAAAAACATGATACAACAAAAAGAAACCAAAAAGCATCATGACGTTTTAGAAAACTTTCCACCTTGCTAGTCATTCAAATAAAATGAGAAAAAAAAGAAAGAATTTCAACATCAGAAGAAGGTATCTCCGAATGTCTGTCTATACACGTGAGTCTAAGGTACCTACAGGTATAACTATACTATCAACTCACAGGAAGTACACTTGCAAACAAAAAGTTTTGTCGGAAATACATCAAGACTCATCCTTATAATATTTCTTATTGGAATGAAAATTTGGTTGATTTTTTTTTTCTTCTTCTTCTTCTTCTTCTTTATTATTCTCAATTGAGCAGCTCAAAACTTTTATAATTAAAATTCAAGATGATTTGAATAAGAGTGAAACACGTGGCAAAAAAAAAAAAAATAACAACAAGAATTTAATGTTATAGTTGATTGTAATTGAGGAGAGAGAGAGAAAGAGGATTTTCACCTGTCACTTGCAATTTAATATTCTTTGAAAATTCTATGAAGGTAAGTGATATTAATCATTTTATAAAATCAAGCCTTTTCTACAACCTATGTATATCGGAACAATAAAGATCAGTGTGGAGATTAAACAAGGTAATAATAATTATGCTTTTGCTAATTAGTTGATGGAAAACTTACTTACAAGATGAGTGAGTATAGAAGAATATGATTTCATTAATAAAGTACATATTTTTATGAGAAATGAGATGATGATTTTCATATTAGGCTGACGTACGCTTGTTGGGTTCAGAATTTTGTAAAAGTAAATTATAAATAAAATCGTACAAAATTCGAACTTGAAATTTGAATAAAAATTGTTATTAAGATGAACCTACCTATTTTTTTTTTTCATTTAGAGAAAGACAGGAGAAATAATTATAGCACTGTTAGGAAGCCTTTGTTGGAAGTCGGCATTGACCCTTTTCTCTTCCCGTGTGTTGGACTCACATAGTGCATACCGACCAAGTCCCACCCAAAACCATTCGGTTTCTGACAATTAAAGCTTCTTTTTATATTCACCTTTTTATGCTAAAAAAAATTCCTGAACAGCTTAGAGGAACGAGATTTAAGTACCTACCTCATCGAACGGGATCATTTGATTACTCTAAAAAATCTTAATTTATTCATTGGAACAAAAATTAAAAAATTCTTGGAGTAGTTTCTAAAAATTTATATAATATTGTATATATAAATTTTTCAAGGTAAAAAAATGTATACATACGTAATTTTTTATTATCCTGCAATAAAAATAAATTTGAACAAAAATCATAGATATATACCTACATACATAACAGGTCATTCATTTCGTGGTTTCAAGTTGGTAGCGCTGGCTTGACACCTGTCAAACTCAGCTGTCATTTGAAGTGTCATAATATTAGTTGAACGTTGCCATTTACGATAATGGATCGCTTAACAATCGAACAACGCGTTAAAATTATTAAAACTTACAACAAAAGTGGTGATTCAAACGTAGCCACTTTTCGCGCATTACGCGATGATTATGGTCGCCATAATCGACCGACTACGCAAGCAATCGGTTAAATTGTGAAGAAATTTATAGAGAGTGGAAGCGTTACTGATGTCGTAAGGCTTGTGCATCATCGTAATTCACGCTCAGTCGAAAATATAATATTGCTGCTGCAAGTGCAAATGTTGCTGATGATCCGAATTTATCGATTGGCCGGCGATTGAAAATCATGACTTGGACGATATGTGGTTCCAAAAAGACGGAGCAACAAGACACGACCAATTATCGCTTTATTGCGTGAGAAGTTTCACGTTTCGGCAACGTCAGTTGGCCACCAAGATCATGCGATTTGACACCGTTAGATTTTTTTCTGTGGGGCTACGCAAAGGACCCTGTTTACGCGAATAATCTCCGAACTCTAGACGCTTAAAAAACGAACATTAGTCAAATTATCGCCGAGATACCGCCTGGAATGTGCGAAAAAGTGGTTAAAAATTACCTCAAAAGAATCGCATGCTGTTGGTCGAGGCGGCCATTTGAATTATATTTTTTTCACACTTAATGGCAAAGTCTAAACTTTATAATAAAATAAAATTTTCATCAAAATTTACCCGATTTGCCATTCCAGCATAGTTGAGGAACATTAGAAATGAAAAAAGCTTTATGTATTTATGTATGTATATTGAATGTCAAATTTAAATGTTGAGCAACTTTTCTGAACATAGGTACCAACATCATAACTTTCCTAAAAAGGGTCAAATACATGTGGTTTAAAAAATGATTGTTTTGTATTAAATTTTTGTTTCTATTAAATACGCAATTTAATAAGGTTTTTCATATATATAGTTTTATGTGACTGTGCAATGATATAATAGAAAAAATGTAGTCCGATATTCTAGCTAAATTTTAAGACCTTAATGAACGGATTATTAGAACCGAAGTTATAAGCAAGCCAAACCAAACACAATGTATCTTTACAATTATTATACCGACTACAAATTTAGGTACATATGAACATTTAGCATTTTTTTTCCGACGCGAAGCAAATTTGCCACGATTGTGGTTTTTTATTGCACAAACTCCGCCGCCGCCGGCTTTAGAATACTATATTCCTCTCGCCAATTGGTGGTTGAAAGTATTTTAATGCTTTTTTTTTTAATCAACTTCCTCGTTGAATTAAATTATTTATCCGATATTTATTTTCATGTTTTTAGTATAAAATTTTGAATGATTTTGAAAATTTTTGGCTCTAACACGCCAGTCATTTTTCCTTTAATTATATACCTTAATAATGAAAATCGGATAATTGGATCGAAAGATATAAGCATTTAAGTAAACGCAAATCGGATATTTTTCGGATTTTGCAAAAATCATCATCAAAAACATACCCATTTTTTTCCTACGAACATTTCTCCTTTTTTTCTGTCCGTTTTATCATCTTCTTCGTTTTCTGTTTCCTCAAACTATAGTAACAACAAAGCATGAACGAAATAATTTTGTTTAGTTTGTTTATTTTTTTTATTTTGTTGATTTTGTTTATTTTGTTTATTCCCCTCACGTTTCGCCCCCTTTGTCTACTAGGCGTTTCATATTTTTTTGATTTTTTTATATTGTATGCCTCCGTTTACACATTTCTAATGTTAAAAATGTATCACTGTGTGTGTTTTATTTAGTTTTACTTTCGAACCCGAAAAATGATTGACCCTTTATAACCGTTCTTGAAATATCGAATTAAAAATAAAAAGAAAGTGAACATCGAAAAACGGTTCTATAAATATGCAATATTTCGTCAAAAAAAAATATAGGACCTCGATTTAAAATTTTTTTTGGTCAGAAGAAAAATCGTCGAATTTTGAAAAACGCTTTAAATTAAATGTTTTCATCAGATATTTTGGGATAAAACTGTTCTTAAGGCTCTGATTATATTTTTATAAGAAGTCTATACACAAAAATTAAGTAGTAGCCCGTGGCGTAATAGTAAGTACGTTGAACTGCCACGCCGAAGGTCTTGGGTTCGATTCCCAGCCTATGCCACCTAAAAAACAGAAATGTTTTTCACAGGTTATCTACTGCCTCTTGCGAGGAATTGACAAATCCTCCAAAAGTATCTCTTGTCATGAAAAAGTGCCTTTCACCCTTGCCGTTCGGATTGGGCAAAAAATTGTAGGTCCCCTCTATTTCTGCCAATAACACGCACACAGGAATGGTTGAGAGTTGTAAGTCACCAGGCCCTGGTTTTATAAGAGTTGTCGCGCCGACCAATTTATTTAAATTTTTATTTTATACATAAAAATGGCATTTAGATTTTTGCCGCGAATTTTGAATTTTTTCGGGATATTTTTTTTTTAATTTCTTTTCTTTAACATTTTAACAATTTTATTCAAATTTGAAAAAAAAAAAGAATGATATACTTACATAAGCAAATAGTGCTTGCAAATACATATTTCTAAAAAAAGAAAAAAAATTTATTACTTTTGACTATTTTCGTGGATCCATGTTCTGTTATTCAATACGGGATTGCATAACACATTTAATAATTAAAACCTAACTAAATTAATATTTTAGTACAGCCATATTTGTGGAAAATTGTATATTTGTTTAAATGATTTTCTCAAAGCAAAATCATAACCATTTTTTTTTCTTTAATTTTCAGAAACAGCTATTACAAACCACACCAGTTTCACAACCCACTCATGCACTAAATATAACTGTATGCATTTGACTATTCTGCCATAACTCTCTTCCCATCAGAATAAAACTAAAAAAAAAAAAAAATATTTATATCCCAATGGAGTCATTGCATGTCATCATCATTTTAATGAAAATAGCTTCCTCATTCGAAATGGTTTCATATTTCATCTCTCAAATTTATTCGCAGCCGTTTTGAAAGGATGCATCAATCACCAATGTAATTTATTACCAATTCCTTGAGCAGATTTTTAAAATGACAAAACACACTCTCTCGCCTCCGGGTCTGAGACTCCGGGGCTCCGGAGGATTAGTGGCATATGCAATGCACGATGAAGAAGAGCATCAAGTGTGTGCACAAATGATGCTGTCAAGAGGACTTACCTGAAGTAATTTCTCTTTACACAGTGCAGCCAGGACAGGAGTAGGGAGCAGGAGTATAGCACAGCACACCGTATATGTCAGAAAAGATGAACGTCATCCTTTAACCATGCAACATTACCAGCTATACCGCACACAAGAAACAAAAAGTATACTAAAATTTGTTTCTAAAAATATATACGATACGTATGCAGGATGTACCGTAAGTTATATGAAGAAGAAACAATGAGTTTGTGTGTCTTGAGGTATATCTTATGTAACCACGACCTGACATAAAGGAAGGAATTCTGGCGCCACCAGCTTGATTTTGTGTTGGTCTCGGTCGTTGCTTCAATCCCCCCCACTTCCCACCAGTCTCCGCGCATCACACAATCCCTTTATAAAAAGTCCTGACTGGCACTGCAAAGAGGATTTACGATGTATAAGCCGTGCGAAAATTTTATCGATCTATATTCTTGAAATCAAAACATATAAATTACAAAGCAAGTAAAATGACTGGAGTTTCATGATATCCATGATAAATCCTTGCTAAAATACTACACACACTGTATGTATGTATGTATAGGGATGCCGTGACATGAACCATGATGGGGCTTTATTTACACGAAACTCACCTTTGAAAGTAAATCATTTTGAAACGAATATGCTGGCGCTGAGGTATCGCATATCTTCATCTGAAATTAAATAAAAAAGAAAAGAAGATTTTTTTCTTTTTTATGTGCGTGAGAGGAGTCCTTTTTCAAAATCGAATTCAGTGCAGTGCAACGAGACTGGAAGTAGGTATTACTAATCCAACGAAATTAATGGGTAACATTAAAAAAAAATCACGTACATATGTAGGTACCTTTACATTATATTATTTGCGATATTTTTTAAAATAAAATAATTCTTTTTGAAAACTATAAAATTTCCTTATTGATATTAAATTGTAGATACAAGGTCTACCAAGTCAAGTAAAAAGTGTTCATCAATTATAAACATTTGTGAATTAATGTCCTAATTTTTTGCCTGTCATTGCTAAAAAAAATTACGAGTAATTTAGTACAAAATTAAAATTCTCATTTTTCAGTTTTGTTTAGCTTTGCCGGCTCAGTTTTTTTTTTAATTAAATATATTTTAGGAATTTTTTTTTCTATAAAATATCTCATAACTTAAAGCCTCTACTTTTTTTCTAGTTATACTAAGATGGTTGCTTTTGTTCGATCAGGCGTATACCTACGTACTATTTTTTTATTTTTTTGTTTTTTTTTTAAATTTTTATTTTGTGAAATTTGCACCTTGCGTTTCTTGACTTATTTTTTTAGAAAATATAATTAAATAATAATAATAAAAATTAAAATCTAATTTTTTTTTATTTTTTTTTTATTTATTTTAATTTAAGAAAACTTATTTTCACAAGATTCTTAAAAAAGTTCTGAAAATAGTTTTATTTTAAATTAAAATATTCTCAAAAAAGTTGTGAAAATAAGTTTTTCTTAAATTGAAATAAATATGTGGATAGAAAATAAAAAAAATAGTTTTTTGTATTATTAAAAAAAATCTTCGTATAAAAAAAATTGTTTTTAATTTTATGTTAGATATTTAATTATATTTTCTAATATAACACACAACTTGGAGACAAAAATCCAAAAAATGCATTGACTTATTTGTATTATTTTTTTATTTTATTTTCAAAAAACTTTCTGATTCTGACTTGTGAATCGAGTTGCTAGTTTATTTATCCAACATAAAGTACAAGACCGGCTTGTACGAAAGCAAATTATTTGTTGGAAATTAATTATATTTGTCTCTTTTTTTTCTACAGAAGCATTATTTACCAAGATAATTGTCATTCAAGGGTACTTCGTGATCGTTTTCTTTTTTTGCTTTTTATGACAAATTAAAACTAACAAAGCAAAAACAATTCACTTGTGAAGAGACGTTAGTATGACCTGTTAACAGTTATAGCCCGAGAAAAATATTACAAATATTTCCAAGACCTGAAATAAATTAATTTATCACATTTTAAGATTGATATCTCTCAAGATTTCCACCGTTTTTAGAGGAGGAAGGGTAGGTTAAATTGTATGGAAACATGATTTACGAATTTAAACTTGGGATCCAATGAGACTTAAACCAGAACGATACGAAAATCTTGAAAAAAAGTGCAGGACTGGGTCTCATAAACTTCCTCTTATAAACAATCGCATTGTGGTTTTATAGTCTGAATATTTAAAACCTACTTATCCGATATTGACAAAAAAAAAGGCTGGGTGCGACCCACACTGGTAACTTCCCATTGGTGCCCGTGGCAACTGGACACCCAATGTTATTTTATTTTAAGGAAAGTCCTAATTAAAAATCTTAAAAGACCTTATCAAATGTTCAATATGCGATCAAGTGAAAATCAAAGTTGGGGCGTATTATATTTTTCAACTATTTAAGTTGTATTTTTGGCAGATGTTTCTGCTTTAAAAAAAAATATCAATTTAATTTTTTTACAAACCCCACCAATTCATAGTTACATCATTGTGTGTAAAATAAAATTCTTCGGGAGTCGATAGCTTTGTTTGTTTTCGAGATATTCGAGTCGAAAAACTTTTTTGTTTGAAAATTTGTTGATTTAAAAAAAATGTCAATTGAATAATTCTACAAACCTCATCATTATCAGTTATTGACTACGTCACTATGTGTAAAATAAAATTAACCTGAAGTCGATGGCAATTTTTGTTCTCGAAATATTCGAGACGAAACATTTTTTACAACTTTTGTTTTTAAATCGCTGTAGTAGAAAGGCTCACGAACGTACGAACGTACATACACAACACACACACATACAGACATCTTTCTAAAAATGATGGATCTGAATTCCTGGGACCTAAAAACGTCGAGAAATGTCATTCAATTCGACAAATCGGACCAATTACAATTATTTTCAATGGGAAGTTAAAAATACATAAGATACATAATATTTTATGACCCCTTTTGTTTGTATGGAACTTACTGTTCATCGTTCAAACAGAAAATTAGATAGATAGATAGATTGATTTATTATTTGTTATTCTTGCATATGTTACAAAATAAAAAAGAAAATTATTAAAAAATAAATACAATTAGCAATGAATTTATAAAACAACTTCTGAAATTATTTTGATGCGACGCAATGTATAGGTTCCGCAAAATTAATCCCCAGGAAATAAGTCCCCAAATAAAGCCACAAAACTATGCATACAAAACAATTACAACGAAAATTCTCAAACTTTGGGGTTTCATTCCATTTTTTGGAGCCTAATTTCATTTGTTTTTTAGTGCCCTATTTCATAATTAAATAAATGTCTGGTAAAATATAACCTCAACATTAATTTTGGCGTTTAATTTCATTTTAATTTGAAAATTATTTTAGGCCTTAATTAATTTTGCTTAAAAATTCATTGTCATTCTTAAAATGAATTATTAAAATCTGCTAATGAAGGACTCACAGCTTGCTAATTATCGCTTATTCAATGCTTCAATGTAAAGATCGTGTTAAAAATTATCAGAAAGTAACAAAATAGCTGGAAAAAATCACCCTATTTTCTTGGTCTTGTAGGCATACAAAACTTGTGTTGAATGCGGGGAGTAAGGTATTATTTCATTTTCAAAAATAAACTTTAATATGAAAAAAAAAAAAAAAATTGGAATATTATTTCATTTTTGAAAAAAAAAAATTATAATAAAATTGATGTCTTATTTCATTTATGTTTGGACTTTTTTTTTCATTTAGCATGGGAAAATTTTTCTCCAACTTTGGGCCGTCATTATTTAATTTCAAGAAATTTAAAGTCTTATTTAATGGCGCCTATTTTCGCGAACCCTCATGTACACAGTAACACTATTTGGTTTCTTTAAAAAATCTTAATTTATAAGAAAAAAAAAATTACAAATCGATGGAGTGGATTAAAAAAAATTGTGGTATATATAATTTTGTAAACATTTTTAAGAAAAATAATTGGTAGGTAAGGTACCCCTGTTTTTTTCTATTATTTTTTAATGCGGAGTTAAAAAATTAATTTAAAAAAGCTAATGAAAAGTCATGGTAGCAAACGCTTTATTATATTTAGTTAATGTTATTTATTTATGTTTTAAATAATAATAAAAATAAAAAAAAAATATACCCACTTTTGAAATATCGAATTTTAAAAATATAATTAAGATTTATTTTTAAATACAAAATTTTTATTTTTAAAAGTATTGATATGCAATTTTTTTTTTTTAAACTTATTAGAAGCTCATGTGTAAAAAATTAAAATTAATTTTTGAAAAAATATCGAGAAGTAGAAAATAAAAAAAATGGTTCTATAGAGATACCTAAGGGTGATTATGTAATTTTTTTTTCCAATAATTTGGTAGTTCGCACTTATTTTATTTCAGAATTTTTTTTTTTTTTTTTATAAGAATCGAAGTTTTGTTTTTGGGAAAAATACGATTTTTTTTGGTACCGTTATTTTTGATTAAAAGAATAATTATTGTTTAATATCTGATAAATAATGTCAAAAACAGCTGAGTGTTAAATTTGGTCGATTTCGAAATATTAATTTAAAAAAAAAAAAAAAATTTTAATTCCAAAAACAAAAAGAATTATAAAAAACAAAATCGAAATAGGAAAATAAAGAGTTCTATGACAGGTACCATTTATACACATTTTTCTGAATTTTATTTTACAGAAAGGTTTTTAAAATTACTAAAAATAAAAAAAAATTGGAAAATATGATTTTCTTTAATTGCTATAAACAAATTCATGTTATTGTTGGTCCTAAAAAAATTAAAAAAAAAACAACATGTATGTGCGATGCGAGTAATAAAGTTCAATTAATCAAAATAATAATCAGAATTATCTAAAATATTCCTTATTTTTAATTTGTTTTTGTATATCATTTTTATTTAGAGCTTTTTCTGAAAAAAAAAATATTGAAAAAAATTCAAATCTGTTGTTTATCTCCTTGTATTATTGTAGTCATTGATATCATCAATCTGCTGTGAATAGAGTTAAAAAGTTACTTCACCACCAAGTTCAACTCATTTCAAAACTTAGTTAATATACTACACTTCTCCATTTTCATCTTTTTCTCCATTTCCATCTCTATTTTTATCTCCATCAACTATATAAAAGATTAGGTATCTCCTGAGGATGATATGGGTGAAAAATTCGTTGCAAAATTAAAAGTTTCTCTTCCTGCCACTATATATAATTTAATCTCGTGCATCATATAAGTTCAACTAAGTTTTAAGACTTATTATTACAAAGAGCATTTCTCTATACATGATATCTGTCATAAAAGACTCGACGTAAATTCCATTAAAAAGTTTGCCCCTCTACATATATGTAGGTTATTTTTCAAAACACTCAACTCCACATTCCCAAATGTCCTGTAAAACACATGTGTATTAGAAAAGATTAAGTCTTAGCTTTAGCATGTACATATATAGGTATACAGTTATATGTTGGTTTAGTGTGGCACATACATATATAGGTACATACATATATTGAGGATAGCTTTGTCTTAAAAACATGTTAAATAACGTCAAAATTATAAGACTCTCAAAAGGCGTTTGCATATAAACAACTTCATCTGGTTGGTATTAAAAATTCTTTCCCGTTCTTGGTACGTATACATATATACATAATATGTGCATATAAGTACAATGAGTCTTAGCACCTTGGCAAGTCTTAAGCCTTAGACAAACATCCTTCACGAAATATATAGACGTTATATTCTCTCTTTGCTTAGTTAAATATGCAACCAACCAGGTGCTGCTACATCACCAGCTTCCTTCATCTTCCACCATACCATCTCCATCTCCATATAAAGAGTAGCAGCAATCTTCTACTTGAGCAAAAGGCAATTGCCTTTTAACGACATTGTTATGCTAAGCTAAGGCATATTCTAATTCACTGTTCTCTTAGGAGTCAGAAAAAGTGGCACGAATATCTGAGAGACTACATGCATACATACATATTAATTTATATAGTTTATTATGTAGTTCCATATTATAGCAAAATACCTACATCCTTGCCACCAAAAAAATTAACAATTCAAATTTTAATTACGGAACCGAAACTTCTATAATATGGTAAGTTCATTTTGCATCTTCTTATACGGCACCGGCAAAATGAAGACTATAATATGTGTGTGTGTGAGTGTGTGTATGTTGACTATTTGGGTTTTATAGAAAATGCAACTTTTCCAGGATTTGCACTTTTGGTTAAGAAATAGGACGACCAACCTACAACGGCAACTATAATAAGCGACACGACACGTCAACTTTGAATGCACACTCATTAAAAGATTAGTACGCTCTTAATTATGCAATGTACATAAATACACAACAATTAGCCGTTCAAATGCATAAAAGAATCAACAACTTTATAAAATAATTAAATTAACATAAATAGTGTGGCAGTAACAGAAATGTACATTATATGTTGTTTAGAAACAACTTATGTGTATAGCTATGTATAACGGAGCCCTTATTACTTGTATATGAGTGCCTTTGATTAGAAGTCAGTGATGTTATACTTTGAGTACATATACTAATTAATTAGACCTTAAGTTAGTTCAACTGAAAAGTGCGGTCATTTTCTGTATAATATACAACTCGGTTATACTCGTATTAAGGGGTGGCCATCTTAACTGTTTTAACCGAAAAACTTCAGTTTTCAAAAGGAAGTTTATAATCTTATTATCCAAAAAGATAGGATTTTTTTTTTTCTTAAATTTTATTTTTTGAAAATAGATAGAAATATTATTTGTTACTTCGAACAAATCTTTTCGCAAGATAATAGGTGTATTTATGTACGTGTATTTCATGTTAAATGCAACAAAAAAAAAAACTATTAATTATATCTTCTTTATTTGCAAAGCTAATTATAATGCATTTAAAAAATTTAAAAAAAAAAATTGGTCGGCTTGGCGCGATATAGCTCGTACAGAACCAGGGCCTAGTGACTTACAACTCTCAATCATTCTTGTAAGCGTGTTATTGGCAGGAATAGAGGGAACCTACAATTTTCTGCCAAATTCGAACGGCTAGAGTGAGAAGCCCTTTTTCATGACAAGAGTTATTCTTGGAGGATTTGTCAATTCCTCGCAAGCGGCAGTAACCCGTGAAAAACATTTCTGTTTTTTTTTTTAGGTGGTATAGGCTGGGAATCGAACCCAAGACCTTCGGCGTAACAGTCCGACGTACTAATCATTACGCCACGGGCTACAACGATGGATTTAAGCAGATTTAAAAACAGAATTGTATTTATTATAATATTATAATATTTTATATGGAGAAAATAGTTATTTCTCAGCTTTAATATGGTTAGTTGTCGAGATATAAAAAAAAATTGACGAAAAAAATTGGTTATAAAATTTGGTACACTTAATAATCTAATCAACTAAAAATCTAATGTCACTTAGTTAATTAATTATATTTGTAATAAATTACGTGTAATAGAACTCATTTCGAAGAATATTTTCTTTTTCAACTTTTTATAATGAGAATTACAATATTTAGGTAAGAATATGGTACAAAATTTCAAAATTAAAAAAAAAATAATCATTGTCCAAGTTAGGAATTTTGTTATTTTTTTTTTAAATGTCTTACAATTTGTTCTTAAATTGTTAACTTTCATATATCTAAAAGCTATTCCAATGCAAATTTGTCCCAAATTTAGAAAAAAAAATATTCTTAAAGGATTAGAAATTAAATTTGTAATATTGCTTTGATATTTTTTAATAAAAAAATATTTTTAATCCAAATCTGATAAAAATTCGACAAATTGGAAGTTCGAGGAATCCCAATCAAAAATTTAAGGTCAACAACTCAAAAATTTATCTAGAGGTGTGTTCATTTACTTTGAAAATCTGTGATTTTCTGCCCAAAACTACACAAAAATCTGTCAAAGTTCATATAAAAAAAATAAAATATGTAGTTTTGGACAGAAAATCACAGAATTTCCGAATTAAAAAACACACATTAAAAATATTAGTTTTGAATTTGATGTCAGATTAAAAATTCTGACAGTTGTTTTACAATAACACAAAGTTAAAATTTAACATTTTGGAAACTATTAACTAACTAAATTCAGTGTATACAAAATTACTAAGTTATGTCAGAAAGTTCCATTTGTTAAAAAATATTAATAATGGTATTTTTTCTGTTTCCTTACAACTGTCAGAATTTTCTATCTGATGTCAAATTAAAATACAGTAATTTTATTTTTTAAACTATTTAAGATTATTTAATTTTTTTTTTTATCTAAAATTTGTTTGGGAAATTTCAAACGTGAAAACTGTCATATTTCTATAAAATTTGGTAAGATGTCTTCCACTAATCATTTTTAATAAAAATATTAATAAAATATAAAAAATTAATATTAATATAAAAATATGAACCTAATCGCACAAATAATGAAGTCTATTTGTTTTTATATTCTTTAACATTTTGGACTTGCTTTTTTAATTATATAATTAATATATCAAATATTGGAATCACTTATAAATATTATGAAAGCATAATATTCAAGCAAATATTTTAAATTTTACTTAATTTCTGACTTTGAGAATTCTATTTTTTTAATTTTAAATCATATTCTGACTTTATTCTGACCTAAGATCCCATTTTGATTAGGAAATAACAGGCAATAGTATCAGTATCCTAATCCAAATCCTTAAAAAAATATACTAAAATTCATAAATCTTTGTCAAAAATTGAAATGCATAATGATTTTTGGCTCAGAAATTAATTAAGAATAAGAATTAATATTTTTTAGATTTTTTTTTTTAAATAATTGAAATTTATATCGAAAAATTTTAAGAAAATGTTTACACATAAAAATTAAAAATTGAAAATTCAACATTTGATAAATAAATCCACCATTAATCAGGATAAAATTTGGTAGAAAAATTGTATATTTGTGTGCAAAGATAAGAAAAAAAAAAAACTACATAAATATAGCGAATTAAGTTCGTTGATTTTTCTTGCATTTGTTTTTTTTTTTTCAAAAAGACACACATTTTTAAAGTAATATTTTGTTTGTCTTTTTAATATATTTCAAAATCAAAATGTTTATAAATATTTTATTTTATTTTTCAATTTGTTAAGTATGACAGTGTGTTAATATTCGATACTTAAATTTGACAGATAAAATTTATAAAAAAGCAATACAGTAGACGCTCGATATAGTGAATCTCAGTAGACTTAGCTGTCCAATATAATGAACACACAAAATTGTATATAGGCTACTCTAAATAGTGAACAAAATATATCTCGATATAGTGCGACACACACTTAAAAAAAAAGAAGAAGATAATCCACTTGAGCCAGTATAACACAAGTTGATGTTGTATTTTTAACTTTTGACATATTCTAATTGTGAAAACAATTTTTTTTCGAAAAAGATTGTAATTATTTGCAAGAAAAAGCTGTGCAAATCAGTTTAAAGTTGAAAACGAAACAAACAAAAATGTTTTTTTATATTTAATACTTTTAATTAAAACAATAACTAATGTTATGAAGTGTTTCTATTTTAATTGTATTTTTTTTAATGTTACGAAATAATTGTTTGTTTTACCCAATTAAAATTGTTTTAAGCTTAAATAAATACAAAAAATATTCTTTTCGTATCGAAATTACATTGGGAAGCCTCTATAGCTTCTCTCTCTCGAAATAGTGAACAATCTCGAAATAGTGAATAGGCCTGGTTTTAATTACTTCACTATATCGAGCTTCTACTGTATTGATAAGAATACGAATTAAATAACGGATTTACTTAAGTAGTCAAATTTTATTTATTTATTTATTTATGAAATTTATGAATTTGAGCAAGGGAATGTAAAAAATGTTGGCCCAAAAGACTATGCCAAAATTAAAAATTCGCACAGGGTGAAGATTAATTTTTCGTTTTCCCACCCCAAGTTGATTTTATTTTCAAGGAAATATTACCAATAACAAATTTAAGGTGCAAAGAATGATTGTTTCAATTTCCATTATCATTACTACTGTTTCGACGGCACTGTCACAAAATGGAGTGCAGCTTATCGACAGCTCTGCAGCTTGTGCATTTGTTTACCTATCTATTATTTTTGAAGTATAAAAGTTTTAGAAGAAAGATCTACCGGAATCGAGCGTATGAGAAGCTTCACTTCATTACTGACACACACATTTTTGGCAATTGAATTTAAATTAAATGCTTTATTCGAGTTAAGAATGTGACCAATAGATTTATAACATTTTTAAAATTTCGAATTCAGTTTTTATAACTTTGCTTACTTTTATTTCATAGAAGGGGTAAAGCTTTTTCTACTGTTTCATTATTTTCCCATCAGGAATATGGTCACCTTTCTGGCTAAATAATTAGGTGTCTTTGCTTTGGATTATATTGTTTGTTATACATATAAATAAATTGTTGATTACTTTCAACAGAAACCGGAAGTAATATGCTATTAAACTGAGCTCTGTATATTCATGATCCTTTGACGAGGGAGCATATTGTATTATAATACTTTGAATGCAATTAACTCTTGATGAATTTAATAATCACTACCTTACCTAAATACATATAAACCGACCAACTGACCAACCGACCGTACATTTCACCACTCAATACACCTACTATAATATGTGTACCAACGCATCATCTGTGCGTGGGGGTGTGTGGTTAATTATTATGACTTGATGTTCGTTGAATTTAATTAAACATAGAAACAATAGTTATATTATATCTATAAATAAGCGGATGTGGATTTGTGGGGCTTTAGCTTTACTAATTATTGGTTGATTTTGATTAAGGAAGACACAATGTTAATATGATTCAAACGTGTCTCAATGTTTGTGGGATTTTTAATTAACGGCACTTCCTATTTATTCAGTTTCTATTGTAGATTTGTTGTATTTCTTTTAACAAAAAAAAAAAAAGCTGTGCTGCAACGAGAGGGATTTGTGCTGTCATGTGCCATATTAAAAGAAAAATCACACTAAGGATATGGCTTTTAGAGGGAAACCATTTTTTAACGTGAAGTAAGCGACGAGACGTCGCCGTTTTAATTTGTCCTAAAGGAATAAAATGCACCACTGAGTCCCACGAACTTGCTCATAGATTATGTGCGATCAAACTGTAGTTTTAAAGTCTAAATAGTTTAGATCTATTTTCATCTGATTTTATGGGAGCCTATATTTTATGTCATTTGCTAAAAACCTAGTTAAGTTTAAGGTAGTATTATGTAAGTACAAAAATATGACCAATATAGCACGGTATTGCACATAGAACTTATACCTAAGGCTGAAAGATTGTTATAAAATAAATATAATTAGAAATAAATTAATTAAACAACTTCTGAAAATGTTCTAACTATACATATAATGTACACCGTCTGAATTCTAACAAAAATCTAAATTTATGAGAAAAAATGTTAAAAAATCGTTAAAGCGGTTTTAAAAAAAAATAATTATTTATATATAAAATTTAGAAAACATTCTGAAGAAAAAAAATTGGTACGCGATTTCTTAGTATTTATTAATGCAAAGTTTAAAAAGAAATGAAAAAAAAAACATCTATCCATTTCCGAATTATTGAATTTTCAAAAAAATAATTTTAAATTTTTTTTTTAATCCAGAATTTGTTTTTTAAAAAAAATTCATATGCAATATTATTCATAGTTATTAAAAGCTCTTGTATACAAAATTTCAGTAAAATTGGTGCAACATATAATAAAATAGACGTAGGTAAACTACAAAAAAATGGTTTTATGAGAGATAACATTTTTAATCCATAGGTAATTTTTTTTTTTTAAATATTTTAGATCGTACTAATATTAGCTCTCATGCTAATTTTAATCAAAATTGTATGAACCGTTTTTGAGGCAAGTGGATTTTCTTTTCCGGTATTTAAACATTTGAATGGGAGGAAGGTACCATTATTTTTGGCCATAAAGAAAATTTGTGTGTAAAATTTCCTAGATAAGTTTTAAACACCGCTAAATGCCAAATTTGATAAAAATCAACCCATTCGTGTTCGAATTATTATTGTTTCTAAAAAAACAATTTTAAAAATTTTATATATGTACTTATATAAAACTTTTTTAAAGATTTTCTATGAAAAAATTCGTCAACATCAGTTGAGCTCTATTTGAGAAAATCGAAAATAAAAAAAAATGATTCTATGGGAGGTACCATTTATTACCATTTTTCTCGAAATTTTTTTATTAAATGTTAGCCTTTTTGTAAAAAAAAAAAAAAACAATTGCTTATTTTTTGTTTTAAGTTGTGGACACGTTTTCGAGAAAAATAAGAGTTTCTTAATTTACTTAAAAAAATGTGTATCTACCACAGCTACCGTTATTTTTGGTCTTAAAAAAACGTGTTGGGGAAATGTCCATACTTTTAGACTGCAACCGAAAGGACCGCACAGACTAAAAAAATTGCGAAACCCACTTTTTTCAACTTCGCTATCATTGTAATGTCAATTTATAAAATCTCAATTTTTTTTACGAATCCATAATTTGCCATAAAATAGTAGTACCTACATATCGTCGCTATTAAAGAAAACTGGCATAACTCAAAAAACTTAAATCTTCAGAAATCTGATTTAAAGTTTTTTTTACTAAGCCAATTTCACACAAAATTAATTTTTTAATAATCCGTTTCTCGGGATTCTGAAGGGTTCGAGTTATGCCGACTTTACAGAAATAATAGATTTTTTTTTTTGTAGCCGATTGGCATCATTAATTAAAAAATCGAGTTTTTTGAGTTATGCCAGTTTTCTTGAATAGCGACGATATGTATGTATATATCGTAAGTAAAAATGGTCTTGTAATGTGGTCAATTTATACATGCGCTGTAAAAATTCAAACAAAATTTACAAATTTTCAAATCTTGCGGAAATTACAAATTTTTACAAATTTAGAAAAAAAAAACAATTCTGCTGTTTCGTGTTCAGATTGTGCTGCCAAGCGGAGAAGTAATCAAAAAAAATTCTCCTTTTGCGAAATGATGAAGTAAGCATCGTCATTCTTGATTTTTTTTCAATGCTTCCCGAAATTTATTTTCGGTCGTAATAGTTACAAATATAAGAATTTTTTTGTATTTCTTTAGCACATTACTGTATAAAAAATTTTTAAAAACCAAAAATTTGCAAAATTTATTTTTGTCAATAAAGTTGAAAATATGCAATTTGTTTTTTTTTTTTTTTTAATTTCTCTGAGAGGAAAACGTATGAGGGGTCTCTATAGCCCTCTTTCTAGAAGTGAGGAGAAATTTTTTTTACGAAACATAACTTAAATTGTAAAATAATTAATAATTAATTCTGAATTCCAATACGTAGGTAATAATAAATACAAAAAACAACATTCTGCAAAAAAAATTTATTTCGAAGCTGCACTTTAGAAGTTCGAGGTTTTAAAGTTTTCGCTTTTTATTGACTCGACATTTTATAAAAATTCATAAAAAACAAAAATATGATACCCACCGTGAATATTAAGAAGAAATTCAAGTAGGTATCATTTTATGTTTTAAATTCAACAAGCGTTAAATCATTTCATATGCGAAATATTGAATTTGTCACCTTTTTAACATTTTATGAGAAGTTTCAAATTTCTTCATCAAATATACATTTAAGGTGCTTTCAACCCTCTCTTCACACCAAATTGAATTTGAAATTGACATCATCCCTGTGTGTATATTCAAGTATTTTCCTTTTCAATATGGTTTGTAACCCATAACAATCATCAAGTCGTTATAAATAACTATACTATACCTGTACGAGTCATACCTACCAACTTAAAAAAAAAAAAAAAACATTCACTGTGAATTTTACATTTTTTTTATACATCATCGGCGACGCCGTGAATTTGAATCCGCAAAGCACCTAAAAGTTCAATATACTCGTAAATCATATCGTGTCGTGTTACCTTCCTTCCGGTAAAAGAACAGCCATGATGACGTACATATATGAGGCCGAGGGGTTGATGACAAACATCAGGCACCTTTTTGAACTGGCAATGGGGTTAACCTCAACAGATCAAGAGTTTAAAATTTATTTTATAACAGGGGAACATTATTTTTTATTTCTTTAATGGTCTTGAGGTTTACACAATATGTAGGTAGAATATACCTATTTCTGTTTATGGCTTTTGACGGCATAACTGTTAATTAAGTTTTTAATCTCTTTCTCGTGCCTCACCAGACAGAAATAAATTTATGGATATTGAAAATGAAATGGAAATGGAAAGAACCTTAACCTTTTATAGTGGATAATGCGGTTGTAATTATTTTTGTTACCTTTGATATTGCAAATAAGAAAAGCAACGAAAATATGTAAAATTCAATTAAAACAGAATTAATAATTATCATGACCAGACCAAGCAAATTACAGTAGTTTTTGCGTTTTTTTGGTGCTTTTAATGAGCTTAAGTTGAAAGAAGAATAATAAATAAAAATTATTTTGGTAGGTACCATGTCAAATTCCTCAAAATAAAAAAAATAAATAAAATGTCAATCCGCTCAAAAGAAATCTTTTCTATCATGAGATTTTTTTGCAAGATATTTTTCTTGCATGATCGATTTCTCACTGACATTTTTCTCGCGTAATATATTTGTCGCAAGAAATTTTTCTTGTATGATTTATTTTCGCAAGATTAATTTCGCGCATGAAATTTTTCGGACGATATATTTCTCGCATGACATTTTTCTCCCATGGGATTTTTCTCGCCTGATATATTTTTTGCATAATATTTTTCCGCCGTGTATGAAATTTGTCTCGCTTGATTTATTTATCCTCGCATGATATTTTTCTCGGATGATGTTTTTCTCGCCTAATAACGGGTGATTTTTTAGCTGGTTTGGTTTTGGCAACACTGGTTTTGACAGCTGACGTGTGTTTAGTACATTGTGTCACTGTCAAACAGCTTCAGTTTGGTTTGCAATTTAACCATGGATCGTCTTACAAATGAACAACGCTTGCAAATTATTGAATTTTACTATCAAAATTCGTGCTCGGTTCGAAATGTTCATCGCGCGCTGCTTCCATTTTATGGTCGGATCATTTTTGGTTGAATGGGTACGTAAATAAGCAAAATTGCCGCATTTGGAGTGAAGATCAGCCAGAAGCATTGCAACAGCTACCAATGCATCCCGAAAAAGCCACTGTTTGGTGCGGTTTATGGGCCGGCGGCATTATTGGGCCATATTTCTTCAAAGATGATGCGAATCGCAGCGTTACTGTCAATGGTGAACGCTACCGAGCGATGATAACAAACTTTTTTTTGCCCGAAATGGAAGTTCTTGACTTGCATGATATGTGGTTTCAACAAGACGGTGCCACATGCCACACAGCACGCGAAACAATGGCGCAATTGCGAGGCGAGTTTGGTGAACAGTTAATTTCACGTTTCGGGCCGGTCAATTGGCCGCCTAGATCGTGCGATTTGACACCATTAGATTATCTTTTGTGGGGGTATGTCAAGGCTAATGTCTATAGGGACAAGCCCGCTTCGATTGACGCACTGGAAGCCAACATCCATGCATTCATTCGTGAGATACCGGCCGATATGTGTGAAAGAGTATGCCAAAATTGGACTCAGCGGATGGGCTACCTGAGACGCAGCCGCGGTCAACATTTGCATGAAATTATCTTTAAACATTAAATTGCAAGGTTCAAACTATCGATTCAAATAAATATTTCATTCATTTTTTCGAATTTTTTGTGTTTTTTTTTTTTTAAAGTTCTAAACCTCTTAAAAAATCACCCATTATAATTATCGCGTGATATTTTTTCTCGCCTGATATATTTCTCCCATGATATGTTTCTCTCATAATATGTTTTTCGCATGATATTTTTGGCATGACATATTTTCACGTATGATATATTTCTCGCATGACATATTTTTTTTGCTTGACATTTTTCTCGCATGGTATTTTTTCTGTCCTGATTTATTTCTCGCATAATAATCAGGAATAATGATAAAATCCTCGCATGATATTTTTCTCGCTTGATACATTTTTCGCCTGATATATTTCTCCCAACTTTTTTTTACTCGCCTGATTGATTTCTAGCACGATATTTTTCTCCATTGATATATGTAATTCTCACATAATATTTTTCTCTACTGATTTATTTCTCGCATGATATTTTGCTCGCCTAATATATTTCTCACATGTCATATTTCTCTCATGATATATTTCTCCCATGATATATTTCTCGCTTAATACATTTCTCGCACGATATATTTCTCACACGATATATTTCTCGCACGATATATTTCTCGCATGAAATTTTTCGCATGATATTTTCTAGTGTGATATATTTTTCGCTTGACATATTTCTCGCATGTAATTTGTCTTTCATATTATGTTTTGAATAAGAAGATAGATCACGCAGAAAGAATGGTAAACAATTAAATCTCTCACCTATTGAATCTTTTAAGCCATTTCTATGAAGACACAAGAGGATCACCACATCAAAGGTGGGCCTGACTGAGGTAGGTATTTATTAAATTATTGACTAAATTAAGACAAGATAGTAAGTTCAAAATTGTGAGATGGAATAATACTGAATCTGACATATTTAAGAGCACTCAAATAATTTCGAGAATATTCAAAATTAAACAAAAATTACACATACCTCTCTGTTTATTGAAAATTGATAACGGGGACATTCTTAGCAACAAAGACTTACGGTAGCTACCAAATTATTTTGAAAAGAAGAAGACGAATCGATTTGAGTTGCCCACTTTCTCTTTACAAATGTTACTCTCTCCCAAAGTCCTGAATATTAAAATTATAGTTATTTGTTAAAAAAAAAGACGTAAAAAGTCTTCAATGTCTCCAAATGGCCTATGGTTCATCGATTAGGGAGAAACTTTCCTTAGATTCATGTTTTACCACTATAATTGACCTTGCAAACTAAGCTTAATGTGTCAACCCTCAAACCTAACCTAACCTTTCCTCAACTTCAACTGACTTTTGTTTATTTGAGTTAACAAAACAAATTAACCGAAAACTAAATACATGACTCTTGTGACTGTTGTGTTATGGAGAGAAGAACTTTATGGCAATTTTTTGCTATGCGGTTCGTAATTCTTTGGTAGAAAATAATCCTTCGGTTAAAATATGACTTTTGCAGATACCATCACGTCCAGACAGTAATTATCTTCTATAGTACATAATTTCCAAAAGTAGGAGTGTTCGTTATTTGTTGGAATATTCAAGAAAACTGACCTAATTTTTTTTGGCAGACATAGCAACCTCTTCTTGAGTTCGCACTTATGTATTTTTAATTTTTTTTTTTTAAATAAAAAAAATTTAAAAGTTCACCCTGGTTATCATTGTTACTTTTAAGACCGCTCATTGAACCTTATTTGCATTTCGTGGACTGTGGTCGGAAAGTTTTCGAATTCTCAAAATACTACACAAATGAACCATAATTTTTAACCCTTACAGTGGAGCTTTCTTCAATTGACAGCGAGTAACAAGGTTAAGAAAAACGTTGCCTTATATGTACATTGTAATAATCAGTAGTGTTGGTCATTATAAATGGAGACTGGGAAATGAGAAGAAACTGCAAAGGTTTTTTTTTTTTTTTTTTAACACGTTAACTCTAAATGACATTATGGTAATTTAAGACTCAATCGTGTTAGCACTATAGGTATGTATATACCTCCTCTTGCCATCGAATAGCTTTAAAATACTCCTATCGTAGCAGATTGTGGTTATAATGCTGGTGTCTTGAATTGAAAATACTGTGGAATTTTTTTGACTTTTTACTTTAAAACTGCTTTTTCTTCTTTTTTTTTAAGGAACATAGACTTTTGGCAAGCGTACAACTTGAACTGAATTACGTGAGCAGAAATTCATTTTGGTTATGGTCACGTTTTAGGAATATTTTATCCATTCGAATTGGCTGCAGATTGTTGAAAGTATTTTTGTTGTTTTTTTGTTTTGTTTGATGTTGTTTTGTTTATGCAGAAATGAAATTTAAATTTTTTATTTACAACGTTGAGTGTGAAATTTTCGGAGGAAAAGTCATTCGAAAAGTTGTTTTTATTTTTCACGGGCAATGAGTTCTATTTTATATTTAGTAGGTTAAAGGTAGGAAAAGTACTTTACAGTTAAAAATGAAAAAAAGGAAAGGACAAAATAAAAAAGTTGAGAATTGTAAACCAATCAATTTTAATTTAAATTAGAAGGTGTGTTTTCACGCGAACGTAATTCTATGAATATTTTAATATTATTTATCAGGTGAGAAAAATATCCTTCGGGAAAATGTTATGCACCAAGAAAAAATTATTCAGTAAAGTCCTTTTATCATCGAAATGAATATCAGTAGAAAAATGTTTCTATTCAAATTCTTTCATATCAAATAAATAAAATGAATTTGGTGGCGCGACTAGTGGCCTAGTGGCTTCTTGTGTCTGACAGGAATGGAATGTCTTCTTCAATATCAGCTCTCGACATAGTTTTCTGGCACTGCATTGATTGATTCCTTTGATGTTTAACCTTTCAACCTAGTAGGAGCTCCTAGCTCCTAGCTCCTAGCTCCTAGCTCCTAGCTCCTAGCTCCTAGCTCCTAGCTCCTAGCTCCTAGCTCCTAGCTCCTAGCTCCTAGCTCCTAGCTCCTAGCTCCTAGCTCCTAGCTCCTAGCTCCTAGCTCCTAGCTCCTAGCTCCTAGCTCCTAGCTCCTAGCTCCTAGCTCCTAGCTCCTAGCTCCTAGCTCCTAGCTCCTAGCTCCTAGCTCCTAGCTCCTAGCTCCTAGCTCCTAGCTCCTAGCTCCTAGCTCCTAGCTCCTAGCTCCTAGCTCCTAGCTCCTAGCTCCTAGCTCCTAGCTCCTAGCTCCTAGCTCCTAGCTCCTAGCTCCTAGCTCCTAGCTCCTAGCTCCTAGCTCCTAGCTCCTAGCTCCTAGCTCCTAGCTCCTAGCTCCTAGCTCCTAGCTCCTAGCTCCTAGCTCCTAGCTCCTAGCTCCTAGCTCCTAGCTCCTAGCTCCTAGCTCCTAGCTCCTAGCTCCTAGCTCCTAGCTCCTAGCTCCTAGCTCCTAGCTCCTAGCTCCTAGCTCCTAGCTCCTAGCTCCTAGCTCCTAGCTCCTAGCTCCTAGCTCCTAGCTCCTAGCTCCTAGCTCCTAGCTCCTAGCTCCTAGCTCCTAGCTCCTAGCTCCTAGCTCCTAGCTCCTAGCTCCTAGCTCCTAGCTCCTAGCTCCTAGCTCCTAGCTCCTAGCTCCTAGCTCCTAGCTCCTAGCTCCTAGCTCCTAGCTCCTAGCTCCTAGCTCCTAGCTCCTAGCTCCTAGCTCCTAGCTCCTAGCTCCTAGCTCCTAGCTCCTAGCTCCTAGCTCCTAGCTCCTAGCTCCTAGCTCCTAGCTCCTAGCTCCTAGCTCCTAGCTCCTAGCTCCTAGCTCCTAGCTCCTAGCTCCTAGCTCCTAGCTCCTAGCTCCTAGCTCCTAGCTCCTAGCTCCTAGCTCCTAGCTCCTAGCTCCTAGCTCCTAGCTTCTAGCTCCTAGCTCCTAGCTCCTAGCTCCTAGCTCCTAGCTCCTAGCTCCTAGCTCCTAGCTCCTAGCTCCTAGCTCTACAAATTTTCCTAAAATTAACACACTCCCGGACTAAATTAAGTTAAACGCCCTATTTAACCAAAAATCCCAATAGGATACCTGCTTAATTTTACCAAGCCGATAATGTTATATGTATATACGTATTTAAAATACCCCATTTTTTTGTTTAAATATAATTCGCACTCCTATAGGAAATTTGTCCTTTCCGAAAATAATAGCCTTTCTCTCAGCATTATTTTCAGTCACCAGAGAAAATTCAAACGTGAAAATCAAATTATCACCAAATTCAATCACATTAGTGCTGCGCCTCTCCCCCGAGCTCTCAAAATCAACCAACAGCATCATGACTTTGTATGTATGTATGTGTGTATGTATGTGTGTGTGGGAGTGTGTGAATTTGTTCCCAATGCACACTGATGTTATGCTTGATTTAATCGGTTCATTTCCATTCAGTGAATGCAAATACTCTCGTATATGTAGTTCTCCCAGTTGGATGATGACCAACAAGAACAACTGAAATGCCATACCTATACGTAGTTCCAATAGTATATAACCTAGAAAAAGGACCAATACCCGTCCGCTTTCATTCCATCGTCCAAGTCCAATCTCAAACAATGTCCCTGTCGACTTTTGTGTGTCGGTGCTCCTCGCATACAAAATCAAAATCGAAATGCAGTCACTTTTGATTACAACACCTTTCCGCACAGAACGTGATCCAATTACAAATAAAATGAGCTTCCGCGAATAATACTAAAAAGAAATCTCTTCGCACCCATCAGCTCCCAGCACCCGCACATCTCATCAGGAAACCGGACTCACTGGGCACAAATTGAACCCAATCTTCCAAAGGCGGGGAGGGAGAGTGAGTTGACTGGTCGGATTAATGTATACATACATACAAATATATAATTTGAAAATGCAAATGCGATATCACATTCAATCTACTTAACCTACAAAGAACGAAAACCTTTACAAACTTTGGTGTCAAAGCATGTTTGCGTAAGTAGTTCGCCTAGTTTAATCGACCATTTTTTTTTATTTACAAAATATACCAACTAACGCAGGCAAATTGGCAAAGCTCTCCTGCTTTTGCATTAAGTCCTTGTGCGGCAGCAGCGGCGGCGGTGGTGGCGGCAATCACAAAGGCTACTATTTAGTGAATGGAAAACTTTTTCCCAAAGGGGTCTTTCTGATCATTCTTACTGAATTATAAAAAAAAAAAATGAAAATAAAAAAATATCGACATTCACTTTTGATCCTTGAAGAGCCTAAAGCCCCGCGCCAACGATGACAACGCCACAGAGGATATGCGGCATTGGTAGGCACTTAAGTAAAGAGTATTGTCGTCAATGACTTCGATGATGGTTTCGAGAGCACAGGCACCATTTTTATGCGCTCTCGCTCTTCAGTCAAGTTCTTTTGGTGCACATTTTGCTGGCGTTTTTAATGTTGGAATCGGTGGCGGCGAGGCGAGGCTGTAGTCGGTACTCAAGGATATCAAAAATAAAGGAAATGTTGTAAATATATCAATGAAAAAAGGTTAATAGCAGTCTTTTATGTTGTTCTTGGAATAAAGGACTTTGAGGATTTATAAGAAAGAATATTTAAATTGTTTGCGGAAAATAAGCCAAAGAACTAAGCAGCGTAGTGTTGGTAGGTAGGTATGGTACTTGTTGAAGGATGCAAAAAAAAATGTTGACAAAAAGTATAGACGGGTTTTTAGCAAAAAAAAAAAAAAAAATAAAGAATTGCAAAAGAGCAAAAAGTGTCAAAAGTAAATAATTTTTGTTTATTTCTTAGAGTACCTACTTTGCAGTTTATTTTTATTCGCGTTGTTTTTCATGTAAATTCTTTTTATCGATAGTCAATTAAGCGTTAAAATCTCGTATATTCTAAATTATAGGTACAGTTCCGATTTCGATGATTTTTTTAGTGTAAATTTTTTTTATACATATATATTAATATATGGAATCATTAAAGCACTTAAAATTGAATAACATTGAGTTCCATTAAGACTCGAAGAACCTAAAAGTATTCTATAATAATACTTACTGAGCAATTTTTTTTTTTTTGGAAAATGTAAAATGTTTTTGATTTTAATTGATTTTTTAGGCATTTATAAAAAAAATGTATTCATTTTAGATAATTAAGAATATAGTTATGGCTTGCATTAGACAAGATTTCAAAGTTATCTTTATATATTTAGAATATACTTTTGGACAGTAGGAATGTATTGTGTAAATATAGTTTAAGATCAAAGTGGATGGCGACGCTGTGTTGCGTTTAACCTTGTCATATAATAATAATAAATGATCTCGTGGTGTCTTCAAAGAAGAAGGACGTGTTTTTTCTGCCTTCTTCGGCTCGTTCGGTTTTAAATTCGTTGTGTGTTAGCCGTTAGGGTGTTCAGAGAACATTGTTCACCAGAAGTTAGCGGACAAAATCTAAAAAATAAGATTTTGAAAAAAAATTAGCAAGAAATTGTAGCTTTTTAAATGCAGTTTTTTTTTGCACCAAGTAGAAATTTATAGCTCCAACTGTTTTTTTTTATACCCAAGTTTTCAATTTAGCTAAAAATTGAAATCCCAAAATCTAAAAAAATGAGAAAATCCAATTTTTTTTTCGCACGAATCTGAAGTCTCCCTAAACTATATGAATCAAAAAGATCACTTCTGAAACCATTCCATTGGTAAAAAAAAAACCGTCAACCGACGATTCTCAGAAGATAATTTCGCTTCTCGATTTAAAATCAGGATATTGCACTTATCAATTTAAGCTCTAACTTCGAAACAAACTCACTCATATCACTTGACCAACATTTCTAAGTTGAGTAGAAGTAGTTAACACTGTTCCATTGGATTTAAGAATAAGTGAATGCACGAGTGAAACCAATGGAAATCGACATTAGGTTCAGGGAGACTTCAAAATCGTGCAAAAAAACAATTCGATTTTTCTCATTTTTTAGATTTTAGTCCAGTTTTGAGCTAACTTGAAACCTTAAATATAAAAAAAAAAACCGTTAGAGCTAAAAATTTCAACTTGGTGCTGAAAAATAACAATTACAAAGCTACATTTTCAGGAATTTTTTTTTTAGATTTTGTCTGCCAATTTTCGGTCTTATTTTAGCGGGCCGAAAATGCGTTTTTAAAACTTGAAAGACAAATAAAAAATGATCCATAAAAGCTACAAAATTAATTTTTGCACAACATATTATCATTTCAAAAGCTACAATTTCTGAGAAAAAAAAATTCTAAAATTAAATTTTTTTTTAAATTTTGACTTCAAAAAAAAAAATTGGATTTTCTCATTTTTTAAGATTTTGGCGGCTTCATTTTTAGCTAACTTGAACACTTGGATATAAAAAAAAAACCGTTAGAGCTACAAATTTCTACGGTTAAAAAAAATATTATTTGTACCAGTTGTAAGTTAGTATCAATTTGAATTCAATTAAAATTTAAATAAAACAATAATATAAAAACTATTTTTGTGTATTGAATTTTACAAAACTAATAAAATCGGTTAAGGCGACAGCAACCAAAAAAAAAAATACTAATTTTAGTATGCAAAAATACTTTATTAAAATTCTTGTAGATTTTCACTACCATTATGTTAACGTGGTTGTATGGTACTATTGAACTTTTTTTTTTTTTTAATATTCTAGACAGTGTTAAAAAATCATTGGAAAAAATCAACTTTATTTTTGACGTCACTTTATAAATAAATCATTTAATTCAAATTCGTTTCTAAAAATTATAGCCTACTTTCAGGCTTTTCATAGACCAAACGTTAATAAATTAAGTTAATAGTTATTACATATATGTTTGAAAAATACATTCACTAATTTAGTTATTCACCACTTTGTATTAGGCTTTTACCACCAAACTAGTCGCTATGACTAAGATAGCTTATATACAGGGATAGGATTTTGTTGACCTAAAAATTTAAAAAAAGGCAAAGTAAAACATCTAAAAAGGCAAAAAAAGGCATTTATTCAAACAGGTGGGAATAAAATAAAAACTTAACTATATTTACATTGAACCATAAGTTTTTTTTTTAAATTTTCAGGCAACAACCGCCTGCGGTTGACCCTCAATAGCGCTTTAAAGGAACTGAAAGACCTCTCTACATCAACGGAAACGAGTGGAGCCCAATTGAAAAACTCCACATTACCTACTTCTATATTTTTTGGGAGCTTACTGTTTTCGTCACCCTTTAATGACGCATTTATTTGGAATAATGTCTCAAGTCCCTTATATGCAGAAAAAACAGACTTGTATTTGTTCAAAACATCTTTTGCGACTGTACCTTTGGTGTCTCTAAGTCGCCCTTGATTTTGTCTAAGATTTTCGAAACTTCTCCAATTGTGTTTCCTAAATGTAAAGAAAACATGAATTAGGTACTGTTACAATAAGATGTAGCGTTGTCGTCAATTAAAGCACTCAATGGATAGCAGACAAAAAAGTTACATAGATTTATTTGTATTCATTCGAAATTTTTGTGTTGAGCTAATTAGTCAATGCATAGAAAAAACTATGTTGTTCCGAAATATGCATGTATTTACATTGAGTAAATTTACTTTTTGTGCGTATATTTGAAAAGAGGAAAAATATGAGAAAAGGCAAAAAAAGGCAACAACCAAAGAAAAGGCAAAAAAAGGCAAAATAAATTACATATATTCTTCATCACCAGGACTCAAAACATGTTTGTTTAAAGTCTAAAGTGTCATACGATTGCGCAAAATAAAAGGCAAAGTCAGCAAAATCCTATCCCTGCTTATAAGTTTTACTATTTAAATTATTTTAGTTGGTTATTTTTCTAATTTTTAAGAACGAGGTTGTATGTTGTAGACAAATAAAATTTTTAAAAGAGTAATATTATCTTGTGGGAAGACTTTTTTCAGATGATTAGCCACCCAAAACTGTCTTGATTTTTACCAGACTATATTTGAAGTTGAATATATTTATTGATAGGATTTTTGCCAACCCATAGCAGCAGTTTAGACAGTTATTATTAGACAAGGGATTCACAGAGGAACCCCACCAACACTTATAAAGTTTCCCAGTTTAAAAATAAATATTTTGATATATATGTAGTTTTGATTGAAGATAGTTTGTACAAATATAATATAATTTATTTGATTTAATTTTTATTACAAAATTTTGGCAAATAGTTTTTGAGAAAATTAAGATTGGTCGCATTCACTAATGTAGTGACTACGTAGTCGAAATTCAACTAGCTTTGTGAATGCAAAATTACACTACAAAGTTAGTCAATTCTAAACTGTCATATTAATGACAGATGTAAACACACACGAAATAAAAAACAGTTGTGTTTTGAGAATTTAAATAATATTTTCTTTTTAAATTAAATAATATCAAATATAAGATATAATATGAGTGATTTGGAAGAAGATAAAATCATAATTATGTAAAATAATTTAATTGTGGTCAAGTTTCATTTTGAATAGTTTGAATTTTTTGTATTTTAATCGAATAGCTGATTAAGAAACGTCAAAATCATTCTCCACTAACTTTGAAGCCGAAATTTTTACACTACGTCGGAGGGGAAATTTTAACTCATTTTGTAGTTGTATGTAGCCAATCAGAATGACTTGACTACGTAGTGACTACATTAGTGAATGCGCCCATTTACTTTAACGACTAAAAGACATAAAACAATTTAAAAAAAACATGTCAGGCCAATGTTCAAGGACGCCATAAAGAATATCAAATTTAAAGAAATTTGACCGATTCAATCCACTTAAGCTGTAGCCAAAAAGACAGTTAGACAGAATTGAGAGACTCATATTGTTTGTCATACCATTGTAAAAATTTTCTAGTTTTAAGTTCACCACATTATTCAATTAATAAACAGTGCTCAAATTATAAACAATGTCGCTTTGAAATTTAAAATAAAATGAACCAATAATAATGGATGTGCCAAACCCAATTATTTATTATTGTTCTCAACCAAGCCTATTTATCAATTTCTGTTTATAACGCAACAATGTCATTAGCTTAGCTATGTTGGTCCACTCAAAATTTCTGATTTTGTATTGTATTATAGGGATAACAAATTCCCTTTAAAATAAAATAATATTAAACAAGAAAATAATAATAGTGTTCTGGGAAATTCGCTTTCCATATTATTAGTACTGTGGAGTGGAGGTGGACTAATAAAGCCCCAAAAACTGACGACAAAAATGTTGTCCTCTCATAGGGGTTATGACTATGAGCTGTAAATTTAATTTCATGATTTATGAATTGGCTGATGTTCTTTCATGTGTGTGAATGTCCTTTTTGTTTGTAATATTCATTGTTTTGTTTACTAAAAGTAGAGAATAATTAAGTATACCTATTCAAGTAAAATGGTTTTCGCTGGTAATCGAAATACATAGCTGTTGATTTTAATTTAATTATTCGTGGTTTTTTGGTGTTTAATTAAATAAAAGCTCTTGTCACATGCCAGATGAAGTGATGGCAGAAAATGTGGGTGCTTTGTTTGACTTATAAATATATTGGACTGTAAAGGAGGACCAACAGATAAAAGAAAATATTTTATATGAGTTGACATTTAGCAGGCAGTTATGGCTGCTATCGTTTTAAATCTTTATTATATGGATATTTAATTTTTTTTTTATTTTGACAATTTTGTAAAAGAAAAATCATTGAATATTTTGAACAAAAACTAATGCTCATAATTTGAGTTTTCTTCAAAAGGGTATATGATAAATACTTTTTCACTTCCTTTAAAAAGACCTGTAAACCAAAACCTTGCAGGTCTTGGAAAAGACATATCTAATTCCATTTGTGAACTTTTAAAAATTTATATTAATAAAAATCTTTCAATCTAAATCAGAGCTAATTTCCAAAGACGTTTCGATTTGGTCGTGTTATAATATTATGGAAAAATCGGTATCGTCTTCGTATTGGTCTCATATAATTGAGACCTGTCTCGGTTTTATCTAGAAGCTGCTATTTATTTACAATGAAAAAATTAATATTTTTATTTTTAATATTTTCTCTCGAAACCATCAAAACTCTCTTTAAATTGTACTACACAAAATATGGCCTCATCTTGCTCTGAAGTCACAGAGATGTACAAACTAGATTTAGTTGATGACTGCAGTCAATTTAATAAAAAAAACTTATTATACCTACGACTACGTATGTACTTTGACATAAAAAATGAATTTAATTTGAAAATAAATCAAGAGTAATTTTAAATAAGCAAAAATATTACTTCTCTAACTTAGAACTCAAACCAAAATCTTTGAATACCATTTAAAAAAAAAACTCTGATTTTTTACTTTAAATTCAAAATTATATTTAGTTGTCAGTTTTATTATTCTAACTTTGCAGTAAACTAACGAAGTCAATCAGTTAGCAGTTATATGTAATATTGACTACAATATTTTTCCTTGTTGTTTGATGACTTCAGTAAAATTACTCACCAACTGTCAAAATTTTTTAAGATTTAAAGTCAAACTAAAAAAGTCTAAAAACTGTTAAAAAAATTACTGCAGTCAATTTACAGTAAGTTAATTAACTGCGTTTGTTAAGTGCAAAGTCAAAATAATAAAATTGACTTCCAACTCTTGTTTTAAATACTAAAATTTTTCATCAAATGTAGAATATGGAACATTGAATTGATTCAATACCTTCATTCAAAAAAATTGTTTGAAACTCTCCAATTACTTGAATACCAAATGGTAGTCTTTTCAACATCTTTATTTTGAAAATACGATAACTATAACTTTTGTTATATGCTTCGAAAGTTAATTAACTATAGGGACTTGTTTATTCAAATAAAATAACGAGACTCTCCACTGAAGCACTTCACTACAGCAAATGACCAATCGGACATTCTCCAATTAATTTTCAATAAGTACCAAAGTGTATTATTTTATTTGTTGATTAAAACCCTTAAGCCTTGAAGATAATACTTTCAGAACTTAAGATATCGTCTCCAAAAAGTTATATAAAATTTTGTATTCACATAAATTAAACCAAACTCTCCACTCAAGCTCTTCGTTAGCAAACGACCAATATGAATATGACGATCTCTAAATGTCATTTTTTAAAATATGAAAAAATACTTTTGTAGTATCTTTTGGACTAAGCTAACTTTGTTCCTAAAAGAAACCTAAATAGAACAAAAATAAAATACACAACTGGGTCTCATGGACACGGAAAACTATTGACCTGATAAAAAAAATAAATTAGTAAGAGGAGCTTATATTTTATGCCACCTGTCAAAAACGTACTTTAGTTAAAGGTAGTGCGAGTACATAAAATAACACCGTGTTCATGCACATAATTCTTGAAACTTATATTTTAGAATTAAAAATTGTAAAAATCGATATAATTAGAAATAAATTGATTAAATAACTTCTGAAATCATTTTGATACGCGATTTACACCATCTGATTTCATAAACAAATTTTAATTTTTGAGAAAAAAATTTTAAAAATCGTTTAGCGGTTAGGAGGAAAATTAATTTTGTATGTATACAATTTTGAAAACATTTTTAAGAAAAAAATGTGTATGCCATTTTTTAGTATTCATTAATGCGAAGTTAAAATTTAAAATAATATTAATTTAATTTAATTTTCAAAAAATAGTTTTGAACTTTTTTTTTAAATTCCAATACAAAATTGTAGACTTTTTGAAAATGTTGATATACAATATTATTTAAACTTATAACAAGTTATTGTATTCTGATGATGATACATATTATATTCGATAACCAAAAAAAGGGTTCTATGAGAGATACCGTTTTATAAACGATAAATAATTTGATTCTATTAATATGGTAAATCTAATTGATATAAGCTCAGATAAGAATTTTAATCAAAATCGTAGTAGTCGTTTTGGAGAAAAATGATATTTTCCTCATCGGTTTTGACCGTTTGTATGATTTTATATTTTGTTATTATAATAATTTTTGTTAAAAATCTGGTAGATAATGTTAATAATCTGTTGGGTTCTCTAAGTTTAATAAAAATCGAAAAATTCCGTTTCGAGTTATTAACTTTTCAAAACAATATTCTGAAACATTTTTAAAAATCCAAAAAACAAAATGTTTGAAAATTTTGGTATGACAAATTTATCAAAAATCAGTTGAACTGGTTTTGAAAAAATTAACAATAAAAAAGTAGTTCTATGAGAGGTTCCATTTTTCTGATTTTTTTTTTTGTAATGGTATTTTTTTTCCTAGAAAAATTACTGAATATAACGCAAGTGAAAGGGCAGTCTTCCTTCACTCTAATAAGGCTTTACAAAAATACTTTTGGTCCACTTGAGAGATTCCGCGAAATTATAGGCCCCAAGAAAAAATTAAATAAATCTCTAAATCTATTTATACAAAACAATTAAAAAACGGTTATTTTTTTTTGGGGGGGGGGGGGGCTTTATTAATTTTTTGAGGCATTATTTCTCAGAGCCTAATTTTGCGGAACCCACTTAATAAGCTCAAAAAGATTATTAACAGTGACAATGTACCCACCCCAACAATTACAGGGTACAGGTCAATGGGACTGTATGGATTACCAAAAATGTCATTATTTCCCACAACCTCTAAAAGTATTATGAAGACACATACACACACCTCCTTCTCTCAAAACGTGAATGCCCAATTTTAATTTTAATTCGATCGATAAATCTAAATCTTGAAGCTAACTTTAACCCTTGTATTGTTTTGCATCATAAAACATGTTTATTAGCACTTAGGTTATTATACCATCGTAAGTACTTGGCGTAGTATGTTTGTTAGGTAAAGAGTGCCCTCTTAAATGAAATGTAAACTTATAACTTTGCATATTATATTAATCATTTTATTCAGGTATAATACTCGTACAAAGGGGATTGATTTAACTCCTTCTGTCTTATGTACATAGTTTTATTTGGAAATCCCTTGTTTATTTTTGTTTTCTTGTTAAAGTTTATCGTTTTCTTTTTGTGATTCCCAAGATGTCTGATATAATTGTATATCTTTTCGTTTAGGCTCCATAGGCAGGTATACGAACAACTATACGATTTGTATACTTGCTCACGTCCTCCCATGCACACTTAAGATGAATAGAATTACCATTGTCGTATATTTCATCGCTCAAGGGACCTTTTAAAATTCGCCGTGTTCTACATACATATATTTCTTAGGATATAGTTGATGGTTATAAAACTGTCGCAATCCTTCTTAAAGCTCTCTGTGTATAGGTACATAAAAGATTTTCTCCCTAGATCTATATACTTTAATTCAGGGCAGATCCTTTCGTGTTTCAAATTTTATTGCGGGTTGTTTTGTTTATTGTAGAAAAACTGTCTATACGGTCGCTGCGCTGGGATGAAAATAGCTTTGACAATTCACAAAAATAACAAAACGGACATAAGATTCCTGTGACCAAAAATATATTTAGAAGGAGGAAGAAAAAGGAAAAATGAAGAAGGACCCAGTGAATGAATGAGTCTGTGTGTTTCTTAATTTCTTTTGAGTCCTTGAAGGGAATTTATGCATGATGATGTCTATTTTTTGGAAGCTACTCAAATTCATTGCTTATCCCAGAAGGCATTGCCCCTTCTTCCGCATCATATCGTCAAGATTTGAATAAAATTGGAAAAGCAATAAGGATTATTATTTCTATACTGGTATAATAAGATCGTTGATTAAAAAAGCCTCAAGACATTCGATTTCGTTCTTTTGTTGAATTAAGATTGACTTGGACTATGGAATATTGTGTAGATCAAATGCAGTCCTTTAAGCTATCAATCTACTCTTCATACATATTCAGTTGAATTTTAATTAAAACATTAGTTTTGTCATAATAATAATTATTGACAGAGCAAGATGCCACAGGGAGCTTGATGATGATGACGATTCCACGCTAAATAAATCTTAGTCAGAGTGCACCAGGAGATAGCATCGCATGAGAATATAAGTTGCAACACGCAATGCTTCAAGCGTTTCCATTGCATTTTGGGTGGGATCTCATATAACACAACTTACACAAGATAATGTGATTAATGTCACACGATTTTGATTTAGACGCAACCAAAGGATGATATACTGATGTATTATAGCTGACGGAGGTGGAACTGAGTAACACACATTTCTATAAATAGTTATAAATATATTGTTTAAGGTGGCAGCACTGATATAATAAATTAATCAGTGGTTTGAATTTCAAGTGATTACTTCTGCGGGTTAGAGATTTCAGAAAATGTGATGTGTATTAGATTTGTTTGATATTAAGAACTTCTGAAGCCCTTGGTTATATTATTTGCTATGATTTACAACAATAATTTGTGATATTTTCCACAAAACTATTAGAAATAAGAGTAAATTATGTTTCAAATATATATAATAATAATTTGTCATTTCAAGATTGCACGTACATATTTGGCCCCCTTACTTTCGAATTTGACAAAGCTGGTTTGTACAGGTTTAAGAATTATTTATAAATGCACCATATTTTTATAGGGTGGGCCAAATAAGTCCAAACAATTCTAAATACCTGCATAAGCAATTCAATTCAAGCATAAGTTTTATTCATAAATATCGCTTGACAAATCTGGAATCACAATGCAATTTAAAACTTTGGTAAATACATACATGTTTATACACGTTCCAATTAAAAAAAAAAATCGGTCTAAACATTTTTGGGAATATGCAATCGTTTGTAAAATTTAAAAAAAAATGTTTTTCTAATATTAATTTGTTAAATTTTAATTTTTATTTTTATTATATTTTTTTATTAATTATTCAAAATTTTGGGACATGTACTTAGCCCCAAAAATGTATTTATATATGACTCGAAAACCTGAAAATGCCATTTAATAGGTATAAAAATAAATTAAAGAAAAAAAATAACTCACTGCAAGTCGACAGATAATCATCATGTACAATTTTGACAAAAAATATTTTAATTTTTAAATGTCCCAATTTTATTCATAATTTTTTTTTTAAATATGTATATATTTTTTAAAAAAATATGAAATCATTTGTTTGTTTATAATGATCTTTCATGATGTTTTTACTACTTAATTCAATATTTTGGGACACGTCGTCAGCCTCACGCATATGGTCCCTTATCTTATGAACTGAGGTAACTTGGTTTTTTGACATCTTAGGAGAACGCATACTTAAGCTTTATTCTTTAAACCTTTCAATTACGCTAATTATTAAAAAAAAAATAAAAATCCTGTTGTTTAAAAAACCAGAGAGAAAATTGTTTTAGTAAAAACCAACAACCAAAGCGTTTTTTTTTATCTGAAAAAATAAGTAACGTCTGCTCGTCAAATTGGGAACGATATATGTATCAACAATACAATTTGTACAATTTTTACAACAAATATTTTTTTGTACAATTTTTACAAAAATATTCTTTTGTGAGTATCTACATGTCCCAATTTTTTTTCTAATGTGTTTAAAAATTTAAAAAAATATGCAATCGTAAAGATTTTTTTGTAATGCATGATTTACGTTTAAAATTTTCATTTATTAACCTTTCTTTATTAGAGATCTAAAATTTTGGGACTTTTTAAAAAAAGTACCAAACATTCAATATTTTTAAACATATGTATTTGAAAAAAAAAGTATAGAAATAAATTCAGACGGATACTACGGCTAAGGCATGTCCTGTCCGCTCCAATCCAGACTCCAGTCCAGACATAATTTTAAAAAAAACTCCCACTCCTTGAAAGTAGAAAATTAAAGTATAAGAAAAGTGGGCGTGGCAATTTTTTTTTTAAATAGATCTGGACTGCACTGAAAACGAAGTGCCTTATCCTTTGAAATCAGAAAATTTGTAATTAAATCTTCTTAAACATAAAGTATGAAATATGTAATATTTTCAGAAGACCACCAAATCTACCACGCCCACTTTTTTTATGGAGTTTTTTCTTTATTGAAGATTTTGAAAAAGTTAAAACCTTCTTGAAATTAAAACATCACATAGGTAATTTTTATTCTATAAAAAAACCTTTGATGGTATATTTTATAAAAAGCAATAAGGTACTCCAGGGTATCATCTTTGTTGGTTCTAAAACATTTAATTATTTATAGATAAATAATTTACAAAAATATTATTTTAGAACAATGTACCTAAATTTCAATAAAGTAAGGTGATACAATGTTGGCCGGGCTCCACTAGTTTTATTTAAAACGCAAATCTTTCTTTAAAACTACTTTTCTTATAAAGTTAAAGTGCCACTCATCAAGTTCCGTTTCTCTCAATTATTTAAATTGGTTAAATATCAAATCTGCAAAACTATAAAAGCACCAAAATTTACTTAAATACTCCAACCGTATATTGAACTCAATTACTTTTGTATCGATCTGCTTTAATAAGTATGTTTTTTTTTGTCAATTAAGCTCAAAAATATACACACCAGTTTGCATTTATATTCAACGCCACAACATCATTAAAGCAGCAACATTATATGAACCAAACATTATCCAGTCGTAAAAAAAAAACAAATAAGATTTTGTTTGCTTACAGAAAACAAATTCAACGAAGCACTCCTCTAGACAGACTTGTTGCGCTCATGAGTCCTGTCCTGACTTTTCCATATACATACATACATATGTGGAGTGCATTTGTTGTAATAAAAATCACAGAATTAAGGGAGATAAGTGCTTATATTTTTTTTTCCTTCTGAAGGTTTTAAAAGTGAATTGCCAACCATTTCTTTTTCTCTACTTACTGATGAATCCTAAAATTGTACCCTTGAGTCTTTGGTTTGTTTGTACATGGGTAGGGTATTTATGTATATGTATATGTAAGAGCTTCTCCTTTTTTTTTGGGGAGAATGAAAATTCGTGGTTTTGAAGAATTCTATTTCTGCTGGGATATCTTTGTGTCTGCACTTCTGCAAACAAAAAAGGGCTTTAATATAAATCCCAATGAATGAATGTGTGAAATTGCTGAAAAATAAGTCAGAATATTGTATCGTCGGAAATGCCCCCTTCACGTCTCTATGTCTGTGATCTCATAGATAAATACAATATCTGAAATTTTCCTTTTTTTTTTAATAAAAAAGAAGGAGTAAGTAGTCTTATATTATGTGGGCACCTTGGCATCTTGTGCAATTCTGCTGAAAAAGGAATTATAATTATGAGCAGCAATAACTACATACATATTATGTATGGTATAATAGATACAATATGTAACTTAAGTTTGAAATTTGCCTGCCCCTTTGTGAGATTAAGGTGAATATAATCGTTTTAGTCATTAAGGGTATTCACACAATCATGTAAAACACTGGATAAGTTTATCGTTTGGTTAAGTTTACCATTTGGGTTTGGTTAATGAACTGTCAAATTTTGTATGAGAATGTAAGGATTTTGCTGCGGAAAATTAACCACTTGTTTTTGGCAAACTATCAGCCCTATTCTGCTAAACGGGGGATCGAACGTTCGATTCACTTCATCGATTCACTTTCACTCATCGTCTTAATTCTGCTAAACGTCGGTGGAACTACTTTAACAACACTTATTTCGAATCTTTCGAATATTCAGTTTTAATTGAAATATCACATTCATATTTCAAACATTTATTTAAAAAAAAGAAAACTAAAAAATGGATAATATCGCGACCAATCAAATTCGTGGTAATCGAAAAACGCGATTTTGGTAATCGAAACGATGAAACGTATGTAAGTATATTCATGGACAAAACAATTTTAGAGTATTAAGTATTTAAGATTCTTTGAATTTCTCTTGCGTTTACGTATCTTAATGACATTCATCTATGTATAAATATTTCAGCTGATGCTGTTGTTAACCTCTTTTCGGTCGGTTGAATTAAACTCCCCAGAGTCAAAATTCAACAAGCAACACAGCATTTTAAGGAATATTGTGGAAAGGACTATTGGTGTACCTACTCAAAAACCGATTTCGGTGCTTGCATTTCGTCGCTTTGATAAAATATTGTCGTATGTGAAAAATTAACGTTTTGAGATAAAAATGCAGTTTTGTTATTTGATTTTTTCTCTACAACCTAAATATCTGCCGTAGTTCCCAAGATATTTTCCTCAAAATGTGTCGTATGTGCAAGTCAAAACTCTTATCTATTTACAATGGTGAGAAGACTTCATTTAAAGAAGTGTTTTACACTTATTTGGTTTTATTTATAAACGTTTTTTAACTTTAGACAACTGTCCAACTTTGGAGAATGTGTTCAAAAACCTTGTTTATTGTTGTGTTATAGCTGCCTTAAATTAGACACAAGAATAGATTATCTTAACCGTGAATAATGTGATATTTATTTGTATTAAATAAAGAATATTTCAAACACTTTGAAAATAGTTAGGCTGAGTTAGACAGTGTCTAAGTAGACAAAAATTTAATAAATACGTCTTATTATGATTTGAGCAAAAACAAACGGACGTTTTCAAAAGCCAACCGATGCTAATTTATGACAAAAAGAGCTTCGCTTAGCTCCAGCAAAGGCCATCAACACTAAAAAAAAAGAGATATAAAAAGTATGGTTCCTTATCTGGAAAAAAATGAGATATTATAACATTTTATCGTACCATTTTAAAAAATCAATGTGAAATAATTAATGTGATTTTTTTTAATCTTGCGTATATTTTTATGTTTAGATACCAAAAGTGTTTTTTTTAATAATTGAATATGGATTAGGTAATTCTCGACTGAAAAGGTAAAGTATCTTAAGTCATTTTTAACATTTTTAGGAGAGCAAAAAAACTGTTGAAAGAGGCTTCCCAAAAAACCTTTAAAACATAGACTTCTTAGAATAAACTTTTTAGAGGTGAATTTTTATGAACTTTTTTTTAAATTTATTGTAAAAAGATATTGTTAATATTTATTGAGTTATAGAACAAATTATGACTTAAGATAGTTTGCCTTTTTTAAATTTATTTTAAATTATTGATTTCAAAAATCTTAAGTTGAGATAAGATACTTTGATTTCTTAAGTTTGGTATATTAAGTCCACTTAAGATGTTTTACCTTTTCACAATTATTTCAAACTGTTAAGATCAAATAATCTTAAGTATACTTAAAATTTTGTAATTCGCTAAAACACAATGTCTTATGTGGACTTAAGATATTTTACCTTGTTTCAACATGCTATTTTCCAACATATAAGATGATTTTTTTTCCTTTATAAAAAGGAAACGGAGTGAGATAGAAGAATTCGGATAAGGCAGAACTGTGCGTCTCTGTGTTGGTAATAGGGATCATTAAAAAAAAGCAAATCACCTTAAGTCTACTTAAGATACTTTACCTTTTCAGTCGAGAATTATTTATTTTTTTAGAATTAAAACTTTTTTATTTTTACCTTTTTTTTCAAGTGTTGAGAATAAAAATAAAATATATAACTAAAAAAATAAACCTGAGTTTGTTTTTAAATAAATAACATGCTTTATATTGTCGTATGTAACATACCAATGACATTTAATTTTTTTTCATTTATTGTCGTATGTGTGATTATTTTGTCGTATGTGTTTGGGTAACAAGCAGTTATGGTCAAACCGTCACATACGACAACGGCATATTGGCAAAAATTAACCCTTATTTCTTTCATTATGAGAATATTTTATTTATTTTAACGTTTTTGAGCTGTCAGATGTTTTCTGTATAAGCCACTAAATTTTCATAAAAATTCACCGTATAGTTTTAGAGAAAAAAAAAATTTGAACTTTAAATGCGTTTTCCCAAAAGTAGCAAATTGTAACTTACGACAATATTTTATCCAGGCGACGATACAGAATGAACATTGTAAATACAGAATAAATTTGTATTTCTTAAGATTTATAAAAAAAACCTAAATTTTATTTGTTTCTACATCTTCACAAAATTTTGTATTGCACTCATATACATTAAATTTTTGTAACAATTAAGAATAATATATACAAAAAAAAATATATTTGCTTACAGAATTTTGAAACCCATGTAATTCTGACCCGCTCTTTAAATTAAGTAGACGGAATTGAGTGACGAATAAAAAAAACACCGAATCCAATATTTTCAATTGAAGTGTTTAATATTTGACAGAGTTAAAGCTTGGTGTAGAGGCGTGTGAAAACTGATCAATTTATTGACAAACATTACCTTTTGTACTTTAATTCAAGAATTTATTGCATTTTTGAACGTGAAATAAAATTCAAATCAAGTTTGGAATTTAAATCGAGGAGTTTTTGGAACACAAATTGAGTTTGGACTTCATTGTAGTTTTAAAATAGCAATTAAAATCTCAAATTAAGGACAGACCGAAATTTGTTTTCCTTTAGCGTCTTCTTTTTTAAATCCTCACTGTTGTTGCCATTAGTCGGTCATTGCACTACACATATTGAATGAAGATACACATACAAACATAGAGGAGAAGAATTATTTTATCATTTCCCATATCACGCAATCGAAAACAAAATCCCATTTATTTTAAGAGAACAAAAATATATGGGGAGCTATATAAAATGCACATCATTCATTGTGTCGTCCCCCATAAAGCAATTCGCTCACCACACATCCACACACACATCCGTTAAACAAGGCCATCAAAATAAAAGAAGTCCATTTCATTCGCTCAGTAATCTTCCAGCTTATTCTCTCTGTTCGTCGTCTCCGTGTCTCTGTATAGTACTCGCATGGTTGTAAAAACTTCAACCGGTGCGGTTGGTCCCTCGCTCGATGACAATTCAATTTCCATCCGCAGTTTGTCCCTGCAATGATGATGGTGATGCAGTCTCCAGATCCAAGTCCAATTCTGAATGGTGACGGGTGATGGCACTAAATCCGCCATGACCTTTCCTGAATAAGTATGTTTTGCGTATATTTGGATTATGGTGTCAGGGGGACGAATGAGAACGACAGAGACTACACAAACTCAAGTTGTCCCCTGCTATTGCGGTACACAAAAACCCATTACCATCTTTCGGGACCTATAGAGCGCTACAGCATCAACAGCAGCACCGCACCACCGTATACTGAAGGACCTCGCTAGGGATGAGCAAGCAAACAAAATTCCATTGTGTTGACAGCAATGGAATTAGGAGATTCAATAGAGATGCAGAGAAGTCGTCGTCATCCTCCAAAGGATAAAAAGGGAAGAGTATTTCCTCTGGATCTGCAGATCTGGAAGCTGTTGCAGCAGCAGCATCAGCATCAGCAACGGCATGACGACGGCAACAGCAGTGCCAAAGCTGTGATGTGGTTGTTTGCAGGTCAGTGGCAGCAGATATAAAGTCCCCCTTTACCAAGTTCCAAAATTTTAGTATGAGTATATGAGTGTATTTTCCAGAATTTGATTTGCGAATATTCAAAAGACAATTCATATCTACAAACTTGAGGTTGACTGGATTTTCACAAGTTGCACTCGAGGTAATGAATTGTGGCACCCATGAACCAACTGGCTGAGATGTTGTTGGTGCTGCTGACGATGTCATATACTTGGGTGATTGTGGTCAAACAAAGAGATTTTGAGGAATATTATGTTGGTTGTGAATCTCAAATTAAGAATTAATTCAATAAATGATCTGATGGAATTAAAATCCATTTAAATCCAGAAACAAAATGTTCACACGTTTTTTTTCCTTTTTTTAACCAAATATAACGGTACTCTTCCCGTACATGTACAATTGTTTTTAGCAAAAAATGAAAATCTTATTTTACTCAAAAACCTGCACATAACTTTTTTTTTAAATTCAGATTTTTTTTTTACAATTTTACAAAAAAGGCTACCATATAAAAAAAAATCAGAAAAATGGTTATAAATGGTACCTCCCATAGAACCATTTTTTTAATTTTCGATTTTCTCAAAAAATGGTTAAACTGAATTTAATAAATTTTTTATAGAGAATTTTTCAAAAAATTTAAAAAGTATTGCATACCAAAATTTTAAAACATTTATTTTTTTTTGGTTCTTTAAAAAAAAGTTTCAAAATTTTTTTTTCAGAATTCGAAAACGACTTCGTCAATTTTTATTAAACTTGGCATCCAGCAGTTTTTTGACATTATCTAGCAGATTTTAAATACAAATTATTCTTAAAGCCAAAAATAACGGTACCTTTCATACAAATGTTATAAAATCGGTAAGGAAAATCTCATTTTTCTCAAAAACAACTCCTACGATTTTGATTAAAATTTGTATGTGAGCAAATTTTGGACTAAAAAAAAATTAAAAACATTTTTTGAAAATTCGGCATTTCGAAAATTTAATTGTTAAACTCCGCATTAAAAAACACTAAAAAATGACGTACCTACCAATTTTATTTTCTTAAAAATGTTTTCAAAATTTAATATATAAAAAAATTATTTAAAAAAAAAATATTTTTTTTTCAGGGGTACTGCATCAATGCTATCTTATTTCAAGAAAAATTGATACTCACGTCAGATATTTGGAGCCGTCAGAATATTGCAGGTCCTACGATTTAGTCCACACCCACACCACACAGAGATGATTGAGAGTTGCAAGTTTCTAAGCACTGATTCTCCACTAAGTCGAAAACTCAAACAAAAAACTCTGAAAATATACATAATTATGTAAATGCGATATAAATATTTATTATACAACAATTTTGTTAATAAAAAAGATAGATATTATATTGTATTACATACATAGGTACATATTTATGTGTTATTAAATTTTTTCAAGTAAAGATTTTTTCATTTTGTAGTCAAAATATTCGTTAGAACGCCCGGGAGTGTTAAAAATATTACGGCCTCTCAAACTTAACATTCAAATCTGGTTCCTTTAAAAATCATTTAAAAGTAAAAGAAAAATATTAATCAGCTTATCAACTTATATTAGAATTTCTTGAAAATATGGATTTTTAATTATATTTCAATGGCATTATATTTTTTTGTTTTTTTTTTTTTAATCTACAAATTAAAATGAATAAGCTTGAAGTTTGTTATGAAATTCATGTCATCAGTAGCCAACCAAAAGTGGTATCTAAAATCCAATGGTGCACTCTTATAAATTAAATTTTTGAGTTTTAAAAATTCAATTAGTTTAAAGTTGGCCGCAACACATAAATTTGCGAAACCATGTTCTTCAGTAAACCCCAAATTGTTGATTGGTTGCAGTCAATATATACTCATTGCACAAATATTAAGTTACAATAATTCAAACCTATCTATCTTTTACCTTGATTATATATACAAATCGTTCTCCACACCATATTAGTTGGTCTGATTGAATTGTTTAATTACATTATTGCACTGTACATTTTCATACAAACAAAAAACAGTGGAACACTTTGGTCCGAGAAGTTGGAATCAAATCAATTTTATTAGACAGACATTTTATTTTTTTGAAAAGTTCCCCGAACAGAAATAAAAAAATAAAGTGCAACATTTTTTTTTTAAATCCTCATATTTTTTAGAAGATGCATTGGATATTAGGTACCCTGAATTATATTATTATATTATTATTGTCCCTATTTATTTAGGATCAAAGTTAATTTTTTTCTTTAACTTTCCATATTTTCAGGTCTGTTTAACTTTTGCCCCAATAAAAGATACGGAATAAATCGTAGCGTGGAGCCTTAAAAAAAATGTCTTTTTTTATACCGAATTTGGAACACAAAAAAACCTTTTTTTTCAATTTTTATAATTAAAATATAATCTACAAACCTTCACCTACATTACATATGACATTTTAAATTTTCTTTCTGTCGATCTTTATTGCAAATTTAGATGGAAACCAAAGTCAACCTTTTTTAAAGACTTTTAAAATAATTGTTAAGCTTAAGAGACTTTATCTAATTTATTTTCCCGTTGCTTTAGTTTTTTAAGATGACCTTTTTATCATCGTACTACATATATGACGGGATTTTTAACCGATCTTCGGTCATATGAGGCTCATTCTGTCAATATTCTACTGAAAACCTCTAAACGACTATTTCAAAGTGCATGGCCCCTCTTATTCATTATATAATGTTTATTTATTTAATATTTTTCATTTTAGAAATTAGTAAAAATATTCTGACTTTTGTATATAAACTTTCCCACTGTAATGTAATTATGATGCGATTTCTTTACATGGATTTGAAAACTAATTCTCCACAAAATAGCACACATATAACCAGTATATACATACGTATCCTCTATTTGGTTTTTAATTGAAGTTCATCAGGGTAAATGATTGTGGTAAATATATTGAATGGTTTGTGTTAATCTGTATGCCTAAACTATTTTAATTATATGACTAGGAATTAAGTCGATTTTATATCGATTTTAATTTTAGTATTCATACATTTTTCTTTAAATAAATATCAACAGGGGTGGTAAATATTTACATAGATAAAGTGTACAAGTACATCCATTTTGTGTATACCAGGTCCAGTGTGGTATTTAAAAATCTTTTTTCTGTTTTTTTTTTAAAGAAATATTATATTTTGTTTTAAGTTCCGTAAAATTATTGATGGGTGGCGCTGATATGTTGTGTGGCCATATACTATCCTTAGTCTGGGTGTTGTCCGTGCGTTCAATGTTATTTGAGCTAGATACTAATCGGGTATTCGGGTGAATCGATTTGCTCAAAATTTGGTATAGTTATTTTTTTCCCTCATTTTAATTAAAGTTATTTAAAAATCTAAGGTAGCTTTGTCATTTTTCCATTTTTTTTTTAAGAAATAGTAAAAATCAAAAACACTGAGAAAGATTCAAAGTTCGAACAATGAGACATGTCAAATATTATGAATTGAAATGTGATTTTTTATCTATTGTATATACAATATAATACAATATCTATTTGTTTCTTTTTATTAAACATAAAATGTCTTGTTTATTTTTATTTTTATTGCTATAAATTTTCATTAAAAACAAATGAAAAAATATGCATTTATTTAATTTTTTTAATTTTTTTTAAAAACTAATTTAAAAAATAATATGAAATCAAATGTTATTTTAGTTATTTTTTTTAACTAAATTAAATATTGTTGGATATAGTTCACACTAGATATTCGTCATGAAATCTATGTTAGATGAACTGAACTTAACAAAAATTGCGTATTGACAAGGTCCTCACTAGTCAACTGATGAGGTCGTTAAAAGCTATTTTGAATCAATAATTCAACAAGTCCAATTAAATAGTGCTAAGTCTTCTACTTGGCTGATGTATTTCAGTAGTATATAGAATTTGTATTATTAAAAAAAAAAAAAAACTTCATATAAATTAAATATGTTTTTTGTTAATTTTGTTCCTTTAAATTAATAATTAATATGTACAAAAAATACAATTTACAGCCTATCAGTGCTGCAAAATGTTTTTGTGTCGGTAAACATCGACTAATAATATCATGCGTCTTAGAAAGGTACGACAACATCTAACTGATGAGCCCAACTGTCGTGCCTGGGCGAAACGCATATATACATACCTATGTATATTGGAAACTTAGGTCGCAAAAAAACTTCCAGTTGAATTTTATTCAATATAGTCCACTAAATACAAAAACAAAAACAATATTTTCTATTGTTTTCTGTTTTGGTTTTTCTTCTTCGTATGTACAGAATATATATCATGTGTTTTTTGATAAAAAAATAATTCGACGAATTTTTATTAAAGTTATTGTATTGTCCAACTTTTCGCCCTTCGCTGTTTCATTGTTTGAACCCTGGGCAAACAGTGAGACAGTTTGACCATCTTCAACCATTTAATTTATGGTAAAGTAATGTTGTATTTATTCACTAAACTTTTAATGCCAAAATGCAGGGGAAATATGTCATAAGGTACCACCAAAAACCACATTTTGGTACCTCAAAAAAATTCGGAGATATAACCGTTTGAAAAAAAAATGTCTCAATGTTCCAACCAGTGTTGTTCATATTTTTTACATTACGTTTTTTACATAGTTTTTTACGTTAGTTTTTTACCTGCTCTATTTTTTACTATGTTTATGTTAAAAACGTAAAAAGGTAAAAAAGTAAAAAAAAAAATCGTGGAACGGTTCTATCGATGTCAATAATTGAATTTGATCTCAAAGTACTCGTTCAATCATGTAATAACATAATAATACACATAATACACAATTCAACACATGGCACTTGAACGACCAAAAAGTTTTGTTTATTTATTTAGATTTTGACAGATAATGACAATGTCTCTCATTTTCTCTCTTTTTTCTCAGTAATTTACTTTATTTACCTTTTTTACGATTTTGTACGGGTTTTTTTACGTTGTTTACACTTATTTACGCGTTTTTTACCTACTTTAACGTAGAAAAGGTAAAAAATAGTTTTTTTTACATAGATTTGAACATCACTGGTTCCAACCATCCCCACCTCCTTTCGATTTTTTTTTAACATTTTCTCGTTAAAATGTAGCTACATTAAAAAATTTTTTAGCCACAAGAACAACCTCTTGCGATGTAGTTGTGCATATTTTTTTTTTGTAAAAATAAAATTTCAATATATTTCTAAAACTGTTTTAAAATGTTTATCTACAGCCCTTGCTAACCCTATTTTAATGAAAGTTTCTGTAAACTGTTTATCTCCGCAAAGGTTTTTAATTGATTTTGTTTCAATTTTGCAAATAAACCTTTCAGCTATATACCATTCAGATTTTGCGCTGTGTCTTTATTAAGTGTAGGTCTATTTTCAATACTTCTCCAAGATCTTCGCCTTTCGTTGAACTATAGGCTGTCATTTTGCATTACTTCGATTGCTAAGATTTTTACTGCGAAGGGCACACAAATGCCCAATCTAAATTGAAGGTTAACATTTTTTAATAGATTTTCTCTTGAAGATTTTGTCTTTACTAGGTTTTCATTTGGGTATTTGGATTTTTCATTTTGGGGTTACGGCTGTTCAGTAAATATCAATAACCATCATTTTGATATTAATTTAAGATCCAAAATCCCAAAATTAAAATTCTCAAAACCAAAATACTCAAATGAAAATCTTGTAAAGAGAAAAACTCTTAAAAATCATTTTTTGTTGCTTCTGGCACATAAAGTCAACCGTTCACACGGATTCACCACCGATAGAAAAAAAGAGAGAAATAAGAGAGTTTTCTCTTACTGTGCTCAAATAAAATTTGCGGGTGTTTTAGGCAAGGGGGTGCGAGTCGGTTCTCTAGTAGTCAATGAAGCAATACAATTTTTAAGACCTTGTCGAGCTTGTATAACTGAAAGAGAGGGTCGTTTTTAAGAATTTTTTGTAAATTAAATGAAAAAATATTTACACCAACAGTTAAAACTAAAAATAAAAATAATTAAAACAGCTGTTATTCAAAAAAAAAAGGTTTAGATTAATTAATTTTTTTTAGAATCTTGTCAGATTTATTTTAAATTGTTTTAAACTTCTATTTACTGTTAGCTTTGGTAAGTTTCATACTTTTTTTAGAAACTTCAAGAACATAGAAGATCTTTAAAGGTTAAAACCAGAATTGTGTCATATGATTTTATTTTCAGAATGCTCTTTCAAAGATTGAACTAAAAAAATATATATATTTGTTCAAAATTTCAAATTATTTATTAATTTTGAGCAAAATGTTACAGGAAAAGAAAAAAATATTTTTATACAAAAATTGGTTTTACTATTTTATTCAATATTTGAGTTTAAATATTAAAAAAAAAAAACAAAAAATTACAGACGGGGTGACCAAAAACCTGTTCAAAATATGTGTTTTTTTTTTTATTTCAATAAGTTACTAAATTCTAAAAGTTCTAGCACCAGATTCAGATTGGACTATTGATTAAGAGACACCCTGTACATTATCAAAATTGAAAACAAATATCGTTTAATTATTTCTAAATTTTATCATAAATCCTAGCGATTGTGCTTTCACTCTCCAAAAAATATATCAACTTTTAAATAAATGATTTTTATCCTTTTTCGAATTTTTCCTCACCAAGCATTTAATAAAAAAAAATTAAAAAAAAACTCGTATGCGTGAAATCCTTTCAATCAACTTGTGAGTTTTCATTCATAATTCCTATTTTCTGTGTAGATTTTTTTGTCGCTGCTTTTAATCATGTGGCCTTCGTATTATAATCCTCTGTTTATTCGGCTTTCTGCAGGATAAAGTCAAAAAGTTCTCATTAAGCTTCCGTATTAAGTACAAACAAACAAACAAACAAACGTTCCTAATCAAGCAAACCGCAATATCTCCCACCCAACCTCTTTTTAGCTTGATATCGCTTAAATAAAAAAAAAATTAAACCAATCCCTTTGGCTAACCTCATTAGGATTTCCTTTTTGTTTTTATTTTTTTTTTTGTTTTTTTTTTTTTTTGAAATTGCATGCAAAAGCCTTTGTTAAATCAAAGTGTATCCGCTTTTCTGACTTTTCCAAATCTCATTCCGCATTTAGGCAAACAGGAATTTATTGTTTTTTTTTTTTTAGTTTTATTTTTCTTTGGCAGATTTTCAGTTTCAACCTTCCATGATAGTGGGCAGAGTTAAGGGTCTGTTTTTTTTTTCAAATCTAAACGAGGTATGATGCACTTACATTTTAAGTAAAGCAGAATGATTTTCATAGTTTAAGCAGTGTGTGCATAAGAAGAAAAAAGGGATTTTGGATTTGAAAAATAGATTGCACATATGTATGTATTATGTAGCCATGGGATTACCAAGTTATGTATGTGACCGAGTGAGAGTCAGGTTGGATTAAAAGCTGTATAAATGAGTTGCATTTATTTTAATCAAAAATAAAACCTTTCAAATTATTATTTATATAGAAATATGATATCGAAACTTCTAAACTTTTGTGTCGCTTGTGAGAGATTTGGGCTGTTAAATAAATTTTTTTAAATTATAACAAAATCGGTCCGGCAAATAAAAAGAAATCAAAGTACTTTTTAGGACTTTTTAGTATTTTTAATGTTATTGAATCGTTGCATTAAATTTTGCAAAACCTTATAGCCTCATTGTAGCCTTAAACTACAAGAGCAGGCTCGTGCATATTTTTTTAATGAGATTTTCTGCGATTAACAGAAACCAGCCGCAAAAAAAAGGCTTAAGTTGATTAAAAAAAATTGCTTTTTCAATTTTTTTTTTAATGTTCCTTTTTTTTTGTTAATAATAAAAGTCTATTTAGAGAAATCCCAATGCCTAAACTTATTTTTTTTATGTTCAAATAATCTGCTATGAGAATAAAAAAAAAAAAAACATGAAACCCCAAAAAAATTGACCTAACGAACTTGATTGAGTGAAGATGTGTGCCTAAGAAGTGAGTTAAATGCTCAACAGAACAAAACCAAAAAAAAAAAAAGAAATTAAGAATTTCCTAAGTAGTCAGTAGCAGCTGTCGATAAAAGGATAAAGGATTACTTTTCTTAAACAGAAAAATAGCAACAACAAAAAAATAAATAAAAACCGAAAAGGAATCATTGAAGGTTTAAAAGTTTGACCTTTTCGCCAGCTTTTCAGAGGAAAATTATTTATACTTCATAAGTCGATGTGTATAATTTCCCACAATGCGTCTTATGGGAAAGTTTGAAATTTTCTTTCAAGATATAGATAGGTATCTAGAAATACATTTAGAAAGCCCTTTTGGGGTTAGAGAGATTCCCTGAAGAGGCTTGCAAATGGATTTGGGATTAAACATCTCAACAAATGTTTCTATGGATATGAGTTGTATGTATGTATGTATAAATGGGATGTGGGTTACCCAGACTGAATTTTAAGTTGATATAATATAAAATATTTAAACAATATTCTTAACAAAGTTCAGATAAATTTTGTTGTTTGGGTTAATGGTTGCATATTTCAAAGGGTTGCAGATTTTTTTTTTTTTTCTGCAAAATCCCACCTTTGTTCACATATCCATCTATATATGATGCGGTTTATAGGTATTTTCTTCAAATAAATATATAGAGTTAAGGAAGAAGCAGAATATGAGGGCGGATGGTAAATTTATTGCTTTCCGCCCCGCTCTTACCAAAAATCGAATTAAGTTGAATAAAATATAAATTGGGATTTGTTATGGTTTTTCGTGAGTTTTTTTTTTTTTTTTTTTTTTTTTTTTTGTTACTTGGTAGGTACATATATCCTCTTTTTTTTATGGTTTTATTTTTTGTAGTGTAAGAAACTATTCGAAAGCAAAATGTGTATAATTCTGGAAAAGGTGAATTTGTATTTTATGGAAAGCCACAAAAGTTGATATACCCTAAAATAGCAAAATGGGATTAAGATGTGAAGCTCAAAGGTTGGAGTATAGAATTTACTTAGAAAACAATTTTATTTTCATTTTGGAAGTGAATGGGTGGGATATAGATAGATATTATATAGACTATAGGTAGATACGGTTTATTGTTTGGTTTTAAAAGCCTATATCGATTGGAAACAGATACAATGTTAATGTGTTTGAATTGAATTGGTATGTACATATATTTAGGTAAGGTAGGTAGGTTAGGTACCTGCTTTTATATATTGCTAAGGGTGGATGAGTATTTGGTAAATTGATTTAACTTTAAATTTATTTTCAGAAATTTAACTAAATTCACTTAACGACGAAGCCAAAGATGATTATATGTGGATATGTGGTTTCTGTTTGTGGAAGAAATCAATTATGGTGAAATTAATTTAAACAAGGTCATATGCAGCGTTACCACAAAAAAAAAAATGAGGGCCATTTTGAGGGCCATTTCCTAAAAGTGCGGGCCACAACACGTTAGAGAAAATTAAAAAAAAAAACATTTTTTTATATTTTGACGCTAACAAATTTTTTTTTATAATTAAACGATTATAAGATATACCACGTTTCGCAATTTTTACCAACCCAGGAACAATTGAAAATGAAACTGCCAGAATGAATGCATTCAGGGTCAGTTTAATTTTTCGAAATTTTGTAAGGTGGTAACAATTGGATTTTGATATGTATAATTTATGGAATGAGCTAATTTATGGAATTTTGCTGGCCCAGGGTTAAGGGCTAAAATGAAAGAAAAATGGCAAACGGCCCAATCGGGCACATTATGGCAACCGCTGGTCCTATGCACCGTCCGAATAATTATCTCCCAGTGGGTAACAACCCAAAATATAGGTTTTATTAAATTACACACCTCCTTTTGTGTATACAGTGAAAGCTCTATTTTCGGACAGCTCTATTAAGCGGACAATTCCCTTAAACGGGAACAAACTTCTTTTTCGAATTTCTCATATAAATTACTTTCCTACAAACGGACACTCTCATAAGCGGACGCGGATACTTCTTTTTCTAATTTTAGATAGCAAGCCTCCCATAAGCAGACACATAATTTTATTTAGGAATTATTTTTTATCAACAATTGAAACATAAAAAAACGGAAGGTCCGTTGCCGTTCTCAGTATAGTTTCTGTTTTATTTTTAATACATTAGTAAATCCATAGAAAATCTCCGATAACCGGACGTGAAGCAATAATAACCGAACAGAGCGATGTTATGATGAAATCTTATTATCTTATTAGGAGACTCCCTCTAAGATTAAAATATTTTGGAGTGATGTTATTTTTTTAATAATAAAAATTTAATATGAAGTTAAAAAAAAAAGATATTATATTTCTTTCCCTTAACCGGACTGTTCTCATAACCAGGCAAAAATTGGGGGACCATGAGTGTCCGTTTATAAGAGCTTTCAATGTATATTGTATATTTATTAATTGATAAGTATTGAAATTTAGTATTTTCAAACCCAGTTTATTTAAAACTTGATCAGCTCTTCATTGAAAATTATGCAATAAGGATACCATTATTTCAGAAACATGGTTATAAATGGTACCTCCCATAAAGCAATTTTTTCGACGTTCGATTTTCGTAAAACCTGTTGAACTGATTCCGCTCAATTTTTTACGGAGATTATTTTAAAAAGTTATTAAAGTTTTGCATGCCAAAATTATGTTTTTTGGATTTATAAAAATGTTTACTTTTTTTTTTTTAATTCGAAAACGACTTTGTCGATTTTTATTAAACTTGGCACCCTGCAATTTTTTAACATTATTTAAGAGAATTTAAACAAAAATTGTTTTACTAACCGAAAATAAAGCGTGTTTAAAAATCGGTAAGGAAAATGTCAATTTTTCTCAAAAACGACTCCTACGATTTTGATTAAAATATTTATGTCAGCTTTATATTAGTATGATCTACCATATTACAGTGAAATCTCCTTTTTCGGAAAACTCCCTTTAGCGGAAAAATTCTAACGACCGTGGATCTTGGATTTAAATTCCATATATTTTATGATCTCTTAAGCTGACGCTCTCTTACCCGGACGCGGACAAGAATATCAGACGCAATTTGTTAAAATTAATTCTTTTAAGCCTTAACTACACTGACCACTTTTTGCAAAATTACAAAAGTAAAAATATTTTTTTCCCGTTACCGCAGTTATTTTGTGAAAAAGAATATACAGTTTTTTTTTACTGCATAATTTTTATAAGTTTTCCAGTCAGAAACACTATACCAAAATGAGATTGAAAATTTTCACTTTTGTACTGTTTCACTTTTTTTGGTTTACAGGGGCTAAAGATGCGAACGATAAAAATAAATGAACTACCTAAAATGAAGAAAACAAAAAAATTGCAATAACGTTGCTCAGAGTATGTGTGTGGTGCATGGCTCCAAATGTCACTGTTTGTGAATGCATAACGGATTTTATTTCTGCAGCCGTGGTCTGTTTTTTTTTTATTTTTTTCCTGAATAACTTTTTTGTATCTTTACCTTTGTACTGCGGACAAGAGTGTTAAAACGGTTACTGTCCACCTAAGGGAGGTTTCACTGTATTGAAAAAAAAATTCTATCGATCAAAAACAAGCTAACTCATAGAACTATTATTTTGTTTGTCGACTTTCTGTGTTTAACGTTTTCTAAAATGGGTAGCTGATTTTTTTTCAAAATTAATTTTTTAACTCTGCATTAATAAATACTAAAAAAATGGCGTACCAATTTTATTTTTTTTAATGTTTTCAAAATTTTATACATACAAATTATTAAAAAAAAAAACAACAATTTAAAAAAAATTTGTCTCTTAAATTGAGATTTGTGTAAAAAAAAAAATCAGATATTGTACATCTCGTTGGTGTCAAAACAGTTTCAGAAGTTGTTTAATCAATTTATTTCTAATAATACTAATTTTTTTTTACAATTTTTCAGTTTACAATTTAAGTTCCATCCATATTTCCAACACCGTGCAATATTTTGATCAAGTTCGTGCGATTTAGTCGTGAATTTTATTTTTAGAGAAAAAACTCATTTTTGAAAAAGAAAAATTGTATAACCACTTTTTTGTCCTCACTTTTAGCCTCAATTATCATCCCACATCAGTTGCAGTTTCCACGCCAACGCACAGTGAAGGTAGATAGATGTGCTGTGCAGTGTGCATGCCTACAATTTACTGCGCTTTATAGGAATTAAATCAATAATTTCTTCTTCGTACCTATGTACCTAAAATACATTTTAAATTCTCTCCTTTTTATCATCATACACATTTTACTAAAATGCTCTTGCGTAATTGCTAAGGAATTATTTCTCAAATTTACGGTATCCAACATTTTTGAAATTTCATGGATGCATGCAAGAGATTCTTGATTATTATGCTATAGGTAGTAGGTATATGTACCTATACGCTTAGAACATTCCATTCCACACCACACCCTATTAAGAAAGGTTATCGAAATTTCAAACTATTACGTTTACCATCATCATTCATCACTCATTGCACAATTTGCATATGCAAAGGACTTTTGTGTTATAAATGCACTTGGTTCTCAAAAACGAAGTTTTGAATTGGTTTTCAATTCATCAATGCTGAGGTATTTTGTAAATTTCGTTCATGGTTGTGTACCTACTAAATAACACATATACAAATTACATATAAGTCTTCGTTGTGTACGAAAGCTTAAACAAGTATTCTTTCATTCAAAGTTTGTTGAAGGTTTTAGAGACATTATTCTGAGTATGTGCAGAGTGGAGGTACTTAAACTTAAAGGAATTCCATTTTTTAAGATCGGTTAAGGTAGATTTTTCGATTAAATAGGCTAGTTTTATTGGAAAATCTAAAGCAGAATCTTACTGTGGATGGATTTTTTTAAATTTCCGGAGAAAAAGTCGATGTAGATTTGTTTGGCTACTTTAATTTTTCTTCTTTTTTTTTATAAATGAGAACATTAAAATCAGTATAATTAAATATGATTAAATAAATTTAAAAAAAAAAGTAATAACAAAAATAAATGTATATGTTTACATAATATTATTGTTCATTGTTTAATAAGATTTTTTAAACTTATTTAAAAACAAAAAATTTAAATTATTTCTAAATGTATATTTGTGTACATATATCAATAAATAATTTTGTTTGACAAAAACACTTCCAGTCGTATTTATTAGATTGTTGTCTACTTAGACACTGTCTAACTATTTTCAAATTGGTGGAAATATGCTTTATTTATTAAAAATAAATATCATATTATTCACGGTTAAGACAATCTACTTTTGTGTCTTAATATGGCAGCTATAAGACAACAATAAACAATGTTTTTTAACACATTTTCCAAAGTTGGACAGTTGTCTAAAGTTAGACAACGTTTATAAAAAAGACCATTCATGTTTAAGTATTTTTGTTATCATTTTTGATTATAGAAAAGAACATTAAAATTATTTTACTATTAGCATGTTCTTACAAAAATAAATAAAAAAGATTTCAGACTTTGAAAAGTCTTTAGGATCAAAACAAAGAAGTGGATTTGGTCTTCTCTTTGTAAAATTGAAGAAACAGAGATTTTTAAAATGAAGTAGATTTCAATATTTTGGTGATGGAAGTAGGAAGTAGATTTTAAAAATTTTTGAAAAAAGAAGTAGATCTACTTTAATTTAAGTAAAGTGGTACCACAGTATGTAACTATAGTAGTTGAGACAAATTTTTGGAATCTCTGGTACAGTTTGACACTCAATAGGGATACTGACGTATTATATATATATGTATATATGGACTGCTAGTTGCCCACCTCAAGCTGGTTCCATTTTATTCTCAGTCATTTTTGGCGACACTAGCCCTCAACACTGCAACTAGCGGAAAAAATATGAAACTTCAATTTTCACATTTGTACAAAGAACAGTGTTCCCAGATTGGTGGTTTTTTCAAACCAAAATGGTGGGAAAAAATCAGTTTGGTGGAAATAATGGTGTGAAAATATTCAAAGCGCTTTTTATGAGGGAAAAATATATTTTAATCATAATGGCAACTTACTTTACCTACCCTCCCATTTTCCTAAAATTTTGTTTTATTACCATACATTTGTAACTAAAAAAAACAATTGGCCTGGCCATCAACGACATATAAAATTCGAATTAGACAAGGGAACCTAGGTCTAACAACTTGTCCTCACATTGGGCGGCGCTTTATTGCGCTGACAGTGTCTATTAGAGTGTGTTTTGTAAGTAAAGCTAGAAACAAACTTAAGATTCTGCGCGTTCAATACATGACAATTTACATCTGAAAATTCAGATTTCAGAATTTTTCAAGCTAGTGATTGGTCAGCTGTCAGATGACTTCAAAAGTCATCTAACCTTTTATGACAGCTGCCCAAACAAAAGCCAGACAAATTCAGAGATTTGAATTTTCAGATGTAAATTGTCTTGTATTGAACGCTCGGATTTCATTCGTTTGTGGTTTTCAGTCATGCGATTTTTAAAATATAAAATACGCATTTGCTGCAAATAAATAGTAACATTTACAAAAATTATTTGTTGACAATTTGTTTGTCAAATAATAAGGCTAGAAGGCACTGGCATTTCAATCACGCGACTATTCGGTAGCAAAAAAACGCTAAAAAATCGTTGAAAACATAATATATTAATTTCTTGTTGCAACTACGATTTTTAAGTCATTCAAATTAAAACTCATGGTAGGTAGCTATTTCACATTTCGCATTTTCATAGAAGGATTTTTTCATAATATTTTATTTTGGTACCTAATGTAGTTTTTTGTTCCTCCAGTACAAAATGCTGGGATTTTTTTTCGCGCTTCAGATGGGATTTTAAAAATCCCACCTGGCATCACTGTCACTGAATAAACACTGAACAAAATATAAGAAGCAACATACCATAGATGTCGCACATTTCTATGCATGAAATTTAAAAATTTCTGGTTTGGTTTTTTGGTAAATGCGACTTTTTGAATTTTTAAAAACAGATGTCGCGAGCTTCTATGTACAAAATTGTAAATTTCAATTTTTTTCCTTAAGTGGCGTGTTGAGAGCTAGCATCGCGGTCTCTAATTTTGGCGACATTTTTTTGACAATTATTGTATGAAACTGACATTAGACTAGCATAATACTTCTAATATTATTAAAGGATGCGTTCGTTGATATTTTACAATTTTATATTTTGTTTTTTTTAGAGCTAAAATTTGGTGAATTAAAAAATTCACCAAACTTAGGTAAGACCTTAATATTAAATAATAATAATTTATTTAGAGTATAAAATAAATTTATGCCGCAGCAATTTAAGTACCTGGTGCTCAACGAATATGTGCTGTTCTGTTCTAACTTTTTCCTCACTGAAAAAATGTGACAAAGCCACAAAGCAAAAAAGCGGCAGTTGCAAAGCGATAAAGTGGAAAAGCGACAAAATGGCAAAGCTGCAGCGTCTAATTGACATTAAGTAAGTCGTGTATGAATGTTTATAAATTATGTTTTACGTTTTTTTTCAAAAATATATATGTTTTGGATAAGAATCAAAATCTTTTTCTTATAACTTCGCCATCTAAGAGAATTCTATTTCTTATTTTATCTGGATACCGCATAAGGTTACTTCTGTATACCTGTATAGAGTGTAGGGCATGTAAAGACATTTTTGGTTTCAAATTAATTGTTAATTCACTCCTACAAAAAAAAAACAAAAGACAACAAAAATAACTAAAACAAAAATACACTACATGGAAGAAAAATAATTTTAAAAGAACATCGCTTTGGAAAGTTATTGGCATTGAATGTCTTAGCTGTCCAATTATTCTGCCTAATTAAGCTTCTCGAAGAAAACTTCTGTATGCATAGACACATATAGCCTGTTTTGACTTCATCTTAATATAGTAACACGTTAATCATGTTTTTCGTTCGAGCACCCACCGCATAAATCTTTTAATACGACAAATTGGCTTTCTTCTAAGTCGCAATTAAATGACCAGAAAATACTTTAGCAGGACTCTGATGGAAATCACTTTAGCTTTGCCTATATCGTATTTGTCCAATAATAGCTTTCGATGAACAACATGAAGGCCTAATTGGATTTTATTAATTTTTCCCGCCCTACTACATAAATACATAAATACATATTCTAGCCTAGTGGCAAATAATTGAATGACATGCGAACTTATTTCCCAACGCAAAGAGTTCCCCTGCTATGTATGTAACTTCCATGGAGAAACAAAAACAAAAAATATAATAACTTTAACTTTTGTATGGTCTTTCCCTTATACGCCCAGCTATATAGCAGCGCAACGATTAGATCTTTACTTTTATGTCCTTTTCTTATTGTTTTGACGCAAATCACTTTAACGCAAGTAAAACTTGGAACTTGAATAACAAACCATGTGTAAAAAAATAAAATTCAGTTCTTCGAAGAGTAGATAGCTACAAAAAAAATATAGGTCAAGAAAAATCTTCATTTTGTTTATTGTTATAAGAAGATGACTAAGTGTGGTTTCATTATTTTCGTTAAGTGCGTGTCCTTATTTTGATAAAAGCAACATCAGAAAGCATGGAAATTGTAATATGGGTTTTTCAGAAATATTATTAAAACTTGAAACAATTCATTTTAAATAATAAAAAACTAAAAATGTGTCGGATTGCTTGCCTATAAGCAACAAAATCTGTGTCAAGAATAGGGAATATTTTAATATTGCTTGACGCGCAGAGTGGCAAAGACGCGCGAACGCACTGACGACGCCCAGACGCACTAATGCAATGCACTGAAACCAACGATTAGACATTAAACGCGTTAGTTCGAAGATTTCACAGAAAAAAAAAACTAGCCAGTTCAGGTTTCTCAGGCTCACTGAGATCTCAGCAATCTTAAAAATCTGAACGTAATTTCTTAATGCGATTCTTCACTTTTGCTGTCATAAAGCTGAGACTGATATTTTTTTAATTCGCTTGCTCAATTATTTTGTGTCGCAGTTGCAACAATTTATAAAAAAAAAAAAAGGATGGAGAATGCTTTTGATTTCCAGCGGAGATCTTGTTCTTCTTCTCAGTGAAACTGACAGAAGTTTACTTAATGAGATCTCAGAAATGAACTGGTTTAATTAGTGTTAACTCAACGGACCGCCATTGTTCTCCGAATTAATGCAAAACGATGTCCCAAAATACGTACAAATGTTATTTGTATCAACGCGTTGACCCTTCTACAATGATCACACATTTCATGATGTCGATTTATTAAACACACCGAACATTTCTTAGATTGCTGTTAAAGCTAACGCAAGCTATGTCGACGTGGCAGAAAATTCAGCTGTGTTTGTATTAAGGCGAGTGCCAACGCAGACGTCAACGCATTAACAGTATTCTGCATAAACATTTACATAACTTGACAACTTTGACCCTGATTACACGATTCGTTTTTTCGTTTATTTCGTGTTTCGTCTTTTTGACAGTCACGTAGGTACCGTCATCATCGTGATTACATGGTTCTTTCCAAGCTGTCAAAAAGACGAAAGACGAAACGACCGAAATAAAGACTCGTGTAATCAGCATCTTGTAGGAAAGAATTTGACTTCATTTTGACGTAAGAAGGGTCGATGGATAAATTCTGTCTGTCAATCGATTTAAAATTAAAGAAATATTCTTGAATCGAGGTTGCAATTGACACTACACTACAATCACGGAGAAGTCCGAAAAAGTGGTTTTCACCATTAAATCCGTCGTTGGTCTGTGTGTCTGTGCGTTTGTGCCAATGTAATTTGACTTTGAACTTAAACGGATTAACCGATTTGATTTAAACTTGGTGCAGAAATTAATTGTATGTACCTTATAATATCGTTTTCGCCAAACTCAATGCTTAAATTATCTATAAGGATTTAATAAATCTCAATATAAATTGTGATTAAGATCTGCAACTAAAGTTTAATATTGTTGTTTTTATATCTATATATTATTTTAACTTATATTATTTAAACCCCGAAAAATAACTTCTATTTATATTATTAAAAAAAAATATATTATAAATAATAATTATTATTATATACAAATTACAGTTTAAATAGTCAATCAGGCAGACGGTAACACCATAGCCTATTATTTTATTTTTATTTTATATATTAAAAAACAAAAAATGGATTACATATATTGATTTGAAGAAAAAAAAATAAATCTAAAATCTAAAAATCTGGAGCAGAACATTTTTATGTGAATTCCTTTAGGAAAATTCGAATTTTTTTACTAACTTGTCAAAAACTGCCATACCTACAATAATTAATTTTTTTTTAATTTTCTCAAAAACGGCTCTAATTATTTTTATTAAATTCGTATATATTATAACAAAAGTGTTTTTAAGAAAACTTCCTTTCCAGTTTTTTTTTCAAAAAATTCGAATTACGGATAAATAGGATTTTGACGTTTCTTTGGAAAAAATTGCCTTACTTTTTACTTATTCACGTATAGATTTAGAATGACTCAACCGATTTTGTTACAATTTTGTATTCTAGTGCTTCTATATATTTCAAACAATATTGCATTTTAAAATTTTGAAAATACTTTTTGTATAGAAAAAAAATAAAAATCAAACAAAAATCTATTTTGTTTTAAATTATGACTTTTTAATCTTTGCCGGTGGTGGTAGGATAGAATAAAACGTGAGCCTAACATGTATAGGGTCATTTGCAGCATGCGATTTGTTTGAGGTAATTTTTGACCACTGTTTTGTGCATTTCGGGCAGTATCTCGGCCATAACTTGAGCAATGTTGGTGTTTAATGCGTCAAGAGGATTATTCGTGTAAACAATGTCTTTTGCGTAGCCCTACAAAAAAAAATCTAACGGTGTCAAATCGCATGATCTTAGTGGCCAATTGACGTCGCCAAAACGTGAAATTACGCGACCAGGAAACTTCTCACGCAATAAAGTTATAATTGGTCGTGTTGTGTGGTCTTGTTGGAACCATATATCGTCTAAGTCATAATCTTCAACCGCCAGCCAAAAAAAAAAAAATCGGTTAATTGCTGCGAACGCCGGAAAATCTATAAATACGGATCATCAGCAACACTTGCACTTGCAGCAGCAATATTTTCCACTGACCGTGCATTACGATGATGCACAGGCCTTACGACATCAGTAACGCTTCCACTCTCTTCAAATTTCTTCACAATTTTACCGATTGCTTGCGTAGTCGGTCTATTATGATGGCCATAATAATCGCGTGATGCGCGAAAAGTGGCTACGTTTGAATCACCACCAGTTTTAATAATTTTAACGCGTTGTTTGATTACTAAGCAATCCATTATCGTAAATGGCAAACATTCAACTAATATTATGACACTTCAAATGACAGCTGAGTTAAACAAGTGTCAAATTCCAGCGCTACCAACTTGAAACCACGAAATGAATGACCGTTTATAATACGTTCCGTGTCACACATTACGCCACTTGAACGAACATTGATGTTTTCACATCTTAACCGTGAATCCCGGCACTGACATAATTTTTTTAACATTTTATCGGTAAAATGTAGCTACATTCAATAATCATCCTTCCTACATTTTGTTGTGTTTTTTGGCTAACTTTCTTGTACTCTAAATTAAGCTATTTTTTGTCTATCTCACCATAACAGCCATAGCTATTCTCCCTATTTTTGAAAATATTCATCATTAAGCTTACCCCCACGCCTACATACACTCATATAGTCAGTAAACTTTGATCGTCTCTATCAATAGTTTTTGCAATTTTATCCTTATTATCCTTATTTCCTACCCTCTTATATGTGACTTAAAATAATTCCCCTACTTTTCATGTATGTGACCACATCTTTCACGACTATTACTCGATTTAACATGAAAAGCTATATAGGTATTATAAGAAAACTTATTTGAACCACTTTGTTGCCTAATACATACTTAGTTTGTTTGATCTTCCATCCTCTACGATTTGGTTAGTTTTGTGTGTTGCCCTCGATTTCTTATTATCCTGTTTAGAAAAGAATATTCAACTTAATGATTCACCTGAATTTATTTCATATATTATATGGATGTATGTATTGTATAGACTGGTGTTAGTATAGTCCTACATAATTACATTTACGTGCTTCAAAAGTTAATCTTTGTGATTTCTATGATAAACTACATATATACCTACATATATTGCGCGTGTATTGGTATCGTTAAATATAATACGCCCAATCGGACCCAAAAAGGAAGAATTTATTATAACTTTTTGGCTTTTGTTTAGATGTCTAGACCCAAATCGGCATCATAAAGGTAAAAACTTACAACAACCCCATATACATATACCTAACCTATATAATACCCAAAGAAGATCAAGTAAGTCTATAAAAATTGAATCTCCTGAGACATTGGCAAATTAATTGCTGATGTTCTTTCTTCATTTTCATTATAAAAATTACTGTTATTAGGATTTCTTTCACGCAATGAAAAAGGAAGAAAAAAAATAATATTATAAGCTTCTGAGAGATTGGTTAAAATTATGGGCGGACATCATCGCAGGGTTTAGGACTCTTGGGTTTTCAAAATGTAAGTAGGTTAGGTTTACAAAGTGTTTAATTCGATTAACGTGAATAAAAGTTACAAGAGAAAAATGATTTTCTTATACTTATAACGGGTGATTTTTTAGCTGGTTTGGTTTTGGCAACACTGGTTTTGACAGCTGACGTGTGTTTAGTACCTTGTGTCACTGTCAAACAGCTTCAGTTTGGTTTGCAATTTAACCATGGATCGTCTTACAAATGAACAACGCTTGCAAATTATTGAATTTTACTATCAAAATTCGTGCTCGGTTCGAAATGTTCATCGCGCGCTGCTTCCATTTTATGGTCGGCATTCTCGACCTTCTGAGCAGTCTATTCGGAAGATTGTGACCAAATTTCGCACCAAATTTACTTTGTTGGACATTAAACCACCAACACGTTTACGTGCTGTGCGTAGTGAAGAAAATATTGCGGCCGTATCAGCTAGTGTGACAGAAGACCGCGAAATGTCGATTCGGCGCCGTTCCCAGCAGTTAGGCCTTTGTTACAGCACTACGTGGAAAATTTTGCGGAAGGATTTGGGCGTAAAGCCTTTTAAGATACAGCTGGTGCAAGAACTAAAGCCAGCCGACCTACCACAACGCCGAATTTTTGGTGAATGGGCTCTTGGAAAGCTGGCCGAGGATCCGCTTTTTTATCGAAAAATTGTGTTCAGCGATGAGGCTCATTTTTGGTTGAATGGGTACGTAAATAAGCAAAATTGCCGCATTTGGAGTGAAGATCAGCCAGAAGCATTGCAACAGCTACCAATGCATCCCGAAAAAGCCACTGTTTGGTGCGGTTTATGGGCCGGCGGCATTATTGGGCCATATTTCTTCAAAGATGATGCGAATCGCAGCGTTACTGTCAATGGTGAACGCTACCGAGCGATGATAACAAACTTTTTTTTGCCCGAAATGGAAGTTCTTGACTTGCATGATATGTGGTTTCAACAAGACGGTGCCACATGCCACACAGCACGCGAAACAATGGCGCAATTGCGAGGCGAGTTTGGTGAACAGTTAATTTCACGTTTCGGGCCGGTCAATTGGCCGCCTAGATCGTGCGATTTGACACCATTAGATTATTTTTTGTGGGGGTATGTCAAGGCTAATGTCTATAGGGACAAGCCCGCTTCGATTGACGCACTGGAAGCCAACATCCATGCATTCATTCGTGAGATACCGGCCGATATGTGTGAAAGAGTATGCCAAAATTGGACTCAGCGGATGGGCTACCTGAGACGCAGCCGCGGTCAACATTTGCATGAAATTATCTTTAAACATTAAATTGCAAGGTTCAAACTATCGATTCAAATAAATATTTCATTCATTTTTTCGAATTTTTTGTGTTTTTTTTTTTTTAAAAGTTCTAAACCTCTTAAAAAATCACCCATTATTAAACTAAATTTAGATAATGGTCTTTTCTATTGAGAAATTATGGGAACGTACCTATTTTCTCGGAATATATACATTCGATTGAATAGAAATACCCAGGACTTTTATGTTGCCTCAAGAGAGTCGTATAATTATAAGTCAAAGGTTTCGGACAAATAATGTTTTTTTATCATACATATAGCTAAATCTGCTTCATGTGTGCATATAAGTGAATATAAATAATATCCCATTCTACATTAATATTTTTTCCCGATTCTATTTCTCGAAACAACACCTCATATTCATCTCTAAAAGTATACTTTTTTTTCTTAGCGTTAATTGGTTATTCCCCGTCACGTTTTTTGTCATTATTACTAGCGGTGCATATGTATCTAAATATATGGCAAGTGGCTGGCAAGTTATGGATTTTGTATTCGTAAAATAAATCGAACTCGAGATTTTGATCAAACTTGACATTAAGATGATAGCGAAGTCGAAAAAAGTGGGTCTCGCAGTTCTGTCTGCCTGTTCGTCTGGAGCCTAAATGGGTGGTTCGATTTTCTTTAAACCTGGTACCTGGCGTGGGCATTCCCGCCACATGTTTTTTTTTTTTAATTTTTTCAAACCAAAAATAACGGTATCTGCCGTACAAATTTTTGTATCAAAAAATAAAAATCTTGTTCTTCTCCGTGCCCACAGCTTTTTTTTTTAATCATTAATTTTTTTACAAAAGTGCTACCATCTTAAAAAAACAATTCGGAAAAATGGTTTTAAATGGCACCTCTCATAGAACCATTTTTTTATTTTCAATTTTCTCAAAAAAGAAAATGTTTACAATAACTTAAAAAATACTGAGTACCTACCCAAATTAAAAAAAAAAATGTTTTGGATTTTTAAAAAAGTTTCAAAATTTTTGTTTGAGACCTTAATAGTTTCAAAATGACTTGGTCGATTTTTATTAAACTTAAAGCATAGCAGTTTCTTCACATTTTCTAACAGAATTTTTTCTTAAATAACGGTACCTCCCATACAAAATTTAAACACCGCCGCTATTGAAAATCTCATTTTTCCCAAAACGGCTTCTACGATTTTGATTAAAATTTTTGTGTGAACTAATATCAGAACCATTTACCATATTATTGGGAAAAAAATATCTATCGTTTAAAAATGGTACCTCTCATAGAACCATTTTTTGGCTTTTCGACTATCTCATTATCTGTTGAACAAAATTAAATGAAATTTCTTACACAAAAGTTCCTAATAAGTTTAAATAATATTGCATATCAAAATTTTCAAAAAATTAAATTTTAGATTTAAAAAAAAAAAATTAAAAATAATTTTTTTGAAAATTTAATATTTCGAAAAGGGGTGGATGATTTTTTTCAATTTTATTTTTCTTAACTCCGCAATAAAAATTCGCGTACCAATTTTTTTTTCTTAAAAATATATTCAAAATTTTATATAAAAAAAATATTTTTTTAAAAAATCGATCCAACGATTTTTAAAATTTTGTTCTCATAAATTTAGATTTGTGTAAGAAATCACTTGGTGTACAATGCATTGGTGTCAAATCAATTTCAGATATTTTTTTAATCAATTTATTTCTAAATTTATTGATTTTTTAAAATTTTGTCAGTATAAATTGTAAATTCGATGCATATGTATGTGCGAAATGCAAGGCAGCACGGTGCTATATTGTTCATATTTATGTATTCACATAATACTTCCTTAAACTAGGCTATAGTTTTGGCAGGTGGCATAAAATATAGGCTCCAATAATTAATAAATTTTCCTACAATTTTAGGTCAAAAAAGTTATAATTAATTACCTTACTTAGAACTTTACTCAGAGATGGTGAAAAAGTTAAAAAAGGTATTTAGTGATTTTAACTCTATTAAAATGTTTAGAAAATAGCACGATACTAAATCGTTTAAAATTTGGACAGTTGACATGACAGTCGACAGTTGAGTATTTTTTTAAAGATGGATCTTTACACGAGAAAAAAAAACAACCTTTTTTTTTTTGTTAAGCAACATTTTAAAAAATGGTGTGAGTGCCGGGACTCACGGTAAAGATGTATAAAATTCAAATTAAATATACAAGTGCTGATTTTACTTCACACAATGCGGCGAGTTCGAACTGTCAACCAAATTTCAACCCAAATTTAACTCAATCTGTCACTCGATAATTTCACCAAAAGAGAACCTGAGCCAGCAAAGTCAGGGAGGCCACTTACCCAGTACTCTATTCCCCACCATACATCATCCTATGTTATATATTTTATGAAACAATAGAAGAAAATATAATTTTAAATTAAAAACAAATGTTTGTTTTTATTAAAATTACTTCTCACGTGAATTAAGGGACATCCTTTATCAGGATGTAGATACGAAAAAACTGTAAATTTGTATTCCCGTATATTTAAGTTTTACAGTTAAAAAAAATTGTATGGTGTTTCATTTCAACTCTTCAAAATTTTACATAAATATTGTGAGTGAGTTTTTGTTCAAAAAGTAATAAAATAAATATGCCCCAAGTTATTTTTAAGTGTTTGCTTGCATTAAGCTTCTATAAATTTAAAATAAACTCTTACTCTATACTTTGTTGACAGAAAGGGGACCTGCCTTCTCTCCCTCATGTTGATAAAGCCATTGCTCCCATTTTGTATATGATGTTAATTTCAAATGATGATATAGAAAAAGAAAAATTAATTTTATTTTTTTTTTTGTTTCATATTATTTCCTTAAAATTGAATAATAATTAAATTGAAAAACCATTGTTTATTTTCTTTATTTTAAATAAACATTTAACCCTAATCATCATTTACCTTGAAGCGGCACTTAAATTAGTGGAATCACCACCAGCATAGAAATTCAATTAAACAATTAGTGAGCTTGTGGCGTTTTTCATTTCATTGTCATTGTTTTCTTTAGGTGATAGAAAGAGACTATTTATACTCTTTGAAAGTTTTGCTACGCTCCCCTTCCCATTTCCCAAGGATAAAGCTAGATAATTCAACAGTTGAGAGAAAAAGAAAAGGTATAATATAAAATATCTTAACTTCCCTAGAGAGAGAGATGAGAGCTAAGCTAAACTATAGCGGAAGGTGGACAGGACCAGTGTTGCCGAAAGTACTCCCATAGGAGTATTGTACTCCTTTCAACACCTCCGTACTCCTGTACTCCTCCTTTTACATTCGTACTCCTATTTTTTTTAAAGACCTAAAATATCTTACACTTGCAGCAAAGTGTAATGTTAACCTTAATAAATTTAATTCACTTCAAATTTAAATCAAATTTGGCAGCACTTTAATCTTCCAAACTGTCGTCAAAAAGGGAATTTCCCTCTTTCTTGTTTGTTTTTGTTTTTCGTTGGAGTGGACGTCTACGTTCAATTTACATCTGTCAGTTCGGTATTTATTTTATGGTTACCTCATACCTGAAATTTTGTTTTGTTGGTTGTTTTTTTTTTTTTTTTTTGAGCTCCGTAAATTTGTATGTATAGTTCAATAAAATGAAAAGGTTTGTTAATTAATGTTTGAAATTTGAATTCCTGTTAGAAAAATTCAAAGTAAACTTTTATTGTATAGATATTTAGTGAAATTGGATTCCTTGGAGCAGGTAAAGGCAAAAAAGGCAAATATAACTATGCATTACGCTATCTGCCACAAGACAGATTTTGTGTGATAGAAAAGATATTTACTTATTTTTGTTCTTAAAATTAATAATTTATTTATTTATGTTTTTTTTTTTGTAACTGATTTTTTTTTCTTGATGATTTTTTTTAAATAAAGTTTGAAGACTAAAAAATGTCTGTACTACTATTTTTTTCAAAATACTCCTCTTTTTTGGCTTCAGTACTACCTTGAAATATTTCTTCCCGGCAACACTGGACAGGACACAATATAATGGAGAGAGCCTTAAATTAATGGTGAGATGGAATTTGTGGTGCGCCCATTCTATTCGAACAGTTGACATCAGATAAGAAATTGAAATAATCGGAGAAAATTAGATGGACTTTGATGGTATCATGGTTTGAATTTGTGGTGGGTTAAATTAAAAATTAAAAATTAAAAAAAAAAAAAGAACTTTGCACCTTTTAATTAATTCAATTTGAGAATTTGAGTTTAAAAAAAAATACATATCAATTCCATGAGAAATGGAAAATACCTAATTTAATTTGGTTAACCACAAAATTTCATTCACGTGTGAATTATTCAAAAACAACAAAACTCAATTTATATTTTTGTTTTTTTATTAATTGTGGTCGTGTAGAGATAAAAATGCAATATAGTGTCACCGAAACTATATAATACACAGCAACATCTGCTTGTATTTTCTAACACTCAATTTATACAATTTCGTAATATATGTATGCATACTGGGTACTGGGGAAAAAAATGAATGTAATATTTCTGCATTGATATAATAATAAAGTGGTTTTTCCACAAGTGTGTTTATATTTTTACAGTTTTTTTTTAAGGACTTTTTGTGGCTAAAATATACTTTTGATGTTTTGACACACGTCCTAGCAAAATAAATAACAAATATTTCATCAAATCAATAATATCAAAAATGTAGGGAAAAACATGTGGAAACGAAACGTGTGTAGATATGGGTGAATTTTATTTATTTACATATTTTCTTATATATGTACATATATCATCATATAACATTGAATTGCACTAGTTGATGATGATGGAAGTTGTGAATTTAGATTGAATTCCTTTGGCATATGAATGTGTTTGTGCAATTGGCATATCAACTTGCTTCTGGTTGTATAGGAATTGCTTTAGGAAAAATATCGAAAAAGTTAACGACAAAAAAAACTGAAACATTGGAGTTTTAATATAATTGAATGAAAAATTGTATGTGTATCTTTTTCTGAGAAATGAATTTGTCGTATGAGCAAATAAAAAGTATTTCATGTGTTTTTTTTTTTAGTTTTCTAACAACATACTGATTTTAAGTTAATAAATGTCATCCTGCAAACTGTTTCTTTCGCAAAATTCACTTCATAGTTCTTAATATTTTTTTTTTGTTTTTTTTTCTCTTTGGCATTAAACTTATAATTTAAACTTTTGAGATTTTTGAATACCAAAGAAAAGCCAAGTGACTTAAGGTATGCTAATATTAGGCGTTTTTTATTGGGAGCCTTTAGCCTTTACAGCAATGCAAATCCGAATAAAACGTTATAATCACATTATATCCACTTTTAAATCGCCGCAAAGTTGGTATGCGTGTCAACATCAGCTGTCGCCGAAATGCAAAATTATTTGGAAAAAAAAAATATAAATTAAAAAGTGTAAAAATCGCCATTTTTTTGGACTAGCATTGTTGCGCGTATATATTTAAATATTTGGTATACTATTTCAATATATTTTCTTTCCATTTTATAGTATACGAAATACCTAATTATAAGTAATTCACTATTTAAAAAATTAAGGGATGCGTTGGAAAAATATTGTCTATTTTATGTGAAGTTAAATTAGGGGGAATGGTTATATGCAGTTTGAGTTGAATTAGCATTAAGTAGCTGTTGAAATATAAAAACAACTAAAAATTGGAAGCTCAATCAAAACTTAAACAGATGGTTTTTCGTTTACGCTGGATTTAAGCGACTACCCAAACTCCTGTTCCAAAATAATGAACGACATTATTGTTTACACGAAGTCAAATAGGAATGAAGAAAATTAACCTCACAATTTTTATGTGACGACGCGACGTGAAGTCTTTGTTATGTCTAGATTAAACGTCATGGTATCCAGTTACAATTGCAAGTTTTGATGACAAATAAAATGACAGATTTTAAACCATTAACCCGATGAAGGAAAAAGAAATTATGAAAACTTGCCAGTAGTGTTTCTTTGGGAATGACATTTTGGCGAGTTATGGCGGAAGCTTCGCTTTTGTTTGAACTATTTCCTATTATTTCACTTTCATATTTCGACATTTTAATAGAAGAAGAACATCGTAACCATTTTTCAATAGAATTTGATACTTTTACTTGACTGTTATGGGATGAGCTTTTAACGTGTATAAAGTATTTTGTTCCAAATGCAACGGCAATGCGCGAGAAAAATTTTTAATCCGAATTGTCACCACAAAGTGCAAAAAGCGTTTTCCATATTCATCTAGATTTAATTTTTAATTTTAACCGTAACCTACATAATTGTCCAAACTAACAAATTTTGGTTCTAATAAAAACAAAGCATAATTATTAAAAAATATCAATGAACGCATCCTTAAATGCTAACCAAATATTTTTTCGGCAATACTATTATTATTCCTTTGTTGTTGTTTATTGTGTAAAACGCTGCCTATAGAATTACCAATAAAAAACGGCTATTGTAACATTATAAGGTACAATATATTCAGATCAAATTTGACAGTGAAAGTGACGGTGAAATTGTGACGGTACCACCGAAAATTTCGGATATATTCCTTTACTATTTTCCATTAACTACGTTTTTTGTAATTTTGCTAATCATTTAATCATTAACTAAATTTACGACTTTTTAAAAAAATAGAAAGATTGTTTTGAAATTGCCAACCTGTTACGAGTACGACACAGACTTTTAACTATTTAAACTCTGGCTCAGCATATATTTCAAATTCCATGGAATTCCATGGAGAATTAATCAGATGAGATTTTAATCAAAAAGTCGTAAGTGTCATATCCGTAACAAAAAAAAAATGTAAATGTTTGATAACAAATGAAATCAAAACAATTATATGGAAAACTTAAGAATATTTTTTTATCTACTCTTAGATAGATACTCTTATTAACATTACTGATGTTACATGTGTCACACAGACTTTTAAATATTATTTCAGATTCAGAATGTATTTCAAATTCAATGATATTTTATTTGTAAGATTAGATCGGATCACATTTCAAACAAAAAGTCGTATGTGTCACATTCGATATAAAACAATATAATTTTTGTATTTATATAACAATTAACATAAATGTAATCAAATCGATATTTTGCAAAAAATAAGAAAAGTTTTTGGCTACTCTTAGACATCCGAAATTTAATATTTTTTTTTTTTAATTTTGTGTCACAACCGTAATACGTGTCGTCACTTTAAAACTTTATCTATGTTTTTTTTTAATAACAAGATTTCAGTGAAATCTATTACATACAATAGAAAATTAGGTAACTAAGTTTAAGTTGGTATCTTCCCAGCTAAAAAAAGGAAATAATAATAAGTTACCAAAAACTCGTAACATTAATTTGTCATACCTGTAACTATTTCAATGTAAAGTTTTGAATAGTTATTTTATATAGTTTTGTTTTTAATTTCTAAACTGGAATTGAATAAAGATCAACATTTAGGTAAATATTTGAAAAAAGATTGAGACATTGGGTGGTAAGAAAAAAACGTAGAATCTGCTCAAAAATATGATGTTTTTAGAGTAGATACTCCTTTTTGAAAGCAAATAATATTCTTAATCACATAAAATTTTCATAGCACTTGCTCAGTTTTTTTTTTTTTTTCATTGAGCACTATCTTTGAGCACTTGCTTTGAGCATTTCCTTTTAGCACATGCTTCGTTTTATTTATATCATCAATATTTTTCATGCAATATTTTATATAATAAAAATAATGTGATGAAAAATTTGTAAACGACAAAATATCTATATAAAATAGATTATCTTATATGTAAGTATTGTTTAAATTAATTTTTTAAATTCATTTCATTAATTTATTTAAAAGATTTTATATTTTAACCACTCAAAAATATTCTGTGAATAATTTATGAAATCATAGGGTATCAGTGTAATACTCGTAACAATAAGGAACATCATTTTGTTACGATTTATTTGAAATAAACTCCCAAAAGTTTTTGCATCAGAACTTTGTTATTACTTAAGAATTGATGTTCGAAATTGAATTCTTGTTGTTGAGAAGATTATGGCTTTAACTTAAAATAATGAGAAAAAATAAAAAAAAAAGTCTTATCACAATTTTTACAAAAACTCAAATTAACCAGCTATCAAGGTTTTCTTTTTATAGCCTCTACTTTACCTTGAGTCAAGGGTATTTTAAAATGACTAAAGTTTTAATTGCAATAATCAATATAAGACTCTACCATCCCACACAACAAAATAATACTGATGAGATAAACTGATTTTTGTCTTGCTAAATCCTCTGACGGTATATAATATGTATGTACTTGCACTCTGTAATGAACTTAAATTTCCAATCAAGTAGACTCGATTTTCCTTCAATTGCAACACACCATTATCATCATCACCATCGTCGTCGTCTCGTCTTTGTCTCCGTCATCGTCATCGGCGTCGTCGGCGTCGTCATTGAATGCAAGAAATCTACCATGCAATGTAACCCTCATCTCGTTCTTTTCTCAGTCAGATGTTCAATTCGATATTTTCGATTGAATACCCAGTTCAATAGAAATCAAACTAAATGAAGGAAACAATTTGGATAGAGAGCATTCATTCATCTTCGTTTATTTTGATTGCATCTCTGCAAAGGGGTATAAAGGGTGGGGGAGCTCTTGATTTTGTTGCGCTTAAAGTTTTCCTCCCCTATATTTTTCACACAATTCCAAAGTTTTCCACGATGATGTACTTATATAAAATGATTATGCTTTTGATTGCACCAAAGTGAATGATCAAATTTTATTTCAACTAGCTTGTGTGATTTGAATATTTAATTTTGAAGGAAATTTCAATCTTTTGTCTCATGATGGGCATTTGAAAAGTTTATAAATTCGTTTTATTTTGATTGTGAAAAGTTAAATTGGGGTTAAAACAAAATTCAAAGAAATAAAATAACAGGTGATGAAAATGACATCGTTTGCTTTAATTTAGATCTTTTACGCTATAAGTCAAATTTTGACATATTAAGTCGTTTTCATTTGACTAATTCGTCACAGTTTCTTTAATTTTTTGTTATCAAAACCATTCAACACTTAAATAAGCGATCAAGAAAATTTCATTAAATTAAATATTAGCTAAAGCCACATAAAAGTCTTTTTAGTTCCATTTACTAGGTATATCGGTACTATACTTTTCTTAATTAATTCACTACTCAAAGGACAATTTGTCATTTTTCCTCATCAGAAGTTATCCTTTAACATCACCCAACCCAAACACGTATATGTAAGTCATGTTCTGTGTATAGCCACATCGCAAACAGACCACTTGCTCTTTCAAATTCCAGACTCTTTCTCTTTATACCAATTGGTACTTTTGAATCCCTTTTCGATGTCCTTACAATTCACTTATAAATAATTCATCAACTTCTGATCATTTTTCATTCGAGAAAATTTTACAGCACTCAAATTAAAGTGTGAATGAGTGATAAGGATACGGAGAGAGAAAGAGAGTGCAGTTCATCATTTTCTATTTCAATTAACTTAAATTGACTCGACATCATTCTGTCCACCACGGTTTTTAGTCCTTTTAGTCCTGATGGTTGTATTAATATTTATTCATAGTATGCAAACTTAATTAATATTGCACATAACCACACATTGGGAAAGTCTTCTCTCCGAGGATCCTTTTTGAGCATAAAATCTATATCTATGAGGAAAGCTATATAGTGCAGTCCCAGGCATATCATTACTATGCATGTGCACCTGGCTCTCGAGAGAGTAGACTTCATTATGTTGGGTTATTTTAATATGAAGAATTTAAATCACTTCAATACATTTTTTTTCGCCATAGCAAACAACGTAACAACATATGTATATGAATATTTTTTTTTTGAGTCGTTGTGTGTGAATATTTTTCAATAAGCAAACTTCGCACAATGTCCTTTATATGTAGTTAATTTTTTTTTTGTATTTTATTCTTTTGTAATCTATATGAAGCTACATAAAATGTAGGTAGGTATATGGAAGTTCAACTTGATGTGCTGCTAGGAAGTTCATTAAATTTTATGAATGAACAACGAGCACTTTTGTGATTAAAATAAAGCCCATACGACGACCAGGCTATGGTCAATCAATTTGAATTGATGAAGGAGGTCCTTTTGTTTGAGAGTAAATAATTAATTATTATTATTACATTTTTTTTTGTTATTTCTTAAATTTAATTGTATATTTAAGAATTTTTAATAAAAATTATTCTGGTTGAGATTTATTTCATATTATTAAAAAATAAATAATTTAGTCATGCGAAAACTTTCGCAAATAACAATCAATACAATATATAACTGTGGAAATTTAAAATACAGTCCTGCATGCGATGCAGTGATATCCTATATCTGTAAATTAAATAGGTACAATAAACAGATAACTTATTTCCTGTCCTGCATGAAAAACCGTTTGAATTTGAATTACATAATGTATAGGTAGTATACAATTAAATATATTAAAAATAAATTCATACATCACTTTAGAAATTGTCAAGAAAATTAAAGGTTTCAATTCAAAGGAATCAAAGTCGGATCGCATACAAAATTGTCTGAAATTCTCTGTTTTGTTCAGAAAAAGCAAAACAAAACATTTTGACATAAAATTTCTGTTGGCTATCTGCAAAAATATTTAAGCGACACATACCTCCTGGAAATAAAGAATAATATCTAGACGACCGAGCTGTGCTTAGCTACTACTAACAAACTAAAAAAATTGACTTTAAGTCTTAGTTTACTGTCATGGTAAATCCAGATTTCACTGGTGTCATTCCATGGTCCATCCGTCGAAATTTTGATATTATAGGCACCTACCTGCCTGGCGACTCCACCTACAAACTTGGAAGTATCTCCAAATATATCCCCATATTATTTGGAGGTATCTTCACTTGTAACTTCACAAGTGTGGAGGTATTTCCACATGCATCTCCACAAATTTCAAGGTATCTCCGCATATATCTTCACATATGTGAAAAGTTATCCATATACTGTAGGAGTAATTTGGGAGAACCAATGAAATAATAAAAGTGGGTGGGCAGGTTTTAGTAAAAATCATTTTCTAAATTTTTTCTCGTTCATCAGAACAAACCCTGAAAATTTCAGAAAGCAATAAAAGTGAACGTGCCATTGGGCGGATTTTCCCAAAATTATTTTCTGAATTTTTTTCTCTTTCATCATAACACTCGCTGTAAATTTCATTCAAATCGTTAGAGATATTTCGGAAAACCAATAAACAATAAAAGTGGATGTGACAGGTTATATATGGCAAGTTATGCCTTCGTAAAAAAATCGAACTTTAGATTTTGATCAAAGTTGACATTACGATGATAGCGAAGTCGAGAAAAATGGGCTCGAAATTCTGTATGCGTCTGTTCGGCTGGAGCCTAGACGGGTGGATCGATTTTCTTTAAACTTAGTACCTAGCGTTTCTTGGGCATTCCCCCACTAGTTTTTTTTATTTTTTTTAAGACCAAAATAACAGGTACCTGCCGTACAATTTTTTTTAGCAGCAAATAAAAATCTGGTTTTTCCAAAAAACGTGCCCACAACTTAAAAAAAAAAAGTAATTTTTTTTACAAAAAAGACTACCATTTTATGAAAAAAAAAATCCGAAAAGTGGTTATAAATGGTACCTTCCATAAAACCATTTTTTTTGTTTTCGATTTTCTCAACAACGATTCAACTGATTTTGATAAATTTATTATAAAGAATTTTTACAATAATTTTAAAAATATTGCGGTGTACCAAAATTTTCAATTTCAAAAGTTTCATATTTTTTTCTGGAGAACTTAATAATCCGAAAATGATTTGGTCGATTTTTATTAAACTTAGTACTCTGCAGTTTTTTTTAAATTTATTTAGCAGATTTTATATAAAATTTTTTGTATAACCAAAAATAACGGTACCTCCCATACAAATGTTTAAAAAGCGGTATTGAAAATCAAAAACGGGCACAACGATTTTGATTAATTTTTGTGTGAACCAATATCCGAACGATTTACCATATTATTAGGAAAAAATGTATCTATCGTTTAAAAATGGTACCTCTCATAGAACCATTTTTTGGGTTTTAGACTATTTCATTATCTGTTAAACCAATTTTAATGAAATTTTTTACATAAAAGCTACTAATAAGTTCAAATAACATTACATATAGAAATTTTCAAAAAATCAAATTTTGGATTTTTAAACAAATTTTCAAAATTATTTTTTTGAAAATTCGATATTATTTCGAAAATGGGTAAATGATTTTTTTTTTCAAAACTATTTTTTTAACTCCGCATTGATAAGTACTAAAAATTGGCGTACGAATTTTTTTTTAATAAAAATTGTCGTACCAATTTTTTTCTTAAAAATATATTCAAAATTTCATATAGAAAAAATTAAAATAATTACTGCAACGATTTTTAAAAATTTGTTTTCATAAATTGAGATTTGTGTAAGAAATCACTTGGTGTACATAGCGTTGGTGTCAAATCAATTTCAGACATTTTTTAAAACAATTTATTTCTAATTTTATTGATTTTTTAACATTTTTTTAGTTTAAACTGAAATTTAATGCATATGTGCGAAGTGCAAGACAGCACGGAGCTACAATTATTCCTATTTATGTACTTACATAATACTTCGTTAAACTAGGTTATATTTTTGGCAGGTGGCATAAAATATAGGATTCAATAAATAATAAATTTAATTGTATCAGATGAAAAGTTTTTTTAATTATTAAAACTTTAAAACCACATCAGTTTGATCGCACATAAGAGCAAGTTCGTGCGACCCAGTCGTGCATTTTATTTTTTTTAAGGAATTCATTCATTAGGGGACACTGCAAAGAACTGTCAAAATCAAATAATGTTTTTCTAAATTGTGGTTTTGTTAAGAACTAACTTAACTTTTAAAACAATCATCTTATTGCAAACTTTTCATTTTTAAATTCAAGCACTCTTATTTAAATTTACGTAAAATTCCCAAATGTAACATTAAAATTTCCTTAATCATTATGGATTTCCATTTTGTATTCCAAATTTAAGTACCTAAATAGAAATATAATACCTTTTCTTATGACTCCATATAAATTATCTTTAATGTGTGAAGCATAACTTTTTACAACACTCAAAAATTTTTTATCGTTCTAATTCCACCTCGTAAATTTCCCTTTTTTTTCCCAACACTAATATTATAAGAAGAGAGAATAAAAAATAAATATATCTCCACTCACGACTTTGCCCTATATATTTACAAGTTAAAGCCCTTATTTGCATGAATATTAAAACGTCTAATACTCAACCAACCATGAATCAATAAAAAAAAAATGAAAAAAAAAATAAATAAAATAATAATAATAAGAAACGTATCTGAAAACATAGCAATAAATCCTTTTGGCGCCTATCTTAGAATTCTTATCTTTTTCTTCTCTTCTTTATAATATAATTCAACACAAGAAAACCATCACTATTTTTGGAATATATGTATAAGGAAAGGAATAGAAATATAAGAAGTCAATAGTAATACTGTCAATAATTCACAAATTATCGGTTCTTTTGTTAAAAAATGATTTTAGTTCTTTTGAGAATCTCTTCTTACACATATTCCGTATTAATATACGTTACGTATAATAAATGACAAATTGTTCTTGTCACTTTAAAGATAAATTGCCACAGAAACCAAAAAAAGAAAAAAAAACAATTGCTCGAAAAACTAGTTCTTTTCTTTGTGAGAAATTTCTTAGTTAAGTGCCGGATTAAGGTTTGGGAAGGCCTCGAATATACAAAAATCTCAAGGACATCACTTGTCTCGATTAAAATCTCAACAAAACGTAATTTTGTTTTTATTTTTTTAATCAAAACAATAATTTAAAAATTTAAATATTGACGATTTTGAAAGTAATTTTGTTTTAGAAAAATTGCCATGAAGATAATATTCTGGAAAACAAATAAGCAAGCTACCAGACTATTACGATATATTCTATCGATTCGGCCGGCACTGTTCATATATATTCTTATATTTCCCAAGGCAAAAAAGATAAAATTCCTTCTATGTCTTGATTTAGCCATCCTTACAATATATATATGAGAAATCTATTATCGTCATTCTGGTGTATCCTTTTTCTCGTACAGAATACGATAAGAAATATAGAGACGATATTATACATACATATATTATATAAGTTAAAACGACACTCACATCATTGAAGTGGATTAAATGGAAAACTTTGTGTTATGTCAGTGTCATATTCAGAAGATTACCTTATTTCTCAATCATACACAATATCAATATATTTAGTATAGAATGGATAAGCGGTGTATGATACTGATTTTGTGGAAATATGGACATTTATCGGTAGACATACATATCTTTTTTTTTCACGTCTTTATTTTTTGTAGGTACTTGTCTTTAGGGCAAGTATTGGTTTCGTATTGACAAAAAAAACCTAGCTCGAAAAATTGGTCCTTTTTCTTTGGAAGAAGTCTTACCGTAAAATGTCGGATTGAAGCTTAGGAAGGCTTTTAATCAAACTTTACATTACGACTATGGTATAGCCTAAAAAAGTGGTTTTTCACCATACCATATTTTCGTAAAAATATTATGTTTCATACTTCAAAAGCTTGAATTCCGAAATTTCAATTTATAAATAAGAAAAGTGGGCGTTATAGTGGGCGGTATGACTACAAAAAGCCATGAATTAGGTTTAAAAAACACAATCACACAATTGTTCTATCTTTTAAAGAGACCATGAAAAGGGAGAAAACCTAAATAGAGAAAAATTTGGTGTTAAAGTGGGCGTGGTAGTGGGTGTATTTCACTAGTTTCAATGATAATGGGTATAGAATATTGAAAATCGAAACAGATGCAAAAATTTTTAATTTTACAAATTTCATATTTTGATTTCAGTGCCTACGTTCTGTTATTCTCGCATCGATTAAATTGGTCAAGAAACGTTGGAAAATGAAACAAAACTCATACGATTTGTTTCAATTTTCATCGTTTCTCGACTGATTTTATCGATGCGAGAGTTACAGAACGTACATAACCACAGAGACAGGATTCCAAAAAAAAAAACCTAATCTCGCTTGGTGAAATTTTGAACACAAATTGGCGATAACTATTCTTTTGTTCTGTTAGTGAAAGAATTCTTGTATAATTCAACACCTATACAATCAAATTTAAGGAAATACTTGCAACCCAGTCGTTAACTTTATTTTTCTTTTATGCCTTTCATGTTTTTTTATAATAAAAAAAAAAAATAGGACCAAACGGGACTATCAATGACGCGACGATGCTGAACGGTATCGACGACCGACGAAGACGCAGATATCTTTTTGCTGATGATTTTCCAGACAATATGCCCGATAATGATTTGATTCGAGGATGTGAGAATATTATTTAGATATACTGAAAGTAATTTTCCGAGACGAAGATATTCTCTTGTATCTTCTTCTTATAACGTTGGCTAATTTTTCATTTGAATCAAACAAAATGTTAGACCTTGATTCGAAGTCAAATCGATTCAAAGATTTATGAACAGAAAAAATTGAAAAAAAAAAAAAAAAATACAAAATAAGAAATAAGAAATAAGAAATACAATAATGATGAATTCGTTTGACTAAATGAGCTATTTGTATTCAAATTTATATTTATTTAGGTCGGCACTTGACGAGTTTTTTTTGTTGTTCTTGATAAAGATGGTCTTTACTTGAAACAGATAAATATTTTTGCGAAGAGAAGTCAATTTTGAGCAAGCAAGATGTTGCGCAATAATGACATCGATTGATGGGTTTAGTCTACCACATAAAATTATTATTGAAACTGAATGAAGAAGTTCTCGAAATTGAAATGGTAAACGAATGAAACCGTAAATACTTATACTGCAATAAAAAAAAAATAAGATCTTTTACGTCATTATATAGTTAATAAGTTAAGATATATAGCAGGCACGCAAATCAGTCATTATTATAAATACAAAAAAAAATGGTTCGATGTGTGATATCGATGAATCATTCCCAAATAGCAATTTTATGATTCTATGTAATTTGTCATTTCCGACACATTATGTTTGTCGGGTTCCCTCCTAGTTGGCTCTGAAAGTTAAAGTCATTTTATTCGAATATGAGAGCAAAGTAAATTATGGTTTTTATCTACTCATGAATACATTATCACCTCCAAGTGTAAGTTAAGGTTTTTTTCAATTCATCCTGGATCATTTTAAGGCACTCGTGCAATTTTATTTAATATCATTAAGACCAAGTTTTTCAATAGGAGATAAGATTTTACCAAAAATGGTTGAATTTTTTAATTGCCGTCGGACTTAAACCTTTTTTTTGAGTTCTTTCATGATGTAACCAAAGCTAGAAGTATAAATAGACTTTTGTAGATCCCCGGGATCTTAATACCTCAAAAGTGGGATATTCGCAAAAAAAAAATATACCATTTTTAAGGCTATCAATTCATCATAAAAGGTTATCTTATTTCAGAAATTTGTCAACCATAGATTATTTTTAATAAATTTAAAAAAAAAATAATACTGTTGGAGTACCTCATTTTGAAAAAAACATTTTTGGCTGACCAATTACTGGAACTAGTTGTCTTTTTATGAAGATTAAGTAACCACAAATGAGGTTCCAACAATTTCTACATTTAAAAAAAAAACTTAAATCTAAATTGATCAATTATTGAAACTGAGCTTTTGTGATAACTTGGTAGCCTTTCAAATGGTATACTGTGCTTTCAACGCCAAAACTTAAGGAATTGATTAAAATTTGTCTATGAATACAAAATTACTAAAAGATGTTAAACTTTTTATGTCTATTTACTGACCTATTAGGTGGCATACTTTTTTTGCTCAAATCGTTTCTCATGAGTTTTGTAGAGATTGCACTTTGTCTTGCGAGTACGTAGTTTTGAAACAATTTGTTTCTTTGCCAAACTGAAGGAGCAACGTTCAATTATTCAGATAGAATATTTTTATTTCGAATATCCCACAAATAATGAGGGGATAAAACATGATTTCCCAAACTGAAAAAGGAACGTTTAACTATTCAGATTGAATATTTTTCGAATATCCCACAAATTATGTGCTAAAAATCAACAAATAAAAATATTCCAAAAAATGTATGGCAGAGAAATTATTGAAATTATTATTGAAACTAGCTGGCATTTTATGATGATTTGCTGAATTTTTCAATGCGAGAATCCCACAAATGAGGTACTAATAATTTCGAATGAAAAAAACTTTTGCCATTTTTTTTAATTTTTCTATGGCTGACCAATTTTTGAATGTGGTTAGCATTTTTTACATATTTACTGACCTTTTAACTAAATTTAGTCCAAATGCGTTTCGCCCAGGCACGAAGGTTTGACTAGATTTTAGTTGATGTAGAAGGACACAAATATATTAAGTAGCATTGATGTGCTATAAAGTATATATTTCTAGGGAAATTTGGATAAATTCAGACACCTAGAAATGGTGGAATACTTTTCTTTGCGAATATCCCATATATAAAGGAGAACCTTGGAATGCTGCTTAAAAACTGAAATATCATTAGTTAGTAAAAAAAAAAAACGATCCACATCGATTAATTGTCTGTAGGTATTAAAGGAAACGCATTGCATTAATTCAAAATTTTCTATGAAAATCCCAAAATGGATGTGGCGCCACCTAAACACACTTAAGATTTTATTTTTTTATTTTTTTTAAGACAAACGACAAACGACTTCGACAAAGTTCAAATCTTATAATTTTTATTTATATTTATTCAAGTCGTTCCTGTTTTTATATTATTTTGGTGAATAAAAAAAAACATTAGGTAGGTACAGTACAAAAAAAAAAAAAAAAAAAAAAAAAAAAAAAATTTATCCACAAGTCAATTACTTGGGTAATTGTATTATTTATCCGCAAAATCAACAGTGAAACACAACAAAAATAAATTTTAACCCCGGAAAACAAGGCAAAGTTAAAAGAAGTAGTTCGACGACGCCAAAATAAAGTGCTAAACTTTTTTCCCACTGCCAACTGCCCTACGGGACAAATGCGGGAAAAACAATGATGTTGATGATGCCAGGTTGTTGGTTTGGTTGTGTCCTTAAAAAACATTCTACGATCCTGTTGACTTTTGTGAAAGAAAACACACACAAAAAAAAAAAATAATAAAAAAATAAGAGAACACAAACAGAAAAAGTTACGAAGGAAAACAAGGTGACAACTTGCCAATGGATTACAAAGAAGTGTGTCACATTCTTATCCTCAGCTAAAACAAAAACAACAGCAAAAATTGAAGTCCTTTCGGAGGATATAATCTAAGAATAACTTTCACACCACCACCACCACGCAGCAAAGTGCTCGAAAACAAAAATAGGGGGATAAAGTTTTTTTTGTTTTTTTCGTTGCCGGATTTTTATTTAATTTTGTACAAAACGCATTTGAGGAGAGTTCTGAAATGGAATCGTTTTGCAATGTGCAACCATACCCTCCACTTAAGGGAAAACGAGAAAGTTTTGAGATTCATGTGAAGGATTGTGAAGAACTGGTGTATAAATCTTATCTAGGATCGAAAATTAAAAGTTTTTGTTAGCTAAGTTGCGTGAACGGAATATGTTATTATGTATTTCAATTCTATGCAACTAGACATAGTACCAAACCTACCTACATGTGTAGTGTACCTACTTGTACGTGTTTTCATTGGATTTGTTGTTGATAGATATGCAGACAGATAAATCTTTTAGGTTTTCATAAAATTTATTTTGATTTTAATTAAAAAAGTGTTAGAAATACTCAGATGTGAGATTGAGATACTTTAAAAATGTGATTCCTTAGCAGAAATTAAAATAAATAAATTTGGTGGGCGACGATACACAGCTCGTGTAGAACCAGGGCCTCAACTCTAACAGCTTTGGGTTGCCTTGAAATTGGAATATGAATTTTTTTAAATATATAAAATCCCTTTTATGCCAAACTAAAACAAAATATTTCAATAAATTGGAGTTTAAATGAGCCAACAAATCGTTGTCACCTTTGTGTAAGTTAAGGTTTTTTCAATTCATCCTGGAATATTTTAAGGCACTAGTGGAATTTTATTTAATATCATTTTATCATTTTATTTAATATCATTTAATATCAAGGCCAAGTTTTTCAATAGGAGATTCAAGTTTTTACCCAAATTGGTTGAATTGTTACTAGCCATAGGACTTACACCATTTTTTGGAGTTCTTTCATGATGTAACTAAAACTGGCAGTATAAATAGTTTTTTGTTGGTCACCAGGATCTTAATACCTCAAAAGTGGGATATTCGGAAAAACAGTATTTTTAGAAAATCATTTGTGGGATATTCGCAAAAAAAATTATACCATTTTTAAGGCTATCAATTCATCATAAAAGGTCATCTTATTTCAGAAATTTGTCAACCATAAATTTTTAAAGTTTTTTCAATACTATTGGAGCACCTCATTTTGAAAAAAATAATCGTTGACTGACCAATTACTGAAAATAGTTGTCTTTTTATGAGGATTAAATAACCTTTCGAATGAAATGCTTTTTTTTTTTAAATACCACAAATGAGGTGCCAACAATTTCTAAAAACTAAACAAAATCTATGACTGATTAATGATTTTTAAAACAAAAACTGTTCGTAATATCAACAAAATATTTACTGCGACAATGAGAGAAAAAGTTAATAAATGATGTTTATTGACATTACAAACTTTTTTTTTCATTGACACTAAAACACAAATCTCTTAAATACACGGGGTAAGATGTACATCTATAGACGTGTACTTACTCTAAAGTACCCCTTTTTGTAGTGCCATGCCATGCCATTCATTCCGTCATATACAAGTGAATTTCAATTCAAATATTTCTTATATATATATAGAATCCTGCTGTGTAAAACAACTTCAAACTCCATTATTGGTAAATAGAATTCAAAGGAAAAAGAATATTACTATATAGAATTTGAAAATAAAAATAATAAATAAATGAATACCCAAGTGCATTTTGAGTTTGTTTCAACAACTCTAAGACTTTCCACCCACTGCCCACATCCTTTAGCAAATAAGAAGCCTTTTCTCATAATATAGACCAGGGGGTAGTGTTGAATTTTTTGAACAGTGGCTTAAATACACAGCTGTAGATCGAATACCTTGTAACCCAGAAAAGTGAATTTTTCAGGAGAAACAAAAAACTTGATATAAAAGTATATTCTAAATTTCAATGGGGCGATCAAGAACAAAGTGCTTTTGACCATCTAAAAAAGTGTCTTACGAACAAGCCTGTACTCGTTCTGTACGAACCATCTGCGGATCATGAATCGCCATGGTATACGAGATATTTCAGTAACAAAAACGCATGGGGTGATACAATGTATTGCTATTTATGCGTTTAGCTTTGAAACTATTGTTCTTAGGCTTACAAGGTTTTTTCATTAGATCCAGAAAGTTGTTTACTATAAAAGTGCATCATTACCCAAAAAGTGTACTTTTCTGTGTTACGAGGTATTCGATCTACAGCGACGGTATACTACTTAACAATTTTCTAATTTTAAAGCTAAAGGTATATAATATGTTTTTTTTTTTGTATTAATATTATTCACTTTTTAAATAGTACCTACCTATCTATCATGCTTAACCCATTTTTGTATCAATCCTAAGCTGAACACGCCTAAAACAGTGAGTTCGTTAAAAAAAAAAATATAAGCAAACATATATGCACCTTTTTTGACATTCATAAATGTCATGCAAAGTGTCATATGGAATTAGTAGGAGAATTTTCATTTATTACTTTTTTAAAATTGTTTAAAAAAATTGAAAAATCCAAAATTGAAAAATCCATCTGGAATTATAAATTTTTCAAAATTTAATTTTAAGAAATTCAAAAATTTCAAAAATGCAATATGTATTGATTTTTTTCAAAAAATACAAAAAAATGGTTTGAAACATTCAAAGATCCTGTTTGGAAAATAAATTTCAAAAAGTAATTTCGAAAGGTTGTTTTATTATTTTCAAATGTTTTTTTTTTTCATTTTTATTTCAATTAAAAAAAAAATATATTTTTTACAAATTATTCAATAACATTTTTAAAATGTTATTTAAAAAAAATTCTGTCTACGTAAATTTTCTTACAACAATTGAAAATTTTAAATTAGTACATATTTAATTCAAAGTTAATATAAAAAAAAAACATGTAGGTATCCTAAAATTCACAGTTAAAATAAAATAAATAAATTTTATGACGCGACAACAAAAATCATGCAACCACGCGATTCTACAGATAAATTTTATCAAAATTTTATCATATTACTCCAACGCAATTTTTCATCAATTTTAGCTTTTTAAAAAGTGAAATTAAAATTTATAGGGGCAATGAATTTTCAGCATGGCCCAGCAATTTTTATTAACAAATGTATATCAGTATGAGAGTTTACTTTTATATTTTGGCGACCCCATTTACCGAGGGGACATTTTCGTAGTTTTTTTTTTATTCATTGGAACCAATATTTTCTCTTTCCTATACAAAAGGAATTTTTATACATCGATACCATGCACACGCGAAAGCATTTTTAAATTTCCATGATTATTCGACTTTTCCGGTCGAAATTTCTAATTTTCGACACCGCAGTGTTCAATGCGATTTCATACAAAAATAATCTCAATGCTTATCAATAATTATTATTATTTTAATTCTTTATTTGATTTGAATTCAATTTTGAAAGAAATTTAATAATTTTTGAATTTTTCAAAATTAAATTTTGAAAATTAGTTAAAAAAAAACTGCTCAATTATCATTAATAACCTTATAATTTTTTCAAATGTCGATTTTTGATTTTTCAAAGTACGTACCTTATATTTACTTAAAAATTTAAGTCGTTTTAAATTAATTTACAAAATAAGCAGAGTAATTAAAAAAAATAAATTTGCATTTGTGCTTATTTTTAAAATTGATTTTTTTTAAATCTTTAAATAATAACTTTGAAAATTTATATTTTTTTAATTACTGGATGATTCTTTTTTTGGAAAGGATATCAAAGGCCGTTAAAAGCTACTTTGAATCAATAATTCAACAAATCCAATTAAAATGGTGCTAAGACTTCTACTTGTCTGATGTATTTCAATAGTATTTGGAATTTGTAATATTAAAAAAACCTTCAGATATGAAATATATTTAAAAAAAAATTCTACGAGTTTTTCATAAAATTAAAAAAAAATCTTTGAGTCCGTCCCCAAGGTTGGACAACGGCCTCAACAAAATACCTACACAAAATTTTGAAATTATTAATTACTAGCTGATCCCTGCCACGCCTAGCAACGACATCGTATTGCTAATTTGCTTTGCCAAACTACAAAATGAAAAAAAAAATTAAATACCATGATTTAGGTTCAAGAAATTTTAATTACAAAATTTAAACTTGAATTTGTCATGAGTTCCAAAAATTTTAACTTTTTAGAGATGCAAATTAAAGAGAAATCAGTGATTTAAGAAAAGTGGGTGTGGTTGTATGAGAATTTTCAAAGAAAACTACACGTCATGTCATTTCTGAGGCTCAAGAGATGTTTATTAAAAATATTCAAGCTTCTAAAGACGTTTTATAGGGAGGAAATATATTTTTAAAAAGAGGGCGTGGCAGTGGGCGGGAATATAACACATGACAGCATTTAGGTTATAGTTTAAATGTTCTAAGAACGCTCAATAAGCGAGACCACTAAAATGTCATAAAAGTGGGCGTGGTAAAATCTTGATCTAAAAAAACAACTAATTTCTAAACCATCTTGCTAATATAATTGGAACAAAATTTTAAAATTTCAGTGAAATTAGATCAGCAGTTTTCAATTCTATAAGCCTACAGACTAAAATTCATTTTTATATTTTTATACGAATAAAGATTTAAAAATAAACAAATAATGATTTTTTTTTAACATCTTTAGCAAATATTTTTTCATACCAATAAATTGTGACCTCATATTTTTAACGTTTAATTACCTCAAACCCTAAACCAAAAACACAAGAAATATGTGCTTTTTTTATTTCATTTGCAACACTACCTTCCAGACTATAAAATGTGGTTCTTCTGGGAACTCAGTATAAAGGTATAGAAAGACTAAACTTAAAGAATATAGAAAAACATTCATAAATCACTGCCAAATGAATAATGAAGTATTGAGTACCTAAGTGCGAACAGGACTAACCAACCCAGAGCCATAGTCAAGTCAGCCCAGTATACAAAACAAATCTCTTTAGAAATGATGTCCGGACTCTGGAGTGATGGTTGAAGGACTCATTCTCATACCATGATAATGCAGTCCATAATGGTTTTTAGTCATAAAAAAAAATTATTTTATTTTTATTTTCATTTTTGTCTATGTGGCTTGTGTTCTAAAATTTATATTTATTGCCAATATGAAAGTAATGAATGACTATAGAACGCACGTTTCTCTTTAGAAACCTTTTGAATATGAGCCAACCAAGTTCCATCAAAACCAAAACCTAACCCAAACCAAAAAGCTATTTTTTTTTGTCATCAGCCTATCGATAAATTTTGTAAAGCAAGAAAAAATGTAAGGTAATACGATTTATGTGCGGCACAATTTTATGCGACATAACTCAAATATTTGTTTTTTGTTTTTTTGTTTCTCTAGAAATATATATTATTGAATGAAGAAACCTGAGAAAATTGGAGGAGAAAGAATATCGGAATATAAGATGTTGTTTTATCCCTCAATATAATCCTACCAATGCCACCGCTATGTCGTATCGATAACTATGCTAATTTGAGTTTTGAAGTCTCCAAGAACGATTTATGAGTTCGCATTGATTATTCGAACGAATTAAGGATAATCAGAGTCACGCCAGTCAGAGTTTTTGTGATTAATGGTTGTTTGAAGAAACATTAAAAATTATTTAATTGTTATTTTATTCCAGAAAAGCAAACAAGTCGTAATCGTAACTTACCTTCTTTTAGACGACATGACAGACGCACAGACGTATAATGTTAGCCAGAAGATGAAAATATTGTAAAATTAGCAATTAAAGAAGTTTTGGTCGTAAAGAAAAAAAAATTACAGCACTCATACACACACGCTTATACAAGAATTATTTTTCATATAAAAATTTAACGATGCTTCACAAGGCCATTAAGGGAGAGAAGGATTAAATGAATCTCTTGCGATAAGAGAAATATAATTGAACGTAAAACAAAATTGAGTTAAGTTAATAATAAGAAAAAAAGTTTTATTGTTTTTTTTTTTTTTTTTGTGTGAATTTTACTTTACACAGAGGAGTAACATTTTATACGATTATTATTTTTATGACATGAAAAAAATGTTTCTTGAAGAGATAAAAAACATAAATTTATACCAAGTCAATAATTTTTTGAGTGAGGCTTGCGGCTGAAACAATGAGAGTAAAATTTTTAATCTGCATAAAATAGGATCTAAGTAATTATTTATATATGTACATATAACGGGTGGGCCATTTAGTGGTTTCTTTTTAAATGGTGGCATCATTGGAACATTTTTCTTCGAAAATGAGACTGGGAACAACGTTTCGGTGAACGGTGGGCGTTACCAGAGCCATGTTAACCGAAATTTTTTTTTTTATTGAAATTGAAGACATGGATTTGGACGACTTCTGGTTTATGCAGGATGGCGCAATGCCACACAGCCCATTCCATAATTTATCTTTTACGCACCAAATTCCAAAATTGTGTTATCAGCCGTCTTGGCGATGTCAATTGGCCGCCTCTGACCTGCTATTTGACCCCTTTGGACTTTTTTCTTGTGGGGAACCGTGAAGGACCGATGTTGTGCCAACAATCCGGAAACGATTCAAGCACTTAAGGCTAATATCATCCAAGCAATCCGTGAGCTACAGCCCGAAACCATCAACAAGGTCTTGGAAAATTATAGTGACAAAATGCGCCTTTGCGAAGCCAGCCGAGGCAGCCACTTGAACGACGTTGTGTTCCAAAATAATTAATGGGAATGTTTGCTCTTATTAATAAAGCCATAATACATGAGAAAAATTTAATTTTGTTAAACTTGTATTTGTTCCACCCTGTACTCATTCCGTGTTGCTTTTAAGCACTTTAAACAATATTGCATTGAAAAAATTAAAGAGAAACAAAGAAAAAATCTATTTTATGAGAATTTTTGCCTTTTTTAAAATTGTTTTTTTTTTTTTTTTTTTAATGTACGTAGCATTATTTATAAAAGTTGCTATACACAAGATTAACCGACATGTTATTAAGTTTAATCACGATTAAAACTTAAATCTGGGTGTAAATTAATTGAATTTAAATTAATTTACATTCGAATTTAAGTTTTAATCTGGATTAAGCGAGTGAAAAACATGTCGTGTATAATTTTTTGATAAACGTTGTCTAACTTAAGACATTAGTTTGACTTATAAATAAACATTTCTCATTGTTTTTTAAGAGTTATTCAACTAAGGGCCGGTTTGTTCACAGTGGGTTAAATCTGCACCATTATACTTTAACCAGCTCTAATTAAATAGACCTAATTAATAAAAATCGGCTGATTAGCGATTTTCATGATTAACAACACAAAATTTTTAATTCCTTAATACAAAATTGGGTAAACGTCCACATTTTAGGATTTACCAGTTGCAGTAATCCTTGATTAAAGATGATCAACTTTGAACAAACTGTCCCTAACACTATGAAATCGGTTGTCTAAACCTTGATTAAAGTGACATTTATTTATTAAAATAAATAAAACAAATTTCTAACTATTTCGAAACATTTAGACAAATTTTAACTAGCTTGTCAATTGTTAAAGAAAATCTAATAAATACGTCTAATGCCTTTTTAGTCGAGCAATAATTAATTTTCTCAAACAGAAAATATAAATACAAAATTCTAACTAAAATAATGTTTTTGTTTTTGTATAAAGAAGACAAAAATACACGAATTTCCAATTTCTCCCACATCTATGTATGTATGTCAGTGGAGAGTTCATTATTTTGCATCTCTATCTATTAGTTTTGTTAAAATAACCTCAAGGCAAATTTTATGCATCTTTGAATTATTCCATTTGATGAATGATGCTTAAAAAAAAATAAATAAAATGAAAATGAAAATGAAAATGTATGCAAACCCTAAAGGAAAGAATAAATTTGTGTGTGAGTGTCTTAATGTGTGTGTGTGTAGTGTATCTCCCTTAGGATAACTATTAGAATTTCTACTAAATTTCTCATGAGCTTTGAACTTTATAATAAAAGGATTTTATTCTTTATTTTTATTCGAAGAAATGCAGATAATATTTTAGTTTTCTCTTTGAAAAATATTTTAGCTAATGTATTTTGGAATTTTGTAAAGTTTAAATTTAATCAACAGGCACACAGCGTGTTCTCTCTGTTGAAAGAACACCTCCCGTCTCGTCAAAAATAGTTTGAGTTTGTTTTAAACCACGAATATTATTTAAATCCAACATTCTTAGTTTCAAGTCAAAAAATACCAAAATATTATGAAAAAAATAAAAATAATTATTTGGGAGAGAAAATTTAAGAAAGTGGAGAAGTGAATAGAAATGTTCAATATTAAGATCTTAAACATAAAACATGTTTTGAGATCCTCGTCTCATGTCGTCTGCCTTCAAAATAAAATGCACGTCTGGGTCGCATGAACTTGCTCTTATATGCGATCACACTGATGTGGTTTTAAAGTCTCAATAATTTTAAAAACTTTTCATCTGATAAAAGAAATTTATTAGTTATTGGAGCCTTTATTTTATGCCACCTGCCAAAAATATAGCCTTTAAGGAAGTATTACGTGAGTACAAAAAATTTTGAATGTATTCTTAGGACAAAAAAATTGGTATGCCAATTTTTAGTATTTATTTATGAGGAGCTTAAAAATTAATTTTGAAAAAAAAATCATCTACCCATTTTCGAAATATCGAATTTTCAAAAAATTATTTTGATTTTTTTTTTTAAATCCAAAATTTGATTTTTTGAAAATTTTGATATGCAATATTATTTAAACTTATTAACAGATAATGAGATAGTCGAAAACCCAGAAAAATAGTTCTATGAGAGGTACCATTTTAAAACGAGAGATATTTTTTTTCCAATAATATGTCAGACTGTTCTGATGTTAGTTCACACAAAAATTTGAATCAAAATCGTAGGAGCAGTTTTAGAGAAGAATGAGATTTTTAATACCGGTTTTTTAACATTTATATGGGAGGTGCCGTTATTTTTGGTTATAAACAAAAATTTATTTAAAATCTGTTAGATAATGTCAAAAACTACTGGATGCTCAGTAAATAAAAATCGACAAAATCGTTTTCGAATTATTATTAAATTCTCAAAAAAAAATTTAAACTTTTTTTAAATATAAAAAAAAAAAATTAAAATTTTGGTACGCAATATTTTTAAAATTATTGTAAACATTCTCTATAACAAAATCAAAAATCAAAAAAATGGTTCTCTGGAAGGTACCATTTAAAACCATTTTTCCGAATTTTATTTTATAAATGGTAGCATTTTTTATAAAAAATCTTGCTAATTTTTTTTTTTTAAATGTTGTGGACACGTTTTTGAGAAAAATAGAATTTTCATAAATTGGTAAAAAAATGTGTACGACAGGTACCGTTATTTTTGATCTTTAAATAGTAAAAAAACACGTGTGAGGGAAATGCCCAAAAAAACCAGGTACAAAATTAAAAAAAAATCGATCCACCCGCTTAGGCTACAGCCGAAAGGACAGACAGACAGACAGAATTGTGAGACCCACTTTTTTCGACACCCACTGCTGAAGTAATAAAGAAGTCTCATTCTTTATTTATAATACTGGTCACAAAACTTAAGTTTCATTCATGAAGCTTGCTATTGTATTTTACCTTCTGTATTCACTCATACACCCAAACAAATAAAAATACCTAAACCATCAAAATCATAAATTCAAAGAACTGCATTTTCTACCTTACATTCATGGACAAAAAAAAAGAATCTATCGTTTTGTCTATTCAATTTCCTACTCTTTATAGATAGTAAATTCTCCTTCTAACTCTTCATGAAGCAACAATGTTTATCTAGAACTGCAGAGAGAGGGACTTCACCTTTTATTCAATTTGACCAAGTCGATACAAAGTTACCTATGTATATATGTATATCTACGAGTACATTTAGAGTAAAAGAAGTATCTAAGAAAAACCTTCGATTTGGTTGTTACAAAATTTATGATCTTACAATATTGCATTTTGTTTCTTTCGTACTCGTATATATGTACCTACATGTATGTACCTAACAATCCAACCACAATTCTTTCACTTATAAATTTCTTAACCAAAACAAAATATATCTACATCTAGGTTACTTTTGCTATTATCTTCAAACCGCAATTGAATTTATTTCAACCTCATAAATCGAATTGAGTTTTATGCACCAAATCTAGAAAAAGAGAGAGGGAGAGAGAAAAGGCAAACTGATATTAGATGAGATTCTTTCAGAGGTGGAATTACGACCATTGCTTTGGCTAGCTACTTTATACTACTATTTATACTCGCTAGTTCGCTAGAGACAAATTTTTGTTTTTTTTTATTCATTGTGCCCAGGCAGGACACAGAAACAATATATTTCAATATGTTGCACCTTCAATATTTAATTTTATATCCAGTTGAGTTTTCTGCGAAATTTATTCATAGGTGATTTTTTGTTCTTTTTACAGGAGGTGTATGTATTTTGAAATACGAACTTGAAGAAATCTGAAATCCATTGATTTATTTTTAGTTTCAGCTAAATCCAAGTTATCTCGAAAAAAAACTATTACAGATTCCATCGCAGTGGAAAATTTCATACAAATTGCGAACGGATTCGGTGACAGTTTTTTTCGCGAATCGGAATCGCGAATCTGATTACGATGGAACTCATATTAGAGCCGATTATTTATTTTTATTTTATATAAATTTTTGTACAGGAAAAAAATTAAAGATATAATAGAATTTAACGAATGAACCTCGAAAATTATATCATTCAGTATACTGCACCACCACTGTAGTTTATCATCTATGTATTGATATTTAGGTACATTTTTCGTATACCTCACAATATTATCTTATTATTATTACAATATAAAAAATTAATATTATACTAGCTCCAAACAAACTCCATTATCTATAGTGTAAGAACTCATAACATGTAGTACAATAAAATGTGATTGATGAATCATTATTTTATAAATAAAGGGAAGTGAATTTTAACAAATAATCAATTTCCCATATCCAATGCCAATATGATTGAATTTAAATTAATTATTTAAAATTAATGAAATAAAAAAAACTTATTAATTTCAATAATTGGATGATTTTCTTTTTAATTAGGTTATATTATCGTGAAATATATTTTAAAACTCACAATCAGATTTAATTTTTGTTGATACAATTAATAAAAATTAAATATAAAATATTCTATTGTTATGTTTTTTATACCTATGCCGTTCTATAACAAATACGAAGACGAATTAGCGTATACGAAATACGCAGAGGAGTGAAAATTCGAAATTACAAACAAAAATTGCAAGCTCACCATCTCACCGGTCCAATGGAAACAAGCAGAGAAACAGTGCACTGATTTGGAGAAGGCTTTTATGTGCACACAGAGAAAAAATCAGTAAATTCTACGAAACACTGCAGTAAATTTTACGATAAAAGCAGTCAAATCCGAAACTACTACACACGTCGTAAAATTCACTACAAGATGTAATAAAAATAACATTTGAATAGTGATAGTAAAATTCACTAGAGAAACAGTAAAATATACTGCCATTGTACCAAAAGTTTCATACATGAGTATTAAAATCTATTTTAGTTGTATAGTAAATTTTATAACATAAACAGTAAAATCTATTGTAGTTGTTTTAAAATTTTAGAACATCAGCAGTAAAATCTATTGCCGTAGTAATAAAATATACTTCTGACGCAGTGAAATCTATTGTAGTAAAATCTACTACAGACGTAGTAAAATTGATTACATGGAACAGTAAAATCTATTGCGGTTGTAGTTAAATCTACTACAGTCGTAGTAAAATGGTTATTATTTTGCACTTGCTCTTTATATGGCTATATGGTAAATTTTTATTTCGTGTGAAGGATATTTTTTTATAAGAATCTACACTACGATAAGAAAGAAGTCCGAAAAATTGGGTTTCATCATATTTGTTCATCAGTCTTTGCGTCTGTGCGTCTATGCCTCCACTGTAATTTGAGCTAGAGCATATACGGATTTGCTACACATTTTGTACGGATAATTCTTATGTTATTTACCAGAGGGGAAATTCGATTTTTTATTTTCATCTTAAACGGGAAGCTACCAATGATTTCGGTTATTTTTAAAATATTCTAGAAAACGGCTTTTATGATTTTGATTAAACTTCTTAGGTACCTCTAATAACCAAAGTTATTTTTTGGGTAATTTACATACCTCATTTTTTAGTCATTCAAATATAGTTTTTTAATGGCTTGACCAATCTTTTTTAAATTTTGAAATCGGTTGCTTCGGAATATTGCATTTACAAATTTTTAAAATATTTTTTTTTTAAACAAACAAAAAAAATCAAACTAAAAATACATTTTAATGTAAAATCTAAAGCTCTTTTTTTTAGCTTAAGCCGTGTCGTTAAATTCAATCAGTCAGTCAGTAATGAACTTGTGAATTGAAAAAAAAATTCAATTGTCCAGCTTTTTGGGATTTGTCAATCGCAAAATATTTAATTCACAAGCTCTAAGAATTTTTTTGAATTTAATGAGATTTAATTCATAAGCCTTTCTTTCGCTCGTGATCTTATAATTGATAAATACTTAATTCAGTTAATGATGCGAGTGTGGCTTATTGCATTTAGGTACAGGATCATTGAAAATAATTTCAATTTTTTATCAAATAAAAACAAGGATTTTTGAAAGCTTGAAATTTTGAAAGAAAAAAGGATTTAAAAAAAATAAATGAATTTCATGAATAAACGAGTACAGCTCTTAAAAAATATATGAATATACCTACCTATAAATTTAACAAACCACACTTGGTAAATTTGTTACCAATACTGATTAAGAAAAACACTCGAATATATTTAACTAAAAAGCTTTTTATTATTTGTTTCTGTAAAGAAAATTTTGATCAAATTATTTATTATTCCTAAATTAATGTTTAAGCGATGCATACCTTTTTAAAATACACTCTGTTAAATAAAACAATAAAATTAAGTATTCTTCAGCTTCTTACGATCTAAAAAGTGCTTATTAATTAAATCTCATTCAATTCCAAAATTCCAACGAGCTTGTGAATTAAATAAACATTCGCAAATCAAAAAGAGCTTACAAAACCACTTTTGACGTTTTTAGCATTTTTTTTCATCAAAATGAGGCTACATTACAATTTTGGACATAAATATTTTTTTTTAATTTTCTCGACAGCTTATCTAACGATTTTTATTAAACTTCGAACATTACATATAATGACCAACTATAAGAAAACTGCTTTTCAAGTTTTTGATTTTTTTTTGCAAAAAATGCATATTTAACATAAAATAAGATTTTGACAAAATTATTATATTTTTTTGTTATTCACTTTAATCTTTTTAATTGCTGTACCGATTTTATTATTATTCTGCAGTCTTGTGCTTTGTAGTAGCCCATGGCGTAATGGTTAGTGCGTTGGACTGTTAGACGCCGAAGGTCTTAGGTTTGATTGCCAGCCTATGCCACCTAACAAAACAGAAATGTTTTTCACGGATTACTGCCTCTTGTCAGGAATATCCAAGAATATCTCTTGTCATGAAAAAATTCATCTCACCCTAGCCGTTCGGATTCGTCAGAAAATTGTAGGTCCATCTATTACTAAAAAATAATACGCACACAGGAATGGTCGAGAGTTGTTAGTCACTAGGCCCTGGTTCTAAACGAGCTGTCGCCGACCAATTTATTTTTTTAAATTTTAGTCTTGTGCTTTAAAATAGTGAATTTAACGCATTTAAACAAAAAATATTAGTATTTTTATTGTCACCTTATCGCAAGCGTACTATATATAGGTAATCATGAACCAGAGGCTAATGTAAAAACATCACAAACTCTGGCATTTTGAAAATATATTATTTAAACAAAATATTGACGTGTGGTGATATTTAACATTTACAATGAATATTTTTCATACACCCAAATAAAATATTGAATTTGATTTTTCCGCAGAATAATTACAATTGTAACAATTGTAATTACTAAATTCATTATTACATAGTAAGTTATTATTAAAATAAAGTATAAGATTATAAGTTTCCAATTTGAATTAAATTTTTTAAGACAAAACTCTCTCGTTAGAGTGAAATATATAATTATGGCATTAAAAAAATTTGGAGTGAAAGGGATTTTCTATTCATTTTCATTTTCCCGAAGCCGCAGTTTTTAGTTTTCTATTAAATATTACATAACGTACTGGAACTTCAAGTAGGTATCTACATATATTGTCACAATTAATTATCAAATATTCCAATGACAATTATATTTTCTGATATACAAATTGCTAAGCTCTCATGTAACTGCTATAGCTCATAAATAAATTACGAGACAATTTTAATTTTGATGTGTCCTTGTAAAGTTTAGAAATTAAAATACAGAAATTACAAATTCTTTCACATAAAGGATAAAGGATAATGATATTAAAATCATCCAATCTGAATTAAAGTACCTATATCTATAACAATATTTGATTATTATGATTGTTATGTAAAATTCACAACTTCTAACATTTTGTTAAACAAAAAGGACACGTATAATTTATGTTGTCAAATCGCGTGATTTAGGATTTTCTAGATAAAAGGATTTATATTTTGACAAAATACTGAACCATCATCGATGCGATGGATGATATGGATTGTGGGTTTGATATACAAAAAGGTTAATCTAAATCAAAAATAATGAAAAGGTGGTGAATCCATAGGTATCCTTTTTTTTTTTTGAGATCAACAAAATTAAAAGGACGACACCAGCATAAATATTTGATGGATATACGTATTTTGTATATTGTGGTATTTGAAATTAAATTAAATGCAACACGGTAGGTACAAAGTTTTTAATTAATTTCATGTTTAAATGATTTTTATATACAGACAATTTTAAATTATTTAGAGGATTAATTTATTAAAGTGTTTTTTTTTTTTAAACTAATTACTGATCAACTGTGCTTCTGTGCATCCGTGCTTGCGTGCGTCCACTGTAATTTAAGATAAAGCCTAAACGAGTGAATCTATTTGCTACAAATTTAGTACAAAAAGCATTTCTTACGTGATTCCCTAGAGAGAAAAATCGAAATTTTATTTAAGCTCATCTAAAACGGGTATGCTTTCATACAACAATTTCGGTTTAACGAAATTTAATCGAAAACAGCTTTAACGATATTGATTAAACTTCGAACCTATAATGGCCAAAGTATAATTGTAAGAAAAATGCGTTTAATTTTTTATAAAAAAAAAATCGAAAAAATCGATATAGGATTTTGACGTTTTTTGAGAAAATTGAATTATTTTTGAGTTAATCACGTTGAGCTTTTGACCGGCTTGAGCGTTTTTATATAATTTTAGAATATGGTGCTTCTTAAAATTTTTAAATAATATTGCATTTAAAAATTTGAATTTTTTTTTAAACCACACGAAAAATCCATTTTACTTTGACTTCTAAAAAAATCCATTAAAATTTATTACCATTATAGTTGTAAGCTACAAGATCGGATCGAGCGATCCAGTTAGGATACACAGATGCTAACTTCACAGTTAGCTAAGCATGATATGACCTTATTTTTTTTTTCAACAACTGCACATTCTAGAAAATTGCATTAAGGCTCTAAATTTAGATTTTCGTCTGCACTAGGATCAGTCAAAGTTTTGAAGTCATCTCATTTAAAAAAAAAAAATCATACAGTATCAACTTCACTTTAAAATAAACTATGAAATATTTTTTTTTATAACGACTTCAAAATTTTAACCAAGCTTCGTCTGGGACAGAAAAACAGACTTATCTATATCAAATTCCTAGCTTGGGTAGTTAAATAAAATAAAAAGGAGATCTTCAATTCACAATGTATGTCTGCTTATTCTACCTTAAGGTCTGCAAATGTTTTATTCATTTTTATTTTCAATATTATTTTATTTAGTTTTTGTTTTAGTGGCGTTAAAAAAATAAACAATCAAACCTTAGAGCTTCAAGAAACTATGTCAAATAAATCACAAAAAACCAGTTGCTCAAATGAAAATATCATCATTACTTTAAAATTCTTCCAAAAAAGCTTTCAATTTCTCTCTCTCTCTTAAGCTCTCATTCTCTGGTTTTTGTGTCTTTCCTAAATGTACGTTATCAATAAAAAAAAAAGACTTTCATTGCCAATCCAGCTGTACAATAGGTCATGGAGTACACATCACAATCTCTGTCACTGGGTTAAAGCTTATTCTACCTGCTCTCCATGAGAAAAATAAATTTCCCACTATTTTCCTTATGATTTCTCCTTTTAAATATATCTTATACCATACATGACAAAAAAAAACAACTCTCCACTTAAATCAAAACAAACTGAAAAAGCTCAATTTTTGCACCTTTATCCACCCCCAACATTTGATAGTAAACTTTTTTTTTTATTTTTCTCTCTCTCTGTCTCTCTCAATTTTTTCCAAAATGGAGAGACTCTCAAGCATCTTTCTTTAGGATGCTGTATCTGACTAGGAGCTACAGATTCAACAAATATCCTTTTAAAGTAAAACACATTCGTACAAAATCTTCAGTTACTCTCGGTTAACCATTCGAAATAGATGCTACTTTACATTTAAAGGAAATAATATTTTGTCCAGTACAAGCAAATAATAGAATAATTTAGTTTTTCCAGCAGAAAAGCGTTCTAGTTGAAAAAAAAAAAAAAAATAAACACAGAAAAATATCCTTTCGGTGTTTTGTTGTTTTATTGTGATTTCTTTAAAAAAAAGCTAGCATAAATATTTCTGGTATTAAATTGTATAGAAATGTCTTCATAAATTTAAAGTGTTTCAAAAAATTAAATCTTTTAAAGAATATATTTGAAAAAAAAAAGAAGAAAATCAACCCCTAACTTAAGAGTTTCCTCTCTCTTGCATCTACCAACCATTATCATAATCATCATAAACATCTGTGTGAAGCATTCAACCTCTCGCTCACGACGACGCTATATAATCTAATATAATATACGGTCAGTTTTCTTTCTCCCTCTTCGCTTTGAATCAAGTGTTTACACAATTTTGTTGTGATTTTCCACAATAAAAAAAATATATATATAATTTCGTCCTTAATTGTTTTTTAGGGTCGAAAAATAATTTTATATTATTTAAAATTGAGAAAAAAGAGTAAATTTGATTTCTTAAAATAAAAAAAATAAATAAATAAATTGAAGATAAGTGTTAACACTTATTATATACAAACAGGGTGTTTCTTGTGTTTTTATCTCTTTTGTGAAATTAACGTGAAAAAAGATACGAAACGTTCAATATTGATCGAATATCCTCGAGTGGATGGAAAAATAAACCTAGAATCTTGGATACATTTGCACGTACTTCAGGACACGCACGTTTGCAAAACCCAAAGGTAGGTATCTACATTCATCCATTCTGTATAAAGGTGTACGAGTATATATATATGTATGTATACTCAGACAGAATAAAACCACTTTCTGTCTGAAACTCAAAGATATTGTTTGGTTTTTAAGAAGATACAATTAAATTGAGATTTTATAGAAGATGGGTGGGCGTGGTAAATAATTGAAGTTTCCTCAATCCATTTAGATTGAAGATAACAAGGTCTTCAATCTGCAAATATATAGTAACCCATTTGAATCCTTTTTGTTTAACGTTGCGAGTCAGGACATTATAAGAAGGTACTCTTTGTTGGATTAACAATTAGGATAGGTTGAAGCTATAATTGTGTGTGTGTGTTCAGACAACACAAACTTGAAGTAAAAATAAGTAAATTCTGATTTTGAGTATAATGTGGCATGTATAAGGAGTCTGTTTTAGATTGATTGTCATGGGGGGTTGCAGGAAGACAACTTTTAAGATTGTTTCGCAAGAAATTGATGAGTTACTGAGAAAACTTTGGAGTTCTCAATTCTTGTTTTAATTGTTAAGGAGTTTTTTTTTATTGATGACATATTGAGTATTTTAAAAAGGTAGATATTCATCAGAAGCAAACATCCAAGGTGTAATGGAAAAATGCCTCATTTTACTTTGATTCTATCTGAAGCCTGTCACAAGTTCTACGAAATGGTTAGGAAATTAATTTTAATTAAGTTTCGATAAAATTTGATTTCCAAATTTCCATTCAAGAACATTTTAAGTGTGCTGTGATCGTAATTGAGAATAACATATCCAATATGTGGTTTCTATTATATTAAATGTATAGATGCATTTGCAAGCACCTTCTTGGATTTATATGCAATCTCTCTTGTTGAAATTAGGTTTGTGGTTCTAAAGTGTGTCAGCATTTCTATCACTTCATAATTGATTATTATATATGAATGTGGTTTTAGAAACTTGAAAAAAAAAGATTTTGTAACAGTAGATAGTGTTGTATATTTGAATTTAATTATTTACATAATTTTAAGAAACAGAGTTTAAACGGAATAAGTACAAAGCTTAAAGAAGATAGATTTGGAATTTCCATAGCTTTCATATAAGCTTGGAGTTAACAATGATAATTTTTGAGGAATGTCATTTTTTTAAAAACATACGCTAATTCTGATTTTTAGCTTTTGGTAGAAAGTATTGTGATTCTTGTGATTGTAAGCTGTATTTTAAAGTTACATTATAATAAGGAATTTCCCTATTTTCTCTCATTTTGTAGACATTTTTTTGCCAATTTTGTCATAAAACACCCCCATGGTAATTAATGGCTGGCATAATAGCATTTTGTCAGTCAGATAAATCCAGTCTCGTCTTGCAGTCAACTCTGTTTAAAACTGCTTTAAAAATCGAACTTTCTTGTAAATTGTGGGAAGATCATTTTAAATTAAAAAGTGTTGACGAATTAGTTTAAAAATAAAATTCCAAATTAAGTCCCACGAATAATTGATCTTAATTATGATCACATTAACTTTTTTTTTTTTATTTTATTATGTGAGTCTATGAAATTTATCAATAAAGCACCAACGGCAACGGAATGAACACCATCTGGTTTATTTATTTGATTTAATTGTGCGGTAAGAAATTCAAAATTTGGTCAAAATTCTACCTGGAACAAAAATCTTAAAAAAAGGAACGCTTTAAAAAATCTGCTTTTGTAATTCCGGTGTCAAAATTATGCTTTTTAAAATTTTGTTTTCAAAAATCTGCTTTTCAAATTTCTGTTGTACAAAAGTTCAACCAAAAATTAAAAAATGTTCAAAAATGTAAGAAAACCATTTAAAAATCTCAAAAATATTTCTTTTTAATTTAAAATAAAATACTATTGTCCATATAAAATTTTAACTGCTTACGGGAAAATCGAAAAGAAAAAGAAAACACTTTAAACAGTTTTATTAATGCGCAGTTAAAAAAAATTAATTATTAGAAGAAAGCTTTCCACTCATTTATTAAATAATTGAATTTTCAAAAAACAATTTTGAAATTTGTTTAAAAAATCCTTTATTTGTTTTTTTTTTTTTTTTTTATTTTAATATGAAAGAGTTTTTGAAATTAATTTAAACTGGTTAAACAAATAAAAAGATAGTTGAAAATATGATATGATAGTTATACCCACCCTTAGTGTAAATTTTTTTTCCAGTTAAATTGTAAATCGTACTAATATTAGTAAAATTTTAATAAAATCGAAAAATCGTGTCGTTTTCGAAAAAAAAAAATCTCTTTAACGGCATTTAAAAAGTTGTAGGATATAAATTTATAGTAAATTATTTTTATTTAACATTTGTTTTAAATTATAATAAAAAAATAATAATAATTAAAGTAAGCATAATAAGACATTGCCGTGTGCCTTTTAAAACAGAATTGTATGAATGGTATACCGTTAAATTCGGTTATAAGAATAATTTATGGTTTTAAATCTAAAAGATAATGTTAAAAAACTGATTGCACCCAAAATTAATAAAAATGGATCAATTGGTTTTTAAAATACAAAAAAATTTAAAACTTTTTTTGAAAACCAAAAAAAACATTTTAATGGTATGTGAGTGATTCTCTGGCCAACTATGATTCTTTGTGTCCAGTGTTTTATTTGTAACTTAATAAAAAATGTTTAAAAAGTTTAAAAGTATTGCATAACAAAATTTTCCAAATTTTTTTTTTAGATTTTTTAAAAAAGTTTAAACATTTTGTTTTTTGAGGTCTTAATAATTCGAAGACGACTTCGGAGATTTTTATTAAACTTGACATTCAACAATTTTTTGAAATAAAAATGTTTAAATAGAAATTATTCTTATAGCCAAAAATAACGGTACCTCCCATACAAATGTTATAAAACCGGTATGGAAAATCTCATTTTTCTCAAAAACGACTCGTACGATTTTGATTAAAAATTTTATGTGAGCTAATATTATAGTAGATACGATCTATCATAATTATTGAAAAGAAAATTTTATTCATCGTCTAAAAATGGTATCTCTCATAGAACCTTTTTTTTTTTTTTTGATTTTCGACTATCCCATTACTCAATTTTTTTACACATGAGTTTCTGATAAGACCAAATAATATTGCATATCAAAATTTTCAAAAAACCGAATTTTGGATTTAAAAAAAAAATAGAATGAAAATTCGATATTTCGAAAATGGGTGGATGATTTTTTTCTCAAAAATAATTTTTGAACTCCGCATTATTAAGTTCTAAAAAATGACGTATCAATTTTTTTTCTTAAAAATGTTTTCAAAGTTTTATATATAAAAAATGAATCTTGAAAAATAAAATAAAATTAAATAAAATAAAATTCATTTGAACGGTTTTCCCGAAAATCGAAAATAAAAAAAAAAATCAATGGAAGATACCACTAATAACTATTTTTCGAATTTTTTTTTGCCGTAATAAAACCTGTATGCATTAAAATTTATTGAAATTTACTGAAACTTTTTTGAAAAAAATAAGATTTTCAATAATTGTTGCAAAAAATTTAAACTTTCCCTAAAAAAAATAAGTCGGGGGAGTTCCCAAAAAAGTACTAGGTACTGAGCTAAAAAATAATATATATTATAACCATCCATTAAGTCTTTACATGAATTGACAGACAGACAGACACGCAGACAGAATAGCGAGATACTATAGTGTGCAAGTTGATATTTGACCCCGATCTCCCCTAATTAATTAAAATTACATTTGACATGAGGTTTTCTTATTTTTTTTTTTAATCTCAATAAAAACTCTTGTATATGTTTTTCAATAAAATATACCGCCAAAAGTGTATTGTATAGGCATACAAAAATATCTCCGTTCCTAACCAATAACTACTATTGTAGGCGTGTCCAAGATTCACTTTGGCTTTTTGATTATAATAATAAATATACAATACAAAAAAAAATATTCCTACTGTGGAAAAAAAGCAAGTGATTTATTAAACTTTTTTTGCTAAAATATTCAGTCAATATTGCAGTATATTTAGTAAATTCCAAATTTATTTAGACAGTTTCCCTTTCAATTTATTTAATATTTTTTTTTTTTTTTTTTAAATAAATTTAATTAACAAAATTTAATATAAAACAAAAGTTTTAAAATAAATCATATCCATTATGAAAAGCTAGACAACAAAAAAAGCTAACAGGTTAAAACTATTGTTTGAGTTCAAATATACAAACATATATGGTATATTATTTATGACCCAACCATTATTTTTTTTTATTTCTTTTTTTTTTTTTTGAGCCATTTAGAGAACCGAACGAAAAATTGAATAGAAAAGTGAAATATGTACATATTTATTTTGAATGGAGCACTCAACTAAACCATTTCTAATGGGCTTAAAGCTTTTTTTTTTGGTATTTGTGCGGATTGTGCAATGTGCATGGAATGCTTTTGCTTTTGTAATATTTTCTATTAATATTTTCGATGTATAAATTGGAAGTTATTAACCTCGTCAGCAGGATTGTGGCAAAAAATTTATATTGATTGTTTTTGTGCACCCATAGTAATCTTTCCATTTATAAATCAATATCTGCGAGCAATAATAACAAAATGAGGTCAAAATATTATATTTCGAAATTCAATTGTAAAAGTTCGAAAACCTTTAATATTAATCATGTGGAACTGGCAATGATTTAATGTACATTCATATGACCATATGGTAGCATTATGTATATTTTTTTGTTTCTAAATAAATTTTATAAATTCGATTTATTTAAGCGTGAACAATAATTATTGAAATACCTAAATATATTGCAAATGATGTTTCGATTATTTTTAAGTAGCTCGTTATGTAGACCAACAATAAGTTATAACTGTTATCAATGCTTGAAAGCAGAGGATATACTTTCAATTTTGTTAATACATCAGGGTCTTACAATAAGCGCTTCCTATCTTTAAATTTATATAAATAAAACAAAAGAAAGGGTGTATTAGATATCATTGCAATTTTTTAATCTTTTGAAAGGCCTATCGATGCCATTATGTTCATAATTCAAATGTCTATTTTTTCATGACTCTGGCGCATAAATCAGGCTGAATTTGACCGATGGCATGGGTTATGTTAGCGTTAAGGGCTGCTGCTGTGGTTTGTGGCTTATTCGCATAAACCTGGGACTTCAGAGAACTCCACAAGAAAAAGTTTTACGGGGTCAAATCGTTCGATCTAGATCGATCTCACATCACTTCCACATAAGATGATCATGCCCTCGAATCACTCGTGCAGATTTTCCAATATTGCGTGGGCTGTGTAACACGTAACACGCCTCGCCACCGCCACCGCCGCCATCCTGTTTAAACCACTTTGGTGTCCATATCGTTCAATTCAGACCAAAAGAAGTTGCTAATCAATAATCATTAACACTGGGCAACGTCGTCGTTCTCAAAGAAATATGAATTGATGACGAGACGCCAGCCTAAAACCCACACCAAACAGTGACTTTTTCGAGATGCACTGAGCGATCTTGAATGTCATGTGGATTAGTATCGTCACAAATTCGATAATTTTGTTTGTTGCCGTACCCATTCATCCAGAAATGGGCCTTACCGTAAAATGGGAGAAGCGCGCGGAATGTTGCCCGAACAGAACACCCATTTTTATAAAACAATTTGCACATCTTATTGCACACTATATCCGTGCTTAGTGATTTGGCAAAACAGACTGAATAAATGATAGCCATTTTTATAGATGTAGATTCAACATGTCCACTATCAACTGTCAAAGTTCGGAAGTCCCTATTGGAAGTACCCGTTTATTTTAATGAAACAAAGCTTATTTTAAATTAAATTTAATTTTAAATAAAACTTAAGATTTAACAATCACGTGTGATTATAAAAAAAAAATAACAACCTTGTCTTGGCTTTGGTTCAAATAATAGTGAACATACAGAAACACAAATCCCATCATAAAAGAATAGACCGACGGACAATATGACGAATCCTAATTTTTAGAAATTCTTTATCAACACTTCGATGTTCATTTTGATTAAAACTTTAAATTTAGTTGTTATATGACACCAATACGAAAGGGTCATTCATTTTTCGGTTTCGAAAGTAAAGCTAAATAAAACACACACAGCGATACATTTTTGATGAAAATTTTATTTCATTATAAATTTTGGACTTTGCCATTAAATGTGAAAAACAATGTCATTCAAATGGCCGTCTCGGGAAGATTCACAGCATGCGATTCTTTTGAGGTAATTTATAATCACTTTTTCGTACATTTTGGGCGGTGTCTCGGCCATAACTTGAGTAATGTTGGTTTTCAATACATCAAGAGTTCGGGGATTATTTGCGGAAAAACGATATTTTGCATAGCCCCACAGAAAAAAATCTAACGGTGTCAAATCGCATGATCTTGGTGCCCAATTGACGTCGACAAAACGTGAAATTACGCGACCTGGAAACTTCTCACGCAATAAAGCCATAATTGGTCATATTGTGTGGCTTGTTTCCCAATTCTTGTTGGAGCCACATATCGTCCAAGTCATGATCTTCAATCACCGGCCAGAAAAAAATTTCAATTGCTACGAATTCCGGGAAATCGATAAATTCAGATCATCAGCAACAACATTTGCACTTGCAGCAGCAATATTTTCGACTGCGCGTGCATTACGATGATGTACAGGCCTTACGTTACGACATCAGTAAAGCTTCCACTCTCTTCAAATTTCTTCACAATTTTACCGATTGCTTGCGTAGTCGGTCGATTCGGTAATGCGCAAAAAGTGCGTGTGAATCACCAATTTTGTAGTAAGTTTTAATAATTTTAACGCGTTGTTCGATTGTTAAGCGATCCATTATCGTAAATGGCAACGTTCAACTAATATTATGACATTTCAAATGACAGCTGAGTTAGACAGGTGTCAAATGTCAGCGCTACCAACTTAAAACCACGAAATGAATGAACCGTTATAGAGCAATTAAAAAAAAAAAAAAAAATATTCAAAATAGCTTTTATCAGCCTTTAAGTCCACATAAATTGGCGTTTTGTCCGGCGATCTCACTTGGACTCCACCAGTCAAGGAAATTATTGTTGGTAAAAAAAATCAACTATTATTTAGTATTTTATTTTTATTGACAAAAAACCGGCAATATTTTCTACAGTCAAACTGAAAACAAATTATTTTATTTAAATTAAAACACGTTTTCATATAAATTAATATTTATTTTATTACCATTATATCCAAGCATCATGATATCCTCACCCTCTAGACATATTATAAAGTTTTATCCACTTTATTAATTATGTCCATTGCTCTTTTGAAATTTCTGTCACAAAATATCCAATTATTAAAATTTAACCCAGAAACTATACGTACAAACATTTCCATTAATTATATGAATTAAAATTAAAAAAAAAAAAAAAAAAATATCACATCATTATTCTCAAACAGATATATATTTTTTTTAACTTTCCAAAACTGACTGCACAAAAGATAATAATTAATAAAAAATAAAAAATAAAAAATAAAACCCATATCTATCTACAAAAAAAAATTATTAAATTGTATATAAATAAAATATGTTCCAACACTGAACCCCTATTAAAATACATCGTTAAACCTAAATTATATGATATGCTGCGGATTGCGAAAAATAAACCTACCTTTTTTTTTGGGCAAAACAAAAGAAATTAAATATTTCTTCCATTTACACAGACAGGTATACACAAACAAACAAAAAAAAAAAAAAACAATAAAATGGGAAAATGAAAAAAGAAAAAAGAAAAACTTTCATACTTCAACCATCAACCATCAACGTTAACGAAGTGAAAATTTAAAACCATCAGCAATCCAATTCATGGCTTAAATTCATAATAAAATAAAACCATTTCTTCTCAAGGCGCACACGTTTGGCTAGCCTCATTAATTTAAACATAAATATAATTAAAACCAAAAACAAAAAACAAAACAAAAAAAATTCCTCAACTCAACTTTCATTTTTAAGGACCAAACATCAGAGTCGTATCCTCTAAGTCAACTCCTTCCCTGCCTAATTGAAAATATCCAACTCAACAATTAGGCATAATTAAATAGCCAACTTTCAGGCACACATATACATAAGCCATAAAGCCAAGTCCACATTTGACAAACCCAAAGTTATCCGGCTTCGACTTTAGAAGACCGACATCGGCAGTGTCCACATGACCGTAATTAAAAAATTCACAGAGCTATCCTTAAACTTAAATATATCTACACAAAAAAAAATATATAAAATAAAATTCACATAAGGCTTTAGAATTTTATCTCCAAACTATAAGTATCTTTTTTTTTTTTTTTTTTAAATATCTTTCACTTTTGATGGAATTTATAATGTTCGGTGGCTCACTTTAAAAACAAAACAAAAAAATGTGAAACATAATCGTTGTTGTTGTTGTTGCTTTTTTGTTTGTTATTTGAATTTTTCCCGAGGCTACTCATCATGAATATTAAATGCAACATTTGTATATTAAGTTGAAAGTCTGAATTTTTAATCCAGAGAAAGAGCGTACACTCTGAATCGGTTGATTGTGGTTTGAGTTCAATTAAAGCATTAATTTTTAACAGATTGGACTTTGCATTTTACTTTCTTTTTTTTTTCAAAGTCCAAGGCCTAGAACAAAATTTTGGCGCTTCTCCTTCATTTCATCTATCTTATTTTTTAAATTGATGTATTTCAATGCCTATTGATCAGAGAGGAAAATTATAGAAACAAAAAATATTCAGCCTACAATTTTGAACATTTATTGTCTTTGTTCACTTAGTAAATCAAAAGATGAAGTAACTGTATGTTTGGAAACTTTGCCACTCTCTTTGCAATAGGAGTGTCGGACCAAATATATTGAGGGTCAGTTTTTCAGATCCTGAATTAACTCTGAAATGAATCAAAGTTAGTAAAAAAAAAAAAATTAATTGAGTGGGGCAATAGCTCATGTAGAATCATTTATTTGGACATGGCATTGGCAGGAATAGAGGGGACCTACAATTTTCTGCCGAATTAGAATGGCTAAGGTGGAAGCACTTTTTCATGACAAGAGCTACTCTTGGAGGATTAATCAATTCCTCGCAAGAGGCAGTAACTTGTGAAAAACATTTTTGTTTTTAGGTGGCATAGGATGAGAAACGAACCCAACACCTTATGAGTAACAGTCCAACGCACGGGTTACTACATCTAAGTAAGTTAGTCCTCCAAATAAATTTAACCCGTGTTAATTTTTTTTCTATTATGTATTACCTGTTTTTAACTTTCAGTTGTCAAAAATCTAGACACTGTAGAAATACAGAAAGGGGGACAGTGTGGAAAGGGTGATTTCTAAAGTGTTGCTCTCTCTTTTTTGATAATTTTTTGACATATGTATGTACATCTGTCACAAATATTTATTCAGTTAATCCGGAGTTAAATTACCAAAGTCAAGGAACTTATTTAGGAGATTTTATTAAGTCGTTATGATGATGCAGATGCACATTAAGGTCCAGTTTCAAAGTTGTATAATAAGTGGCTCTTAAGTGGCCAATGTGATAGAATTAAGAACAATTTCACAGTACAAACTAATATCAATAAGTGAAACTTAAGTCTCCCGTATTGGCAACTTAAGTGTCACTTACTTAAATTTCAAAACTGGGTTAAAAGTGCCAAAATGCAAATCTTAAGTGGTGAGTAAGTGTGTAATGTGAAACTGGCCCTAAGGCTTGTTTCCGTTGCACAATCGTAAAATTATGAGTTTGATTTGTTCGTATAGACAATCGTGACTTTAGCAAATGTGGAAAGAAAAATGTCTGAAACGGATCGATTTTACTGCCCAGAGGAAATTAAAAAAAAAACAAATTATTTGAATCGAACTAAAAACAATTTTTGCAAAATGTTATCTTATATCAATTGACATGTAGTGTATCTGTATATTTTGTGGAAATTTGGGAGTGGAGATGAAAATTTGCAATTATTTTCGTCGTCGTCCGCGTGTCGGTCATTTATGAATGTGGTTTCATTTATACATTTACAAAATATAAACTAGTTCAATTTTAAAGCACATAACAGAACATCCAACGTGAAAAAGAGAGAAATGTCAAAGTTCTTTTTTTTTTTATTTATTTATTTAAAAAAAAAAAAGTTTTCCAAACAAATTTAAAACTTGGTCTAGCGAGATGTGACCACAAAGCTACAATAACATGCGTGCATATACATATATACGACTCATAAATATTATTTTTTAATATTTAAACAACACAAATTGCACTCTTGACGTAAATAAATTATAGTTATGCACTTAACAAAAATTAATACCAATTGGAAAAATTAATTCTTTCATTAGTGTACTCGGTTGAAATTATATAAGACAGAAAAATTTAAATATACAGAGTAGAGCTTGCGAGGTACCACAAAATTGCATTTATGAATTAATTTCTGTCCCAAAAATTTGTTGTGACTTTTTCTTTCTCTTAATACTCTTAATAATTCGACAAGTTGTGAGTTACTACCAAAAAGTAGCGAAATGGACCTTATATTTATAAAACTTTGAAAAATAGTACTCCACTGTGTGCACTTATGAAAGAGCTGAACTTTATTATGGTTGTTAAATTTGGTGACCGCGTCCAGTTATTAGAGCGCTTATAAGACAGTTATTACTATGCAAAATCATGAACTTTATTTCGTTCTTTGGAATTTGTCCGGTTGTGAGAGGTATCCTCTTATTGAAGGTGTCCGTTTGGAGAGAGTACACTGTAGTTGGAATTTTTTTTTTTTTATTTTTATTTCAAAATTTTGAGATTGAATATTTATTATTTTTTTTTTAAACAGTCCACTTAAACAACTTTATTTATTTAAGAAAGGTATAGCATAGCATTATTACTTTTTTTTTATTAATAATTTTTACTTGCGATATAAAGGTACTTTATGGCAAGTTATGCATTCGCAACAAAATCGAACTCGAGATTTTGATTTATTTTTTAGACCAAAAATAATGGTATTTGCCGTAAATTTTTTTTTAGCAAAATATGAAAATCTTATTTTTCTCAAAAACGTACACATATTTTTTTTTTTTTTTCAAAAAATTCAGTAATTATTTTTACGAAAATGCTACCATTTTATAAAAACAAAATTTCGGAAAAATGGTTTTATATGGTACCTCCCATAGAACAATTTTTTTGATTTTCGATTTTCTCAAAAACGATTCAACTGATTTTGATCAATTTTTTTATAGAGAATGCACCAAATTTTAAACAATTTTTTTTGAAAAAAAAAAGCTTCAGATTTTTTTTTCAGAACTTAATAATTCGAAAACCACTTGGGCGATTTTTATTAAACTTAGCACACAGCAATTTTTTTACATTATCTAACAGATTTTAAAAACAATTTTTTCTTATAACCAAAAATAACGGTGCCTCCCATAAAAATTTTTAAAAAGTGGTATCCAAAATCTCATTTTTCTCAAAAACGGCTCCTACGATTTTGATTAAAATTTTTGTGTGAACTAATTACAGAACGATCTACTATATTATTTGAAAATAAAGGGAATCTATCGTTTAAAAATGGTACGTCCCATAGAACCATTTTTTTGGTTTTCGACTATCTATTGAACTAAATTTTTTGCACAAAAGCTACTAATAAGTTTAAATAAAATTGCATTTTTTTTTTAAATGTTCAAAATTATTTTTTGATAATTCGATATTTTGAAAAAGGGTGGATGATTTTTTTTCAAAATTAATTTTTAATCTCCGCATAAATAAGTACTGAAAATTGGCGTACCAATTTTTTCCCTTCAAAATTTTATATATAAAAAAATATTTTTTTTTTTAAAACCGCTCCAACGATTTTAATAAATCCAATCCAATCCAATAAATTAAGATTTGTGTAAGAAATCATTTGGTGTACATTACGTTGGTGTGAAATCAATTTAAGATATTTTTTTAATCAATTCATTTCTAATTTTATTGATTTTTTAACATTTTTTTAAGTCTTAATTTTAAATTCCATGCATATGTGCGAAGTGCAGAACAGCACGGTGCTATAAACTAGGTTATATTTTTGGCAGGTGGCAAACAATATAGGCTCCAATAACTAATAAATTCCTTTTATCAGTTGAAAAGTTTTTAAATTAAGACTTTAAAACAACAGTGTGATCGCACATAAGAGCGAGTTCTGGGTCGCAAGAACTCGCTGCATTTTATTTCTTTAAAATATAGCTACATTAAAATTGATAACCACCAGAGCAAGTTCATGTAATCTATAGTCTTGCAAATAACTGTTAAGTTCTTATACCCTTTTCTTATATTTTTTATTAAAATTATAAAACTTAGTAGAATTAAAAAAAAAAAAAAAAAAACCAGAAAATATTTATAAAATGGTTCTATTAATTTGTCTCCCACTGTAGCGCTCAAACTAGTTTTAAAACAGTTGGTTGTTACCTCAGTCATCAAAATTTTTATTTTTTTCTATTCTATTCTATTTCTACCCTTCAGTGGCGAGGCGTCCATATAACTCGATTCCTGCCGAGTTACCTTTTACATTTTCTGCTATGCAACAATGTTTACTTTATAATCAGCAACATAAAACCCACGAGATAAATTTAATTTGTATCTATTCATTAACCTGCACAAGCTGCACATTCCACCACTCTATTGAATTTTATTTTCAATTTCAAGCCACACACGAAAAAAACACACACACGTCATTTTCATTAGTATGTGTATTCTATCAACAGTCCACATCTCTCTGTGCTCTGTGCATAAGACAAAGCCAAAGCAAAGCAACCCGAAATATGTCGGGTTATAAAATCAGTCGGTGGATAGAACAAATTAATTTCCTTTCTCTTTTCTTCCTTATGAACTTCTGATTTTGACTCGACTCTGTTTAACACACGCTCTCTTATGCAAAAAAATAACACGCTTTTTTCCGACTTATTTGGTGATTTTTGTGAGTATCTTCTACCGCTGCGCTGTGCTGTGGTGGATTAATTGAGTAGGTCAGTTCTCTTTTTTACTGAATGAGTTTTTGGGTTTGCCTCGTTTCGGTTCCCTTTTCTTATGCAAACAAATAACTCGCTTTTCTTCGACTTATTTGGTGAATTTTGTGTGTTAGTCCTATCGCTGGGCTGCTGTTTAACAGCTGTTTAACAACAGCAGTGGCTGTTAAAAAACAGTAGTTTGTAGGTATTTAATTAGCTGATCAAATTTGCTATCGTTTGAAAAATGAAAAGTTCAATTGGCAAGTTGAATGCAATTTGTATAAATAAAATAAAGTGAAAACAGTGAAAGGTTTGTTATTTACCCTATTTTTAAAATTAACGAGTTGTGTTTTCTATTTATAGCTATAAAACTTGAAAATTTTGCAAAAAATATATAAAAGTAAAGAAAGATCGTATAGAATAGCTTTAAAATAAAATAAAGAAAGGTTATTTTAGTAACCTACCATCAATATTTTCTATTTTTGAATTCTGATACATAATTATCTATAGAAAATTTTATTTATTGATATTTTGTACACACATATTTGTGAATTTTTCAATTTTTTTGGTTATTTATCCAACACATTGTAGCATTAATTTTAATATTGCATTTGCCAGAAACGGTTCCTTTTATTATTGTAAATTTAAAAATGATTTGAAGTAGGTAGGATTGGACCTACCTAAAAAAGACTGGCTTAAATTGTTCTGCTTGTTTCTTGTGGAAAGCAGATCTGCAATACATTATTTAATTTTGTATACATATTAATGTTTTAAAATGCATTTATGTACGTTTGCAGGTTCTTAATTTTTACATCGACTTACCATGTGAAATTATTCACGCCTCGCCACTGCTACCCTTTTATATAAAATGGTATTTTTGAAGCCCAAGATTCTTACAGCCCTATTCTGGCAAACCTCCCTGATATCTCTCAAGTTTCCACAACCTCACAGGTGAGGTAAAATTGATTTCGTGAGGTTTTCGCGTATTCTGGTGAGTCTCACAAGAACTATCGGAATTGTCATCTCCTTTCGGGTAGTTCACAAGTCACAAGTTTGACATTTCATAATCACGAAAAAAAAATTATTCAGTGTCTAATTTCAACAGAAGATGAATAAACACCCTGTAAATATGTATATTTTTCTTAAATTTCTCAAAATTGTTAAATCTATATCTTTGGTCGTTTAAGGGTTAAGATTATTATTTTTATAAGCGTTATACAACCAAAAATATCGTCACCTACTTTATACGACAAATAACGTTGTTTAAAAAATCAAAAAATTTAAAAATTTAAAAAACTCCTTGCAAAATTTTTGATCAAAATTTCTACTTCGATTTTTAAAAATTTAAAATAGATAAACTTTATTGCTATAATAAAAATAGAACTTTAATTTTAAAGAGATTTTAAATAATAGCCCAAATTTAAAACGTATTCATTTTAAAAGTTCTAATTAATTTGGCACCATCACCATGAATATTGGACACGTTCCCGAAGAATGGATTTTAATTAAGTTTTAATATAGATTCCCCACTTTGCGTACATTAATTTCAATAAAAAAATAAAAAAAAAAATAAAAATAAACTCCCTTTTTTTACCTGTGCATAGAATAGGTATAAATGTATGTAGGTGGACGATTTTATACAAAGGATACCTCAATCGACCCAACTTTTCATTCTCACTAATTGCACTTCAATAGACAATGAGAGAGTGTTCCACACCGTGACCAGACCAGACCATCCTCCCAAAGCACTTACATTATCCGGGATAGGTAGGTAGGTAGGTTGGTATATTCGTACAAAAAGCGGGCGTGTGTGTGTGTGTGGGTGTATGTGTGTGTTTGATAGTTGGACGGAAAGACTCTCACGTTCATTGTTTCCGAATTGTGAACGGACAGAATAAAACTTTTCACTGTCTATATTGTTTGCAGCCCTTACTCGCACACTCCTCAACCTCACCCTCCACCCTCCACCTTCCACCCTCACCCATCGAACTCCGATAAACAGTGAATCCAGCAAACAGCCCCAGCAATCTGCTGCTGGGTCTGACACACTTGAGAAATTAATTTGCCGCAACCATTTTGTTGTTGAACGACAAAATGAAGGAGCATAATATTGTACGGCGGCAGCGGCGGCGGCGGGCGGCACGGCACTCCCTCTTTTTAAAGCACCAAAGCAATGGAATTTCACTTCTGTTTCTGCATACTCTCAGGAATCACCACTTTAATTGTCAATAATTTTTGTTGGTTAGGAAAACTTGTGTGAAGCAACTGTGAGTTCAGTTAAACTTCAAACTTCAGCTTTATTAAATTTAAACTTTGAAGTTTTAAACTGTTTTCCTCTGCTTTTTATGTATGCACATTTACAGTTTTAGAAATGAGAAACGTCACCCAGGTATAGATATACTTACTTACATTCGTACTTAATGTGTCCTTCACATCAACACAACCATTTAAAGGGGAGGAAAGTTAAATTTGTACACTTGACAGTTGACAGATGGTGAATGTGAATTTGACAGTTAATGAGGTGTGCGAAGGTATTTGTCGTCTGAGAGGCATAATGGTGTGTGACATTGCATTGATGCTTACTTCGATGCAAGCATCACACAATCAAATCATCATTGCTGTCGCTGTGTCGGTGTCGGTGACGTTGTTGGTGTCGTTGTTTGTTGGGTATATCGGTATGGTATATTCATGTAATAATGCGAAGGATTTTATCGATCGTCCTGTCCATGTCCACTTAGAAAGGACGAAACAGAGGTAAATTTTACGTACATATCATAGAATGGATTTAATTTGAGGGAGTTCCTTTGAGTAATTTATGCAGGAGATTTACCATCAGAATAACCCGAGGCAAGGGCGTTCTGTATAAATATATATGGAGGTTTATGCATGAAGGCCATCTCCATTTCTCTCTTACCTACCGTACCTACATACATATATATGTATTGTATACTCGTATACAATGAGGGTATAGCGATTATAATAATTCAGATGAATAAAAATTAAGCGTAACAATTTAATTTCGTTTTATAATAAAACGGAAGCTCACTAAGAAAGGTAGGAAGCACTTTATAAATATTATTATGCCCTTAAACATAGCCAGATGGAGTGGGCTTCATTTTTTATTATAATTTCAAAATAATAATAATAATGAAGAAGGTATTTACATTTAAATTTGCAACTCGTAGATTTTAGAAAAAAAAATAAAGAAAATTATTTTACTTTATTCCTTAAAATATATAAGAAAAAACTTTTAGAAAGAACGACCAAAGGCTGATTTAAATAAAATGCTAATATTTGTATTATATTAAAAGAATATTTGTCTTCTAAAAAAAAAAACCCATGCGCCTTTTGACAAAGAAACTTAAGAGACCTTCAACTTAAATTTAATGTCGTACGAAATTTTTCTGCGACAAAAAAAAAAGTTATTTGTAAAGCCTATTTTTAAAGTGAATTTATTTAATTATAAAACATCACAAAAAATAAATTCAAATTAGGTTGAAAATGGCGCCCGGGTATATGTACATACCCCAAACCAAAAGTCATATTATATAGTCGGTTGAACTGAATAGAAAAATTTTAAACTGCGAATTTCTTTGTTGTTTTATAAAAAAAAAGTTATTTCTTTTAACTTTTTGTATAATTTGTTGTCATAGATTGGAAGTTTTTTGTATAAAATTATTTAAATTCGTGAAACAAAAGAAAAGTTTGATCTCGAATATTGTCAAACGGAAATAAATAATGGTGTGGTTCATTAGCTTAATAAATTATAATTGGATAGCAGATCTTATTTTGGTAGTGAATCGTTTTCAAATTTGAACGCTATACAATTTCCATAATTATTGAGGTATTTATTATTTTTTTTTAATAGATTGAATTAAATCAAGGGAAATTTGAGCAAACAGAATATTGCAAAATGTCAATATTAATTTATCTTCTTTTAAAAGGAATTTAAATTTATTACCTTGGGCTGATTTCTTTTTCTGTAGTTATAAAATATAGGGGGCAGAAATGTGGTGTCATCTAAGTGGCCTGGGAAGTGTAAAAAACGAAAATATCGCATTTTTTTTAAATTCTCGAAATTGTAAAACGAAATCTCGCACATTATTAACCTTGCAACCTTCATATTTTCGCAATTACAAAATTTCACTTTTAAAAATTTCTCTTTTTTATCTCTCAAATTAATAACACTTTTTTCAGGTTCTGCCAATTACAAATCTCGCACCCAAAACGAAATCTCACACATTATTAACCTTGCTTTCCATGATCTCGCAATTACAAAATTTTGCTTTCAACAATTTCGCATCGAAAGTCAAATCTCGCACATTATTAACCTTACTTTTCATGTTTTCGCAATTAAAAGAGCCAGTTTTTAACAATCTCCCATCCAAAGCAAAGTCTCGCAAATAAATAGCCTGTTTTTATATTCTCGCAATTTCGACTTTTAACAATCTCGCTTTTTATCTCACATCCAAAAACGAAATCTTGCAAATTAATAACCCTTTTTTCCATGTTCTCGCAATTTAAAAATTCGGCTTTTAAAAATCTTTCTCCCAAAAACGAAATCGCGCATAATATTAAATTTGCTTTCCATGAACTTGCAATTATAAAATTTCACTTTAAATAATCTCGTATTAACATATCGCACCAAAAACTAAATCTCGCACATTATCAAGCTTAATTTTTATATTTATGCAATTACAAAAGCCCGTATTTAACAATCTCGCATCCAAAACGAAATCTCGAAAACTAATTTAATTACCTATTTTTATGTTTTCGCAATTACAAAATTCCACTTTTAAAAATCTCTCTTTGTCATCTCGCATCCAAAACGAAATCTCGCAAATTAATAACACTTTTTTTCATATTCTGCCAATTACAAATCTCGCACCCAAAACAAAATCTCGCACTTTATTAACCTTGCTTTCCATGATCTCGCAATTATAAAATTTAACTTTAAAAAATCTTGTTTTTACGTCTTGCACCCAAAACTAAATTTTGCAAATTAATAACCTTACTTTTCATATTTTCGCATTTACAAAAGCCTAATTTTAACAATCTCGCATCAAAAACGAAATCCCGAAATTTGTGAGGTTTCGTTTTGGATGCGAATTGAAAAAGCAAGAATTTTGAAAGTAGAATTGCGAGAATATAAAAACAGAATCTCACAAACTAATAACCTTTTTTTTTTGTTTTCGAAATTATAAAAGCCTGCTTGGAATGTTATTAATACATGTTTTCTTATATTCTCGAAATTACAAAATTCTACTTTTAACAATATTGCATTTACATTTCGCATACAAAACGAAGTCTCGCAAATTAATAAACTTTCTTTTTATGTTCTCGCCGTTACAAAATTCCGCTCGTATCCAAAAGGAAATCTCGCAATTTAATAACCCTGCTTTTTATGTTCTCGCAATTAAAAAATTCCGCTTTCAAAAATCTCGCAAATTGAAACCTCGCTTATCGTTTTTCAAAAAAAACTATTTTCATAGACACATGCTTGGTGACTTAACATGCTTTAAGCGGAGCATAGGACTTGTGGGATTGCAAAAATATTATTTTTTTTTTTCAAGATATATGTAGCTGAATTTTAATTTGCGAGATTTCGTAGCCAACACTTGAAGAAGTCCTCAAAATGAATTTTTTTAAACTCAAAACCTTCTTATTAAAAACTCTAATTGGTCTTTTTTGATTAATTTTATTTGACATTTATACTCTAATAACGAGAACCTGTAATTTTCGCTTTTTTTATATGGATCGAACAAAATTTATGGAAGATCTTTAAATAAAATAAAGAAAGCAATAGCTCTACAGGAGTTAAAATGTGATTTAAATTTTATTGCTTGAAATGTGTGCTTCTATTTATTTTTTTCATTTTAAAATGTATGAGAATATAAATCTAAATATCTAAGGTACTCAAGTATTTTTTGTTAAAGTTTTATAAAAAAAATATCATGAAATTCGTCAAAATTATTACCATAAATGTTTTGTCACCTACCAAATAAACGAAAAGAATTTATTTAATGTTATCTTTTTATTTTATGGCAACTCAAACTTTGTATCTCTATCAAGCTTTTACGCTCTTGCAAGAATATTTAAAAGTAGAATTTCTTAAAGTAAGATTATCATCCCATTAAGTGCTAAAGTTGCACCTTTTTGAGAACTTTAAACAAATGTTTTTTTTTTTTTTTAATATTTGTCTGCCTTGAAAGAAAAAACAGAAGCCAGCCAACTTTCTTATTTTCAGCTTTCCATCTTCAATATCAGGCCATCTTTTATCTAAGTTAAAAAAAAGTTTTTGTTTTTCTTTTTATGGCTTTTATTTGTAGCCTTATTCACCTTTATTCAAAATAAACACCATCCTCTTTTAATTTAAAGGTGTGGGATGAACAGAAAAAAGAAAATAAAGAAAAAAAAACTTTAGACACACAGAGAGGATGCGTATCCTTTCTATTGGAAAAAAAAAAACATGAAAAGGCGGCTTCTCTTAAAAAGTAAAAAAAGACAAAAAAATTAAGAATAAAAAATGTATCCATACAAAAGATTTATATAAAATACATACATATTTAGGTAACGTATAGAAAGAATTTTCTTGTTCCTTTTTTTTAAGATTTATATACACAAGCACTGCTGTCAGCTTTCAATGGGTTAACTGAAGTAGGTTTTGTCTTTTGGGAGAATGATAAAAAGAGGTCAATTAAAATTCATGAAGAAGTTTTTGGGTTGTTAAATAGACCGAAAACTGATAGGATTAGAAATATATAGGGTAGAAATGACTGATGTATGGGCTTAACTTTATTTTATTTTATTATTTTTTTTTTTTTTGTTAAAAATTTAAGTAATCAACGATTTGGTTTTTTGACATTGTCAGTTTTAAAGTGTTTTATGTGGAATTTTGCATATGAAGAAAAAAAGTTAGTTCGTTATGTGGTAGGGGATACGGGATACGGTTTACGAATCAAATTTAAACTTAAAGTTTATTTTTTTTAAACTTATTATTTTATTACTTATAACGGGTCATTCATTTTTCTGTTTCAGAAGTAAAGCTAAATAAATCACACACAGCGATACATTTTTGATGAAAATTTTATTTCATTATAAAGTTTGGACTTTGTTATTAAGTGTGAAAACAATATCATTCAAATGGTCACCTCGGAAAGATTCGCAGCATGCGATTCTTTTTAGGTAATTTCAAACCACTTTTTAGCACATTTCGAGCGGTATCTCGGCCATAATTGGAGTAATTTTGGTTATTAATGCGTCTAGAGTTCGGGGATTATTTGCGTAAACACGTTATTTTGCGTAGCCCTACTGAAAAAAATCTAACGGTGTCAAATCGCATGATCTTGGTGGCCAATTAACGTCGCCAAAACGTGAAATTACGCGAGCAGGAAACTTCTCAAGCAATAAAGCCATAATTGGTCGTGTTGTGTGTCTTGTTGGAAGCACATATCTTCCAAGTTATGATCTTCAATCGCCGCAGGCCAAAAAAAAATCATTCATTTGCTGCGAAAGCTGGGAAATCGATAAATTCGGATCATCAGCAACACTTGCACTTGCAGCTGTAGTATTTTCAACTGAGCATGCATTGCAATGATGCACAGGTCTAAGGACATCAGTAACGGTTCAAATCTCTTCGAATTTCTTCACAATTTTACCGATTGCTTGCGTAGTCGGTCGATTATGACGAACATAATCATCGCGTAGTGCGTGAAAAGTGGCAACGTTTGAATCACCACTTTTGTAGAAAGTTTAAATAATTTTAACGCGTTGTTAAATTGCTAAGCGATCCATTAACGTAAATGGCAAACATTCAACTAATATTATGATACTTCAAATGACAGCTGAGTTTGACAGGTGTCAAATGACAGCGCTAACAACTTGAAACCACGAAATGAATGACCCTTTAGTACTAGTCCAGGAAAATTAGCAAAAAAGTTCGGAAAAATTATATACAGGATTTTTATTTTTGAATCAGCTTAGTTTAAGTCTTCTCAACATCCGCGTCATTAAATTCGGAGGGGGGGGTCAAAGGTCACGCCCATGTGTCGTTTATTATATCCAGCATTAAAAATTACCCTGAAATCATTTTCCATAGGCCCACATTCTATCAAATTATTTTTTTTCAGTTTCGAATACTCTCCCCTCCACAGGGGTATCTTCTTCAAAAAATACTACTGTAAATTCAGGTTCAGTTGTTTCATTTAGAAAAATCTTATAATATTTCTTAAAATCATAATCCTAATAAACTTCTAATGATTTGTGCTTATCATTTTTTTTTATTTAAAAATTTTCGCTTAAACATTTTTTTATCTTTCATCTGCTCTTATGTGTTATACGAGTATAAATCAAAAATACCAAGAGCTTTGTCAACAAAGAAAACACATACACATTACACATATACATACAAATAAATCAAACTTCGTATTATTTTTTTGTCGAATATTATTTGCAGATCCATGTTTATGATGGATGGTTGTCATCCAAATGGAAAAGGAAGCTCTCAAAAGCAAGCTGTAAAATCGATAAATCAATAAAATTGAAATATGGGGTTAGTTAGAAAAAAAAAATAGAGGTGTTATGATGATGCCAATAAGAGAAATGTTTTCACTTTATTATCCCTTAAGCTTTACGTATGTATGCACACACACATAGGTATATTTATGTAATTATATATACTTTTCAATGGATTTTATTTTTCTATCACATTTCTTGATTTTTTTTTTTTTTTTTTTGAAAAGATGTGATAATTTTGTTTTATTTTCTGTCAAATTTCAAAAAGAAGAAAAAGTTTCTCGATTTTGTTGAATTTTACGATTTTTCAAATATGAATGAGTTTGGTGGGGGGGGGGGAGGGAGAACGATATTTTTTTTCTTTCATTCTTCTAATCGTATATTTCAGATTTTCCCCTTGCATTTCTTTAACAAAAAAAAAAGCAAAAGATTTATTAAGAGGGTGAGGGGCTATATGGGACTTCTAATGTTGTTTTATTTGTTTGAAGTAGAAGTAGATTGATAGTAATTACAAATAAATACCAGCATCTCAAAAGATTTTTTTGGGGTGGGAAAAGTTCTAAGAAAAACAAATAAAACAAAAAACTTTAGGATCTCATTTGTATTTTTAAAATGACAGATATTGAATTTAATTCGGAACAAAGTTTAGTTAAGTTCAATTAACTGATAGTTGATGTTTGTTTATGAATGTAAATATTTTATGACTCGAAGGTGGTATGTGTTTTTTTTTAATTCAAAGATAACAGTTACATTCTAGTCTTACCTCAGAACCAGTTTTTCATTTAAATAACATCCAAAGTGTAATCAATAACGCAATAAAATGCTCACAAAAAGATAGCGAAGAGTGGAGAGTTTCACCAATTGCACAAAGAAAAGAAAAATACATCCAAAAAATGATAGAAACCCATTATGTAATTAATGAAAGAAACAACAAACAGAAACACTAATTAAACTCAAGTCATTTCATGATATGCGCACTTAATTCCACTCAAAAACAAGTGGAGTCAAAAAACCTGCTAAAATTATAAATTTTGCATTGGATTTTTTTTCTGAAAAATTAATAAAAAAAATTAAGTATTGACACTAGTACTCTACTGGTCATGCGAAAAAAATGGAGACTTCTTCAAAAAATCTGCTTTAATTACTAATCAATGCAAACATTGAATTTTTGTTAAAGGAAAAAAAAAATATCATATTGCAAAAAAGTTTTGACTAATCATGCAAAAAAAAGTGGAGACTTCTCCAAAAATCTACTACAAATCTTTCTTTAACATTGGATCAATGCAAACATTGCATTTTTGTCATAGACAGAAAAAATGTTGCAAACCTATTGCAAAAAAGTCTTCACTAATCATGAAAAAAAAAAACGGAGACTTCTTCAAAAAATCTACTATAAATCTTAGTTTAACATTCGATTTTAATTGAAAAATCCAACCAAACTTAACAAAGAATTTCGTGTTGGGTGAAGATCTTCAATAGTCATGTGAAAAAGTGGAGACTTCTTCTAAAAATCTGCTACAGTTATTAATTTTGAATTGGATTTCTATGGAAAAATCAAACTGAACTTAACAAAAATAGCGTACAAATTCACACAAGTTCTTCATTAGTCATGTGAAAAAATGAAGGACTTCTCCAAAAAATCTACTACAAATATTAGTTTTATATTAGATTTTTATTGAAAAATCAAATTGAACTTAGCAAAACATATTGTGTATTGAAATAAGTTCTTCACTTATAATGCGAAAAAAGTGATGGAGACTTCTCCAAATAATCTGCTACAATTAAAAATTTGCATTGAAATTTGTCAAAAAATTGAATTGAGCTTATCAAAGAGGTCTTCACTATTCAAATATTGATTCCAAAGATATCACTCGAATGATGCTAAAAACCTTGACGTGTTTTTTTTTGTTTTAAGAACAAATTAATGTCCTTAGCTCTGTTAAAAATTGGTACTTGCAAAAAGTTTTATTTTGTTCAATATAATATGATTTGAACTAAAGATACCCAGCAATCAGTATTATTTGTATGTCATACCCTCATACTTGGAGTTTTCAGATATCATAAAAAACTTTTGTTGAAACATCATCAATTTTTATTTACAAAGGTCATGAATCTTAAAAATTCTAGGCTTTTACGTTATAGATTTATTTAATGCTCATAGACGAAACTTTCAAGGATAACCTTTTTTTTTTAAAAAAAAAAATTCCTAACTTATCAAAAAAAAAAAAAAAAACTTAATTATAAAATTGAAGAATAGATATAAATCAACTTCATAAAAATACCATCATCAATGAAAATGTTCTTGAAATTCCTTATACCAAATGCCTTGTCGCCGATTTGTCTGAATGACTTGGCTATTATATAAAAAAAAAAAAAAAAAACAATGTAAAAGTATTTTTTAACTTTAAAATTGTCTCAAAAACTATTTTCTAACTCAATCTTCACCCACAAATGTATTCGTTATAAGTTGGTCCACCGCTATCTGTCACAACTGACTGACTAGCTGGCTGTTAACAAACCAACAAATCCAAGAACAAAAAAAAAATATCTTCTACAAAATTGACTTTCCCCCAAAGCACATGGATCCTCTTCCTTATAATCCTTGTGTTATTAGAAACTTTTCTCTGTGCAAAACCATTCCACATCATTATCCAAAAGGGTCTCATAAACACTGTCTCATCAGCAGCGCATCCATTCTCTATTTTCAATTTTCTTCAATGTTACCATATACCTACTCTACTGACATAAGTATAGGTTCTGTTAGAGTATTGTCTTTCTCAGTTGCCAGTTGACACCTCCTTAGCTCCTACACCATCATCACTGTACAAGAAATAATAAAGGACTCAGTTGTTGTTCACCCTATAACGAACGAATGAGTAAAAACAATTGATGACGAAATCGCTATTGTCGTTGGTTGAAAATCGTTATTTCCAGGACACTTCTTCGTTCGTCCTAAGGACAAATAATATATTATCATTTTTTTTTTATTTTTTTTTTTTTATTCTGTAAAGAAGGAGAGTTTACAAAAAACAAAATCCTATACCAAATGTCATTTACATACAAATCATTTATCGTCAAACTAGAAAAATCTCTTCGTTATTGAAAATCGGACGAAGAAAAAAAAAGTAGAAAATTGTGTGTCCTTTCGAATTTGTATTTATGTATGTATGTATATGCGTGCAGTCTACCCATACTAGACATTTAAAGGTATTTCATTTGGAGAACTCTTGTCAGGTCTGACGAAGAAGAGATTTTTACTACCATTAATAATGGTGTGCCTTGAATTGTATACAAACCTATTTCTTAAAAGAGTCCTTTGTCCTTCAATTTTTCATTGTTTGATCTTGTTATGCAAATAGAGGATGAATTCATTTTCAACGTCAAATAATTCCTACTACGCCATCAACACTACCCTCGCTCACCGGATGTTACTTATTAGAAAATTTCTACATCAAAAAGTTATATACTTCAAAGGACCAAACAAAGCCTTGGTTTTATTATATATTCAAGGATCATTAATTCAAGATTGATTAATTCTGATAAACGCAGCAATTGGAATGTAAGCAATTTCAACAAAGAATACCAATACCAACACCCCAAACCATGGTAGGATGTCGAAGGAGAAATTTCGAGGAAATGAGAAACAATTTATTAAACGAGTGTCTTTTATATTGTAGTATATTAAAAATAGGAAATATAGATTTTTACGCTTCGGGTTTTTAGAGTTCGGGTTTTTCGGGAAAAACATCAGGTTTTATTATTTTTTTTAACACATTATTATAAATGTTCCTTAAGAAAAATTAAAACGTTAAATTTAAGATAATAATTCAATAAACATAAATAAATAAATTGGTCGGCGCAACAGCTCGTGTAGAACAACGGCCTAGTGACTTACAACTCTCAACCAATTCTGAGTGCGTGTTGTTTGCAGGATTAAAGGGGATCTACAATTTTCTGCCGAATCCGAACGGCTAGAGTGAAAAACACCTTTTCATGACAAGAGATACTATTGAAGGATTTGTCAATTCCTAGCAAGAGGCAGTAACCCGTGAAAAACATTTCTGTTTTTATTAGGCGGCATAAGCTGGGAATCGAACCCAATTCAATTCAATAAACGCATCGTTAAATGATATTTTCTATTAGAGTCAGTCCACATGGGTGTTCCAGAAGTTGTCTATAAACAGTACTCATGTAAATCTATAATTCTTATTAAAATTTATATATGTAAATAGAATAAGTTGAAAGAGAAAATTTGGAATAAGTTTGATAATTCCTTAGAATTTTTTATTGTAATGATGGATTTCCCAACTTCCCTCCAATCACCGTTTATCAAACTTCATTAAAGCAACCCCAAATTGCAGCTACCGATGGTTTGGTTTAAAGCCCAAAAAAATACCCGTCAACACTTCTTACATCCTGTCCATACCACTGAAGCTATAGTTGATGAAGTGCATTAAAATATTATTACATATTAGTTTTTCTATGAAATTATAATTCACACTCGGTTTAATCTGCAATATATATAACAGACTGTTAACAAAAAAAAAAAAATAATAGGAATAAAGTACCAAGAGTATTTTATGGGTCTCCTTTTGGAAAGGCTTAGATACGAGAATCGATAGTGAAAACTTAGGTTTAAAGTAGTTAGGTAGTGACATCCGCTACCTCAGACTATAATTAAATGCCGTTTGATATCTTAGACTGTAATTTAGAGATGTCTACAACCTCAGACTGTAATTAAGTGACGCCTGCTTTCTTAGACTCTAATTTAATGATGTCTGCTATCTCAGCCTGTGATTTAGTGACGCCTGCTTTCTCAGACTGTTATTTAAAAAATTGAAACTTAGTGAAGTTTGCTATCTCAAACTATAATTTAGGGACGCTTGCTATCTCAGACTGTAATTTAGTGAAGTCTGCTATCTCTCAGATTGTGAATAATTGCCCATACATATATCTATGATTGCTGAGAATAATAAGGTTTATCGTTTTTTTTTTTTTCAAACTGACCTATTATTCGTCGTATTTAGAAACCTTTACTACCAACCCAGCCAACAAAATCTCCAGAGCTTAGCTCTTAAAATCTGAAAAAAGACTACCATAATACTCTTTTGTATCCTATGCTATACAATACATACTTAAAAATTAATATTTTGTTATGAAACTTAAATTGATCTCTTAACTTATTTTTTTTTAAGAGTTAAACACTTTTATCTCTTCAAAATACTCAAATCTTTGGTTTTAATATGTGAAAAATTATAAATATAATATTACGCCATTAAAACGCATAATAATATAATTGAATGACTTACAAAATAAATAGGTACCCTCACCCAATTTATCAGTTTTTTGACACCATACACAAAAATAAAAAAGTAATTTATTGCTCTCTGAAAAAATGGTAAATGAGAAAGACATTATTATTCAAAGAGAAAGATTCAAATATTTTTAAAGTTTACAAATACAAATACTACTATTTTCTTTTGAGTGCTTCTGATTGGAAGAGACGCGTTCTCATAGCAAGACTTAATCGAAGTGAGAGCCTCCCATAACTATTTAACGCTTTTAACAGTCTTATAACAATCTAAATAGTAGTAGGTAGATTACTTTTAGCTCCCTTACATTAGTCTTGTTAGGCTCTTGGAGCATCTTATAAGAGGAAAATGTTACTTGGGAAGGAACAACCTTTAAAGTTAGTTTTCGACTCAAGATTAAAACCATTTTTTCTAAAAATTGAATTTTCATTGTTTGTTTTTGAAAAAAAATCTACGTCAGCATTTTTAAAAGATTTATCAAAATTTGTGGATAGTTAATTCCTTACAACTACATATTATCAAAATAAAACCTCTTCCTACCAATTTTATTCTGAATTATTTGAAATCAAATAACGAAGTCACATAAGTTAACTGAATTAAATTTATTTTTATTATTTGTTAATTCCCTTTCGACTTTCCCTATTAAATAACTAGAAAATAAAAAGTAAGCTTTGGTCATTTTAAAGAAAACAAAAAAAAAAAAAACACCCGAAAGGATATCATCATATTATAAAACTGTCAAAATGAAGAAGAAGAAAAACTTGTTAAAGTTTCTTACTTAATTTTAAGAAATCCTTCTCTGACAGAATAATTTTAAAAGATTGAGGTAAAGTCTTGAAATTGAGAAAAACGTTTTGAATATAAATGCCTGTTTCTGTTAAAGGAAACAAAAAAAAGGAGGGCGTTAAAAAAAGTCAAAAGACTCTCTGGTGTGTATAGGTATTGTTGTAAAATGTCACGTTCAATCGTCGTTCTAGTCGTAGGTATAGTAGTTGTCGTCGAGATAACAAAGTGTGTTTCGAAGTTCATTGAACAAGCCCTTGTTTTTTTTTGCTTTCTATTTTTAACTTTTTTTTTGTCCTCTTCCGCTTTGCAATAAGCTAGTAAGAAAAATAAATTGGAGCACAATGATGCTACGTGAGAAAATTTCAATCAGCATTGAATATCATTCTTAAAAAAAGAAAAAAAAAAACGAAGAAAACAAATAGAATGTCGTTAGAAAGAACATTGGTAATAGGGACTAACCATCTAGAAAAACTTATCTCTCCGGTAAGACAAAAAAAAAAAATATATATATATATATATAAATAAATCGACAGTTTCAAAGTTGACTGAACAATTTGTTTTTAGACCGTAAAATTGATTTTACAAAAAAATATTAGATAGAAAGGTATTTAATTCTTGTTCTACACAAAAGCATTTTTAACTTTCAAAGGTTTTTTGGCTTATTCCTTATATTGACTTATAATCGTCAATTGATATACATTTTGACGAGGGTTAAAGAAATATTTTTTTTAAATTAAAATTATGGAATATTGACCCACTTTTTTGTGGACTTCTGGCTCATAAAGGTGGGTTATAAGTCTACAGTTGATTTGTGGACTCGTAACCCACACAAGTGGGTCAAAATCCCATTGTAGACTGTTGGCCTGTCGACTTATGACCCTGCGCCACGATATTTAGCTCTTTTTATGCAGAACAGTCAGAAAATATGAACCAACAAAATGGTTCGGGATTATTCGCGTAAACACGGTCTTTTGCGTAGCCCCACAGAAAAAAATCTAACGGTGTCAAATCACATGATCATGGTGGCGAATTGACGTCGCTCAAACGTGAAAATACGCGACCAGGAAACTTCTCACGCTATAAAGCCATAATTGGTCGTGTTATGTGGCTTGTTTCCACGTCTTGTTGGAACCACATATCTTCCAAGTCATGATTATCAATCGCTGCCGGCCAAAACAAATCGTTCAATTGCTGCGAACGCCGGGAAATCGGTTAGTTCGGATCATCAGCAACACTCGCACTTACAGCAGCAATATTTTCGACTGAGCATGCATTAAGATAAAACACAGGCCTTACGAGTTACGACATCAGTAACGCTTCCATTCTCTTTAAATTTCTTCACAATTTTACCGATTGCTTGAGTAGTCGGTCGATTATGACGACCATAATCATCGCGCGAAAAGTGGCTACGTTTAAATCACCACTATTGTAATAAGTTTTAACAATTTTAAAGCGTTGTTAAATTGCTAAGCGATTCATTAACGTAAATGGCAAACATTCAACTAATATTATGACACTTCGAATGTAAGCTGAGTTTGACAGATGTCAAATGCCAGTGCTACCACTTATTATTTAAAGTTTCAATAGGTGGTGTGAAAAAAAAACATATTTTTGTTCATAAAAATAATTTAAAAAAACAAACATAATATTAATAATACCTCCTAACACACATTTTTTGTGAAAATCACTTTTTGATGTAGTTTCGTTAAGAAATTCCATCTGCATCGCTGAACGTATTCATTATATCGCAAGCAGCTGTCAAAACATTTTTATTGTCATTTTTGAATACTTCCTATCATCTTGGAGTTTTTGTTTTGAGAAAATATTCAATTTTTTGTGTCTCCTGTAAAGTTTACAAAATGCGGCATAGGAGGTATTCATGTTTAACCGTCGATATAACAAAAATAATTAAAATCGCAGCTGTACTTTTAAAATTCAAGGTAAAAACCGTTACTAACTCAACTACATTATTTTACTTTGAGCTAAAAAAGGGAAAACGACTACATGCATTGAATGAAATCAATTCCCACAGCAATATTACCATTCTCTTCTCTGACAGTTGCAAGAATCTAATTGGAAATACAACAAAGTTTCGTAATTTTTTAGAAAAATTTCATCGTACATATCAAAACTTAGAAATTCATCATAGGTTAGGTCTCTACTGGTTTGGTTAGAAATAGAAAACGAAAAATGATCCAAGTAAAAATCTGAGTTCAAACAAAATCTCTGTAACACTTCACTGAAGCTATAAGCTGTTAACATCCTTTTAAAACATCAAACACCCAATATAGTATACTCAAAAGGACTAAAAGCTTTTGACTTTTTGATGAATAATTTCATCGAATCCTGCAAAAGGCTCCTTTTGATGATTGCCAACAATTCAAAAACAAGTCAAATAGTGAAAATTGTTAGGAAATCATAGTGATGTTTATATCTGACATAAGGCTTTACTACACACACATACTTACATGTACATATTTTTGCCTCAGTCAGAGAGGAGTTATCATCAGTGTCAAAAAACTGACGTGTCAACGCAATTCAAAAATACAAAAAAATAAAAAAAAAAAACAAAGGATGACATAGAAAGAAAAATATTCAATTTTCGGTGATTTATTCAATGCTGCCTGTGAATTTCAATCCCTTTCGTTTTTTTTGTACGTATATAAAGGCTCGGCTGATGTGTGGGAATGGGGATTCTATTGGTTAGGTATAGGTGGCGGCGGCGTTGGCGGCGGGTACACATCAAATGCAAATGTGAAAAAGTTATGAAAGTTTAAACCGTGTGTGTGTGTTAGTGTGCGTTCTGAATTGAAATTCCGCCAAAAAGACTGGAATATAAATTGAAAAATCATACAGACTCCAAATAGCTGATATTTGGCTTTTTATTCAGCCGCCATCTACCCACAGGGTAGAATGGGAGAGATTTGGGACATTTCTATATACGTACAGTACATACATACCTTAGCGACTTATATAAGGGCAAACAATTTGGTATAAAATGCCCATCCCAGCATTGGTTTTGTTTATTTTATTTTTTTTTTATTTGAATTTTTTGAATTTTTATTTGCTAGTTTTCAAATTAAAAATTCATAAGAGAGTTATAGTAGATTCCATAGGCATGACATCGAAATAGATTGCAAATATTTTCAATTTCCTAGTCGATTAATGGAAAAGGTAGTGGGGCATCCCGAGGAACTCAATGATACTCATTCTAGTGATAGGTTTTTTTTTTTTTTAATTTACGAGTGTATATACATATATATAGACAGAATACATAGGACATACGACATCATCACAGACACACATAGATATATCCAATCTATTCAAATAAATTAATCAATTCGAGTGCTGGCAAGCTAATTAAAATGTTCATCAGAAACAAGCACATACGATGGACCTAATTGACCAAATAAATTAACGGACATGAGATTGAAACGTGATTTCGTGTCGATTATAGGACAGAAGCTATCTCGTATTATATGTTATGTAGGTACAAATGTGCATCACGAAATTCAATAAAAAAACATCTATTTACTTATCTTTTTGTCAATATCAATTGAATGCAAATCAATTTTTCGTGGTTGATGGAAATGGATTCTATTTGTGGGAAACCGGATAAAATTTAAATCTGTATATAACATTATTTTGGTAATGGCAAAGGATTAGAAGTCAAACAAAGAATATATTCAAAACGGTTTTGTGGGGGAAATAGAGTAATCTGCAAATTTGTTTGTGTAATGATAGTTTTCATGGACTTCTTTAAAATACAAAAAAAAGATCTCTAAGATACATTTTTCACACATTTGAGTCTAAAACTTGAAAACCTGGTGATGAAAATGTACACTTTCAACAAAAATAATTATTAATATTCGACCAAAAAATGGACAAACTTAAAAAAAATCCTGAATTTTGGTAAAAACCTGACGTTTTAAGTACTATTTCCTGAAGAGTACCCTTAGTTCAAGACAGGAATATAATTTTATTGAGAGATTTTTAAATTAACTTCAGAAAACTATCTTCTTTTTATTTGAAAAATTGTGCTATATAATTCATGAGAGAAATTATTTCAACATTTTTGACATTTAATTTTCAAACACTATAAGGTCAAAACCCTGGTAGGAAGAGCTAAAACTTTATTATTTATATTTTAATTTATTTATATATCAATTAAGTTATAATAATAATAATAAATATAATTGTTTTCAAACACAAAACTTGGAAATAAAAACAAATTTAAAATGATTTTTATTTAGCCAAAAATTAGTATAGGTACTTAGATGTCACTACTTTTCACAGCTGATATGTATATGCTACTGCTATAAGTTTTTATAAAGAAGGACTCTTTTTTAACATTTAAGTTTTTTTGATATCTGATCAAATTAATATTAAATACAGGGTGTCCGCCGGGAAGGTATACTACTTTGTTTGTTTATAATTTTTGAAAGAGAATGGATCTTATATTTATAAATGTTTTATTTAATGTCGGCAATTATGTATGGAATACAATATCAGGTAAATGTCCGCCTCTGTTAGTCTCACAAATGCGAGCCCTTTTGAGCACATTTTTTCATTACATTCTAGCTCAAGCGTTTCTGGTTTGTTTGCATAAACCTTTCTTTTTAGATATCCTTTCAAAAAGAAGTCCGGAGCAGTCAAATTAGGCGACCGTGGAGGCCAATCAACATCACCATTTCTTGAAATAACTTGTTGTGGAAAGAGGTCTCGCAGTAATTCCATTGTAATCCTGGTTGTATGCGATGTGGCACCGTCTTGTTGATACCACATGTTAATGAAGCCCAAAGCATGCAGTTGTTAAAAAGTTTTCAATCATATCACGATATCACCAAGCTCCTGAGCACGGCGTTGAATTGAGGTTGATGGATTGTTTTGAACACTTCCTTGAGCAGCAGTAATGTTTTCAGCCGATATTGCAGTACGTTGTGGTCCATGCTTGGGCCTATCTCCTACAGACCCTTTTTATTCGAAATCATTCACTACACGATAAATAGTGCGTTTTGTTGGCACGTTGTTTCTCCCAAAAATTTCACGTAACTTTCTCATCGTCACAGTAATCGATGATTGATTTTAATAAAATGTTTTAACGATTAAAACACGTTGGGTTATCGAATATTTTTCCATAATAAATTTGCCACGTGTCTACTTCACGACTGCCAAATATGAACTGTCAAAACTAATGTTTACCAAAATGGCTGCAAAACAAAGTAGTATACCTTCCCGGCAGCAATTCAAACAAAAAGCATACAAAAATACCTACTACTAAATAAAGCCATTATCACGATGCGTCACTTAAGATTTCCCAACTAAAACTCAAAAAAATCCTAAATAAATAACAAACATAACAAACAATCTAAAATACATCCCCAAAAGTGATTTATCCCGTAACTTCTTTATGCGTGCCTGTTAAATGCAATCCAACAAATACAAAATTTCGTTAGTTTAAAAGAATCCCGAATAATAGAGTTTAAACTGCATAAATACAGGGTGGCGTTAAATTAATTACCGGGTGCAAAAATTGTCACCGGTTGCAAATGGTGCCAAATGTCAATTCTACTTTGATATTTGTGAAGTAAAATAAATATTCGTTTAACAAGACATGAATCAGTATACTCCTAAAAAACTCGGAATAATTGTTTCAATTTTAATATTTGCCGCGATTTGCAAAACTGAAAACTTTAGCACCCGGTGATTAATTTTGTGCCACTCTGTTTTTGCATATTTGCAGGTTATATTAAATCTTCACAATTCTTAACCATAAGTTTAAAAAAGGAACGTTTGATCGAGTTTGAAATTTTATTAATTTATTTTAATGGCGATGTTTATAAAATAAAAATTTTAATGAAGTATTTTTTTTATTTAATTAACATAAGTAAAAGTATAAATAAATAAATGAACATACCTTGTATCTTTATTTCCGTCGATTTGATGCTGCTTATGTTAAATAATCACTTGTTTGTTTAATCAAAGTTCCTTAAAACAAAAAGAAATAAATTATTAAATCACCACCAAAAGAAATCAAGTTTTTTTTTTATACAAAAAAAAAGTTTTTATTGAAGGAAAACAACTTTTTCAATATAAGGTAAAATATATATTGTGAAAACTGTTAGGTATAATTTTCCGAGCCGAGCCAAAATCCACAACTTATTCTACATGCATAATACATAAAATCCTTTTTAAAAACCATTTTAAATCCTATTTAAAAACCACCACACACTGCTTTCGAGTCAAAAGCGAAGACATTTCAATTAAAAAATATATTTATGTACTTTTGCATCACTTACATTTGATTTAAGTTTTAATAAAATTTATGTTGAACACTTTATAACAAATTGTTTATTATTTTATTACTTCAAATTTAAACACATTTTATATTTACATTTAAAATTTTCACTGAAATTTCGCGGAGCAAACTACAACTACGAGGTTTTGTTGAACACAGAAAATAATTCTGAATGATCGACTATTCGAATACAGCTGCGCTATCACTCTCTTACTTTTTGTGTAGTAATTCTGGTGCTGCTCTGGTGATCTCCTCAGAGACAAAGCACGAGTGCATGAAATGACATGAAAATTAAGCTTAAGTATGAGAAATAATATTTCTACTACTTGCTGTGTGGTGTGATGAGTGCGTATGTACATAGAGATGTCGCAGTTGGATTGGAGTTGGTGTGCTGTAGCACAGCACTGTGGCTTACGGCCTACAGGTTACACTTGTTATTGGATGTCCTCTTCTCTTTGTAGGTACCTATTTTTTGAGATAAATGCTTTTTGCGTGGTTGACAAATTAAATTAATGAAATTAAAAAAGGGTGAAGGAGGCCTAGCCAATTTCTGTTTAGAGCGAGAAATACATATTAACGATTGGGCGGAGGAATTTTTTTTTATCGCATATAATTCTCAAATTATTCTTTGTTTTTAGTCAAATGAAATAAATAATACCAAAAACTTTTAATGTTAAAAGAAAAAGCCAAATTCTTCTATTTATTATTTAATTGTGAGTACCTACCTTTAATGAAAACAAAACTCGTCAAGTAAATGCACTACAAAGACCTATCGCTTTGTGAAATCAAATTTGTTGATCTGTTAGAATGAGTTATAGATTTAGTAGGTCAGTCAGTCAGTTACGATTTTATGGATTGAAAATTAATGGATTAAAAATTGATAAGAGGCCTATCAGTCCATTATTCCGATTTTGATGTTTCTGACTTTATTGGTACCTACTTAAGTTAGAGGGGTTCCAAAATGGCCTCAGATTGTTGTTAGAAAAAAGTCTAAGGCTTCGACCACGTAATAGGCGACGAGCGACTGAGCGATTGAGCGACGCAAAAAAATTAAATCACATGAAATCGTATGGTGGTGGCCACATGAACCTTGAGTGACTTGCGATTTTTTTAAGCAACAGAGCAACGTCGCTCTGCAATTAAATCTGTTTTAATTTTTTAGTCGATCGCTGAGAGACGAAGTAATAACATGTATAAAATAAACACAGAAAGTTTAATTTCAGCTGTCCAAAGCCGTCCAGTGCTATGGCTAAAAGAATAAAAATATAAAAATAAAACAGCAATTCAAAAGATGGTACTGACATACGACAATATTGCCAAAATCGATTTGGAAATATGCGAAAATTTTGATATAAGTGATGAAATTCACCATAATTTACTCTTTCACGATTTATCGGGTGCACACCAAATCTACGTGTTCTCGATCTTATTATAGCTGTATAAATATGAACGCGACTTTCAACTAAAAAGCTACGACGAACCACGAACCGCACTTGACGATGGCATTTTCACAACTAATCGCTCAGCGATGACGTTCAATAAACGAAGGAATAAAGATTCGTCGCTCAATCGCCCAATCGCTCGTCGTTCATATCATAGCCGAAGCCTAAGTTGGACGACGCGAATTACTCAGAGACCGAAAGTACTACAAGAACATGATAAAACACGAAAAAACGTGCTCTCTTAGCAGCACGTCTCGGTGCCCTACCGTTTTCAATTGCATTGTGTCCTCATAAGGGAAAGCGCACACAATTTGGTCAAAAGTAAAAAAATACGGATAAGATATTTTTTTTATTTTTGTAGTAAAAAAAAAAAGAATTAAGGTCTTTTTTTTATTACTAAATTAAGTGTTGTTTTTTTTTAATTTTTTTGTTCTTACTTAATTTTTGGACTAAAAGTGTATAGTGGTCGAACTAACTTCGCCCTACCCTACCTACCATAGAACCTTAAAAGTTTATTTAAAAAAAAAATTATAAATTAAATGTTGCTAGGATCCTAGAAAATTCTGAAGACAACCCAAAACTTTAAGACCAATAATCGCCACTGGGTTAAAAGGTTAAAGGATAGGGGTTATAGAATGTTATTCTGAATAAAAGTAAAGAATTGCACTTTACATATTATCAAAAATTCTCTTTTTCTTAAATATCAACATAAATTAGGAGTTAAAATTTTGTTATCATTGTTTATAACCTAACATGCATTTGCATACCTACACAAATTTTATTGTTTGATGTTCCTCCTTTCTTAATTAAAATGGAAGCCAATCAAAAACACAATTCAATAATAATTACATTTCCATTTCAAAGAACTTTTCTCTGTTTTATTCTCTCTCCGTTTTTTAAGGTATGTATATGTAGTTGTAGGTATACAAATAAAACAATTTAAATAAATAAAAAAAAACAACTCAAGGCTCTGTTGTTCTGTGTTAAATTTCAATAAAGAGAAATAATATTGTTGGTTATGTAAATTCTGCTCTTCCCCCTTATTACGATTCAAAAAAAAAATATAAATATTAAATTGCAAAAGATACATAATAATAAATCCTGTTTAGATGAAGCAATTTATTAGTGAAATATTATCATATTATTTTTTTTTTGTGTCTTAAGATCCTAAGGCTCATATGGAAATAGGAAGGTAGCGAAGCTGCCTACAATCTACATACTATAGGTACATACATATGGATGTATATGAGCATGAGAAAGAAGAAGATAAATTATTTTCAGTTTAAATAATTTAATTATTTAAAAAGAATGTTTGCACATTTAAATCGAATTTATTTTTGTATAAATATTATGAAATGTTGATTTTTTAGTAAAAATTATAACAATTCGTGGGCCAAACGTATAAAGCTGGCTAAGTCCATTTCTGACTGACCAAAATTGAGAATGTTATTTTATTAATAAAAATATTCTAAGTCACATTTTTGTTTAATGCTACTTATGCATATAAATATGTAGTTGTTAAAATAAATTTCTTCTTTCTGATTTTAAAATTTATTTTCTGTTTTACTCTTTTCAAATTTAAGCATAATATTAGGTACCTTCTTAGAATTGTCATCGATCCATAAAAACCTGAGTTCTTAAAAAGCAAGCTTAAATTAATGTAATTACAAGATATCACAGAGTGCCAAAGAGAATTCTTTTCCATAAATAAAAAGAAAATCGTAAGCCATTTAACAAACAAAAATAAGGTACAAAAGAAAATTCGTTATCAATTCCGTTTGCAGGAAAAACAAATTAAAAAAAAAATAACAAATGTATTTCCTTTAATTTTCCATTTTACTCTTTCATTCAATTCCTTGTTTCTTCACCTTTATTTCTTTATTATTTTTTAGCAAATAAAAAAAATTTACAAATAAACAAAACAAAAGATGAAAAATAAAAGAAGAAAATTCATTGCGACTGTACGGCTACAACACTGCACACCGGAAGGAACTCCGATGAAAACTTTATTTGCTGTTTTAAGTTAGGTTGAAAGAAAATAAAGAACTAAAAGAACGTAGGTACTTGCTGAATGTTGTTAAGGGCAACAGAAAAAAAAAACATTAAAATGTTTCAGTTAATATCTGAATTGTGTGTTAAGTAAATAAATGGTGTGGTGAAAATTGAATTTTTGAAAATAAATTTAATGCACTAAGCCTTTAAGATGTTTTTAATTTTAATTTTCCCAAACTAAGTCAAATCCCGTGGAAACGAAATATTCATGAAAAAACGTTGAATTGTAATTGTAATTGTAATTGTAATTGTAATTGTAATTGTAATTGTAATTGTAATTGTAATTGTAATTGTAATTGTAATTGTAATTGTAATTGTAATTGTAATTGTAATTGTAATTGTAATTGTAATTGTAATTGTAATTGTAATTGTAATTGTAATTGTAATTGTAATTGTAATTGTAATTGTAATTGTAATTGTAATTGTAATTGTAATTGTAATTGTAATTGTAATTGTAATTGTAATTGTAATTGTAATTGTAATTGTAATTGTAATTGTAATTGTAATTGTAATTGTAATTGTAATTGTAATTGTAATTGTAATTGTAATTGTAATTGTAATTGTAATTGTAATTGTAATTGTAATTGTAATTGTAATTGTAATTGTAATTGTAATTGTAATTGTAATTGTAATTGTAATTGTAATTGTAATTGTAATTGTAATTGTAATTGTAATTGTAATTGTAATTGTAATTGTAATTGTAATTGTAATTGTAATTGTAATTGTAATTGTAATTGTAATTGTAATTGTAATTGTAATTGTAATTGTAATTGTAATTGTAATTGTAATTGTAATTGTAATTGTAATTGTAATTGTAATTGTAATTGTAATTGTAATTGTAATTGTAATTGTAATTGTAATTGTAATTGTAACTGTGATTGTGATTGTGGTTTTGATTGTGATTGTAATATTTACATAAATCTTTTCCAAAAACCCTCAACTGGATCTCATTCATCTGTGGGATTAAAAAAGATAATAAATCTCCCAATGCTCGCTGCACCATACACATAATTTATCATATCCCTCCATTCCTTCTAACTAGTGCCCTGGATAAAGTTAAGCAATTTATTATTATTATTAAACTAGGCCCCTTAAGAAAAATTGATTTTTGAAAAGTTTTACTATTTGTTATTTTGTATTTTGCCTAGTTTTTTCACAAATACAAAACTTGCCCTTATCAGTGTTGTAGATTGTGCGGGTACCTTCATGGCAAGCAAAAAAAGTATCTTAACTAGGACATCAAGGAATTTAAACTTTTTTCTCATTTTTATTTGCGGATTTTTTGTTTCTCTTATTTTTTCCTAGCTAGCTAATTATTATTATTTCACTGTGAACTTTTCTATTTCCGAGAGATTTCATGGAACTCTAAATACAAGGAGACGGCAATGGTGTAGAGGGATAATCCTTTATTCTTAAAGTGCATGCATGATGTGCTGCTTTTGCTTGCACATAGCTTAGGTTCTACAACCTTGAATCGTACTATTTAGTTGAGATGCATTTAACGACAGAAAAAAACACCAGAACTCCTTATAGCTCTAAGTACATATACAGCTAGTAAGTATACACACAGTGAGCGTGTTGTTTTTATTTCCTGAGCTCAAATCGTGCAAAACATTGTTGCTGATGGTTTTCTATACTACAAATGCTGCACGTGGCGTTCTGGTGTTAGTTGGTCGTCTCCAAGGATCGTGACCTGGCTGCGTGAGTATCTACGTACATATTTATAATGGTAATAATGATGGGTATTTTTCTTTGAAGACTAAAGTACCTTAAATAAAAATTAAAAAAAAAAAAGAAAAAGCAAAATAACATGGACAAACTTTTGAAGGAATGTGCAGCATAACACTGAAGCAAACAAAAAAAATTAAATTTTTCTTATTGAATTTTTTATACGTCCATCTAAGTGTTTGAAGAAAATGGAAAACAAACTGCTGATTAAAAAGCAACTGTAGGTATAGTGCAATTGCAATTTACAAAGAGGACTTAAAACATCGGAATCGTTTTAAGTTTTTTTTTTGTTTAGCTTTTATTTTCGCGTCCTTTAAGAAAGTATCAGTATCGTTACTGATGCACAACGACTAAGTACTTAAAAATAATAGCGCTGTTTTCATTATCTCTGTGCTGCTCCTTCTTGTACTAACAATGTAAAACAGTTTTGTTGAATCATTTTAATGACTTTGTTTTATGTAAGTACCTTTTCAGTTGTTTTACAAATCACAAATAGTTAAAATAAAAAGAACAAAAAAAAAATCAATTAGACTTACATTTCAATAAAAATGTACTTTAAGCTAATCGATATACAAATTACAATAGCGACTTGTTTTGGGTACTTTAAAAAAATGTGTTCGTGTTCGGAATACTAATGAAACATGCAATATTGGAAAATTGAACTTTATCCGTAGCGACAGATATGGCTTTTATTATTTCAATATTCATTGGTAAAGTAGTTTAATCATTGAAATAATAAAAGAGTATTTCATGACAAAGTTCATCTTGGATTGGTCTAAATCACCTCCAAATGAAGAAAAAATAATTCCCTAATTTTTTCAGATTTTTATTTTCATCCCCTATTGGCGTTAAAACGGTTATTTACATAATTAAGCTATATTTAATTAAATAAAGGGTGATTCGTGTAACGATGGGTTGAAACCAGACAAGAAAAAAATTTTATTATTTAGCTCCGTTTAGGTGGGAGGGATAGTTTTCTAAAAAAATTACTTAAAATTTACAAAAATTTATTAAAAATCAACGAAAAAGGGACAGCACATTACGTTGTAGCTTTTTTAAAAGCTAAAAATCTATTTTAATATTTTCTTCTTAAACAAAGTTATTTTAATGAAAAGTTTTTGCAAAAATTATTTTCAAAATAAATATATTCCAAAAAAAATTCTAAAAGAAAATTGTACAACATTTTTTTGAAAATCTGAAAAAATTATAGAAATATTTGTTCTCCCGATTTTGATCACAGTTGACATTACGATGATATAGCAAAGTCGAAAAAGTGGATCTCGCAATTCTGTCTGTCTGTCTCTCTGTCCTGTTCTTTTGGCTGCAGCTTAAACGGGTAGATCGATTTTCATTAAACTTGGTACCTAGCGTTTTTTGGGCATTCCATTCCCCCTACACATTTTTTAATTTTTTAAGGCCAAAAATAACAGTACCTGCAGTATAGATTTTTTTTACCAAATTATGAAAATCTTATATTTCTCAAAAACGTGCCACAACTTTTTTTTAAATTTAGTATTTTTTTTACAAAAAGACCACCATTTTATAAAAAAAAATCCGGAAAAATGGTTATAAGTGGTACCTCCTAAAGAACTATTTTTTTAATTTAAGATTTTTTTCAAAAACGACTCAACTGATTTGGACCAATTTTTTTATAGAAAATTTTCAAAAAGTTTTAAAAGCTTTGTATACCAAAATTTAAATTTTTTTTTTTTTAGTTTTAAAAAAAGTTTAAATTTTTTTTTTTGAGAACTTAATAATTTAAAAATGACTTGATTGATTTTCATTAAACTTAGCACCCAGCAGTTTTTTTAACATTATCTAGCAGATTATAAATAAAAGTTATTCTTATGACCAAAAATAACGGTATCTCCCATAAAAGTGTTTAAAAACCGGAATGGAAAATATATTTTTTCTCAAAAACAGCTCATACGGTTTTGATTAAAATTTGTATGTGAACTTATATTAGTACGATCTACTATATTATTGGAAAAAAAGATACATATCTATCATTCAAAAATTGTATCACTCATAGAACCATTTTTTTGTTTTTTTTGTATTCTACTATCTCATTATCTGTTGAACAGATTTTAATGAAATTTTCACAAGAGTTTCTAATAAATTCGAATAAAAAAATTTACAATTTAAAAAAAAAAATCATTTCGAAAATATGTAGATAGATGATTTTTTTTTTCAAAATTAATTTTTAAACTCCGCATTCATAAATACTAAAAAATGGCATACCAAATTTTTCTTTTGTTCTGTATTTGAATTGAATTGTTCAATTATAAGTTCATGAAAAAACTAAGTCTAAGTTTATTTGTACCCATTCTTAGCCAAGTATTTCCATTTTTTTAAGGTAAACGAACATTTCAGAAACGATGAAATTTTTCCTTTGTTTTGGAAAGACGTTAAGAAATACATTCAATTAATAATTAAATAAATAAAATATATCAATAAAACTCACTTAAAATTTTGTAATTATATAACCGTTAACTCATAAATAGTGAGTAGGGAGTCTACATGGTCAATAAAATAAGAATACAAGTGTCCCAAAGGGTCTTGGTAACTTTTCATTATTATACATTTTTTTTTAAATTGGATATTTACACAAATGATATAATTTTAAGTTTATGGAATTAAATAATATCGTATTTTTTATTTAAATGAGAAAATTAAAATTGAATAATTTATTATGTAAGTGATTTAAAATCTCAATAATTTACTACCTATAGCTAAATAAATATATTGAATTAAAATGTTAATCGATTTTTAATTAAACAAAAATAATTTTAATTTATTGTATTTTTTATTCTTTTCAGACTTCTTAAACTGCATAATATAAACAAAATATCCACTTAAAATGGATGTCATATCAAAAAATAATATAACAACTTCAGAGGAACGTTCTTCAAAAAGTACCGGTAAGTTCAAATGATATATTTATTAGCAAGTAGCAACCAATCAACATTTTACACCTACGAGCATAAAATTAATTTTTTATAGATATAGAATTTACAAAAATTTAAGAGCTAATAGTGTTTTAATTAAAATAGTGTTTTTAATGCAAAATTATTTCCATAAAATGTATTAGTCAGTCTATTTAAAAATTGGGATTGCTGACGCTATCTTTGTAATTTAGCCGCCATATTAAAAAAAGGTTTAACCAAAATCTCAATAAATTTGTGAACAGCTTTCTTTTAGAAAATTGACTGGGTCGCACAAACTTGCTCTTATGTGCCATAAAACTGTGATTTAAAAGTCTTAATAATTAAAAAAAAACTTTTCATCTGATAAAATAAATGTATTAATTATTGGAGCCTATATTTTATGCCACAAATATAGCCTCGTTTAAGGAAGTATTATTCGAGTAAATAAATATAAATATAAATAAATATAAACAATATAGCACCGTGCTGTTTTGCATTTCGCAGATCTTCGTGGAATTTACAGTTTTGACTGAAAAAATTTAAAAAAAAAAATCAATAAAAATAGAAAAAAATTGATTAAAAAAAGTATATGGAATTGATTTGACACTAACGCAAAAATCTAAATTTATGAGAACAAATTTTTAAAAATCGTTTTTTGAAAAATTATTTTTTTTTATATATTATGAATATATTTTTAAGAAAAAATTTCATTTAAAATCTGCTAGATAATGTCAAAAAACTGCTGGGTGCTAAGTTTAATAAAAATCGACCAAGTGGTTTTCGAATTATTAAGTTCTCAAAAAAAAAATCCAAAAATCCAAAATCAGTTTAACCGTTTTTGAGAAAATTAAAAATCAAAAAAACGGTTCTATGGGAGGTGGTACCACTTAAAATCATTTTTCCGAAAAAATTGTTCATAAAATGGTAACATTTTTGTACAAAAAATTATTGATTAAAAAAAAAAAAAAGTTGTGGGCACGTTTTTAAGAAAAATAAGATTTTCATAAATTGGTAAAAAAAACTCCATTCTGTTATTTTTGGTCTTTAAAAAAAAATCAAATTTAAAGAAAATCGACCACCCGTTTATGCTGCAGCCGAAAGGACGAGACAGACAGACAGAATTGCGAAACCCACTTTTTTCGACTTCACTATCTTCGTAATGTCAACTTTGATCAAAATCTTGTGTTCGATTTTTGTTATATCGCAAGTAAAAATTAAAATTTCATTCCAAACTTGTGACACCCCCTCATTTGGTAAAATCTGGCAACCATGCACCAAGTTATTGTATATTCCTTTTAAAAAAATTCCCTATGCTATTTTTCCAATTTAGCATGCAAAACGCATCTCCAGCACACTGCACCATCGCAGTTTATTTCTCTTTTACGATCTGGAACCAGCATATGAGTTTCTTTCCTTGCTATCTATGTATTTACCCTTGGAATATGAAAACAAATTAAATAAAGTTATATACGAAGATTTGTTTGTGATGCTCGTGAGTCCAATATATCCTTACAATATATCGTATAAAGCATCTGTAATTTGTTTACATTTTTTTTTTCTATTTCTCTATACTTTGCAAGATTGTTTTGAGGACGACATAAAAGACCATATGTATAAATTAAATAAGAAAAGAAAAACAACAAAAGTCCAATATTGCATCAGAAAAAGTAAATAAAAATTTAAAAAGAAATTCTTTAATATTTCTTTCGGTCTACTATTTTTTTTTATAAAGCCATAAAATCTAGTTTCACTTAAAGGATAAGAATATTTCAATATCAATTTTCCAACCAATTTATTTACCTATACACTGATACATGATTGACTTCCATTGACGTCACCCGTCAATTGAAGAAAAAAAAAAAAAGACGAATAAAATCTTATTCCAACCGTTAAAGTGATAAACCTCCGAAGTATCCTGACATAATACATAAACAAAACACACCATCTAATAAAACTAAACAATAAGCAAGGATGTGTTTATTTCTAATCTCCCACTGAAGCTGCCAAAATGTATAAGGAGTATACTACTCCTCCGTAGGTATAAGTATCTATAGTTAGATGTAAGGATGTATTTTGAAAAAAAAAGCTTGCTATTCGGTCTTTAGGAGCAGCAGAAAGGATAAGAAAGGATTTTTTGGTGGCATTGAGTATACATTAACAAAATCCATCTTCCTTGTTTATATTTGTGTGTGTGTGTGTTTGTGTGTTTGTGTATGCGAGAGCTATGTTCTTTTTTTGCCAAACAATGAATATTCATGTGAAATGTTGTTAAGTCTATGCAAACAATAAGAGGATTCCATTTAAGGGTTTTGTGTGTTCTAGCTTTACTTGGATGCTTGTAGTTACTATACAGCTACTGCCTGACGTCCTTCAGCTAAAGGAAAGTGAAATGTTGATAACAAAGGAAGATTTTTTTTTTTTTTCATTCACAATCTTCTTCTTGTCTGTCTTTACCCCCAACAATCTTTAAGAAGATGTATATCCTTATAATGTAAAATACATACACACACTAGGTATATATACTTGAATATGTGTATATGTAGGTTGATATTTTTATAGAAACAAGTCCATGTTTACAATTGGTTAAGCCCTTAAAGGATGTTATTTATTTCGTATATGAGTATACCTACCTACACATCTGTCTATACATGTGTGGCATAAAAGTGAAAAATGTTGTTTTTTTTTTTTGTTCTTGTTGTGTTATCTCAATATAGAAGATTGAAAAAGAAGGATATATGATTTAATATTGACATTGAAGCTTAAAGATATAAAAAACCAAAAAAGGTTTAAGCACTTTTGGTGACAAAAGATTTTAACAAATCGCAGTAAAAAACAAAAAAAAAACATAGTTTGCATGAGGGTTTTGTGTAATCCTTTGTTTCTCTTTTCTCTTTATTTTTTTTTACAACTTTAAGAGACTTAAAATAAAATTACTTAAGTGCAATAGGTTAAGAATATGTTCTTCTATAAAGTTCCTGGTTGGAATACAATAACGACTTTCAAAATCCTTTCAAACTAAAAGGCAAAGCTAGTTTTATGAGGAAGAAAATAAGGTTGACAAACTTTATTAGGTTTTATGTATGAAAATAAAACAAAAAATTAAAATACTTTGCAGATTTTAAAAACCTTGGAAAAGCTTCTTTTTATATAGTTTTTTGATAGCTTTGTAAAAAATTTAGTTTATTTTGTGGCAAGGTGAACCATATTTATAGGCACTTTGACCCTATTGCTCAGAGTAGCTTATAGCTTACGACTTACGACTTATAGGTGTGATTGGGTGATGTTTAAAGTATGAACACCAATATGTTCTGATCAGAAAAAACTTTCAATCTATGAGAAGGCGTAATGCAGTAAAGGAAGATTGCTACTGTTGTAGTGCGAGCAAGGGAAAGAGGACCTGGAGACAGCTCTAGATAAAGCCCGTCTTCCAGTAGAAGATTATTCGTCAGTCAATTTCTTCACAGAGTTCTAAACGCCAGTAACGGTACAAGTCCCGAAGATAGTACTCAAATCAGTATCAATTCATTACTTCACACAAGTTCTAAACCCTAAACCTGTCAATTTGGTACCGAGAATTAGTTAGGACTCGGTACTAAGTAGCTCCTCAAAATCAGATAGTATACCTGGTTAGTATACTCAAATCGGTACCAAGTGATTTATTTGTTCACACAAGTACTAATCTTTAGTCCTGTCAAATTGGTACTGAATACTAATAAGGACTCGGTATTAGCTAGTACCTCGGAATCGACAGTCTAGCACGTTAATACTTAAATTAGACTAATCATTTGTTTAGACATAGGTAATAGATATATTTTTTGTTAATTTTGTATATTCAGAATTCTAAGATTGAATTTTTTGATCCGGCAAATGCGTTTTTAGGGCTTTTAGATGACATTCAGATCGAAATATTGAATATGTCACAATTATAGTTTTTTACCTATCTGTCAAGTCATAAACTGTCAAATTCCATTGGGGGATGGTTACTTGTTGATGGATTAAAAAAAAAAACTCTAAAAAATCAAACTAATTTTGGGTCTTTCGGATGACATTTGAAATGAAATATCCTATATACCATAAAATATAGCGTGTTATCTATCTGTCAAGCTATAAAAAGTCTAATTCCATTAAAGATTTGCTACGATGACAATGGATTGAAAAACCCTCTACAAAATCAGAAATTTTTGAAATTGATATGAAGGTCAACGCAGGTTACTTTGACACCGTAAAAAAATTGTGCTGTGTCAACGTTGAGATACAGTTAACTCGCTGACGAACATTATATCAATGCGTCCTAACTGCGTTGACCGGGTGATTACACGGTCTCACAAATTATGTAATCAACGCGTTGACCCTAAAATTCAAATCAACGCGAGTGTCAACCCATTGATGGTATTCGTTTAAGATCACAATCCTTGACAACTTTGGGACAGAATTTTACTTCATTTTGAAGTTAGTCAAAGTGTTAACCATTTACGTTGATCGCCAAACAATGCTTAACAATGCCGACAATGGCAATGATTGTGCTGAAAATTACCAACGCGAGCACTTGACTACATTCATTGGATAGGAATATTTCCAAACTTTAATTGCTTCTGATGCAAAGCAAGACTGAATGCTTTTTGTTGTTCTATTTCACTATTCACATATGTATTTTCAATTAGTATGAAAATAATATTAAAAAATTTCAAAATAGAGTCAAAATCTAAATTAGACCAGTTTTAGACGTATTTAGTTCCTAGTACCGGTTTGTGAACTCAGGTACGGTATTAGTGATGTAAAGAAATGCTTAGGTACTAACTTTTCGTTGGTACCGACTATCAGAGCTAGTACCAAGTCAAGCTAGACTGGGTACTAGGTTGGCTATCGGCTTAGTACTTCTGTGAAGAAATTGGGCGTAAGATAAAATTTTTAAGTTAAGTATTTTATTTTGCTTTTTTATTAAAAAAATATCCATTGATCGAATTGATTATAAAAATATTCTGTTTTTTTTTGTAAAATTTTGTGATACAATATTACTTGCATTATTTACAAATATTAGTTTGGAAAGCTGGAATTATATCAACTGAAGAATTAATAACAATTAAATCGAGTCACCCGAAATTAAAAAAAAAAAACTAAAACGCAATTTTTTTGTTGAAGGTTTGAATGAATAACAAACACGTGGGTAAACTACCACCAAGTTTTTATAAGGCTGGAGCTATTTCAAGACTGTCAAGATTGTAATAAAACTATAGAAGCCATTTTTGCAAAAAAAATTAAAAATCAATTTTTCCCAGAAATTTTATAGAAAATAAAAACTTGCGTCATTTGAAATCAAATTTCAACAATTTTTTTTCACTTAAGTAAAGCCTTTTGAAAGAAACACTTTATAGCAAACGCTTATTTTAGCATTATTTTCTTAACTAATTTCATCCTGTCTCTGGCACTCATCTGTACTCTTTTTGCAACATCCTATCTCTTTGAAAATGTTTATACCCTCAACGCGCATAAGAAAGTGTATAACTTCAAAAATAAATTTCAAAAGAGGATTTCTGAAAGCAAGTATGCCTAAGGCGCATTGAGTGTAAAATTTTATCTTGCAATCAAAATGACACAAACAGGAAATGAACTTTGATTCAGTAATGCTGGATTTATATTTAGTCAGAGATGTTATCCGATACTATAAATTGTTCATATTTATTCCAGAGATGTTACAATTGTACACGAAATATTACTATTCAAGGCAATTTTTTGAAAATGTACATTAACATTTGAAGTATCTTTTTTGCCAGGTAGCCTTTAACTATTTAAATATAGTTTTCAACACATGCTAATGTTTGTGGGTGGAAAAAACTCTGTGATTTTTTAATTTAAAAAGAAAATAAGACTATTTGGAATTCATAATTTATTTTAATATTTTTATTAAATTCAAATAATCTTAAAATTAAATTCTGTTTAGAAAATTAAATTTTGTATAATCTAACATTTATAAAAATTAACATCAATTGGTAGAAATAGTAAAGTTGCATGGAAAAAAAACTCCCCACAATTTTTTTTTTCTTCTTTTTTATTTTTTTTATTTTATTGGTTTTCCTGCTGGTTTAATTTGAATTTATTTCTCAATTAAATTTGCATTTGGGGTCAAATTGTATCAAATTGTTATAGGAGACATTGAATATACATACAGATACGAGGCAAGAGAGAAGTGTCAGACAGCTATAGTGAGATGCCTCCTATTTGATGGTCCGATTGGTTTATGTTATATTCGATCGGTACTCGTTTACTAAGCTATTAATCTACCTTAAGGGTATATTGAATACGAGTATGTGGAGACTATTGATTTATTGCAACATAATATATTCTCGACTTGAAACCACATCAATTCCAGAAATTGAATATTGCTTTTATTATTTCCTTTTGAAAATATAATAAAATAAAACAACGACGTGTCAAATCGATGCCCATATAATCAGCTAGGATTTAATTATTTTCAAATATAAATGGAATTTTCTGTTGTATTTGAATTTTTTTTTTTTTTTTTTTAGATAAAATTTAGGTTCACAAATATTTTCTAGTTAAATTTAAGTTATTTAATAATATTTTTTAATCTTTTAATTACTCTTCCTCCTTCTCGCAACTCCATACAAAAATTTAAAAAAATTACGAACAAGGGTCAACATGGCGTATACGTACTATTTTATGGTTTCTTCAAATTTGTGTAAGTTTCTCAAACGGAAAACAAGGAAAGGAAAGAAAACCTTATTAAATATCGTTCTTCAAAATGTAAACCACCTCAAACATATTCAAAAATACATTTTACTGTATCACTTGAACTGTAAATAAAAAAAAGAAATACAAAACCATTATTTTAGAAACACTTTAAACATTTTCCCTTTTAACAGAAAGTTCCAGCTATAAAAATGCAAATTGAAATATAATATTATATGTGTGGTTTGCTTTCAAACTAAGATGTATATATATATATATTCAAGCTAAAAATACCATAAAGAAAATTTACCACAACGTATATATAATATACACAAAAAAGGATTCACAGCATAACATTTTCTTATATATTCCTTAATGTCTGCATGTAGTAGCTATAGTTTTTTTTTCGAAGCAAACTTAAAGTTTTAAATCAAATGCAATTTTAAAGAGAAATAAATTTTTACAAAATGAAGAAAAAAAAGAGAAAAGAAAGAAAGAAAATTTTAGTTTCTCCTTCTGCAGATCCTGTGGCTGTGGCTGTGATGGGATAAGGATATATAATATACAACACTTCCATATACAACCCGAATTCTCATCCATTAATTGAATTTGCAAAGAAGGTTTTTTTTTTGTTTCTTTCTAAATTTATTTTCCAAAAGTGCATTGGAGTGCAAGTTTTGATGGAGAATTTATGGAAAAGTTCTTTATTTTTTTTTTGAAGAAGAAGAAAACTTGAAATGCCAAGTGAAATATAAGAAGTTTTTTGTAGCTACAGTTGTTGGCAAGGAAATGTGAGTTATAATAATTATGAAAATTATTGTTGCTTGCAATGTGTGAAAATTATAAATATTCTTGTTTTTAATTGTAGGTTAGTTTGATTTGATGTGAACAAGGAAATTATAATGAATATATACTCATCAGGTTATTTATGTAGGTACTTGTTTGTAAGGTTAGTGAAATATTTTAATTTGATTCTATTTAACTTTGAACAGGTGAGTTGAGTTAAAAAATTAATTAGTGTTTTATGCGTTACAGCATGACACCAACATGCGGCTAAAAAAATTTAAAAAAATAAAATGGGTATATGTAATATGCATTCTTAGAGAATTTAGTCTTCCTGTTATACATTAGACGCTCGTTAACTCGAAAACATACAAATGCAGGGTTATTCAAATTACTGGATCAAGACACAAAAACATTAATTTAAAAGTAATTAATTTTAAGGTTTTTTTTTAGACATAAATAATGTGAAACATGTTTTTAAGGGTATTTTAAATAGCATTGAATTGCACCATACTAGATATTTCCATCTCATTCGAGATATTCGAATTCTATTGGGGAGGCGAGATCAATTTATATCGAAATATGCGTATTTAAGCAATTTTTGGGCCAAGGAAGTTTTTTTTTTTAATAACAGACACAAATTGGGCATCGTCGAAGAAAAGCACGTTGTTTCTACATTTTTACATTGAAATAGAATGGCGTGTTGTGAATATAAAAACGAATATAAAAATCTGATGGTATTATCATCAGCAAAAATTTAGTGGCTTACATTTTACTGACACAAAATCAAAAATATTAATATGAGACAAAAAGTTGGATATAAAATATGGAGCCCTGAGGTACCCCAGAATTTATTTTATGAATTTCATAATTGAAAAAACCTTGACGCAACACTCTATCAAATGCGTTTGATATATCAGGGACAATAGCTAATTTTTGGTGGTGTAATTTTTAACAAATAATAATTTTTAAAAATTTATTTGGTTCTTCACATTTTTTTTATCAGAAATTAGTGCTCTGCATCAAGTTATTATCGTGAATGAATTAAAACAAAATTTAGAATAAAAAATAAAATATTTTATTTTTTAAGCCATATCCGGATCAATATATCATATATAGTTTTGCTGAAAAGCGCTTTATTTTATGTTTTATGATTTAAGTAAATTTAAAATAACAGAAACACAAATATTACAAACTTAGAATAGTAAAATGTAACAAACATGGCTAAAACCGTCTGCCGTTCTTTTTCCAAATATTCGTTTGCTTCTTAAAAATAAGGTTTATTGAGTTGCGTCGACGCGTCGTGTTAATTGGCTGATGTGTACAAATTCAATTTAAAAAAAATGTAGTTTCCGTTATTTAAGCAATGAAATAACGAGATTTTTAAATTTAAATAATAACGTGATATTTATTTTTATTAAATAAAGCATATTTCCACCAATTTAAAAATAGTTAGACAGTGTCTAAGTAGACAAAAATCTAATGAATACGACTGCAGCAGTTATTTTACTACATCAATTTAAAAAAAAAAGTTTTCAAAAATCTTTCATCTCGAATGTTTCGAAAACAAGAAATGCCATCGCCTTAAGCTTAATTTTATTGTACATATAATGACGTAAAAAAGAATTGAAAAGAATTTTTAAAAAATTAACAGACAATTTATTTTAAATAAAAAAGCATGCCAAAATTTGTTGAAAAACGTTTTCCCCTTCTAATATTTTCTTCGGGCTAATTTTATGCTATACACAATAGGTCTGTTTCTTTACTCGGCCGTGGGATCCCTTGGTATCCCAAATCTACCCAAAATGTGTTTTATTTACATTCTTCTGGCACGAAAATGCCAGAGCTTTTTACTTTTTTTTAAATTATTTAATTTCCCCTCTAGCAAGAATCTACTCGAACATTTTACCTATACTGCCTTTTCTTGTTTGTCAAACTACTTATAATTTCTGTTATAAACAGTGACGTTTACCCAGAAACATGAGTAGTGCATTTCATTAGGGTGTTTTTCTTTTTTAGTTCAGAGTAGAGCTCTGAACAGAGTCTGAACACTCCCAACATACTCTGTCTGAGCAATCTCTGAACTGAGCGTTCAGATTTATTTAAAGAAACACGCTTCACCACCTGTAACTTGTCAAATTTGTGTTGAGCTATTTAACTCGGTATGCTCTATTAATTTATTCTGAGCTCATAGAGCACGCTCTGAACATGCTGACAGCGAAAAAAAAAACACAAAATTGCAGCTCTGAATGCTCTGAGCTAAAAAAGAAACACGATTTTTTTTTGACAGTTCAGACTCTGCTCCCATTCGTTTGGCCTCGGGCTTTTTGATGTTGTTGATGTTGTTCTTGCTGGAGGGGAAATTAAATAAATTTAAAAAAAAAGTCAAAAGCTCTGGCATTTTTGTACCAGAAAAAGAACCACATTTTAGATAGATTTGGGATACCTTGGGATCTCTCGGGCGAGTAAAGAAACACACCTGATATACCTTTCATATCTATTCTAGATGTCATTAAATGGAGAAAATTTCACAAATATACACAATTTAATCATAAAATTCTGCCTTGATCTAATTTCTGGAAAATGATAAAAAAATCAATTAAGTATACCTTAATATATGTACATATACCAAACTCTTCTTCTTAACGAATTTATATCCATTTATCCTAATTTGTTATCAAACTTAACTTACTTTCTAACTTTGTATATTCAAACTTATTACTGCGAACCTTAACTAAGTTTCTCTACGAACTTCCCCTTCAAAAATATTATAATCAAATAATTAATAACCAAAAAGGAAAATCAATTTTCATATTCTGTCAACTCTGTCATGTCCTACGAAGCCTACATACATATATATGTATGTATATATTTCTACATATATTATGACGTACATAACTCACGCATCAATTTATTCGTCCATCTCCATTAACCCTCCAACGCAACGCAACGTACATACATACATATACAACTCGGCTCAACATAATCGAAATTAATTAACCTCGAACCCACAAAAGCATATTCAGGACAACACACACATTACTCCAACTCCACCCATGCCATCGTATCATCCATGGTTGAATTAATTCATAATAATGGCGAAGACTTACTTCCTGCGCTTTAGGCGTTATATATACATTTGTACTCACAAAATATACAAAAGCAGAAGCCTGTGGTGAATTTAATCGAAATAAAATAAAAATTCCTGAAACTTAATGTTCTACGTATTATGGTCTTGAATGAAGCTGAAGCTGAAGTCCCTGTGGATACACGATCACACAAAAAAGAATTAAGAACCAGATGTAATAGCATTTGACACCTGAGATGTGATTGATGATATCGCCCTGGCATCAGACAAAAAAAAAATGGCACAAACAAGTATTCACCTTTCCCATCCCCTCCCGCATATAACATGACTACTGTATCTCTCCTGAATCATTTCTCAAATTTACTCATACTCAAAAGACGAGTATCATTTAAAAGAAATTTGCTGACCATTAACCGAGAAGCCCATTAAATTAATGGCCTTTTCGTTTATAGTTGGGGTTCTCGTCTTGGTCGTCCTGGTTCTACTCCTGCTACTGTTTCTGGGCCTATAGTAGTACTTGGTAATCGTGTATCATTATATATATCTTTCTTTTTTTATTTGGTTTTATTGTGATGTCTGGATGCTTGGTGCACTTAATCATGTGATATCGTAATCCAGGTTACATAAATTTGTGTGTCTAAATTAGACATAGATTTTGACTCTATAGAGTCCATATATGGATTGGATATGTATATGGAGACATTGTAAACCATTTATCACTGCGCATAATGACTTAGCTTTTAAATGGGAATTCTTTGGTTCTTCTTATAACAACACGGTGTGGCTGGAACTTATCTTGTACAGTTATTTATAGACGAAGGGATTCACAAATGTATTTCTATACAAAAGCAATCTTTTGTGAGCTTAAATAAATTCATTTATTTATTAGTTTGGATTATTTTTGAGACTAGAAATACCGAGAAAAACAAACAAACCAATAATAATAAAAAAGGCCTTTTTAGAATTAAGAACAATAAACAATGAAAATATTAAATTAATAATTAATTTTCTTTTTTTTTTTTAATTTACAAAAAATAATTGTGAACGAACCTTAAAAATTAAACCGACCTAATTCCACATGTTAAAATATTACCAATTGGAAAGTGGAACTGTTCATTTTAAAGTTCATTTTTATTGGAACAATATTCTACAAACATTTATTATATATTAACATTTTTAAAATAAAATTATAATTCATCAAATCAACAGGGAATTCCGCTTCGTTTGACACCTCATTTGTCAAAATCGGTGTGGTATGAAAGTTTAAAAAGGGATCCAGATCTAAGAAATAATATAAAATGGGTATAATGATTATTTCAGCAATTTCAGAAAAAAAATTGTTTGCAAAAATCTAAAATTTAGTTTTATTAGCTTAATATTTACAAGCGAAACTTATATTTAAACATATTATTCTTAAAACTAAAAATAGAGAAAACTTAAATTTATGGTGGGTTTTTCGTTGTTTTTTTTTTTTTTTTTTTTTTCATAATCACTTTAAACATTATAAAAAAGTTAAAAAAAAAGATTCAGAAATGTTTCTGAAATCCTTTTGGTTTGGATGAATGTAAGTGCCACTCATTCACGAAAGTTTCGCTTTAGCAACAAACGATATCATTATAATTTAAGAGAATTAAATTCCACGGTGTTCCCCATTGAACAATGGACTATGTTGTCAATATCAAAATTTAATGAGCTTCTCAAATTTGCTGACGTTGCGACTTCACATCTGGAAGTTTGGTAAGTGAGCCATGTGAAAATAAATATCAGATACTGGAAGGAAAATTTATAAGAACATTTATTGAAAGGAATAATTAAAAGAGTTGAAGAGAAAATAAGAGCCCTGTTCCACAGATTATTTTGTGTAAATTGTTGCATGGTGTAAAGAAAGCCGGTCGAACATTTTTTGTACATGTAATGGCTTTAATTTTAGGAGCATTTATTTTTTAATTTGTCACTTTGAACAACAAAAAAATTATTTGCTTTTTGATGAATAAGAACTGAAATGCTCATAACTTCTTCAGCCGATAATTACATTAAATGTCAAAATGTGCGCAAGCGAACAGGATAGAAAAAAAAGTATGTCATCGTTAAGATGTGTAAATATAAAATATTCAAGTGCTCGTTTTACATCAAAGAACGCGGCGAGTTCGAACTGTCAACCAAATTTCAACCCAAACTCAACTCGATCTTTCGATTTAGTTTGAGTTAAGAACGAACGTAGCCAATATTGAACGTATCCAATTTACATCAACGTATCGTAACGTCTAACAGCACAACTTAATGTGCTACAGAAATGTCCACGTTTTTAGTTTACCCTACCTAATGATTATTCTTAACAAATCCTAGGATTGTCAAAAAGAAACCTGGGTTCTTCGATTTTCAAAAAACACTCTAAGGCCGTAAATTCAGTTGTTGAAATTTTAAGAAAGAAAAAAGAAGTTGTGTGCTCAATAGCTGAAACATAAAAATTAGTTTTAAATTAATTAAATGAGTTATGAATTTTTCTTTCCTATTTCTATTTATTATCTTTCATTTTTTTTCTTTTAATTTCTATTTCAAAAATAAGCAATTACCTGTAGCAACCGAATTTACAATAAAATATAAAAAAAAACTTATGTCACTTTGACAGTTTATTCTTTACCTTAGGGTGACTTCAAGGCTCAACGAACAAACCTATTGTTGGTTTTAACAGAACAAACCAACCATTCGGAGATTTTGAAACACAAATGTATGACACTATGGCATTACTTTTGCCCTACACTTGTACATCCATGGAACTTAAAAATTTTAAAAATCAATATAACTTAAAAATGATTAAAAACAACTTCCAGAATGTTTGACACCAAGAAGGTGTACATTTGTCCAATACCTACATATATGACTTTTAACTATGGTTTCAGTAAAAGTGCATTTAATTCCCACGAAATAAAAGAATTCTCTGTCTCTGTCTGTTTATCTGTCTTTCTGTTTTTAAGACGTACAAATTTCTTTAGCAAATTGTGAAAATCTTATTTTTCTCAAAAAGGCTACTAGACGGGTCATTCATTTCGTGGTTTCAAGTGGGTAGCGCTGACATTTGACACCTGTCTAACTCAGCTGTCATTTGAAGTGTCATAATAATAGTTGAATGTTTGCCATTTACGATAATGGATCGCTTAACAATCGAACAACGCGTTTAAACTATTAAAACTTACTACAAATGTGGTGAAACGTAGCCACTTTTCGCGCATTACGCGATGATTATATGGTCGTCATAATCGACTGACTACGCAAGCAATCGGTAAAATTGTGATGACATTTGAAGAGAGTGGAAGCGTTACTGATGCTGAACATTATCGTATTCGTAATGTACGCTCAGTCGAAAATATTGCTGCTGCAAGTACAAGTGTTGCTAATCACCCGAATTTATCGATTTCCCGGTGTTCGCAGCAATTGAACGATTTTTTTTTGGCCGGCGGCGCGGCGCGGCGATTGAAGATCATGACTTGGACGACATTTGGTTCCAACAAGACGTGGCAACAAGCCACATAACACGACCAATTATGGCTTTTTTGCGTGAGAAGTTCCCTAGTCACGGATAATTTCACGTTTTGGCGACGTTAAATTTAATTTCTGTGGAAATTTTAAATTTAAATTTAAATTAATTTTTTTTCTGCGGAGCTACCCAAAAGACCGTTAGACTAGTTATGGCCAATTTACCAACCGAAATATGCGAAAAAGTTGTTAAAAATTACCTGAATAAAATAAATGCGAATCTTCACAATGCGGCCGTTTTGGAAAAAAAACTAGTACTTTTGTTCGTACACTTTTTTTTGTATCCAATTACCATAAATCTACTAAGTTATGAAAAAAATGTCTGCAGTAAAACTGTTTTCACTATTTTCCTTTTCAGATCCTTTTATTTTTTCCTTTTTATACGTACTAACAATTTTTAATAATTAAATCGAACCAAGGTGTTATAAGAGTTAACGAAGGTTAACAAAGTTACTCAAATACACTCTGAACGATATTGTACCCCCTAAGTAGTACATTTGAATTAAATTAATTTTTCTACTCGTATCCTTCATATCTACATATCCATGTCACATTCCACATCCACAAAACTTCACTCTGCATTTTGTAATTAATAAATATTTAATTGCCTGCGGTGAGTATCAAACTTAAGGACACCACTGATTCTTATTTGATACTGTTGAGTTAAAAAAAAAAAAGTAAAAACAAAAAACTTTCAACTAAACTATACCCTAACGACTTCCTCTTCTTACACACGATAACAAAACTATATCTCTGTTGCCAGATTGACAAAACTTTTCCTTATATGTGAAAAGGATTAAAAATATATATTTTTTTTTTTTTGTCAAATGATGGAGAGAGGGTGGAAGTAAAGAAGAGAATACAAATTACATAATATCTTACTTTTCCAACAATGTTGTGGAAACAGGATCTAGTTGAACGAGTTGAATCATTAGGTACTCTGAACTTCAAGTAGATCCTTTGGTTGTATATATACATATGTACATCTGCACCACTTCCTCCCATCAGTGAAGCCAGCCAGTAAAAAAAGGGTGGACAGGAAAATTTAGCTTTCGACTGACTGTGTTGATAATTAAACAATTTTATTTTTCTCTCTACAATTTCTAACCAACCAATCTCAGCTGACCACTCTTGTTTTAATTTTCAAACAACAATTAAAAAAAAAATTCCCATAGCACAAATTTTGACTAAAGAGCTGTTGTTAAACTTTGAGTTTTATTACAAAGGAAGAAGTTCGTTTTTTGAAAGTGATGATTATTTAAAAATTTTTAATAAAAAAAAAAAACTTTTTCATCCTGTTATGAGATTTTTTATGTGTGTGTACGTCAAAGTATTTAATTCATTATTTTGTATTTTCTGAGAATATTTTATGATTATCCTGGAGAATGTTTACAAATTAAATGCCAAGTAATATATTATTTTAAAATTCTTTAGAAGAAGATAAGTTAAAGAGGAGGGAGGGGAATAAAATTCTTTGGAAAAATTGTTGGGAAATAACAAATACATATGATGGTATTCAAAAAGAAATCTTATATAAGATGTAATTGCTTTTCTCAGAAAAATTACAAATGGAAAAAAATTCGATTTTTCAGATAAAATTAAGAATATTTTTTAACTTGTCTTGATAAGTATTGGTTTGTTTATTCTTCCAATTAAAAGTTTTCAGATTTAAATTAGGAAAATTATCGCCTGTGATTATATCAAAATAATCAAAACCGAGTGACTTACAATATATTCCTATATATGCTTGTTGTTGGACCTATAACTTTTTTGGTGAATCAGAATGCCTAACCTGAAAAGTACCTTTTTACGAAAAGAGATAGGTACACTTTTATGATTTGTCACATCTTCTCTAGAGGTGACAAATGCAGTCTAAACGGGTGGGTCGATTTTCTTTTAACTTGGTATACCCCGTCACGATTTTTTAATTTTTTTTCTTTAAGACCAAACGGTTCCTGCCGTAAATTTTTTTTACCAAATTATGATATCTTATTTTTCTCAAAAACGTCCCCACTAGCTTTGAAAAAAAAATCAGTAATTTTTTTTACAAATATGCTACCATTTTATAAAAAAATTTTTTTCGGAAAAATGGTTTTAAATGGTACCTCCCATAAAACCAGTTTTTGATTTTCGATTCTCTCAAAAACAGTTCAACTGTTTTTATCAATTTTTTTACAGAGAATGTTTACAATAGCTTTAAAAACATTGTTTACCAAAATTTAAAAAAAAAAAATTTACTAAAAAAAAAAGTTTCAAATTTTTTTGTTGAGAACTTAAAAATTCGAAAACTACTTGGCCGATTTTTATTAATTTTTATTAAACTTAGCATCAGCAGTTTTTCGACATTATTTAGCAGATTTTAAATAAAATGTTTTCTTATGACCAAAAATAACGGTACCTTCCCTACAAATGTTTAAAAACCGGGTTTGAAAATCTCATTTTTTTCAGAAATGGCTCCTAAGATTTTTATTAAAATTTTTGTGTGACCAAATATCAGAACGATCAACCAAATTATTGGGAAAAAAATGTATCTATATCGTTTAAAAATGGTACCTCTCATCGAACCATTTTTTGGGGTTTTTGACTATCTCATTATATGTTGAACCAATTTTAATGACATTTTTTACACAAAAGCTACTTATAAGTTTGAATAATATTGCATACAAAAATTTTCAAAACATCAAATTTTGGATTTTTAAAAAAATGTTCAAATTTATTTTTTTTAAATTCGATATTTCGAAAATGGGTGGATGATATTTTTTCAAAATTAATGTTTAAACTCCGCATAAATAAGTACTTAATATTGGTGTACCAACTTTTTTCTTAAAAATATATTTTCTTAAAAATAAATTAACAATTTTATATATACAAAATTATTAAAAAAAAAAAACCGCTCCAACGATTTTTAAATTTTTTTATCATAAATTGAGATTTTTGTAAGAAAACACTTTGTGTACATTGCGTTGGTGTCAAATCAATTTCAGTTTTTTTTTATCATTTTATTTCTAATTTTATTGATTTTTTCACATTTTTTCAATCTAAACTGCAAGGTCCATACAAATATGCAACACTGTGCTATATTGTTCATATTTATGTATGTGCTCATATATTATTGCCATAAATTTAACTACATTTTTGGCAGGTGGCATATAATATAGGCTCACATAATTTATTTCCCTTAAAAGACGAACAATTTAGAAAAAAAAATAAGGGCTTGTTTCACAATGTCTGAGTAAAGTTCTGATTAGTTATCTGAAACATAAATATTGGCACAAGGTCATAGGTCTATAGAGTAGACAAATTTTGCAGTTATCTTTTGACTCACTTTAATTCGTTTTTAATCCACGAATTAATTTTGCTTGAATTGTGGACTTATTACCATGTGCCAATATTTATGTGTCAGATAACTAATCATAACTTTACTCAGACGTTGTGAAATAAGCCGTAAGACTTTAAAACCACAGTGTGATCGTTAATGAGGTCGCACGAATGACCCATTTGTGCATTTTATTTTATTTTATTTTGGCTGGAATTCAATCCCCAAACATTCGTCCTAACCAATTCAATGCGCTCTTATACAGAAACCAGCTTACTGCAATCTTGCCAAAGATACAAATTCAATTGAGTCTTATTATAGGTACTCAAATAATTGCCTTTGATTTCATTATGTTTTTGACTAAAAAAAACTGCTTTGAGAGCTTTGAAACTGACCAAGAACACAAACAACCCTCTTGAAACACATCTACCACCACTACCACTCATCCACATTGTTGCAAATGCAAATGCAACTTAACAATTACTTAATTGCAGTGTTCATTAGTTCGTACAATGTGTCCTTAATTTCCTGATGCACACGGAACATAATAAGAGTCCCATTTAGTTGTTCACGAAAATGCATATATTGTCAAACTACGCTGTCGCTTATAATTAGGCCTGATAATGCGAGCATCTACACATTACGTTCAAATAATGCCTCGCCGTGCGTGCGTTTGTCGATCGTCGTCGTCCCGAGAAGGAAATTGTAATTTACATACTGCAGTTGTTTCACCGTCGTCGTCATTCGTATTATGGTTGTGAAAGTGGAGTAGTCATGAAAACACACACTAGCGAATTCATTGTGAAACAAAAAAAGCTAAGGAAATAAAACAACAACGACGCACGACGACAACCTACAACAAACATGAGTCAGCCATTAAATTCAATTGACAAACGGGTGACACTAGCACTAGGCCACTATCATACCCATCACTATGGCATCAGCACAGAGTAGAGCACCAAACAAACAAAAACCTTCGTCGTGTGAGTTTTCGAGGCAAAAGTCCTTGACAGTCATCAGCAGGATCAGGAACACAATGATGATTGCAAGATGTAGATTTACGTGCGATAGCTCAGGGCGGGCCAGTACCAGTGCCAGTGTTGTCATCCTTCCTTTTCCACTTCATCATCATCGTTATTCGTTATACTGGCTGTTTGCTGTTGTACTATAGCTTTCCATCAGGACATGCTGGCAGACGGAGATGTGTTTTTTTTTTATTTTTTATGTTGCTGTTGTTGTCGCTTCCTCGCGAATAAATTATGCAATTAATCCCGACCACCGGGTTTCGCCACCCGATGCCGGAGGAGGTAGGTGTACATCAAGCCTCTCTATACCTACCCAGTGGATGGATGTCCCCTGAAAAGATTACCGCTGGGGACTTATCATGGATTATGATGAAACAAAAGTCTGAACACACTTCGCAGTTGTTTGACCCACTTTCATTTTTCTTTTCTCATTTTTTTATTTTTTTATTTTTTATCTCTTTATTTTTTATTTTTATTTTTATATTTTTTTTTTTTTTGTAACAGCTTTTTCATAGAGAAACATTTTTGAAATAAATGACTTTGCTTGAATTGGAATAGGCAAAATGTGATTTGAATATTTTGGTAGGTGGTTATATTTTGTTTTTGTTTTCGTTTTATTTATTTTTTTTTTTTTTTTGTAGAAGTGTCTAACTTTGTTCATGGTTCTTTGCAATAAATTCCATATGATAAACATCAACAGAGTTTTGAAGGACCTAGCGAGAATTCAGTTGAAAACAGTTTTATGGATGCTTTTTGTGATGTTGTTTTGTTTGGTTAAATATTTTAGAAATGTTGCCATATGCAAATATTTTTACATCCATTTATTAGGTCGAATTATGCATTTCAAGTTCTAGATTTTAGTCAAAGAAAATCGTTTTTTTACTTTTTCTATATAAAAGTATTGGCTTCGTGTACAAAAAGTTTCATACGGTTTTTAGTTTAAAAATGTGTTTTTCGTCAATCGCCATACCATCCGAGAAGCAGTTCATTCTTCCAGGTGTATCTTTATCCAGAGAGAGACTTAACATCAGATGGATTTATTTGCTTCAAATTTGGTACAAAGCGTATGTGATTTCCTGTACGAAAATTTCGAATTTTTGTTTTTAGACCATCTAGAAAGGGTAGGGCTGGATTTAATTTTTTTTTTTTTAATTTTCTCGAAAACGGCTTTGACGATTTTGATTAAACTTCGTGTAATGTATAAAGCAATTGACAAAAATACTACCTTTCAGTTTTTTTCCCGAAAAATTAAGATTACGGAAATGGGGTTTTGACGTTTTTTGCGAAAATTTCTTTATTTTTAAGTTATTTACGTACCTATATATTTTAATTGGCTCGACCAATTTTGTTAAAATTTTACAAATTTGGGCTTCTAAATAGTTCAATCAATAGTGCATTCAAAAATGTTTTAAATAAAATTAAAAATATATTTTGTGTACTTTTGAGTCTCCAACATTTTTTTTTTTTCAATCCAATACTTTCAACAAATTATTAATTAATTAATTAAATTTTTTATATAGATGATTAAAAAATCGTATTTTAAATTTTTTTTGAATTTTTAGAGGAAACAACGAAATTATATCCTGCGGCTTATTTTAAATATTATGTTTTTTTTTAAACTTGACGTTACGAGGTTTGCTTAACATTCTCTTCGTCAAATACCGATATCTGTTAGGAAACAGAATAGTAGGAGCTGTGAAAAAAATTTATTTAAAATTATTTAGAATTTTTAAGGGAGATTCGATTTTATTTCTGGACTAGTGCGCTGACTTTTCAAAAGTCATTTTCATATAACGTACCTATGCTTAAAATTGTAAAGAATAATCAAATACAAAATTAAGCTTATTGTAGGATTTTTTTACTTTGACTATGAGTACTTTATGTTAAGTTTTTTTTTCAGAAATAATAGAAGACATACTTGATAATCAAGACAAAGTTTGAATTTTAATAAACACTTTTTTAAACACTTATAAATTGTCGTTCATCAAATACCTAGTACAAAAGTATTTGATGGCTCTGAGAACTAACTATCGTTAAATAAAATACCTTCCCTCCTTAAAATTAAATAACCCGCTAATTTCATTGAGAAATAAGTCCCCATCAAAATTGAAGATGAAACCGATTCACAAAAAAAGTTATAAAATAAATCTCTAAATATATAAATAAATTTATAATTTTTTTTTTTAATTTTTTCGCAGAAGAATGCAAGAGTAACGTTTTCAATTTCATTGAGAAATAAGTCCCCATCAGAATTAAAGATGAAACCGATTTCCTAAAAAAGTTATAAAATAAGTCTCCAAATAAGTAAATAAATCTAAATTTTTTTTTTTATTTTTGCGCAGAAGAATGCAAGAGTAACGTTGTCAATATAATTATATTATATGAATTTTTTTTAATTAGATGTTATAAAATTGGGTGATAAAATTTAAAATTAAAAACTTCAAAATGACCACAGTGAAATTTGATATGGCTCATATTAAAAAATATGAAATATTATTTAATATTTTTATTAAATTTATTTATTTTATGTTAGATGTGACAATCTTCGATTTAGGTAATGTATGACATTAGAAAAATATTTTGGGCATTATCACTATGTTTTTGGACCTATAAGCATCACTAGAAATAAAAAACCGCACAAAAGTAGAACAATAAAATAAGTCTCCAAAATGTGTTATCTTTATACATAGATATCTAGATATGTAGATATTATTACATACAATAACACCTACTTGATTTTAAAATAATTTTTTTTTATTTAAACTTAATTTTACACAGTGAAATGAAATGCTTTAGCTTAGCAATTAAGTCTCCAAATTTGGTGATCTGTTTGATTTTCAAATTTGTTGACTTATTCCATCATTAACTAACTTCCCAATATTGGAAATAAAATAAAATCCTGAAATTCCATAAAATAAAGAAGTTTCACATTAAAAAACTCTCCAATTCCATACAATTTTTGGGAGGTATTTAATTTTTTTGTTTCGTTTGATGTGTTTATACTTGGAGCCGCATTTTATGCAAAAATGTAATGCATCTAAAACTGTTATAAATTACAGTTACCATATTATATTGATTTTAAAAATACAAATGGATGATACCTAGATGGGAGTTATTAATATTTTTAACTCCACTATAGACTAAACAAGAGTTTGATTCAATATTTTATATGTCCATTTACATTTCCTCGTTCAATTTTTTTTTAATTTCTTTAGAAGTCGGGGGTGGCCCCGGGGCAGTGCAAGTAGTGCTTGACTGCTAACTTGGATATGTGTGTTCGATCCTCAGTCTAGGCAGCATTCTTTTCTATATATTCCCTCAACTGAACGCCCCTGGGATTAAATGAGAAAATCAAAACCTAATTTCTCAATTCACTGTGCCAACAAAAATAGGTACATATGTACATACATATTGATTTTTTTAAACGTACCGATTGGTTGAGATCCTTTTCCACTTTATCAGCATCGTAATTTAAGTTTTGATTAAAATTTATTTTTGTTTCCAAAAAACTAATATTTGTCCTATAGTATAGAATACTGAAAGTTTAAATATGATTCTTCCAATAAACCAACAGCTATAGAAAAAATCAGAACTTTTATATAAATAATTTGGTACCTGCTGAAGCAAACAAATTTATTTTTGGAAAATGATTCAGCAAAAATAATTTTTTGGATGTAGGTGTGTTTTCTTCTTTGAATATGAGACGTGAGAAATTATTTTGAACGTCTTCACAAAAACAATTTTTTTTTTCTAAACATACTGAATATGAGCATTATTACTTGTGACATTTATAACTTTCTTTTTTTATTTCCCAATTTCATTTATTCTTAATGAATACACAAAACCATGACCATACTGACCGACCAGTGACGGGCCAGTGAGCTTTCACTCCTAATTAGTAAATATCTCAGAGAAACGAACACCAACAACAGAGAAAAAGAAAAGGACCCTTTTATATTTACTTTTCCCTTTTCGCTATAATATGATTCTTTGTGTAGAATAGATTGTCCCTAATGGTAGACGAACAATTCAAAGGCCTTATATAGTTTGCCTAGAGCTAGAGTAGTTCTACAGTCATGTTTGTTTACTCATCATGATGTTAACCTGTTCCAAGATACAAAAAAAAAAAAAAATCAAACAGAAGTTTCAAACGTTATAATATTATAGTGTCACACTTGAAGAAACACAGTCTCCTTTAACCCCTGAGCAATGTTTCTATTATTTTTTTTATTTTCTTTATTTTTATTCTTCCGTTTCCAGTTTATCACTGTTATCAGTGATATCATGGTGGGTGGCAATATTGCAAAACATAATGTTCTACTCCAACTGTATAAAGGAAACACTTTTCTAGAGAAGAGAGTTGCAGAGTTGTTTTATCCTTTTTATGTTTATTTTGACATATAAATGTCTATTTTATATTTCGCCCTTTATAAATGTATACCTCATCATGTCCTTTCTTATGCTCTGTATTTATTCTGACTATATATGTATGCCTTACTGCGCGCCAAAGGGCTATAAGTTCAACTAATGTTGTCTTTGTGTAACATGTCTGTGGCTGTTTTTTTTTTTTTTTTTTTGAACAAAAACAGCGTTTTGCCGCAAAAGTTAGCAAAATGTTTACCGCAGGACTGTTTGTTTTGAACTTTTGTGGCCTTTTGGTTGAGTTCTGTGTTTCTGTATTCTATATATAGGGTAGGTACTGAATAAAAGGGGGGAATAGTTTTATTTTTTGTATGTTTTGTTTGGATGCTTGCCCGGAACGTTTTATAAACTATTTAATCAGAGAAAAGAACCAACTTCCGATGGTATAACCAAACCATCAAGGACAGACAAATGACTTGAAGCTTTTGGTTTTGAAAGTGAATCGTTTTTTTTTTTTTTGTCGTTGTTATACACACAGGCAACACCAGGTTAAATGAAAAAGGAAAACTATTCGAGTTGTCATTACAAATGTTAGGTATGCAAAAGTCGACTGTGTTGAAAACTAAATTGTAAATCGGTATCAAATGGAGCTTTGAACTGATTAATATTCTTTGGTTATACATATGAACGTGACAAACTCAAAAATCAGTTGAAAAGTTGATGTTAAACCCCGAAATAAGGTAGAACTTAGAATTTTTCTGGAAATTACTGTAACAGTTTAAAAAGTCCCAAAACTCAAGCAAGAAGAAATTTTGATAGAAAATATAAACTTTTAATCAATAAATGTATTTTTTTATTGATCCATTAAAAATGTATGTATAATATAGAGTTATCTATGAAATAAAATACCGACTAAGTTGCCTCCTCGGCCTTGTTGTCAGACTCTTTTTTTTGACATTTTCCACGAACGTTCCACATAAATGTGGTTGAATATCGTTAATACAGCGCTCAATTTCCAACATCCGTATACCAAACAATGACACATTGTGGATGCATTTGTTTCCCGACAATCACTCGTGTATTTTCTGAACCCGACCCAAATGTGACATTTTGAAGGTTAATGAAATGTCTGATGCCCAATTGCGATATAAGTGTTGATGTCAATTTAATAGTCTTTTGCTTAATTGTTCTTAATTTATATTTATTTCTTGTTTCAATTTTGTGTCAGATTCTCCGGGAAGGATGTGATAGGGCCGCAAAAAAATAATGTAATTTTTAAGGTATGATAATGTTTCGAAAGAATTGCCTGGCAAACTAAAGTTTCCCGGGAGTTCATTTTACCATTTTTCGTTTCGCATTTTTTTTTTTAGTATTTTGCTGTTTCGCATTTGCAAATTACGTTTCATTTTTTATAGGTTATAGGACAAACTATGCTTTCGCATTTTTCATTTCGCAATTTTCGTTCAGTATTTTGTTGGATTAGATTTTTGAAGTTCGGCAATTTTTTATTTTGTTTTTTTGTTTTTTTTTTTTTTTGTTCATTTCGCATTTTATTATTTCGCTTTTTTTTATTTAGCTTGTTGTTGTTTCTTTTTTTTATTTTAGCATTCAATTGTTTTGCATTTATTTTTTGGCTTCCATTAAATTACACGTCTTAAAATTTCGCGACTAAAAAAGCGAAAAGCTCTAAATAACGTACTTAACTTAAATTTATATTTACCATCGATTTAACGTAAACGAATCTACAAATTGCATACTTTTAGGCTCCTTTTTTTGACAGCTTCCAAAAAATGCAAACAAAAAACGATTTCAAGTATAGTCCCCACTCCATGACGCTGATTACACGATTCGTTTTTTCGTTCGTTTCGTCTTTCGTCTTGGTTCTTTTTTATATTCGTGAAGACTCTTTCGTTAATTTGATGTTCAGAAACTTTGCGGTGGATTTATTGGAAAATAAATAGAAGTAATAATTAAAAATGTTTTTGAATCAGTTGTTATTCATAGGTACAGCTTATTTAAGTGTGAGAAATTGTTTTACAGCTCGAAATTAAAAGTTTACAAGTTCTTCGCACAATGCTCTGATTTTAGGGATGAGCGATTAAATTTTTCGATTTTAAAATCGGTGAGAAAATTTATCGAGCCTGAAACATCGATGTTTTTCAAAATCGATGCATTCCATTCTTTTCTATTTTGATAGCCAAATACGTTATAATATGTAAATTTACATCAAAACGTGTTTTTGATTTAGGCCCGTTTGTTTATAGTAGGTTAAATCTATAATTAAGGTTCCGACTCTGGTTCTGATGATTAAAATTTCAGATTAAGGATTCATTTAATCGATTTTCTCCTGTAAGAAATTGCATTAAAATGGTCTGTGCCTACGTTCTGTAACTCACATCGATTAGTCGATTATGATGAAAATTGAAACACATTATGAGTTTTAATTTATTTTTCAACGTTTTTCGACCAATGTTATCGATGTGGGAATTACAAAACTTGCACTGTATGATATTTGGAGCAAATCGGTCCACCTGTTTAACATTTTATCGGGATTAAATCTTAAATGACTACATGAATTCTTAATTTTAAAAACGAAAATTGTACACAAAGTGAATTACGTATTATAAAATGTGTACAGCAGAAATGAGAAAGGAAAGTAGATATTAACATGATTTGGAATACCTTATTTGTAACTAGTTCTTACCCACTCTCTTTGCTGAGACCCCGCAAAACCTCTTGTTGCATGAAAAGTATTCATATTCCTTTCCCATGAAATAATCGATTTCCAAAATCCTTCCAGCCAAAAAAGCGCAAATTTTTTTTGTAAAAAGCACACATATTTGAAGTTGCTTTCTTTGCATTTTAGTTAAATAAACCATTTTATTTGCATATTTGTAATTTTCTGTAGTCGATGTATTTAAACTTAATCGATATCTGAAATCGATGATTTTTCTCTAATTACGATTTTTGCTGACAACTGCTATCGCTCATCTCTACCCTGTTGTCAAACCATAAATGTCAATGTTCAACCAGAAAAAATCTTCAAATTTTCATTCCTGCTTTCGTTATTTCATTCCCCCTACATTTCTACACCCCTCACCAAAGCTGTCAAAAGCACGAAAGACGAAACAAACGAAAAAAAGACTGGTGTAATCAGCGTCCATTTTGCTTTGCGCTGTTTTTTCGTAAATTTCTTTTGTTTATTTGTGAACCTTTTGATATAAATATGTAAAAGAAAAACACCGCAACAATTTATTTTGGAAGTCACGGTGAATGGCGTTTAAGTTAAGAGACCTTTAAGTAACGTTGCTTAAAAGATAAAATTGTTTATAGATACCGATTTCTCACTTTAGAGCTATTCAGAGGTATTTTGAGTTAAGTTATTTCGCTAAAAAAGCAATTGGCCAAATATCAAACAATTTTACAAAAAAAAATAAATAAATAACAAATTGCAAAATGATTTTTGTGAAATAATTGAAAATATTTTTGAAACACGCCGCAGCGAAACAAAGAAATGCCAAATGAATTTTGCCAAGCAATTCAATAATTAAATTGAATAAAAATACCCTTGATAAAGGATACCCTTGATACCCTTGGTAAGGAATACTTACGAAGCGCTGGGAAAATAGTGAAATCAGAATTGTTTTTCTTCAAATAGACCAAAATAGCCTCAAATACAATTGGAAAAGATTGATGAAGCCATTGAGATGAAAATTTTTTTTCGAAAAATCACCGCCAAACTTTAATTAATTTACGATATAAATTAAAAAAAAAACGATATATTTATATAAAAAAAAACAACGGGGGATGCAAATCTAGGATAAATATTATTTGTGTGTTTAATTTTTTTCCACGAACACAGCGAAATATTATTAAAAATTTGCATCAACAATAATTTATTAGAATTTCACTGCTACTATATACATTTACGTACAATTTATATATTTTTTTCTTATATTTTTTTTTTTAAATTCACTCATACATTTATAGAACGTAAATTTTGTGTTTATTCCCTTTAATGTTTTTGTTTTTAAGCTCCTATACTAGTGTTTTTGTCTTTTTTATTTATAGATAGGGGTGGATGATGGTGGTTGGGTTGGGTTGGGTTGGGTTGGGTTGGGTTGGGTTAGGTTGGGTTGGGTTGGGTTGGGTTGGATTGGGAGTAGGTATATTTGATATTAAGTCATGAAAAATGTTTACGATTTTTGTATTTATCTTCTTTTGCTGGAATTTTATATCTGATTGTTTTGTTACAAAATATTTTTTTTTTCTTTTTTTTTTTAAAAAATCAAGAGAATTCAAGTTTTATGAGTTTATTGTCATAAAAAAATATACTAACAATGAATTGAATTGGGTTGGTGTTAGATCATAAAATTCTTTTATGTTTGAAATTAGAAAAAAAATCGATTATAAATTTTACGATGATTTTATTGGATTGTAGGTTTTAGTACTGGTGTTAAATTAAAAAAAATAATAATTAAATTATTATAAAAATAAGTGCTTGAAGGGTTCAGCTGACACTCTGTTATTTTGTTTAGCCTTACTATTTATAGAATTCAATTATACATGCAAACCAGGGTAGGTACATACCAAATGACACCGAAAATGTTTAAGTTACTTAATTTAGAAAAAAAACAAAGTGCTTGACAGTTTACATTGAAAAATTGTTAATTAAAAATAAATTGAATAAACAACCTCTGAAATTGTTTTGACACCAACGCGATCAACACCACTGATTTCTTAACAAATCTAAATTTATGAGGAAACAATAATTGTTAAAAAAGCAGTCTTTTATATAAAAAATTTTGAAAAAATCGTTAAGAAAAAAGATGGAAGCCATTTTTTAGTATTTATTAATGTGGCGTTAAAAAATTAATTTTGCAAAAAAAATCATCTGCCCATTTTCGAAATATCAAATGTTAAAAATAATTTCCATTTTTTTTTTTAATCCAAAATCTTTGTTTTTGATCATTTTTATATGCAATATTATTCAAACTTTTTAGGGGATTTTTGGTAAAAAATGTCATTAATAACGAAAATTGTTCGAATAATATGAGAAATCGTAGCAATTATTTTTGAGAAAAATTAAAATTTCTTTAACGATTTTGAAACATTTATATGTTAGGTACCGTTATTTTTGGTTATACGAATAATTTTTGTTTAAAATCTGCTAGATAATGTTATTAAAAGACAAGTTTAAATGACAAGTTTGTAATAAAAATTTCGAATTATGAAGTTAAAAAAAAAAATAATAAATTGAAAATTTTGGTATACAAAACTTTTAAAACCCTCTGCCCTCTGGTTTTTCAATATTTTTGTCGTCAATATGATTTTTTTACTGCAGTTTTGTGCCGCCACAATGATGTCATCGAACATAACTTTACCAAACTGCTGCTTTTTAGATAATAATATTTTTGCATAAAAAATTCGTTTTTGGTTTTTGAACAGTTGACTTTTGTAGTTTTCGTTTAAGAATATTTTGCAATTGCATTTTGGATGTAAGTGATGTTTTCAAAAAAGGCCAATTATATTTATCCAAGAATAAACACAAACTATAAACTTTTTTATTTTTTTAATTTCATTTATTAATTTAAATTATTGCTTACCAAAAGATATTTATTTTTCATGTTGCCAAACATTTCTGCATTACGCTAAAATCTTTGTAACTTGCTGTAAATTTTCTTGATATCTAGCTGTTATTTGTATTTTCTCTTTTGTTTAGTTTTGTAACAAAAACTATTTGTTTATTTTATTATTTGCCTGACATTATAAAACTAAAACTCCTTATTTTAAACAAAACAGGGTTTTCCTTTAAAGGCGAACCACTGCTTATTTTCACACAACATGCTTCATCTTTAAAGTGAATATGGCTAACAGTACTCAATGGAAAATTAAGTTACTTTTTCTCATAGATTTTAGCAGTTGCCAAAATCCCAACTTAAATTTGTGCCCTTTCTTTTCAGAACAACCAAGACAACCAACGTCGAATGAATTATCTGTGAGAATCGATATTCATATTGTTGTATAATTATTGCAATATTGTTAAAAAGCCAAAAAAAAAAATGAAAATATATCATCAAAACATTCATAAAAAGTTTTAAACTTATTTGTTTTTTTTTTAATATTTTATTTAAATAATTATCATTTTTGAATAAAAAAATATTCATTGATCGTCAACTTTAAATTTTTACTTGCGATACATAGGTACTATGTATAAAGCAAGTTATGCATTCGTTAAAAAATCGAACTAAAAATTTGATCAAAGTTGAAATTACGAGGATAGGGAAGTCGAAAAAAGTGGGTTTCACATTCTTTTTGTCTGTCTGTCTGTCCTTTCGGATGTAGCCTAAACGAGTAAATCGATTTTTTTTCAAACTTGGTACCTAGTGTTTTTTGGGCATTCCCCAACACGTATTTTTCATTTTTTTTAAGACCAAAAATAACGGTACCTGCCGTAAAAATTTGTTTACCATATCATGAAAATCTTATTTTTCGCAAAAACGTGCCAAAAACTTAAAAAAAAAATCCCTAATTTTTTTAGAAAAATGCTATCATTTAATAAAAAAACAAATTTTTGGAAAAATAGCTTTAAATGGTACCTCCCATAAAACCATTTTTTTGATTTCCGATTTTCTCAAAAATGGTTCAACCGATTTTGATCAATGTTTTTACAATGATGTTAAAAATATTATGTACCAAAATCTTCTTCTTCTTTTTTTTTTTGATTTTAAAAAAAAGTTTCAATATTTTTTTTTTGAAAACTTAATAATTCGAAAACGACTTTGTCGATTTTTATTAAACTTAGCACCTAGCAGTTTTTTGACATTATCTAGTAAATTTTAAATATTTTTTTTTAACCAAAAATAACGGTATTGAAAATCTAATATTCCTCAAAAACGGCTCCTACGATTTTTATTAAAATTTTTGTGTGAACTAATATCAGAAAAATCTACCATATTTTTGAAAAAAAAATTATCTATCGTTTAAAAATGGTACCTCTCAGAGAACCATTTTTTGGGGTTTCGACTATCTCATTATCTTTTAAACCAATTTTAATTAAATTTTTTACACACAAATTTGTAATAAGTTTGAATAATATTGCATATCAAAATTTTCAAAAAATCAAATTTTGGATTTTTTAAAAAAATTTCAAAATTATTTTTTGAAAATTCCATATTTCGAAAATATGTGAATGATTTTTTTTTATTTATTTTTAAATTTCGAATAAATAAGTACTAGAAATTGACGTATCAATTTTCTTTCTTAAAAAAATATTTAAAATTTTATAAAACAAACGATTTTTAAAATTTTTTCTCATAAAATGATATTTGTGTAAGAAATCACTGGGTGTACATTGGTGTCAAATCAATTTCAGATATTTTTTTAATCAATTTTTGTATTTCTAATTTTATTGATTTTCTAACATTTTTTCAGTCTAAACTGTAAATTCCATGCATATGTGCGAAGTTCAAGGCAGTACAATGCAATATTGTTCATATTTTTATACTCACATAATACTTCCTTAAACTAGGCTATATTTTTGGCAGGTGGCATAAAATATAGGCTCCAATAATTAATAAATTTCTTTTATCAGATGAAAAGTTTTTAAAATTATTAAGACTTAAAAACCACAGTGTGTTCGCTCATAAGAGCAAGTTCGTGTGACCCAGTCGTGCATTTTATTTATTTTATTTTAATGCAGTTTTTAAAATTGCATACAAAAAACCTTAAATCAACAAAACAAAAAAACATTAGAACCCTCTTTGCCTAAACATATAAAAAATTAACTCAAAATTCCAAACTCTATCCTTTTCCCCCTTTGACATTTGACTTACAAAAAATTCAAAACTATAACAACCTTGTTAAGGTCCTCGTAAATTTTGTGCGATTTTAACTACCCCAAGCGTGAAATAGTGGTAAACCTCTCTCTTCACAGAAGTTTCAACAAAAAGTTTTAAAAATCAAGAGAGGAAATTAATTTAAAAAATAAATACATACATAAATCTGACGTTATTTTATTTTTTTTTTTTTTTTTTGAGAAAAATGTTTACACAGGAAATCAACTTTTTTCCTTTTGTGATCCAGGAAGAATCACTATTTCATATATTAGACTCGAATATAGTCCTCGTCGTCGTCGTTGTCGTTGTCGGCGGCGTCATCATCGTGTTCCTCCAAAATGGAATAATAAAATTTTCACGCGCAAAGTTATTACTTTTTGTGAGCTAGCGTTGAAGTTGGTTTTATTAATGTACTGTATTCATGTATGTTCATGTACATGTGTGATGAAAGCCATGTGGAGATGAAATTGACGTTTAACTTAAATTCTGTCACATTTTATACAGTTTATTTTTTTTCTTTGTAAAAAAGAAGTCATCATAATGTAGAAGTATCTTCGTTTTTTTTTGGGAATATTTTGCTCTTTGGAAAGAAGAAGGATATTAAACGAAACGCAGCAGTATATTTATTTTTTTTTATTAAATTCTCTAAGGAGGAACATATACATCTGCATTTTGTGTGTATATACAGTATCTGCACGTCATGATGGTGGCTCAGTATATCAGATTTTTTAACTGCTCTTGAAATGTTACTATGGAGCTAAAGTTATTAAAAGATCGTCAAGTTGATGAAGGAACACATAAAGTGAATCGAAAATAATATTCTTTCAAGTAAATATGAAGACTCCAAGACTCAGCGGCGTGCAGCATAAAGGAAGATTTAAATTGGCCGGAATTGGTCATTACGTTCGCAAGGGTATAAAGGTTGATGATGTTGCCTGAGGAGGGAAATAATATTGTTATAGAGTATCTACTTGAATGCTCAGTTGGGGGACTTGAAGTAGTTTTTGTTGATAAATAATTTTTAAACTTTTTTTGGGATAGGTATAGGGGGAGTTTTTCATCGGGGAATTAAAAAAGGCATTAAGAAAACAGAAGCTGGGAGTCATTTCTCGCTCGCAAAATTAAGGTTGCCGAGAGAAGTTTTTTTTTTTTTAATGTGTCCCAAATTTACACTCTTCAGGAACTTGAAAGTAGATGTTTTCCTACAAGGTCGTTTAGTAAAATGATTTAAAGTAAACATCTTGCTAGCAGTAACTAAAACAGACAAAAATATTCATATTTGAATTGAGATATAAAAGTTTAAAAAAAGAAAATCCACTGAACATCGCGATTTTGGTACAAAACATTTTTATGTAATTCACCAATTTGTATTTTGTAGTTAATCTACAACGATTTCGTTATTTTTTAAATTTTCTCAAAAACGACTTTAACATTTTTGATTAAACTTCTTACTTGTAATTCTTAAAGCAGTTCCAATAAAAGTTCACATTAGGCTTTCGCAAAAAAAAAAAAAAATCACATAAAGGAAATATAATTTTGAGTGTTTTTGAGAAAAATTACATATTTTCTGTTATTCCCGAATATCTTGTTAGTAGCTACATCGTATTTCAAGTAATATTACATTTAAAAAATTATAAATCATTTGTTTTATGAATAAAAAATATCTAACAGAAAATTCATCTAAAAAAATACCCTCTAAAAAAATGTCACAAAAAATAAACTGCACAAATAAGTCGCACGAACTTGCTCTTATGTGCGATCACACTGTGGTTTTAAAGTATGCATTGTACTTACACTTTTAACTTAACAATTTAAAAAAAAATCAATACAATTAGAAATAAAGTGATTAAACAACTTCTGAAACTTATTTGACACCAACGCAATGTACACCATCCGATTTCTTACACAAATTTCAATTTTTGAAAAAAAAATTTTAAAATCGTTGGAGCTATTTAAAAAAAAAAAAAATTTTTATATATAAAATTTTGAAAGAAAATAATTGGTACGCCATTTTTTATAACTTATTAATGCGGAGTTAAAAAAATAATTAAAAAAAAAAAATTAACCACCCATTTTCGAAATATCGAATTTTAAAATTAATTTTGAATTTTTTTTTTTAAATCCAAAATTTGGTTTTTTAAAAAATTTCATATACAATATTATTTGATCTAAAAAAATTTCATTAAAATTGCTTGAACAGATAATGAGATAGTCGAAAACCAAAAAAAATGGTTCTATGAGAGGTACCATTTTTAGAAGATAGATAAAATTGTCTTTTTAGATCGTACTGATATTAGCTCAAATAAAATTTTGATTGAAATTTCGTAGGAGTCGTTTTTGAGAAAAAAGAAATTTTCCATACCGGTTATATAACATCTGTACCGTTATTTTTGGCTATAAGAATAATTTGTATTTAAAATTATTAATTAATTATTAATTATTAAGTCCCCAAAAAAAAATTTAAACTTTTTTTAAAATAAAAAAAAAAAAACTGAAAATTTTCGTACGCAATACTTTTTAAACTTTTTGAAAAATTATTTATAAAAAATATATCAAATTCAATTGAACCATTTTTGAGAAAATCGAAAATCAAAAAATTGTTCTATAGGAAGTACCAGATTTATAACAATTTTTCGGATTTTTTTTAAGTTTCGGTAACATTTTTGAGAAAAATAAGATTTTCATTTTTTGCTAAAAAAATTGTACGGCAGGTACCGTTATTTATGGTCTTAAAAAAAAATTTAAAAATGTTTGGGGGACTGCTCAAAAAATGCTAGGTAAGAAGTGGCTACAACCGAAAGGACAGACAGAGAGAATTGCGAGACCCACTTTTTTCGACTTCGCTATCATCGTAATGTCAACTTTGATCAAAATCTCGAGTTCCATTTTTTTTACGAATGCATTACTTGCCTTATAGTACCTATGTTTATATCGCAAGGTCAATTCATTTGTTTAAAATATTCATCAAATAAATTCCACACTTATTCTACATTCAAAACAAAGTCCTTCAAATTAATAAATATACACATTTTGTATAAATTTTATATATGCATGAGATTGCCAAAACAACACTGCTTCAACAATATATTTCTCTTTAAATTTAAGAGCAAATAGCTTAAAGAATTAAAAATGTACGAGATTCTGATGGAAAAAAAATTGGTACAATATAACCTTGTATATTTTTATTGGGGATTTTCCTTTTTTTCTTTTTTTCCTTTTTAACATACTTGTGTTTGCTTGAGAAATATTTTGAGCAAGGTTTCCCCATCTATGTATTTATATGAAGACGTAATGAGGACAATCTTTAAAAATAAACAAAACGATAGGAATTTTTAATTAAATTTAATTACAAAATATTTTTCCTATCCTATTTGCCACATTGCTGTTTTTTAATTAGGTCTAGACTTAGCATTTAAGTCCCCAAACATGATGCTGGTTGACACAATTTATGCGAGAAATTTAAAACATAAATCAAGCTTCTTGGTGCTATGATTCCAATTAAAATCATTAACCTCTACTATGCCACCACGAAGGCTATCCGCACAGTGGAGTTGAATTATGATAAACTTTGGAATTTATAATCAAAATATTTGCGATGGAAATATTAAACCTGGAGTAAGTTCTATATTGACAAACCAAATGATATATTTTTAATTTTATTTTTTTTTTTTTTTTTTGGAATTTTAATTTGGGGATTTTGGGTTTTTGAAAATTCGGGATTTGGTGTTTTCAAGATTTTGATTTTTTTTTGAATTTCAAGTTTCCTTAATTTGGTGTTTTCTGGATTTTAGGATTTAAAGATTTTGGGGGTTTTGAGATTTTCGAGATTTTTGTTTTTCGGGATGTTGAGTGTTTTCCCAATTTTGGGTTCTATGGATTTTGGGCTTTAAATATTTTTGGTTTTCGGGAAATAGAAATTTGGGGTTATAATATTTTGGGTTTGTGGGATTTCACGTTTCCTAAACTTTATGTTTCTGGATTTGGGGATTTAAAGATTTGTGGGGTTTTGCGATTTTTAAAATGTTGAATTTTCGGGATTTCTGAATTTTATATTTTCCGGATTTTAGGTTGTCTGGATGATGTGTTTTAAAGATTTTTGATTTTCGAGAATTTGGGGTTTCATTATTTTGGGATTTTGTAATTTCACGCTTTCAGAATTTTATGATTTCGGGATTTCGCGATTTTGTTATTTCTGGATTCTGGGTTTCCGAGTTTTTCGATTCTCTAAGTTCTGGGTGATTTTAATTTTGGTAGTTCAGACAACAACGCAGTTTTTACACAAATACTTTGAATATTACAGATATAAAGTTAGTCAGTGACGTGTAAGACGTCTTTGATGAAATTTGAAAATCCTATGGCACAAAGATTCAAGTGCCTTCAGCTTCAAATACGTCGCTTGAGTCATTTATTTTTCTTTTTTATTTTAAAATCAAATACTTATCTATAAAACTGTTCTTTGATTTTTCATTTATTTTCATTAAGTTGCTCCACTGTACATCGTCAGTCGCCATAAATATTATTTTTAGTCCTGATGCCTGTGGTATTCAAATTTTCTTGTGCCATGTCGTAGTAAGGTCAAGATTAATGAGTTTTACTCGTCGTCGTCGTCTTCGCCGCCACCGCTCAACCAATCGTGTAACAACGAGGATGAAGAAAGAAAAGGACTCTGCAATTCCACCAAACATGACATTTAAGACTTGAATCTTTTAGCCTCCTGATATAATCATTGAAGGCATTTGGCTTTTGAGAAATTCAAATAAAAAACAAAGATTCTTTAAATTGACGGAGATGATGGAGAAAACACTGAAACCTGACATCGCAAAGCTCACATAAAAGCAAACTAATTGGAAAAGGCAGCCATATTATATAATTTTGTGCCAAGTTGCAGGTTTTCGTCCACCCACCACTTCTAACTGCCGCCACCGTGCCAAGCTACGACATGCTACTTTCAGCATGATGCCCCCAACAACAACAATACTATTTTAGCCTAGAAAGACCGTTTAATTATAATATAACTCTGTGGTTCTGCCGACACAAATGGGGGTGTTCAAATAAAAAAAATTTCCATCTTGTTAAGACTTGTAATACGAATTTATATCTGATGCCGACGACCGACGACGATTTTCGGGGGGTTGAAATTTTTGATGGAAGAATAATGGTGAAATAATTTAAATGAATTAACCCTTGGTTTTTTGGGAATAACATTGACATTCATTATATGAAAACGAATAGAAAATCAGGAGAATGCTTGTGACAGATCGGGAATATTTTCAGAGGCTCTATAAGGTTAGTTATATGTAGGTATATGAGTTTGGCCCTTTGGGGTTGAAATTGACGGAAATTTTTATTTAAGTTTTGTTTTTTTTGTTGTTTCATTATTTTAAATACACTTGTCTAGCTGTTAATCAATTTAATTACTTAATAAGGACAGATTTTTAAATTCTTTATTGAAATTTTAACTCAAAAGCTAGGACGTTTTTACACATTTATTAATTATTGTTCAAATTGAGGAATCCAAATTTAATAAGAAAATCATTTGTTTATGATAAAATCAAAGAAATAAAATTTCAACTCAATTTAATAACGGTGGATTAATTTTCGAATTTCCAATTTCTGTAATAAAACCTATGATATTGAGAAAAAAAATGAATTTTTCATGTGTAAACATTTATGCCGGCGGCGCACAGTGGATCGACTCCATACATTTAGATGTGAAAAATTATAATATTCTTTGAAAATATTTGTTTCCATATAATATAATGTTCATAAATATGAAAAGGTAACATAATTTTACAAAAAAATAAGCTGATAGCTTTTTCGCGACAAAAAAAAAATATTTTAATGTAATAATAATGATAATAATTAAAAAAACTTATAATTCTCTAAAGTTTAGCAGTATTTAAACAGTTTCTGGGTTCTGATGAATAAAATTTGTTAAAAATATATTCTAGAAGTTTTTTTTGTCCGTGTCGATTTGGAATTCGAACACCAAACTTCAAAAAATTCCTTCCTAGGGACGCAGAAATCTTTTCCTAAAAAGTGGGCAAAAAAAGGGCTTTGCAAATCTTTGCGAGGTTTATCACATATATTTTCAGAAAGTAGACATTCACAGCTATCCAAAACACATAACTTATTTGTAAAGCAACCTTAGGCACATATTTAGATTTTCCAAAATAAACACGGTAAAAACAATTTTGTTTTTGTTCTTTGAAAACACACAAATTTTTTAATCAACAACCAAACATTAAAACAATTTCAACACAGATTTATAAAAGTAAATACCTTCACGAACATCTGCCATTTTTTTTTCACTTAAAATTGTAATTTTAACAACTATTTTTCTAAAAAGATTAAACGCACCAATTTAAAAAAAAAAAAGACTTTTCGCTTTAAAGTTTGAGGGTCATTTGATCCATGCTAAACTGGTTTAAAGAAGAAAAAAAAGTTTTTTCAGACTAAACAGTTATCCGTTATAGATAAGAAATAGAATTTTTTATAATTTTAGTCATTGACTTTTTCACGTCTAATTGTATGGAGTCGCAGTCGATCCACTGTGCGGCTGTAGAATAAACTAAAAACGTGGACATTTCCGTAGCACATTAAATTTTGCTATTACACGTTACGATTTGTTGATGTTTATTAGATATGTTCAATATTGTTCGTTCTTATCTCAAACTAAATCGAAAGATCGAGTTGAGTTTGGTTTGAAATTTGGTTGACAGTTCGAACTCGACGCGTTCTCTGATGTATAACCAGCACTTGAATATCTAATTTGATGTTCACACATCTTAACCGTGAGTCCTGGCACTCACATTTTTTTTAATTTGTTTTCTCATATCATCATGAATCTGTCATGCCAAGCTTAACAAGCCTGTTTTTGGAGAACCAATAACGTGGCATTTTGACATTTTGTTGTTTTTTTTTTTTTTTTTTTTTGACTTCGTGGAAGTAAATTAATGTCAAACGCATTAAGAATTGGTAAAAAAAAAAAAAAACAGTTAAGAGCAATTACCAATTAGATATAGAAAAAAGTTTTTCTTATTGAAAGCAACACTGTGTAGTGTGTATTGTGTAATTAACAAAAAAAATAATTATGCTTCGAAATTAGGTAAAACTAGCAGGGGTTTGTTTTGCAGGGGTTCATTTTGTTTTTTAAATGACATGACAAAACAAATTATCCTTTCGCATTTTTCATTTCGCAATTTTCATTCAGTTTTTTGTTGGATTGGATTTTTTTTTAAATTTCTGCAATTTCTTATTTGACATTTGATTGTTTCGCTTTTTTTTATTTGGCGTTCAATTGTTTTGCAATTTTTTCACTTCCATTAAAGTTCATGTCTTAAATTTCGCGCAAAATTAACTAACTGGAAGCAAAAAAATTGCAAAACGATTGAATGTCAAAAAAAATGCACGACTGGGTCACACGAACTTGCTCTTATGTGCGAACACACTGTGATTTTAAAGTCTTAATAATTTTAAAAACTTTTCATCTGATAAAAGAAATTCATTAATTATTATTGGAGTCTATATTTTATGCCACCTGCCAAAAACATAGCCTAGTTTGAGGAAATATTATGTAAATACATACATAATGAACAATATATCACTGTCTTGCACTTCGCACGTATTCATGGAATTTACAGTTTAGACTGAAAAAAATGTTAAAAAATCAATAAAATTAGTAGATAATAAATTGATTTAAAAAATGGGAACGTGTCGTTATTCTGTATTCCAAAATTCTGTATGACCAAAATTCTTTATCTGAAAAAAAATTCTGTATGAACATAATTCTGTATTCCATTATTCTGCTTTTCTATTATTCTGTAATTCAAAATTCTGTAAATTCAAAATTCTGCAAATCCATTATTCTGCTTTTCGAAATTCTGTAATTCCAAACTTCTACAATAAAACTCACAGTTATGAATAGGTTTTTTAATTGCCTGTTGAACAATTTTAAACAATTTTTATTCAATTAACAAAGTAACACAGTATAATACAAAAATCTTTCAAAAAAAAAAAAAACAAATAACAAAAAACAATTTAATTACTTAATAATTACTTAAAAAGTGCGCGCTTTTTTTCATTATCAAAACAATTTTTCTTTTATCATTTACAGAATTTTGGAGTACAGAATTTTGGAATACAGAATTTTGAAATCCAAAATTTTGTATTTACAGAATTGTAGAATACAAAATTTTGAATTTACAGAATTTTAAAATACAGAATTTTGGAATACAGAATTTTGGAATCCGAATTTTGGCACATACAGAACTTCGACCCCAACTTTTAAAAAATATCTGAAATTCATTTGACGCCAACGCAATGTACCTACAGCTTCCGATTTTTACACAAATCTTAATTTATGCGCAAAAAATTTTTTAAAAATTAATTTTATATATATAAAATTTTGAATATATTTTTAAGAAGAAAAATTGGTACGCCAATTTTTAGAACTTATTTTTGCGGAGTTTTAAAATTAATTTTGAAAAAAAAATCATGTTATTTTTGGTTAGAAGAATAATTTGTATTTAAAATCTGCTAGATAATGTCAAAGAACTGCTAGGGTCTGAGTTTAATAAAAATCGACCAAGTCGTTTTCGAATTATTAAGTTTTGAAAAAAAAAAATTAAACTTTTTTTTAAAATCCCAAAAACAATTTTTGGAAAATTTTGGTACACAATATCTTTGAAATCTTTGAAATGTTTGTATACATTCTCTATAAAAAAATCGATCAAAATCAGTTAAGTAAACCGTTTTTGAGAAAATCGAAAATCAAAAAATAAGGTTCTTTCTTTGGGAGGTACCATTTAAAAAAAAATTTTCGAATTTTTTTTTTATAAAATGGCAGTATATCTGTAAAAAAAATTACTGAATTTTTTTTATGAAATGGCAGTATATCTGTAAAAAACTACTGATTTTTTTTTAAGTTGTGGGCACGATTTTGAGAAAAATAAGATTTTTATAATTTGGTAAAAAATATTGTACGGCAGGTACCGTTATTTTTGGTCTTAAAAAAAAATTAAAAAACGTGGGGGAGGAAAATGCAAAGTTTAAAGAAAATCGACCCACCCGTTTAGGCGACAGGCGAAAGGACAGACAGACAGAATTGCGAGACCCACTTATTTCGACTTCGCTATCATCTTTATATCAAATTTGATCAAAATATTAAGTTCGATCTATTTTACGTATAATATATAGTACGTATGTATCACAAGTAAAAATCACGACTTTTAGTGTTCCTAATGTGACAAGCAGAAAATATAGAATCATAATCTACCTGGGGCAGACATAATTTCATAATCAAATTGTTGACTTGTGTTTCTCTGACTCGGTTCATAAGGCCAATATTCTGAGGAGTTATTGTAGTTATAGTAAGAACTTGTTCAAAACTTCCACATATCTGGATCTAGATCTATATTTTGTACTTTTTTATAAATTGGTTAATTATGTCATTTCAAAGCTCTTAATAAAAGCCAATAAGCTAACAGGTCCTTTTATGCAACCGCATGATTTTTATGGAAAAACAACAAAGTCACATATCTTGTGACTATACCCAGACAGCCAATAACTCTTGAATCTTATATAGTAAACCTTCCGAAAGAATAATTGTCTTGTTTCAATAAAATCAAATTAAAAAAAAGGGGACATTTTTTTAATATTTCACTCAAACCCTCAACAATTTTATGGTCGTGCGTCGGTAGCTTGCTCTACATATGTTCAATTATAATGACAAATAAAGTTTGTTCAACATATTTGACTAAGCATAAGCATGGAGAACCAAAACAAGAGTTGTCTAACGTTCGAGTTACTCCCGGGGTGTTTGAAATAGCTATTAACTTCACTCTTCATACTTGATGGAAGCGATGGCACAAAATTTCTTATTATCTTACTCAAAGCTCCAAACAATAAGATGTATGTTTTTTACCAAAAACCTTTAAAAAGTTGATTTACAGTATTTTTTTCCCAGAAACACAAAAATTTCAATCAATTAAAAACAAAGCTAACATAAGCTCCTTATGATCCATAAATGCAAACCAAAAAAACAAACCAGTTCCATATCCATTCAAGCCATAGCACGCTTCAAAAATTTTAATTTACGTTCCTTTTTGTAACAATATTCTATGCATGACAGCTTGCAGGGAATATATCTAACAAAAAACTTATTGTTCACTGATATGATTATCCTTCAACAAAAACATAAACAAAAATAGCTTAAAAACCATCCCTTCATGTACGAGTATTTATGTAGGTAGGTAGGTACCTACCCTTAAATGGCTCGCTATATTCAGCAATCTCCAAAACAACTTGCAGAGAAAGTTATTATTTCAGATAGGCATAATCCAAACATACACGGCAGCACATAAACAGCAGCAGCGCTGTAATTTAACATCAAAACAACAGAACTTTTCACCCAACTCATACTCTCTTTGCCTCTTTAATGTGCGATTAATTTCATGCAAGTAGGTTAAACCCATCACACGTAGATTCATTCCTGACTGCCCCATCAGCAGCAGCGCAAGAAGAACATAACAAATCAGAATGGCCTTGGTTAAAACTAGAAGAATTAAAAAAACAAAAAAAAGCAGTTAAGGACCAGATGTTTGGTGCATTATGTTCATCCGCATACCCATACTCCAAATATTTTTCACTCTTAACACGCACCGTCGTTGGCTTAATACATAATACACATATAAAGTTATCATAAAGTTCATCATACAAAGAATGTTGGCAAAACATGGTGGCATCGAACGTCAACAAGTGAACAACCAAAACCAGAAGGAAGCTAAAACGGAAATAAAAATGAAAAAAACAAAAAAAAAAATAACAAAATGGATCCACTTAAAGGGCTCATTAATGTTTCATTATGAAAGCTTATTAAAGCTTCAGATAGAGCGAAAGGAGAATCTAATTAAAAATTGAGTACGCGCTCAGGATGTATAATTTCTCATTATGATTCGTTTTGGTTGGTTGGGTATAAAGGGAAAGCAAAAAAAAAAAAAAATAAGACTTTACGAGAAGTCTACAACTAAAAAAAAAAAAAGTAGAGTGAAAAAAAGCCTTATGGTCTTTGTTAAGTTGAGATTAGGGTTAATCTAAGAAGATAAATGTTGCTGTTTTTCCTTATTTTTTTTGTTAAGCAACAAAAAAAAAAAATAAAACGGAAAAACCATAAAGACTCTTAAACCTGTACTATTATACAAGTAATAAGATTGAGTTCATATTTCAAAGGATTTACTTATTTGCTGTAGGTTTGTCGGGAAATACATAAGGACTTCTTCTTTTTTTTTTTTTTTGAGCTTGCAAAGGCAACCTTTTACATAAGTACTATTATAAATATAAATACATAAATTTATAGATTAACCTGGATGTTGGGATTTTTTTTTTTTCGTTACGAGTTAAAGGCTTAGAGTTAAATTGTTCCACTCTATTCATTTTGAGTGGTAATGACCACATGAATAAAAGGAAGTTAGTTGAGGGAGTGATTGAGGGATAAAAAGTCCTTAAAATAGATCATAAGTAGAACAAATTTGAGGAGATAATTTTACTAAGTAAAATAGGTATTTGCTACTAATCTCTTCTTTTGATATTCTTCTTTCAGGTTAAGTAACAATTTTTAGTACAAAATGACCAAAAACTATGAGGTGTGCATCTTGGGATAGATATTTGTTGTTCTTTTTATTATTTAAAACGAAAAATTTGATATACATATATGTATTTAGGTTAAAGTTTAGGTTATGAGTTAAAATAACTAATTTTTAAAATAATTTTTACTGTGTCAATAATACATTTTGTAAGTTGTTATTAGATTTATTTTGTTGTTATTTTATTTGAGTTGACACGTTTTTACTGGCTTGCTACATAACGAGTCATTTATTTCGTAGTTTCAAGTTGGTAGCGCTGGCATTTGACACCTGTCTAACTCAGCTGTCATTTGAAGTATTATAATATTAGTTAAATGTTTGCTATTTACAATAATGGATCGCTTAGCAATCGAATAAAGCGTTAAAATTATTAAAACTTTTTTTTTTACCAAATAGAAAATAATAGAATTTGACTGTGAACTCGAAGATTAAATTTATTTATTTATTTTTTTTTTGTTTTTCTTTCAGAAAAACTAAAAATGCTTGACATAACACGTGATAAACCAGTTAAAATTGCTGTCAAAGTTGCCGTTCCTGTTCGTGATCATCCAAAGGTAAGTTTGATTCTCTATAGAAAAACTAATTCTAAAAAAAAAAAAAAAAAACTTTTTTAACCAAATTTTCTACAAAAATGAAAATAGCACAAACAAAAAAAATCATTTCATCATTTTTGTTTATTCAGTTCAATTTCGTTGGTAAATTACTCGGTCCTAAAGGCAATTCTATGAAACGCCTTCAGGAAGACACAATGTGCAAAATGGCAGTACTTGGTCGAGGTTCAATGCGAGATCGAAAAAAAGAAGAAGAACTCCGTGCCAGTGGTGATAGTCGTTATGCACATCTTTTTGAGGACCTCCATGTCGAGATTTCAACATTTGCAGCCCCTGCTGAAGCACACGCTAGAATTGCCTATGCGTTGGCAGAGGTACGACGGTTTTTGGTTCCGGTGAGTACCTTACCTATCCTGACTATCTACAGAGAGATTTTTGTTTTATTGGTCTATTAATAGAATGCGTTTGAATTGGAATGAAATACTTGTGCGGATAAGAATCAGGTTCGGAACATGGTTTTTGTGAAGCCTGGAGGGTAGGGGCAATGTGTGTGTATTATTTCTTTAATTTTTTTTTTTTTTTTAGGAAATTTGTAATAGTATCACTAATTTTTCTACTAATCTCTTAATTATTCCATCGATAGGGCTTCACAAGTTCACATTTATGTTTAAATTGCAAAAAGCTAACATTTCTCTTCTAACTGCTATAGCAAGCCTCATGAACCTAAGAGATGATCTGAGTTTATATAAGATTTTCGACTTGATAAAAAGTTTATTGGTATACCAATTTTGAAACTTTCAATCGTTCCATTCTCCTTAACTGAAGAACCAATTCTACCCATCACCTCCCAGAGCATCCGCACCTGACGGGCGATGAAAAAAATCCAATCAACTTCAAATTGTATCTATCGTTGTTGTGAAAATGTCAATTAAGGATGTGTGTAGGTGGAATTTCGTGAGAACGAGTGCGTGGTTGACAAATATAATGCTCCCTAAAACCAAAAGCAATTTCATCATGATATTGTCAAGGAACTCAAAATGTCTTTGGCAGAAGAATTTTTTTTTGTCGAAGGGGGGAACGATTCATTTTATGAGGATGATTGCAGATGTTTAAGGATTTTTTTGCTTCACACACTCAATTTTCTCATTCTACCCGCCACAAATGAGTTCATCAGGAACTGTCAGGGGAACCATGATTTTGATATCTTCTTTTTTTTTATAAATATATATTTGTGTGTATGATACTTTTTCAGGACATAAGTGAATTTTTGTAAAAGATTTTTGTTCTTTTTTTTCTCTCCTGCATATGAAGGTAACATTTAACTTAAAGAGTAAAAATATTAAATGGCTCTTTAAGACTTGATAGGACGTTTTTTTTTTTTTAAGGAACTCTTTGAATATAAGCTGTGTAGACAGAGTAAATATTTTGTGTAAACATACTGCCTTAGAAAAATTGTTGAAGCGAGGGTCTTTTGAAGTTAAATTTCAATTTACCTTGCATCTGACAATTTTTGGGGGTATATTTTTTTAATATTTTTTTTTTCTTACCTTGGTATATTATTAAATGTTTTTGAGAGACAATTTCCTGATGGTATACTTTTTGATTGAAAAGGGTGTTAGGTATAGAATACATTTAACACCCGCATACAACTCGTTCTGAATGACAGCGGTAAAAAAAAAAATATATGACAAATAATTTTTGTTAAAGTCTTTTATTAATTTTTTTTTTATAGATTCAATAATGGGTATTTAAAATATAAATATGATTTTTTTTTTTAAGGAATAAGTTTAACAATTTTCAATTTAAAAAAACTTCCGGTTTAGGCTTTCACCGAAATAATTTCCATTTAAGTCAAATATCCAAACCATTGTTGAAATTGTATTCCTTAAAGTCTCTGATGTAGATAAAAAGCAATAAGTTCAAAAAATACATTCTTTCAACATAAAGTTAAATTTTATTTCTTGTTATTTTTAAAGCTGTTAACTATTTTGAGTTATTCAAACTCAGACAGTCGTATTTATTAGATTTTTGTCTACTTAGACACTGTCTAACTATTTTTAAATCGGTGGAAATGAGCTTTATTTAATAAAAATAAATATCACATTGTTCACGGATAAGATAATCTACTCTTGTGTCTAAGTAAGGCAGCTATAAGACAACGATAAACAAGGTTTTCAACACATTTTCCAAAGTTGGACAGTTGTCTAAAGTTAGACAACGTTTATAAATAAGACCAAGAGTGTTATTTTAATATTTAGCGTATTAAATAACATGAGTTTATACCCCGTTGATACATTAAGTGCTTTGTGTCACATACGTAACAAAATTGTGTACATTATGTTATGATACTTAAAAAAAAATTATTAAAATGATAATTTGGTGAAGTGAGAATAGTATTATTACATACTAACACACAAAATTTCATTGAAAATGTGTAATTTGAATGTTGTGTCACACCCGTAACATGTTTGCATTTCCAAACTTAATTTTAATAAAACATTATGAATTTAGATATGAAGATTCATTTTATTGTACAGAGATATAATTCCAGAGAAATTTCTTTCGCATGTGAATTAAATCAGCTTTAAGTGGTTATCTTCTTACTTAAAAAAAAGAGGAATTATTTTCTATTGGATTGAGAAATTATTTAATACTTTGAGAAAAAAACAATCTTTTTATTTCAAGAACGATGATTCCCAAATTGAATTTCTTTTATTATACATGTACATAATTTTTGCATGTCTTAAAATCATAGATACTTGGTAACAACCGTAATATTAAATTGTCACACACGTAACAATTTCAAACAATATTTTTCTAAAAGTTTTTCATTGTTTTTACAAAAACAAATCGAATGGATTTCTCACATAGCCAATAATACAATGAAATTGCTCAAGAGCCTAATACAGAGATAAGTATTTTGACAACACTTCAAGAATGTTGAATGTTTTTATTAACCTGAGTTTATTTTTTCACATGATCGTTGTTATTGTAAAGAAGAAATTGTATCGTTTCGTTATCTCTTTTTGAATCCTTCTCAATCTTGAAAAAATTACAACGTTTCTTAATAATCTGATTGCCACAACACAAAAACCAAACTTGTCTTAGTTGATTAGGATCAATTAAAATGTTTACATTCATGGTGTCATGTTCTTGTTTTATCCTTAAAAATAATCTATAATATCCACTCAATGGCATTACTTGAAATTTCCTTCCTCCTGAATTACAAGATAGATTTCAATATATGCTTTTTGTGCGAGGCTATATCAATAAAAATGACATTAAGTCTCCACCCTCTGTCATCATCATCTAATGTCAATTAAAAGAGCACTTAAATGTTACTTTTTTTTTATATAAGTATATAAAGATGATGCTCTTCCTTTTTTTCTCTCTTTTATTTTGTTCTTATTTTATTTTGAGCGCAATTTTTTTTTTTTTTTGTGTGTTCTTCATAATACAAAATTCCTTACGGCAGAAAAGCGTTATGATTTGATTTTACGCGTCACACCTGCCACTGAACACCGCAAAAACCTAAGTATATTAAAAATTGCGATATTTTTTTTTTCTGACTTCCAAATATAGATAAAGAGAAAGTGTGTAAGAAAGAGATGGAAAACGATTTAACAAAGAATTGAGCTTCCATTAACCACCGACGACGACGACCGAAAAACAGTGAACTGTGTATTGCCTTGGGTTGAAAGTCAAACACGATTCTTTAATTATGTAGTTCAGGATGTAAATGTGCCATGAGGAGGAGGAGGAACGGGATGATGATGATGATAATGATGATGCTTCGCTAACACCACCCGATGAGGGGAAGTAAAATAAGTACATATAGTCAAACTCACTTTAGTTTTATTGCCACCCCTAAATAACACTATACACAGGCAACATGAAGAACAGGGATGTTATATTGTTTTAGATATTTAATTCTTTTTATATTTTTAGGGATAATATTAGGTAATTTAACTCAAAAGTATTTAAGTTTTTCTTAGATTTTCCGTAATTTTTTCTTTTAATTTCAATGAAAAATTCTATCAGATTCCGCCTAATACAGCTTAGGTTTGAAAAAATACTACAGTCAATGAATGACTGCATTCAGCAAAAGTCACAGTAAATTAACATAAACCTTTGAATATTATTAAAAAAAATTTGATCTAGTCAACTTTAACTCAATAATTAGAGTTAGCAGTCAAACTATATGATGATTGACGTCAATAAATCAGTAAATTTATTGCAATACATTTTAATTGTTTGCAGTTTTTTTTTTAATTAACTTCAAAGTCAACTTTAAATCTTGATTAATTTTGACTGCCGGGTTGGTATTTGACTGCAGTATTTGAAAAGCAAGTTTAATATTAAAACTGGATTCAGCCATCAATTTTTTATTATAACTCTATTGTCTACTAACCCAGTAAACTAAGTGCAGTACATTTTGATGGTTTTTTATTCAATTAAAAATTGACTTTAAACTTAATGAATTTTAACTGCCTGAAAGACATTTGACTGCAAAGTTCATTTTAAAACTAAAATCAGCAGGCGATTCTATAATTATGATTTTAGAGTTCATTATTGCAGTAAATTAATTGCAGTACTTTTTTCAGTTAGCCGACTTTAACTTTTAGTCAATTTTGACAATGATAGAAGGCATTTTACTGTAATACTATACACAAATAGTTGTATTCTACTAAAAAAATAAGTAAATTAAATGACTGCTAAAAAAGTGCAGTCAAATGTTGACTGATTACTGACTGCCTTAAATGACTAAAACTTTCAATATAAATTTTAAGTTACTTAAAACCTCGAAAAATATAGGTACTACAGTCAATAACTGCTATACTCAATTGACTGCATTAGTTAACTTAAGCGTATTTAAAATTGCTATTGACTGTTATTTGAGACTTAAAACCATTTATAGTAACTTGTTAATCAATTGACTGCAGCCACTGCAAACTGACTGCAGTTTTTACAGCTTTTATCCAAATACTGCAGGAACTAAGATCACAAACTCTTGAGCAGCTTGAATTCGATAAGATTCGTTATAAAAAGAAAATTGCGATTGGTCACGAAGTTAACTTTAGTTAACTAAAGTTTGTTTTTTTTGGAGTGCGGAACAGAGAAGGGGGCTTCAGGTTCAAGCGCCAAAAACGCGATTAGGTCTTATTTTTTCGCTAGTAAACCGTAAATTCCAATGTTCAACAAGAGTAGATTTTGAGAAAGATCTCCAAAATTTCAAAAGAGTCGCTTAAATTTTAAACCTATAAAATACATTTTTCAGAATTTGTAGCCTTTGCTAAATATCTGAAATCTTGACAAAAACATAATGGCATGTTTGATGAACTAATTTTTATTAACAAATAAGAATTCTTATTCAAATATAATTCCAAAAGTTTTATAGTTCTTTACAAAAAAAAAAAACTATTTGAAAATGATACAAAACGATATAACATCCCTGATCAAACTCATTTGAATGGAGTCGAATGCAGCAAGGCAGTTTATAAAAAAAAAAAATACTCTAAACTTTAATATTAGATCCCGTTAAAGTTTCCCATTAAATTCAGAGAAGGAGGACTATAGTTTTCATTTTTTTTTTATTTTGCACTTTCACCCCCCATCCATTAGTGTCAAGGTGCTTAGGGATAGAAATGAGAGGATGTTGTGGCCATATATAATACATATATCTATATTTATGTGGTACACGATTATGATGATGATGTGATGATGTCAGATTCAGAATATTAGGTATACGAAAATGTGCTACGGTCTCAGCTTCATAGTGTTCATTAAATATTGGTAAATTCTTTGAGAGGATTTTCGTGTTAAAGAGAAAACTTTCTATAATCGCTTAGGGGCTGAAGTTGAAGGAGAGGCAGTGCGATAGTCATCATAACATAACACTAGTGAAATTCAATGGAAATTATGAAAAAAAAATGTTTTTGACATTTTAATAATAAACCTCACAAATAAACAAACAAAGAAAAAACACTCGGGCTTATACATATGTACATAATATAATTTCTTTCGTCTTCACGATTTGTGTGAAGTTATCTTACGTCAAGATAAAGACGTCAAATTTTTCCTGGTCGATGACTTTGTGATTAATGTTGAATGTTGCTGTTTTGATTGAAAACATAAATATAAATTAAGAATAAGGCAATTGAAATACTAATGAAATTTAATTATTAATTTAATTTTATGGGAATAACATGTTTGTTTTTTTTTTTTTTTTTTTGGGGGGGGGGTTGAATTCCAGGGTATGAAAATACGTGTTAAATAATTATATTTCATCTATAAAATTCTTTACCTAATTCTGTTTAATCATCAAACTTCCTTTGTACACTTATATAAATCAGTTTAATTAATTAAATAGAGTAGATTAAGGTATATTATGAAAGATCATAAAAAATAATATCTTTAATTAAATTTTTCTGTCAGTCAAACCCAAGGACCAAAAATAGGTCAAAATAGCTTTCAATGGAATCTCATAAACTTTTATGAGTTATAAGTGTTTCAACAAAAATGGCATTGACATGAAAAACAAAACAAAAACAAAATTGAAATCCCTCCTGTTTTGCAAAAATCCGATGTTTCGTTTGTATCATTTTACTTTTATTTGTTTATAAATTCCCATTTCTAACTCTCAAACACCACAGGCAAATTGTTTACATACCTATACATATATAATCGTACAAATATACAAATACTACTACTCCCGAATGGGGGCGATAAAGTGGTCGGTAATGGTGTGTCTATGTTTGATAATGATTTCATATTTGCTTTGGGATAATATTTAGCCAACAAAACATACGAGCCACCATTATTATACTCATATTCAACTCAAAGAACACACACACACACATACATAAATCTATATAGAGCTTGTAGGTTTTTGTTATGTATTTAGAATTTTCTTGTTTTATTTTCAGGTTCATATTCATTTGGGATTATTTACTTTACCTGATGCAATGAAAATGCCAAAAACTATGATTTAAAGTTTTTACAAAATAAAAGGTTTTTTGTTCAAATGTGCTTTTCATGTTAAATATTTAATGACGGTTCCGATCCCAAAAAATTGATAGCAATATTAAACAAAGTATCAAATGTTGGGGTAAAAAGGTCAATTATTTATTTAACAAAAATGTTGTAAATATATTCACAATCAAAGAGTGAAATATGATACCAAATATAAAATACTGGTATATGTGATTACCTTTAGGGTAGGGCTCTAGGGTACAACTAAGGGAAAGGTTTCAGTATTTTAACACGTTTTTATTACATCGATTTACAGTCAGGCTGTTTTGGTACAAATTTTCAACTTATTTTAAACTGAATTTCCAATGACTTTGAATAATTAGGTTAATTCAGGACAGGTTGACAACATAGTTTGTTTAAATTTTAAATCAAATCTCTAGCTTATCGAAAAGTTAGTTTGACATCGATTGCAAAATTTAAACCGAACAGAAAACATAAAAATTAATTTTGGCAGACGTAGAATTCATGACACAGTAAAACCCGATCTTCAGAGAAATACGCCTTGTCAAAGGCCGTAAAAAGCTATTTTGAATCAATAATTCAACAAGTCCAATTAAATAGTGCTAAGTCTTCTACTTGGCTGATGTATTTCAGTAGTATATAGAGTTTGTATTATTATATAAAAAAAACCTTCATATAAAAAAAATACTTTTTTGTTTTTCACCTCCGCCATTTTCACCACAAAAATGATATTGAATTTCTGATATGTAACAAACATTTTATTTAATCTATCTATTATATATTTTAAAATTTAAATTGTTTATAGGTTACTCCAAAAGATACATTTTTTTTTTCTAATTAAATTTCCGCTTAAGAGGCAATAGTGAATTTTTATTTTCATTTAAGCGGAATTCAGGTAATAAACTCGCTTAAGTAAAAGAAATAATGTGACATTTTGCCGTTTCTAAGCGGGTTTTACTGTATTTAAAATTGATTGCAAAATTTCATACACATATAGTTACATATTGTGATTGTTTTAAAAATATATTTAAAATTTTAAAAAATCGTTCAAGTTTTGTTCATAGCAACACTATTGTCATGTTAATCCAAAAGACTACACAGACTACTACTTTAAAAAAAAAATACAAAAGATTATTAACCTTATTTTAGGAAAACATATTCCAATTGCATTGTAGCTATACATATTTTGGATAATGCAATATAAAATATTGCCAGAAATCTTAAATCTCGTCATTATCGTCACACAACTTAGAAGTGATTAAAATAATATTATAAAATTAAATTTTCAATCATATCTAAGAAAATTTTTAAAATAAAAAGTTCGAAAAAAAATAAAATAATTTAAATTGAATTAAATTAAATTTCATGATGCCAATTACAAAAATGAAAATGGTTCAAATAATTTAAACTTTTATACACTTCCTTAAATTTAAAATTTTGTCAGCAAAGACACAAATCAGAATAAAAAGAATAAATCATTTTAATAATATATAATCATATATGTATGTATAGGTCTATAAAGAGTAAATCTTTTACAGATTTGGAAATTGATGAAATATGATGTTTTAATTTTCATTCATGTCTTTGACGTCACAAAATTAAATTTATAATATAAAAATAATTTTATTTCCTAGAAAAAAAGTAATCCAGAATATGTTCTGTTCATTTTTATATCAAATTAAAGAATTAATTGCAAAGTCAATTCCTACAAAAAAAAGGTAGAATTTGGTGTGGATCAATTGTGACAAAAATGCCAAAAACGTGACTAAGTAGACAATTTTCAATTAAACTCATTTGTTTGACAATAAAAAGAAAGAAAAAATAATTACAAAAAGTCTGAATTCACTTAAAAAAAAAAAATAAAAGTTGTAGTAGCATCATTCCTAAAACTAAATGTGACACTGTGGTGACATGTAAGATTAACCACATATTTAAATTAAAATAAGCATATACACAATTTTAGATTAGAAGTTGTCTTCAGCAGACTGCATTGTAAGTACTGTTTTTTTTTAAACGCATTGAAATCTTTTCATCTGTCTGAAAAAAAAAAAACATTTTTTTTTAAATTTATATTAAAATGGAAAATAATAAAGTGACGCAATTGTCAAAATTTTTAGAAACAAGGTTTATTTTAATTTAAACAAAAATACACAAGATATGTATGTAAATAGATTTGTTGTTAAAAATGTGTAGAAATTACTAAAAGAGAAAAATTAAGGTATTCTTGTTCATTACCTGAGCTAGCATTCAAACAAACGGTTGAAATTCTGTTTTTTTTTTTATTTTTTTAAATTCCATATGCTTAAAATTCTAATTCTAATTATTCTGAAAAACGGATTTTAAGAACTAGAATTTTGAAATACAGCATTTTGTCCATTTTTTGAATTATGTAGAATTTTGAACCATACAGAATTTGCATCCCAACCCGTTTTCAAAAGCATGGTTATACAAGAAGAACCATGAATGCAATTTACACTGCTTTGGAACCAACATCATTTAGTATAAAATTATTTTAGTCATATATTATATTAATACAGTAATGGAGACATTTTAAATTAAAGACCAAATAATATAATATTTTTAACTATGCGAATGAATAACTAATATAATAAATATATACATACTTTGTAATATTTGAAAGAAATTTAGAAAATTAAAAAAATTAAATCGGTTTCAAGTGTCACACAAACTTATTATTTAAAACTTGAATTTTACATACAAAATCAATTCTTAAAAAAATGTTTAAAAAAAAAAACAAATTGTCGTGCCTTCATGAAACACATTTTGACTTAAGGTCGCAAAAATGTTTCAATTGACATTTATTGAAACAACAACAAAATATTAAATTTTCTATCGATTTGTTCTTTGTAAAATTTTTATGAATACAAAATTAATTTAAAAAAAACAGCTCTAACAATATCTGAAATTGAAGTTTTAGGTATGTTACCACCAAGTTTTTATAGGCTAGAGATATAGCTAGATAGATAGATATACAGCTAGATATAATAGATATATAACTAGTGCCACGCCATGCCGCCGCTTCCTTTTAGTGACGCTTGGTCATCTGATCAATTTAATTTCCTAATCCCTGCAAGCTCCCCGCATACCTACATCAATAGACTAAAACTTATTGACTTGCCTACCCTTGAGAACAGACAATCTTATTTAAGTTTCGTTTTTATCGTGAAAATAATTAATGGAAATATAGACTCTTTTTACCTTTTTTCCTGAATAAATTTTAATATTGCTCAGAGAACCTTTAGAAATATACCTAACTGCATATGTATATACTTCCAACTATCGTACTCATTTTCTCCATTAAATAAAATATTTAAATTATTAAATCTTCTTAATAAAAGATGTAATAACTTATTTGACCAATCACTAAATTTTTCAACTAAGTTTATATCAAATTTTTATTCAATTATTTAACTGTATTATAGACCTAATTAGTTACGTATTTTTTGAGCCAGTCTTTAGCGACCTACATATGTGAATAAATAAATTTGAAAAACTTTTTGCATTCATTGGGAAGCGAATCAGACCAAGCTAAGCTACCTTCTTAACTTACCTATCCTTCTTAACTAGTTGAACATACGAGCAAGTTAAAATCGACCCAGTAATTAAATGGCGCTATGTGTAAGTTTTTTTTTTTTCTCGCAATGATGGTTTCTCACTTTTGGTTTATGCATAATGAATTTTAGCCACCAAACTGTTCACGACAGAGTAACGTTCATAGTTAACTAGAAAAACGGACCGGTACTACCTTGCCTGAAACACTCGCAAATTTTATTTGACAAAAATTCTAATCTCGTAATTTTTCATACTTTTAATTGTCTGTGAATACATGTGGATGGATACGAAGCGATCTAAAAAAAAAACAATCAGCCAAGCCAATGATAAGAAATAAGACAAAACTAAAATTTTGCCTAAACTTTTACAGATTTATCAGCATAATATTCTCGTTATGTAAATTTTTACTAAAATAAAATTGTATGAACCACTAAAACATAAAAGATAAAAATTTTAAATAAAATAATTTAAGCTATTTTCAATAAAACCATTTTATGGAAGTTTATCTGCTATCTTTCAAATTTAAAACAAATCCGACAAAATGCTTGTGATGTAGGTCGATGAACTGTAAAGAACAGATGGGCCACAGATGACGAGTACCACTTTATGAACTTCTTAATTATCTTAATGTTATAGTTTTGATTTAGAAATAGAAACCAATTACTTAGCAAAAGAACAACAAATAACTCTTTCACACACATCCATAGGTACTTCAATAATTATTCGCTTGATAAGGTTTCTAAGGACCATATCAAAAACAGTGCGTTCTAATACCGTATCCTTGCTCAAAATAAAATAAATTACTATAAATTGGGCAATCGATATTCAATCGTTCGCATATACAACTTAAATACAATTCCAAAAAAAAAAAAAAAAAAACACTGGACAAGGTACATACCTATATTTTTTTTCATTTCCTGACTTGTTTGCCTCATTCCAGTGAGCTTAGATTTATTTATTTGTGTGTTTACTTCCGCTCTACTGGTTGCGAAAATAATAATAATCAAATATTCGTATCCAATTCCATCGGAAGGCAAAAAAAAAAAAAAAAAAAACCAATAAGAAAAAAAGGCATCGTCCTTAGATTGTGTGCATGAGATATGTTATTTGAAAGGACCTGAAATGAGATGATAATGAAATAAAATCTCCTGGGCAGGGAAATCTGTACCTACATAACCTAACTACATGTATATGAAAATGTATAGTGCGTCCTTCAACAAAGGGGCAATCCACCACCGCCCGCAGCCACTGCCTGGCTCCCTATTGGCTACATATAAAGCCTTATATAGCCTTCATCGACTTGATTATAGTTCTGGTAATACATATTGGCAATTCAATTTGGCTCGGTAAATTTATGATCATGTATCATTTTTATTTTTTTGTATTTTTTTTTTTGGCTTCTCCCCAAATAAGCCAAAGCTCGGATAATATAGTAAAAATAATTCTTCGATTGGTCTTTGCCGAATGCCGGTCAGTAATATACTACATATATTTATACTTTTGTTTTATTCGACGGGTTCGATGATTTTTCTCCTTGAAACTAAATGAACAGAGACTCCTTTAAGGAATTTATGTGCATTCTTAAGAAGTGCTAAAAAATAATACCTCAAGCCGTTTTACGTATATAAACATAGATATACACCTATACCTATACACATGCGCGATAAAATAATGTTTACAGCCTTTGGCTAGTCCATGAATCAACGAGGGCTGTAAATCTTTATGAGGACACATTAAGGCTGAATAATAATAATTTTGAATAAAATTCTTATGTTCGTCTCGTAGAAGTATTGTAATTGAGAAATGGAAAGAGAAAGGGAAATGTGTATTTTATGTGTCTGTACCTCTGTACTTGGTTTAGTATAATATTGTTCCAGACCAATATTTTTAATGTCAGCTGATGTTGCCAACAGCCAGGAGCATGGTACCTTACCTTTTGTATTATATTTTTGAACAAAAATCTAAAGGATTTTTGCACAAAAAGAGAAAAAGAGAAAGAGCAGAAGAAACATCAAAATCTACAGAAATATTTTGTGGTACTACTATTATTTATTCGGTGAATTATGAACAGTTGAGTGGTTTTAATACCTCGGATTGTATTCAACGAGGGCGCACACAACAGTTAACTTAATGGTTCTCAGAGGCTTTGTTGATATATATGTACATAGGTACTGAAGGAATTTAATTAGAGATGTGGTTGTTGGCGGCAAAAATCTAATGTCCTTTGCTTTTTTGTTAAATTTTCAGAACTCCAGATGGGTGAGTTTAAATTCGAAATAAATTAAAGACAACCAACAACGAAACAATTGTATTAAAATTTCAGAAAACAGTTAAAGAAATTCATAATATGAAAAAGGTAATCAAATTGCATAGTTGGAATTGGGAAATATTAACACAAAACAAAATTAGATCAAGTTTCTTTATTTGTTTTTTTTTTTTTTTTTTTAATTTTTGGAGACTAGTGGATCGTATCCTGCCTCATTTTCGTAAGGAAAAGGTAAAGAAATCCGAATTGTTATTTCATTTTAAGTGAGTGGCTTCAAACATTTTATATAGTAAATTAACTTGAATTTTAATTCCAAGTTTTAGGCACTTTCTAGAAGGGTTTTTCAAAATAAATTTAAGGGACCTATCGCATAAAGCATTTAAGAAAAGGCTTATGATTTAAGAAAAGGCTTATGATGTCTATAATGATTTTGATTTTAAAAAAATCCATGTTTTTAAAGTATGAATAAAGTATAATTCTAATGAAAGGCTTTACATGATATCAATTTTCAAAATTTATAACGGTAACTCTTGAATGAACTTAGGAAAAGTGCAGAGCAAAATTTAAAAAAAAATCCGATTTTTTTTATTTTTTTTTTTTTTTTTAAATGTTTGAAATTTTTCTTAATACAAGATTTTCTATTTATATTTGTTAAACTCCGGCACCGTTTAACAGATTAAAATTAAAGTTAGCAAATATGTGTAAATTTTCATGGAAAGTTTTTCTATAGCCACTTATACGGTAGGTGGCGCTAGAGTCAAGTAATTAACAAGTTCTAAATACATTTGTAGATCACAAAAGACTCATATTCACCTTTATGTTGATTTAATTTCATAAAATAAAATCATAAAATCTGCAAAATTTTATTTATATTTAAAATACAATATTGTTTATTGTTGAAAAAATTGAAACAAAAGAATTGATTTAACCATAATATTTTCTGCAATTTCACTTTTTTTCAAAAATCATTGTCATTCTTACTTCACGTAAGGTTGAACAACATTTTCTTAGATTTCACTTATATTGTCAGTCAAAAATTATGCCGTTTATATGCCGTAGTTTTATTTTCTCTAAATCAATGATATAACATTGGTACACTATGACGTATACTCATTTTATTGATTTAAAAAAAAAAAACACTTTTATTTGTGGACTTTATATTGGTTTATGTTAATTGAAATATTAAGCCTTATTCTGAATTCCAATCGGTTATAAAATCATATACAGTGAACTCTCTCTTAAGTGGACAGCCACGGGACCGAATTTTTTTGTCCATATAAGAGAGTGTCCGCTCAAGGGAAAATTTTTAAATTAAAAAACTCAAATTTTAAAAAGAACAAAAAAATATTTTACTTAATTAATTTAATTAAAATAACTAAGCATTCACACCCGGTTAGCCCTTTCTTGAAACAAAAAAAAAAGAAGAAGAATTGTTGGCTGAGGTATTATGCACTCGGGTCAATTCAAATATAAAGTTAAAAGATACGTATCTGTCAAAAATTTCCCAGGGACATTTTTCAACTCTCGAGTTGAGATTTCAAATAGTGAAGAAAAACAAATTTCAACTTGTCACTCAACTCTGAAATTTGTGTTAACTCTAGAGTTGGCCAACTTGAGAGTTTGCGGCAAGTTGACAAATAATGAAGAAAATGACACTTAGCGCCTGTTGACTTGCATCCATTCATTTTAGCATACACATACATAATAATTGAATGCAAGAGCACATAACACTGTCGCGATTTTGCCGTACAATGTTTGTGTATCTTTACCGAGTACCGACAACTGGTTGTAGAATGTGCACGCGCCACGCGCTTGCTTTGAAACAGTTTCACAAATACATGCATGAGTATGCAATGAAACCCAAAGAATTCATGCGTAAATAAAAGAACAAAAAATCGCAAAACAAAAAATTAATGTCCATTTAAGAGAATATTTTTACAAAATAAATGTAAAAATACTGTCCATGTCCACTTAAAGGAATTGTTCACTTAAGAGAAAAAAAACTCAAACAAAATCATAGAAGCCAACCATCACACTTAATACTGTCCGCTTAAAGGAATCGTCTACATAAGAGGGGTGTCCGTTAAGAGGGAGTTCACTGTAGTTATCAAACTTTAATGATCTTATTTATAAACGTTGTCTAACTTTAGGCAACTGTCGAACTTTGGAAAATGTGTTCAAAAACCTCGTTTATTGTTGTCTTATAGCTGCCTAACTTAAACACGAGAGTAGATTGTCTTAACCGTGAATAATGTGATATTTATTTTTATTAAAAAATAAAGCATATTTCTATCAATTTGAAAATAGTTAGACAGTGTCTAAGTAGACAAAAATCTAATAAATACGGCTGTAAATGCTTTAAAATAATTTTCGCTTTAAACGCCTGCAAATTGAGTGCCTTTTGATTTTCGATCGGATTGAAAATTTTTGACATTTGAGATTTTCATATCCGAATTGGAATTGACAAAATTTTAAAAATGTTGTTTCCGCTAAAAAGGTAAAGTACTATATCTGCAAAAGTACTATTCAAACATATGTACATATTATATATATTTTTTTTAAATTTACAAATATGTGTATGTACATACATATATAATTTTTTTAACACATTTGAAGTTACTGATTTCGAATGAAAAAAAAATTTATTATTGGCTAACCTGAAAGTGAAAATCAGAACACTTTTTTTAAATCCGTGCTTTCATTCATGGATTTGATTCGGAACGCAAATCAGAAAAGGTGTGATTATTATTTAAAGTAAACTCAACGGTTACTTAGAATTAGATGGTATACCTTTTCTCACATCATCATTTTTCAAAAAAGGTGGCCATGTTTTTTTTTTTTTTTTTTTGTATAGTTGGCACCCTGTCTTTTAAAATCAAAACCGAAATATTACAAACGGACTAGCCTTTAATCTGGCACAGGTCTGGTAAATATGCCGGGTAAACTAAAAACGGATTACGAATTAGGTAAAACCAAAATAAATACAGAGTAATTTTTTTGCGAAGCTAAGACTTGTCCATCCATGCAAAATTGGGGTGGGCCAGTTGTATTATAAATTTTATACTAGGTTATTTTTTCTTAGAGGTTTTTTTCCAAAGTAATGAACATTTTTCCTTGCGATATAATATGTAAATAGGTACTATATGGCATGTTATGCATTCGTAAAAGAAATCGAACTCAAGATTTTGATCAAAGTTGACATTAAGATGATAGCGAAGTCGAAAAAGGTGGGTCTCGCAATTCTGTCTGTCTGTCTGTCTTTCTGTTCGGCAGGAGCCTAACCGGGTGGGTCAATTTTCTTTAAACTATGGTACCAAGCGTTTTTTAAGCATTCCCCACACACATTTTTTTTCATTTTTTTTAAGGTCAAAAATAACGGTACCTGCCGCACAATTTTTTTTTACCAAATTATGAAAATCTTTTTTTTTCAAAAAGTGCCTATAACTTAAAAAAAAAAATCAGCAATTTTTTTTTACAAAAAGGCTACCACTTTATAAAAAAAAACAATTTCGGGAAAATGGGTAACTCCCATATAACCATTTTTTTGATTTTCGATTTTCTCAAAAACGGTTCAACTGATTTTGATCAATTTTTTTTTTACGGAGAATTTTTACAATAATTTTAAAAATATTGTGTACGAAAATATTGAAACATTTTTTTTTTAGATTTTTAAAAAAAGTTTCAAAAAGGACAATTTTTATTAAACTTAGCACCCGGCAGTTTTTTGACTAAAACCAAAAATAACCTTACCTACCATACAAATGTTTAAAAACCGGTATTGAAAATCTCATTTTTCTCAACAACGGCTCCTACGATTATATTATTATTGTAAAAAATGTATCTATTGTTTAAAAATGGTACCTCTCATAGAAACATTTTTTAAGTTTTTGACTATCTCATTATTTCATTATTATGTTGAACCAATTTTAATGAAATGTTTTACAGCTTCTATAATAAGTTTAAATAATATTGCGTATCAAAATTTTCAAAATTCAAATTTTTGATTTAAAAAAAAAAATGTCAAAATTATTTTTTGAAAATTACAAATTTGGAAAATGGGTAAATGAGTTTTTTTTTCAAAATTAATTTTTAAACTCTGCATAAATAAGTAAAAAAAAAAATATTTTCAAAATTGTATGTATACAAAATTAATTTTAATTAAAAAACCGCTCCAACGATTTTTGAAAATTTTTTCTCATAAATTGTGATTTGTGTAAGAAATCACTTTCTATGGCTTATAGGCTAAAATTTAAATTATTCGTTCCGGATCAGACGTTAAAGAAAAAATCGAAGACTAAAAAATTGGGTTCACATAAAATGTTTGTGATCAAAATCATTATAGTCCTGTTTTTGAAAAAAAAAACGTTTTTTCCTTAAAAGTTATAGGAACATGAGGTACTGTTATTCTTACAGTTAAGATGATTTATAATTCCAAGTAATGAACTTTTATTCTACAGGGTGTCCCGGACCTGGTTGGAAGTATTTAAGAGTGTGGTTCAGACTGAGATTAGATATCAACTTTATTTAAACGCAGCTTACTTTGGTGTACCCTAATCTTTTAAGTGCACCAACAAAGTAAGCATTTTCTTAAATCCATGATAAAAGATGTCAAAATTGGAGATAGACCTTTACTTTTTTCCTTAGGATATACTCAAAAACCACACCATTAAATACCAACCAGGTCCGGAACACCCTGTATATACATATAAATATATTTTAAATTTTAGGACAAAAATTCCAGAAAAACTAAATATCTGTGGGCGCTTTTTAATTAATATATAAAAGTTTAAAAAAGGCACAATTTTAGAAAACCAAATTAACGTTCGACTCACTTAAATTAAATCCTTGCCAAACATATACATACATACAACTACTCTTTCCACTTCAAAATGTTAAAAAATAATCTTTTTTTAAGAATAAAACAAGAAACATTCTAATTCTAAGAAGCCTTCGAGCTGCAAATATTCCAATTAAAATACTGAAAAGACAAATATTCATAAGAATTGTTTTGTATATTTTCTAGGTAAATTCAAACGATATTGCTTCAATTTTCTTAATTTCAGAAAAAGCTCTACAAAATATTTTATTAAATACAATACACAAATACAAAACAAACCCACGGCTGAAAATTCAAGCTAAAAGTTATGTCGTGTAAACACATTCAAAGTATAAATGCTTTTGTTGTCTTCTATAATAGCTAAACAAATTGATTTTTGTTTGTCTTTCGAAAGTTCAATCAATAAATTATTTTGTTGGTTGGTTCTGGGACCTATAGTCCTAAAGGTATTTATAGCTTAGTTGTTGTTCTATTTTTTATTTTTTATTGGTTACCATCTTTCATTTTACCTTAAGAGACAAAATACTCATAAAGCATCAGCTTTATTTCGATATCTAATTTAGAAAAATAAAGCTTCGTTTGTGATAAATACGGATTAGGTATTTTGTTCCAAAAAACGACCTATCCTCTGAAGCTTTTTCAAAAAGCCTTACGACGACGACAACGACGACGACAACGACGACAACTCAATTAGAATTTTCTTACCTCTTCGTCGTTTCCCCCAAAGGAATAAAACATCTAACAAACAATAATAATAATTTCCTAATAAATTGAAATGGGCACAAACAATTATTATTATTATTATCCTCTTTGTCCTTGTATTTTTATATGTAGAATGAATTTTGTTGCACACGTATATACACAGAAATACACAATCTCATGTTTATAGTATGTCCTTGTTTCGTTGATTTTAATGATGAGCAATAAATTTATCGCTTAAGCCTCACACAAATACGCACACACATACACACTCACTTACTCAACGCTCCACACAAAACACAATCATAAAAAAAAAGGACATGAAAAACGAGCAAGAAAAAAAAAAAGGAAATTTCTTATTTACGATTAGCTAAGCATAAAATTGTCGAATTGTAGAAATTTTGAATTATCTCGTTTGTATTATTAATGGAAATGTGAATTGGAGAGGGAGAAATATAGAACAAGGAGAAGGTCCTTTTTTTTTTGGCTTGAAGCTTATATTTTCAGAAATATTTCACTTAAATCCAAAGGGAATTGAAGCAGATGTTGAATTCAGAAGTTTTTTTTTTTTTTTTGCTCCTAGTGAAATATTATTATCGAACGAGTTTTAAAGTTTCATACCTCTCCCACACCTAAATATATCCTCCATCACACCATACCACATCATCCAATCCATCCCGAAGGATTTCAAATAACAAAAAAGGATTGCTGGGTAGTAGTGTTATTCCTTTGCCACACTGCCAGTGACATGATGGTGAATAGTAGAAGTTGTTTTTCTTTTTCTTCTTGTTTTTTTTTTTTGCTTTGAGAATTATTGAAGCTATGTTAACTCAACAATGAACAAGAGAAGGTAAATTATTTTATTGATTGGTTGAACCATTTTGCCTACATAGAATATCACACCTTGTTAACATCAGATTGTGTGTCCTTGACGACAATTTTCTGGCTTTTGTTAAATTTGGTATAATTGGGTATTCTTTGTTGATAATATATTTACCCAGATAGGTACCTACCTACTTTATGATGATTCGTTATTTAAATTGAATATTATAGCTGATGGCGTTTTTGTAATCAAATGGTAACCATCTGAACAAAGTAATAAGTAATGGTATAGGTTTGATGTTTTTTTTTTTTTTTTGAATTTCTGGGAAACTTATAAGATGTTTAGGCATTTTTTGTATTTATTGCAGAAGAGCTAAGAATATCGATTGCTTAATTGGTTCAGGTGTTTGAGGATATTTCAGTATTAAAATGAAGAATCGTTTCGTTTGCAATTCTTGAGGTTTTGATAGAATTCTTTTCTTCAACTAAATTTTTAATGAGTTCTTAGAGAACCTAATACGTGATTGCCTTCTAATGTTCAATATATTCTTTCTCTCTCTGATTTTTTTTGTAATTTTTAAACAAGAACATCTCGAAACCCTAAACTAGTGGAGAAACTCTAAGCTTGGATTCGACCTCTTCGAAAAAGTTAATTCTGATGGTTTTGAGCTACAAATTGTCGAACTACATTTTTTTTTATATTTTACTTATCTGACCAACCTAAAATTATGCAGTAAATATTTTGTTGTTTTAACTCCTCGAAAATCAATAAAATATTGGTACACTCGGGGGTATACGCAATTTTAATATGTTATTGAAATTTTACTAAATTTCCTCCATTTTTATTTGTGCACTTGACGTTGGTTTATGTGAATTTAAAATATTATTATTCAAAGTTATCTCTCTATTGCTTATAATTCAGATGTTTTCTTTTAGTGGCATCTCTATTTTTAAATTAAAAACGTGCTATGAATGAATGAAAGCCTAAGAATTTGACACAAAATGCTCGTAAATATTTAATGTGGGCCAACAAAATTTGCCTAAAGCCGGTGCTGTAGCCTAGATTTTTAACTTCCTATTAGAAGTTATTGTAATTGGTCCGATTTGTCAAATTGAAAATTTTGACATTTCTCGACGTTTCAAGGTCCCAGGAATCCGAATCCATCATTTTTAGAGAGATGTCTGTATGTACGTTCGTGCGCATCTTAAAAGATGCTGAGTTTTTTTACAAAAATAAACATCGTATGTAAAAAGTAACAATGAGCTACCAACCAAAATAACATCCTTCAAACAAAAAAAAAAAATAACTAAATTCTAAAAATTCATATGCTTTGTTAAAAGAAGAGTTTTGAAAATCATTTGGGAAATATTTCACTACATCTGCAACACAAAAAAAATTCCAATTCGATTTGGAATCAAAATTTATCACCCCCGGGGTTCTACACAACATCAACATCAGCATCCTCAACAAAATGTAATTGAATTCGATACCAGAACATAACAATTCACCATCATCTCAACAATGTGAAAATGAAAACGAGGAGTCGGAGAGAGACAGTGAGATCAAAATAACCCTCAGCACTCTTATTTCGAAAAATATCGAGGAACCATAAAAGCGCCCTATATACTTCTAAGGTTAGGTATACGTAGAATTCCGAAGTTTGTATTGGCAAACCGGGGAAATAAAAAAGTATTATACTCGTCCATTTCAATTCTCGTTCCATTAGCATATTAGCGGAGCAATGAAGTGAAAACCAAATTACACGGACAGGACAGCCAGAAAATCGTATAGTTATCATCTATACATGCTCGTTTCGCTGAACTGTCTGCGACTCGATTACGGATGTAGTTATACTTGGGACTTCCTGTTAAGGTCCTGTCTCTCGAAATGTATATCCTGATGATGGCCCAAAGGGATGTTGTCGAAACGATATAGATAGAGAGGGGGGGAGGGGGAGAAAAAAGCAATGGAGGAAGAGAATGTTTTTCTTCACAATATGCACGAGAATGGCCTGTATATTTTCTCTGCATGCCCTTTGCCTTCGATTTCGCAGTCTAAGTTGTGATGTTGGATATATCTATGTTTGTATCTTTTTCTATAAATGCCTTGAAGCTCATTCATATGCGCATTTATTTCCTGAGAATAGTTTTCTCGCCAGAAGGCAAAGACTGATGATGGTGTATACCTACTTGGTTCAACTTCCCCACAGGGGTTGAAGGACGTATTTCAATAAGATAATGTAAGACAACTACTTCTATCTACTACTACTAGATCTTTACTCTCTATAGAACGTTAAGGAATAAATATATGTATTTATGTTGGAACCATATTTGGCAGGAAATTCACATGAATTTTCAAGCTCTTTTGGTAATTTAGGACGAAATAAGAGATAAGATTTAGGAAAAGTGTTTATAAAATATAACCCAAATAAAAATTATGTTGATGAACAGAACCGGATGTAAGGCTAACAGGCCTAAAAGCAATAACAAAAGAAAAAGCTAATAAAGTCTGTTTTCTGCATTATAATGTGAGGTTTAAATAAAGAAAATTGTTCATTAGTTGAAGCACTTGTGCGTGAATAAAATGGTAATGATAATAATTAACATCATTTCATCGGATATAATGATATACCACTGTTAAATACTTTCGAGTCATGACTTGTCTTAAAAAAAAAACACAATCTAGTTTTTAATGAGACCCTAGAAATTCTTACAAAGATAGTAAACAATAAGTGTTACCGAGGGTAACTGTCGAAATAAGTTAGGTCCTCACCAGTTATGTGAATGTGGCATTTTCCCTCGAGAGACAAAAACAATTAAAAGAAAAAATGGTTTAGATTCGATCCTGGGACTTTTATACGTTTACAACTGGAGCTAATTCTCAACACAGAAGTACAATGTGGAAAATGAATTGACTCATACTTTAATTTTTAATATAACGTGTAAGCAAAAATCTTCTACGTGGTCCAGTTCTCAAAATATTTCTGCTGATTATGAAGGTTTTTTTGTTAAGCAAGGGCATTACAAGTTTTCTTACTGTCTAGATTTTTTCTACCAACAAGTTTTCAGGGCCCTTACTTGACTTGGCAAAAATAAGCAATGGCCTTACTAGTATTTAACAAGTTGTCTTCGTCAAAATAATTTTTTTACCAGTAAATTAAGGGAGCCTTGACTTGGCTTGGCAAAACCTAGCAAGGGTCTTACGATTATTGGACAAGTTTTCTTACCGTCTACATTTTTCTACCAACAAATTATCAGGGCCTTGACTTGGCTCGGCAAAAACTAGCAAGGGCCTTAGGAGTATTTGACAAGTTTTCTGTGTCTAAAGTTTTGCTACCAACAAATTTGCAGAGCCTTGGCTTAGCTTGTCAAAAACTAGCAAGGCCCTTATAAGTACTTGACAAGTTTTCTTCGTTTAGATTTTTTCTACCAACAAATTTTCAAGGCCTTGACTTAGCTTGGTAAAAACTAGCAAGGGCCTTACCAGTATCTGAAAAGTTTCTTCGTTTAGATTTTTTTTATCAACAAATTATCTGGACCTTGACTTGGCTTGCCAAAAACTAGCATGAGCTTTACGATTTTTTGTTAAGTTTTCTTCGTTTAAATTTTTTTTCCAACAAATTAGCAAGGTCTTGACTTGTCTTGGCAAAAACTTGCCATTTGTCTTTATAACGTTTTCGTTAATTATATACAAGGTATATTTACTAATAAGATAGCAAAACTTCCAACCAACCAATTTTTACTAGCAAGGGCCTTAAGAGAATCTGACGAGTTTTTCAACTCTAGATTTTTCCTACTAAAAATTTTTTTGACAAAACTTGGCAAAAACTTGCCATTTTTCCTGGCAAAGAATTCTGGATAAAAATATATATATTTTTTAGAACCAGTTTTTCAGTGTATTAACTCTGAGTTAAATCAGAGTAATTTAATTCCACATAAATTGAACCTGAGTTAAGTTTGAAGCAATTTTTCAATATGTAATTAAATTTATTTTTCATTTGTCAAAAATCTATGGAAATGTACTTTCACTTTTAAAGCAGAGAAGGCAACTCTAGGCAGTTCTATGGAAAGAGCCCTCTCTATTTGGATAGTGTTAGAGGCACGTACGTGTCAGAAATACCTATTTAGTTAATCCAGAGTTAACTCATTAAATTTGTTTAGTTAACTTAGAGTTAACTCGGGATCTTAATTGACTGAAAAAACATATTTCAAGAGTTAACTCTTTTTTAACTCCGAAGCCAGGCACGTAGCCAGGGGAGGGGCTTGAGGGGCTGAAGCCCCCCCCCCCCCCCCCCCGAAAGTCTAAAATAAAAACTAAAACTTTCTAATATACAGTATTATTTCCATTGTAGAGCTCTTCAAATGCATCTCAATAAGTCTTCAAGAAATAACGAGCAGAACGTAGGCGATGTCTTCGAAGGCATCAACACTTTTGGCAGCGGTCCAAAAATTTGATTTCCTAGTTAGCCCCATTGTATGCAAAAAGCTGTTCAGTTTAACGCTGCCCTTATCAGTTTTCCTACAGAACAAATCCTTAGATTTCGTTTCTGCAATCGACCGCACCAAAGAAGTTCTCTTGAGAACATCAGAGAAAAAGCCGAAGATTTTTTCAGAGAGGCTTTTCAATCCGTATCTAACCTTGCCGAGGACTTATTTAAAGTTGAATTAAGACTCCAAGAACTTCATTGAAACAATCCACGAGTTCCAATCCAGAAACCTCTTCTACTGAATCCTATTTTAGAGTGTCTGTATTGATTCCTTGAATAGATTCGTTAATACAAAATCTTACGGACAGATTCATGATCAACGAAGACGTTCTACCATCGTTTCAAGCTCTTCTCCCAGGTTTTTCTGCGGTTAGGCGAGTCAACGAAATGGAAAAGCTAACATGTTACTTTGATAATGCAATTTCGTTGTCAGCTGTGAAAGCTGAGTACATTCTCTGGTGCGAAAAAATATCGTCGATTGATCCTTCTATCGAAGTTTTAAAATTGCTTGATATATGTGACAAGACTAACTTTTGAGGTATAAACTACTTCTTGCTTACGGTTTTGGCCACGCTTCCAGTGGCCACAGCTAGTGTTGAAAGAACCTTTTTAACTATGAAAAGGATTAAAACAGTGTCCCGAAAAAAATCAATAAATTGGGATATATATAGTTTTTTGTTTAAAGAATTCCTCGTAAAATTTGGTAGTAAGCCCCCCCCCCGAACCAAAATCCTGGCTACGGCACTGTCCGAAGCTAGGATAATTTCGCACTGGAAAACTGGGCCTTAGACTAATAAACATTTTGAAAACTTGATGAATGTATTTCCAGCATAAACCAGCATCCATTTTATTTTCTTTAGCATTTGATAAATCGACGATACTGTCACTGTCTTTGTTACTACTTTGTTTTTATTTACTTTGCTGAGTGTGAAAAATGTTCTTGATCCTGGATTAACACAAATTAAAGGTAGTGTCATTAGTATTTTCATTTTTATCATGCGACATGCATCTGTCAAAATCTAAGAAAATGGCGGATCTAGTGCCCGCATTCACTTGTCTAATATCAATATTTTGTTGTTGTTTTGTTTCTTCTAATAATGCAAGGTGAGGTTTTTGTGGGCATTTAAAGAGCCATTTTTAATTTCTGACACTTCCAACTTTGACAACCTTACCTTAGACTTTGTGTTCTGTGGTTTGACTGTTTTGTAAGCTTTATTCAAAAATTTAAATTCAACTTAATTTTTGACATAAGCAAATGAACCAGGCTGTCTGTTACGAATTCCTTTTGGGAACCCAATGATGATGCAACACATTTTAACTATACCTACCTAATACAAAAGATAAAAAATATTTTTTTGTTTTGCATAAATCCCCTAACAGAAAACAAGAACTCAAAATGCCACCTCTATTTATTATTTATCTCTATCTATCTTTATGTTTCAAACTTCACTAAAGCCTTTTGGCTGTTGAGCAAAGCGTAAAATTAATTTTTTTCTTTCGTACACACACCCACTATACTCATGTGCAAATAAAATATCCACTCAAAAACAAAAATCTCTATGAATCGCTGCAGGACATTATAGTCCTGATGTATAGGGTAAAACACAACTAGCTGGACTAGAAACAAAAAATTAAAAAAAAAAAATCCCACACAGCTTCAAGTGTAATTTTTCCCAATAAATATGTGATTATTCTGTCCAAGAGCTTGAAGCACCCTGCACAACCACCATCCATCGTTCGTCGTTACCCATTTTATGCATCCATTTTATTTCGCATCCAAATCATATGAGCAGGACTCTGTTTTGTACAACGACCCAATATTGTCGGGACGGGACAAAAAAAAAAAAAATCGACCACCCACACACACTTTCGAGATTTGTTTTCTATCGTCGTTGTCGTCGTTGGGTTGTCGGTTATAGGTACACACCATACAGTAGCAGCAGCGATGTTAGGGATTTTATTTCGTCCTTGTTTCATTTTTGTTTCTATTTTATTTTTATTTTTTATTTTTATTTCGAATGCATCCTGCATGAGGAACGTTTTAGAAAAACAACTCCTGATGAATGTGATGATGCTGGTCGTCGGTATTCTGGTATACTGAAATTGCATCTCCCGCCCACCATCATCACCAATGTTCAGAGTGTAGAAAATGTCCTTGGGGCTGCAACAGTTTCCAATGATTTTACTGCCCTTAAAGTGGATTGGAGAGGAGAGCATCAGAGAAGAAGGACTCATCAAAAAAATGTATTTTAAAATGGGACAGGACACGCAAGGGACAAAACGACGACGACGATGACAACAACTTCGAAAGGAACGAAGTGGGCACTGGGCAGCATCAACACACAAATTGCTGATGGCAATTCCTGCCTGCATCAGGATTCAAGAGTGCAGGACATATAAACTAAATGTATCACGTACACCATCAAGGGAATGCATGCATGTCTGTGGATTTTTTTTATTCACATATCCTGCAGCAAGGACATACATATATTATATCTCTTCGAGCTATATATTCACATTTACAATGTATCTGTCTATGTATGTATTGTATGTGTATGTAATCGAGTCGTATAGAATTCTCCTTAGACAATTTTCTTATCGACCATTGGCAAGCAAATTGATTTCTAATCAGAAACACTTCTGATGTGGGCTTTTTTTTTTGTTAAAGTTAATAAAAATGGAAATCAGTGTTAGTTTCTTCAACACCAACTTATGCAGAGAGAAAAGGAGAGACAGTAAATAATGAAAAAGGACTTTGTTGAATTTTTCATGGAATAGATATCCATATGAGAGTGTTGATAGTTACATAGATTCAGGATTGCAACAAGTTAAGTATTAGGTGTATAGCAAAAAAGAATTCTTATGCATTTGTAATGCAATTCCCTAGAAATGCAATAAAGATGGAAAAGGCTTTTAATTTAATTTATTGCTCATTGTGTGAGAGGATCACAAGCTCTTTGTTATATCTACCATACTTGAAATTCATGGAATAATGTTTTCTAGTTTCCTCGAAGACTACCAATAATTTAAACGACTTTGTTGCCTTTTAGGTATAAATTGTGGAATTTTGTTTTATCCGATTCGAAGAAATAATAATCAGGCTGGTGATAGAAATAGCTATTTACATTGTACCAGCTCATTTAATAGTTATAAAGAGTTACTTACTCAAACTCATTTTCTTCAGTCTTGTCGTATTTTATATAAAAATATTATTCAAATTTATTGGCAAGAATAGAGGGGACCTACAATTTTCTAATAAGAGATACTCTTGGAGGATTTGTCAATTTCTCACAAGAGGCAGTAACCCGTGAAAAAAAATTCTGAGGCTGGGAATCGAACCCTAGACCTCTGGCGTTATAGTCCAATGCACTATTCATTACGCCACGGGCTACTACTCGTATTTTATATATTTATAAATAAATTTTTGTGTCCCAAATGCAAGCACCAATTGATGTCAAATAACTCATGGCTCATTTGTGTAATAAATGAAGAATGTATTGTTGAAAAAAAAATGGTATGCAAATACATGTGTACCTACCACAAGAGGAGACGATAATTATCAGTATTATTGAGACAATGTTGTTTTTGTAACACTTTAAGTGCGATTGGGACAAAATTCTATTAAAATATTTTGTCCCAATCGCATTTAGACCAAAAACTAGTACTGTGATTGTGGTTGTGGTTTATTGTGATTCAGTTGTATGGGTATAATCTTTGTACTAATAACTTGACAAAATGTGAGACCGTTGTCTTATCAACTATTTTAAGTAACTTTTGGAGCAATTCATCTTTGAGATGTGCGTGCGTCTTGTGAGTTAGTATATTTTCAATTTTGTATGTGTCAATAAATTTTTTGATCGTATATGGTACCTTTACAGTAATGCTTTAAATACGATTGGGACAAAACATTAAAAAAAAAATATTTTGTCCCAATCGCATTTTGTCCCAAAATAGGTAGTTTGGCTGTGGTAAGTGATTGAATTGAATGGTAAATTTTGTCCTTCTGACTTAAAAAAATGTAGGATAGTTGTCCTAAAAAGTCTTTGAATGCCACATATGATTTAAAATATTTTTTTATTTTTTAAGTCTTAATACATTTTCCTAACACATATGAAACATTTATAGAAATAATCCAAATGCGATTTGTACAAAATATGGTTTAAATGGTTTGTCCCAAAAAAAAAAAAAAAAAAGTGGTTTGATTCAAAATAGCTTTTTACGGCATTTAGTCCACAAAAATTTAGGCGTTTCGTCCCGGCCGGCCGTAAAAAGCTATTTTGAATCAATAATTCAACAAGTCCAATTAAATAGTGCTAAGTCTTCTACTTGGCTGATATATTTCAGTAGTATATAGAGTTTGTATTATTAAAACTAAAAACTTCAAAAAGTGGTTTGTCCCAAACGCATTTATATAACCGTGGCTATGTGGCCATTGATTTGAATGATTTACTTGCTGCTATTGAATATTTATGTAGAAATGTAGCCACGTCAAGTATTTGTATAACATTTTGAGAAAAGTGAAGTTTGAGGTATGTATGTATGTGAGTCTGTAGTTCATTTTGAGTTTTATTTGTACCAATACATTTTCCTTTTGTATATGATATCGTAATATTGTAAAACTCTAAATGTGATTGGAACAAAACCTAAATAACATGTTTTGTCCTAATCATATTGGGACAAAACATTAATATCTAACATGTTTTGTCCTAATCACATTTACATATGTATATCTGGAATCAGTACAGTGGATGTGGTATGTGATTTATTTGAATGTGGAGCATTAGCATAGACTTTATCTTTCGCGTGGCCCCAAAGAAAAAAGTTTAAAGGTGTTAAATAACAAGATCTCGGTGGCCAATTGTGATCACCTTTTCGAGAAATAACACAATCAGGAAACTGTTCTTGTAAAATTGCGATTGTTTCGTTGCTTGTGTGGCACGCAGTGCCATTTTTTTAGTGAATTTTAACAATTTCATTGCGTTGTTGAAGTTTTTATCGTTCAATTTTTAGTAATGGCGAAGTTTTTATTTATCAAATGTCAAAAGGTGACAGCTTCAAAAGTTCTAGCTACTTAAATAGCGGATTATTCAAAATGTAACCTCTTATTGGAAAACCCTTTAAATTGGTAAATTTTTACAAACTCTAGGTAGGTTGTTCATTGAGTTTAATTTAAAGCCGAATGCACTGACAAGTGAGTTACTCACTCTTGTCACGTAGATGATAATTAGTATAATTATTTTGTGTTCCCTAAGTTATTTCTTATTCGACTTTATAATTTCAAAAATTCTATCTCCACTTAAATGATAAATATCTTTGAATTCATCAATCATCATATAAATTCACCTTGTAATTATGACAGGTATATCTACATACCTTTATTGTATCTAACTAGATCTTCTATTTCATTCACAAAATATACAAATACACAGTGTACTCTCTTTAAACGGACACATCCCATAAGCGGACACCTCTTATAACCGGAGAGATTCCAAAGAACGGAATTGTATTCCTGATTTTTCATAGAAATAACTCTCCCATAAGCGGGCCCTCGTATAACCGGACGCGGACACCAAATTTAATAACAGCAGAAGAGTTCGCCTCTCTCTTAAGCATTTTTTACATGGAGTAGAGTTGCTGTATCCCGTAAGCTTTATTTGTTTTAAAGTACAATACAATTTTTCGAATATTGGAACGCACTCGAACTAAAATAAGAAAATTCTAGAATGTGTTTTATTCTAAAGGTTCTCAATTTTATTTTTTATTTTCTCATAACCGGACAAATTTCTGGAGAGATTATACTGTATACAATATTTCTCAATAGCAAACCTCCATGCCTAACTTTGAATCTCTTTATTTTCTGTACATCTTAATTTTCATGTCATGCAATCCCATCCATTAGTCTGTTCAAATTACTCTTTTATTATATAAAACTTCAAAGCTGACAAATTAATGGGGATGTTCAGATATACACTCTATAACGTACCTACACTTTGTGTATATCTTTTACTATATTCTGACCTATTAACGATGCAATTCCATTCCATCATGTGTGGCACCTATGTTTTGTTTGTTTTTGTGTTGGCATTGTGTGTTCGTGTGAGATGATATGGATGCTTGTTTCACATGCACTAAAACAGAAAAGGATACATTTCAAATACAAAAACAAAAAAAGAAACTCAATCCAAAAATAAACAAATCCTTGTTACACATGAACAAAAGGTATACAAGGTAACTCGTTTATATTAGATATTCTCTCCTGATCCTGGTCATAAGGTATACCTTTACCTACAAATAATACTGGCCAGAAGGATGAAACACAATGGCCAAAATAAACGAACATGTCGTCATAATTCATCTGTTTCCTATTTCGTGTCCTTTTCGTGATTTTTTTAAAAGTGTTTCAATGGAAATCGTTGAAAAAAAAACTAAAACAACAGTATACCAGTTATACTGTCCTATTTTATTTTGGCAAGCAATACAGAAATGTTAGGGGATGGTTTATTAAAAAGTTCATAGATGTAAAATGGAAACCGACCATTAATCAATAAAAGTTAGTAGGAGAAGTCTTTAATGGAAATATTAGTTTTATAATTAGTCATATAGACTAACCCCCTGATAATGGAGTAAAAGAAGAAATATTTGATTAAGGATTTATGTATAACAGCACTTGAATGGTCATAAGTCACCAAACAAGATTCTTTATCTTCCTAAGGCTAAGTTTTTCAATACAAGGTCAGATCATACTATTTTGATTAATCCAAAATAAACTCCCGTTGAGTTAACTCTGGGTTAATTGCACAGATATTTCTTCAAAACTCACCTCGAATAAACTAACTCAACAATCAACAAGGAAAAAGCTTATAAAACAAGTCAAAGCGTCATCGCTTGGTTCCTCGGTATTGTTTTGATTATTTAATTATTTCTTAGAAAGAATAGGTCCAATATGACTACCTTGTGGAACTCTAAATTATTTTTTGGAGATAGAATTTTTTAATTTTACTCATTGAATCTTATTTTAAAGGTATAGGTTGTTATCAAAATCAATAGCTAAAATTCTTAACTGTCATAATTCATAAAGAAATATTGTAAAGTTAACTCTTTGAAATTCTTTTCGTAGAGTACATCAGTTTGAATTTCTCAAGTCAAATTTTGTTTATAAGAATGATGATAAATTCAAGATTGTTTAAGTTTATTTGTTTTAATTTCTGATAAATCTAGATTTGTGGAAACATAATTCTTTAAAAACTTTTCATCTGATAAAAGAAATTTATTAATTATTGGGGCTATATTTTATGCCACCTGCCAAAAATATAGCCTAGTTGAAGGAAGTATTATTCGAGTACATAAATATGAACAATATAAATTTTTTTATATATAAAATTTTGAATATATTTTTAAGAAAAAAAAATTGGTGCGCCAATTTTTAGTATTTATTTAAGCGGAATTTAAAAATTAATACATATTGAAAAAAATTACCACACATTTTCAAAATATCGAATTTTTAAAAAATTAAATTGAAAATTTTTTTAAAAATCCAAAATTTGATTTTTTGGAAATTTAATTTTGATATGCAATATTTATCAAACTTACTAGTAGCATTTGTTTGAAAAATTTCATTAAAATTGGTTTAACAGATAATTAGATAGTCGAAAACTCAAAAAATGGTTCTTTGAGAGGTACCATTTTTAAACGATAGATACATTTTTTTCCCAATAATATGGTAGATGTTTTTGATATTATTTCACACAAAAATTTTAATCGAAATCGTAGGAGCCGTTTTTGAGAAAAATGAGATTTTCAATACCGATTTTTAAAAATTTGTATGGTAGGTACCGTTATTTTTGGTTATAAGAAAAAAATGTATTTAAAATCTGCTAGATAATGTCAAAAAACTGTTGGATACTAAGTTTAATAAAAATCGACCAAGTCGTTTTCGAATTATTAAGTTCTCAAAAAATAATTTAAACTTTTTTTAAACAAAAATTAAAAAAAAAAAATTTTTGGAAAATTTTGGTACACAATATTTTTAAAATTATTGTAAACATTCTCTGTAAAAAAATTGCTCAAAATCAGTTGAACCGTACCTCTATCGGAGGTACCATTTAAAAACATTTTTCCTTCCGAATTTTTTTTATAAAGTGGTAGCATTTTTTTAGAAAAAAAAAATACTGAATTTCCCCAGTCCCACGTTTTTGAGAAAAAAAGGATTTTAATTTTTTGCTAAAAAAATTTGTACGCAAGGTACCGTTATTTTTGGTCTTAAAAGAAAATGAAAAAAAAAAAAAAAACGTGCGGGAGGAATGCTTAAAAAACGCTAGGTACCAAGTTTGAAAAAAATCGATCCACCCTTGAAACTTTCAATTTGTTGGTACGTTTTATATAATAGATGCACCCACCAATTGTAAAACAATGATATAATTATATTTTCTCAAATGTAGGTACTATATGCATATTTTCAATTGAAGATGCGTATACGCACTTATTGAGGTGTAATTTTATAAGATTTGAATATTCTTCCGATCTACAAGTTCATTGTATTTATTTTGTATCTCCTCTCCACGTATATTGTTTTCTCCTAAAACAACCAAAAAAAATTACATATACACTTAAAGTACACCTTAAGTTAATATTAAATTATTCCAACTGGAAAACATTCTTTCGTAATTGAATGCACGCCTGGCAAGTATTCCCATTATTGACGTCCTTAAAATCTGAATACCAATATGGTGGTATGTGGATCCACATCAGTGAATGACAACATATTTACATATAGGAAGGTACATGCGATGCATATGTACACTGCACAGCACATTCACAACGCGATGATGGTGTGCACTTGGACAAACAAAAATGTTTTCGCAGGATGTCCTTTTTTTTATTACAAAACGTAGACGTGGAAATGGGGCGGCAACAGTGAGCCAGGCACTTGTAAAAATTTGTTTACCTTACGAATGGGGTAATATACTGTTTGGTTCTTGGGGCAGCTTGTTTATTTGGAAAATGCTGCCTTTTCTCTTCCGGGTAATAATAGCGTGTTTGCATTATATGCGTGTGTGAATGTGAGTGACATGTGATTTGCTATACATGAGATTCCATCATTGTAGCTGAGTAGTAGTATTAGTCGAAGTAGAAATATAGAAATATGTTAATTTTTTATAAACTCATTATTTTTTATTGCTCTCCTCCTGTATATAGGACTATCATGATGATATCAGACAAGAACAAATGTGGGAAATGCAAGCCCTAACATCAACACCAACACAAGGCCCAGCGGGAGATCAAAATAGTCCGAATGGCGTCACAGATATGGACACATCCAACGATGAACGAACGGATCTAGAAGCACTTGGCATGGATTGCTCTGGAACAGCCGACAAAAGTGATAGTAACCAATCGAGTACGAACAATGACAGTCACCATCATACGACAGTATCAAGTGCAGATAGCATATCGGCGACTAATACGACGTCAGGTGAGTGTTTGTGTGTGTGTGTGTAATGAAACAACCAATAACCCATATAGGGTGTGGGTAAAAATAACTCCTCTCTTGGGGGTAATTGCGGACTTAATTAAGTGTCCCAGTGCGAGAGTAAATTTATGTGACTCCATATTGGCATAGAAAAGCATTCATATTTAATATTGGTTATTTGATTTAGTGATTTCAATTATTATTATATAGATTTTATTGATTAGAGAAAGTGCATAATTGGTTTTGTCACTTAATGATGCTTGAAGTTATGCACAGTACATATTTATTCAAGCTGTCAAAAACAGGTGTAGGTTAACTGGCGAACTTGTTGAAGAAGAAAAAACTGTAGGCTCATAAATTATAACAAGAAATGGTATTTGAGTTATGAGTCTGTAATTGAAATAATTTATTGGCGTTAGCAAGCTTTTTATTAGAAAATTCTTAGTTCAACTTATATAGCAATATATCTTCGGTCGATATTTAATATTATTTGTGTTACACTATCAAGAGTATAGCATTTACCTTTAATTATTAAATTGCTTAAATAGTATTGTCCATGTCGGCGAGTTAGTTTTTGACATCACAAAATATGTAAGGTACCTAATTTGCAGTTTAAATTTAAATATAGTAACAAAAATGTCGTATTCGTCCTACCTGTATCAAGCTTAATACTGTTCTGGTTTCTCAGGCTCACTGAGATTACAGAAACCTGTGCCTACGTTCTGTTATTCTCGCATCGATAAAATCAGTCGAGAAACGATGAAAAATGAGACAAATCGTATGAGTTTTGTTCCATTTTTCATCGTTTCTCGACCAATTTTATCGATGCGAGAGTTACAAAACGTAGGCACTGGACGTAGTTCCTCATTGAGATTCCTCAATTTTGCTGTCAAAAACCTGAGACTGATATTTTTGGATTCGCTTGCTCAATTAATTTGTGTCGCATTTCATCAATTTATAAAAAAGATATGGAGAGTGCTTTTGACTTCTAGCGGATAAATCTTGTTCAGGTTTCTCCTCAGTGAAGCTGACAGAAGTTTACTCAGTGAGATCTCAGAAACGTGAACATGGATATTTGTGATGCATTTTTATTAAATTTTTTTTTTTTTTTTTTCATTGTTTCAGTTCACCCATCAGCAATGGCTGTAGCAATTCAACAACAACTGACAGCCGTCGGAATGGCCGGAATTCTTAAACCATCAACAGGTGTTGCAGCAGTCACAGGTCTACCACAAACTCAGTCCACATTAGCCATGCCCAGTGAGGCTGAAACGACAACATCTACACTGGCATTACTTGACCCACCAGGTGCTTTATTGCATCCAGCGTTGCGCGGTGTCAAGTCAATCAATATTGGTAAGTTTAGAATTTTTCATCCTTTCACTACTTGAGCTCAAGCTTCAATTTCCTAAAAAAAAAAAAAAAACCTGTCCTTTTTATATTCTCCTTTGGCAACATAAAAAAAAAAAAAAAAACTGAAGCTGGTCAACTTGGACGCAAACGACCTCTCCTTGGTGTACCACGTTCCGGAATGAATCCCACCAAACGCACAGTGATGACCCTCCTTGCCCGTGCCAAAAATTCCCAAGCCATACACTCTGTACGAAATCCAGCAGCGGCTGCCGGCTTTGCTGAGTAAGTACCATCGAAACTATTTTTCATTTACAATTACTCTCATAGAACTATACCCTCACCTTTGACTCACACAGAACGTCACCCCAATTCTCCATTCTGTCAAGCAGTCCACTTCAGATGTTAGCCTCACCTTTTATTCTGCCACAACCAATGGATCAGTCAATGGTTGCTCTACAAAAGGAGAGTCTGGCACAGGGTGTCTAAAAAAAAACAGACCCAATTCACTCACAAACAGTAGTAGTAAATAAAAAGAAATTAAAACTATTTTTTTTTTGGTTATTTTTTAAATTAACTTCCACCACCAAAAAAAAACACCACTCTTTCTATTTATTACAAAAAAAAAAACACAACCGAAAAATCCCAAACGATGCCACGATAAAATTAATAAGTAAAAAAAAACAGAAACATATATTTAACATACTTTTAGGGACTTGAACACAAATCACAAAAAAAAAAAAAAACAAAAACTTTAAAAAATACAAAACAAAAAAAAGTATATTTTTAAATTAATTTAAGAAGAAGAAAAAAAATACAACAAAAAATATATATATATATTTAAAATTAATAAAAATATATATAAACATCATTAATTTCCCAAACGATGGACACGAACATTTTTTATATTTAAAATTAAACAAAAATGAGACAAAAAAAAAAAACAATTGATAAACTAATAAAAAAAATATTTATATTTACATAATTTTTGTGATTTTCTTTTTTTTATACTTACAAGATGAAAATAAAAAATAAATTAAACTTAATCCCCTTAATCGTAAAAAAATCCCTTCTTTGCAACAAAACAAAAAAAAAACTCCCCCAACCAAAACTAATTTAAAAATACTTTAAAATACATTTATATATATATATATATAAAACACATTAATCTAAATGTCTATTTGAATTGATAAACAAAAAAAAAAAAAAACAAATAAATAAATTTAAACAAAAAAAATTAAACATTAGAAAAATAAGAAATTAATATACAAAATTTAAATGCAACTACCATTAAATAATAAAACAAAAAATACACAAAAGAAAAATTCATAAATAAAAATTTATTTAAACACAAATTCATTTATATAGTAAATCAAAAATTTAAATTAAAAAAAAAAATATATGCTTTACAAAGTGTTTCGAACACACAATCGTTTCGAGCATTAGTTAGCGAATTAAATATAAATAAAAAAAAAACTATTTAAACAAAAAAAAAAACTAAACTAAATTAAGCACAATTTTGTTGCACCCAGTGTTGATAAATTTATGTTTATTAAAAACAAAAATAGTATCTGATATGAAACTCTTAAATAATCAGTATATTTCAATAAACTTAATGAGTTAAACGTCATTTCGACGAAAGCTTCAATGTGAACAATTTGTTTTTTTATTTAAAATATATTTCTTTATTTTTTTGATTGTGTGTCTTGTTTAAAAATGAAACACCCTGTTTTGATGATTTTGACCGGATTTCCAGAATGGGTAGATATCTATTTTATGGCATAAAGGGGAGTAAAAGTGTTTTGAAGGAGGCAAATATAAATGCAGTTTCAAAGGCTTAAGGGCTAAGTTTCTTTTGAAGGTGAAATCTTTTCTACTCCATCATTTAAGGTCTTTTTGAATTAAATCAGATATTTGGTTAAAACATGAACTTATATGCTCTATTTTTCAAGTTACATGCATAACATAGATAATTCTCTGTGGGATATCAATGTATCCAATCCAAACAGTTATGTTATGCTTAGTCTGGATTATCGTTTTCAAGTTATCCCACTTCATTCAGTCAGTCTACTATTAAAGCATTGTCTCTAGTGTTATTACTGAAGGTACTTTGCTTCGCAAGTGTTTAGTTTTTGCACCCAGTTGAGGTAAATGCGTAATCTTTTGTATTTAAATTCTTTAAGCTCATTTAGGGCTCGTTTAGAATTTTTGTTATATGCTTATTGAAATAGAACAAAAAGTACTGGACAAAGAACATTTCCTTGTGGAACACCAGTATTTACTTTCTTAATACTCTTATATTTCTTTCATTGGTTAACTACAAAAAAGCACATTTAAATGAACTAATTCCAGGAGGATAATATTATGATTTTTTAGCTTGAAGATATCGCGCTAGACCATATTCAAGAATCAGAAATGTTTTGAACAATATTACTTGCTCTATAGGACATGTGTTGATTTCGTGGAAGAAAAATGTTATGGTTGCAATCAAATTTGACACTGCGATGATAAAGAAGTTCGTGTCATACCGTTCGTCGGTCTGGTAAGGTGGCGTCTGTGTGCCCGCGCGTCAACTGTAAATTAAGCTAGAGCGCTCCAAATTTGGTACAGAGCATTTTTATGTGATTTCCTAGTAGGAACATTTGAATTTTTGTTTTAGTTTATTTAAAACGTATAGCTTAGCTATATATATGTATACTTTTAGTTGCATCAGAACAACATTCTTGTGTGTGTTTATTCCTTTCTTATCAAAAATATTAGACCAATTAGATTTATTAAACACCTAAATTTATTTTGGTTTCGTCACGTGATGCGTCGATCCATTTCTGTTACGCATTTTAAGCCTAGTACGCTGCTGATATGAAAATAAAAATCCCATAGGCACAAAATTTAAGTCATAAACGAAAAATTTCGTTGTCCGTTGAGCTGTTCGGTGATCGAAATTCATAGTTGTAGCAGATTTTTTGAAAGAGTCTCCACTCTTTTTTTCTCACTGAATTAGTTAACAGGATCAGCGTTCGGGCTTTATTGTGTAAGCAATAGATCTACTGTGCTTTTTAATAAAGCATACATAATACGTAGATAAAGCGAAACGAAAATTTCCATACAAAAATGACACAGCGAAACCGTAAACAAAAAAAATCATTCTGCTCTTCTTTTTGCCTTTTTGTCTTCTTTTTTGTTTAAGCCTAGTACGCTGCTGATGCAAGAAACGAAATTTTTCGTTGGTCTTCAACACGACAGCGAAATACATACGAAAACGACAACGAAAAATTACTCACTCAAAGTGTCACCAAGACACCAATTGCAAAAACAAAATATAAAAAACAACAAAAGAACGCATAAAAATCACAGAGAGGCACGATGATATGAAAGAAACAACATATACAAACACGAATACAACTCAAATGTCACTTTTCCGCACACAATAAATGGTCTGGACCATTAATTCTGTGCAAAAAAAGAGCGGAGACTATACTCCAAATATTCTGCTACAATAATCAATTTCGCTCATCGAACTGGGTACTGCAAAACGAAATTTTTGGTTGTGACGTTTTTGTATGGAATTTTTTCGTTTCGCATCAGCAGCGTACTATGATTTACTTAATGTGATAATTATTTTTGTTTACTTAATTTATTTACATATGTAGGTATTTCTTAAGAACTTGCCACAGAATGTGAAATTTATTTTATACTTTTTTATATTTTGTTTTGTTAAAATTTTGGCTTCCCTATGATTTTTTTTTTAATTTACTGCTATTTGCGAATTCTAAAGCCTGAACCCCAAGCCCCGATCATTAATATTGTGTTCGGAAAATGACATTTGTTAAACGAAATCAGTTGAGAAGCGAATAGAGCAGCGAGTATAACAGCGAGTAAAATAGCGAGTAGAAGAGCAAATAAAACACCGAGTAGATCAGCGACTAGGGGAGAAAGTGAGGCAAACACAAATAGAATTTGACAGTTAATAAATGTGGTCTCAGGGTAAAAGATAAAAAATAATAAGATCAAAGTTTTGGAAAATTAATTTCTCTATAGAATTCGCCATGGACATTCTTAGTTTTAAGTTAAAAATGCGAGAAATATTCAAATAGTCAAATATGACGGCCAAAGCTTAATTGGTCTGAAAAAAAGTGTGAGTTCCGGAACTCACGATTAAGATGTGTATTAAATTAATATTAAATATTCAAGTGCGGATTTTGCATCATAGAATGCGGCGAGTTCAAATTGTCAACCAAATTTCAACCCAAACTCAACTCGACCTTTCGATTTATTTTGAGCTACGAAGGAACGTATCCAATATACATCAAAGTATCGTAACGTGTAAAAGCAGAACGTATCCCACTACCGTCATGCATAGATGTTTACACGTCAAAAGTCTAGATTCAGAAAACATTATGTGTCTTATTTATAAACGTTGTCTAACTTTGGACAACTGTCCAACTTTGGAAAATGTGTTCAAAAACCTTGTTTATTTTTGTTGTGTAGCTGCCTAACTTAGATACAAGAGTAGATTGTCTTAACCGTGAATAATGTGATATTTATTTTTATTAAATAAAGCATATTTCCACCAATTTGAAAATAGTTAGACAGTGTCTAAGTACACAAAAATCTAATAAATACGACTGACGACTGTATGTGTATAATTAAAACGATTATGATTTGTAAAAACGATTAAAAATCAAATATTGTACTTCCGTTTAATGAAGACAAAAGAAAGTATCTTATGTATAGTGTCAAAAATTCATGTGGTGTGGACTTTTTTTTAATTTTAACGGCTACAATCTACACAGTACACACTTTTTATTTAGCAGAATGATTATAATAACCTTCTTTGTGGTTGGTAAGAAATTGGAAAAAATGTTAAAAAAATAAATGATGTATTATCGCTGACATCAGTAGTGCCAATGTAAAATTGTGAATAGTTCATGAAAATACCCAATGAAAAGCTCTTGGAAATTATACGTTTTTTTTTTTTAATCTTAATCTTCATAGAAGCTTCAATGTTTTTCCAAGAAAAAGCAGTTAAAATTTTCTAGCGAAATTTTTATGAATTTCTGAGTTTTTTTTTTTTTCTTAGAAATTTGTCCACTTAAAAAAAAGAAAACATTCCAGAAAAAAAGATTGGGTTGAGAAAAGTCTCATGTTTATATAGGATGATTTGACATTTTTATTTTGTATGTGATTTGTTTGTTGTGAACTTTATGTTTTTCCAGAAACTTAAATGAAAATTATGTATTATTTATTTTTTTTTTTTTATTTGGGTTTTAATTTCTGGGCTTCTTCGTGTATATGGCAATATGGAGTAATTTCCGATATGTCCTTTTAATTTCCATTTAAAATTCGTACAACATATGAAAAGGTTATTCTATACAATTTGTGTAATTAAGAAGTATTATTATCAACATTTCCAACAACTATGGGGAACCAGATTTTCGTTAATTTTAATTTTTAATTTCATTTTAATACCTACTTTAAATCTGGTAAGCTTAGTTGAAGTTAAAAACTTAGACTCATCTATATTTAGCAACTAAAACAAATGCAAATTGTTCTTAATTCTTATAGTAATATTTCAAAGTTAAAAATGAGATCCAAAATGTATTTCTACTAAATTAGACAATCTACTCCTTTTTATATAACTAAATACCCATGATGAATTTTGTTGGTCAAATAAATTAATCAACTTCAACCCTTTTCTCCTAAAAATGTTTTAATCAACTTGAAACTGGTACCAAAAAATGTTTTAATATTTTTTTTTTTTTTCTCAAAAATAAAAATGTATGTATAACTTTTTAAGTCTCTTTAAAATAAATACTTGGTGGTGTACGCTACTTTTGCATCAATTAACCCCGTGTAATTTTTGTTGTATATGTTTGTAGGTATGGCTATATTATAGATATATAAATCAACTCCATAAAATTCTGATATAATTATCCCTTGCCAGTCATAAAAATAAAATGATCCCTTTTCGAATTCATTTAACATAGCAAACGACCCTCTTATAAACGTATACGATATGCCCAGCCCATTAGTCTTTTCTCAAGCGGTTGCTGCTCTAGTGCTCATGCTTCTATTTTTTTTTGTTCAATCATCCCACTTCTTGTATAATATACCATCTTCATCGTCTACATCCTCAAATAAATAATGAAAATACTAAAGTTTATTATCATGACCACCAAAAGTGCTCCTTGTCGGTTCGGTTTGGTCGTGCCCGTTATTGGACCAGACCATTCTCCTTGTTTCTATATGTATAGCATAAATGGAGGGGGGGGGAGCATGCAAAAATCAATAGCTTTGCTGTTAAATGAACCATAATCTCTTGGCCCAAAGAGTCAAAAGTGTAACGTTGGCATATAAAAGGCCTAAAAATAAGTTGTTAGATAGCATATTAAATTCCAAAGGATACTTTTATCCTTGAACATGAATAGAAAAAAAAAAAGAAGAAGGGATATGGAGAGTAAAACAAAAACAAAAAAAAACTGCCAGCTGTAATAAATCCCGCATCCTCTCTATTTCAGGTGTTCTGACCTCTTTCTTCCCAGATTATATACTACCCATTAGGGAATACCTTTACCTACTATACTGTTAAGGAAATTACATTGCATGTGAGAGTATCGAATTCACGATATAATTAAAGTATAAGTACCAAAGAAGAAATACAGAAAAGAATTGGAAAAAAGTTTTCGTGAGAAAATTTATAACAGCATCAATTCACATGTACGACTATAGGGTTATTTTTTAGAGAAACGGTATCGATTCTAAGACTTACTGCATTTAGTTTTATTTTATTATTTTTAATAAGATAAAACATCTTCCTCCACATTTCAATCCTTTTTTTCCCAAGACTCTAAAGTCGTTAAGATATCGATTGGAAGTTCAAACTGATGAGCTTTTTTAGGCAAAAACTTGAAAAAAAAAGTCCTGAGGTTAGGTTAGTGTATTCTTTGGAAAATACAAAAAAAGGAAATGCACCTGGTTGAAATCACATGAGATTTGAATAAATTTGTTTTTTTATTTAAGATGATGACAGTTTTCGAACTCGATTTAAATTCTTTTACACAGGGCCGTCTTATTCATATATGTATAACCAAGCTTTGGGAAGACGTGACATAAAAGACAATAAAAAGGCATGCTAATCAATAAAAATAATTTTATTTTTACTTTCTTAACGAAATTAATGAAATTTGGTACATTCAATGATTTGGGACAGAATATTGTAACGAAATTTTTAAATATAAAAGTTGATTTATTTTAAGTTGTGACATAAAAGAAAAGAAAATGGTAATCAATAAAAATCATTTCATTCGTCACTTCTTTACAAAATTAATGAAATTTGGTACATTCAATGATTTGGGACAGAATATGTAACGAAATTTTTAAATCGAAAAGTATTAAGTATTCAAGTCATGAATTAAGTCAATTTTATATCTAAAATATTTGCTTTGACTTTTATATTAAATTGATTCCAATGAAGATTTGTACCAAATTTTGAAAACCAACTCTAATTTCTCGTTTTTTCCAAGTAATTAGATCTAATTTGTATCCCAAATCTTTTATATTTTTTATTGGAAAAAATATTTTCAAACAAAATCTGATAGAAATTTGACAATTTTGACACATAGAAGTTGCCAAAAAAGTATGAGCTCAACTATTAAAAAATTTAAATAATAGTTTGAAAAATTTTATTATTTTTTCTGGTTTCTGTATTTAACTCTGGCTTCAGATCAAGAAATCTGATATTTGACCATTGTATAATATAGTAAATTAATAACTATTGAATTATTACCATTGTTCAAAATTATTTTAAAATTGAATATTTTGTGGACTCATTGATTCAGCTAGTTGTCTTAGAATTTTTTATTCAAAATTTAACATCTGTAAACTGTTACTGCCATATTATTCACTCGATACATCCGTATTAAAACTTAAATCCGGATTTATTTACATTGAATTTTTATAATTTAAATCCGGATTTAAGTTTTAATCTGAATGAATAGAGTAAATAATATGGCCGTTAGAATTTCTATTTATGCCAGGATACCAGAAATTATAGCACAAGTTTTAAAACCATTATTTTAGATTATTCCACGTTCTTTAGTCGTTAACCATAAAATTGGTTTGCAAATTTTAACTGTCAAAATTGTCAGATTTCTATCAGGTCAGATTTGTTTAAAATTCATATACATTATTTTAATTTATTTAGAATAATTTTGAATAAACAATAATATCAATTACATATGTACATAGCAAAAAAATTAGTTCTAATCATTCCACAAGATATAGGACTCGAGTTTCTAAATTTGGTACAAATCTGCATTTCATATAAAGCACACATATTTTAAGATATTTCAAATATAGGTTTATATTTTATTTAAATCCTGATTTGTAACAATCACTTCTTTTTTTAAATTTGAAATTTCATACCAAATTCTGACCGACCTAAATTTTCAAGTCCCATTTTAAACAATTTTAAACAAGTACAAATATACAGTGGCAATAGATTTCACATCCTTTAATAATTGGATACACTAAATTTCATAATTTTTTAAAATTTAAGTGAGAAATGTTATTTTTGACGGCAAAATTCAATCAATGTTGAGCGCACAGTGGTGCACTTGGTATGAAAGAGTGGACAAAATTCCATAAAAACTAAATCCAATTTAAATGAAATTTTAAAACGCGATAATTGTTGGAATAAAAAATCAAAGCACATATTAAAAATAATTTAAACTAAATGCCACGCCCACTTTAAAAAAAAATTTAATATTGTATGGTCAAATTATTTTTTTTCTGAATAAAATTAATAAATAATGGTTTTAGAAGAAATTTGGCTATTCAATATTTTTGCCCCCGCCCATTTATTTGTTTTTTTTTTTTTTTTTTGCTGTTTTACTTTTTTTTATGTCTGTTCGATAAAATCACCTTACCGATTTTAATGAAACTTTAAAACATCACAAAAAAAAGGTACAAGGAACGCCTAGACATGCCCAAAAAAATATCTAACCCCTCTCTCTCTCTCGCTCTTTGGATTATATAGTTGTTTTAAGGCCGGCACGGCCGGCGGTGGTGGTGGAAGGGCAAGTTGGGGCTGATGATTATTACGATTCCTTGAAATTTGGAAATATATTTGAAATTTCGGAATTTTTACTTAAGTTTTTGCCAATGTGTCTGGTTGCCTCAAATTCATTGACTAATATACTGTGAGAAATGTAAATTAGCAAATCAAAATCATCACTTTCGGAATATTGATTTTTTTCCCAACAGCACACCCCAACTATACGCGGCTTGACAATGCGCTACCTTTGCTACCAAAAATTAACAAAATAAATTGTTTCCGAATTTTTTGGTTGGTGAAATCGTTCGTTTGTTTTTTTTTCAATATTCTTAAATTAAATATTTCCTTAAGAGCTTTTCCGAATTTATGTCAGTCTATAAAAATGCAATTTAAGTGAAAATTATTGTTTTTACTTCTAAAGCGATATTCACGTAATTCAGAAAGTATAGCAAAACAGCTCTTTTACCTGTGGATATACCCACAAGTAGATAATGGTAGATTTATAGGTACATAATTTTAAAGTCCTATTTTATTGATCATTTAATATTAAAGCTTAAACTCTTATACCTGTAGGTAGGTATTATTGTTCTTTATAAAATAAGAGGTCTACCAGAATTTTCTTGTACATTTATAATACAGAGAGAGAAGTTTAAACGGTATTTTGCAAAATTAAATCTTGATAATATACATTTTAAGGGGCTTGAAAATAAATATCTACATTTTTCTATTGAAATTTCAGTTGTGTCCCATTCAGCTTTGAATACATGTAGGTACATACATATATTCAAATAGAGGCGAGGGTTGAATTTATTGAATTTAGTCAAATGAATATTTTATAACGGAAATTCCTTTAAGTAAATTTTTGGGGGATAGGAAATTTACATTTTTTTTTTTTTGTGTTTTTTGTTGATTTTTTTTTTACCATCTTATGTGACATATTGTTACATATAACAATTTGAACAAATCAATAAAGGGTTGTACTTGTACCTGCATACATATTTTGTAAGAAAATTTATGTTTAAAAATGTAAATTCGATGCTAGATTTTTTTGATATATCATGTGATGACTTTATTTGAGGATATTTGACATTAAAGGATTTTTTTTGTGTTTTTGACATTTAAGATGCTTATTAAGATAACTCTCATTCATTTTGATGTTTGAATTTGGGATCGTTTTTACAAGAATTTATTGTTTTCTTGCTTAGTCATAGGTAGGGTAACAATGAATATTTTATGTTGACCTTCTGGGCTATAATATTTGTACAAGTTTCAGCTTGACTTAGTGCGTTTACTCCTCAAGGCTTCTATTTAATCACATACAGGACTTAAATTAAAAATTTAAATGTATAACTCTTATAATTATTAACATTCCTCTGAATTACATAAAATATCCCATATTAAGTTCTGTCTGCATAAACACCATCACTCACAACCAAATCGACTTGTTTAACAGGAAAAGACTTTCGAAACATATTTACATAGGGATATAGTTCATATAGTTTTTGGAGTGCATCGTCGTTTTCGTCGACGTTCGTGGTGTAATTACAAATTCAAAATATTGCAACAATTTGATGATAACATGCATGCTGTTCCACAGAATTCTCAGAATTTTCCATTCATTTAACTCCTCACAACAGGGAATACCGTACCGGCATGCATCAGGAGCAATTGAATGCTCCTTTAACAAAGCAGACAGCAGTAATCCTCGACACACGTACATTCACTCCTTTTGAGCCCTCTTTTTGCTTTGTCATGTGTGTGTGTTTGTTTGTGTAAAAACATATGCTATGCATGCAATATATATATTGACTATTTTATTGTTCTTCACTTGTGTGTGTGTGTACACTGTGCACATTCCTGAGGGTTAACATATTATTATTGTTTTGCAAAACATAAAAGCACAAGTGGTGCCTGATTGGCAGACAGACAGACAGACAGCTTTTATATTTGAATGTTACATACATCTACATACGTTCCACATACATATATGTGAATGGAAGCTTCTGTAGGATATCACTTTCTGGAGGAAATAGCATCTTTTCTCGCTTGCTTGCTTCACTTCACTTCCCATCCCTGAGATTCTATAGGAAATCTAGCAGGTAGTCATATTGGAATATCGTGCATTTTAGTGTTAATTTTGAAAGGAATATCTGATTTATGGATGATTTAACGGTTGAAAAAATACAATACTCGAAGTCGAAAGCTTGCATAGAAATTTTCTATAAAATATTAAGATATGTGGGTATAAAGAGGCAAATCTTACGAGTTAGATGACTATGATGATGATGAAGTTGATTGATGTAGAAATCGTATAAGTTTTCAAATTTGTAGGTACAACTTTATGAGTTCCGCAAATTCATACAATCTAGATAAATACCTAATAGATACCTATAACATAAGGAGAGAAGGAAGTTTGAATTGAGGTGGCAATTTATTTCATTTAACATGCATGCGCATTATTTATTTTTCTAAAGTGGTACCTAAACAGAATTATAAACTATTCAAAAGAGCATTTTAAAAGGAAGCCTTGAGCGTTGTTATTTAAATTGCGAAGTGGAATTCCTTTCATGAATTATAATTGCTTTTATACATATGAACATATCTATACAAATAATCCTCTGATAGATATTTATATGCCTATGTATGTAGTTTGTAGTTGTTTTCTTTAAAGGAAAGTAGAATCAACAAAATAGTTGAGGTATTAGGTACCTCTGATAAATTAATTAAATTCTTAGAAATCATATCAAACGAATGAATCCCAAAGTCTTTATAATTCATAACAAGCTTAATTAGAGTATTAGACACCTTTCAAATGTGTCTCTTGGGGCTTTTTGTTTTCAGGAGAGAAGGAACAACAAAAAACTGAAACTTCAGTAAGAAAAAATCACTTAACCTGGAAGGAGCGTATACTAAGGTAGGCTAGATATCGTAGGTATTACCTATCATATGGCGATTTTGGGAAAAGTGGACAATAACTGATAATTTTTGGTCAATCAATTATTACAAGGATTTTCAGGTTTCGTTGGTCAGAAAATTTCCAATTTTGAATCTATTTTTGTATGAATAGATTTACCACTCCCCACAGAAATTTCTATAAGGGCTGTCCAGTATCCATGTCCATGAGACTAAAAAAAAACTCTCGGTACTGCCTTAATCCAATCTAAGACGAGACCATTTTTTTGGCTTGACTGAATCCTTCCAAGAGGCTCGGTGGTCTAGGTGATTTCCATAGATTGAGTGATTCGTATACAATACTAACTTCCAAAATATTCAAGGTATCATCAGCCTTCTAAAAACAGCCATATCAAAAATGGCCATCAATTACTTTTGACACTATGTATTTAGTGATTGATACAAAAAATTAGGTGACAAATTTTTTCCATTTTAGATTTTGCCAATTTAGTTTTGGACGTTTTTTTTTATACATATTATTTTATATCAAATATTTGAAGCCTATTTTTGTAGACTTCAGGTCTTTCTTTCTTTAATTATATTTTGATAGACGTAGACGACGCTTCTTACGTGTTTACGTACTTCCCCAGCTCTCTAAAATTTTTAAAAATTAATATTTATTTTTCTTCTTTTAAAAAATTTTTAGGACAGAATTTAAGTGTTATATTTATATATATTTACCAAAAATAAATATTAATTATTAAAAATTTAGAGACTTGATGAAGTACGTAAACACGTACGAAACGTCGTCTATCAAAATATAATTAAAGAAAGAAAGACCTGAAAAAGAAAGACCACAAAAATAGGATTCAAATATTTAGAATAAAAAAGGTCACGAAAAGGATAATCATATTTTATATCTGTTTAAAAATTTAATTTAAGTTAAATATCATCCTAGCTTCGGAATTCAACTTGATTTAGTTTTCATTAATAAACTCTGAAACTGTAGGATAATTTTGTAATATACATAAGTAAATGACGAATTAACGACAACGTAAAATGTCAGCAATATATACCTTAGTTCTCTTTTTGGCCATTCACAATCGCCACTAGTTCGAATTATCAATTTTAAAATTATATCAATTTTGATTCAATACTCTCTTTACTTGTTTTCTCTGTTTCTCTTTAAAACTGTGAATAAACAGACGATTTTGCTGCAAGAAATGATTTCTATAGAAACAATTTTGTGTATAATTGTTATATTATTATGTGAATATTGACATTTTTGAAGTGAAGCCTGTTCCAAAATGGGACGACTAAACGAAACGCCAGTGTGACGAGATCTCTTTGTAATTGTCCGCTTTTAAAATACAGTTTCAAACAATGAAATAATACAAAATAAACCATTTCTCGGTGTCATATGTTCGAAAAAAAAAAGAAAGAAAATAAAAAAAGGGGCAACTTGATGCTTTATTATGCATAATTTATTTTTTTAAATTAAATTGTTAAAAATTTATTTTAAAGAGAGAAAATCAACGAGGAGATTTTCTCTCGCTGACTTCTCATTTCTTTCTCGTCGCAGGCTTTCGAACGAGGAGTTAACACAGTAAAACCAACACGCGAATATGAAGGAAATAACGGCATTAAACAAACGCGTAAACATCAAATAAAATATTCAAGTGCTGGTTTTACATCAGACCAAATTTCAACTTAAACTCAACTCGACCTTTCGATTTAGTTTGAGCTACGAAGGAGCGTACCCAATATTGAACTTTTCCAATATACATCTACGTATCGTATCGTGTAACAACACAACGTAGCGTGCTACAGAAGTTTCTACGTTGAATGTTTACCCGGCATAGATGTTTGCACATCAAAAAATTGCGCACTCACGGTGAAGATGAGTAAATATAAACATAGAATAATACATACATATGTATGCATATTTTACATGTTACACGTCACGTGCTTCACGTAAGACTCGCGTTTTTCATTTTCCAACGTGAGGTTCAATGGAGGAACACCGTTATTTATGCAAAACCTCTCACATCAATCTTAAAGGCTACACTTTACGAAGTATATAACTTGAGTCCTATAATTATCGCATCATACAAGGTAAAGGAATTAAAATTATTATGAAATGTCATAATATAAAAAATATACCTAGGGACGTCTAAAAAAATTTCATATACTTGAGCAGTGTTTGAATTTCGAAATGCTTTTTCAATAATCGGTTAATTTTCTTTTTCGAAATTCGAAAGCCATCATTGATGATTGATGTGAACTTTCTTTGAAAAACACTCGAAGACCGTTTCCGAAAACGTCAAATCAACGCCAATTTGATAGAAAAAACAACATCGTTTTTTGACTTAGATATTGCTTTCGTCAAATATGGAACCGTAGAAAATCTGTTTGATCGACCTGTTTTGTGTGTTTACGAAATACGAACACTCTCTCTGACATTTCAATTTTATGTCCTCAAATCGTTTTTTTTTTACTGCAGAGATGCGCCGCAAATTATTTTTTCGAACATAACGAAATGACGTTTTCGAAAACGTGCGAATTTTGTATCCAGGCCAAAGGCATTGACGCAAAATTTAGACGATTTGTTACAATTTTTAAAGCATTTTTAGTTTCATGCTATTTAATCTTTATACTCTTTTTAGTACCATACTTAGTACTTACTCCAAATGTCACTTTGACAATTATACAAATGTGAATATGGTACATATGTTTCCGTACTTTTTTGAATGAACTGTCACTTTTTTCAGTTGAAGTTTATTAAGATTTAGTAATAAAATTAGTTGAAAAATGTTTAAACTAACAACATTTTAGTAAAGAGCTTTAAAGTTAGAAAAATGTTAAGTAAATAGTATCACTCTAGTACCTTAACATCTGACGGATGTTTAAAATTTTGTGCCATTGTTTGTATTCAAATATTTCTTTCACATAATTACGTGGAAAACAAAAAAATCCCAATAAATTAAAAGCAAAAGATTAAATGCCCTCAATATTTTTATATTCTACATGGTCTTTTAAGTCATTTATAGTCCATACACCATCAGGTTAATTTTTCCCTTTTACATGAAATGTTACTTTACACTTTTTTAATCTACTTCTTTCACTTATTCCGGGCATGAATATTATAATGATAATATAAATGACGTTTGTACGTATTATTTTTAATAATTTTTCTTTTCAAGGAAGCATTTATATACCCATCCATATATTAATTCAAAATTGCATTATTCGAGGAAATTACTATCCTCTCGTCGACAACGACGACGACAACGACAGAAATTCATATACTATCGTTTTATATTCTTAATTTCCTGCGATATGGCAACGTTATAGTTAAGTCATCATAATATCCTGTACTTGGCAGAAACCAGAATTTTTAATTAAAATTGGTTCGAATTAATTGCCTCTACAAAAGTCTTAAGTATATGTATGTATGTGCACTGCCACTGCCGGTATTGGCGTCGTGCGTCGTCTACGTTCCCGTCATGGAAAACAAACAAAAAAAAACTTAATTTATTTTCGTTTTTTTTCTTTTTTTTTTTCTTTCTAGGTTCACCAAGTTCCCTGATCTTACAGATTAATAAAAAAAATAGGCAGAGAATATGGAAAATTAATTTAAAAGTAAAAATTGACTCCTTGTTAAAAGAAAAAAAAATAATAATAACTGTTTTTATTTTCTTCGTTATAATTGCAGATTAAGTGAAATGTAAATACTTGATCAATATTATTATAATGTCATTTTAATTTGAAAAAATAATAATTACAACATTTTCCCTCGGTTTTAATTTTAACCTATTTTGATTTTGAGAGAAGCATTTTATTTGTTTATGGATTTCTTTGTTTTTTTTTTTTTTTTTTTGCTATTCCGTGAAATTTTGATTGACATTTTGTTGAAAAAGTAAAATAACAACGTTGTTATATTTGTGTGACAGTTTGTTTTGGTTTTAACTGTGATGGAATAGACAAGTTGACATTTGAATTCATTAACTGACACACAACCTTTCTGTCAAAGAAATTGAAGTATACAAAAAAAAAAAAAACACACACAAAATTGACATTGATTGGATTAGAATTGACATAAACCAAATAATGCAAACGTATTGAGTTTGAGTCAATCATCATAACGAAAGAATTATGATGCTACATAAATTGATAAGTTTTATTAAAATATTTGTTAATGTAATTGAAACTGACATTTCGAGTAGATAATGTTGTTTGCAAACAACATCAAGTGTCAGTTTTTTGAGACAGGTTTGTTTTGAAAAGGAGGTTTCTTTCTGCAGTCAATTCAATAGGTATTTTAATTTAATGAACTTTTACACTGATATTATTTTTGTTCTTTGAAGCATGGTTGAACCAGAATTACCATAAGATTTTTCTAGGACATCTTTTAACAAAGGTATTTATTTTGAATTTTACCCAGTACACTTCAAAGAGGACTTATATAAATGTTTATGCAGACGGATTAGAGGTAGAATAAAAGCGTTTTAGTCCCGTGTTCAATGAACAGAAATACAGTCATTTATGTGATTTTAGGAAAGAATATTTGGTACAGCAGATAAAGAAGAATATGTGTACTTTTTGTAACAAGCTTTTTTCTAATATTAACATATAAAAACTAAAATCGTAGAATTTTCGATAAAAATAAGATTTTTTATTAAGAGCTAAAAAATTTAATATGTGTTTGGATGGTATTGTACAGTTAACTATTTTCAGGGACCTACTGCAAAAACTTTCGAAATAAAAAAATGGGTTTTCAATACGAGGTGATGTAAAATTTGGCACCCTATCGGAAGATGCTATAATTTTTACAAATTATTCTGCAAACAAATGGAAACAATTCTTCCGCGTTCCTTAGGATTATAGTGATTAATAGCCGTGTTTTATTTTCTATGCATCTGGATCAGGATCATCCCATGAAAATAAAACGATACGGATCCTAATGACAAGTTTTGTATGCTCATCTCTTTTTTTTTGCTTATGTTTGTTTATTTTTCATGTATATACTCTCTTTTTTCTTTACACAAAAGTCTGTACTCCCTACCGACTGAAGAGCCGTCTACCGGCCAGAGTGAAAACTTATTTTCGGATCCTTAAAATAGATCCAGATAGAGAGTAGGATCCAAACTTGTTGTTGTATTTCGTGTTAAAAGATTATCCCGATCCAGTGCCTACGTTCTGTAACTCTCGCATCGATAAAATTGGTCGAGAAACGATGAAAAATGGAACAAAACTCATACGATTTGTTTCTATTTTCATCGTTTCTCGACTGATTTTATCGATGCGAGAGTTACAGAACGTAGGCACAGATCCGTAGATAATAAAACGAGGCTAATGTCTTGTTGACTTGTGTTTTGTATCTTTTTACTTCACAAATGTCAAAAGTAGAATTGACATTTGCAAACCGTGGCATCTTTTGCGCCACCTTGTCTTAAAAGGAGATTATTAAATTCCACTGGTTTGTTAGTTATTACTTCGATAAATATTTGTATTATTAAATCACAGAGAAAATGAACTGGAAATATAAAACGCAAAACTGTGGGACACTTAAAATATCATATATGTGTTGTATATATGTATAAGTACTTTCTCAACTGATATGCGAAAAAAAACTCTTTAAAAGGGATTATTTTCATTTAATTAACAATAAATAAATAGCCAATTTTTAATCCTGGTTAAATATTTGTTTGTATTTTTTGTTTGTCTTTATTTAATTCTTTGCTAAATATAAATATTTTAAATCAATACAAAAATCATTCATCAAAAAAAAACAGAAAAATTCAATAAATTTCGCATGAATTGTTCTTAAATATTATTTTTCCTATTGTGTAAGTAAGTAAAAGGATTAAAACAAAAAAAAACTCTTGTTTGAGTTGTAAATAAATATTTTTTTGAGTTTGCAATGTGAGAATGGTTGTTTGCGCAACACAATATAAATCCTTTAATAATTGAATCACCCAACACAGCCGCCGCCGTGGGTTTTGTTCAATTTTTGAAGAGTATTAATTTTTATTTATAAAGGTTGAATAGAAGAAGTAAAATAAAAAAAACATATACATTTCAAAAGAAATTTTTTTAAACAAAAATCAATGAAATCCTTTGAATGTCATATTCATTTTTTTTTCTTTTAATAAACCATATTTTATTTAAAAACGAAACAGTTTTCGGAAGTAAAAACAAAAAGACTTACGGTCTTATTTATAAACGTTGTCTAACTTTAGACAACTATTCAACTTTAGAAAATGTGTTCAAAAAGCTTGTTTGTTCTTATCTTATAGCTGCCTAACTTAGACACATGAGTAGATTGTCTTAATCGTGAATAATGTGATATTTATTTTTACTAAATAAAGCATATTTCCACCAATTTGAAAATAGTTAGACAGTGTCTAAGTAGACAAAAATCTAATAAATACGGCTATTAATGTTTTAAAGTAAATAGAAACAATTCATTTTCTTTCATTATAAAGATCACATAGCCCTCCAATCACAAATTAAAAATTAAAAAACGTATAATTGATTAAAAATGTCAAAATATTTGAATGTTTTTGCAGATTTTTCATTCCATCGATATCGTAAATATCTTTCTGAATAATTTGACAGGTTATGATTTGAAAAATAAAATAAATAAATAAAAAGCTAGCTCAAAGCTTATTTTTTTTTTATCAATGTATCGAGAAATCACATCGAGTAAAAATTTTGTTCCGTATGCATTTTTGCATTTTTCTCTTACACAATTTTCATCATACACAAACCGTTCCACAATATGCTGAACTGTAGAAACGTATTAACATTTTTTCTTGATTTGTTCTTTAGAAAATGTGAATTGAGCGTTTATTTCCTGAATTCTTTGCAGCACCCTTTGCCACATAACATTTGGGATCTCTTTTCTGCGTTTGCTAATTAATTCTTTTTCGATTTCCAATCTGCAATTCAACATTTTGCTCGAAATTCCAAGATTTTTCACTAAAAAACAAAACACCAATTATATCGAGTAACACAAAAATTATACATAGATAGTATAAAAAACCATAATTTACGAAAAGAAAGCAATAACATAAGAAAATTAAACTTATTTCACTTGAGATTCCCTATCTTTGTATCACTTTCAGTTCAAACGTCAAATTGTCAAATGAAACCATCCAAACAAAATTGGATGCGTTTGCTGGAGAGTTCGGTGACGTATTATAATATATGGACAGCTAGTTACTTGTCACTTCCATAAATTTCTTGTGCAGGAGAACGTTCCAAAGAAATCGTAGCATTTTGTGGATTAAGCCGCCAAATTCATTACTAAATAGACGTCAAACGTTCAAAACAAAACATTAAGATTTAAAATATTTAAGAAGAACTGACTGTTGGCATTCGATAATACGGTAGATTTCGGATTATTGGTCCATGAATTGAACAATTTTAGTAAATTTTTATTTTACTTACTTTTACGATCCAAGAGCTCTTCTGTAAACTAGATTATATGAGTGAAGTTTAATATTAGCCGTCCAAATATATTCTGTCAATGAAGCAATTAATTGGTACGTTCAGAAAAATGAAATCTCAGAAATTTTTCTCATACAAAAAGTGAGCAAGGGAATCTAAGATTTTATTTTTCCTCAGAATTTTGGCAGCAAAGCTTAGAAATTTCTTCTGAGATTCCTGAAATCTCCGAGATCTCATTTTCCTGAACATGTCTAATGCACATAGCTGACGTTTGGGATGCGTTTAGAAACTCTTCTTTTGATTTTCAAAAATCATTACTTTGCATCAAATACGTATCTGATACGTTTTGGAACTCAGCTACACATTTTGAAATTTGATGAATAGATTGTCCATTTTTATAGTAGGTAGTTCACGAACTTCGATTGTCAACGTCATTCCTACCCTACGTGGAAAACGATTTAAAGGTACTTTTTTGCTCTAATACATAGGTGCAAATATAATTATTAAGGGTATTCATGCAACGAGATAAGTTTACCAATTGTGTAAAAAGATAAGTTTACGCAAAAGTTTGCGTGAAAGTCCTTTTTATTTATTTGGATAAATGCTGCGTAATTGAATCAGCTGTTCGTTAAACGTCACGTTAAAAGTCACAATGACGTTTGTATAAGTTTATCCAAATAAATTTGTATAAGTTTCCGCAACAAAATCTTTAGATAATTTTATCCAATTTGCGTAAACCATTTCCCATACAAAATTTGACAGTTCATTTACCAAAAGATAAATTTATCCAAAAGATAAACTTATCTAGTGTTTTACGACGTTGCATGAATCCCCCTATTAACTCGTTTTGATTCTTGATCTCTCTTAACAAATAAAACTTTAATGCCATTAAAGGAGCATTTTTTTTTAAAGTTTTTGTTAAAAATTTAGTTGCCTGTTGAATACAAAAGATTTATATTTAAAGTAAAACATATTTATTTCCCATATAAGTATGTATGTATGTAGGTAATGCTCAAATTGCGTTAAGCGTAAATTAATATTCTTTTTTTTTTGCCGCCTATAACGAACATGTAGGTACGAACTAGTGTTGTTGTATTTGTAGGTAGATATTTTTTTCTTTGTTATTCGAAAACACACAGAGAGCAAGAATTGTGGTAGAATGACAAAAAAAAAATTGTGTCTTTTTTAAATGCACTTTTTCATTTGCATATAATTCAAAGTGTATTTACATATAAAAGGAAAATAACATGGGGAGAATATTATGTAAACTCAATTTGTTGGTCGTTTGTTTATGTATATATTTTTTTTTTCTTTTTCTTTTTTTTTCTTTTTACATTTCATATTAAAGCTTAACCTTTTATGAAAATAAAATGTTTTGGAAAGTGAATGCAAATGGGTTATTAAGTTGAGATTTAAATTAAAAAAAAAAAAATGATGCCATTAAACTTTTATCTGGAGCCTATATGAATTCCAAATGATAGAAAAAGAAATTTAAATGTTAAAAAAATTACAAAAAAGATATTTTCTTTCTGTTTTCTTTTAAACACAGGCAGTCGTATTTATTAGATTTTTGTCTACTTAGACACTGTCTAACTATGTATTTTCAAATTGGTGGAAATATGCTTTATTTAATAAAAATAAATATCACATTATTCACGGAAAAGACAATCTACCCTTGTGTCTTAGTAAGGCAGCTATAAGACAACAATAAACAGGGTTTTTGAATGCATATTCCAAAGTTAGACAGTTGTCTAAAGTTAGACAACTTTTATAAATAAGACCAAGGATATTTCAATAGGACGGAAATGCGAGTAAAAATTCTTGGCTTCTGTTTTGGATTTAGCAATTTCAACGATGGAAATATTAACAATCAAACAACGTGTTGACATCACCGAGTGAAAAAATGCTTAGCTTTTAAAATGTATAACAATCCATATCCAATTTGGTTTGGTTTTGATTTCTAATAAGGGCTGGCCAAGAGGTAAAACAAGACGAGAACTTTATAATTTTTATCTCGATTTCGTTAAAATAGAAAAATTTTAGTATCACTTTGATAACCGTCTCGGTGAACTTAGTCTCACTTGGTTCTCAGTTTCAGCCTATGTTTATGTTTTTTTGTTTCTGGGAAAAAAAAATATCGAACAAGAATCTAAAACAAAAAAAAATAAAATAGGAGTGCGATAGCTAGTGTACGTATGTATGTATAAAACCAGTCCCTATCGACTTACAATAATTCTAAACAATGAGATGAACTTTTTCATAAAAAGGGATACCTACTCCTAATGGATTTGTCATAGTTTCACACCAGACGCAGTACTCGTGCAAAGATTATTTTTGTTTGCTGCTTAATGTTAGCTTAAATTTAAATTTGTTTTTGTAAATTTTTGACCACAGAAATTCTAGTTTGATTTTTCAGTCTGAAAATTTGTTTCCTTTTAAATTTGATTTAAATTTGTTTGTAACGGGTGATTTTTTAGCTGGTTTGGTTTTGGCAACACTGGTTTTGACAGCTGACGTGTGTTTAGTACCTTGTGTCACTGTCAAACAGCTTCAGTTTGGTTTGCAATTTAACCATGGATCGTCTTACAAATGAACAACGCTTGCAAATTATTGAATTTTACTATCAAAATTCGTGCTCGGTTCGAAATGTTCATCGCGCGCTGCTTCCATTTTATGGTCGGCATTCTCGACCTTCTGAGCAGTCTATTCGGAAGATTGTGACCAAATTTCGCACCAAATTTACTTTGTTGGACATTAAACCACCAACACGTTTACGTACTGTGCGTAGTGAAGAAAATATTGCGGCCGTATCAGCTAGTGTGACAGAAGACCTCGAAATGTCGATTCGGCGCCGTTCCCAGCAGTTAGGCCTTTGTTACAGCACTACGTGGAAGGATTTGGGCGTAAAGCCTTTTAAGATACAGCTGGTGCAAGAACTAAAGCCAGCCGACCTACCACAACGCCGAATTTTTGGTGAATGGGCTCTTGGAAAGCTGGCCGAGGATCCGTTTTTTTATCGAAAAATTGTGTTCAGCGATGAGGCTCATTTTTGGTTGAATGGGTACGTAAATAAGCAAAATTGCCGCATTTGGAGTGAAGATCAGCCAGAAGCATTGCAACAGCTACCAATGCATCCCGAAAAAGCCACTGTTTGGTGCGGTTTATGGGCCGGCGGCATTATTGGGCCATATTTCTTCAAAGATGATGCGAATCGCAGCGTTACTGTCAATGGTGAACGCTACCGAGCGATGATAACCAACTTTTTTTTGCCCGAAATGGAAGTTCTTGACTTGCATGATATGTGGTTTCAACAAGACGGTGCCACATGCCACACAGCACGCGAAACAATGGCGCAATTGCGAGGCGAGTTTGGTGAACAGTTAATTTCACGTTTCGGGCCGGTCAATTGGCCGCCTAGATCGTGCGATTTGACACCATTAGATTATTTTTTGTGGGGGTATGTCAAGGCTAATGTCTATAGGGACAAGCCCGCTTCGATTGACGCACTGGAAGCCAACATCCATGCATTCATTCGTGAGATACCGGCCGATATGTGTGAAAGAGTATGCCAAAATTGGACTCAGCGGATGGGCTACCTGAGACGCAGCCGCGGTCAACATTTGCATGAAATTATCTTTAAACATTAAATTGCAAGGTTCAAACTATCGATTCAAATAAATATTTCATTCATTTTTTCGAATTTTTTGTGTTTTTTTTTTTTTTTTAAAGTTCTAAACCTCTTAAAAAATCACCCATTATATAAACCTTTTTATTTTCTAGTAGATATCTGTTGGCTTTCAAAACACTAGGCTTTTGGCGGCTTTTGGATCTTGGCACTTCATTTAAAAAATTGAACAAAACAAAGTTTACCATCTAAATGGTCACAAAATGGTCAAAAAGAGGATCAATTAGTTTCAGAAATTGAGCAGCTATAGAAAGTTGTTTTTTTTTCAAGGTCACATTAAAAGGACACTTAATTTATTGAAATTTAAAAAAAAGTTACAGATTGGTCATAATATTTAATATTTTTTTCAAGGTCACATTCAAAGGACTCTTCATTTCTTGAATTAAAAAAAAAAAAAAAAAAGTTACAAATTGGTCAAAAAGAGATCATTTAGTTTTAAAAATTAGTGTGCTATAGAAAGTATTTTTTAAAAGAATGTTTAACATTTTTTTCAAGGTAACAAAGGATGTTGAATTAAAAAAAAAATAAGTTTATCATTTGAAAAGTTGTAAATTGGTCATAAAATGTCAGCTCGTGTCATGAATTGCTCAACCATAAGAAATTATTTATGCATTTTTTAAGTTCATTAGAGATTGTTTAACAATTTTAGAATTTTCATAACCATTTTGTGACCTTTAAGATGGTATATTTCTTCTTTTTTTTAATCCATAAATGATGCTAACAATTTTTATTGACCCTAAACAAAATTTAAAAATTCAAAAATATTAATATTTATGTTATAGTAACAGTAACTTTATACATCAGACCTTGCGTCAAATCCGGTAGGTCTGATTTTTTCTAAGTTGTTTATGATGTTGGCCTAATGAAGAAACCAAGTTTTCGACCTCGAACACCGAACGCAACATTGTCAAAAATCGAAAAAACCGCAAAATGTTCGCGTTTTTTATAGTTATTGGCAATTTTTACCCTAAAGGACTAGTTTCTAACTTTGTTCTACGATTTCAAACTCACTAAATTTACTTTAATTTGAGCTATGAATCGTGTCTGCAGATTCAACAGTTTCCAAACTTAGCAATAATTGCTTAATAACAACAAATAGCAAAAAAACAGAATTATAACAAATTTATAGCATTTGACATAAGATGCATCAAACTACTTAGGCTTGTAGACTGGGTCAAAAGAAGAAAAAAATTGTATGGGAGGGGGTGCCTATCTCTCCCCGTTTCGATGGGAGAGGCAATTTTATAAAAAAAAAAAAACTTGAAATATAAAAAGCCACATGAATAAATAATGTCACAACTTACAAAAAAATCCTATAGTTTACCTTAAAGCCAGAAATCGATTCTTACCATTATTTTTAACCTTTTTTCTTTTTGTCTTGCTTAAACCTGTTTTGCTAAGTAACATTATGTATATAGCCTTGCTTAAACTTATTCTCACTTTAATAATGTCAAGCAAATTAAAACAAAATTCAAATAGGTACCTACCTAACGTGTAAATGCATCCTCATTAAATATCCTTTCAAATAGTTTCCCACTTCTGACAAAGAGTAGGTATAGTACAATTTGTATTACTTGTAATCTCACTATAGCGAACTAACGAATACTTTTGCCTTTAAGTCCTTCGAGACCACATCTGAACTCAAGTATTTTCTGTTTATTCATATTGTCCAACGTCTATATATGTAGGTAGGTATAGATATGCTCAAAGTCAAAACGATGTAGGTTAACACGAACCTAATATCAGTATAGCAGCATAGTTCAATGTAAAAACCACATCAATTCAGTGAACAATTTCGATTAAGTCCTCCTGTACATATACCACCTAAAGAATATACAACACTCATCAGAAACTTCCCTTTGCAACGCCATATTGCCAGTCTAGCTAGTAGGTATCCATCCTTTGATAGAATATACTCGATTCTACCTACCATATGTTCCTCCGTATATACCCCCCCCCCCCCCCCACCAAACTTAAAACCAGCAGCGCACATGTTTGAAATCCTTATATGATGCAGAAAGATATAGTCTGCCCTGTAAAGGTAGTTAAACACTTTTACGGTTCACCGAGAAAGGACCATCATCTCTCTTTGCAAAACGACTCGATCTTCATCATATAAATATATGAGTCCACAAGCTCACAAGTACTTGTACCTCTTGCCTTGTATTTAAAGGAAGAATATTTCGATCGTCCCTTTGCAATACTTTGCATAAAATCTGCGTATGCAAAACAGAAATCCTCAACAAAAGGAGGAAGGGAGAGGATGATACAAATGTATCTACGAAATAGTTTACAGTTTTCTATGTCCTGACTCTCCCGGTTGGTTAGTATGTCACGGTTACCACTGTCGTAGTTTTTATTTAAGAAATTTTTAGCTTGGGCTTAAATATTTTTCCATGCCAGCAGGGGTGTAATGATTTCGAAATACTTTCCGTAGGTATATAGAACGAATTTGATCAAAGTGGCACGTATTATTGCCTCCCATGCTTGAAATGTTGTAATTTTTATTCTCTTCCTAGAATATCTATGGAGGTATAGCATCGTTGTTCATAATTCCACTAAGTACCTAACGAGTCTAAGGCATGGACATTTTATTTAAAAGTTTCTTAAGTAAAAAAAACAATTAAGTTTCGACGATTAGGTAAGTTTTTTTTTATGGAAATTTTAATAAATATTTTTTGACTAGAGTGGCAACCTGGGGCGATACCTTAGTATAGGACGTACCTACTTGGTTTTTGTACTGCTATTCCAATTCACAAGGATTTGCTCCTGTGCACTTCAAGGATTATGTAACTTTATCTGGAAATCGTGTCAATGATACACAAACTGACATTGTGTGCGGAAAGTGAAGTTGGATGTTGGAGTAGAAAATGAATACAAGGATGAGTATATGCGTATTCAGCAGGTGTTTTTTTGTTGTTGTTGTTGTTGTAAGTATACCTCTGTGTTGCATTTAATTTTTTTTTTTTTTTTGTACGGACCTCAAAATTATTATTTTTATTTTTTTGTATTATTTTTGCAACACTTATATTGTTGGGTTAATGTAACTTTGATGGTATTTTGCTGAGGCGGGCAAATTTATGAGAAGTTATTAAAATGGAATTGGAGTGTCACTTTGGGTTTTATAAATGAAATGCTTCTACAGTTTGAAAGAAAAATATGGACAGTGCCGGATTTTTCATTTATAAAATGAAATATTTAAAGTTGCCTGTGGGCATATTGTACTGTAGGAAGATCCAACTATGTATATAGTTTCTGAAGTTGTTGTAAAATGTATGTTGGGCAGGTGACATTTTAATTTGAAATCCTATTAAGTTAGTTATACAAAGTTTGATGTACTTTACCAATCTTCTTCAACAAGTTTCTCAAAATTACAATTTATACCTAGTCATCAGATCTTTATTATAATTACTGAAAATTAAAGTTTGATCAAAATAATTAAGTACTAATAATGGAAATGTAAAATATTGACACATTTATGCGTATGTACATCACGCTATGTCAATAGTCCAATCAAAGAAAAAATGTCAGTGAAAAATTAAACAAGTCTCTTGTTAAATTTAAACGGTGTAATTTCCCATATAAAGTTGTATAAATCTCAGAAACTAACAATTTCAATAACAATGTTACATATATTAACACTAACAAATCTTTGACAATATTAAAGGGCGTTTTTTTAGAGGTATAGAACTTTGAAATAGAATAAAACAAAGATGATTTTTTTTAAATTGACATTAAATTTACTTTATTCGAAAGATAATCTTCTGGCATTATAATTTAAATATGATTTCTGGCATATGACCGCCACGGCTGACTTGGACGTAGTCTAACCTGGGGTCCAATTTTCGATGACTTTTTCCAACATTTGTTTGTGGCCGTATATCGGCAATAACGTGGCGAATTTTGTCCTTCAAGTGGTCAATCATTTCGGGCTTATCAGCGTAGACTAGCGACTTCACATATCCCCACAGAAAACAGTCATGCGGCGTTAAATCGCACGATCTGGAGGCAAATTCACGGGTCCATAACGTGAAACTATGCGGTTACCAAATGTTTCCTTCAATAAATCAATTGTGGCACGAGTGTGTGACATGTTGCGCAGCCTTGTTGAAACCACAGCTCCTGCACATCATGGTTGTTCAATTAATAAACGAAAAAGTCAGTAATCATGGCTCTATAGCGGTCACCATTGACTGTAACTTTCTGGCCAGCATCGTTTTTAAAGAAGTACTGACCAATGATTCCACCAGCCCATAAAGTACACCAAACTGTCAGTTTTTCTGGATGTAGCAGCGTCTCAATAATGGCTTGAGGATTATCTGGCAGTTCTGCTTATTGACGTAGCCATTCAACCAAAAATGGACAAAATTTTCTTGTAAAGATCGGGATCAACAGCAATCTCTTTCCAAGCCCATTCACAACATTTTGCATGCGTTGTTCATGCGTCAGTCTATTTATGTTGAAATACCAAACCAAACTAAAAATAAATCAATTGACAGCTGAAAAAATAGCCGCCAGTTAAAATTGTGTTGCCCACTTAAAGTTCTATACCTCTAAAAAAATACCCGTTACATAGTTGATTGAAGAAAATGTCATTCTAATTCATATTCTTAAAAATAAAAAAAATTAACAAATATTGACAAGCACTCATAGTTAATTTAATCAAAGTCCATGTAGGTTTAACATTATCTTCTTTTTTAAATTTAAATTTTGCGAGTAAAGAAACAGACTTATTTTATAATGAAATTGACATAAACTAATGAGGAATTCAAATTATGAAGGAGAAAATAAAATAATTTGTTTAAACTATTCCCGAATTCCTCAATGCAAAACTTGCCAAAAATATGCTAAGCAAAATGTTCGAAAATGTAAACTTTAACATCCCTGATAAGCAGATTGTTCCTAAACGTAATAGATTTTTTGTTTTCTTGCGCGAACTCAAAAGTATTTTTGCAAATGTCAGAAATATCTTGCGTACCTTACTTTATTTGAATTTTTTAATTGCTTGGTGTGTCTAGGAATTAATTTATAAAAAAAAAGGAAAATTTATTAAAAGAAGCCCAGAGGGAATTGGACGAAAAAAACGACGTCGGTGCTAAACAATCACCATGTTAAATACAACAACAACTTATTCCCTACGGGCTAAGCTAAACCCAGAGAATTCTCCGGGCTTAACTTAAGCACAGAGAAAAATCGTGTTACCAGCGTGAATTATATACTTGTTATCGATAGTTTTTTTATGAAAACTTCATTTTATTTCTGTGAAGCTGTCGCTAATCCCTCTGGTCGTCTTTATCGTGCAATTCCCTCCGGGTTTGCAAAAAAAACACAATTCGATTGGCGCATTGAAGAGGGTTTTAACTCGAGAAAAATTCATAAATAACACAATTCAGCAAAGAGAAAAAAAAATTCTTGTCCTAACATTAATTTTACGATTTTTTTATTCACTATGCACCAAAATGAATAAATAATGTCAGTATTCATTTAAAATTTAGCTTTTGATGGTTATTATATAATAATAAAAATTTACATGATTTTTGCCTTTGACATTAATGCATATACAATCCCCATAAGCTTAGGTATGTTCACTTATAATGTCACCCATGATCAAGAAACAGTAGGTAAATATATTCAAACATACTGTAGAAAAAGGGGAACTTTTTTATGAAGATATTATGGACTATGAACGCCGCCGCCGTTATCAAGAACAATATAATTAAAATATTATGGGAGGTTAATTTTGGGGTTTTATAGGAGAAAGCACTTTGAATATGAAAGAAGGATAATACCAGGGTTCAATTTATTATTATTATTTTTCACACTTTTGTTAATTTCCATTGTAAATATTTTTATAATTAAAGATTTAAAAATAATTTAAAATCCATTTGTTTTGATTTTAAAAAAAAAAAATGAAAATTAAAATCAGGGATTTAAAAATAACCCGTTAAAACATTCTCTTGCAGCTGCAAAAGAACTTTTTTATCAATTTTTTTTTCGGATGACTATATAGATAGACCTTTATAAATTTCATACTTTTGTTTCTAAAGTCAAAATTCATGTTGACTTGTGTAATATTTTTATTTACATTTATATTCTTCTTTTTGTAAAAAAAAAAATAGTGTTGTGGTGCCACAATTGAGTAATATCTTTATTGAATTTATTTTTTTTTGAGAGTCCATTACTTATTCCAGCAACAATCAACAATATTCGTTGCGAAATGACATATCTATGCATACAATGCAAACATATGTTTTTGACATTTCAACTTGCTTTTTGCATTTGCTTTATATTATGTGCTTTGCTTTGCAGATATTGCGTTCAGGAATTTAGCCTAGATTTAACAAGCAACACAAAATGTTGATTAAAAGAACCGCTTGGAAAAAAAAGTGTGAGTGCCGGGACTCACGGTTAAGATGTGTAAACATCAAATTAAATATTCAAGTGCTGATGGTTTTACATCACAGAATGTCACGAGTTCGAACTGTCAACCAAATTTCAACCCAAACTCAACTCGATATTTAGATTTAAGATCATAACGTAATGTGTCACCGAAATTTCGACGTTTTTAGTTTACCCTACCGTCCGCATAGATGTTTACACATCAAAAAGAAAATCTTTATTCCTAAGGCTCTCTTTGTGGTCTATTCCGGCCCTTTGTGTAAAACTTATAAAAAAAATCATTCGTTCATTGGTTATATGGTTATACACTCGACGACATAATCTAGATATGTACAAGGAAACAACACAACTGTGGGAGAGTTATCTATCTAGGTTTGTAATGTATGTATATTTATTTATATGAAACGGTGATGTGTTTTCTCGCACTGATAGATGAGCGGATCAAGTATGCAATTTATTTTAAGAGAGCTCTTTTACGTTTGTTGTGTGTGTTTTGTTTTGTATTTTTTTTTCTGAACTACCTACTACCTATGCTATGCTTATTTTCTTTTTTTATAACAATTTTTCATTTTTGTGTCTGTATATATGTATGTATATTGTTGATCTTAATTGGTGTTCACGAATGATGGGAAATATTTATCATGCAGTGATAATAGTAAAATGTACAGCTACAGATAATGTGTGTATATATTTTGTTAAATGATGAAAATATGGAAATTATAAATACTCGTATCCTGCAATGATATTAATGTATAATAATAAATTCGAATAAATGCTACACACATACATATCTTTTATGAAACAGCGTGCCATTTTGTATCAGCTTAAAAATAAAACAAATGAAACAATAATATTTCAGTCGATTTAAAAGTGACAGTTGAGTGATTATTATTATTCATTTAGTCGATTTAAAAAGGAAATTCGCTAGAGTTTCGAAAACATATTTGTAAGTATGGTCGACGTTATATATTTTGGTTTTGATTTTGAACAGGCAACAGTATAGGAGGAAATTATATGTGTATGAATTGAATTGTTTAAAGCAAAAGAAAGAGGGCAACAATTCCTCGTGACACAATTTTTTCGAAACTTTTCCATTCGAAACACTGACATTTCGAAAATTTGTTTTTAGAAACTTTGACCTTCGAAATTCTATTACTATTTCGAACCAAACATATCTACAAAACTTGGTAGCCTTCATTTTAATTTATACTTATTTAAAAAAAAGGCATCTGAAGTTGTGTTTATTTCCGAAGTAAAATTTCAATAATGATTATTGTCCAGGTTTGTTTTTTTTTTGTTTTAAATTTGTGAATAATGCTCACTCTCCACATTCGAAGGATACGAAATATTTAAATATGGATAATTAAAAAGATAAATATTATTAAAAAGATAAATATTATTAAAAAGATAAATATTATTAATCAAAAGATAAACGAAAATTTAATTTTTTAAAGCCCTATACAATTGAGTTTCAACCTGAGGCTTACTCTCTACATGTGGACTGTAACACTACAGACATTGAGAAATTGAATCTAATATTCAAGTTCTTAAGTTACAAACGCAATTTTTAAACCTCATTTTACCAGCTTCAGTATAGAACAAAAAATTCTCTCAATGCCCGCCAAATTGTAAGTGGCAAAATCTGAAATCTTTTAAAACCAAAAGTACCTACTAAAGTGATGGGAACTGTTTCTTGTGAATTATATTTTGTTCACAATTCTCTCAAACAGTTCTATTTATTTAATAAATAATTTAAAGTTACTTAATTTAATTGAATTCTCTATTATTTCTTTTATTAAACTAAACATTCCCAGAAACATCACATTGAAACTACTCGAATGTCAAAAGAGCATAAAATTTTTCTATTGATTTATTATTTTTATATAGATTTTTATAAAATAAGAGTACTTTTTTATAAAACTAAATTTAAGAATATAATATAAGGTGTGTTTTGTTGAAAAGTGTGTAGCCAGTTCAGAAGACATTTAAACGCAAAGAATATCAAAGAGTATTTATAATCAGTTTTTATTTTTTATTTGTTATAAAATAATATCAAAGTATATTTATTTGTTTTTATAACAATTTTAGGTGTAAAATTTTGTTTTACTGGCTATACACTTTACATAAAAACAAGCTTGAAATAATATAATGGAGTAGTTTTAAACTTTTAAAACTATATAATCTATTTTGTTTAACCTTATTCTTAAATTTATTTTTTTTTTATTTTTTTAAGCTAATTTGGTGGAGTATATTGACACTAACTCAAATTTGAGGATTTTAACCCTTGATATTTATTTTATTTATTAAGAGTTCACAGATTTTTTTTCTAAATTCACACAGTTATGGGTTTCATATAAGGAAGAAGAAAACCTTATCTCGCCATTTTATTCTCGCTAACAACGAATTTTGTATCTTCATTTTTTATTTTCAATAATTTTATGTGTTAAAAAATACCTAATGCTAAATTAAAAAAAAAAATAAAATAAAACTTAATCCATAAATGTCAATTAAAAATAAACAAAATTAAAACTTTGTAAATATTAATCATCATCATTGTAAAAAAAAAACAAGAAGCTAAGTGTTAAATATTTTGAATTACATAGTAAATAAAAAGCAAATAAAATTACATTCACACTAAATTTAACACCAAACACAAACAAACAAAACAAAATGACAAAGAGCTTTTTATTGGTTTCAGTTTCAATCTTATAAGACAAGCAAAATATTAAAAATAAAGCAAAAGCAAAATCACGCATGTAAAGTCATTAGATGTCATTTTTAAATAAAATATTAAAAATTAAACAAAAAAAAAAAACAGAAAAAGATGGAACTATGTCTAAACGTACCTTTAGAAAAAAAAAATAAAATTCATGTATCTGTCAAAAGAGATAATAAAACATATTAAAAACATTTTAACACAACCACACAGCAGATATAATTTTTAAAGAAAATACAAACAAACAAGACCGATGATACTCCAAATATAATTGCTGTTTATTAATAAAAATATATTGAATGTTATATCAATAAACAAAATAAATTGCATGAAATAGAAAATTTAAAATACAAACAACAACAAAATAAAAACTTAAAGGAAAGAAAATATTTAAAACAAAACAAAAAAAAATGAATAATAAATGGATTTATCCTGGACCAGTGTTTGTTGTTAAATATAAATGTTGTAGAATAAATTTTATTTGTTTAACGCTAAATATTTATATTCTGTTAAATTGTTTCTAAAAATCTATCTATGTCCTTGGTTGTTTAAAAAAAAAAACAAGAAAACCCTCCCCGAAAAACCTGTTTCCCTTGTATTAACTTTTTTGTTAAAAATAATAACAACCGGACTTTACACCGTTAACCATTAAATTAAAATTAAAAAAAAAATTACACAAAAAATGATCAGTAATGCTTTACTAAATATAAAGCAAAACTATAATTTAAATAAAATAAAATTAAATTACACGATTGAAATAAGTTTAAAAAAAAGAAGAAATTCGCATGATGAATGTGTACTAACTATTTAAAATGTATGAAACAAATTGTTAACATTTTTCAAAAAGTAAATAAAATAAAAAGAAATCTTTTAAAATAAATATATACATACATATATATTAATGAAACATTTTCTTATTTAAAACAAAAAAAAAATAAACAAAAAGATTATATTTAAAAAATAATAAAGAAAAAAACTAATAATAATTATATATTATATATAAATCCCTTATAGAATAAAGACAAAACAAAAACAAAGGATAAGTAGTAGTTTGAATCCCCCATAAATCCCCAAAATAAATTTAAAAAAATAATAACTATCTATACCCACTTAAATACACTCGAAAACAAATTAAAATTTTTAATTAATGAATGTAAGCTAAATATATTATTAAAATTAAACTAAAATCGTATGTTTTTAACAACTAAACAACAACAACAAAAAAAACATACAATAAATTTAAACAAAACAAACAAAATATTTAAATTAATCAATAAGTATTAAACAAATGCATATTAAATTTATTCGATGTTAAACTAAAGTGGTAAATAAAAATTTTAAAAACTAAAAAAAAAATATATGATAACTAAATAAAACAACAAATATTTACAAGTGGAATCGTAGACAGTTTTGTAGTTACTTTTGTTGGTTTTTTGTAGAAGTATATTGAGTTTTGTTTGATTTGTAGTTTAATAATTACTTTGTTTATTTTTGTTCATTTATAGTTAACAACAGTTTATATATTTCTATATAATTTAGGTTAATGGTTGTTTGATTAAAAACAGGTGAGTTAAGTATAAGAACGCCATTTTGGGCAGTTGTTTCAGTTTTTAAAGGGCAATCAACAAATGTTAGATGCCCCTTTCATCAATTTTTCGCTGCATGGAAACCGCTGAAATTATCTATTTGAACAATAGAACCAAAGTAGCCAGAACCATTAGCCGTGTTTTTTTTTCACGCGTATTTACACTTAAAAAAAAATTTGCATGTTATAATTCATCATCATAATTAAAAATGGCGCAAAATTTTAAATAATCTGTTAAGGTTAAAGGTATTAGCATGATACTACAACTCAACAATATTTAGACCTTAAAGCTCTTCACTTGTTCTTAGTTTTAAGCATTTTTTAACATATGCTTAACCAATTTTATTTACTCTAGCTGAACATACGTAAAGTAAAGAGTGACATTTTATGCAAACAAGTAAACAATAATACGTTTTCCACATTTTTAACTGTCAAAGTACATACATATATTACTAAAAATATAAAATAATTATTTGGTGATTTTAACTTTTAATAGAAATGTGTCTAAAAAAAGTACGATGCAAAATTTGATTTTACTAAAATTTTGCGCCAATGTTAATAACTTATTTATCTATAAGAAATTTGTCTAAAAATTATACATACATATTTTTATTTGATTTTTGATTTTATTTGAGTTCAAACCTTCTTCTTCTTTTAAAAACAGCTTAAATGTCATTTAATGATATTCTGGATATAATATGATGCGTTTGATGTGCTTTTTTGTCTGTACTTTTATTTTAAGTGTTAATACGCATACAAACAAAACACGGCTGATGTTAAATATTTAATAGTTTGCGAAACTATGACAAACTGAGAAGTTAAAATTATTGTGGAATATAATCTTTTATAGTTAAGTACTAGCGGAAAAATTAACGGTAGCCCCTTTAATTACCTATCATTTAAGACCATAACGGTAATTTTTGGTCAGCTACCTTACCGACAAGAATTTTTTTAATGATATTACCTCTTCAAAAATCTTAATCAAAAACCTTAGCTAGTGTCTAACTTAAATACTTACGGTCGTATTTATAAACGTTGTCTTACTTTGGGCAGAAGTCCAAGTTACAAATAAATCATTTTTAGTGATGTTAGAGAGTTATCTAATTTAGACAACAGAATCGGTTGTCTAAACCTTGGCTAATATTATAACGCATATTATTTAATTAAATGAAGCATATTTCCAACTATTTCGGATTATCAAGACAATGCCTTACTAGTTAAATATCTAATAAACCTAAGGAACCTTGAGAACAAGTTCATGCTATTGATATTCGTTCATTTAATTTTATATAATATATAAAGTAAAATAGGTTTTATTTTATTGTAATGAGGTTAAGCCAATAATTACATAAATATGAATAGGTAATATAAAATTTTGTCATTTTCCAACAGACAGCTATATTTATAATTAAAAACCAACTAAATTATTTTCTTTCCATCAGTATGTCATTTATAAAATTTATATATGTACATAATGATCATAATTTTCTGTTGAACCGCAATATGTACACATAATGTAAATTTGTTGATAAACATAATTTTTAATCAACATAATTAGGTTAATAGTAGTCTAGCAAAAAATTGAAAACAATCAAAATCATCATCATCAATATGTTTTTTTTTTTTTTTAATAAACATAACGATGGAATTATATGTGAGCAGATGTCAATTTTATTTATTTTTTCAAATCAGTACATCATAATTATATCATGTCAATAATAGTTGTACATCATATTTATAACTTTTTATTTTTAATTAAAATATAGTGAATGCTGATGAGATGGCATAACCTGAGATATTGATATGGCCAAAAGGCAGGACCAGCCCACATGTGACAGGGTTATATAATTTAATATTAATATAAATCCTTCAACCTTCAGCAATGATAAAATATCTAAAAAAAAATCCCTTGATGCCACATATCAGTATAATATATACTAATATTAATATCTTTTTTCATCTTGACAAAAGCCATTAAAAAAAAATCGTCTAACATCAAGCCAACAATTTTTCTTATTTAAAAACTAAAGATACATACATAGGTCGGTCATCCCTCATCAATTATTAATTATTTTTACTTCATTCTTTTTGATATCAAACAATTCCCTATACAAATAACAAAAATATATTTAAAAAAGAAGAGAAAAGAAAAGAATATGACGTCTTATCCTTTCAAATTATTATTAACTAACTGACAGCATTGTAAGTATACGGCTTAACAATACGCATTCATCATGATCGAAGAAGCTCAAGGGAGCAGAACCTAGAGAATCCGAAGAATTCTTGAATCTCAAGTGGCAAGTTCTGAAAATCCTATCATTTTTCTTTTTACATTATGAAAATTACGCTGGTGTATTTCTATGTAAATATAGACGAAAAAAAGAAAGAATTTTTTTTTCAGGGCCGTCGAAGTATTATAAAAAATTAATATTGTACATACAAGGTATTTGCGTATAGGTAGGGTACTCTTTCTTATCCAACATGTCATATGTATGACTATAAAAGTGCTCGGATTGGAAAGTAAGATTTGAAATAAATAACGGACTTGAAGTGATCTTATGGTCTTATTTATAAACGTTGTCTAACTTTAGACAACTGTCCAAATTTGGACAATGCGTTCAAAAACCTTGTTTATTGTTGTCTTATAGCTGCCTTACTTAGACACAAGAGTAGATTGTCTTAACCGTGAATAATGTGATATTTATTTTTATTAAATAAAGCATATTTCCACCAATTTGAAAATAGTTAGACAATGTCTTAGTAGACAAAAATCTAATAAATACGACTTTTCATCTTCATCTTGATGACACATCTTTTAAGAGGGAGCTTTTTGGATTCACGGTTTTTTAAAATCCCATTTTTCAAAAATCCCTAAAAAAAAGTTTCAAAATCCTATACCTACTAAAGGGTTTTCCAATAAGAGGTTTCATTTTTATATTTAAAAAAAAAGGAGTACCTTTTTTTAAGAGAAATTAATGGACGCCACGGTTACGGTTGCAGCACCATATCATTTTCATGAAATCTTCCATGACGGCTGTTTGTCCTTGATAACCTCACGAATTCCATCTTTAAGGTCTTGAATCGATTGTGGAGCATTGGCATATCTTTCACGTGGCCCCAAAGAAAAAAGTTTAAAGGTATTAAATCACGCCAATTTTGATGACCTCTTCGAGAAATAACACGGTCAGGAAACTTCTCTTGCAAAATTGCGATTGTTTCGTTGCTTGTGTGGCAAAATTTCAATGCGTTCTTAAAGCATTTATCGTTCTATTTTTAGTAATGGCGTAGTTTTTACTTGTCAAATGTCAAAAGATGACAGCTTCAAAAATGACAGCTGGCCAAATAGTGGGCTATTCAAAATAAAACCTCTTATATAAAATACCGTATTATTAAAATCCTTTTTTCTGAAATTCTGCTTATTAAAAATCCTGATGTATTATAATCCCGCTTTTTAAAATCCCGTCAAATCCCGGAAAATCAATGCATACATTATATATATAACTAAATAACATAATATTGTTTGTACATTAAAAAAAAATTACTCATGATTCACAATACGGCAACGAGACAAGAGCGTGACGTTAAGTCATTGCAGTTGTCAAACCAATTTCAATCAATGAAAGTATACCAGAGTATACACAATAAAGCGTGTCTCGTTATCACGTCACGCAAAGAGTTCAAAAAATTGAAAAAAAAGACGCGACGAGACGACGACTTTCTTCATTTGACAAATTAGTTACAGTGAAAGAAAACAATAACACAGAAGACCACTGATCTCCTTAACTGGAATAGCATAGGTATCTTTTAATTTTCAATTAATTCAATTAAAATAATATAAAAAAAATAAAAATGAAGGAATATAAAAAGTGTTTTCTTTCGTGACTTGTTATTTTCTTTTCTCATTATTCTCTTCAAAATATTTTCTTTAACTAAAAAACTCTTTTTTTCGCACACCGCATTCAAAGCAAACAAAAGAAATATATTATCGCTTTAAAAAAAATCATCAAGAAAAAAATTTCATTGTGAATTGTGGAACGATCTTATAACGAGAAAAAGATGACAGCGTTTCACGTCACGCTCTCGTCTCGTTTCCTCGTCGCATTGGAAATCAGGCTTCACTGAATACATTTTTTTGTAAGATTTTGAAATGCAGTCAAATGTACACAGTTTAAAGTTTGTAACGGTATAATCTCCAAATTTTATAAAAGTTGCCTCGCTGTCAATTTTTTTCAGCAACAACATATGCAGCTTGCTAGGCATGTACTTTCGGGATGCAAAGACTTTTAAAGTTCTACCGTTTTAGTTTTCTTTTCTTTTTTTTTCTTTAAACGACAGCTCTGATCTTTTGATACCTTATACTCTTTTAATAGTACTCACTTCTCATCCTATTATTTCAACTTCAAAATATTTTTTCTTTTTTTATATTCCGTTTAGTAGGCATTGTATCATCAAAGTAAGTGCTATTGGTTTCCTATTTATGCTGACGTGCTGCAGAAAGAAAGAACGGGACAAGAACGTACTTCCTTAGTCCTTTTTTTTTCATCTCTCTGTTTTGTATGCTTATAACAGCATTTTTTCCTTTTTTTTAACTTCCGTTTTAGTTTTTTTTTTTTTTTTAATTTGTATCGTCAGAAGAACCATCTGCATTTCTGGTATTTTTATTCTCATATATACAGCATTACAGCATCATCCACTTGCGGAAATACTTTACCAACCCTTGCAGTAGTTATAAGCCTAAAGTATTTAGGTAAAAACTTAGGTACATATGTATCTTGATTATGATTGTCAGCAAATACATATAATCATCATCCTGATCCCTGAGACTTGAGAAGTTGAGTATTGAAACAAAAAAAAAAAGAACTTCTGTTCCTATTGTGAAACATACAAAAGGAGAAACGACTACGGATTTCCACTTTCACTTGGTCTACATTTAGGGGGTTTCGTTTGGCGGACTATATTATAATATAAAGGTGATGGTTCCTATGGCAGCGGAAGAACGAGCCAAGTGGAACTTTAATAGCACCATAGAGGAGATGGACGGACTATCACACACAGAGAGGGGAAAAAAAAAAAAAGGATTTGGTTAAATGAAATGCTGAAGTGGCAGCCAAGTGAATTGGTGTCGACGGAGAAGGTGGTTTTATTTGTTTTTTTTTTTATATGGGTCATTATGGTGGTTAAGGTAACTTTTTTTTACAGTTTTTGTTTTTAAGCATTTACTTCCACTTCCAGCCTCTTGTGCCTTCTATATTTTTTTTTTTTACTTTGTTTGGCCCTTGGCTAATCACATGACAAGGAAGTTTGGTTTTGTATACTTTTTTTTTTTTGTATGAATGAATATTTTGCCTTTGTTTTTGCTTTATTTTATTTTTTTTTTTTTGTAATGAAAAAAAAAAAGTTTTCTAGGATTAATTTATTCGCCTTGATGTTAATTCACCTGGAAGATGAACGGTTGAAGGGTTGTTTTTTTTGAATTTTTATGACTTATTGAGCAGCCTTGGGATTCAAAGCATAACGGTTATGTTGATTGGAAAAAAAAGAAACTGGCTATAGGGACTGATTGCTATTGAAGAGAGAGATGATTTTTAAGCTTTTGTATATAGGTAGGTATAGTTAGGTTATTGGAGTTTTCATTAGGGTGGAAAAATGGTTGAATAAACTTTCATCAAAATAGAAAAAAACAAAAAAAAAAAAACATTGACTTAATAGAAGATGATGCACTCATTTATAAAAAGGTCAGATTTTGGGATGATATAAAGCGAACTGTTTTCAATTAATTTTAAAAACCAGTAAAATAATGGATTTTAGTCATCATCATCGAACATTTTTGCCAATTTATAATTTTTGTTTTCTTTTATTTTTTCTAGAAAAATGGTAATCAAACGTGAAATTTAAAACAGACATTTTTATTTCTACGTGGGTTGAAATTAAAGTTAATGAAATTTAATGAAATTTTATTTGGCATCATGCCGACGAGCAATAAAATGTATTTTGTATACGATCGAGTTGAAATAAGTTTTCATTTTAAAATTTAGAATCAACTCCTAGACTCTGACAATGTACATATATAAAGGTGGAAAGCAGGACAGATACCAGTCTATCTGAACTTAAAGGTCAAATTATTTTTTTTATTTTCCTTACCACAGAAATGGTAAGAAAAATGCTGCAATCCATTTTCTATAGAAGTAAATTTCATGAAATTCCATTGCACTGATTTTAAGTTCATTCGCGTACAAACTACAAAAAAACCAACTACCCAAACCTATTTTGTTTCTACCAGTGTTTCTGTTCATTTATGCATATTTTGTGTAGTTTCGGGCAGAAGAGACTGCTCATGGGAGAGTAAATTATTACCAATTACTACCCTTTATAAACAATTTTGGCTCCGCGAAATTAGGCCCCACGAAATAAGACTCTAAAAGTTGAAATGAAGCCACAAAATGGGGGCCATATTTCATAATTAAATTATGCCTCTATGCATAAGGCCACAACGAAATGAAAAAAAGCCTAAACAAAAATTAAATAAGACCAAAATTAGTTTTGATAATATGTATTTATATTTTTTTTTTAAATAAAATAATACCACATTTTTTTTTATAAAAAAGTTTATTTTCAAAAATTAAATAATACCCCACACCATATAAAAATACTTGCATTGTAACTCTTGAACACTTGTAGCTCTCCGTTCATCAATCGATTTCGCTTGAATTTTTATGTTTTCAGAATATTTTTTTTAATGCTTACAAGGCAACAGAATATCTGAAAATATCGTGTGAATTTTGTCAGCTGTTCTGTTGACTTATATGCATTTAAAAAAAATGGGCTGAATGCAACATGAAAATTCGTGTTTGAGACCATCAGAAAATTACAGAACAGCTGACAAAAATCATGTGATTTTTTTTTTCAACTATTCCGTTATTCCCTGATGATTTTCAACACGATCCTTACATTTAAACATGATTATGGTACTTTACAAGCTCAGAGTCCTCGATTAGCAGATTTTCATAATACTTATGAAAATGACGATGATTTTTTAGCAAAATGAAATAAGGGCCCAAAATGATTTTCAAAACAAAATGAAATTAAACTCCAAAATTAATGTTGGGGTTATATTTTATTGGGGCTTTATTTTATTATGATATAAGACCCCAATCAAACAAAATGAAAAAAATTATACCTCAAAATTTAAAAAATTTTCGTTTTTATTGACCATTATTCCGAAAGGCGTTTTTCGATAACGGCAGTAAAACGACAAGGCTCTAGTTGTGGCAATTGATGTTTTAGTACACCGACTCCCATTTTAATGGTTAGAAGGAAGAAAAAAGAAGAGAACGATAAAGTTTTACTTAAAGGCCAATCAACGCTTCTGGGAGTCCTGTCCTGGGCGAATGTTTTGCATGTATAGCCCGAAACTATACATGCAAAACATTCGCCCAGGCTTTATTTAATTTTTTCTTTAGGGCCTTATTTCCTGAGGTCTAGTTTAGCTGAACCACAATTTTTCCCGAGTAAATTTATCGGACAGAAATATGTAAGTTCTTTTTTTCTGTCAAAAGCAAAATAGATTCTAGAAAAGATGAAATTATTTTCTTATTTGTTTATCTTTTCAATGAAATTCTTTTCATAAAAAAAAAAACTGTTTTTAAAGAAGGAAATATATTTTTAACACAGTTCTTTTTGATAAAAAGAAAGAATCAATGAAGTTTCATATTGAAATAATTACAGTTTTTCTGAGAATTTCATACCTACTTCTGACAATTGCACCGAATGCAATTTTCGGTGCAGAAAATATGCACGAATTATTGCTTGAACAAAATTGGGGCTGAGCTACAACTGGAACTTCAGCTGGAATAGCTGCAGCGTTAAAACCTTACTCCAATCCGAGTAAATTAACTCCAATTTTAAGAAAGAAAATAAATCTACTCCTCCACTCCGCTTTTTTTGAGATTTACTCCTTTTTTCACATTGAAAAATTTCAGAATTCTTAAACCAAATCACATGAAAAGAAATGACAGCGCTGTGTTATTCAATTGTTTTTATCATTGTTTTTTTTTTTTTTTTAATTTTATTTTTGTTAAAAAAAAAACAATTTTTGAAAACTTGAGTTTATCATTCGTTTTCATCTACTCCGGAAATCTTCGTTTTACTCCACTTTTTTTACAATTCTGCTCCAAAATTTTAGTACTGAGGTTCTAAACCTAAATAGCTGTCAAAACATTTAATACACACAAATTTAATGTAACGAACACAACGCAACTCAGCTGCAAACGGAGCTGCAGTCAGTACTGCTAGAGTTCACTAATTTTTAACTTTGCTCGTGCAACACTTTTGACGTTTCAATTTGAATGAAGAAAAAAACGAGCCGCAAAAACTATTGAATCTTTTTGTGGTTATTTGTGCCACATAAAAAATTAATAATTTAAAGAAAAATATCGGAAATAAAAGAAGTCTATAATATGCCCGTGATTGTATTTTAATTTTCTTTAAAATATACAAAAATCTGTATACAGTTGCATTATGGGTAATGCTGGCAAAGCTCCAGCTCCAGTTACACCATTCCATTGTTTTCAGGCAGTAAAACTTTGAAATAAATTATTTCTTTTCGGTGCTTTTTTATGTCTGTTTTGTAACTTTTTTAAAAAACAACAAATTTAACAAATTTCACCAAAAATAAGTTTTTTCCTATGGGTTTTGAATTTGATTGCAAATTGTGCAAATTCGCGTTACCAAACAGATCTACTCTGAAAACTGATGTTATCGACGAATCATCACTCTCTTATCGATAGTTTATGTATGCAGAAACGTCAAAATATTTATGGGCTATATCATAAATCAAACAAGTATTTATTTGTATTTTTTTTTTTTTTTTACAAAATGGCGGATTACTAATATTTGAATTGAATTTATATCAGATTTCTTTTTATTGCAATTATTATATAATATTTTGTTTTATGTCACAGCTGAAGTTGTCGTGATGGGATTTCTTGGTAGTGATGGTATATTTTTTGACGCAGGGTCAGAATTCCACAGGCCAAAAATCCATAATGGATTTTTGACCCACTTAGGTGGGTTAAAAGTCCACAAATATATTGTAGATTTTTAACCCAGTGTCGACTTTAGTATGATGTTAAAAAAAATCAAGAAAATATTTGTAGAGTTATAACACACTTCCTTTCTAAAATTATTGAATATTGACCCAATTTTTTGTAGAGTTTCTGGCTCATAAGAGTGGGTTATAAATACCCAATTTATTTGTGGGTAAGTCCACAATTTATTTGTGGACTTGTGACCCACCCAAGTAGGTCAAAAGTCCATTGTGGACTTTTGGCCTGTGGACTTATGACCCTGGGCTTATTTTTTTTTTGTGATGGCATCATTAATATACCGATATAATTTCTGACGCTCTTTTAAAAATTTTTGTTATATTTAAACTTAATTTGATTGCAGATACTAACTGCTACTTTTTTCATAGTGTGGTAAAAATTTTACTTTTAAAATAGTTCAAATTCAAATTCGACCAATTCATAAAAAAAAAATTTATTCTTATGAAAACCTAAAAATCTACATCTCTCCTAAATAATTTCATTGTTCTTCTACTAAACCAAGTGAACATGACCAAAACCACTTTCGAACAAACCCTAATATCCTGTGGTATTCTCTCGTCCTCTCAAACAAGAGAAATCTTCTGCATCCAGCAATAAATTAGCACTATTCTATGTAGCTGGCCTGGCACATACAAGTGGCTTGAGTTAGAAGTAAAGTTGGGCAAAAAAAAAAACAACCACTTACCTCTTTGTTCTGGTTCTGGTAACGTAAAATTATTTTTTGTCTATTGAAAACTCTTTATGTTACAAGTTAAGTTATAAACCATTTCTAGGTTAGCCATTTTGTTAAAAATTAATGCGATTCAATATTTGAAGTGACGTAACCTTTTTCTACATACATATTTATATACAAAGACTGGCACATAAATGGTTTGAACATTTCCAAATCAATTGACTTGATTGATGGGATTTATTATTTCTTTCTTTTTTTTTTCAATTTAAGGACAATAGACAACAGAACTGTCTGATGGTCATTGGTGTGCCATTGACATTGTATTTCTATGTCAATCTACGAATAAAAGTTTCGAAACAGAACGCATCACATTTATAGCTTTGAGTGGTATAGCGGGTATAGATTTTTGTTTCAATTCATTTGAACTGTTCGTTTCATTTGTGTGGTCAACTATGAAATTCAATGGCTTTTGTCCTTTTTGATTGGAGTATATATCTATATGACATTTCACTGGATTATAATGTTGCTACATATAGTGCGAGTGAGAGAACGATTGTGGAAAATTCCTGTGATCTGCGTTTCATGTCAGGAGATTGTTTCAAAAACAATCAGCATTCAATATTTTTATATGTATGGTGGTTTGGTCATTGAGTTTGAGTTATGATTGTAGTTTATCCAGAGAGCTTATGGTTTCTGGAAATTATAATGATAAATGCATGAACAAAATTCAGCCACAAATTTAAATCGATGATTTGTTAAAATTGGTTAAATGTCAAAAACACAGAACTGTCATTTGCGATGACCAAAGATGGGTTATTCAATCTTTAAGATCTTTACATATAGCAAATTTCAAAGACATACATGTCTGTTATTTATCAAGTTTAAGGAAAATCAACACAAATATTAAGACTATGGCCAACCTGGACAATCAAAGGCAGATAAAATTGCAGACCCTTTGTTCGTGATTCTCTTTCATCGTAACGTTATATTTGATTAAAAACTCAAGATTTTGATTACTTGAAGTACAAATGAAGAACTTAAATCTGTTTGTCATCAGTCATCAGACATCTACATATACATTCATAATACAAAACATTGTTTAAAACGAAATACGAAACAATGAAGTTACACAAGCAGCATTGCTTATGTGCTGTGCATACATATATAGCAAAATTCATTCTCCTTTTGTCAAAATAAATCCACAGAATAATCCATCTTGATTGGATTTAATCTGTTGTCCAATTCCACACCAATCCATCACACTGCTATTAAACAAAGTTCATGAAATTATTTCATTCCCAGCATGTAAGTAAATTTATTTTATGATTGTGTCACCCTTAATTGCGTATGTATTACATTCATGTGCATATTTTGTACATATATTTGACTGTGTATGTTGTGTTAACCTTTATCAAGCTTCGAAAAACACATGTTTTCGCTCAATTTGAATACGTCAATTTAGAGTACTAGTCTAACAACACAAAACACTCAACTAGTTTATATTTACAGAATATACATATGTACATACCAACATAAATCTTCAAGAGTGTTTATTTTGTTTCAAGCCTCGAATCTCGTCTAAATCCTTCATTGCATCCCTTGCTGTTGTTGTTGCTTATGTGTACATATATATTGTTGATTTATACTCTACATTTGGTTGTATATGTGCTGCTGTGTGTGTAGTTTTGTTTGAATATACATAGACAGCTAAATCTCAGTGGACATCCATCCATGGATTTTAGTATTTTAATGAATTACTAACGATGCAACTTTTGACTTTGACTTGGCAAATGATACTTCAGAGATTCTATTGCTACCACCACCACCTATAATCTTGCTGCTGCTTGTTTCATTTAAGGATTCCCAAACAGGCATTTTCAGATATTTTCTTTTAATTAAATGTTATATAGGAATAAAAAGGCAACAAGAAAAAAATAAAAATTACTGAATTACTAAAAGCAGACGAAATGAAAATGGAAGATAAATTGACTTCTATAATATGTAACTTGAAGTATTTGATTTATAAGTTATTTGAGTTGAAAGATTGAGTGGAAGAATTTTTTTTTTTTGTATCAAATTAGACAGCATCATGATTAAAAGGATTTGTTGGTTAAGACTGCTATTCACTTTACTGTATTTTTTTTTCTTTTATTAATCTGACAACTTTTATTAATCAATGAAAAAATATTAGCTATAATGATGATTAATGAGTTAAAAGATGAAAATTAATGTAATAATTACTTAAAATCTTATTTTATATCGTCGCACGAAAGGTAAAACTCATTAAGGTACCTTCTAATTACTGAAATAGAAATGTATTTTTTTAAATCCAAAAAAGTAAAATTTTGCAAGATATTAAAGAATGAATATTTTGAATGATTTTCCCTGTCATTATATGTATCTCAATATTAGAAAAACAAATCTTTTTAGTTTCAAAAGTATTTTTTTTATCTTTAATTTACTTCTTAAGTAGGCATATTTAGTTGGTTTGTGAGTTTGATCTCCGAAGCGTCAGTGAATTTCCAGAACTAAAAAAACGTGTAGGGGTTATTATTTGAGAAAATAATATTAAAATTTTTAACTGTGTATAAAGATATGCATATACCTTCATTCATAAATCTATTCAAAATAAATTAAGTGGTCAAACAGCTCGTGTAAGGAAATTCCTAATTCAAATTCTTAAAACACCTTATCAAATATTCAATATGTGACCAAGTGAAAACCAAAGTTGGGGCGTATTATATTTTTCAACTATTTAAGTTGTATTTTTGGCAGATGTTTTTGTTTAAAAAAAAAAGATATAAATTTAATTTTACAAACCCCACCAATTCATAGTTACAGCATTGTGTGTAAAATAAAATTATTCCGGAGTCGATAGCTTTGTTTGTTTTCGAGATATTCGAGTTGAAAAACATTTTTTTTAGTGGTTTTAGTTTGAAAATTTGTTGATTTAAAAAAAAACTGTCGATTGAATAATTCTACAAACCTTATCAGATATTGGCTACGTTACTATGTTAAGAATAAAATTGGCCCGGCTTCTAAGCTAGTGTTTGTTTTCAAAATATTCGGGCCGAAAAATGTTTTTCAACGATTTGTAGTACAATTTTCTGCCGAATCCAAACGGCTAGAGTGAGAAGCACTTCTTTATGACAAGAGAGATACTCTCGGAGGATTTGTCAATTCCTCGCAAGAGTCAAGAGTCGTGAAAAAGATTTCTGTTTTTTAGATGGCATAGGCTGGGAATCGAACCCAAGACCTTCGGCGTAACAGTCCAACGCACTAACCATTACGCCACGGACTTCTACTTATAATTATATTGCGTATCAAAATTTTCAAAAAACAAAAATTTTCAAAATTATTTTTTTGAAAATTCGATATTTCGAAAATGGGTAGATGAATTATTTTTTAAATATCGCAATAATAATTACTGAAAAATGGCGAACCAATTTTTATTTAAAAAAAAAAACTTAACCAAGAAAACATTTTTTTGAAAAACCGCTCCAATGATTTTTAACAATTTTTACATAAATTAAGATTTATGTAAAAAATCATCACGTTGGCGTTAGATCAATTTCAGAGGATTTTTAATCATTTTTGATTTTTGAACAATTTTTCAGTCTTTAAATTCCATGCATGCATTGCATGGTCATATTTCTGTATACTCAAATAACACTACCTAAAACGTAACTACGTTTTTAACAGGGTGGCATAAAATATAGGATCACATAACTAATTTATTTCTTTAAAAATGAGATGATATTAACTATTTAGATTTTAAAACCACCAGTGTGATCGCACATAAGAGCAAGTTCCTGCGACCCAATAGTGCATTTTATTTTTAAATGTTAATACAAATTTTATATACTTATAGAAACTAAATTCATATTTTTTAACATTTTCTCAATAAAGATATCATTAAAATACTTAACCATTAATATACATCTTAAATGTAAACCTACATTATAGGTTTTTACTAAAAAAAAAAAGCAAGTTCATGCCACCCAGTCAAGCATTTTAATTTTATTGAAAATAACAATTATTCTTACTTATAAATTTTGGAAATAAAGAAGAAAATTAAAACTATATAAACACTAATAAAATTGTTTATCTTTTAAATGAAATCGATAAATGGAGATAAAACTTCATTAATCTTTATAGAGCTCCCAAAGATTCGGTAAGTATATATTAAGCTAGCTTCTGAAATTGCTTCACTTTATGTTCAAATACGTTTTCCAATAAAAATGAGCATAATAGATTGCTTTGGTCATTGTAAAATAGCTTTAACTACAACCTATAAAACTTGGCAGTATAATACATTCATGAATTAAAAAATAGTGTTTAATTGAAACTATGTACATTCACATTAATCCTGTCTAACAAACCAACAAAATTGAATCCACACAATATAAATGGATGTTAACTTGAGCAATAAAAAAAAACATTTACTCGATTTGAAAGCCATTTTTTAACTATCTACACTTGAAAGATATCTTCTTTTTTTTTGTGTAAGTAGAATTGCTTCCATCCAGCATTGCAAATATTCACTCTGGCGTATACGTACTATTTTTTTATTTTATTTTTTTTTGTTAACCCAAACGAACCTTTTTCTGTGGTTATAGCATTTTTTGGTGAAAACTTGCTTAAGTTTAATCGTTTGAAAATAAAAATGTTTTTATATTCTTTCTTTTATCAAAAAAAAAAAAAAAAAAAAAAATACATTTTAGCTGACTCCGCCAGAGAAAAGGACTAAATAAATGTGAATAAACCAAGAGTACAAGTATTCATCATTTGCACCATAATACCAATTTGATGCGGAATATACGAGTAGATATAGTAAAAGTAAAAGCAAAATCTACCCTACTATAATTTCTAGCTATGGAATAGACCTGTATAAAAACTATAGGGAACATTTCTTTTTTTTTCATTTGGCTTTTTTTTGCGTGTTTGTTTTTTGGTCATCAAAATCGAAGCACGAACACGAGTTGGGTATATAGTGTTTCATGCTTGGGTAATTTTAAAATAGTAGTTCGTACATATAAAGGAAATGTCAGACATTTGTTTATTTAGTTTATTTTTTTAAATTTATATTTTGCTTCTGTTTTAGCTACATACAGCTAGGGGAACATACAAAGTTGTATGTACAAGGTGCGGACGTTTCTTTAGCAACATTTATGCATGAACAGAACTCATATATATTATGTAGGTCATCATCATCATCATCATAATCATGATTTGATGACAATAAAAAAAGAAAAAATTTATGATTATCATGAGGACATTGGCTGTCTGTGAAAGGATCATAAAAAATGAAATGGTGCAGAAAATGTTCAAAAACTTTTTGGGCTTTTGTTTGAATATTTTAAGGTAAAGTCTAAATTTTGGATTTATTGAGAATGACATAAATCAGTATGTTAATTGAAATTGTCTAAAGTTCTTAAACAATTATGGTAAGTTTATAGAATATATAATAGTTTTAATGTGTAGAGACAAAGTTTTTTAGAACATTTAAGGTTCAAATAATAATGTTTTAGGTTGTCTAGAAGTGCATTATGTCCTCAAAGATATATGTTTATAGTTATTGTATGTAGATGAGTTAAAGTTTGCCAAAATATTATTTAATATGAATATTATTTTAAATAGAAAATTAATTAAAAAAATATAAAATAAATTAAATAAAATATGTTTTAGTTATAATGTGATTTTTCTTTAAACAAATAAGTTTCAATCAATCCAATATTTTTATTCCTCTTCTTCGAAAAAAATGTATTAAATGAACATAAGTTTATTTTAATAATATTAAGACAACTTGGAATTGCGTTGAAAATTAACTGACGATTTCATACGAAAGAGAGTTGGAAAGATTAAAAAAAAAGTGTTTAAGATCCCTTAATAGGTTTTAACATTAAATAATACGAGGTCAAATCTCCTCAACCGAAAGAAAAAGTATCGGAAATTCAATATGGTAAGCTTTGACGCAATGGGAGGCTTTAGGTGACTATACTACAATGAATATTAGAGCTATGGTTTCTTGGACCTCTTTAAAGATCTTGCTTAAAGTTGATTCATACGAAGAATAAAATCGTGTGATATCTATGTACATACTTCAACAGGTGCTGCAAGAAGCAGGGTCAGGGGCTTTTGGTTTGTGGTTCTGTAATAAAAAACTTAGGCAAGAAATAATTTTTAATTTACGATTTTTTTTTTTTCAAATTTTATGCAAAACTCTCTCATGAATTTGATTTAACATTGTTCATATAATGTCAAAAGCAATTGAAATAATTCTGCACGAGTTTAATTAATTTCTCGACTTAGTCTTCTAGCTTAATCGAAATTTTCAAAGACACTTTAAGATAAATGCTTTCTTGGCAGTTTTCGCTGAAAATATATCCGTTGTTGTGTGAAAGCTTTTAATGAAGTTCTTTATTTTATAGCAGCGAGCATCCGATTATTTTTAGCGTATCCATTAAATGATCAAAAAATCAAAAGGTTATAATGTTATTTTCATATATGGTTAAAATGCGCATTTTCGGGTGTTTCGATAATATCAATTTGTTTATTGATACACACTATTGAGCCAAAAATGAGCATCATTTCTGAATTTAATTTTTTCGATCAAAAAACAAATTCAATATGTCGGAGTTGATTTTGGCGCACAGAACCAGGGGTGGAACGGCTATAAGGTGATAACTGATTGTCACATCAACCATAGTCACATATGATTGTCATTGAGTTTTCCGTCTTGGTAGTTGTTTACCTCAACTCAATTCAATTCAGTTGAATTCTTTCCAATGACATTTGCCAAAAACATAATTTCCATAGTGAATTTTTCAAATATTTATAATAAGCTATCAAAATTATAGAACGGAAATGACGTCTTTGCCATAAAATTCTTATATTTTCTTCATCTTCTGGAATGTAGTAAATTTTGTTGGTCATAGGAATGTAAATATTTTGTATGTGAATGGTTAAAAAAAATAGAACTCAGAAAAAGTTGTAGGCTGGTGGTAACTTTAGTCCTACTGCGACAGAAACGTCAAAGTTGTTGGAAAATGACAATCCCATTTTTGCTGTGATAGCTCTTTAGCTATAAAATATGATGTCATCTTACACAGACTGAATTGGTTGATTGTAACTCTCACTTATCACAAATCACGATTCCACCCCAGGATAATTTTGGAAAAAAAATTATAATATTCGCTAGCGTTGTTGAAGCATGTATGTCATTATCTTCATCTACAGATCTGAAGAAAAATAACTAGAACAGGACGGATTCATGCAAAAAATAAGAATGTGTGAGAGAGATATGAACATTTTTGTCTTTATTTCTATATTATGGCACTTCCTATAATTTCCTATAATGAAAATCTCTGCATTTTGGTCTTCCCTCTTAAAAAAATGTGAATTTTATATTTACATCATGTTTTTTTGCAGAACTCTAATAGGCGTTTTTCTTTTTTAGCTCAAAATAGAGTTCTGAACAGAGTCCGAGCATATCGAGCATGCTCTGAACATCCCTTGAATAAAGCGTGTTCTGAGCGTTCAGAATTATTTTTGAAACACACCTGAACACCTAGCTCCTGAAATTAAACCAAGCCTTAAAAAATATATTTTATTAGTTATTTCTTATATAAACTTACCATCTGCACTAGACAGACTATTTTCTTGCGCCATTTTAATTGTTTGAAATTTTTTTTGCCCAATTTCACCTGTCAAATGCTTGTGTTCAGTAATCAACTGGGTTCGCTCAGTTATTTTATTCTGAGCTCATAGAGCATGATCTGAAGAAGCTCAGAACAAAAAAAGAAACAAAAATTTCAATCTCTAAACGTTCAGAGAACACATTTTTTTTTTTGTTTGACAGTTCAGGTTCTGCTCTGAACTAAAAAAGAAAAACGCCTAATAAAGATGAATGTAAATCCACTATAAATGCCAAAGACTACTGAATAAAAATATCCGTTCTTTTACTTCCTAAACCTGCTAAATTCTACCAATGTTTATCCAAAGTTCTGTCAAAGATCATTTATAATAAAATTTGAATAAAATTTATAGAAAGTAAAAACTATTTGTCTTGAGAAATAAACGAACGAACCCAATATTACCCATACATTTTGCAATCTGACAGTTGATTTGCCAGATAAAAAGACAACCTTATATATGAACAAAAATAAAAAGAAAAATCAGAAACTTTTACAATAATAATTTTGTATTATTTAAAGAAAATAATTAGTACAAGTGAAAAATTGCACTTGAAATAAAAAGACTAGAGGCCATTAAAATGTATTTTTATTCAAATTTGGGTACATATCTACATGAAAATAATAATAATTTAATGAATCTCAATACAAAACCCATTTTTATTTTTGCATGGATAAAATATTAAACATATAATTTATAACCAAAATGTCAAAACGAAGAGAAAGAAAAACAAAAACCACACCATTGTTACAACCAAATAATTCTCTTATTACACTCTCTACTTCAGTCCCCATGGGTAAACGTAAAGGAAATATTTAAAATTATACCTACATACATATAACTCGTCTCCAGATAAAGTGACATTTGGTGTAGGAGTCTCTCTGAAAATTGTTAAAAGAAAGGAGCAAAAATTTAAAATAATTGCTGTTTGAAAATCATCCAACTGGCAGTAATTCCAAATACAGTCTCTTCTTCAGTCTTCAACGTCAGCGGCGGCGGCGATGTCGTTCTCTTTCTATGGTAACATAAAACCTTTTTACTTATACGAAATACATACATAGGTAAGTAGGTATACGTAAGTACTCGATAAAAGGGAATGTTTTGCTTTTGCAGATTTTAATCGGAGCTGATAAAAATAAATGTATGATTGAGAAGCAAAAACATCATCATTCATCGCTGTAGACGATTTGATATTTTTCTTATAGAACGTAACGTTAAATGTTCAAATGTGTGCGTTCTTTTAATTTGAAACTCTGTGATTTTCTGTCCGAAACTACAAATTTTATTTTTTTATATAAACTTTGACAAATCACAGAGTTTCAAAGGAACACACCAAATTTTTGTTCAGTTCTGTGCATCTGTCAAAATCGATGAAAATCGTGGACCCAGTACCCCTTAACTTGTCTAATTTCAATAAACGTATTCATGCAATGGTGTGAAGTTATTGTAAACGTTGTAAACTGCGTAAACCTGTCAAATTTGTATGAACATTTGACCGGTTTACGCAGCTTACTACTTTTACGAGGACTTTACGACGTTGCATGAATATCCATATTATTTTATTGTTGTTTCTAATGATGCGAAGAGTAGTTCTTGGAAAATCCAAAGCCTTGTTTAATTTCTTATATTTTCAGCTTTGAAAACCTGCGTAATATTTTACCTTAGATTTGTGTACTGTGATTAGAAACACCAACATAATATTTAAATTAGACATATTAATGGGCACTGGATCTGACATTTTCTTTGATTTTGACAGATGCGCAGAACTTAACCACAGTACATATATTAAAGGTAATATCATTAGGGTTTACATTTTTTTTTCAGTTCTGTGCATTTTCCTGTGATCACTCGAACTGTGATTTTTAATTTTTTGACATTTTCAGCTTTGACAACCTGCGCAATATATTACTCTAGATTTGTGCAGGTACTGTGAAACTGAATAACAATGAGAACGCCAATGCTATTACCTTTTTATTTGTGTACTGTGCGTCTGCAAGCCAGCGACTTTACCTAGAAGGAAGTGGGGAAGTTTTGTACCGAGAAATGGGAACATAAAGAGAAATAGAATTATAAACATTTATCTCATTAAAATATGAAATTAAATAGCAAATTGAAGAAAACTCTGTTGAAATATTCGTTTATTTGAATAAATTTACCTTGATGAAAATTATAAAAAGATTTAACAGCACAGGAAGTAGAATGTAATTCTTAAAATGGGAGAAGACAAAGTAAAAATGAAAACTTAATAGAATCTGTTGTAAAAAAATAAGTCTGGTCATTTGAGAATTGAGATGCCACGAAATTGTCAAAGTCAAAACTAAATTAAACCTATCTTTGGGTTAAATGCATCAGTGGAAGGAAAAATTCGCGTAAATCTAATAAAATCGTTTAGACCAGAAAACAACTTTTCTAAGGCTCCTGCTGTAGAAGACTATTGGCATGGATCCGAGATTGAGGACATAAAGTTTAAGATAAAAACCTGTTGGGATAGGCGATTCCAGAAACTAGCTAAATTCAAAAATTGTACTAGATCTACTTCCAGGCAGATTATGTAAAATCGTGACAAAAATAAAGATTGAAAATCTTTTTATGTTTTAACTATTTGCAAAAGGAGTAAGTACGTGCGACTCTTTAAGCACTTTATTTTTGTATAAGAAAAGCAGCTGTTTAAAAAAAAGAAAAAGAAATACGTTGTTGACGTTGTTCTTAAGCGACGAGACGACGAACATAATGAAGATGTCGAAGAAGATAATGATGATTGTGTCTTCTCTTTTTTTTTCTGAAAATGTAACAAAATTGTTCCTTCTTTTTCCATTTTATTATATCCTTAGAAGAACCGACATCATTGCTGCCTTTACTTGCATTGCTGGTTGACCTTAATTGGAGATTTTCTTTCAGCCATCATCCATCCAATTATTCCCTACGAACAATTATCGTATTGGGTTAGCAGATATAAAACGCAAACTGAAAACTATACAACTATAAAGAGAGAGACAAGACTCTAGACAGACAGCCCAGATAGTTAAAGAGAAACGCTTTTGAAACTTTAGGTATAAAATAAAGTATCAGGACGAATAATATCTTGAAATTTGTTTTTTTTTTTTGTATCGACCCACCTGTGATGGACATTGTTTTATTTTTCGCTAGATAACTTTTCAGGACATTCATATTTTCATAAATATTTTATAATTTTATGTTTTTTTTCTTTTCTTTTATAAGATACAATCTCTTTGAATCCTGGCATACCTTATATGCCTTTGAATAATGATATCAAGACGTCTGTTTCACCCTCAGTTTGCTTTATACCTTTCAAAGGCCTTAAGATTTGTCTATTGTTTGTTTGTTTGTATTTATCCTTTTTGAAGAAGGGAGTAGAATAAAAATGAGAGCAAAGAACACAAAGTGATATAGATGTGTTCTAAGTCAAAGATAAATGTGTTTGTGAATAGAGTGTTCCTGTTGGAAGAATTTCCTGGATGCGTGTCAAAATGATAACGAACAGATGAATCGGTTCATTTATTATCCTTTTTGACAATATTCACACACATACAATTTCTTCCCGCATCATATATGTATGTATGTATGTATGTATAAAAGGATGAGGAGCTAGGATTTATTATTTTTTTACATTGAGCTCATTTGATATTTTACCTAAAACATACCTATACACTCCATTATTATGTGACAGCGATATGTCCTTTGTATAAGAAAGTGGACAAGACTCTTATGTAGACCTATAGAGATTCAACAGGGATTCTGAAATTGAATTGTCAGTTTTTTTTTCTGTTTGTTTTCATGAATTTTGAAATTGGTTCTTATGAAATTTGAAAAATTACAAGCATTTCTTCAATTTTTCGGGTTCAGGGAATTTAAGAAATAAGAAAATGTATTCCCTTGTGATTATGTAAATATCCTTGAGGGTAGGGTAACTAATTTATAACAACCCTGTACTACTTCTTAATATAGGAAGTAAAAGATAAGAAACTTGTATAATCTTTATACATACATTCTTTATTTCATCAACAAGTTTTACAAAATATTTTTTTTTTAAGAATAAGAATAATCTTTATTTAAAATTCTTTTGTGTTAAAAAAATTAAGGTTTTAAGGGGAAGATATTTTTACTTCTGATATACATATATGTATGTACATTTTGTATAGGTAGGTACTATATGGCTATGGATTAGCAAAAAACCGAATTCGAGATTTTAATGAAACTTGATATTATGATGATAGAAAAGTCGAAAAAAGTGGGTCTCGAAATTCTGTCCGTCTGTTTGTCTCTCAGTTCGTTTGCGGCCTAAATAGATGGGTCTTTAAACTTGATATCTACTGTTTTGGGCATTCCCTGACAATTTTTTTTTTTTTTTTCATTTCTGTAAAGATCATAAATAACGATATCAGGGCTTAACATTTTTTATAGCACTTAATAAAAAATCTTATTTTTCTGAAAAACTTGCCTACAACTTAAAAAAAATCAGTAGGTAATATTTTTTGCAAAAAAAAAATCAGAAAAATGGTTAAATGAAACCTCCCATTTAATCATTTTTTTTTATTTTTTATATTCTCAAAACCAGTTCAACTGAGTTTGATCAATTTTTTTATTGAAATTATTATAGTTTAGCATAACAAAATTTTGAATTTTTTTTTATTAAAAAAAAAGTTAAACTTTATAATTCGAAAGTTACTTGATCGATTTTTATTAAACTTGGCGCTCAGTCAAGATTTTAAACAACAATTTTCAATCAATTATTATTTTTAAAGAACATTTTTTTTTGTAAAAACGCTTCAACGATTTTCAAATAAATTTGCTCATAAATTGAAATTTTTTTAAAAAATCAGATGGTAGCGTTAGTGTCAAAAAAAATTTCATAAGTTACTTAATCAATTTATTTCTAGAAGAATTTTTGAGTCTAAACAGTAAATTCCATGCATGTGCAGAAAGGTGTTATACTGTCCTGATTTATGTACTCACATAATTGTACCTTAAACTTAACTACGTTTTTGGCATAAATTATAGGTACCCGTATCTTATTTAATTTTTTTTATCAGGTGAATAAACAGATTCTAAATTACTAACCGCCATATTATTCACTCGATACATCCAGATCAAAACTTAAATCCGGATGTATTTACATGAATTTGTATAATTTACATCCGCATTTGAATTTAAAACCACAGTGTGTACATAAAAAGAAGTCCGTGCGATCTAGTCGTGCATTGCATTGCTAGACTTATTTAAAGAGGTTGGGATATCTTTCATTTTGACTCGAATAAATTAAATACCATTGCGTTAACACGTAACACGTTCAGCAAACGATTATTAGGTATACATCAATGTTCATTTAGAGTTAGTCATATTAATAACAGAAAAACAAAAATGTGCATATATCAGGATACAGAAATGCTCAATCATGAGCTGCTCGTGATTCTTAAATGTGCAATCAGCATTGCCAAAGTGGCACGATCGTGCTTTTTTGATACGAAAATTTCATAGTGGCACGGTGGCACAAAAAATTCAATACTTGAGACACGCTTTTCTTATTTCAATTTTTGGTTCAAATAAAGCGAGGAAATTATAGGAAAATTGCTCCAAATGGAGTAAGAAATGACAGAACTTCTTATTTTTTGACAATATAAGAATAGAGAAAATTATTTTTTCTGGGTGTAACTAATAACAATCATTGTCATCAAATTCTTAGTTATGTTTAAAATTTCAAGTCTTCTAGCTTGTCGATAAGTTAGGTCAAACCAATTACATTGAAAACATCTTACAATTGCTGACAATTTCTTCATTGTTTAAAATGTCAATGAAACCCATCGGTTGGAGTCGAGTTGGTTAAAGAGAGATAAAAAAAACATTTGTGTTAGAAATTTTTAGTTTTTGTACAACTGAATAAATAAACTTAAAAAGAAAATATCTATGTACATACATATAAAGCAACTCACTTTAATTATATTTTATATCAATTCCTTGTGTTGTGTAGTTTTATTCGGAATAAATTAAGTGCTTATGCTCGGCCGCCATTTGTCTTTTATTAATTCTTTTTAGCATATTGTTGAATTTTTGTAACATTTTTGACTAAAAATAGTGCCCTCCCCCAAAAGATGTAAATAATCAATCAATTGTTTGTATAGATCTGCCAACCGTTTGAACAGAAAATTTTCAAGATGACAATTTTGTAAGATATATTATTGTCTGAAAATTGTCAAACAAGAGCTGACAATCAAATTGTCAGACTTTGGGATGAAATCTACCAACCGTGTGAACGGATAATTTTTCATTGTAAGAAATAAGTCAATTGTCAGCTATTGTCAGATCATTGACAGTTCTGACAATATTGTAAGATCTGATAATCGTCTGTGCAAAGCTTAACCTTTTGTTATCCAGTTCTAACCTATATTTAAAACCTATCAGAAGTTAGTTTAAAATCGATAGCACAATTTGTACCGAACAGACAAACAAATTAAAGAAAGCGAGTTAATAAAAAAAAAAAAAACCTTTTAAAAAATTACAAACTTAACTAGAAACGAAAAATAAACAAATAATATTTTCTTGATTTGCATATTTTTCATTCAAGAAAAAAAGAAAACTTAAATTCAAATTAATCTGCATCTATTTAACCTAAATCTGAAAAATGCACTTTCAACACGAGTCCATTTTCATCTTATCTAAATAGTACCAAGCACAATTCCACTTGCTACACTTTAAGTTCGTTCATGCTTAAAGTTAAATTAAAAAATAACAAAAAAAAAAAAACCTCCGCGACGATGACGGCAGAAACGACAGAAATGAGCAAAAAAAAAATAAACTACCAGGCAGCCAGTGATGAAAAATTAAACATCCAATTTTCCATTAAAAGAAAAGTCAACGCGTTCAACCAAACTCCACTCACTCTTGCCAAATGTCAATATAGAAATGTGCCATCATCGTCATCATCATCACCACATCACCACTATCGCCGCCGCCGTCGTCGTCACCACCTCAACCGCTGCTGTATCAACGTTCACCCAAATGAAAGAACAACAACATGATGAGCTCTCTCCTGGCATAAGTGTGAGAAGAAAGGTATTCAACCGAAAGATGTCGCTACCTGCCGATCTAACTATAAAGCAAGTTTACACTATGAATGGCCCACCATCACACCATGGACCAAAAATTGAGCAGTTCCCACGAAGTAATTAAGTTTTCAAGGAGAGCAAGACACTTTGCCCATGAAGACCAAACAAAATTGACCGATTCATCAAGGAGGCTCCCTCTCAACTTCACATCACAGGACGAAAGTCATAAAATGTAAAAATAAAAATCAAAAAAAGACATTATAAAACAGAGGCAAGGGAAAAGTAAACTTTCCGCCTTAAAAGGATTACAGTGTTGACATTATTATCATGCACATCAGCATCATCCTGTGCCCGTTTCGTCCCTCAATACCATCAGGACATTCATTCGCTGGGTGACGTTATTTGCATAGAAAACAAAAGGACTCTACTTTAAGTATTCAAAAATGAATGAGAGGCAATGGCGATGGCGACGAGGACGACGAGGACGAGGACGAGGAGGCGCTGAAGCTAAAAGATGGAATTTTATTTGCACATTTTCTCAAATCTCACTGGCATGACAGAGGATAGTCTCCATTCCATTTTATCCATATATCCACAACCATCACGTTATATAAGTATGTACATAAGGATCTTCAGAAGAAGAATACGAGGCTTTTATGTCAGATATTTTTTTAAATGCTTTTTATCTGCCGCTGTTGCTCTAGCTGCTTGGTCTTCGTCCTTTATTGACTTGTCAATATATCCTTCGCTTCGTTGCAGGGAAATGAAAGAATATGCTTTGCATTTTAAGCCAAAACGTATGAATATAGGAAAAACGCAGCCGACCGACGACGAACGCGACGATGGACGAGATGATGATGCTATGTGCATATTTTTCTTAGGGAGATGGTGATACACATGTTGATCCCTGGCACATTGTTCCTTTATAGAATGAAGAATAAGGATGCGATATTAAATGTCATGGGATTCCTTAGCAAACCAACTGAAAAGTGCCTGAGGTCTGGTTCTATCAATAGACTGAATGATGCATTTCAGTTATTCAGTTTAATATCTCTCTATTTTCTTTAAACATAAATACAGGATGATAAAATAAGGATATGTGTTGGTTATCGAGTCTTATGTCATCTTAAATGTGACAGAAAGATGAATACAAAAAGGAAAACTATAGACCGGACTTTTGGTGGGTTCGGTTGCGTAGTTGACTTTTAACAACCTTTAAGTGAAATAGACTTAGAGTCCACCCTATCTATTTCTGTCTCTGGGGTTTTTTTTTTTATTTTTTTTTAAGATCCTCTGACATCCAAAAGGATGATAATTCTAAATAAAAAAATGACGCTATACAACAAGGACTTTTATATTCTCCATGATGTCTCTCTGTATCCATATGTGAGAATAAATGCGGGCGTGTTATCCTTAATAATTCCCCAGTGGAAGATAAACAGCACGAGGTAGAGGGGTAAATCCCAAAGGAACACTGTCCACAGAGAAGAATCCTGCTGATTTCGAAAGCAAGTTAAGCCAGAGTCTCCTATATGTTAGTCTGTCCATCGTTGTCTCCGTTTGTAAAGTAAAAATGCATTCGCTACATTTTATATGATCCTATATATATATATAAATGTATGTATGTATGTATATGATATATTATGTATACTTCGACTTTCGCTGGCATCTCTATATAAGGATGTGTACACAATGACTCTCTAAAGCACAGTGATTGTCCTGTGTTCGTCAAGTGGATTGGGATAACAGATTATGTTGTAAAAGGATTATGATTGAGTGTATTATTTTTCCCCAAGAAAAAAAAAAAAAATATTTCAGATGATGGTCTAGTCAAGGAGTATAAGGACATGCAATTTTGGAAAGAAAATCCTGTCTCAATAACAAATGAAAATGTTTTTTTTATTTTTTTTTTTTTGAAAAATATGTGCAATTGGACGACGACTGTCGAAGAGGCTATTGTTATAACTGATAAGACTCAAAAGGAGGAAGGGACAACTCATGGTATAGCTACTACTGTATGTGTTTTGAGAAGGTTTTTCTATTTTTTTTTCTTAGATATTGTCATAGAATTTAGTGAAATAAAATCAAACTGAAAATATTTGAAAATATAGTAAGGAATGTCCTTTTGTAGAAAAAATAGATTTTTGGTTCAAAGGAATTTTGGTATATAAAGTAGGGATTATTTGCTCAAATTGGCATTAGTGGTAGTCTTGTTACAAATAGGATTTTATGCTTTGTAATTATTCTCTTCACAATAATAAGAAAAATTGATGTGAGTGATTCTTATATACATATGTATTATGTATATAGCTACTCTAGTCATAAGGTACTCGCGTCTAGGAAAACATAAATCTAAGAAAATAAATCAATAAATTCTATATGTTAAAATTTCAGTCATTGTTTCTTTGATCAGCGCAATTTCTTTTGCCGAAACCAAGACTACTTTTCCGAAGGATTTTGATGTTAGAATTCGAATTAACCTCAGTATCTATCAATTAGCTAACTTTTTTTTAAATATTCTCATTAAATTTATGTCCCTAAGTATATATGTACATACATGTACAATCTACATATATCTACAACGGTAGAGGACATACATATATACAGTGCTGGACTTAGACTTAGGCCTGTGAGGCCCGGGCCTAGGGTGGCAACATCTGAAGCGGCAAAATTTTCAGTTGGCGCTAGTAGCCCACAGATGGGGGTGTTTGGTGAGAGGTGATTTTATTTAAAAAAAAAAATGACAACACAATTTTTTTAATTTTGCTTCTTTGGGGGCGCTGAAAAGTAATTAATTTTCAAAGTGAGCGATGATGCCCCCCTGTAGGCTCTAGTGAACAACAGGGGGCGGCAAAAGACCTGAGAATATTTTGTGGTGAAAAAGTAGTTTAGGGGGACGATGGATAATTTGTTGAGAAAGTTCAATTTTATTGAAAAAATTAGAAAAATAATATTTTTTATTTTATCTCTATCTTTGGGCGCTTACTCAACCGAGCATAAGGCGGCAGCAAATCTAAATCTGCCACTGCATATACACTTTTATAAACGAAATTGTTATAAATTAGTATGTCTAGAGTCACTTTACTATACGTATTCATTATTTCGCATTTTATTCCTTCTCATTATTTTGCATTATATTATTTTACATAATATACTTATTTATCTTTAATATACAATATACATGTAAACTTTGGTTTGGAGAGTGAAACAATCCCAAAGCTTGATAATATATTCAAAATAATAAAATGAGAAATTTTTACTACGTTCGCACCAGATTAGATTGCATAGTTTTTGGATATTTTCCAAAGTTATCTTCAAAATTGCATATTGCCCATAAATTAACGCAATTTAAAAACTAGTTCAATTTTAATGAAATTCCGTGCTAAATTTGATTTTAGAAAAGTTTATACCAGTTTTCCGATAAAGCAAGGAAACAGATCTAAGCCCCTGTCACGAAATTGTAAGCAAATATTCGCTGTCAATTCAGTTTGTGTTTATCTTTTAAAACTTATGCTGCATTAACATGACTAATAAAGTTATAAATTGTCAAGATCGTTGTCACATAACTACAAGCTCTGTTTGGGAACATGAAATTTCTTACAAATTTAATTCTTGCACAAATTTTCACAAACTGTCACAAATTCTCTAAAATTCGAGTTTATTAACTTAAAAAAAAGTTGCAACGAGAGAGCACATGAGGGAGCAAATAATTTCCACTCTAATTTTCCCTTGAAAATTTCTGCTACACAAATTTCTGTATGTAAGGAGTGTAAAAACTGTCAAATACACAGCTGTTAGTGTCTGTCGCTTGACATCGGTTAAGAGTATACAAAAAATTAATTTTGGTATTCACCATCATAACTGCAAATTACCTACGGCCGAACTCAACGTGTCGTAATCAGTAGCAGTAGTTCTATAGTTTGTCAAAATTTTACAATTTAAACATTACAAGATTCAAAATGATATGTCACTGTTTGACGTCGTTATGTTTCTTTACGTAAGATTTTTTTTAATATAAAAAAGAAAAAAATTGTAATGTGTTTATTTTGGTCTCCCATGTTAGGACTTACATAGCTGATAGCTGGGATAGTTTTTTTGTTTTATTTTGTATAATTACTTAAATAGTAAACATAACCTAGTTTAAAAATATGGAAACATAACCTAGTTTAAAAATATGGTGTGAAAAATTCAACAATATTTCTTTATCTTGTAGTGAAAATCCGATATTACGATTCGGTATATAAAATTGTAACTTTCTGTGGTGAGATTGCAATTAAACTCCTTTAAAATCAATAACATTCATCACCTCCAAAGTTTTTAGATTTCTAAACCTGAACTGAAAAAGATATAAATAAGAAAAGCCTTCACGGGTACATACACTCCTGATTTTTAAAATGTCAAGATCAGTGGGAAAAAAACTTCCCAATTTTTTACCAATTTAAGTTCAATTTAATTTCTTTTTATATAGGAACTTTGTACGATTTTTTTTACTAAAATGGGTAGAATTTGGTAGTTTTTTTAAGTAAACGAACAGAGGTATAGGTAATTCATACCCCTCCCTTTAATATAGTAAAACTTACAAAGGGTAGGTAAGTTCCACAAATTTCATGTTTCTCGTTTTATTTTTTAACACCGAGAAAAAGTTTTGACAGTCAAACTTTACTAAAATACCCGTATCAATACAAATAACATTTTAAATTGTTTTTCAATTATAACAATACTTATTTTTTTAGTCCTATAATTTTTGCTATCCCGACTGTAAAAAATGACCAATGTTAACAACCAACAATGAATACAATAATTATTTCCAGTATTTCTACAAGCCTGTGTGGTTGATGTATTGACTAACTCCTATCACATACTACAACCCATAAACTCTTCAAACTGTTCGTTTGACAGCCAAATTGTAATGATTATTTTTTGATGAGCAATTCTCAAAAAGGTTAAATACAAAATGATAGAATGTTGGTAAAAATGAATTGAACATGAACTTGCTTTTCTTTTTTATCTATTTATATAATTGCTTTAATAATTAAATATTTCAAGCAAAGTAGAAATTTTGTTTCCAGATGTTCAGTACCAAGTGTTTAAGTGAAATTTTCCACAAACATGCTCCATGCGACAGTTCAGTACGGGAACAGCACTAATATAAATCTGTCCAGTATCCGCCGTTTATTTCTGTTTTTTGTTTTGTTTGTCTTATCAATCGACTAGTTACCTACATATTATTTTATTTTTATTTAATTTTATAAATCTTTATTCTTCTACGTTTGTTTAGTATTTGTTTAGTTCTATTTTTGCACTCATATCGTTGTATCTACTTTCGAAACTTTTGATATAATTTTGATATCAATCCCCTCACTCCACTCCGATGGCTAATTAATATTTAATCAGTTGTTTATCAATTTACACTAATGTATTTTTTGACTAAAAAGTTTATTTAAATTCCACGCATCAACTTCTGAACTCATAATTCCCTCGGATCTTGAAGAGAATCGTCGGTCAACGGAGAAAGAAAAAAAAACAAGTGATTTATTTTTATTACCAGTAGTTGCTGAGTACTTTGAATCTTATCTTCCAAATTTTAATCAACGTTGGTTTACATAACTAGAAGAAAAACCTCCAGACATGTCGTCTAATGGAAAGTATTGCTTCGCAATTGATCGTGGTGGTACCTTTACAGATGTACTCTGTATTTGTCCCAATGGTGAAGTTAAAACTATGAAGCTGCTCTCAGAGGATCCAGCCAGCTATAGTGATGCACCACGAGAAGGAATACGAAGGATTCTCAAACAGGTACATACCTAAAACCATCAAGTATATTCTTATTAAGATAATTTGATACAAAGCGAATTTATTCAGTTGCGTCAACCACATGTTTGTGACGTACATACGTCCTTGATTAAGCGATACTGAAGTGTCGCATATCGAACGACCTTGCCCACTTTATATTTTTTTTTTTGTTATCTCCAAAAATTCGTAGGTACCTACATTTATGAAATTCTTCCGATTATTTTAGGAAACCGGTGAAGATCTGACGCCTTCTGGGCTCGTTAAAACTTCCCTTATTGGTTGGGTGCGCATGGGAACCACTGTGGCTACCAATGCTCTTCTGGAACGCAAAGGGGATCCCGTAGCTCTTGTGGTTAATCGTGGATTCAAAGACTTGCTGTATATTGGAAACCAAGCTAGGCCAAAAATCTTTGATTTAAATATCCGGAAACCGACAAATCTGTACAAAACAGTTGTAGAAGTCGATTGTCGTATTGTTCCCGAGCAGAAGGAACGCTGTCAGCTAATAAGTAAGATTACATAATCAACCAGTTCCATTTTATATTTATGTATATTAATTTCTGTTTGATTATAGAAAACTCTTGGAGAGTTCTGGAAGGTGCTGCCGGTGCAAAATATCTGGAGAAATCCCCAATCAATCGAGAAGCTATCAAAGAAGACTTAAAGAAAGTTCTTGCTGAAGGAATCACTTCAGTTTCTGTGGTCCTAGCTCACAGCTATGCTTGTCCAGAACATGAACTAGAAATCGGTGCTATTGCCAAGGAAGTGGGATTCTCTCAAGTGACTTTGTCCCATCAAGCGATGCCTATGTGTCGATTAGTTGCCAGAGGGTATACTGCCTGTGCTGAGGCTTATCTTACACCGCATGTCGAACGTTATCTGACAAGGTATAAATATCTTCTTGAGTTACGCCTAAACAAATTCTAATCTAATCTTTCTTCCAAAAATAGTTTCAAATCAGGTTTTGAAAATCAGTTAGAAGGTGTGGATGTATTATTCATGCAGTCTGATGGTGGTTTGACTCAAATGGAAAATTTCCGTGGTGCTCGAGCTATTTTGAGTGGGCCAGCTGGTGGAGTGGTGGGTTATGCTGTGACCGGAACTAGAGAAACCGATCAGGCTTTAATTGGCTTCGACATGGGTGGAACTTCCACTGATGTATCTCGATTCGCCGGTAATTATTCTCATGTTATTGAATCGACAACAGCAGGAGTAACCATTCAGGCACCACAATTGGACATAAATACTGTTGCAGCTGGTGGTGGGTCGCAGCTGTTCTTCCGTTCGGGTCTCTTTGTTGTGGGACCTGAGTCGGCTGGAGCTCATCCTGGGCCGACTTGTTATAAAAAAGGTGGCCCTTTAACTGTAACAGATGCAAATTTGATTCTTGGACGGTTGCTCCCCCAATATTTCCCGAAAATCTTTGGACCAACCGAAAAGGAAGCTCTCGACTATGAAGCCACAAAGAAGAACTTCGAAATAATGCAGAAGGAGATCAACACAAGTTTGAATAAATCTCTGACTTTAGAAGAAATTGCATTGGGCTTCATTCGAGTTGCTAACGAAGCCATGTGCAGGCCAATTCGCGCCCTTACCCAATCACGCGGCTTGGATACCTCGAGGCATGTTTTGTCTTGCTTCGGTGGTGCTGGAGGACAACACGCTTGTAGTATTGCCCGCGAATTGGGAATGTCCAAGGTATTGGTACACAAATACGCGGGAATTCTCTCAGCTTATGGCATAGCCTTAGCTGATGTTGTGCAAGAAGTTCAAGAGCCCTGTGGACTTGAATTCCATACTAAAAACTTTGTTCAAGTGAAGGAGCGCTTAGATGAACTTTCATCAAAGTGTCGTTCCCATTTGGAAGCACAAGGATATAAAGAGATCGTGCTAGAGCCATTCCTTCACCTGCGCTATGAAGACACTGACTGCGCTTTGATGTGCTCTGCGGATCCACTTGAAAAAGATGCTAAATCTAATGACTCTCTTCTCACAACTTACGGTGATTTCAACGCCACATTTGTCCAACGCTACAAGACCGAGTTCGGATTTGTGCTACAAAATCGAAAGATCATCGTAGATGACATTCGGGTGAGAGGTTCAGGCAAGAACAGAACCCCACCAGAACAAGAGATTACCAAGGCTAGCAGCGTCACTCCTGAATCACAAGGAACGACAAAAATCTTTTTCGATCAAGGTGCCTTTGATTCACCAATCTACCTCACTTCTCAGCTGTTGGCAGGGCACAAGGTCAAAGGACCGGCTATCTTTATTGACAAACTGTCTACTGTTCTTCTCGAACCAAATTGTGAAGCTGAAGTGACCAAATGTGGGGATTTGGTCATTCACATTGGATCGGGATCGAAAAAAGAAGTCGATGATAAATTAGATGCTGTCCAGTTGAGTATCTTCAGTCATAGGTTTATGAGTATTGCCGAGCAAATGGGAAGGTAAGAGGAAGCTTCATTTCTCGATTTATGAAAAACTCACATTTTATTATTCCCCCAGAGTGCTCCAGCGGACTTCGATATCGACCAACATCAAGGAGCGATTGGATTTCTCTTGTGCTCTTTTCGGACCCGATGGTGGTTTGGTTAGTAATGCTCCACATATTCCAGTTCATCTCGGAGCCATGCAAGAGACTGTCCAGTATCAGTTGAAAGTTCGTGGAGACACTTTAAAAGAAGGTGATGTTCTGCTGTCCAACCATCCTCAAGCTGGAGGTTCTCATCTCCCTGATTTGACTGTCATTACTCCTGTTTTCTATAAGTAAGTTTCATAACAAAGTAGATATATTCTCCAATCAAATTGGTGTCTTAATTTTAGGGGTCAATCGAAACCAGTGTTCTTTGTTGCATCACGAGGACATCATGCTGATATCGGTGGCATCACTCCAGGTTCAATGCCACCTCACTCCACAACTCTAGCACAGGAGGGAACCGCATTCAAATCGTTCTTGATAGTTGAGCATGGAGCCTTCCAAGAGGAGAAAGTTGTTCAGCGTCTGACAACTCCAACTGGTGCTAAAGGTGCAACCGGCACTCGTAATCTCTCGGATAATCTTTCAGACTTAAAGGCGCAAATCGCAGCCAATCACCGAGGCATTCAACTTGTCTCCGAGTTGATTGATTCGTATGGTCTTCATGTGGTTCAAGCCTACATGAGCTATATCCAACAAAATGCTGAATTGGCTGTGAGGGACATGTTAAAGCAAATTGCCAAAGATGCTAGAGAACGTACAGGTTCGACAATTCTAGAAGCTGAAGAGCGAATGGATGATGGATCACCAATTAGACTTCGTGTAACCATCGATGAGGCCGAGGGCTCAGCTTTGTGTGATTTCTCAGGATCTGGCTATGAAGTTTGGGGTAATTGCAATGCTCCCAGAGCCATTACTCTTTCAGCTCTTATCTATTGTCTTCGATGCATGGTTGGGCATGATGTTCCCCTCAATCAAGGATGTCTGGCTCCGATCAAAATTATCATTGAAAAGAACTCCATTCTGGATCCATCAGATGGTGCTGCAGTAGTTGGCGGAAATGTTCAGACTTCTCAACGTGTTGTTGATACAGTTTTAAAAGCATTCCGTGTTTGTGCTGCTTCTCAGGGGTGCATGAACAACGTTACCATTGGCGATGAAGACTGGGGGTACTATGAAACCGTTGCCGGCGGCAGTGGAGCTGGACCCAGCTGGCATGGGTGTGGTGGTGTTCATACCCACATGACCAATACACGAATTACTGATCCCGAAATCATGGAACTACGGTATCCAATGATTTTGAATAAATTCTGTTTGAGAGATGATCAATCGGGTGGAAATGGGGCCTTCCGTGGTGGTGAAGGAGTTCATCGGGAGTTGCTGTTCAGAAAGCCGCTGACTTTGTCAGTTCTCACTGAACGCCGTACTTTACAACCATATGGTCTTAATGGTGGATACCCTGCTAAGAGAGGACTTAACTTGTTGGTGAAGAATGACGGAAAGATTGTGTGTCTTGGTGGGAAGACTGCAGTTGATGTTGATACTGGGGTAAGAATTTAAACATTTTAAACCATTGTGTACGTATTCGGTTCAACATTTTTTTTTATCATTTAGGATATTTTCTCAATGAAAACTCCAGGTGGAGGTGGCTACGGTACTCCTAGCGATGCCAGCACCAACATTGATGACGTTTTGGATGAAAATCAGCAATTTATAGAACGCGGAAGTGTCTTTGAATATCGTCAAGCTCAGGAATCTGGTTAATTTAATGTTTTTAAAGTTGTTAATGTTGTTAATAATTCTTGTTGAATGTTGTTTTTTTTTTTTTTGTTAAATTTTTTTAATCAATAAAAATGGTGTTTTGGTCTAACCATATTTGAGAAAAAAGATATTTTTTTTTTCATTATTGTTATTAGTTCTACTAGGACTTTATTTTTATCGAAGTTCAGTACAGGTATACTTACATTCGAAATTAGAAACTGAGTAGGTATTCTATGCGCACTATTATAACTCACAAGTCGAACATTTTGCAAATTACTTTATGTCGTGAAATTACGAATACCGATCTCAATACGCTATCTATATCTATTTATTTCAATCTATACTTAAGTTTATAAGGTTGTTAATCATTTAAATGGATCGATTTATGTAGGTCTGGTAAATTTCCACGATGATTTTGCTACACGTGCTCCATAATTCGATAAAATGACGCAAACGTACAAAGTTGTATTTTCCTTACTACCTACTACTTACTAATTATTTGTACAATTATCTCATTGCATAAATACCCCTACTAATTTTTCAAATTTTTAAACATGTGAAAACACACTATTATTAAACTAGCTTTTATTCTGAACGCGTCCATCACAAAAATTCAACACACCCAGCCTTATTATTATCTCAACCACGCAAATACCGGGAGCAGAAAACATGTCAAATGAACGAATAAACACCACAAAGAAGAAAACAATTAAACGTACATTCCTTTTATCATTTTCTTGTTCTGTCTACACATTGTTATACGTAACCAAACCGTATACGTCACTCTTCAGTTCACTAGTGTGGCCGCTGGAGAATTTGAAAACGATTCAAAAGTACATGTTTTGTTGTATCTCGATAATGCATACTTTTCGGCCGCGACAACTATGTACGGCAATTTTCGCAGCTGTTGGATTTTTGTTTGGTGTTGCTCCCGGATATTTTGGTCCGAAAAACTATTGCAACGACAATTGCAATTTTTAAGTCAACAACGCAACAACAAGGTCGTGAGATTTTTTCATCGTATTGTTTGTGTATAAATTTGAAGAACAAACGCGTTAAAATACATCATTACTTTTACATCGTTTATAGTTTATGCTGTTTCGTTTCATGGCTGCCTGGCAAAAAAGGACCAAATTTTAACTAAACTCGCACCACGGCAACAGTGGTTAACTCGTTCACTTCACACTTCAGTTTTCAAAAATGAAAACAAAACAAAAAAAGCTTTGTCAAATTGGAAAGAGAAAAGAAAAGACAGAGATAGTTTCTTTTCTGGTAAAGCCCAATTACAATTAATTTTTTTCTTTCAATTGAAAAATGAATTAAAAATAATCTCATATATCATCGGCGGTCGGTGTGGTGTGTTTGTTCTCGTAGTCGTATTCGTATTCGCCGAGTTTATAAAACACAAAAAGAAACAAAACACTAAACAGTAGAAATTCTGCTCCAATAGGCAATAGAACTCGGAAGTCAGAACATTAAACAATCGTCAGTTCGGTCGTCAAGTAGGTAGACCGTAGAATAGTTACAGTACAGACTCCTTACTTCTAGCTATTGTAAAGTTGTAGACAAGGCCGTTTCATTCGTCGTCTATTTCTATTTGTTTTGAGAAAAAGAAATGCGTGCGGGCACCGAATGCGAAGAGCATTTAAATTCAAAGTGAAAGTTCTCCCAAAAAAAGTAAAGTTTTGTTTGTTGTATTTTCGTCTTTCTGTTGTTTGTTTAAAAATTGGGGTAGAAAAATTTAATTTTTTGCAATGCAATGCGCTCAACCCACCGCAACCGTAGTCATCGCGGCGGCATCCGCCACTTCTCTCAATGGGAATGGGTCTCCCATAAAAATCGAAGAAACTACTTCGGCTTCTTTGACGGATATCACATCATCAATCGATAATATTTATTACAAATCCTACCACGATCTAGAGAATCTCTGTTTGCAGAACGGTGTCTTTTTCAAAGATGACCCATCGGAGAGGGGACAACGCCTCCATGCGGCATTGTTGGCTTGGGTCGATTGGATTCATCTAGCCAAAGATCTGGTGGGGAAGGTACGAGTATTCATGCATGAATATGACTTTGATGAGCACACTCCCGGCAATGGGTATCGCAGTTTCGTAACAGTGACCAGCGCTTGCATCGACTATGGACTGAAAATATTGCAGAATCTCACTGCGACTCGAAGTACGATGTTCTTTAGAAAAAAATTTTACATGAAGGAGGTGGAGTCGTGTAGTCAGCTACTGCTGAGCCTTTGTACGTGCCTCAAATATTTGTTAATACTCCGCGAATGGTCTCCAGATGGGGATTTATTCGCGAAAGGTGAGCATACCGCCGAGGAGCTCTTCGAAATGGGTGACACCATAAATCAGTATTGTTTTTATGGTAGGTGTCTGGGATTTCAATATACCGACTCGATTAGGGGCGTGCTTAGGTTCATTTCGATCAGTATGGCTGGTTTCTCAGAGTCTTTTTACAGCGAAGATGCAGATGGACCGATTGCCAAGACCACTCGGTCAGTTTGGACCGGCAGCAAATATTTCTTGAATCCAGAACTTCGAGCTCGTAGGATAGTTAATATTTCTCAAAATGCCAATGTGGACTTTTGTAAATCCTTTTGGTTCTTGGCCGAAAGTGAACTGATGCATAAAATTCCCAGTATTGTTGGAAGTTCAATAAAAGTCAATAAAGTCATCGAAATCCCATCAGAACCGCTTCAACTGCCTTTAGTGGCAAACGCAGAATCAGACCAGGCGTACATCGATATACCAGTGCCTAAGAGTCATGTCGGACCAGGAACCGTTTCGGTTCGTCTCCTCAGCTATAACCGTCGTCAGGGAATGATTGGTGAGGGCAATCGCTGGCGAAAGCTTCTTCCTCCAAGTAATTGTATCCTCTTCCATTGTCATGGCGGAGGATTTGTCGCCCAAAGTTCGAAATCTCATGAATTATATCTTCGAGACTGGGCTGTGAGTTTAAATACTCCCATCCTCTCGATAGACTACAGTCTGGCTCCGGAAGCGCCGTTCCCTCGAGCTCTTGAAGAAGTCTTCTATGCCTATTGTTGGATGGTAAAAAATGCCGCATCCCTAGGCACAACAGCAGAGAAAATTGTTTGTGCTGGGGACTCAGCAGGAGCGAATCTCTGCATCGGTGTGGCTCTTAAGTGTATCGAGTATGGAATCCGAGCGCCCGACGGAATATTCCTTGCATACTCACCGACTTTAGTAAGTTTTGTCCCAAGTCCTGCAAGATTACTCTGTTTGATGGATCCTCTCCTGCCTTTCGGCTTTATGATGCGTTGTCTGCAGGCGTATGCTTCGCCTAGTAAAAAAATCATTGATGAGAACAAGAAAAAAACACAAATCCTGAACAGCATCACAAATGCATCATTGAACAACATAACCTACTGTTTGGACAACAATGTGAATGCCTATGCCAGTTCGCAGACCAGTCGTCGCACGTCATGCACCAAAAGTCCAGTCTCGTCGGTAGCTGAGAATTCCAACTGGGAGAATATAAAAGCTGGAGAGATTCGGGATGGAACTCCCATAAATGCAACGACTTCGGGAACTGACGAGAGCAGTGACACCTTTGCTAGTGCATCCTACCACAGTCAGACAGTTGAACGAACTGATTTACTCTCACCAGAAGATAACAGTTCATGTGTGTCCTTTGAATCAGATTCACAACCTATTGTCCATATGCCACCTACAATTGTGGAAAATGGAAAAACTACATTACTCACATCGGCGGATATCGAAAAATCCGATTCCGAACATTATATCGATCGTTTTGTTGACAAATACGTCATCGATACCAATTGTATAGAAGCCAAAGAGAATGGCGGCTACCCTTTACTAAAAAGCAGTCCTGCAAAAACTTCTTCTGAAGAAAATATAATGATTGAAACTGGCAAGGAAGTCATTGCTGTGGAGAGTATTCACGGAAAGCTCAATAATGCCGTTAACAGTATTTCATCGACTTTAAGTAAATACATCACATCCAGTGAAATAAAAACTGGACATAATAGAAATCGCATACAAGACTTACGAAATTTAGACGCATTGATAGCAAGAAGTCCGAGTGTAGAGTTTCAATTTGATGTACCGAAAGATCCATTTTTATCACCATATTGGGCCAAGGACGATTGGCTGGCTAAATTCCCAGCTACAAAAATTTTGGTAAGTTTTTTTTTTTTTTTTTTTTTTTTTTTAACAATCTATCCTTCCTTATCGTAGATTTTTTAAGTTATTTGATTTTCTTTTTAAAAATACATTCGTTACTGCTAGCTAGGCAGTGTTCTTTTCTTTCAACAAAACTGGATTATAACTAGGCATCGTTGCTTCTAAATAGAAATTACATAAAGAATCTCGTGCATGGTTTGGGGTAACATGCGCCCCATAATTTTTGTTTTAAATGAGAAATAATTTTTATATTTTTTCAAGTTCAATTTAAAAACGTGTTATATTCAAAAATAATTTTTATTAAATGAATTTTTTGTATTTTATTTTTAATAGTTTAGGCGCGTTTAGCGGTTGAAATAGGATGTATTAGGCCAGTTCAGTTCAGCCAAAATCCATGGTATGATTTGGGCGCGGCCAAGCCATTTGGACTTTCAGTAAGTCGGAAATCCACTAGCCACATTCATTGATTGATTGATTTCAGGAAATCTCAAAAACTGAGTGGCTACGTGTAAATATCATTAAGAAATAGAGTATATATGGCCACCAAAGTTTATTACTATAGCAAAGGAAAAATATTGATTCCTAGTGAACATTTTTTTTTATCGTCCGAATTGATGATATATTTTATGTATATATTATGTAGATGTTAATCTTGTACTTTATCATGATTCATGGCATTGAAAAGAGACACTTTGCATTCCCTGTCGCAATCAACCCCAACGCTCAAACATAAATCTAAGCTTTTTTTTTATTGATGTAACTCAAACATCACATCACATCACAATCTCTTTTAATGAATGAATTAAAAATAGGAAAGGCAGGTGTGAGTCTAAAGTTTAATATTGGTGTTGATGTTGTGTGAAGAATCAACAAGAGAACAAATATATTCCTTATATGTACATAATGTACATAGGTATCGATATCGATATATACTTTTCTTTTAAATTCAACGAGATATGTATATTTCGATAATGTATTTAGAAAACTATCAAACTTTCAAGGTCATAAATTAATACATTATTTAAAATAATGGTCGTGTTTTTTTTTTCGATTGCTTGAAAAATAATTTGTATGTTAATTGAAAAAACAATTGATTTTATCCAATTATATAGCTGAGATTAATATATCCTTGCTCATGAACCAACTGAGTACAGATATATACAGACTTCAATTTTTTTTTTCGTGGAATAAATAAATAGTGGTTTCCCTATATTAAAGTGGTTTCCCTATGAAGTTGAAACATTATTCAAATTTTAATTATTATTCAAATGTAAAAACCCACTTTAACAGGATTTTGTAAGACTTGAATTTTTAGCAGGTGATAGACTAAATGCGTAGTTAGGTTAAATTTTTTTTTTAAATAAAGAATAAAAAAATTAATTTTTTTCTTGCATTTGATATATTTTAAATAATTCAATCTTTGTATAAACGATAAACAATTCGAACAGCAATGAGAACAACGATGAAATCGAAGCTTGAGTCACAGCTCCTATGTAAATTGTGTTTGTAAATTTGTTCATGTAAATTTTTGAATTCCAACACTAAAAATTCAAAATCTTTCCTCGATAAGAGGAACCTCCAACATAATACACCCTAAGCCACAACATTCAATCTTAACATACTCTTGTCTGGTTTGGTGGCCAGTGCTAGATAAAACAACCAATCTCAAAACTATGACTAAAGTTCAAAGACTAGAGTGTATTGGTACAACTAGTGCCATAAGAACCACACCAACCGCAGCCCTAAAAACGTTCCTTTCATTTGACCCACTTGATTTATTTACAAAAGAAATGGCGGCCAATAGTGCTTCACAATTTTAACGGTCCAGTCCAGTCCAGTCCAACTCTTAATACATCAATAAAACTTCCAAATTTCTGCAATGTATTTCAAGCGAAAGTGCTTGCAGTTTGCGAGGTCACACAGAACCTGTCCACTTTGAAACTGGAAACATTGATATCTGCATCGACAGTCAGGCGGCAATCGAAACAATCGCATCAATTGTCACAAATTCCAAGCCAGTTAACTGTTGCCGCAACGAGTTAAAAATACTTAGTACAACAAACACAGTTACACTTCGATGGGTCCCAGGACACAGTGATATATATGGGAATGAAATTGCAGATGAATTGACCAAAAACGGGTTATACCTTGATCCGAGCCAAACCGTATCCTTCATATTTATTCCAGTGATGCAAGAAAAAAGTAGAATCCACCAGAGTTTTCTCAAAGCCGCAAACGTCAGATGGTCAGAAATTGATACATGTCGCGTCTCGAGAAACCTTTGACCTGATCTCTTTTAAGAAAAAGACAGACTATTTACTCACGCTGTGCAGACCTCAATTGTCCCTCTTGATTGAAATTCTAACGGGTCACAATTCAAAGAGAACCCACATGAGCAGAATGTTCACCAGCCAATCTGACTTATGCAGAGGGTGTACAAAGAGCCTTCCCTTGCGAATATCCCAGCTTAGCAAGAACCAGAAAGACAACCCATGGAGAAAACTTCTTCGATTATCTGGGGGACATTTGGTTTTTGCCAAAGAAACATCTCTAAATTCATCCAGAATTCAGGATGGTTCAGGGAGGCACCCAAAACATAAAATCAACTAGCTCCTTATATCACCCTTCCCGTTATCCTTCTTACCTACATCCTGGAGAACACAATGGATCCAGTGAGATCCAAATGAGGAAATATGGCCTGTCGTATTATCACCCCTCTTAACCTAACCTAAGCCACAACATTAATTAAATTAGCACTATCCTACAAATAATATGCTACAACTTTCAGTCAATTTGTTTCTATATTTTCAATAGCAAATTTGAAGCATTTGGAAATGATTCGATTGAGCTAATTTTGCAGTAAATCATTATTAGCACTATTAATTCTAAGAATAGGTCTTCTAAGTTAAGAAGATATTCCTAGCAATAAATATTATGAATAAAAAAAATGTGATATTGCAATTTAAATATTTTTTTAAAAGTCTGTCACTAGTAAACTATTTGATATAAATAGGTTAGAGCTTTTAAATTCAAAAGTATGTTTGTGTGATACAGTCATGAATTTAATTTTGATAAAGTAAATAAACCTAAGCTTAAGATTTGATAATATTCACGTGGAAGATTAAACCCCTACTCTCCTCAAAAATTCAATAATACTAGGAACTACGTACGTACATACAATGTACATACGTAATTTAAAAACAAAATTCTTATCTGTTTTATAATATTATGCACATTTTGTAAATTTTAATCTAAAACAAAAAGTCTGGCGATTCATTAATGAATAAACACAATTCAAGTGCACATTTCTAAGTTCATTGTATTTTAATGTTTTTTTTTTTATTATTTAAGAGTAGAAAATTGCACCTTAGGGGCGAGAATATTCAAATACTCGTGTATAATTATAATCTTTTTGCTATTTCTACATTATATTATATGACCATAGTGACTAGGGTCAGTATACGCAAGTAAATTAACATAATCACACTAATAAAACCAAAGGGCATTTAAAATACAAAATGTTATGATAGCTTTCCCCAATTCATGTGCAATTATTTTGCTTGTGGATTTTAAAATTATTTTTTTATACTTTTTGGCTTAACTATAATTAAACTTTGTACTTGACGTGATAGACCAAATTAAGCTTTATCAGTCAGTAACTAGACGCTTACGCTTATCAAAGATCATAAATAGGTTTTTTTTTTTAATTTTTTTTTTTTTGTATTTTTAAACTATCGATAACTGATAGTTTAATCGTGCTCACATCACTAATAGAATTATAAAAAGTGAATCAAAAACAATAGTTCCTGTTTATTTTTCATAGTTTTTTTTTTTTTTTTAATGCAAAAAAAAAAATTATATTTTCTCAATTATTTTTTCCCCAGGTATTTAAATTCGACCTTGGTTTATGTATCATCAAGTTGGTTAAGTTAAATTTTATTCATATAAAAATGATTTATTGTTTTGCGACGACATTGACCATCAAACTGAATTGCATGCATACCTAGGCAGAATCTGGAAATTTGCGGCTTTATCAAAAAAAAGCAATTGAGCAGTTAATGGATTTTTGATTTTGATATAACATAACGTAAACAACTATAGATGGTAAAGCGTTGCGTAGGGTAAATTTGCATTTGCAGCAATCTTTTTTTTTTATGAACTAGCTTTTCAGGTTATCGGACAATGTCAGAGTCAAGTTTGTTTACTTTTTTCAACATTCAGATCTCAAGGTTTTTTTTGCATTTTTGCAAAAAAAGAATAAGAACAAGAAAAAAAAGAAAGAGAGAATTAATGAGTTAATTTGGGCAATAGTGACCACGAGCATTAAATTTAGGTGAACAACAATAAAATTAGATCTAAAGTGATTTTTTGTACTATGATTCCCGTGATCTTTTAATTATTTTGATTATGTGTTTCCGAGTTAGGCAAGATCTATGTGCAATCACATGGGTGTTTAAATATTCTCAACCGCATATTTAGCATTTTCATCGACATTGATTTTTAATTTAACTTGAAATAAAACTCAATGTTCTACATCTCCATCGTTTTTGGGAACATTTTGGGAAAAAAGGTAATTTTTACCAGGTTAGGTAAAAATATTTGAGATAGAGTGAATAGATTTTAATTATTTTTTTGGTTGAGGATAAGGAGGAAGTATTTCTTTTATTTTGTAATTAATTCCCATTTTAGGTTTTTTTTTTTTATTAAAAAGACGCCGCCAGTGCTGTCGATTTAATTTTGTTTTTGATCCAAATCGAACAGATTTATTTTCAATCGGAAGTCTCTCAAACAAATATAGAACAATTTTTTTTTGTCAGCATTTAAATAATATTTCCTACTTTCTATAAATTGTTAGATAACGCCATAAGATCCGTCTTAGTACAAAAAAAATATGTCTTTGTGATAAGAAATTTGCAAATATATTCGTCGAATTAAATATTTTTATTTGATTACATAAAATTGTAAGGAGTGCAATAAAAAGTTGGTGTTATTTTTTTTTTTTTCAATTTAATTGACTTCATCAAAGAATACCTACAAATGATTGGTCAATAAACAGGAATTGCACGTGGGGAGCTTTATTGAAAATTTTATAATTGCATCATCGACTCTACAGTACAACCTTGTTAATCCGAATTTTCAGGAACTTTGTACATTATATTGATAGCCTGTGAAAAAATAAAATCGAGGTTATTATCAAACATTAAGATAAGGGCCAATTCCAAAAAGACGGTTTTTGTTGATCCGTAAGTTTCAGGGGATGTAAGTCTATTACACATCTGTACATCAAGTTACAGACTTAATGGATATGCTTTAAAATTTGTACATAGATTTCCTACACTTCCAGTAACAATGCAAATGTCATTAATAAGCTCTTCTTAGGATCAACATTTTTATTGAGATTTTTTCTAAACAGTGCGAAACAAATTCCAGACAAGCGACGCTGTACTGTTTAGTGATAAACGATTCATTTAAAAAACATGTGAATAAAAGTATAGTTAGTTTAGCATGGTGCCGAGTGAGTCATTGTGCAAATTAAACAATACAACCATCTACTCATATCTAGATACATCAAATCAATTTTGAATATTTAAAAGCTGTTTGCATATTGAAATGATTAAACGAAAACAAACAAAACAAAAATGCCTCACCAAAGCCATTCAAGCGAATTTAAATTTTTAAGAAGTTTTAAGATAGGCTTAAAGTGTTAGGAAAATGACTTCTTTTATCGTTGCAATCGTTTTGTTTACACCGCGACGTTTAAACTTAATGCTAAGCAAGCATTTAAAGCTTATTCGATAAAAAAAAATAATTAAGTTTACAACTGAGAATTTTTTTTATTTTAAAGTTTTAATTCAACTGCGAAAAATAGTATAGGTAGAAAATATTTTTCTTTGTACTTAATACCTAACTGCTATTCTTGACTCCGATTCTAACATGCACATTGCACATATGTATGTACATGTTCAATTGTTAGTGACACTGGAAATAGCAAGCCTTGACATGTAATAATCGGCTAACTTTGATAATTAGTTGTTTAACTCTCATGATTTTATAAAAAAGTATAAATAATGTAGGATTTTTTTTTAAATTTAACCTCTAAAATCTGTCATCAATCTAGAATTTGTTGCAAAAACACTGAAATAGCATAAAATAACCCTGTTGTTATATCAACAAGACAAGATTAAAATAATTATTACTTCGGTCTTTAGCTTGTTGGGGAGAGTAAAAATGTATTATAGAAAATCGTGCACTGTGTTAATTTGTTTTAAATAATTATTGAACATCCACTGGGTATTTTTTTAATCATAAATATTCATTTAAATTTTGAAAAATTGATGCAAACTGTGGATTTTTTGAGCGTAGGAAAAATGATTATTTATATCTTAAAATTTGTTTCACATCTATATAAACGGCAAAATTATAAATGGACTCAAATTTTTAACGGCATTCAAATGCAGCCTATTAACTGATAAAACTTAATAAAAATGAAAACAATATAAATTTATTCAGTAAAATTTGTATTATATTTCGTTTCCAATATATGTACGGTTCATACATACATAAACATACATACATACATAACAAAATTCTCTTTCAAATTAAAAATAAAAAGCTTATAATAATAATATCGTTTTCATCTTTTTGCAGACACTAGATATGGATCCATGCCTTGATGACTGTGTTATGTTTGCCAAAAAATTGAAAAGCCTAGGCAGGCCGGTTTCATTGGACATCCTTAAAGGTCTCCCGCATGGTTTTTTAAATTTTACTATGGTAAGTATTTTCCATTATATTTCTTCTATATTAGAACAATCTAAACAACTTTATTTATAGCTCTCTGGTGAAGCAATGGATGGTTCAAAGCATTGTATTAAATGCATAAAAGAATTATTTAATGAAACATAAATAATTATATCGTGATCCTTTTGATATCTATTCCTGGCTTCTTCTTTTTTTAAATTTAATTTTATTTATTACTTTAAACAGCACTAGATATATTTATTATACATATTTATATTATATACAAATCAAGCATTTATTGTTAAACAATTGTAAAAAAAAAAAAATTACTATCAGTGGCAGCTTATTTTTTTGTATGCAATATTATTTTATTATTATTTGTGAATTGATTATAATTTTACTTATATATAAAGCTTACAACACCAATACATTTGATATACAATTTAGCGTACATTTATATTTATAACGATGTATAATTTATTATGTAGATTGGGTGGATTTTACACAATTTAATTGGGTGATATACATTTATCTACAGAAAAACAAAATAATGCTATTTATTTAAAAACAAAATAAATAAATAAATAAAAAATTCTCTTTTATTGAACTCTGTTTCATGTTTTAATTAAAAGATTTAAGATTAAGATTTATATATATATGTATAAGATATGTGTTAAAGTTTTACTCACTAGACTTACATTGGTCGGCAGATTCTTTTGAACCAGCCTATACTTTTTCGGCGGTTCTTGATGACCTAAATTCGAACCGGATCTCAGAATTTGCTCATGTCATGTTTTCAAGATAATCCCGACTCAGAATGAAAAAAAAAAAATTGTTTTTTAAATATTTTTTTAATCTATGAAATAAAGCGAGTTAATTTGATTTAAAATTTGTAACGACTTGTGAAAGTACTAGTCCTTCCGTAGGAACTCAATTTAAATCAGTACAATATCTTTTCTAATGGCCGATTAATCCTTAGTCAGTCGTTAGTTTTCGCATAGCCTTACATAATTAAAAAAAAAAATTGGAAATTTTTCTAACCTAATCAAATTGTTATTTTACCACCTCAATTAAAAAAAAGAAGATAACGACAACATTAACATTTAAATAGGGTGGGTTTCATTTAATAAGAATCAAAGGCTTTCCACAAAATACATGTTTACAAAATTTTGAAACTAAAATGCTGAAAGTACTGTCGCAATTTATCTTAATGCTCCAAAATTGCCGCATTAGTCATTTAAATTTAAATGATTTAGAATGTATTTGAAGAGAAGACTAATACATACTGTTAATAAATGTGACAAATGACAAAAAACCCGAGGTCGTTAAACCACTGACATTAAATCAAAATAAAACGTGTTTTAACGAACACACTGAGCACTCGATAAACTGTATTTAAACAACCAGTAAAAAAAGGATGACGAATATTAAAAGATTGGAGGTTAAAGTATTACAATAATGTGGTTAACTTGTTTTGATAAATTTATTATAAATACAGAAAATTACGACTTAATTAATAATGTTTATTTAATTTTTTATTGTTGTTTTGCTAAAATTCAAGTTTTTTTTTTCTAACTTTGTTTTGTGTTTATTTTTCTTTGATTATTTATTTTATTTTAAATTTATCACTTTACGTTCGTTTATTTCGCGACCAAAAGTTTTGCCCAAAAGTTGTGAAATACAAATTAAGAATAGGTAGTTTTGGTTTATCTTCCTTAACGTCAATCCTTTCGTTTTAATTAATATTACATTCCAAATCAAATTATTTAATATAATTTAATAAACGAATCACAAAACAAAATATTATTTTTTTAGTTGAGAGAAAATAGACCTGTTCTACATTTCACTTTTTGTGTGCAAGCAAATAATTTCTATTTGAAAATTCACCAACAGAAAACTAAAACTTAGAATTGAGCAGAACAAATCTAACCATTCCCTACGATCTCAGATTGAGTACATTTCGGAGGGAATGCAATTAAAGTTTTGTGAAAAACTAAAATATTTTATCCCATTTTATGCGTTTCATCGTTGTATATAAAAAAAATATATATGTATAGTTTTTATATACAATGGTTTCATTAAAAATTAAATTTAAATGTAACGACTCAATGCTAGCAGCGGATATCCGTTTATTGTATAAGTCAGTTTCACAACCAGTAAGCATTTTCATTTAAATTTTCGTAAGCTCGCGGGTAGGTGGCGCTGACTTATGATTAAAATTTATAACTTCCGACAAATTTTAACGACTTCCTGTATTTAAAGAAGATTTTCAAAAAAAAAATTAGTTTTTTTTATCCAGTTTAAGATTCTTTGCACCTACTTTTTTTGTCGATTTTAATTAAATAAAAGCGACGAATAATTTTAAAAAACGTCTTATTTGAATATAATATTGATTTTTTTTTGTGAAAAGATTTGGTTTTCTTTCAAGTTTTCTTCATGTAATGAATGAATTCATTAAGTATTATTATCACACAAAAAAAAAACAGTCTTAACATTATTTTTTTTAGAGATAATTCTACTTCAGCGATGGATAAAATCTGTCGTTCGATTTTTTTTAATGCAAATAAAAAAAGATTCAATTGACAACTTTACGTAGTGCAGTATGAACTGGGCTGGACCAGTATAGAAGATATGACGGGTTATACTGTTTCTGTTTGGCTGTCAAGTTTGACAACTATATAATGGTAAATTGAAAATAAATAATTCACGTGTTTAATTAGACTGTTTTGCACAAAAAAGTACAGTATTGTGTGTTCCATGAATAAAAACTTGCCATAAAATGTTTTATGCATTGTATTACTTTGTGTTCAATCAAAAGTTGTCTAGAGCAACATCTTCTGCATCTACTTTTGAAGTAGAGTGAGTGAAAGAGAAATGTCAAAGTTTCAGCTGATTTGTTTGTTTGATAAAATAAAAAGCTAAAATGTATCAAAGAACTACAATTATTATTAAAATTTTGAATTTAAAATAAGGAATAAAACATAATAAAATATGAACAGAGTGCTAATTGACATTAAAGTCTATTTGAAAATCATTGCAAATTAAATGTAAACTTATTTTTTTATTTCACAGCTGATATGCAATGGTCAACCACATCGAGACCACAAACATGTAGTTTTCTGACACATTTGAGCTCTTCAGTTCTAGTTTTTTTCTTCATAAAACACATAAAACAAAACAACAATATATTGCGTAACACTAAATAATACCTGCATATAAAAGTAACCTCCACCCTCACAAAAGCTTAAAGGCAATTAGAGGCCAGCAGCTGAACTTGGGTTCTTGAATTTGGATTAGAGAGAAAAGTCATTTGAAACAATAGGGCAAAGAGCCATATTATTGGCAAGCATGTAATAACATGCATTGTTACTCTTTTAAAAAGTCTTATCTTAGGAAGGAACATATCTAAATTATAATACTTATTATATTTTTGATATTTTCGATTAAATTTGAGCATAATTTGGCAATATTATTCAGTCGAATAATTTTAAATTTAAATGAATTTACATCTGGATTTAAGTTTTAATCTGGATTAATCGAGTGAATAATATGGTGGTTAATATTAAGTTTCCACTAAACCCAGGATTAATTAGATTAAATCTTTATCTTCTTTAAATTTTGGAGATTTTTCCATACAAATTTATTTAGTTAATCTAGTAGATTCGAAATTAATCCTGTACAATCTGCATAGGTCCGATAATTTTACAAATCGAACTAACCCATAATTTTACTACCCTGAAAACATTCATTGGAAAAAAACATAAAAATTAAATCATTTTGTGTGGTCGAAACACTACGTATAGATTCTTTTAATCCAAGCTGAGATAAACCTTCACGAGCATTGTGAGAAACTGGCTGAGTTGTAATGTACGAAAATAGTAAAAAGGGTTACAGTAAAGCTGCTACCCTATTTGCAGTTACATTGTATATAAATCATGAATTGAATTCCTCTCTTAATAAAAATATAGGGTCAATGTTCCAATGTCGGGGACAGCTCATTCATCCACCATTCACAATTATAGGTATTATTGTATCGATTCCTCTGCTAATTTTGCAGCCCTTCGAATATCAATATCCGAATATAGAAAGAGAAATGGAAGAAAATAAACAATTGAAACATTATGGCAAGTGGCGACCCTATTATATCTATGTATGTAAATTATCAAGGTCTCAAAAAAAATTCAATGGAAGGAGATACTCGTATATATGTTCATATATGTACATATATGTATGTACCTAATTATGCATGTTCATAAGCTTTTCCAACAATCATCCGTTCTGTGTCGTCGTCGCCGTCATCGTCATCACCGTTAGTCGTAACATAATAAAACATTCCACTTGTGGGCTTTCCATAATATATCGAACAATCAAAGTAAGGCGAAAAGGAAACTTTTAATTTATTAGCTTTTTAGTCTATTTCATGCATTTTCCGAGGTTTGTTTTGCTATAACGTTTCCATTACCGTTCGTATTTGTCTCAATTATAAGTTTTCTACTCGGATCATTTTGCATATAATTTTCTATTTTCTCAATGTAAGTAAAGTCTTTTTTTTTATGAAATTGTATGAGCGAACGGCTTATTATATTATCCTCACTTTATAAAAATGTTTTTGCGTTGAAATTGACTTTGACATTTGAACAAATTATCTAATTATCGTTAATAATTTTAAATTGAAACGTTTGTAATTAAAAGAGGGTGCATAATGTACATATATTATGATGTACTGTGTATGTATCTCAACTGTTAAATTTATATGAGGATTTAGTTTTGTTGTTGATGATGTTGATGTATGTATTTCTTAAATTCAAGTAAATTAAAAATAGTGTTAAGTGGTTTTCTTTGATTTATAGAGCTGAAATGTCTAAAGTTTTTAACTTATGTGGCATATGGAGTGCAGTTTTTACATTGTGCCCTTGCTCCTTATTTAAGTACATCGTACCATAGTTTTTATTTTTTGTTTTTTTTTTTTAAATGGAATGGAAATGGAATTTTTGAAATGCCGGGTTTTAGTGACTTATCAAGTAAAACAAGTTGGCATTAGATACAGAGCACCAGAGCCCACGGAAATTTTTTGGAAGTCAAGGAAACCAATAAATATATGTATATACATGTAGGTATAATGTTACAATTTGTGACCAAACTTTGAATAGGTCAATGGCAACCCACCACACTTTAACTTTTGAGTGCTAATATATGTATTTGTTTGACGAAATTTCATTAGACCCATTTAAATAAAAAGAACGTATGTAAATGTTTGGTGTGGGTTTATAAAAATAAAATATTTAAGACGTTGAATACGTCTCCTACATTTACACGTGTAAATGTAGGAAACAGATGCAAATGCAACGGATACGCAACAGGAAAAATAGCAGAACTTTTAACTTTTTGACACTTCCGTTGACATCAGTTGTAAATTAGGTAGGAACTTGTTGAGTTTTGAGTTTTTTTTTTAACGTAGTTTTATGTTGTTGGTTTTCAAATAATTTACTTGTGACAAAAATGAATGATAAGAAAAAAATACATACATAAATACATAAGTAAATAGGTACATATCTATTGGGTTCTTTAGGCCTGGATCGGGCCAAAGGGGCCTTAAACAACTTGAAAATTTTGTTTCACCACTAGAACTGACCTTATTTTTAAGTTTAACCCCCCTATTACGGTTAGCGAATCGAACGTTCGTGGAAACTTAAAAAATAAATAAATAATAGAGTTTCACAAGGAAGATTTTGTGGTTCAGTCCTTTTCGTTCTTATGTACATTTATGTCGTTTTCACTTGGACTTTCGAAGTACTCCATTTTCACTACCTACTACTCTATAAAAGCATTCCATTGGCTGTTTGCACAGTAATCTTTTCAGAGTGGTTTTCTTGTCTAATTTCATAATTGTGTAACGCACACATTTATATAAAGTTCTTCGTCGAATTACTTATCAAAAGTGTGTATGTATATTTGGGAAGTCGATATTTTTTATCAATTGTAATCAAAAGTTTCATTTTCTCATGACACATATATTTTCTGTGCAATGCCTTACAAATTAAACCACCAACACTCAAAGTCATTTACCGCATTCGCACCCGCTCTGAATCAAAAGACACACCGATCTTAATTAAGTTCCAAACACCGTATGACCGAAATTATATTCTAAAGTCCATCGCGCAATTCCGTAAACAAAATGGGAGAGACCTTTGCCTACAAGACATTGATTTAAACTCAACAAATATTCTCCAAATGCGAGAGGCTTTAACAAAACACAACCAACTGATTTTCCACCATGCAATGGCTCTCAAAAAGAAAAAACTGTTATCATCTGTGTTTACATCAAGAGGAATAGTTTATATTAAACGGCTTATGAATGAAGCTGCTGAGGCGGTTGATTGCATCGAGGGTTTGGACAGGGATGCCTACTCTTCTGTTTAAGTTATATATTTTATTTTATTTTATAATAATTATTTTAATTATCAATTTTTGTTTTCATATTATTTTCTCTTTTTTAATTAATATATTTATATTCTAATTATTCCGATCATCAATTTTTTTTCTTTTTCATATTATTTTCTCATCTTATTCTTTTATTCAATTTTTCTTCTTTTTTTTTCTTTTTCATATTATTTTCTCATCTTATTCTTTTATTTTTTAACTTAATCATTACTTTAATTTTACTTCTTCTCGTACTTGTTTCTGAGTTTACTTTCTTTTCTCTTTTAAATTTTTATTTGATTAAAATGGTTGATTATAACTTGCGCACCCTGGTTAATATATTGAGTTTTCAACAGACTGGTCTTCGAGTATGTCACATTAACGCACAAAGTTTAATGCCTAAATTTGACGAATTTCGTTACACATTTGAAAATTCTAAGGTTGACGTAGTTTGTGTATCTGAAACTTGGTTTAATGTTTCGCAAAACGATCAACTATGTTCACTGGCGGGTTATAAGATATATCGTACGGATAGGGTGCGTTGTCGCGGTGGGGGTGTTGCTATGTATGTGAGAGAAGGTATAACAAGTAAACATATAACTTCTTCAAGTGAGGATAGTGAATTCGAGTTTGTTTTTGTCGAATTAACCAACAGCAATGAAAAGCTTCTGATGGGTACCATTTATAGACCAAACAGACACGTCTGTATGTCTCCGCTTATTTGTCTTTTAGAACAAATAACAGTTTCTTGTCCAAATGTTGTTTTATGTGGGGATTTCAATTGTAACCTTCTTGATGAAAACCATTTCTTGGAAGATTTCATTTGTCTTAATCTTCACTCTGTCAACACACGTACTGCCACCCATTTTTCGAATTCTGACCCCACTCTCTTGGATCTATTTCTTGTAGATGATGTAAGTAAAGTTATGCTTTACGATCAGTTGTCAGCACCAGCCTTCTCAAAGCATGATCTAATCTTTTTGACGTTTGACTTTCATGTTGATATTCAAAATCTTATCATCAAATACCGAGATTTTAAACAAATAAACTATGCTTTACTTGAGATGAATGTAAGTAACATTAACTGGAATAATATTTTTGAAATTCCATCGCCTTGTGGGCAGGTAGATTTTCTAAATAGCAATATCTACAGACTCTTTGAAAACCATGTTCCCTTAAAAACTAAAACTTGTGCCCCGAAAAATAAACCTTGGTTTACAAATGAAATTCGATCACTGATAAGACAACGTGACTTAGCCTATAAACGATGGAAAATTTTTCGTATTAACACTTTTCATCAAAAATTTACAGCTCTTCGCAATAAAACTGTTATGGAAATCCGTAAAGCAAAAGCCTCTTTGTATTCAAGTCGCATAAATGCTTCTTTAAATACCAAACAAGTCTGGAAAAATTTGAAAAGTATTGGCATAGGGAGTAAATCTTATGTCTATCCAGATGACATAAACATCGACGCTCTAAACCAATCATTTGTAGCTAACCTTAATATAAGCAGTCATTCTTCAGGATATTTACAATTTTCCGAAACACTATCTTCATCTTATAATTCAAACATGAATTCTTTTAAGTTTTCTAATATTACATCGGAGGACCTGGTAGAAGCGCTGCTTTCTATAAAATCTAACGCAATAGGTCTTGATAACATGCATCCTTCGTTTTTAAAAATTCTTTTACCAACTCTTCTGCCCTATATAACCCATGTATTCAATACCATTTTAACAACAAGTTCATATCCAGAACAATGGAAGAAAGCGAAAATTGTACCTGTTCCAAAGACATCAAAAGGAGACGAGTTTAGGCCAATTTCGATACTACCATTTTTATCAAAGGTTTTTGAAAAAGTCGTTCAAAAACAGATAAGCGAGTTCCTTGATTCATTTAATTTACTGACAACTAAACAATCAGGATTTCGAAAGAAAAATAGTTGCATAACAGCTTTGTTAAGTGTTTCTGAAGATATAAGGAAAGCTATTGACGAGGATAACGTTACATTTTTGATACTTCTCGACTTCTCCAAAGCATTTGATATGGTCAATCACGGTATACTTTGTAGAAAACTTCTCAATTCTTTCAATTTTTCTAAATCAGCGGCCAAGCTTTTATTCTCTTATCTTACAAGCCGAATGCAAAGAGTAACACTTAATAACGCCCTATCTGAATTCGTATCTGTCGTTGGTGGCGTCCCGCAAGGTTCAATTCTTGGTCCTTTGCTTTTTTCAATATATGTTAATGAACTTCCTACAATATTAAAACACTGTTCAATACGTATGTATGCTGATGATACCCAACTCTACCTAAGCTGCCCTTTGGGCCTTATTGAACACTATGTAGCCTGTATAAATGAAGATTTAAAAATATTAGAACGCTGGTCACTTGAAAACGGTTTACTTCTGAACCCAAAGAAATCAAAGTGTCTCGTGATTTCAAAAACCAAAATTGATTTGTCTTACTTTCCCCCAATCCTATTAAATGATTGTCCAATTTCTTTCGTAGATTCAGCTAAAAATTTAGGAGTTGTTTTTAACCGCAGCCTCACCTGGACGAACCACGTAAACAGCACCATTGGTAAATCGTATGGTGTCCTTCGTACGCTATGGTCTAGTCAGCACTTTATTCCAACAAATGTTAGAGCTCTTCTTGTAAAAACGCTGGTTTTACCTTTGATTACATATGGATGTGAAATTTTTTGCAATTTAGATTACGAAAGTAAAAGAAAATTAAAAGTTGCTTTTAATAGTGCCATACGATATGTTTACGGACTACGACGCTACGATAGAGTTTCGCATTATTCAATGCAATTTCTTGGAATGTCATTTGAAAACTTTATAAATTTCCGCACAATTACCTTGTTCTCCGATATACTTATAACGCGCCAGCCTGAGGATCTGTACATTAAAATAATCTTCCTAAATTCTAATAGATCTTTACATCTCGGAATCCCGCGTTTTCGTTGCCTGACATCCGAACGCCAGTTTTTTGTCAACTCGGTAAGAATTTGGAATTCATTGCCACGAGAGATTAGAAATATAAGCAATACGAAGCAATTAGGAAAGGAACTTAAACATTACTATCGTAATTCTTAGTTTATAATAAATTTGAATTGTATAAAAATATGTAACACTTAAATTATTTTAATCAATCCTGTAGCAATTATACATATCAGTAGCTTCACTATTTTATAAGATATTGTATCTTACAGTGTAAGCTTTCCATGAATAAATAAATACTAAATATATTTGTATGTATGTATGTACTGCAACTGTACAATAAAGAAAAATAATCTTTATGTAGACCTGTAGCCTTACGTAGAATTGGCACATTCCCCTCAAGACAATATTTTGTGCATCGTGACCGTTAACTACAAGAAAATAGATCGTTTCATTTAATGAAATTGAGAGTATCCACTTCTAAACACGATATCACCAGGCTTTCTTATTGGGGTACCTACCTACTGAAAATGTGGTTAAAAAAAAACTATTAAATGAAATACATAAATCCCACGAAAATTATTTTCATTCTAATGAATAAATTCATTACAATCATGTATATATGTATAATTGTATATGTTTCATACATAGGTATAGTTTAAATTCAATTATAATCAACTCATTAACATTAACAAGGTAATGACGCACAAAAACGACCGATGCCAAGAGGTGATACAAGTCAAATCGAAGTTAACAAAAAGTTGAATATTGTAATTATGTATATAAATATATAATTTATAATAATATAGGTCCTTGTAAAAGAAAGAGATACATAAAGTAGGTATAAACTTGTTTAATTTTTATACCAAAATATCTATTTAAAAAAACAAAACAATTATCAGCGGAATGATAAGAAGTTCAGCTTAGACAAAAACTTTAATTCTTTTTTCAACTTTAAATACATATATAGCATTCCGGAGTTTTTTTTACAGTTGTTTGCAACAAAATTGACCCGACGCGTGCGTCGGTCGTTTGCATGTTGACATTTTTAACAAAATGGCTTCTTCAAGCATTTATCAATTTTGACAAATAATTCAAAGAAAAACTTTATCATGTTTGTGTGTGTTCCTCCTTTTAGAAATTGGGAATAGAAAATAATTCCGAAAACATTACTCGAAAATGCCTAACGAAGGTTTTTGGAATACAATTTTTACATAACCATATAAATTTTTGTAAAGTAGATTTTCGTTAAGTTTGCTGTCAATGTTCATACAAAAACTTTAACATCACTTAACTTAAACATTGATCAATAATTAATTCACGAAATAAAATAATCAATTACTAATTCACTATAAGTAGTAAATCGAAAATCTACTACATTCAATAAAATGTCTGTTGTCGCCAAAGACTATTTTTTTAGTCTGCGCATCACATAGCCTTTCTCAAAAAGTGTGAACTTTTGCACACATACAAATTTAGTTTGTTTATAACACGTATGCATTTGTTTTCTTTTTAACTCTATAGTCGTTGGCAAAAATATTTGATGTATTTTTAACTTAATTGCTACTTGGGCGAACTAGCTAATTAAAATGAATTTTGTTTTTATTGTTAAGATTTCTCAATTATTATTTATTGATTAAATATAATTCATTATTATTTTTAGTTATAAATGATTAAGGAATGGAATGATTCTACACAATTAATTGATCTCAGTTACTTGATATAACAATAATTAAAATTTTATTAAAAATAGAAACTACGAAACAAAATTTACGTAATTAAATTTTATCCTGTTTTTTTTTTTTTAGAAGCTGGTTTTTCTCCATCCGGCATTTCCCAGTATTAACGTTTGTCATTATTAAGTTACACTACACATCATTGATATTACTTCACTAAAATTTCAAATTTGATAAACATTTTTGTCTTTCTAGTAACCATCGTATGAATATTTAAAAAGCTAAATATAATAAAAGCACACGTAATGTATTTATTTAGTCGAATAAAAATGAATTTTTTAACTTTTTAACAAATTATAATTATTTGCTTATACATTAACACAAAAATTATAATGCAATAATATAAAAAAAGATTAATAGCTCTGTAAGTGTGTAATTAATGAAAATATCTTTAAAAAAATGTTTGTTTACAAACAAAAAATATAACTTTTCACGTCAAAAAAACGTAAACCTCTTGATATAAAATTTAATCTAAAACATTCAAAAAAACTCGCAATTTCTTCCAACTCAGACAATGCAAATTTAAAGATAATGAATTATTATCTTTAAATGTGGCAAATGTTAAAAATGAATAATAAAAATACAAACAAGGGGTTGGAAATTAAAAAAAAAAAAATCAGACTCGACAATCTTAAATATGTTAAAATTTGAAGGTACTCTATTAGGTCGGGCAAACTTGCTTGTCACATTAATTGTTATGAATTAATCTAATATATTTTTTTTAATAATTGTATTAATAAATCTCTAATACGGTTAGTTACTTCATAGTTTTGAGTCATAGGAAGAGATTTAAGATTCTAATTCAATTTGACATAACGATAAGGGAGAAAACAAATAAATGGGACACTTTTTTTTTTACTTTTTTAAAGATTAACATCCCTATTAATGAAAAAAATGATTAATTAGTTTTCAATTTACAAATCAAGAACTTAATTATCGAATTATAATATTTATTAATTAACAATTAACTGCTGATCGATTTTAAGTAGCAAATCTTAACGAAAATCTACTACGTTCAACAAGAAATCTACTATCCTCAAAGAGTAAGATTTAGTTTCCATAAATACACTTTCCCACAAACTGTGAACTTTTGCACTCTAAGTTTCTTATTTGAGCGTGTAGATTAAATTGTATGAATGTTATCTACAGTCGTTGGCATTTTTAATTTAATTACTCGTTAATCCATTTACTTTCAAAAATCAGGCAATTAACATGAATTAGCTTTTTCTTTGTTTTATTGATAAATTTAGACACTTACTTCACTATAGTTAAAAATAATTCATTATTGATTTGAGTTTATTAATAGGAGTGTAAATATGCACCTACATTTAAGTTGTTAATTACAAGAGTTATCTACGATCCAGCCGTGTATAGTTTTTTTTTCAAAATTTGCTCGATTTCGATTAAGCTTCGAACTTGTTACATCTAAATCCTTAAATTTTATCATTCCTATCAAAGCTTATGCTGAAAAAATAAGTTAAAATAATAAAAACTTTTTTTGAGAAGTAATTGCTTAAAGACACCTTTGGCTAATTAAATTATTTTATTCGCACAAAAGCGTATGTTTTTTAATATAGAGCTTTTTAATTTAAAGGAAACAATGTTGTTATTCAAATTATCCATCATGTACTTTTTTCACGAATTCATAATACGACTTAAGAGTACCTACATCGCAATTGTTATTAAAATTGAATTAACAGTTCTAAATTCTTTTCAGTATCTCGCCGGCAACAGACTGAGTGGAGTGTTTTTGATTGAATTATATAAAAAAAAAATAAATAAATCGGTTTATATAGTGAGTCAGCATTGCAAGCCGGCCGGTAGGAACAATATATCTATATATTTATTATTGCATAATATTTCATAAGCAATTGAATAACTTCGTTTAAGTATTTAATGCCAAAACAGTGTTAAATTAATTAAGTCCAATCAATGGTTGTCCGCAAAAATATCATTTTGGGGCATGGTGATGACTCGAGTTAGATTTGAATGCTCTCGGTCGGTTCGGTGTGATCTATTCAAGTCCTAAGGAGAGCACCACCGTTGGCAGTTCTCTTATTTAATGTTAATTTCACTTTCAATGATGATTTAGTAATGTGTAAACACAATAATTTTGTTATCTGCAATGTGATTAATTGCAAGATTAGAATGATTATTATTGTAACATTAAATAAAAACTGGGTTTTTGTAGATTTATAAAAGTGCGTTTACCAGTCATAAGTTAAATATAAAATATTCATAAATGCTTAAGACTCATGCTTTATATGCTCATAACTTAATTAACATTTTATAAGAACACACTTTGTTCATATCATATATTTTCTTCATATAAAAATGTATGAAAATATTCGTATACCACTATTTGTTTTTTGAGTGTTTGAGTTTTGTGGGTTATTTCTTATTTGTCTTGATTATCTTAGACCTATGTATTCAGGTTAATATTTAAAGGTCAGTAATAAATTTAAATTCTATTAAAAAAAAACATTATACTATGGTTAAGTGTTTATCTGTTTACTCACTTTACTGAGTTACTGACTCTTCAACTTGGGGTACCTACATATGTACATCTTTTTCTTTATAACTCACGCGTTTTTTTCAAATATTTTGCATGCTTGCTGCCGTCGTCGTCGATTTGTCTTTATTTAATCAGATTATCTGAGATGTGATGTTTGTTTTATTTGTTGGTTATTTTTATTAAGACATCAAACACTTAATGAATTGAAACGTTATCTTCATTTATTTGTATTAATCGCGGTTTTGAGTATAACCTTCAAAAATTTACTATGTTCTGCGAGCATAACGAAAATATGACATAAAAGAAGATTCATAAGTATATAGATTTTGAAGTTCTTAATAGGATTTTAATTGAAAAGTTCTGTCGGTTGAGAGCTTTATTTGAACTATTGTTTTTGATTTTGTGGGATGAACGTTGCAAAATATTATTGCTCGAAAACATTTTTTTTTTTTTAAATAACACTCTGTTTAGTTAATTTTATTTCGATTTATATTATTACACTCTCGATTAAAAAACCACAAACTTAACAAAAAAAAACACCATTTTTTAATTTTACAAATGAGTACGGCAACATTTAGTTCAGAGTGTGCCACCTGTCAACAACTATGTATGAGACTTTATGCGATGCCAATAATTTTCAAATATTCTTCCAATACTTACCAACCTGGCAATTCTGGCATTGTGGACAATTTTTTTGGATTTTCGACCACTACTATTCGCATTTGTCATTGCGCAGCTCTCTCTCCTCGCCAAGCATAGAATAAAATCCCAACATGGTGCTAATGCACAGTACTTAAATCTAAGGTAATATATTGCGCAGGTTGTCAAAGTTGAAAGTGTCAAAAAATTCAAAATGGCTGTTGAGTGCCCACAGGAACTCAACAGGTATCATTAGAAACAACAATAAAATATTATAAACAACAATAAAAAACTAAGCACACCGCACATAAAAATGTAATTTGCAAGCTCAAATAAGAAAGTGTGTGTGCATAAGATTAGACATTGTGAGAAAGTATATAGGCATGTGTGCAGACTGAATAACACTATTAATGGCGACAGCAGACTTCTTGTTGATTGTAGTAGATTTTCGTTAAGTTTTTCTAATTGACGTGAATTAGCACTAATTATAGTTTATTAATAAATATTTTAAGTCGTGAATTTAGTTTTGATCAACGTTTTAGTTGAATTGTGAATTCGAAAATAACTAAGAATTTTTAATTAATAGAGCTGTTAAAGCGTAAAAGATATAACATCTTTTCAAAGAGGCATATATCGCAGCCTCATTTTTATTTTTTGTTAAAACTTTGTGGACTTAAACTCTCCACAGGAGGATATGTAGGAACTCATTTTGGCAAAAAAAAATCTCCGTCTTTTAGTATTTTTTGTAGTTTTTTTTAGATCATTTGATTTAATTTTAAAAATGTTGCTGTTGCTATGTTGCTGTCATTTTTGACAGAAGAATAAACAAACACCCATGTATTATGTATTTAAAAATTAATCCCTATCGCTAGTAATCACTAATCTAATCACAGTTCTCACAGTTAATCATAAATCAAAACCATACCATACAAATCCACAATTTTCTGAGATGAAAAACCAAATTATACGATTTTTTATATCTATCTCTTTCTCTATCTTTCTGAAATACAGTATTTTTCTTTTTTACTGTCTCACTCTCTTTCTTTATTGTGTTATCTCTCTTATTTGGTTTAAAAAAATAAGGTGTCACCCTCACCACAAAGAGCGCGTATTTTAAGAGCAATTTTTTTTTTTAAAGAAAGCTTTAACTCATTGTATTAAAAAAGTGAAAGTTGCGCTCTGCAGTTGTTTATAATTATTAAGAAGAACGAAACAAATAAGCACGCTTCTTGTCGCATTATTGAAAAATACCAATCAGTCTGCTTCTGCTGTTCATCGCGATTCATATTTGATTTAATTTTTCGTCCTTCCTTGCTCAAAAAAAAAAAACAAAAATAAAAATATATTTAAAATTTGTTCATCGAAAATTCAAAATTGCAATCAAAATTTAATAGAAAAAAAATTACATTAAGAACTAAAATGTATCTTTAAGCACATACACATATTAAAGACACACTTCACATATAGTTAATAGTTCTTTCAAGGACATTTAAGTGCCCTATGTGTTTTATTTCTTCATTTAGTTTTACATTTTTCAATATACACAATTTAAACTCATAGCCTCTCTACCCAAAAGAAACCCCTCGGGCCCTCGGTTGATATACATATTTTATTAGTTTTCTGCTTTCGAGGAATAAAAGCTTCCGTTGTTCTTCAATAATATAAAATTGATTTGTTTTGTGGTCTAAAAATAAAAATCTGTGTTTGTCCTTGATGCAGGACAATAGATGATGTTGATGATTATGATGATGATAATGGTGCACCATATTGTGATTAAACAACACATTGTATAGCGCTGTTCAATTCTGTTTAAACATTTTTTTTGTGATTTATGTGTACCTACATATGTATGTAGATATATAGGCTACTTTTGTGCAAAAAAAAAATGCAAAGCGGAAATGTTCTATTAATTAAAAAGACAACCATTAAAGCTATACATTTTGGGAATATCTTAAAATTCATTCGATGAAATAAAACAAAAATAAAAAGTGGAAGCATTTCTCAAAACAAAATATGACATAAGTGAATAGTTTTTTTTTTCATTTTTTTCGTCCAAGCTGGATGAGAATTTTTTTGTTGTATTATTTTTCTGAAGAGCAATTGTGTCGCTACCGGAAGGCGACCTTAACCTTGTGCGATACAACCTTTTCACAGTACACTTTGGTTTCATGATATCTACCACTTACGTAGGCTGGAGAAAACACCATTTGTATATCTACGAATGATTTTACAGTACGTGTGCCTGATACGAAAATAAGGAACTTCAAGGTACGTACCTCAAGAAGACAATGAATGTGAAGGTTATTGAGGGGAGGGTAGGGAAGGGTTTTAAAATGTTTGATGCGCATTTGCATGTGTGTGGCTGAGCCTTAAGGCGAAACAAAAATGTCTAAATTAGAAGAAAAAATATTTATGAATAAAACAAATCAGTGTTGCTGTGTTAGAATTTCCTATTTTAGGTGATTTATTGTTTTTTTTTGGTGTGTAGTGTAGGTAGGTATTCATACCAACAAAGGTAGGTGAAAAAATAAAATACCTATGTACATAGTGGTAGGAATTTAATTCTTGGCTTCAGTCTCAAAACTATAAATCAATCTTACCTAATACCTAATAAGTTGTATGTTTAGATAATTAGTATTTTTTCTTTTACATGTTTTTGTGTATAGCTGTAGCTAAGCTATAGGAAATAATAACAAAATATTTATCTAAATAAAAATAATTTTATGAAAGTTTGTTTTTTATTATAATACAAATTCTATTATATACTACTGAAATATGTACATTGTACATACATACATCAGCCAAGTAGAAGACTTGGCGCTATTTCAAAATAGTTTTTAACGGTCCACAAACATTTTTTGGCGTTTCGTCCTAGCGATCTCACTTGGACTCATCAGTTGACTAGTGAGGACCTTGTCAGTATGCAATTTTTGTTAAGTTCAGTTCATCTGACATAGATTTCATGACGAATATCTAGTGTGAACTATATCCAACAAGACTAGAATTCCTAATCATAAAATTTTTAAGTTGTTGGTTTTTGTTTGAGTAGCATGCATGCGCTCCAATGTATGGGGGTAGAAAAAATTAATTCATTTTTTTCAGTCCATTTTAAAAATGTGTTAGGGAGCTAATCATTTTGAAGTTTGTTCAAATCGATTCTAAACATCTTGATAAAATTATGAAAGACATTTGACAAATTTCAAGTTTTTTTCTGTTCGTTACAAATTTTGCGATCGATTCTAAATTAATTTTTTAATAAGTTACCGACATAATTCAGTTAAAATCTTAATTCTAATGTCATCCAGTTCAGTGTAATTTCAAGTTTTTATCTACGCATTAAAAAAAACTGATTAACTTCCTGTCGCATACATTTGGTGCCATATTGAAAAATTACTTTTGCCCCACATTGTTTGAGCCGGTGTTTTCTTCACAAGTGTAAAGCAAGTTTATGCATACAAAACTACATATAAGCCGGGATTTGGTGAGAGTGTTGAGCCTAGCTTAGCCAAATTTTGTACACGTAAATAATAATAACAAAAATTACATTACATATACTTTGTTATAATTTGTACACCCATAACAAAAAATAATTTTGTTATTGTTTGCGTGTAAAAATTTGCTGCGCTTGTGGAACCACTTCTGAGAAAATTGAACCTGTTCCAAAATACTCAAAACCAAGTTACCGACATCTTACAAATTTTGTATTATTTAACATTATAACATTAACTAAAAATTCAAAAATATAAAACTCCCAAAAAATTGGGCTTTTTGTAAAAGTTCTTAAGTGTACTTTTACGAGGAAAAAAGAGATGATTTGTTATTAATGGCTGTCACTGAACTTGTTTGTTTTACTATGAGGAACTGATCCAGATCAGATCATGTGGAAAATAAAACACAGCCTATATCTCAATTTACTAAAAAAATATTAAAATGTCAAATCGCACTAATTTTGTTGTGAAGTTTGACACTTTATCCTACTTTTTGGCTTTTGGAAGATTTGGTTGTGGGTGATTCCACATATCTAGATCATCAGTAAGCACGGTTAAAAAGTGAAGTGCTACCAATTAAAAATACTGAGCATTTTATAACAATTATAACAATTTTTATATTTTTTAATCATATGAACATTGCAATGATAAAATAAATTTTCGATGTAAAATTTGGACACACCCACATACCGTTGAGCCCAGAAAATCCATATTTAAGTGCCGTGTTTTTATGTCTGTTTTTTAGCTTTTAAAGAGAATACAAATTTTTACACAAACATGTAAATAAACAGTACATAATACATTAAGGATATTCATGCAACGTCGGAAACTTTACGACGCACGTCGTAAAATCTTAAAATTTCTGACGAACAATTTCCGTTGCAGTGGACGGATTTTACTCTAACCACTTTTTAAACCATCCTAATGTTATTAGAAACAAACATTTAAAATTTCAACCAAATCGGTTCAGCAATTTTCGAATTGATTTAGTCTCATACAAACATTATTATATAAATAGAATATGGGTATATACATACATACCTAAGCAAGTTAGTTTTTTCATTTCCAACATCTATGAGTAGAGTACCTTACCTTCTTATAAAATGCATATTGTACATACATTTCAAACTTTAAACATTGATTCCACGATTATTATAATGATTTCCTATTTGTTTTGTTGTTTGTTTTGTGTTGACATTGAAGCATCCATAACCATAAGGCTTACAAAGAGAGACTGGCATTAGTTAATTTTTGATTCTCGAAGTCATTTTTTTGGTTAATTCTTTTTTGTATTTTATTAAGTCATCATTTGTTTTTGGAGTTTCATTATTATTATTTTATTTTTTTTCTCCAAAAGTGCTTGGGCATCAGTCTCATAGTTTTATTTATACATATGTACATATAAATGAGAGGATAGAGGTGACAACTGGGTTTATTTAGAATTTGTTTAGCTTAATGTGAAAAAGAGTTGATTATTTGTTTTAATATTAATTTTTTAAGAGAGGTTGCAATAAAATAAGTTGAACGAAAGAAACATTTGTGAGTGATATTGCGATATCAGGTTTATTAGCGATCTTATATTCTTGGAAGTAAAGTTTGATGATGTCAGATTAGATTGTTTGTCATTATTGATGGGTTTTGATATTGGATTGGTGTTATCTTAAGCATTTCTGGTTTCAAAATTGTCGAATTTATGGACAAAAAGAGAATTGGATGAACTTGGCTTAGGAAATTATAGGAGATTGTGTATTCATTTGCGGCACATTGTATATTAATTGTATTTTTGATACAGTTTTTTCGTCAAATACTCTGGGAAAGTTGGACTTTGATATAAATAGGTAAAAAAAGTTCATGGAAAGTCGGGGCCTAGATGGCTTTTATTTTAACAGTTCTGCTGTGCGTTTTGTAACTCTCACATTGAAACATGAGTTTCCATTTTTCAAAGATTCTAGACCAATTTTATCGAAAGTTAGAGAACGTAAGCTCAGGTAAAGAACCATACACCGGATCCAAAGATTTAGGTAGGATAAAATCGAAGTTTACTCATCATAAGTGACAGTGGAGTTCAGTTTTTGTATATCTAGTTGAATAGGGCGACTACGAGTCACCATTGCACAAAATCGAGAAATCGAGATCGAGAAATACCATTTCAATTCAATGCAAGTTGGTTCGGAATTGAATTCGGATACAATTGACAATTCTCCATGTAAACGTAGGAATTATGCTCGGGCAAAAAATTTTGGATTCATTTGCTCAATTTTTGAAGGACCAACATTTTTGTGACGTAACATTCTTTTGAACCTGCCAAATAATTAATTTTTTAACTTCCTGACAAAGGTTCTGAGGGGTGAGGGAACCGATGGTAGTGATGATGGTGAGCTTACGATATTACATACTTTTGTATTTTTTTTTTTTTTAAGTAGCAATAAAAAAAATTATTCAAAATGATGTAACGAAACAAAACAATACTATTGCGTAACTATGCACCAGAAGTGACGTTACATTACACTAATACTTTCCATTTGACACGTGTTTACAACATTGCCTGCAAAAGTGCTATTGTTGTTTTAACAAACGTGATAGCTACAATATAAACGTTATCGAAAGTATAGTGGTGGTGGTGATGGTGGGTTATTTCCTTTTCTCTTTGGATAACTGTAAGCTTTTTTTTTAAAGAAGAGACTAAAAGCTTTTACTTAATAGGATATATTGGAAAGTTGGGTCTGAGAGCGCATATTTGCAATAAATAATTTAAAAAATTTTAAGATCCCGTTCTACATAATATATCTATTAACAAAAACAAAAAATTCCTGAATGGATTGTATGCTGGTTCTTAATATAGAGGCTTAGAAAGAGAGAGAGAGATACCTATCAAAATAACCCTCTCCCAGATATGATCTTAATTTGTTTTAAATAACACGGCTAGTTAAAAATGCATAAACTGCGTGCAAAAAAATAAATATTTATTTTTAAATTAAAAATTTTAAATATATTCATAGGTATATTATGTATTTTATAATGACGTAAGTTTTATTTATTATAGAGAAGTGTATTTGCGACACACATTATTCTGTAACCAGACAACTTGGTTAAGTTCAAGGCCAATAATATTGTTGTCTTATTTGAATTTCTCTCTCATTTGGATTTGAATATGTTTATTTTGATAGAAAAAATAAACACCATGTATGCCTGGTCCGTACGTGTATATATGTATCTTAAATAAGTTTTATTCGAAAGTTCATCGACCATCATTTTAGTTTTTGTATACAAAAAAAAATTATTCAATTCTTTTGGATTGCTGCCAATGTTTGTTTTCAATATGACTCTTACTAGGTACATTTTATTGAAATTTTATGACTTCGCACTTCGTTATAGTATACGTATGTATGTCTATGATGTAGTTTCCAATAAAATTTATTTACATATCCCTGAAGTATTCTTTTGATTGGCAACAATTCAATAGGACTCTTTGTGATGATTATAAAAAAATCAAGGCCAAGGGGATAAATGACCTAAATAATTACTTGCGCTTAATGTGCATAATTTGTAATTTCCCCTTACAATTATTGCAAATCTCCTCGGATTGAAAGCATACTAGATAAGAGTAAAAAATATAGCCACTATATTCATTTCCATTAAATTAAAAGAAATATTGTTAAAATTTATTCAAAAACATTGCATACCTAAGTGGGTGCCTCAATTGGCTTTAATTACCAAATAAAAAGGAATTACTTTAAAAATTAAATTCAATGTTACAATTATAACTGAAAATCAATACGATGTGAAATGGATTGAGAATAAATACTTCACAAATATTTACTTTGGCAGCCCTGTCTGACATTTCCTTAGAGCGGGGCACACATGCAACTACATATATTTTCGGTCGCAGTCATCATAAATATTCGTCCCCTTTCACACGAGGAAACAAGTTGCTGGAGATTTTTTGACATTTTCTTTTAATTTCCAATCTCAATTAATCGTTCACTTCTCATACTTAGTGCCCTTCTCACCTAAAAACTGACAGTTGCTGGAAACTCAGTTTCCTCGTGTGAAAGGGGACATAAGATAACATAAATACCGCGACATGTGAATTGGCAAACATTATTTATTAATTGGTTAGAATAGAACCCAAAGTTGATTAAAGTTAATCATTATTTTAATATTTTTTTTCTATTTAACTCAAACGCCGCATGCAAATGTGCTATAGGAAAAACCTGTTAGTTTAGCTTATTAATAATTGGCTCAAAATTTTAAAATTAATAAGTTGTTTTTTTTTCCAGGAACTCCCAGCGTTAAAATTAAAAAAAAAAAAATCATCCTAAATTCTTTAAATCTGTTCTTTCGTACTCTATCTGTTTGCTTTGATGCTTACGATTTCTTCCATCTCATCTCACTTACTATTTATCTAAAAGAAAAAATTCTCAAACTATATCTAATAAATAAATTCACAATGGACTGGAATTGGGCTATTGGCGGCATTACCGACGAAGTACCACGAACTGCTGGTCCAGAATGCATTAACTACATGACAAATCAACGCCGCATTATTGAATCAATCATCGTGACATTTCTGTGCCTATGGGTCACAAGATGGGCCTACAAACGTATGGATCCCATCGAAGTACCAGCCGGACCACCTGAACCACATTCGCCTATGAGGCTTTTCCTTCTTATTCTTATGTGCTTTATATTTGGAGTTGAAATGGGTTTTAAATTGGCCGGAGAATCTGTGATATTTGTTCTCAATCCATGCCATATCCAAACGATAATTCAAGTGAGTTTCATCATTATTTAATCCTTTTTTTTTGTATTAGCTGAATATTGTTTTATGTTTGTTTCAACTACAAATATTCCTATTGTAGATATACCTCTTGGCAGCGAGGCCGAGTAAACTTACAATAGCTTTGTTTAGGATACAAATGAGTTATGTAAATGGACCTTTCTTGGCTTCTTTGTTTCCTGAAGTTGAAAGCCGGACGTATGCTTTTGAAAAGTGTACCTATTGGATACAACATGCATTGTTGTATCTTATACCTGTTTATATGTTAAAGAGTGGTAAGATATACATACATACATACATACATTAAATTATTAATTTGACAGTTTAAATTTAAAAAAAAATGGCTTTCAATAATATAACTTATGTCTCTTAGGAGCGTACAAAGCGGAAAAGTTGAAAGACTTTTACTGGTCCGCCATTGGTGTAGCGATTATGTTTCTCTATCATTTCAATTTTCTGACATATATCTCAGTGGTAAGTAATAACATACGTTTATAATGTCGATTAAGTTTTGTGCTGTTCTGTCAAAAGTTTCCAAAAAATGTAACACAAATAATGTGACAAAAATTTTAATTCATTTTAGTACCCAAAACAAAAGGCGCGTTCAAAAGTGAGAGTCAAAAAGTGAGCAAGCGAATCCAAATTTTTTTTCGTCACAATTTTGACAGCAAAACTGAGAAATTTTTCTGAAGAATCCTGTTCATTTTCCTAAGATTGTTGAGATCTCGAGATCTCATTTTCCTAAACATGCCTATATTGGAACGATTTGTTCCATTTTCTGTGAAATGGCACGAAAAATAAATTGGCATCAGGAAAATAAATAATTGCATTTTTAAAGCTTAAGTAATTTTTTAATTGAATTATTTTTCATCGATTAAAGAAAGTTTTTCCATTTTCGTTTTCCTTATCGCTGTAACTGGTCCTTTAGAGAACGTAGGCCATGAATACTAAAACTGGCCCGTAAGTTAAGACAAGAAAATTAACATTCTGATTTGTTATGTCATGCAAAGTGACTTGACATGCACCTATTCTATTCCGATTACAACTGTCAGCTTCATTTAAGTAAAGTGATACAAAGACAAACAACCAGATATTTTTTCTTTTAAGTTGGGACTTATCTCGGCAAAATGTATTCATGAGTGAATGAAAATATTATCATATCACGTTAAAATAAAAAATTTCAACTTCGTGTCTTATAATTTTAACAACCTGTCAGTTTATCTCAAGTTAAGTGAACAAATACTTAGATTCTTCTCCCATAATTATTTATGAACATCAAATGAAGGAGATTTGCAACATAAAAACTTTACGAAGATTTTTCCCATTTAACACATAATCCTGGTGTTTTTGTTGATATTTTTTACACGACTCTGGTCCATTAAATACACCAATTAAATATTATGATGTTTAATACACATTTTAAGAATCAATAGTTGTCTTTCTTTAAGGCATACTTAGTTAGTGTGCTTAAAATAAAAAAGCGCAAATAAGCAGCGAACATGAATTTGCTGCCATTTATTTTAAAAGTTATAATTGTGAAGAACTAAATCAATCAGAATAACAAATATGTAAAAAGCATTATTCTTATTTATTCATTAAATACAAAAATATAAAAGTGTAGCTTCGGTTACTTTCATTTTGATTGATTTTCTTCGGTTATATATCGTCTCCGTGTTCATTCATTGCAGACTGTAGGTTTGTTCAATGTTCTCTGCCGCAGCAACCTGGGGAATGTCAATCAACTGTCAAAAAACTCAGGGCTTCTGCTCTTTTTATTTTACATCGAACGCCTCAGAGCTGCAAGTTCTTATAGCCTACTGTATATATTTTGGCATTTCGTTTATAACTACATGAATCGAATAAATAACAAAATTATGAACAAAATATTTCATATTTACCAAGAAATTTGTCATCAACAATATTTAATTCCACTTGTTCTTGCCAACAGCTGATTTGAATTTTAACAGCTCTGAGTTCTTACCCCAAGAAAAACCTGAGTCTAGTATGAGTCATTCAGAGCTCGCCTCGAACGCACATAAAACACAGTACAAATAACCTGGGGCGACAAAAGTGCTTCATAAAACACCTAAGAGCGATTTCACGGCGACCCAGTGCATAGATCAAACCTTGTAACTTATGATTTTAATAGAATCAAATGGGTTTCTCACTTCTCACTTCACTTTTGAAAATATAGAGTGATGGTATTTTTATTTCAAAATGTTCTTTTTGAGTCCAGAGAAATAAAAGTTTAACCTGAGTTTACTCACCAAATTTGGTGGGTTAGTTCTGGAGTCCTTAAGTAAAAGATGCCTTCGAAGTTTTATTCTCCGAGTTTGTTAAGTCCTTCCAAAAACATCATCTGCGGAGACGTCCAGAGTAATCTAACTGTGGTTTAGCTTATATCACTAAAAATAATTTATGAGTTAGTTTAATAAGTTTTTCTTCTTTTTTCATTTTTATATTAAGCTTTATCAAAACAATATATCCGGTTTGGAAAGCTGTAAAAAACTTTTGAGCTTACATTAAAAAATTTGACAGAATTGCACCTGATCAAGAGACATTTTTTACTGTTTTAAACTTTCAAACATAACGAAAAAAAAAAAACAAACAAATCCATTTACTCAACAGTTATCAGGAGTGAATTTAAGTCATATGATGTGTGCAGCAATATCAGATCCTTTTCAAGGCGATAACTATCGTATAGCTGCCTTGTTTCATGAGTCAACTCTATGTCCAATCCTCAATAAATTAACAATAGTAATGTTTAATAGAACTGAGCCCGATGAAACGTCTTCTTCATCGAGTTCACATCATGTGAAAAAAATCCTGCATAATAATAAAACCCAAGGAGTGGAAACTATCGAGCATAATATATTAACAACCAAAATTGATTAGTATTTAATTAAATACCAAAAAATAAATAAATTAGCAAAATTATTATTAATTAAATAATGTTTGTGTTTGTTAATTCTTATTCCTAGCTTATAAATAATAAAAAATTAAACATTTATTTCAAAGTTGTGTGTCTGTTGAAATATTCTAAGAGATTATTATTATATATATTATTTGTTCTGTTTAAATTAGAACTTATTATATAAGCCAAAATACTAACTTAATTATTGTTCAAAAGATTTATAAAAATGTAGTATGTATAATAGCTCAAGAAAAATACAAAACTGTGGACTCATTTCACAAAAAATGTGATTGTAAAATAGTTTTAAAAAGATGTAATAAATGAAAAAAAAAATACACAAAGTAAAAAACGATTTAAATTTTATTTAAAAAACGCCTTCAATATTTATTTAGAAACCAATGGATACGAAAATAAAACGATTTATGAAAGTGCTTAATGGGCAAGTTGGAAAAATAATGATACTGGACGATTCATAACTAATGTTGTTTTATATTTATTATAACTTTTGAGTAGATATACAAAATAGAATAATAGATTATGAATTATTTGCATCAATTCACTTACCGCAGGTATAGTTAGTCCATTCATATCGTTGTATGAGTTTATGGGAAATTTGGCGTTTACGAGGGATGGGAACTCAAATTTTAATATGAATCGGTTTACTGAAAGTGCTTGACGTTTTGGAATTTTTGTTTTGAACTTATTTTGTCTGGAATATAGGGTTTATATACTCATATGTATAATGTACATTTTAAATATATTTTTTTAATAAATAAAAGATTTTCTTCCCAAAATATTTATAAAGTTAAAAATTCCTCAAGTTTCCATTATATTCCGTTCATTATCTATACCTCGTTTGTCATTTAGGTACTACTGATGATAGTAATATATGTATATTATCCCTGGATCCATTTTCTGACTCTCATACTACACTGATTTTGACAAATGAATTGTGAAACGAAGCGGAATTACCTGCAGATTTGACGAATTATAATTTTATTTAAAAATGTTAATAATTTGTTTAATATTATTCCGTTGACGCTTCCACATTCCAATTGACATGAGAAATTAGGTCGGTTCAATTTATTAGGTCCGTTCATTTTAAAATAATTTGTACATCTTTTATTTTTATTTAATTGCGAGAGTTCTCGCAAGGAGAGGCTAGTAATTTTTATTAAAGAACATAAATCAAATTAATTATAGTGTAAGAGCTGGGGTCTTAACTTTTTATTCAATCTTAAAATATTTAAGGCAATTATTGCTTTCACACTTGAAACAGAGCATTTAGCTACAAGTAGGTATATTAAAAACAATATTTACCTTGAATCTATTGTTGTAATGCGAAGTGTTTAAGTCAAACGAAAAGATCCATGTCAAAAAATATTTCTTTATTTTCTTTATTGTTTAGTTGTACTTCAATTTTTTATTTATTTTTATCAGTTGCATGTTATTTCGTTTAATTTTGGATTAGGCTTCCTAAAATATCTTTTCACAAACACGTGTAGTCATAGCTTAGAATAAAGAAACTCTTTCAAAAAGCTTAGATTAAACATTTTGAAAATAGTCATAGTTTATGGATAGCGAAATTCATCTACAAATGTAAATGCAAAATTATTGATTGAAAAAAAAATTATGTATAGAATTTTGGCCAGCCGCAATATTCATACATACTCTGAACATCCGGTCAAACGAGACCTATTCTATATCGTGAAACGTGTCAAATTTCTATTTAAAACTAGCACTGTGAGCCGTCCTTATACGACCATCTCAAGGTACGTGAATGACCAGCTTTACTTGAACTGTCTGAGTATTAATTTACAAAATTCAATTAAAATAATTTTTTTTGGATTTAAAGCCAAAAACTTGAAACAAAGTTTTATTACAGATTTAATTACATATGTACCTACAGTGAACTCTCTCATAACCGGACACTGACGGTACCCAGTAATTAGTCCGGATATTGAAAGGTGTCCGCTTATAGGAAAACAACACATTAAATTTGAGAACCTTTAAAAAACACATACGCATATTCATATTCTATATATTTCCTTCTTAAGTCCGAGTGTGTTATCGTATTTGAAAAATTGGAAAACTTCTTAATTCAAAGAAACCAAATTCGAAACTTCAAATTTGTTAAAAAACAGTATGCACATAATTTAAAAAAAATAAAAGAATATAAAAGTACCTTACCTTTTTAGTTAAAACAACATTTTTTTTTTAATTTTGCTAATTCCAATTCGGATACGAAAATTCTAAACGTTAAGAATTTTTAATCCGATCGAAAATCAAAGCAAGCTCAATCCGCAAGTATTAAAAGCGAAAAGTATTCCAAAACACCTACAGTCGTATTTATTAGATTTTTGTCTACTTAGACACTGTCTAACTATTTTCAAATCTGGGAAATATGCTTCATTTAATAAAAATAAATATCACATTATTCACGGTTAAGAAAATCTACTCCTGTGTCTAAGTAACGCAGCTATAAGACAACAATAAACAGGGTTTTTGAATACATTTTCTAAGGTTAGACAGTTGTCTAAAGTTAGACAACGTTTATAAATAAGACCACTAAAGTTTAAAAACGATAGAATTTTATAACCGATCGGAATTCAGAACAGGAGTGAATATTTTTTTAAGCTAAAATGGGGATTTGATTTGAAATTTTCAAAAAGCCGATTTTGACAATTTTTACATTTTATTGTTCAAATAAATTTATTTAATATTTGACTTAAATTTCAATTTTGCAGATCTAATTTTTCAACAGATTTACATATTCTTGTACTAATACTTACATACTTTACTTTACAGTTTGGGATTTGCTTCTTAATTTGTGTTCAAAATTATGTGGAAAATAATTGCTTAAAATAAATGGAAGCAGTTTAAAATGAATCGAAAACACATCATCAAATTCATATACTTCTCCTCTTAAAGTGATTTAAGGGATTTAGATTTTTTTTTTATATTAACACAGAAACGAATTTACACAATGACCAATGACAAAAACAAATGACACCAATGACAAAAACAAATCAATCTGAAATCGTATTCCATTCGCCAGCAGTAGCCCGTGACGTAATGGTTAATGCGTAGTACTGTTGCGCCGAAGGTCTGAGTTTCGATTCCCGATCACATTCTATTCCACCTAAAAACAAAAAAAAACAGAAATGTTTTTCACCGCTTACTGATTCTTTCCAGAAACTGACAAAGCCTGCATGAGTATTTCTTGACATGAAAAAGTGCTTCTCACCTAAGACTTTCCATTCCTGTCAATTACGTTCAAATAGGAATGGTTGAGAATTAAAAGTATTTAGGCCCTAGTTCTACCCGTCGCGCTACTCAATTTATGTTTTAACTTCCCATTGAAAGTTATTGTAATTGGTCCGATTTGTCGAATTCAAAATTTTGACATTTCTCGCCGTTTCGAGGTCCCAGGCATCCGAATCCATCATTTTTAGAGAGATGTCTGTATGTGTGTGTGTATGTACGTTCGTACGTTCGTGAGCCTTTCGTATCTCGAGAACGAATAGAGATATCGATCTCAAATAAATTTTATTTTACAGATAATAACATCACAAAGTGCAGAAAGGGTTACCAAAAAAAATTCAATCAGCAGTTTTTTTTACTACAGCAATTTAAAATAAAAGTTGTAAAAAATGTTTCGTCTCGAATATTTCGAGAACAAAAATGCCATCGACTTCAATTTAATTTTATTCTACACATAATGACGTAATAAAGCATTGAAAAGAATTTAAAAAAAAATCAGCATGAAGTTTTTTTTCAGATCAAAAAACATTTTGTGAAAAACCTGTTTCGGTTGTAATATTTTGAGAAAAAATAACGATGTTAACTTCGGAATAATTTTATTCTATACATGATGCCATATTTGGTAACTGATATAAATTAAAAAAAAATTCAATTGACGGTTTTTTTTTAAGCAAAAAAAACAACAACAAAATACTAAAAATCGTTGAAAAATATTTTTCGGCTCGAATATTTTGAAAACAAACACAAGCTTAGATGCCGGGCCAATTTTATTCAATACATAGTGACGTAGTCAATAAGTCATAAGGTTTGTAGAATTATTCAATTGACATTTTTTTAAAATCAACAAATTTTCAAACTAAAATCGCTAAAAAAAATTTTAAAAATTTTTCGACTCGAATATCTCAAAAAAAACAAATCTTTTGACTCCGGAATAATTTTATTTTACACACAATGCTGTAACTATGAATTGGTGGTGAATTTGTAAAAAAAATAAATTGATAGTTTTTTTTTAAGCAAAAACATCTGCCAAAAATACAACCAAAATAGTTGAAAAATATAATAGATAGATAGATAGATAGATAAGGTCTTTTATTTTTTCAAACATGAAAATTACAATATTTTTTTGTTAGTAAAAGATTTACAAAGCATGGCTTATAAGCCGTCTGCCGGTAAAATTTAAAAAATTAAACAATAATAATACAATAAAGAGAGAAAATTATTGACAAAGATAATATTACAATACAGACTGTGATTATGCGACTTTTAGTTTAGTCAAAACAAAAAGAAAAAAAAAATTACTGTTGCAATGTTTTAATAAAGGTACAAACAAATAATTATTTAAATGTTAAAATTCTAAATCGTAAAAGTAAAAATTAGTTAAATTTTTTTCAGATACAATTTTTTTTTTTTAAAAGGTGACTTTTAGTTTAGTCAAAACAAAAAAAAAGGACTTTTAGTTCAGTGAAAACGGAAATAATTTGAACAATCTTTTAAAGATGTTAAAAAAAAATAATAGTATACTATGGAGCAGAACTGCATATTATGTTTAGTATATTTAATATTTATTTGGGTAAATGCTTTTAATTTGGCTGAAACGAGAAATTTTTTTTTTCTTTTTTTGTTTACTTTTTTAAACTTATAGATACATTTCTTTATAACTCATAAAAAAATCAAATAATCATTTCGAAAATTTCTTGCATGTGAAAATATAATACGCCCCAACTTTGGTTTTCACTTGGTCGCATATTGAATATTTGATAAGGTCTTCTATAATTTTTAATTAAGAATTTCCTTACAACAAAATAACATTGGGTGTCCAGTTGCCATGGGCACCAATGGGAAGTTACCAGTGTGGGTCGCACCCAGCCTCTTTTTTTTTTTTTAATTCCATTCTCCACGAAATAATTAATTATAAATTTCCTAATGGCAAATCTCATAAGTAGAAATATATCTGTAAAATAAAAGACGTATGGTCACCGTATCTTTTAACAAGTTCAAGTCACCTTAAAAATCTCTATAAAGGCTAATACCGTATCAAGTGAATCCTTTTTGAAGCTTTAATTTATCACAGATATATGTACTATGTAAAGAATGCCAGTATCATATTCGAGAGATTTAATCTTCTTAGGAAATTTATCGAATTAATTTGAATATTTTTTTCTCATAAATATATGCATATTCATAATAAGTAATAAGTAATAATATGTACTGAATTGTAAATTGAAAAGTTTATTGACTTGGAAAACACTAATATAAAGTATAAAAATATTTTGAATCCAAAAACACCATTCCAGATTATTTTGATTATCTCAAAACACAAGGTACAATCGATTGTGGTATGGATTGATGCCAACTTACATCAGTTAATTTCAGCGTATTAGTAATATTACATGACAATACACTCACGTTTACAAAATCTTCCATGTAAACAAAATCCTTATAGAAAGAGAAAAAATCATTTGTGATTTGCGATGAGAGAAAGTAAGAGAAACCCTCATAAAAAGGGAATAAAAGCTCAAATCAAAGTTTTCACCAAAACAAAACCGTACATATACAAAAAGGACATGCGGAGACATACCGCTTACTGCATTTTCTCAACGTTGCATAGTTGCATTTATCTCTTTCCCGTTGCAAGTGTATTCTATGAGTTAAACGTCAAAAATGTGTAATGAAGTAGTTTTATTATTTCCAACATAAATTTTACACCAATAAAACAAATTAAAAAAAAAATCACTCATACGCCCAGGTGACGGAACAATAAAAAGTGGATTTGTTTTGAAATGCAATTTTAAGACTAAAAGGACATCAGTGATTATATTGCATTGAGTGCATCTCTCGGTTTGTGGTTTGGTTTTAAGTTGGACGGTCGCCAATATTTCGAATGAAATGTATATGATATAATTGCAACAAAATTTCCTTCAAACTAAGATAAAAATCTGTTCATCCCGTGGGTTGATGTTTTTTTTTCTTTTGAGATGTGGTATTGTATCCTCTTTTGTACTTTATTGTTGTAAAAATAAATCGGTTCAGTTGAATAAGTTTAAAGCAATTTGTAAGCAACTTTCTAAATGGATAAATTGATTCACAATCTGTCCGGATAAGCTGCCACAATATAAATAATAGCACAGTAATTGGAGAAGTAGGTAACAAAAAATACTACGAAAAAAAGTGCAGTCAAAAACTGCGGCATTAATATTGACATTTAAAAGGTGTGCATGTGTGTGATGTGTACCTACCATTAGCCCACTTTTGGTTGGTTGCTGTAATTTGTTTGAACTTTTAATAAATAATATTTGTATAGTGTGACACAAATGTTTACACAAAATCTTTGGCATTATATCTATACATATACATAAAAATACGGGTATAAGCTGAAATTTTTGTATTTATTTTTCATTTTACAAGCAGAGAACCTTTCAGAATTCTGCAGAAAAGTGCATTACATCATACAAATCTTTTTTTGTTTTTTTTTTTTATTATTTTATTTTTTTGTGCCTTTGGCTTACTTAAGTACATATATGGTAAGGCAGCCCATATCATGTGGAAAACATATTGTGACTGTTGATTATATGTTCATGACATAACTTTGTCCTTTCAGCTTTTTGGAAGTGCCTGTTTTAGTTTTACTTTTCCTTACAATAAAACAAGCTTATAATTTATCACTGAACTGTGTAATTTTATTGAAGTTGATTGACCTGAGTTTGAAAACTTTATTTCTCCAGGTCACGTGCTATAGATAGTTGACTATATCTATATGAAGATTCACACTCCCACTTGTACCACCATTTAAATAACTTTGGAATACATTGTTTAATATATACAACTAAAATAAGAGAACTATTAGGCTTTCAACTATCACCTAAGAATTTGTTTGTTGTTCTAAAAGCGATTGAATTCCCGCAGCATAATTTTTCATTTAAAGATAAAATACACTTTACGACCCATTGGATGGGTTTAAAGTTCACAAATCAATAATTATCACCCACCTTCGATGGTCAAAAGTATACACGAAATTCCTATAGACTGTTGGTCACAATGAAATAATATTCTCATGTTAAAAAAAAAAAGAATTATATTGGATTTTGTATTGTAGAATTTTTTTCTTTTCAAAACAAACAAAAGTAACGCTAAAACAGCTCCAATTTCAATGAAAAAAAATATTTGATAAGTTATACTATCAGACCTCTACTCGCGTTGCTTTGCAAAGTTTAAAGAATAATTTAATTGAGAAAATCGAAAATGACAAAAATAAGTTTTCTTTAATTTGACTTCAATCCGTAAGTTGCTCTAAAGACAAAGACAGTCGGTCGTATTTATAAACGTTATCAAACTTTGAACAGCCATTCAAGTTATAAGTAAGCATGTTTTATTTTTTTTTATAAGATGGTTATCTAACTTAGACAACAGAATCGGTTGTCTAAGTCTTGAAGAATGTGACATTTTATTAAATTAAATAAAGAATATTTCCAACTATTTCGAAAACTGTAGACACTGTTAGACACCGCCTAAGACTCAAAAATATAATAAAATAATATAAATAAAATAATATATAATTTTGTTAAAATTAAGAGTTTGAAAAATAATTTTTCCAAAGCTAAAATATGGGCTTTAGGCTTTGAAAAAGATATAGCATGACATTGTAAGTGTTAAAGTTTATTTTTAATTATTTTTTTTTTCTATTTCAAGTCGGTTTCTTAAAAAATTTCCAGACCCTCAGGGCAGAAAAAGACCCCAGCTCATGTACGACTGTTTTCTTATCTTGAACCAACCTACACGGTCCAGCTTTTTGTCGCATCTTATGCAATAATATTTTTATATTCGCTGTTCATAGCATTTATTTAAAATCTCCATTCGTTGTAGTTATAAATAATAATTCATTTGAAGGAATACATTTAAAGTAAATTTCTTTATTTCGTCCAATTAAAAAAAATATTTCATACGCCAAAGGGAAGAAATTGAACAATACTGCACCAGGATTGAAAAAGACAAAATTCTAGGTAGTTAAATGTATTTAACCTTCTTTTCGACTATTTTTTTTTTTTTCAATAAGGTCGTGCAGAATAAATGTCAATTAAATTAGTGCCTTAAATGTGTTTAAATGAGGGTGAGTTCATCCAATAAATTTATTATTCTACCAACAAAAGATCTGTTAGATGTTTTACGTAAGATATAGGTTAAAAAAATGTAGATATAATTTAAAAATAGGTTTGTTTTTGTTGACTGCAGTACCTATATAATTTCGAATGCAAAATACATTAAAGATTAAATTAAGAGCAAATAAAATTAGGTGATATAAAGCATTTGTTCTGAAAATATAGAAGCCGTGCTTCGGTGAGAGTGTGTAGCCAGCTCAGCAAAAAAAAATGTACAGGTAAACAATAAGAAAAACAAAGAGATTGTAAATCCTTTATTACTATTTGTAAAAAAAAACGATTTATTATTGTTTGCATGTTTAAATTTTGATGAGTTTCTATACACTTTCACTTAAATAAATCTAGAAAATGAGTTAAAGTTAAAGCCACATTCATAAACATGCGTAAAACTGTCGCATTTGTTTAAAATAAACACAATCACCCCTATTGATAAAATTTCTTAATTATCATCTTATAATCAAAAAATCAACTAAAACGTTGACAAAAAATGAATACACGAAAAAAAATTGCTTATTAATAAAGAATTGACTAAAAAATCCAAATCCAAATACTTTTAATGACAATAAACTGTTATAAATTGGCATTTCTTTAGTCTTGTCCTCTAAATAAGCAATTAATTGCTAATTCACGTTAAGTAGAAAATCTGTATACGAAAAATTGAACTTCTGACTTGATTGATCAATTTGTACAGTATTTAAGTCAAAAAATATCGTCAGTTTCCCAAAAACACCATTTTTCCATATTTTCAATGAAGGGGTATACATATATTATTAAAAGCAATATTAGAGCGAAATTTTAGACAATTAAGTATGATTTTAAAGGATTTTAGTATAATGAAATATTAAAAACAGGATTTCCAAATTTTAATCACACTGGCACACAATTTTAAAAAGCCTCATGTTAAGGTGCATTAGCATGATACTACTTAACAATTTACTAATTTTAATGTTCTTTACTAAAATGTTCTTAGCTTTGAATATTTTTTAACTACTGTCATTCTGAAACTATTTTCTCAATAAATTTCACATGAAAACGGCTAAAAAAGTGACAGTTGTGCAAACAATTAAGCAAACATACCATTTTAACATTTTTAATTGTCAAAGTGGCATTTTAAGTTAGTATGATACTAAAAACTTAAAATAGCCTTTTAAAATTTGGAAAATGTTTTTTTTAACTTAGCATCATACTAAAAATGCTTTAATATCGTACTAAATCGTCTAAAATTTTGCGCCACTAACTTTTTATCATTTTATTAATTTATTTATTCAAATCTTTTTATTTTTAATGTCATACTCCAAATGTCAAATGTGAAAATGAAACTGTCATTATTAAGGACGTGTTTGTTTAGTTGAATTTTATTTTTAAAAAATAGGTTTATTGTTTTACTTGTTAAAATAATATTTAAAACTAAGAAATTAAAGGCTAAAGAGCCTTAAAGTTAGAAAGTTGTTTAGTAGTATCATACTTATACCTTAAGATCAGGCCCTTTAAAATTTTGCGCCATTGTTTTTTAAAAATTGAATAAGTTTTTTGATTGAAAATAAACACAGTATAAGAAGAATAATTTCCTTTTGGTTCAATTTTAGTCATCTACATTACAAGAAACTTCAATGTTTATTTCGCAATCAAATTTCTATAATGAAGTCTTGCGGCTCACTACGACTTAATAGCTTCTAACATAATCCCGCTCAATCTAAATTACCGTAAATTGCACTGACTGCAACTAAGCATTATTATTGATGAAAACAAAAATTGGGTTAGGTTATAAAACTCGTTCCTTTGACACGCAAGGTATTTTAATGATTTTTTGCATTAAAAGGAATAGCTAAGCTCGCAAAATAGGAAGTCCTTTCGGGCATTTTATTGACCGTCAGTTATTATAATGACAGAAGGTGGGTTGGGTGTGTAGACCTTAAAATATGTGTTTTTTTTTTAGAGCGTTTATATAGCCTTTTATTTAACTTGTAGGTACGACATTTGCATAAACTAAGCATGCAAGTTGGAGGTAAAATCCAGTAAGTATGTAATTTTTTTTTTTTTGATGAGTCACTCAGAAGGAAAAACTGATTTAAAATGTTCAATTATTTTTTATCATTGATCTTTGATTTTTTACGAATAAATTATAGATTTTTTTTCTAATTTTTATTTGCAGAACTTCCATATACTCAAATGTTGCTACATTCTACATTAAAACTAGAACTCTTCATCTATCTTCGCTGGATGCAAGAAACTTCCACATTATTCGACAACTTCCCATAGCTATAGATTAAACATTATTTAGGTATATTATACTTTAAAAAACCTAAATCAAATATTAAAATCCATTATGGATTGGACTTGGGCTGTTCGTGGAGTAACCCAGGAGATACCACGAAATGCCGGTCTAGAATGCCTTAATTACATGACAAATCGTCGTCGCATTATTGAATCTATATTTGTAACAATATTATGCCTAATGGTTATGCGATGGGCCTACAGACGTATGGATCGCATCGAATTACCATCTAAACCACACCAGCCACATTCAATTATGAGACTCTTCCTTTTAATACTTATGAGTTTTATATTTGGAGTTGAGTTTGGATTTAAATTGGCCAGAGAATCTGTGATATTTGTTTTGAATCCATGTCATGTGCAGACGATAGTCCAAGTATGATGAACTAAATCGATTATTTTCTTTTCTTTCAATTTCAAATTATAATATATATAAAATTTTCTTGTTCAGGTATACCTCTTGGCAGCGAAGCCGAGCAAACTAACAATAACCCTGTTTAGAATTCAAATGAATTTCTTAAATGGGCCGTTCCTGGCTTCTTTGTTTCCTGAAATCGAAAACAGAACTTATGCGTTTCAGAAGTGTACTTTCTGGATACAACATGCACTCCTGTATTTTATACCAGTGTATATTTTAAGAAGCGGTAAGATTGAAAATGTATACTTTTGAAGTTCTTTTTTTTTCTAAATCGAGTCTTTTGAATTTAGGTGCCTACAAGTCGGAAAAATTGTTAGATTTTAATTGGGCAGCAATAAGCATGGCGATAAATTTACTATATCATTTCAATTTTTTGGCTCCAATGTCAGTGGTAAGAATTTTTTTTGTTTATTTAAAAAAAATATAAAGTTGTTGTTTTTTTTTTTAAACCAATAATTTAAACGTGATTCAGTAATTTTAACACACCGATTATGGTGGATTAACTGTGGTTCAAACATCATCGGTTCTTATAGGTTTGTGATAATAGCCAATTACAAACTTAAATACAAACTTAAATTTTTGAGTTAAAATCTTAAACTGAGGTTTAACCACGTTGCTATATAATTTGTCCTAAAATCTTAAACTAGACTCATGAAACATGACTGATGCGTTTCATGTATAATATCCACTTACATATACGAAAAAATTTCAGACATATCAGAAATATTGCGAATCTCTTTCGCTTTTATTTTTTTTTAGAAATTTTCAATTAACCAAACAGACCTACGACAGTAGAGACAATGGTTGAATTTTATTCTTTTACTTTTATAATGAAAATTTGCTAACCATTTTGTATCTATGTATTAACGAAAAGTTTATTCATGCAACGTCGTAAAATCGTAAAGTTTCCAACACACAAACGGCGCTTTCAATATCTTGCGTAAATGTTGTGATAAACCAATCAGCTGATTCAAACATTATGTCATATTATAATACCATTAAAAAGGTTACCATGTTTACGATTTTCATTTACGATGTTTACGACACAAATTCTTGTCGGAAAGTTTACGATTTGTCGGAAAAGATTTCTCATAAAAATTTTGACAGTTCGTTTACGATATGGTAGACCTTTCGACGTTTGCCAGGTTTAAGATGGTTTCCCGTTATTGCATGAATACCCTTACTATCAGTGGCGGAAAAAGTACTTCAACTAAAATCAACACCACTAAATTAAATCGAATGATTCACGACATTTCAAAAACAAATAAATTACCTTAATTTTGTTGAAATTGAATAAGAAATTGTGTTTAAAAATAGTTTATCCTAATTTTCCGATAAAGTAAACAAACAGAGCTATCATAATTGTAAGAAAATATTCGTTGTCAGTTTGTGTGTTTACATTTGAAAATTATTTTGTTTTGGCATTTTTATTTGTATTTTTTTTTTAGCCGTGTTAATAAAGTCTTTACAAACTAATTTATATATTTCTCACACAATTCTAGAACAATAAAATCTTCTGATAGAATATATATGTACATATACATATTCTCTTAGCTGCTTGGTATATTTCCGAACCGAACACTATCCCTTGCTTAAGCGATAACGGAGGATTTTTCAAACAAAATTGTCTTTTAGTGTGAGCATTTGTGGTAACTTTGAAATAGAAAAATTTCAGTTTCAAATGGGAACATTTTCTATTTGGGATTACTTTTAATTCTAAAATGGCATACCTGATAAGTTTTTGTTTTGCATATGTATGTTTGACCCAACTGAAATGGCATTTATGGGCTATTCTTTTGCTGTGATGACGTTACTAAGCGCCGATGTCGTTTATTTTCAATCAATCATATAATGTTCTGACATAAAAGCACACCTAATAAAGTTCAGCCAAGCTTTGGTTTAAGATCACAAAAAATGGAATCGGATTTTGAAATTTATATTGATATTTTGATTAAAACCTCGTATTTTGTTGAAACGAAATCAATACTTACCCCCTCCCTATTTTATTTACTGCTAACAACTACTATTATATATGACGTGTGTTTTTTTGTTCGCACTTCTTCGCTTAAAATAAGAGCACACAAAAAGACGCCATCGCCGCGCCGCTTACCTCATGTGCAACTGTTGTAATAGTTATAATTTTATTTTTAAATCCGCTTAGTTGATAAGAGGAGATGTTTATCGCCGCTATAATTAAGCGGAATTATTTTGTATTTTACATGGACATTTTTTATACATGCATTAAAAAAACACCTATAATTAATTTAAAAGCTATTTATGTTGCGTGCAAAAAAAAACCATTTTTAACTGAGTTTAAACACAATTCGAACACTAGGAGTCGTATTCATAAGTGTTGTCTAACTTTGGACAGCCGTCCAAGTTTTAAATAAACATGTTTAATTGTTGTCTAAGATGTTATCTTGACTAATGTGATATTTTATTAAATTAAATAAAGCATATTTTCAACTATTTCGAAAACTGTAGACACTGTTAGACACTGTCTAACTAGTCAAAAATCTAATAAATATGGATGTAGTGATATTGAATTCCAAAAAAGAGAAATTAATGAAAGCGTTTATTTCCTCTTTTGAAATAAGTCACTCCTTAGTTTATTATTTTAAATATAAAGAAAAGTCACTTTTCATTTAACAATTCACTTATTACTTTAAATAATAATTCATAATTCTCGTTCTTTATTTCACAGCTAACTGGAGTAAATCTTAATCATATGCTGTGTGCAGCAATTGCTGATCCCTTCCAAGGTGAAAACTATCGAGTGTTTGCTGTGATACATCAGTCAATTTTGTGCCCTCTCCTTAATAAACTAACCTTCCTTATGTTTGCAAAATCTGATGAAAAAATTGCATATCTCAAAAAATAACACACAAGAAGTGGAAGCTCTCGAGCTAACTATAATACCGTCTACCAAAACCGATTAGTATTATTAAATAATTCAATTCGTAATTTATAGTATATAGGTTTAGTTTAATTTAAAAAAATAATAATAAAATAAAATAGTAACTAATAAATAAGTTACATGCGGTATGGAAAACATATGTATGTTTAAGCAAATATACATACATTATGTGCGAATTTGAACAGAACATTTAAAGCTTATAATGAAATTATTGTGCTTGGCCGAAGCTAAAATACTTCTCTGAAGATCTTTTGAAAAATTATAAAAGCCTTTAGATATAACTTTGCCAAGATTCCAATTAAGCAAACAACAATAGTCTGCACCCGAGCACTTAATCGACCACCTTACTTGTGGACGCTAAAGGTTCTTAAGGTGTGCGGAAAACAACAACGAATGCGCTCAAAGCTCAAGCTGAAACCAGCTATTTGGATTTTAATAAAAAACAAGGCTTTGTTTTGAGGAAATCATCTGTTATACTATGTAAGCTCGGCTTTGGAAGCCATTTTTATTTTGTATAACAACTAATGTGCAAAAGTGGTTTACAAAGTTAGGCTTATTTAAATCAGTCCTAGTGTATATCATGTTAAGTTATAAAAATTTGTATAGCAGCCAGAAAATAAAAAAAAATTCCAACATTGTGATTGTTATAAATTGTAAAATTAAAATTAAACTATAAAATGAATTAAAATGTAAGTAGGTAAATATATAAAACAATTAAACAAGTACATATAATAAGTATAGATCAAAAATGTTGCATACAAAAAAATCTATTTGATAATGCAATTCGGATCATGTTGGTTAACAAAAGACAATGTATGTACATAATATAAAAAGTAAATTAAAAAAAAAAAAAAAGAAACGCCTTAAAAACCTTTCTTGATCCTGCTTGTTTTCAATGCAATATGTGATATACAAATAATTATTAAACAAAAATTTAAACTTACATACCTGCAAATTTAACTGGACTTGAAAAAAAATACCTTTTGGTTTCCATTTTTTTTTATTACTAATTTATTAATCTTTAAGCCTGATAGAGTAGAGATAAAACTTTAACTGTCAAAAATTTGAATATCATTTTCAAGACGAAACAACAACAAAACACGCTTAAGCTAATTTTTTCTCAATTTATTTATTATGAAACCTTTGACGAAATATTTAATAAAGTGCTAGTTAAATTATACAACAAAAAAAAAACTGGCTTTTTCTTTATAGTAATTAAATATCCGTTACAGGACTAAATACATTTGGAGTAGATACTTACATGATGTCAAACTTTGAAGACGCGGGTGTTTGAATCTCTCAGTAATTTTTAAATTATGAACAGCATCGACAGTTCGTGAAGAAGCAGATCTGAGAAACTAACAACTCACAACCATTTCTGTTTACGTGTTATCCGCAGGAACTGATGGAACTTACAATTTTCTGCCAAATATTAACGGGTAAGGTGAGAGGGACTTTTCTAAGAAAAGATAGAAGGAGAGAAAAATTTGTCCGATCTTCGCAAGAGGCAGTAGGTACTCGGGAAATGGATTACTGCTTTAAGGTGTCAGAAGCTGGAATTCGATCCCCAATAATGGTTAACTCTTCCAGCAAAATGAGGACAGACCTTAAATTCGTATTTGCAAATTGTTATAAAGCTGGAAAATTCATTTTAAAAAATTAGTTTGGCGTCATGCAAAATATATTAATAGCATCACGGGTTTATAAAAGGTTTGTTTGGTAACGTGAAATTTCTTGCGAATTTGCACAAATTTTCACAATTTGCTGTCAAATCCCATGCATAGGTAAAAAAACCACTTAGATGAACACTAATAGCTGTAATCCAAACAATTATATCGGCCCGAAACAATTTTTCATATTTATTTGTTCAGGAAATTATCAAAAAATATATCTGTTATAAATTTAGAATTGGATTGTGCATTTTAAAAAAAGGACATATGTAAATTAAATTCGACCTATGGGTAAAAGTTTATTCGCCATATATAGAGAACAATAAGTTCCACAAACAAAATGTTGGTTAAAGTTTGCATAGCAAAATTGTAGAGAATTCAATTTTGTACAAAACTCGTATACGCACACTGACGCACCCTGCACATTTAAAAAAAACCTTGTCCTATACTAAATACGAGGTCAATGTAACATTTCAATGGACTACTCAGCCACTTCTGAGCAACTTTTTAGAATTTTCCGACCTTGAACAGGCCAAGAATTTGGTTTTTTGAGGTGTAGTAGAGTTTAATTAGAGAAATAAAATTTTCGGGCGACCCCCATTTGACCACTATTTTATAGAAAAGGAGTTGATAAAAGTTTTTTGCGATGGGAAGCAGAAGTCTAAATAAAATTTTAGCCCTTTTTTAATGAATTGAATTCTCTACAATGCTAAGATACTATTACCGATAAATTGACTGTTTTAACATTCTAAAAAGACGCTCGGAATAATAACCGTTTTTTATTACATTATGCGTTACAATAACAACACGAGATCCTGCTCTCTATCTGATTCACCTTTCATGATCCTAAAATTTAGTTTTTACTCTGTCGGGAAGATGGCTATTTATTTTTTGCATTGTAAATGTAAAGACAAATTTTCACAATTTTCTGTTGAAACCCATAGAAAAAAAAAACAGTATTGCGAAAAATGGTGAAAATTTCAAGTCAACTAAACAGGGATAATTCCTGACACCAAATTTGTGGAATTTATTTACAAAACATACCTAGCTTGATCTTGAAATTTTAACGAAGTTCCACCAAAAACTTTGTATTTTTACGTTACCAAACAAAACGTATGTATATTATGTCGTTTCCCATTGGATTTTCAGAATGGGATATGAAAATTAGTTTTACCAATTCTACATACGAAAATAGGATTAATTAAGTTGTACTTTTATTAGAACTTAAAACGTACGCGAGGTGCCTAAAAATCTTTGTCTCAACTTCAAATATTTTGTTAAATGATAAGAAAATAAATACAATTGCACATGCGCAGATATTTAAAGTTTAAGTTATTTTTTTTTTTTTTTTTGCAAAATTTAGAAAAAAAGAAAACAATTAGTTTGGCTGTATGTTTGTTTGTTCAAACCAATCTCTCAATCAATACTTATTTGATTGAAGCGAGACCAAATATAGAACATGAAAATAGACAAAATTTAAAAAAACACACATTTTTTTGTCTATCGGATGGACAGATTTGCTTTATTTCAGTACACTCGGGCGTATACGTATTTTTTTCCTATTTTATAGGAAAAACGGTGAAGCGATATGCTTGATATTATTGACCTTTTGTTGGAATTAACACTGTTGTTTGACAAAATCTATCAGCCCTATTTTACTATAAGATCCGATGGAATTTTTCGATTCACTTGAATTGTTCACTTAATTTATAACAAATTCAGCCTTATTGTGAGTTTTGCCCGAAATTTCATGTTTAAAAAATGCCCCTTATTGTGGACATTCATTTCGGGTGGAATGTAATGCCATTGAGAGTCTAAATGTTCACTTATTTTTTGTAGGCGAACGAAATTTCGTTCGAGCGAAATTCAAAATAGCTTTTAAAATTCCGAGCGAACAAAAAATTGTAAGGTGAAATATATTTCGGGTGAAACTCATAATAAGGCTGATTATATTATACTTTGAACTCTTCAATATTACGAGTTCAAAGCTCTGTCAATAATTATTTTAAAAGTTCTTGAGCGAATCTAATTGTTAAAATTTTATTTTTCTCGCAATTTATATACATACATAAGTATGTATGTACATATATTGGAACATTCGTTTTCCTCCGACGCGACGGACGGATAGCAGAATGCGAAAATTCATGCAAACGTTTAGCAGAATAAGGCTGTAAATAAAAATGTTAATTTTCGTGTGTTCCTAATCGCAAACCTCCGAAAGTTCTTCACCGATTGCTTTGAAATTTTGATAAACATTGCATTCAAATATGTGCCTGTTTATACATATATGTATAGGTATAAAAAGAAAAACAGTGCCACGTTGGGCATAAAAGTAATTAGATATCAGCAATCTCATTGCGCCATCACGCACTAGAGCAATTCTAAGTGGGGAAATCGAAGTTTGTAGGCGAGGGAGGTGCACAATATGGAATGAAATGAGCAAAACATTTCTACTTCTTTCTAGGAAAATAACACATTTGAACTACTAATATAAACCCAAGTTGTTTGTTTCGAGGGAAAAGTGCGAAGCCGTGTCAGACCGGCTAGTACTTGAACAATGATAGTAAAACGAGATGGATCTAGGAGCGTAAATTGAAGTTTTCGTAAAACAATTATCGTTTTAATAGTTAGAAGGGTGAAGAAAGAAGATAACGGTTAAGTTTTAGTTTTACTTAAACGCCAATTATCGCTTCTGGAGCCTGAACGTTTTATTAATTTATTTTACTTTCGTTTTCGTAAAACACCTTACGGAACAAGAGTGAATATTAAAATTTAGAATTTTTAAACTAAATTGATTAAAAACTAAATTTTCGTAAAAAAAAAGTTTACGTACCTACAAACTTCGTTTTTGAAGTTTAATGCATTTTTGAAGCCGTTTTAACATGGAGCATGTCTGCCATATACCAAAATTGTTAGAAATAACAAAAAATGATTTGCTTTCTTTCTTGTGCCATTTTCTTCATATAATATATAATTTTTATGTTATTCTGAAAAGCGTTCGGTTATTTCGCAAATTCGTTTTATGGGGTATTCGTTATACTGGACGTCCACTAAAATTATTTAGTAATTTTTTTTACAGCCTTAAACTTCCACGATTTAAATAAAACTCAATTCATTTGCTAATTTTTAATTTATATTTGTATTTGTGTTTTCATTTGTTTGGTATCTTAAAAATAATTAATTAAAATATCAATCTAAAGGTTTTTTTCGTAATTATTACCTTCAATTATTTTATTTTAGTTTTTTTTTTTTATTTCTTATGTACATACTATATATCGTGTTATTTTGTCTTCTCTATATATATATTTATATAATTAATTAATTATTAGTTAATTTTCGTTTCTATTCAGTAATATGTATTTGTTTTTAAATTTAACCAAATTGAAATCTGAAATAAATCAAAATAACAAAGAAAAACGTGTTCCTCAAAAACAATAGCATTTATATGGACTGCAAACAGTGTATTAGTTCTAACTATGTTTTATAAATACTCATCAGCTATATATATTTTTTTTTTGTGTACATAAACACTTTCTACATACATCGAATGCATATAAAAAATTGTCTTATGTATTTATTAGTTTTTTTGTTCAATTTATATAAAATTTGTATAACTACAATATATATGTATGTAATATATTTTTTGAAAAATTCAAATTTAGTATTTTAACCAATTCTTAAATAGGGAAATAATATAAAAAAGCCTTTAAGGATACAAATAAAAATTCTATGTATGTATGTATATATTTTTGTATATATCAAGTTTAAATGTGTTTATTTTTGCTATCAAACAGCTGTTCAAAATAAATAAATAAAAAATATAATGCACAACTCCAAAAATATAATTTTCAAAATAAATCTTTAATTCTTTTTATACACAATATGTATGTATAATTTATAAGAAATTTTGTCTGTTTTTAGTATTTTTTTAACAATTATAATAAAATATAAAAACAAAAATTTTCCAGAGTTTGTTGTTCATAAAACAAAACATATTAGAACTTCAATTAATTGTTCGAATGCTGAGAGATAATAACAATGTTAAAATTATTGAATATAGTTATTTTTTTAAATGTGAACGGAAATAAAAAAAAAGTTTAAACAATTAGATAGTTAATAAGATTGAGACAATAAGGTAAGTTGAAAACAAATTAATTTTGAAGGAAAATATTTTAGTTGTTTTTTTTTTTTTTTTTGATGTAATGACAATAACAATGCGATTATTATTATTTTATTTTTTTTTTACTATTTTAAATGTATATAAATTTGCAAACATTTGCGTTGTCTCCATATTAATATTCTTTTTTAACTGTTTAATTGAACGCATATTACATCAATGTTTGCAAACACTGAGGATAGTTTGTCATCGTCTTCTCTCACTTATTCGATCATTGATCGATTACTAATCTCGCCTCCAACAACCCAATGCACCAATTCATGTGCTCAATGGCGCATTCAATCAATATCGCTTTCTATGAGATCGTCGTCGTCGAGATCTGCCGATTGTTCTCTAGTTCTTGACAGACCAATAGAATCGCTGGTAATATATTCTTGTTCGATATATTGCATTTCGTCGTCGGAATCGCAATCAATGGGTTCACCTCGACCGTAAGCTATAAGAATGGATTTGAAAATCAGAAATATATTAAAAAATTCTATGGGAATAAATAAAAACATTTATACATATTTAAAATAATAAAATATGTATAAATTATTGATATTTTAATTATTAATCATGACCAAATTATGTTTTTCCTATTAATAGCTAGATAAATGTTTAAATGCCAAAAAAGTTTACCGCTGAACTAATACAAATGCAACCTTGAAGAATTAACAAATTCAATCTTTTATAATCTTCAGAAACAAAAGGATTTAGATTTGTCTAAGGCGTAAAAGAAAATAATTTCTCAGTTCATAGTATATGTACATAAGTTACTACTTGTCCATTAATAAAGAAATGTATTCTAATCATTCGCCCATATTCTGCATTCCACTTAATAAATCATCACGAAAGTGAAATTGTTCCCCGCGATAAAAATAGAAATCGTGAATTAGAATTATTTAAAACTGAAAATCATTGTTATATATTTTGTTTCACTCCATTTTTTATTTTCTATTTTATGAATAATTAAGCCCGATCCCACCCTATAGGGGCGGTACCAATACCAATCTCGGTACGATGAAATATTCTTTCACAGGAAATAATGAGTTTATTTACAATATCGATTCAAGACCGCTCAAAGAGATATCAGTAGACACTGCGAACATTTCTGTATGAGAAGTTGACTTTATGTATTTGTTATTAAATAACGTGGTAACGGTACCTATATATAAACCGTTAAGAAATCTTATATAAATCATAAATAAGTCAAACTTCAAACAAAAATTATTTATTTTTCACAAAATCTTATGTAACAAATATATGAATTTCTAAACTAACCAAAAGAGAAAAGCATACGGGAAATAGAATCAAAACTACGAAATTGATTAAATGTCGTCAAGGGTCTATTAAGATTCTTATAAATTCATAACTGAATAACTTAATAACGGCAAAAATATTTTTTTATTATAAAAGCTAAATTTTAATAGATCAGGCTATATTTGTTTGTTTTTTTTTACACAACAATGTACATACCTTCTATATATTTTCCAAAATTCGGGGGAACTAGCGTTTTAGCCTTTTCAATATCTTCGTACGTGCATGTACCCTTATCCAGACCTGATATATTTAGGGTTATTAGTCTTAAAATCACCATCAAGAAATAATTCAAAATCAATTTACCCAAAAGCAAACCCATTTGCTTCAGAACTTCTGCGTCATCATGCATTTCAAATTTATCATTAAATTTAAATATGTACTCAGATCTATAAAATAAAAAAGAACACATTTTTAAAATCGAAATTAACGTTATAAATAAATAACTAACTTGTCATTTGTAACGCTGCAATTGATCTTCGTAGATTTGTGCGTGTTCACAATAATGAAAGGCAATTGAATTGAGGAATTCGGTGTTGGAATGATACCTTGCCGTTCAGCCTCTTTATTGCGTTCCATAAGACTTTTGAACGAAACCTGTTGCAGTAATAACTCGCGCAGTTGTTGCTGTTTGGCTTCGATTCGTTCTCGTCTTTTTACGTTCTCTTGTTCTAGCGCTGAATATTGCTGTGAATATAAAAAATGTTTGCCTCTTAAATTTAATCCATACAAATTTTTGTTTGCGAAGAATAACAAACCTCAACGGAGTTTTTAGGCAAACCAATCCAGCGTATTTCTTTTTTGTCTTTCGCAATAATATCCATTGCCATCAGTACATTTAAGGCATCGTACACCCGACGACGGATGTTCTTCTGATCACAGTTAGTCGATTCGTTGGTTTGATTTTGAACCTCTTCGGCCACTAGTTCGTCGGCTACTTCATTGTAAGTGGTTGTACCCTTCTCTTTGACCTTTTCACAAACCTTCATTGAGAAATGCTTTAAACCTTTACCAGTTTTTTCTGGTTTTCGTTTTCTTTGTACTGACTGTGCGCTCGTGTGACTAATAAATTTTATTTAAGTTAACTATTGTTTCATTAAACTTAAAATTAACAACTTACGCTTTTGATTTATAATGTGTGGGTTGACTACTATTAACAATGTATTTTGGAGCCTTCCTTTCGGTTTTGATAACAGTTTGCTGGAAGATAACAAAATATCAAATAAATTAAAACCATAAATAAAATCTTTTGTTTTACTAATAGGCATACTATGTACTTTATGTTAAGTCTAAATTAATTTATTCACACTTTTAAGTGAATCCATTCCCGACAGAGAGGTAATTTAAAATTTAATTTTATTACTTTCAAATCTTTCCTGGACAATTTTTAATTTTTCACTTACAAGGTTTTGAAACCAAGAATTCCATAAACAACAAATTTTGAATATCTTAGAATATCAAATTAAATTACAATAAATTGAATTAATTTAAAGTATTTAATATGAAGAAATAAAAACATTTTGAATTGATGACAATTTACAAGTCCATGAAGTGTATGCAAAAGTAACGGAAACTGCTAGGGTAACTAGCTAGCGAAAAGGCAATTTTTACCTTTGGTTTTAAATCATGACTTATATTTTTGTATAAAGCTTTTCCAAGCAACTCGCAAAGAGCCTTAGCTGGAGTAAAAGGCAGCAAAATAAATAGGCAAAATAAAGGCAAAAAATAAAAACCATCGAAATGATGAAAAAATAGCTAACATTATGTATCCAAACTTTGTTTCTTTCTTTTGTTTATTTAAAAAAAAAACTACAAATGATTTGAGCATGTGCTACCTAAAGTCATTTTTTAAGGTATAGAAGGTTTTCCCATAATTCCATAGAAAAACCTAACAAACTTGGGTCCAAAAGAAACCTTTTATAGATTTTAAGAATTTATCTAGTAAGTCAATGTCCTTCATCATCCAGCGAGGGCTATTACTCTGGCTTGAAGTTTCTTATATGATAGATTTGGAGACTTCAATATACCTCCTAATAGTTTTTATTATACCTAGCTCTAATAATTTTTGCACTCACCGTATGTGGGGCCTCATATTTAATTATGGAATTTGTCTCATATTTAATTGTTGGTGTTTGCCGGTCGGAAGTTCCTTGTGCTGTTATCACTGTATATGTTAATTCATCTAAAATAAATCAATTTTCATATAAAAATACCAAACCAAATAGGCACTCATTGCCAAGTAGCAACTTACTATCTGCAGGTTGTGTGTAGTTGTTGTGATGCATTTTAACAAAATGTGACGAATTCGACCCATCCTTTAAGAAAATAAAAGAATCTTAATTACTCAATGATAACACCACCAAAAACCTGAATATGTTTTCATTTTATTTTCGTTCAAAAAAAAGAAATAAAAAGAAACAAAACGAAGAGGAGAAAAAAACTCGTCTCAATAATTTTAGAGAAAAAAAAAGACACATACCAGCTGGGTGTAGCCGCCTCCTCCCATGATGGAACCCAGGCTCGAGTACACAGCGCTGCTGGAACTCATTGAATCATGCTCCTGTTTAATTTCGACATTCTTGAGAATCTTCAGAAATTTTCCTAAAATTATTTTTTGCGTGCAAAAACATGGAAACAACAAAATTAATTTTTAACACCCCGCAATGATAGTTCGCAATTGATGTCCCCTTTCGGAAGGACTCATCTGCAATTCGATGTGATTTGCCTATGCCTTTCCATTTATATATGGAAGAACATTAGAAAAAAGCGCCATAACATTATTTGGATTTCAGGGTAAAAAAAAAATTGCTTATGTGGATGGCCAGTAGATATTTTTATGCTGACGCACAATGTTCAATAATTTTTTTTTAATCTAAAAAATGGCCAGGAAAATCACACCAACCATCTTCATTCGGAAATCGGCGGCTTACCATGTTCGTCTTGGACAAAATAATTAACTTCATCTGCCCCCGAATGTGCCATAACAATTTTCCCAACTCTTGATTGTTATTTGTGCCGCCCGAATTTTTTTCAGAGCAGAGAAGACTTTTCGAAAGCGTAGATGAATAAAAAAAACACCTTACCGCCACCGCCGCCGCCGACGAAGTCTCACAATTCTTTCGTCCACTTGATATTATTCTTTCTTAATCAATCTTGAAAATGTGGACCCAAGCAATGATCTTGAAATTTAATACAAATCATTCATAAAGGGGGCAAAAATTAAATTTTACAAAAAGCGAAAAAATTTAAATTGAAGAAAAAAAACTAAAAAAAAGACGACAAGAGTCCACCACACAGCGCGTTTAAGTCAAAATGGCGAGGAATAAAAATTGAGAACATTCAATTTTTAACACACGTATTTAACGCACTAGTTGGAGTCAAATTTTTATCAAATTAATATGAAAATATTCACGAAAAATTCAAGAATTCGTTAAGGTATCTTTTTTTCAAATAGCTTAAGAAATGCCCAAGTTATTTGGGTGTGAAATTTTGTAATTTTAATGCAAAAGCAGTAACTTTTGGTGCAAGCAGCTGATTCGATTTTGTAGGCGAATGTCGAAGCGCGCGCCAAACGACGAAAACACGCATCACATACTGAAGGGAGACCGCTATCAGCCGGAGCGAAGTGAAGTTGGTAGTAGTACATGGCGTTAACCCTGATTGAACTGTAGATGGCGTGCTAAAAAACGTTAATTTATGTAGGATATTTTGTACTAATTGCGTGCAGATATTATTTATGATAAAAAATATAGTTTACTTTAGACAATTCATGTAGAATTTAAGTAAAAAACTTATGTTTTACATTAAAAGTTGAAAAAATATATTTTAGCGAATGCACAATCCAATATAGAGTTTTCAACTGCTCCGCACTTCAGATATATTGATTTTGACGTTGTGGGGTGCTGTCAGCTGATATGTTTATAAATTAAACTGTAGTTTTTTCAACAAATTTAATGAAGATATTCCGTTAATACCTATAGTGGTTTTTGAAAAAGCTGTTACAAATGAAAACGTTTGAAAATGTGAAATCAATACAAATATGCATATTTTTGATAGTTCAACAAAATTTAAATATGGGTATCCATGATTTTGGTTCCATTTTTTACCATATTACGTTGTTTTTTTTTGTTTATTTCTGCTTTCTGTTAGATTTATCAAATGTCCATGCCAAGGCATACCGTTTCACATTTTTTTGTTCACACATCATGACTTTTTTATTGATTTTTTCTTAGTCCCATTTGCTGCTATATGTCATTTTCTTCTATATTGCTATTCCCAGGAACTCAGCACAGTTTGACTTGGTTGGAATTACAAATATTTTTCAGTGTGTCTCGGCATTTTGCTACTGCCTTGGATCTTAATATTCTCGCTGTTTATTGCTTTGATAGCAGCTTGGCTGTCAACGAAGAGTGTGATCTCTGACGAGCTCAGTTTTTTCCTGTTAACAATTTCGGCAGCCTTTTCAATAGCATACATCTCAGCCTGAAAGACACTACACTCATCTGGGAGTTTATATGACTCTATAATATTTGGAGCTTCACAAAACACTCTACCTTCTTCCATTTTCAAACCATCAGTGTAGGGGATGCCCTGTTCACCGAGTAATGAGTTAGGTTCCCATTCATGCAAAACGTCAAAAAACTCTCCAGCAACTTGTTTTCTCGTGTGAATCTTTTCCATACCACGTTTTAAGATGTTTTTTTCGACGTTGCATGAATATATACCCTTGTTATGTTTTTTTTCAAATTAATTTAAAGCTTAAAGAAAAGTATTATGTTAATTTTCTGTTTATCTTTTTTACACAAACAAAGAATGAATTGAATTTTCATTTAAATGAAAAATAAAGGTATTCATGCTACGTCAAAAAAACCATCGTAAACGTGGTATGGGAAAAGTTTACGATGTACGACATCGAACTGTCAAAATTTGTATGGGAAATCTTTTTCGACAAATCGTAAACTTTCCCACAAGAATTTGTGTCGTAAACATCGTAAATGAAAATAGTAAACATGGTAATCTTTTTTTAATGATTGTGATTTAATTGCAGCTGATCACAACATTTACGCAAGATGTTAAAAGGGACGTTTATAAAACTAGGTATCGGAAACTTTACGATGTTCGACCTCGTAAAGTTTCCGACGTTACATGAATACCCTTAAGCGGCCTCTAGACGATATAATCGTCGTTCAGATATTGTAACAACTGTTGTATGGTTGTATGGTATGTATGCGAGCTTGCGACAGTTATTGACGTTTTCGCTTATTTGTTAAACGAATTTAATCACCAACCTGCCATTGCATGCTTTGATTGTGAGTCGGCAGCAAATTGTCAGTGTGTATATTGTATAGTGTGTATTATAGGCTACATACAACGGTTATACTGATATCGGCTCAAACTCACAGTGTATCATCTAGATGCGGCTTTATTAAAAACAAAACCGTCATCTTCAAGTACTAACTTGATTTCATTTGAATTCAAGCTTTCCATCTGGTGTTCTCTTAAATCTTTGCCTACACATTCTCTGTGGACACTCTCATTTATCGCCCTATAAATATATTTTGACATGCAAAAATTTCGTCGTGCGTTCAAAATCTTTCGCGCTGGTTTGGGAGGACTTTTATTTTAAATAAATAAATATATGCGGCATTGCCCTTTTTTTTTGGTCACAATGACTGCTTTTAGACGACTGCAATTTCTATCCGCAATTCTCTTTTGAGTTTCTTTCCGATTGCAGCATCCATTTAAACGCTGCAAATTTTAATACCTGCAATTTTTGTTAAATGAGAAGGAAATATCTCCTCACTCTTTACTCCGCTTATGTCTCAAATAAAAAGAAAAAGTACAAAGAAGAAAGAAGCAAGAGCGATAACTCTGCAATTATTTCAACCTCTGCAACTTCTCTACCCCGGACACCACATACGTCCCCCGCCGACATGCTTAAAAATTGCAGGGGTAGTTGCAGAATATTTGCAGCGTTTAAAAGCAGTCAATCTATTCATGTGTTTCCCCCTGAAAAAGAAATATGTAATCCTGTAATCTTTCGTTAAAAAAAAAAAAAAAAAAAAAACAAATAAAACTTTCGTTTTGCACAAACTTCAAACTTGACGTCTACATTGCGACATTTGTATTTTGATTGCAAAATAGAAAGGAAAAGTTTTTCTTTCTTTTTTGTAATGCTTATTATCTAGTTGATTTCCCAATAAATTTTAATGAAAAATGGAACTCCGAAGGCATATTTAAATTCATTAAATTATATCGTTTAAAATCATCCCCAATTCAAAGAAATAATTGAAAGCAGTAAGAAAATTCACTTGAAAAGCTTAACTTTTGACAACGTACGCACAAAATACCTTTCAATTTTTCTGGGACGAAAATACTTTAAAAATTAAAAAGAAGAAAAAAGAAATTATTTCAAATTAAATTTGTGTGGCAGAGAAGCTTTGAAAATATGGGAGATTCAATCGCAGCCACAGTTAACGACCACGTTCTAGAAGCTATATTCTCCTATTTAGGCCTACGAGACTTAAGGAATTGTTCGCTCGTCTGCAAGAGATGGTATCGCTCACTCAACGATGAAAGCAATGATGTCTGGCGAATGCACTGCATTCGAAAATTACCCGAGGAAGCACTCAAATCAGATGTGCTATCTTCTGTGCCCACCTATAAAGCAAAACTAAGGGCGATGTACCACGCTTGGAATCCAAATGACTGTTCTCGGAATATTTATATCAAACCAAATGGATTTACTCTGCATCGGTTGGTTTAACTTTTGTTTTGCAAAATAAAACTATGTACCTGCGTACCTAAATTGAATATTTATTAATTGTGGTTTATTTCATACTTCAGTAACCCTGTTGCACAGAGTACAGACGCAGCGAGATGTAAAATAGGCTTCCGACAAGGACGCCATGCCTGGGAGGTCATATGGGAAGGTCCACTTGGGACAGTGGCAGTTATTGGAATCTCGACAAAGGAAGCAGCCCTGCAGTGCCACGGCTATGTGGCATTATTGGGAGCCGACGACCAGAGCTGGGGCTGGAATCTCGTCGATAATCATTTACTTCACAATGGAGATGCACAGGGCAACTACCCCCTGTTAAATAATGCGCCAAAGTATCAGGTCAGTAAAGCTCATGAAATAATTCATAAAAAGTAAAGTAAAATCAAATTTTTGCTTTCAGTTATTTTAGTATTGCATATTTGCGTGAAATTTGTTATGACGTTACAGTAAACGTAACTTAATAGCTCAGATTCATGTTTAAAAGATCTATTTGAATGACTTAATTTCTTAATGATATAAGGTCAAGGTTTAGTGAAAGCGAATCTTTAGAAGGCAGTAACGCCAGTAAAAATAAAATTATTTGCAATAATCAGCCTCTGCCACCGAAAAAAATATATTTTTTTTTCAATTATTCCTCAAATAATGATCAGATTTAAAACGCCCCTGAAGGTTTTAAAATGCATTCACGTTTAAACTTAATTTATTTATTTATTTCTGGCGAATGGATTACGATTTCAGATTGAATTGAACATGTTAATTTGACTTCACGTTTTTGGGGAACATTCAGGTACATATTAAAAACAAAGTGTTTTCGAAAAGATTCAGTTAAAAATATTTTTGAAACTTTCATGAAAAGATGTTAATATTTTTCTCAGGGCTACAATGTCTTTTAGTTTTGGGTCTATCCTTCCCTCCAAAGCATCTCTATTTTTGTGTGACGAGGGATATTTTTTTTTTTGTTCAACAAGCAATAAGTCTTTGCTTTATTCATCTTCGTAAATTATACTCTGGAACAAGTCGGGTCCTATTAAAAAATTCATCTGTTCAAGCGTAAATTAAACAACACATTAGGGCATAGTCTTAAAAGTCTAAGTAAACTTCATTGTCATGTTTATGTATATAACGTGTTAATTTTTTTAATTTTCATAGGTAGGTGAACGAATACGAGTCATACTAGACTGTGATGACAACACTCTTTCGTTTGAAAAAAATTACGAATTTTTAGGAGTAGCGTTTAGAGGTGAGTTGTATTTTTAAATATCGAATTCGATTTACTTAAATCTTGTTATATTTTTGGCCTTATTCTAGGTTTGCCGGACAAAAAACTTTATCCTACTGTTTCAGCGGTATACGGTAACACAGAAGTATCCATGGTGTATCTTGGACCACCACTAGACGGTTAGAAACTACATTTGCAATAGATTAATAGGCATGCAGTAATACGCAATGTTTTCTTTGCTAATTCTCGCGTATTTGTCCGACCACATTACGACATGATTTTTTAATTGAAAAAAAAAAAAAAACAAAATAATACAAAACTGCAAGGCAAATGCAAATAACACAAAGCGGTTAACATACATGATATATTTTATATACACAGTTGCAAAAAAAAGTAGAATGATTTATTATTTAATTCATAAATTATAAATATTATTTTAATTGGAAAAATCAATGCATTAAGACACATGTACAATTTTTAGTTTTTAAGTAGAAAATAAAGCTAAAAGAAGCTCTCATGTCGCAATAAATTTACAACTATTTATGTATCTCGTTTCATAGGATAATAATTATTTTATAAAATGCCCGTTTCTTGTATATCCATTGTTGTTATTTTTTTCTCTTGTCAGCTCTTTTTAATATTATTTTTAAAAACTATTTGTACCTACTCCTGTTTTAATTTATTAAAAATAAAATTTGTCGTCTGTATGTTTTCTCCTGTATATTGGTGCTAGTCAATACATAAATCAGCCCCCTCCAAATGAAAACAAAAACATTTATAAATGAGAAAAATCATGATTTTGTACAAAAAGTGTATTTTATTCAAATTAATTTTTAAACTACATAAAAATAAAAATCATCACCAGATTTGTGTGTTTTTTTAATATCTGAGAATTTAAGGATTGAGTGTCAGTTCATCGTCATCGTCGAACAGATCTTCAAAGTCGTTGTAGAAATCAGGATGGACATGCTTTTCATTAGTGGCTAGGTCCATGAGGATTCCCGAAGAACTTCCAGACTAGAAAAGGAAAATTTAATTGTCCAGTGCTAATGGAAGGAATTTATACCATATTTATATAAATTGATCAAATTACTTCTTCAAGATCCATAAAACCAGCTCCCTCGGGGAACATTTCATCTGCTGCTAACGTCGGTTTCATATCTTTTATAGTGGAATCCGTTTTGGATATTTTAAATAAATAAGGCGAAGATTAAAATTTGCGTTTTTATTCTTCAGAAGACTTGCAGTCTGTCTGTACGAATTTAATTATGCGAATTTTCCTTTTTGTTGACCCAACAGTTTGACAGTCAAATGTCAAGAGTTCAGGGATGTTGAGCTTCTATATTTTCATGTATTAATGTACATGGGGCGTTGTTGATAACATTAGTAAAATTTAAATTTATTTAAATTTTTCTTCCACAGTCGGCAGTGTTCTGGTGTGCTAGGATCACAGTACACAAATCTAAGGTAAGGCGTCAGTTATAGCAATCAGGAAAAACCATCAGGAAAAGTTGAAACAGATGCATACGATTTTTTATCCTTTCACAAATCTGTCAGTGGAACAAGTAAAAGCTGGAACGCAAATAACTGGAACGATTTGTTCCATTTTGTGTGAAGTGACAATCAGCTGGCACGAAAAATGAATTTACATCAGGAAAACACATTAATGCATTTTTAACAATACAATAATTGTTGAGTTGAGAATTTTATTTGCATAAAAAATTCATTGAGTTATTTGTCATCGATTAGTACAACATTTGCGTTTCAAATCGAATGAAAACCTAGTAAATAATCTATTTGAAAGTTTTTCCTGTTTCGTTTTCCTGATCGCCATAACTGACGCCTAATTGGCGCGTTCAGAAAAATGAGATCTTAGGATTTTTCTCACAATGCGCAGAACTGAACAAAATTTAAAATGCTAATGATATTATACACCTAAAACAAATATGTACAGCCAAAAATTTGCAAATACGTTGAGTTGTTGTTGCATCAGCTGCTTTGTCACATCAAGGGTTTACAACAACATAAAACTTATTCGGATAGCTTTGGATTGGATCCACAAATCCGACCATTCTGTTTGCCACTTAAAATAATACTACTCAACAATGCCCCACATCAGAAACTACGTAATAGATTTGTCATCTAAAATGTCAAACATAACCGGCCGTCATATATTATATTTTTATTGTTCATTTTCTGGTTTTTGCTATTTACTCATTCAATTGGAAGTTAAAATACTTTTTCATATTAGTTTCTGAAGAAAAAATATGGTCCGAGTAGGTCTGCAAATAAACGCCACATTGGAAAATGTTGATGAACTAGAAACATGCCATCCAAACTATTCGTTTTTCATCAAAATCAAATGCACTAATTGTGGTGAGGAATCGGACAAATGGCATGATATCACTGAATCAGAACGATCTCAACAAGACTCCCGGAATCCCGATGGCTTTAATTTCTACATGAAATGTAAAATGTGTTCGAGAGAAAATACAATCGATGTTGTGGAAAAAACAAATGGTATGTATAATAAAAGAGTTTGTTCCTGAAATATTACGAATCTCAATCCACTTCCAAGTAAAATACACCCAAGAAGATTCGGGCAAATACAAAACTATTGTCATCTTTGATTGCCGTGGCGCCGAACCAACTGCATTTTCCCCTCGTACCGGTTGGATTGTAAAATCTTCGGAAAATGGACAAACATTCGAGGATGTTGACCTCTCCGAAGACGATTGGGTCGAGTACGATCAGAAGAATAATAACTCTGTTGGAATCTATGAATTCTCATCTCAATTTATCAAATTGAAAAAATAAAACAAAACAATTACATAAATTATGTTTTAATTTTATTAAAAAATATTAAAACCATTTTTTCTTTTGTGTTTGTTTTCTTAAAAATATAATAAAAAAAATTTAAACGAAATATATTTTTAGTTACATTTGTCAGCAACTATTGGGAACCTAACTACCCTTATTTCATTACCATAATCACATATTACAGAATTACAAGCTAACATCATTATTTTTGGACATAATTGAGAATTTGAACAGTCTAGTTTGACTTCTCTCGCTGGTTCACCAGTGCGAACATCCCAAACAATGAGAGAACCTTAAAAGAAAATGATTGAAATAGTTAGTACATTTTTATTACTGATATTAGTTACTTGTTTAGATAACAGATATTTTAATTGTTAAATACCTAAAAAAGAACATTTCGACTCCTTAAAATCAATTTGCAGAATTTTTACTAGAACTAAGGGGTGATATTTTAAAGTCCTAAAGGCTCATAATATTCGCTCTCCGCTCTTAGAATATAAGCACAAATGGAATTTTATTGATCCTCGCAGTTTAAGCATAATACAAGTGGTCATATTTGACCCTGGGAAAAATATAGAACGCAAATTTCGCAATATTCATCTAATGTAAAGGACACGCCACATACGACATTTGGCTTTATTTTTTATTGTTAATTTGGACAAACTATTATTTCGGCCAACAAAAACACGACATTCCATAGACGATATTTGGTTTTAATTTTTACTATCGAATCCACATTTGGAAAAATTATATAGGTATTTATATAAACTAATATTTCGGCCCACAAAAATTTCTGGAGCAGAAACTCTTTACCGTACTTGAATATTAAAAGTACAAAAACGGATTTGAATAAGTAGTTGTAATTTGTGCAAACTTTTTTTAGGGTTTAAAGTTTCCCAATTTCAATTCACAAAAACATTATTATTTAATTTGATAATTTAAAATTAACTTTCAAAACATCCGGCAAAACGGCACTTGGAGGGTTCAGAAAGAAAGTCGCGTGCATAATGTTTATGATGCACATCTAGTGCATCATCCATTGCGCATTAAGACTGACATCATAGATGCGTACTAAACTTATGGGTAGCACTCGATAGTGATATAAGGTATATCTGCCTATTATGGATGACACCTCAACTGTTGTTTTGGCAAATACATTGCAATCATCTGTGCATTTGATTTAAAATTAATCTGTGTTTTATTTAAGATAAGATGCCTTTTATGAAAAAGTACTAACCACTTACAAGTTATAAAAAAAAAATATCTGCTTTTCATGGGAGACATTAACGTAATTTTGACTTACCCAATTTGCTCGTGACCAACAGAGATGGCGTCAACATTAATAAATTAGAATATGCATTCGATATATTGATGGTGTTGAGAAGATTCCCCTGGAATCGTTCCCAAACACGAATCCGTTCGTCTGTGCCCAGCGATATTACATAGCTTGGTGCACACGCCAAACAGCTTATTGAGCCATCGTGCGCTTGAATGTTATACATACAAGTACCCGTAAAGAGATCCCAGACACAAAGAAGACCATCTTGGGAACCAGATCCACCTGTTCCTGGCTGCCAGCGGTCTACAAAAAGGCACGTTATTGGTCCACAATGACCATGTAGTGTGTACTCTACATCGGAGTTTTCTAAACTAAAAACCTAGATAACATTTTTTTTTTTTGAGAAATTCGAATCTTTATAAAATCAGAATTTAACTTACTTTTAAGGTATGATCTTGACTTCCAGTAAAGACCAAACCATTAATGACTTCCATGCAAGTTATGGGTTGCTGGTGTGCCAGCCGCACCCCATCTAAAGTGCATTTCATTTCTTCACGTGTGGTCTTTTGTAATTCATGTTCACGTTGCATTAGTCCAATGCTTCCCGTAGAACCGGTACGAACGTGTGCTGTTATTGATAAAAAAAAATCGATTTATATGATAAGTTAGATTTTTTTTATATAATAGATCTATTTTTACTTCTTCGATAGGCGGACGTAAAGCCCCAGTCTATTTGTTTACCCTTGTAGTAGGTTTCGAGACGATAAAAATCAATACGACCGCATAGTCTGGCCACAACTACGCGGTCGCCGCTCAGGTGAATGTGAGTAATGCCTTGACTCCGTTTAGATTCTTCTTGATAAGCGCACTGAAATCAAAACCATATTTTATTTACAAAATTTTTTATTTGTGCTACCAAGTTTCAGATTACTAGAAACAAATACCCAAATATGAAAAACGCAAAATATGAAATGAATTGAATAAATATATACTTTTTCTCTGCGTGATTTTATATTTTACTTAAAATGTTTTGTGTAAAGATTAATTTTGTATATTTATTTTTTTTATGCACGTTTTAGGTTTCAATATTTTCCTAACCACGAACTCATGAGCCTCTGATAGTATGTGTGTCTCTCTCTCTAGTCCCTACAAATTAGAATTAGAAATGTAAAAAAAAAACAAAAACATGAGGTATCTTAAAGAATTTGTTAAATTTTTCATAAAATGTCGAAACCTAACAGCTCTTATTTATTTATTATTTTCCACACATTTTAATTCGGAAATCTTTATCGAATAAATTTGCAATTCCAATTTTCCCACATTACAATCAGTAGATGAGTAGACACATCAATTAACAGTATTTGAGTGCATTTTGTGAAGATAAGAAGCAATCAAGCTATTGAATAAAATAAACCCTTAAGTGAGAAGATTAAAATAAAGCTTAACCTGACCACGGATTAGTGACAAAACAATATGGAAAAGTACTATCATTCATAAGCTATTTATTAATATACCTATTTTTTTTTTTTATTCAAGGTCAAGTTTTGCCCGATTTGCGAAAAATGGATTTTAAGTAAAAGAAAAAAAAAATTAAAAAAGATAAGACAAAAAACCTCCCATGCGTTTCTATAAAAATCAAAATAAATTTTGATTAAAAAATACAATATTATAATCAGTTGAATGTCGAATAGAATGTTGACCAGATGACCACACTTGACAATATGAAAGTGATTCTACAAATAATAATAATAGCATCACTCACGCGAATGTTGTTTTTTTTTTCTTAATCATACAATTTTTTGCGATTAAAAAGGTACAGAAATTCACATTGAAAATAACGATTATGAATATTAATGTTGATAGATAACATAGCCTTGAAATTATAACCTAATCACGAATTATATGAATGCTGTTATGTTTAGGAACAAATTTACATAATAAACCCTTGGGTTTAGTTTAGGCCCACTCGCTCTTCTATCCCCGATGAAGTTAGCTGCAGCTCGATAGAACTGCAGGGTACTATTAACAGTATTTATATTGGTCTAAAAGAATTTAAAAAAAAAAAAACTTTAGGGTTTGTAATTGAGTTCTACCTAACAAGTAGAATTTTTCTTTCTGTAAAAGAACCGAGAGGGTTTTTGTTGTGTAATGTTTTACGTGATTTAGTTCGGCAACATTAATGTTAATTTGTGTACTTATATTGAATGAAGTCGGAGAATTTGGCGATTTTTACACATTTTCATTGTCAGTCCCGGCAATTACACTTTCTTCCTTTAAATAAATTCATCAGTAGTAAGGAAAAGATATTTGCACTACCTCAAAGTTCTACCTGTACCAATTATAAAATTAATATGACTGTCTCCGTTTGTAAAATAAATAACTATACAAATTTTCAAGTTCTGAAGAATTTGTTAAATGAAAAAAATAAAATTCACCTTTAGCCAACCGGCTGGGGACTCCCAAAGCTCGATTCGCCCATTAGCACAACCAACAGCAATCAAATTGTCCAAATAATCCAAACACCAAACCGGCGATGCATTGAATCGCTTCTTAACAACTTGTCCATCATCTAAAGTCTTTGAAATTTGCATATCAGCTCGACTTATGGTTGTCAAGTTTTCGCCACTCTTCGCATCCCAAACTTTAATTTGTCCTTTCAGACAGCAACTTACAATATTTACTCCATCAGATGCTAGACACTCAATTTTATGTGTGTGACCTGCAATCTGTGTGGGAACTCCTTCTAGAATTTGCTCTGTTTTATGCGAGACTTCTGACTCATTCCAACTGGAACGCCATTCGGCATAATTCCGAGTGCAGATACAACGATAGAACACAACCATTGTATAGCATAGAACAAAAACACTTACTGCACATAGAAGTATGGCAAAGAAGATTTCCATTGGGCTCTTGGGAAACAATGGTGTTCCGCCAGGTGTAATTAAAGGAGATTCCCTATTTTCATCATCACTGAAATCCAATGGATCCAGAGCAGCTGCCAATGCTTTCCATTGGAAGTTCTGGATAAGTTTCTCTTGTGGATTTCGAATGAGTTTAGCCGCATCGGGCTTTATGGCATGAGAAAGTTTTATAGTTGGCAATATGGTTACATAACGTCCACTTAATGAAACGTTGTATTGCTTCATTATGGTGGACCAATGAAAATTTGACAGAAAGTAATTTAACTCGAAATCCGGATACTGCAGCTTCCTCATTTGTTCTGTCACATTAATGATGCCGTCAAAGTAAGTCTCAGTATTCTTTTCCTCGTTAACAGGACTATTGCTTCTAGGTAGTGGAAGATTTGAGAAAAAACTCGAACTCCTTACGGCATCCATAGCTCGACTGAAATCTTCGTGATTTAAGCTTGTTCGATTTGTATCCATAACAAAGAAATTCTCCAAAAATCCAGAATTGTAAACAATTGATCCTATCCACACACTCATCCAAACCATAAAGGCACGCTGAAAGAAACGTGTTCTAGCCCAAAAATTCACAAGCTTAAGACGCTTTGGAATTTTCTGTTCATTCGATACGATAGTTGGACGCTTTGGTAAGTCACTTTCATTGAATGACAATTTTGGATGCGATAAGGAACGATGAAAAACATTGCTGGGATGACTAGATGTGTTTGAGAAGAAACGAAATTCATTACGTTTGCTGTCAACTGTATAACTCAGCATCATCTTTGGCAAATGCTTTGCTTCCATTGTGTACTCAATGCGTTTAATGTTCATTGCAAGAATAGTTGAGAACAAAAGCATTTGCAAGAGAAAATCCGATAATAGTCCAACAATTGCAAAAACACAAAACTCTTGAATAACCGGAACAAAAGTCGCCAGGCCAATGGTTAATATGGTGATTTCCGTAAGCAGAGTTTTCGAAATATGCCAGCCCTCTTTGCTTAGAGCTTGAGCAACTCTTATTTTCACATCGAATGTTTCATCTGTGGACACAACACTTTTTGTTATGACTAGACAATTCTCCAAACCAATAAGTATGACAAGATATGGAAAAATATCTTTCGACTGTAAGCTTATGGTTAAACCAAAAAAGAAACACAATCCCAGCGACATCATAAGGCTTCCCAAAACAGTTACAACAGAACATAGAGCCAGAACAAGTCTTGACCTTATCACATCAATCTTTCGGACGGAAAAGTATATGTAAGTGAAGAGTAGAACAAATGCTGTACATAGTGGTACGAATTCGAAGATTTTAAATTCTCCCGGATAGAAAATGTACATGATGGAAGATTTTTCTTCTGAAGTTTCGGCATTTTGGTAAATTGCGTACATGGTAGTGAGTTTTTGTTTAAGTGATTTTAGGAACTCTTTGTCGTTATTTTTAAGAATTAGTGTTATGGCGTATTGAATGACACGTGACCTGGAACGAAGGGGATATCTTTTGAAGCCGGTATCTTGCATTGGAAGTCCAAAGAGCATTTCTGCTGTTGACACTTTAGATTTTTGAAGATTCTGTAAAGAAATAACAATAATTAAGCAAAAGAAATTGAATTTCATTATTATTATTATTATTGATTATTATGAAATAAAACCTTGCATTGTTTATATTTTGTGTTCTAGAGATCAGTTCTTTTAAGTTTAAGCACTAAAAAAAACTATGAGATTCGTTCTATATTTTTATAAAAAAGTTATAATTTACCTATCCAATAATCCTAAGGTGGAAGGGCTGTGATTTTAAAAAAGTTACTGAGATAATCGGTAAATGCAATAGGAGAAAGAATAAAAATACTTGACAAATACTTGAATATAATCAAAGTATTAAAAATCCTAAATAAATTAGACTTTCCCCATATTTTGAAATTGAGAAATTTTTTCTGAAGTCTCATTTCTGAACTTGTCTATTCTTTGATTCAAACTTATAATTTATAATATAATTAATAAAATATATTTGCATGGCATTTTTCTTCAACTAGCAAGCAATACAAATATGAACTTAATAGAAATTTCAAAACATAAATACATTCACAAGTATTTTAAAGTTATATAATAAAGATATTTATTTTTTCTTTTGTTGGAAAGCTGGAAGCAAAACTTGAATATAAAATAAAGTACTCCCTTCTCTTTATCTAACCCAAAACAACAATATGACGTTTCTATTGAATACATTTTAGGACGCCCATTTGTCTACATATTAAAGTCAATGTGTTCTTAACAATATACATACATACAAACAATTGAAAGGAACAATAGTTGATATTGAAATAATAAGTTACGACTGACTATGAGTCATGTCAATTCCAAGAAACTCCAAATCCGGTGTATTTGTTTTTTGGTAAGGTTTCGTAAGCAAATTGGAATGTTTATCAAGATCATACATTTATTTTTAAATACTAGGTACTCATGCTAAGCGCTCTTGAAATGTCGTGGTCGAATAATAAATAAACTATTTGTAAAAAAAAGATCACGCAAAATCAAATCAACCAGATAATCTGAAAAATAAGATCTCACTAGACTACTTTTTTGTGCGTGGACGCAGACAAAAAAAAAATCTAAATTGTGTTGAATCATAGATAGGATACAATTATGTATGAATTCCATTATTCACTTTCATTTAAAAAAGTGAATAAAATTATAACACAAACGCATTATGGGACAAGCAATCAAAGCTAAAATTCAATTGGGTTGCCTCCTCCCGCTTTCTCCCGCTTTAATAAAAAAAAAGCTAATTTAAACACTCGCCTAATTGAATTACAATGAAAACGAAAAAATAAAAGGAAAAAAAAAATAAAGAAACCACTTACATGATATTGAAAGACTGTATTCAATATATTAGTATCCTTAGTGAAGTTGTGTATATTTTGTCCCCACAAATTAGCCGGCGACAACACCAGACAATTGTATTCGGGGAATAATTGTTCATTATGTGCACGCCGCTTCACATTCTCAACGTGAAGGCAAATGTGGTCGAGAGTCTTTTTGCTATAAAAAAAAAAGAAATAAATGTTTAATGTTTTCAGAGTAATGTGTCTAAATACCTCTCCTCTGACTCATGGTTTCGTACAACTTCAAGAAGTTTAAATACTTCGTAAAGTGGTGCTCGAAAGGCATCCATTAACTGCATATCGTCTGTCCACGGAAACACGCTAGTGCGTAGGGCTATTTGTTGCACATAAAGCATGGGGCTGCTTTGCGCCCAGGGAAAAGGTGGGTCATATGATATGTTGTTCACATTGAATATGTTATTCACAAGTGAGTAATTTTTATCACCTTCGCCAAAAAGATTACTATATTTACCCTCGAATGGCAGGACGATTTTTGTGGGTATAGTTCCAGGTAGTGGAATATTAATAAGGGGATAGCTGGAATATAAATATTATTTGATCAAATCTAGTTTTTGAAAAAAAAAAAACAACAGCCAATTTTAATGTAATTATAACATAGGAGGGGTTAAAAGAGAAGTAGGAAAAGTTTGTAAGAAATCTGTAAACTTTGGCTAAATTATAAAAGATATACTTTTGTATCATATTGAATATTCTCATTTAAGGTACAGTCATACAAAAAACAATTAAAAATATTTGAATGTTAACTTGTCAATGGCAATTGAACTTTCGACCTTGTGTGTCGTACTAACATTACCACTTTTGTAATTTTTTTTACATTTCCGTCATTTTTGCTCTTAATAAATTACGAAACCAACATAAATAGATAATAACATAATAAAAATAACATAATACGACTTGTTGCCGAAATATTTTTTAAGAAAACTTCAACTGAGTTTTATGTATGTATATGTAGTTTGTTTTTGATATTGTACCTATAAGCTTAAAAATTAACTGAAGAAACTGAGATAAACTATAAAAAAAGTAGGTAGTATAAAAAATAGTAGTAGTAAAATTAATTCCGACAAAATTAATTTTTTTTCATCAAGAAGATACTGCTGTTATTTAAATTGTGATTTAATTTGCTATTGATTTAAATTTGCATTCACTGCAATTTCTAATAAAGACTTCGGATGAATTTCAATCGAAAACTTAGGTTAATTTGCTTTTGAAAAACATAAGGTCTATTAAACAGCTTAAGTTGGCCCACTGGCCCTTGCGATTGGTTTTATATTCAGCAATAATTTTGTATTTGTTTTACTTGGCATTATTTTGCCATTTATAAAATTCATTACAAAAATTATACCTTCTATAGCAGAAATAAAACTATTTTTCAATTAATATTAGAGATCTTTAATGTGAAATTACATCCACATGCTTACATGTTACGTTTTATTTTTATTTTTATTTTTATTTTTATTTTTTTTTATTTTTATTTTTATTTTTATTTTTATTTTTATTTTTATTTTTATTTTTATTTTTATTTTTATTTTTATTTTTATTTTTATTTTTATTTTTATTTTTATTTTTATTTTTATTTTTATGAAAATACACTACTATGTATTCTATATCCTTTTTAGACAATTTATTGTAGTTTTTGACTATTTGCATAAAAGGGATACCTACACAAAATTATTTTCAGATATGGAAGAAAGATAAAGAGCCTTCTATGATAAGTTATGTGTAGTGTCTATCACATTACTATACTTAATAATTATATAAAATTTAATCTAAGTAATTATTTTCTAGGCAATATTTTATTTTGTCAGATTGTATAAATATACATATATTTCGAGAAATAAATTAGATTTCAAACTGAAAGGTTGTGCAAATAAATATCTTACAGAATGATCATAGATGTTCTATGTACATATATACTACTGAATGAAAGTTCTTAGTAAATACAATCCTTTGGTAAAAAAAAAAATGTTTTGCAGGCAAATAATTGTGAGTGAGGAATCATGTTGAGAAAGATGATTCATGGATGGCTCAAAGCTGAGAAATCCTGATAAACGCACCCACACACAATACAATCGTCGCACCAAACTGGATTGTTCCCAAGTCTACATAACTGTTGCATGTATCACACATACTCTAGAAACTGTTTGTTGAAGAACTGACAATATTGCGATATCGGTGCAACTGTCGTCAGTTGTTTGAACATACAATCGTTGCATATAAAAGCATTTCTGTCAAACTGTCGGTAAAATCCTTGTTGTACTTTAAGTGCATTTTCTGCTTGTATTTCCAAGACAAAAAACAACTTAATAAAATTTTAAATATCCTTTCAATAGCCATATTTTTTTTAAAAAGTGAATAGGCGCTTTGCAAAATTTTTGCACACAAACAAAACAAATTTTGTATTGTGTATAAACAATAACTAGCTATTTTATATTTTTATTTATTTTAGTCAAAAATATTGATTCTGAAACCATTCCTCGTAAGATGACTCTTTATTATTTCAACAATTATCATTGATCGATTAAAGTGATCGTTGAATTACCAAAAAAAAAAAAAAAAAAAAAAATCCAAACAATTAACTTTAATTTTTTACCAATTTTATTTTATTTTTTCAATTTCTCAAAATGAAAAATAGTAAACATTGTTTTTCATGCACATAAAAAGTATTAACGTTATTAATAAATATTTGAGATGAAATTTATAGACAATCATTATTATTATGACTAAATTCTCCATTAAACATTACTTGGTGTTTACATGAATTATACAATTCTTAATAAGTAACTAAACTAAAAAGTAACCTATTGTCATCATATAAAATTCTTGGTAATTAAATCCCACACGGGTACAATATTGAATTCATCTTAATTTGCTGCGAAAAAAAAACAAATATAAATGCAAAATCTGCGTCACAGGTTGCTTTGAAGGTTTGCATTTTTTAAAAACGTTTTCCTTGTTAACTCAATGAATAAGTTAAACCGAGTACCTAGTTTGATGTAGAAACTTAAATACAAGTTTCCGACTAATTTTATTTATTTTTCGTAAATCGTATATAAGTAATACCTAAATTATGTACATAGATATATATAACCAACAATCAATACGATGGATTTTACCTCTAAAAGTGTTAGCTTAGACGTTTGGAGCAGCACCTTTAACTGATGTTTATGTAAAACAAAACAAACAAATACACAAAGTTACATCATTCTCTTTGAATTTTGAATGGATTCTAATGCTAATGCGTAGGTAGGCAATACTTACGTATGTAGGTACTCCGTCTGGTGTTAAATTCTTAGGTACTTACCAGGAAAATAATATGGCAACGATTGCTATACTTGAGGCACATGTCGGATAGCTAGACAGGAAGAGACCGTGTTTGTAGTAACACTGGGACACCGAATCGGGTAGCCCCGAGCGTTTCTTCCTTTTCGTTCCGCCAACGACACGGCTGTCACCTCCAGCGCTAAAACTGCTACTTGTTGACCCCTCCGAAGTCATGTTAAGTTCTTATTATTTTTTTTTTTATTCTAGTTGATTAAATTGCTCTTTGGCTTTTTAATCAAATTCGATTTTGAATTAGATAAAGTACTCTTTTATTCTTTCGGTTTCTGAGAAAACTGTTTGAAACCTTTTATCTTTTTTTTAGTTTACGTAGTATGTATGTAGGTACCTACAATAGCTACACAAAATTAATTTTGGGTTGCCGCAAGAGCAGCAACAGCAACGCAAGCATTATTATTCAGAAAATAGTTCTTTATTAATATTCTTTACACTATTGAGGGATTGTTATTGATTTATTTCTTCTCAGTCACATTCAATTTTGCGAAACCGCATACAAATAATTATTATTGCAAAATTTATTGTAATTGTAATCAAACATAACCTTGCTGCACGCATCGATTTGGATCATTATTTTTTGCATGGGTATTCTATTTTTTCCTAGTGTTCCCGTTATCACTGTAATTACCGCGTAAATATGCGAAGCACGGTGTATTTTAAGGCAAAATTTTAATCTGAATATTTAATAATATTTTGTACCGAACACAGGAAGGAATTTACTCATTTATGTTCTTTCTGTGAAAAATAAAAATAGAATCGAATATCGAAACAAAATGCACGGCACGACACGGTAAAGCAGCACCGAGAACAAAACCGAACTTGCGAAAAATTGCAAAAGAAATAAAAATAAAAATACAAAATTAAAGCAGAACACCGTTGGGCTAAGTAAGAAAAATAGGAGAACTGTCAATAAATACGGAATAACGGAGGGGAAAGAATAGGTGTGTTCAACGAGGTGAGTTTGGAACACTTTAGAACTTTATATCAGAGATTATGAATTATAAAGATAGGAATCTTTCGTACGTTCCACCCTCCGAAACCCATTTGTTTACATTGTTGTTTTTGTTTGCTTGTAGGCAAACCGGAATGACAGCCTAGCTTTCCAATCTTTATAATTCATAATCTCTGCTTAAGATTTTCTGCACTTATCAGGTAGAACAAGTTAGAAAAGATTTGTTAAAACTGTAAAAATCAGCTGTTGAAAATAGTTTGTTTTTTGATGCTTTTTTTTCGGATCTCTACATTGACCAAAAGAGTGAAAAAGTACAAAAGTGAAAATTTTCAAACTCGTTTTGGGATGGTGTTTCAGACTGGAAAACTTATAAAAATGATGCAGAAAGCTTAAATTTCGGTTTTTAAAAAAAATGTGTAAGTACATATATTATTTATTTTTCACAAAATAACTGCGCTAGCGGGAACTTTTGCAATTTTACAAAAAATGGTCAATCCAGTTAAGGCTTCATTCTGCTTGTTTCGAACAATAAGAAAAACAGAAAGAAGAAAGAGCGATTTGCAATTTTTTCCAACCTCAGAAATTATTTTGTTCACCCTGGCCACAACATAGGTCCTTCACCTACGGGATTAAAAATCGCAAATATTCCAGTTCTCAGCGGAATTGGCAAAAAAAAAAAAACAACTACAAAAAACCCGTCTGCAAAAAAAGTATTTAACGGCCACTTGTATTTAAATTTGATTAATTTGAAATTTAAATCCAAAAATTTAAATCTTTGTTAGTTAGTAGCTCAGTTAAGGTGCGTGCAATTGGATTTATCAGCATTAGTTGTACAATTGGATTTAAGTGTGGATATTTAAAGAACGAATTTTAGATTAGTGAATGATGTGAAAAAAGTCAGAATTAAAGTCATCGTATAACAGGGAAAAACATCATGATAAAGAATTGTTGATTTTGGCTTCACTTTTTAAATAAACGTGAAGTTTTCAAACATATGATTTCTGTCAAAAATTATCATACAAAATTGTATTTCATAATTTTCAATTTTAAAAAGTAAAATTTAATTTTACCAAAGTTGCCGTGCAATTCCTATGGCATCACATACATTTAGTCAAAAGAAATTCATTCCAACGCCTCCAGAAAAGGGAAGTTTCCCATTAGATCATGAAAATCTTTGCAAGCGTTACTATCTTAAGTATATGACTTGTCTACGAAAGGCCGATGACGATAATTCTAAGTGCAGATCAGAGGCAAAAGAATACTTGTCCTGTCGTATGGACAACAATTTAATGGAAGTTACTCAGTGGTCAAAGTTAGGCTTCGAAGACGACAGCAAAACAAATCAACCAGTTAATAAATAACATTTTTGTATCTTTTAAAATATTTAAACACATAAAAACAAAAAAACAAGATGAAAAATATTCTAATAGGCTGCACCGGAAGCGTAGCCACAATTAAATTACCAATTTTAGTTCATAAGTTACTGGAATCTGGCCAATCTTTGCAGGTATTTCTGTTTAAATAAAAAAAAGACAGGATATTGAATTAATTCTTTTAATAAAGATCAAAATAATTGTAAGCAACAACGCAAAACATTTCTTCGATGCCAAGGAAATTCCCCCAGAAGTTTCAATTTTATCAGATGAAGACGAATGGGTCGCTTGGAACAAACGTGGAGATCCAGTTGTTCACATTGATCTTGGAAAATGGGCTGATTTAATGGTGATTGCTCCACTTGATGCAAATTCCTTGGCAAAAATTTCAACTGTAACTAAATACTTTTTCAGAATTTATATCAGTCGGTATCGTATAAATGATTTATTTTTATTCCAGGGTATTTGCGATAATTTACTCATGTGTACTGTAAGGGCTTGGGACTTTTGTAAGCCACTTATTTTTTGTCCTGCGATGAACACTCGCATGTATGATCATCCCCTTACAGGAGAACAAATAACAAAATTAAAAAGTTGGGGATACATAGAGGTTGCTACTGTTTCTAAGACACTCATGTGTGGTGATATTGGCAATGGAGCTATGGCTGAGGTGGATACTATATTTAAAATAATTCTAGATAAGTTATCTTAGAAATTTTGTATATTGATTATAATTTGTTAAAGAAAAAAGTCTACAAAATACATAATAAAAACGTTTTTGATTTATAGCAATACTTAAAAAATGATCAAAAATTTATAGGAAATAAGTCCAAGTTCCGATAAGAATTTCTTTCATATGCCCCATATGAAAAGAACGTAGTATTATATCTAATTCGAAAAAATTAATTTATTCCGTAAGGCGTTTTTTTCGAATACGACACGGCTCTTGAAGCAGAAATTAGAGATTTAGTAAAACAACTATCGCTTTAATATTTAATGGTTAAAAGGGTGAAGAAAGAAGAGAACGGTAAAGTTTTAGTTCAATTTGAAATGTACTACCGACCGGCTTGGGACAACTCGCTAAGTCGGTAGGAAAATTAGTCGCGGTGGAACGTGTAATTTGTACTTTCTACGAATTTGGGAATAGTATTCAATTTCTCCCCAATACTTATCTTATACTGGCCAACTCTGGTTAGATTATTGTCGTAAAACCTGTACGTTCAAAGAAAGAAATCAAGTTTTAGTTTTTTAAGCTAACCATATCGACTTTTCTTCACGGTTTTGTTTACCTTTTTTTAAATAAAATCAAATTTAAATTTTAGAAAATTACCCCATAGTCACAAATTGATGGAGGACTCAATACGCCCTCGATTTTACCCCTCTGAAGATAATTTTGAAGATCTGACCACTAGAGTCGAAGTTAGAAGATTTCCAAACGAACAATATCGGTCAATTTGAAAACTAACGGATCTTTTCTCCACTCAAGATCGCAAGTGGGTTGTCCACATAAGAATGGTATTTTTGTTTTTAGTATTCAATGCTCTTATTAATTTTTAGTTAAACACTAAAAATTAGATGCTAGATGATTTTCTAGTTTTTGAGAAAATCGTTTTGTTGTCGTGTTCGCTTATTTTGTTTTGCTTCATCTCCTTTTTATGTAAGGGTTTGTTTTTTTTTTATTGAAAAAGAAAATAAGACTGAGTTTATTTTTCGATTTTTTATTATTTTAATGCCTAATCTTTCACATTAGAATATATTGTTTATATTGAATTTTTATCATTTTTGTAGTTTTGTAATTAAGTTCACTTTTTTTCACAAATATCGTAACCATAATTCATTTCGACCTCAATAATTGTATTCTTTCTTTCAATTAAAATTAAAATTAAGTTTTCTATATGTGGTTTTTATTTACTTAAAAAATATTGAACAAAAAACAGAGAGTTTACTGGAAACAGTTAAAAATACAGAACAGAAAATAAAACAAAACGAGAATAGTAAACAAAAATAGAAGAAAACTAAACACAACAAAAGTGAATGTATAAAATTTTTATAAAATATTCTACACTACAAATGGTTTTAATTTATATTTTTTTCCACTTTAATATTATTTTTTTTGTTTTCCCGAATATATTTCATATTTCATTTTATTCATTTAATTCCTTAAACATACACAAAAATAAATTGAAAACGAATACACTTATAAATTTAAATTTAATGCAATACAATATTATGTAGAATGATGATGTGTTTTTATATATAGTTTTTTTTTATGATTTTAAGGTGGCGAACTTATAGATATTACAATATTATTAAAAAAAATAAAAGAAACAACTAACTTATTTAGAGACATCATATGAACATATTATAAGAGAGAATAGATTGTATTTAAATATATAAAAATATTTATGTTCATTTTACTGTTGCTGGTTTTTTGTTTAAAAATAAATTTATTTACAAGTGTGTGTTTCGTGAAGTTAAAATATAGAAAAGAAATCAAGAGGAAGGAAAAGAATTGTATTTACAAATGACTTTTAAAGAGAGATAGAGAGATTCGAAAGAAGAAATCAATTTATATCTTTTTTTTTTGTTGTATGGTAAAAAAATTGCAATAACTTTTACTATAAGAATTTTAAATTTATGTGTATAAAGTGTGCCTCTAGTTGGTATGTGCGCAAATTAGAGATGTTATCTTTTTCTTCTTTCTTAAGAATTATAGTAAACATAATATTTTTTTTATACAATTTTGCTGCTGCCTAAGTAGTTTTTTTTTTGTTGCTATAAAATATTGAAATTTTGTTTTAGCTGGGATGGCGATTATAATTTTTTTTCAGTTTTTCTTCACCAGAAAAAAAAAAAACAGTTAAATAAAAATTAATAAAACAAAATTTCCACGTTGCTTTGTTTGTTTTTAATTAAAAATACATAAACACTAATGTTTAGTGAGAGAATCGATTTAAAACTGATCAGTCATGCAAATCAATTTAATTTTAACTCGTAGGTATGTCTTAAAGGTTGTTTGATTTTCTTTATTTGTTTTGTCGTGTTATGTTAAATATTTACAGTTTTATATTTTTTATCGTTGAAAATCTACGATTAAACATTTATGTCAGTAGAGAGTCTACATTTGCGTGTAGTGTATTGTGTTTTGTGGATTTGCGGATTTTTAGTAATACATATTGCAGATTTTTTTTTTATAATTTATATATGTATATATATATGTATATACTTCTCGTTATTATGCCTCAAAATAGCGTCATTAACATAAGTCGTACTCACAACATTGGTTGGTATATAATATAATATTACTGGGTAAATATTATAATAAATTGTTTTTTTTTATTACTTTTTTTTGCACTACATACTATTATTATGTAAAATTTTCTATATTGTTTCGAAGGCAGAGAGACAAATTACAAACGACGAGGGTCCAATAGGAGTTAAAGGGGATATTCCATTGGAAGGGGTATTCTTCTCTCACCTAATTACACAGGACACACATAATTTGGACGCGCCCATACACTCATCGTGACAAAAAGCTCCACATTGCTGGCAAATTACCATAGCATTGAGTGAGCATGCACAATTCGTTGGTGGGTTATTGCTGTCTGATGATGTGCCTCCTGAGATTCCTGCTGTTGCGGCGGTGGTAGTTGTTGTGGTTGTAGCAGAGACAATGTAGTTTGGTTGTTGATCGATTATGTTAGAGCAAGCGTCGATGTAGGTTATGCCGCCTGTAATTCAAAGAATTGAGAATAGTTGAAAATTTTGATTTGGATTTTCATAAATTCCATATTTGTTGTTTTTAAATAATCCATTTACTAAAAGATTAAATTTTCGTGTTTTTTTTCTATTGCTTTATATAAAATGTAACGTTTGCTTATGTATTAAGGCTACAAGTCTATTATGAAAGATATTAAATAAATAAATAAATATGTGTGTTAACTGGGCTAATTGGAGACGCGAATACAAATTTTAAATCGATGTTTCTTAATGAAACAAACTTTGGTTTTTAAAAGCTACTTCTTATTTGGTTATTAATGCATATGAAAGTGTTTTTCTAAATAATTTCAACAATTACCTTGATTCACTACTCTTCTAACATGAGGGCTAGCTGATGCGGTTATTGTTTGGTGAAGATCATGCATATTTAATGTTTTTGATATATCTACATCGACTGATGCTGGACGTCCTCGTCCAGTTATTGGGACTCCATTCATTCCCTGAAGCTGCAATTGAAATAATATTATTTTTTTAATTTACTAATAAACTCACAAATAATTATATTTACCTGATTCTGAGATGGAGGTGCACTTGATGCCCTTGGTGCTTGATTATCTGCTGCTCCAACATTCGCCCTATGCACAAAAACATACTGATTGTTGCCGTTTTGTTGTTGAATTTCACTCTGATGTGGTTGGGGCATAATACTGGCATGTTGCACAGTCCCCGGTGGCCCATAGACATGTCGTATTAATGTCGGCGATGGTTGTCGGGGAACAAATTTTTTCCGAGGAAATCCCATCCTCGGTCCAATAACCTGTGGGACGGAAATCTATTTGAATTAATAAACCAGTTTTTGTTTCTTTGATAAAATTTAAGAAAACAAAGGTTTCACTCACTTTGTAAACTGTGCGTCCAATTGTGGGTAAAGGTGGCGTCACCGCCGTCGATATACCCTCCTCGGTTTTTATTTGTGGTGATGACGGTGACACCGGCACCTGTTGGGCGGCCCCTGCGTTTGTTCCAGTGTTAGTTCCCGATGCTAAAATTGCCGACGGTGGCCGAAGCTGCATAGTGAGATTGTGCCGATTGGGACTATTTTGGATGACAGCCTGACAAATTTGATAGCTACGCTCCAAATTTACCGCGCCTGGTGGTAGTTTATTAGTAGTAGGTTTTCGGCCCTTGCCACTGGGGATTTTTGGGCGCTGTTGTGCTATTGTTGATGGTATTCCGCTGCTAGAGAGAACTTTTATGGTTGCAGGATTCAAGTAGGTGGTTGTTGTTGTTGTTGACCCTGCGACTGTGTTAGTTGTAGCAGGCCGCTGCATACTAACAGTGATTTGTTTTTGGATGAATTTGCCGGTAGATTGGTGTGGTTGTAATTGCTGCTGGTATTGATTAATAGTAGTTGTAGGCGATGAAGGCATCAAGGTATTGCTTTGCTGTTGCTGCTGTGGAAGCTGTTGTTGAATATTAATAAATTGCCGATGCTGATGTTGCTGCTGTTGGTGTTGTTGTTGTTGTTGTTGCTGATACTGTATTTGAGAGTTCTCTATCGTATGGTGCTGTTGCTGGGCAGTGGTATAGTGATGAACTCCACTAGAATCAATTACTTTTTTTATTTGTTGTTTTGGGTGCGAATGATTTGTTTGGAATGCAATTTGGTGCTGTTGTTGTTGCTGAAGATGTTGTAATTGTTGTTGTTGCTGTCTTTGTTGCTGCTGTTGTGCATGCGATGTCAACTGGCGATTTGGATGCATTAAGAAATTACCAATAACCTGGCCATTTGTATCGAGTAGCAGTTTACCACCTGGTATATGTGGTAAAGAAGATGGAGCATACATTTTGATATCTGCATTGCTATCGTTCGAATTGCTATTGACTACGGTGCTTGTAACTTCCATTTCAGCAGCAGTCATCGGAACTTCAATTTCTTCATTTGTTATCTGTTTTTAAATATAATATTATTTATTAACTGTAGTCGAACAAATTATAATATATTTTTATCAACTTGGAAACTAGTCTCTCATCCTAGTAAATGCTTCTGTTTGCGTTACTTTTTGGTAACAAAAACATTGTTCTCTTAAATGAGAACTTTCAACTTTTTTGTTTGCTATGTGATATAGATAGATATTAAATATTAAGATTACGATTTCAGACTAATTCTCTCTTGCCATGGTTTCTACATTTCCGTACCAAGATGACGGTAATACAATTTAGGAGTTATGCATGAAACCCATGAAACCTTCTGTCAAAGCAATCGAAATAAAAAGGGAGGTAAAATATTCAAAAATCACATTCTCTAAAACAAACATGTTAAAATAACCATAGAAAAGACAATAAAGGGCCTTATGATATGGAAGACTTTGCAGATAAATCATGAGATACAAACCAAACATCCTTAGATGGAAATTGTACAGCAAACAGCAATTTTTCAAACCTCAAGGAAGTAAAGGTAGTTGAATTAGAAAGAAACTTTCTTTGCTAAAAATTATATTTCTAGTGTAAAAATTAATTAAGTTTGAAAAGTGAACCTAACAACAATGTAATTAAACATTTTTGTTATAAAAACTTAAAACCTTTTGTCATTTTTCCGAATCCGGATAGTGTGATTTTAAACGCATTGTTAATTAATTAGTGTTTTTTTAGATTATACAAATAAAATTTTACATCATACTTACATCACCAATATCAATGCCAAAATCCTGTTGTTCATGAAACATTTCTTGTTTCTGTTGTTGCGGCAAATGCTCTTCTTCCTTTTTAATGAGCGATTCATCTATAATTTGATTGCTTTGTTCGTTTATGAAATTATTTTGTTCACTCATGAATGTCGAAGAATTCGAATACATCGAATGGTTCATTTTTAATCCGAAATTCCAGTCGTGCTGAACATGATGAAACATATTTTCACGTGTCTGAGTCTCTTCCAAGCTTGGCGATGGAGGCGGATGTGACTGCGTTGTTGCCATAACCATAAGTGGCGATGTTCTTCCCGCACCTTGTGCTGAAGACTGTGAAGATGTTATAGACGCTTCAGACGAATTACTTGCTGTCTCAATGGCTAGATGTTTATTCTGCTCATAGACATTTTCGCAGTCTTGAGCTATCATGACTTAATAATAGATAGAAATTAAACGAAAATTAGATTAAACACTAATTAAGAAAAGAGTAAATAAGTCTTACCATGGTCAAGAGAACTAAACAGGTCACTTTCAGAAATGTCCTTCGGTACTGGAATTTCCATGTTATTTATAACTTCTGAAAAAATTGTATAAAATAAAAAAAGAAGCTTGAGATTAAAAGTAAAAACTTACCCCCACTTTCTGTGCTAACTTCGCCCGATTCCAAAACGTAGTTCTCGGCATCAGCAAATTTCTGCTCTATTGGGTCTTCCTCATCTAATGTACCGGCTGCTGCTTGAGCGATTCGTGCCCTTATCGCAACCCCGATGTTATCACAGGTACTAATGCTGGTATTACTCTCGTCACAACTCACACCACCGTTGCAGTCGATAAGGTTATTGCTATTGCTATCGTGTTCATCAGTGCAAGTAAGCATCGCTCCTACGCCACTACTATTCGCCAAGTCTGAAACAATAAACTGATCTACCATTGCACTGGGTATTTGCATCGCAGACGACTCTCCCATCGAAGAATGCTGCTGCTGTTGTTGTTGTTGTTGTTGTTGTTGTTGTTGTTGCTGCTGCTGCATTTGTTGCTCTAAATGCTCCTGCTGTAGTCTTCGTGAAATAGTACTGAACAGACTATCTGGAAAGTTGAAAGCATTGGCGGATACCTGCGCGTGAAATGCTCCATCGGGGCAAACAACATCTGCAACTATAGTTGGAACTATATTCGAAGTGTCTGTGGTATCATTTGGCGTATCCAAGCCACAATTGTTAAATGGGAAATCGTCTCCAAGGTTAGACAAACCTCCTGTTTCTGTTTCTTCAGTATTAGCTGCCTCCTGTTGCTCGGCGTTCTCTTCGTTGGTCGTCATCTCCAAAACATTAGAAATAAGTAGCTCCTCTTCCGGATCCAGCCGATTCGAGTCGATGTCTGATTTGGGAGAATCCACCACTGATTCTTCTATATTTTCTTCACTGGGTTGTGGTGGTGGTGGTGGTGGCGGTGGTTCAGGCGCTTCTGCCTCAGCTTCAGATTCAAATTTAATCTGTTTGCTCTCAGCGAAAGTTGGGCTAGTCGACGATCGTTTGCGAGTTCTTTTCGGTGAAGTCTGTTTTGGTAAAACAACCTCCTTCTCTGCTGTAATCACTTCTTCGTCGAAAACAATCTGTTTTTGTTGTTGTTGTTGTTGTTGCTCTGCTTCAACGTCATCGACGCAGTTTTTATTGCCATTCGATGCAATTTCATCACTCTGTGCTGGAGATTCTTCAGTCTGTGGTTTATCACTGGGTGTTGTGGATTTTGAGAATGTTGCGCCCCTCGCTATAGAATCCACTTCATCTTTCATTTTACTATCAATTCTGCATTCTATAATAGATTTGGGCTCGGCTTTAATAATCGGAGGCCGCAAGATGCTACTGCTCGTCGTAGTAGATAATGAAGATAACGTCGAGACGGTGGATGAAGTGGATAACGACGATGGTGATGTTGACGAGGTGATATCAGCTGAGGTGCAGGTTTCTGTTCTGACACCCATTACTGGTTTGCTAGTAGAGGTCTTTCCGAATTTGATTGTCGTCGTCGTTGTAGATAATGCTGGGGTGTTTTCATCGGATGAAGTTGAACTTGTTTTACATCGCCTGCTAGATATTTTATCGCCCCACATTGGTTCAAAGTGCTTCAGCTTCCATGGATCTAATTTATTTTTTTCCTTCTCCGCTTCGGATTTCAGTTTGACTTGGTTTTCGGGTGTAAATTCACCTTCAGAAAGTCGTTCACGCCATTCTAAACATGCGCGGGCAAAAAACTCATTATTTAGACTCGACGGACCCAGGCGAACAGCGCCGAGGGCAGCGTCAGATGTTTCTACTGCTGCCGCTCGATCAACGCTCGGCAGAAGTTGAATCAAGTTGTACTGATAAAGAGCTGGCAGGAGGGAAAAGGTTTGCTTGTTTAGCAGCGCACGCAGATTGGTGCTCGCCAGAATCGAGTCTGGTGTCTCTAAATCGATTTTTCCATCTTTTGTTTGTTCAATTTGTGCTGCTGTGGACATTTTTTTGTTGGATCGCCTTCGAGGCTTCAAACTGAAACCCGGTATAGAGGCGAGTACCTCACGCATAGTAGAAGCTTGCATTTGAGCTGTTGTGCTGGGTATGCTGCGCAGAGAGATTGTCGTTGTCGAAGATGTGGATGGTGTGGATGTTGATGTTGCCATACTATTCTTTGTTCGACATTGACTGCTAGTGACAGCTTGTGAAGTAATGGGTGCTGGCTTCTTTTCCGGAATAGGCTTCACTATTATGCGGGGTATATGGCGCCGCAGACTATGCGAATGCTTTACCAATTTTGCTGGCGCTATGTGATGATGATGATGCGATGATGGACTTCCTGCCGCCAATGGAGGCGGTGAGTCAAGAGCAAGTGGATCACATTCTACTTCGTTGCTAGAGCAGGGCGGTGGTGTTACATACTTTGCAGATGAAGTATGTAGTTTGTGCTTAACAGAGGGAAATATGATTGATGTTGTTGAAAGGAAATGTTGTTTAGCTGCTCCTGATGATGAATGGTTCGATGTGGTCGTTGAATTGGAGTGAAGTTGGATTTTTTGGAATGAGTCGTTGCTAGTGGTGATGAGTTTTTCATGGCTTCGTGGGAATTGATCTGGAGTTACATCGCACTCCATGATTGTTCTTATAGTTTGTTTGCAATATTTTGGAATTAATTAGTTTTTCTGTAAGAAAACAATTATTTGATATATTTTAATAATTAAAAACAAAAAAAAATTAGGAGACATAATTTGCTTAATTTGTGTAAATATTGTCTAAAAATAGTAATTTCTGCCATTTGGGGAAATATACATCAAATTTCATCAAAATTCGTTTTATTTTAAATAAAATAAAATAAGCCATATTAATTTTTTTCAAAAACTCACTAAACTTAAATAGCAAGATTGAAGAAAATTACTACAGTTGTTCGAGGTACAGACTGAAAAAATTCTGTTTTTTTATGAAATTGTCTTGTTTTTAAGAAGTTAATAGAGAAATTTACAACAGTTTTGTTTATAAAGGTACTGTTTATGCGGTCCTCTGTTATTTTTCAAGTCGCCCATGCATACCCACTTTTGAAGGCGATAAACTGTTATAACGGTTATAAATAAGCATTTCTCGTCCTTATTTTTAAGTTATTGCCCTATATAAGTGGCTGATTTTTACACTTTTGTAATATGGTTCTTCTAAGTTGTTCAAATAATAATAAATTTAAAATTGTATTACATATATATTTTTTTATAAACAATAAAAATTAAAGATCAATTTTTAGTACTTTTGACTGTTTTTTTTAAGTTTCAACATTTAAACAGTAATATGTAATATGAATTTTATGAAAGACAAAATTCGGAAAGAAATAATCTCGAATTCCAAAATGTCGAATTAAAAAAACAAAATATTGAACGCATTTATAATCTAAAATATCAAAATATCGAGTCAAAATCTAGAATGTCAAAAATGTCGAAAAATTATTTACCTTTGGGACAATGCTTAAGATTTTCGATCGCAAATCTTAATTATTGTTTCGAAAGTGAATTGTTTTTCGAGATCTATCATGTTCATAAGTATGTACATATGTAATGTGGATATTCAAGAATTTAACGGTAAAAGATAGAATTTTTCAGTAACATTCATTGTCTGGAATACTAGAAAACTTTTGTTAACAGTTTTCTTGGACAACAGTACCTTGGGTGACCCGTTAAAGATTCTAAGTTTATCTCCCTCTGGCGTTCTCCGCTTAGGGTATTCCGTCCTCACCGAGGCGCGTGAAAAAGCGTAAAAAAAAACAGAACCAAAAACAAATGTGAATTGAATTACGTCACGCTGACACTGAAACCTGTCTGTAGATTTTAAGAACCCTAAGTTGAGGAACGGAGTTAGAATTCTTTGAACTGTAAATATCAAAAAAAAAAAATAATTAAATATCTTATAAAAAATAAATTTCCTAATTTTGCATTTTCTCATAAACTAGAAGACTGAAAACCATCTACATTTCAGAGAGCTTTTTCTAAATATTGAGATTGAAAGTTATTTTTTATTTGATGGTTAAAATAAAGCAAAAAAATAGCTTTCAGGCTTCCAAAATAGGTGAATAGTATTTTAGTGTATGTGTTGCCGTTATTTTTAGTATTTGTTTCCATTAAGTAATTTTCCCTGCTGCCTAAACGGGAAGAGAATAGCGTAAAAATACTTGTTTTTTACACTTCTCAAAAACCGTTATCAATTTTCCCTTACTGTCGTGCTAATCCCGTTTTCCGCATTAGTGAAGAAAATAATTGGGAATTTTATTTTATTGTAGGTGCATTTTTTTCCACGTAGCTATGTACATATGTTCCATTACTGGTAACTGGTAACTGGTTACTAGTTAGTTTTTGGTTTTATTTTTTATGTTGGTTTGAAAAGGCAAACAATTGTTCGAGAATTTAAGTAATGTATTTGTCTTCAAATATTCACATATAATTAATTTAAAAAAATGTCAGTGATATTGATAAAGGAAGGAGTGGAAAACAATTTTTTTGAATTTAACTGAAAGCAATTAGAGGAACTTTAATCCTCTTTAAAATCAGTAAAATAAAATAATAAATGTGTGAACTTTTATTTTGTAAATAAAAGATCAATAAATTAAAATACGTTACTTTTTTTCCATAAATTAAGACTTTTAAGAGAACCAATCGATACGATATGTAATTTCAGAAAGACAGTGCAAATTAACAGAAACCGTGTGCAAAGTTAAATATTTTGTGTCGAGGAAAAGGGTAAATTTACAAATAAAATGTTGAATAACTTTAGCCTTCTAGCATTTAGGTGTTCGATGTAAAATAAAAACCAGAGCAACCCTGGTCGGCTCGGGGCAGAGAGCATCAACAAAACTATTTTGTTTTTTAAAGGAGAAGTACCTAACTGTAAAATTAAAGAAATAAAATACTTAAGGAGTAAAATATATTTATAAATACAAAAATTAAATTTTGACAACCAAATTATAAATTTAATTAAATTTCAAAATTTATTGTATAAAATTTTGTATGTAGGGATGTTATTTGTTTTAATACCTATTGTTTGTTTAAATTATTTTTTGTTTAAACAAGCAAACAAAAAACTAAAAATTGTATATTGTTATTAATATTTCAACTCAATAATGGTAAATAATAAATAAACAAACATATGATGTAGTTATGTGCAGTCGTAACAAAAATGTTCCATATTTTTTTTTGGTTAAGTTCATTAATTATTGTTTTGTAAGACAAGGGTGAAAAAATAACATTTTTACGTATTTTGTATAAAAATAAATAAATTTAAAATGTTGCTCGCAAAGAACATTTTTTATTTTAATTTAAAAGTTATTTAACGTTTAACGATTATATTTTGTCTATTAACCTCTATTTTTTTATTTCTGCAATGAGGTATGGATTCTATCAAATTGTCAAAAATACTATTAAGAATATCACCAAGTTATTCTTCAAAGCTGCATAAGCCAACCTTTTGATGTCATTTACCCTATTTTAACTCCATCGAGATTAAATAGGGTGATTGAGACGGTCACTCTAGCAGCTTTAAAGAAGGTCATTATCCTGCTGGAACATCCAACGCAAATGCATTCTGAACTGCAAAACAGTCTGTTCTTCTTCTGATTTGGGGTGACCGCAGCCTGCACCTAAAAAACAGCCCAAATCCAAAAACGAGCTTCCACAATTGTTTAACTGTAGGATGTGCAGAAAACAGTCTGATGATCGGCGTGGCAGTCGTAAAATAGCTATAACTCCAGCATATAAATACTTGGTGGTACCTCACCCAAGTGTTGTTCAAAAACCTTCAACGTAGAGAGAACATCTACTACATTTACTCAACCTTAAAATTAACTAAGATACCTTTCTAATTTCTGTTTGAAGTTTAGCAGTTAGAAGAACAAATAAAGAACTAATTTTTAAAACGTTTCCTTACGGTACTTGGTCTGAAGTAGCAAGAGAACTTGTACCATACAATTGTACCGGTTTGATGATACTTTTCTATATAATTGTAACGAATTGAGTTGCTGCAACGGGATTTAGCAATTTTTCTTCAAATAATTGAAATCACATTATAACACGTATTAAAAGGTGGTAATATTTCTAACGACAGTATAGCCACTGTAGATAATCTGATTAAAACATTCTTAGATTTAATGAACATTTGAATAATGAAGTACATACATTTCGAAAAAGGTAGAATTTTTCACAAAAAAAATCGAAGACATATAAGCTTACAGAAAATTTTGCATTTCCAGTTTATAAAACTGGGAATTATGTAGCTATTTTGAAAATAAGGGCGATGTACTGCAATAAGTTGTGAACGCTGAACCGCAATACAACAAGAAATATAACAAATCTTCAATGGTTAAAGAATGTCAAAAATCGATTAAAACTTAATGCACAAATAATATAATATTTGTAGGTATTGTGCAATTACATAATACCTATATTCAAAATAAAATAGAAATGATGTCCCATTTATTCCTTTTCCAATTAGTTACATATATTGCAGGCGTTGTTTTCGAAAGTGAAATATGTAAGTCAACTTTTACCCTTTTTTAAAGTAAAGTTAATAATAAAATCATTACTATTCATTACTTAACAGTGATGTCAAAAATATGTTTTGTGTGCAATTTTTTTCAAAGAAATTTTATTTGAAAAACTTTTTGCTGAGCCATACGCGCTAGGCATTGCGCTACCGAAGTCAAGTCATCAGGTCCATGGTCCATCCCAATTAATGTTTTTTTTGACAATTGCATTTGAATCAAGCAGCATTTTTCCTAGCAACATACCTACAAGTTTAATTAATATGAGACTACAGAAATGCCAATTTATAACAGTAACAAAGGCCTATCGCCATTAAAAGTGGGTGTGCATTAACAGCAGGCCACGGCCCAGCGGGGTCTCAGTATTTTTGAAAACAAAACTGTTATTGGCATTTCATTAGTCGCTTTCTATATAAGTATGTCATCATGTTAATTTGTGTAAATGTTTTATTCTACATTTAAATAAAACACTTCCGCTAAGAAATAGCTTATACTTACCTGTCTTAAAAAGGAGTGCAATTAATAAAATATAGGTATTAATCCTTAAGACTGTACTATAATTCATAACTTTTAAACTGATTTTGAGTAGTGTAGTATCTCTGTTTGTGGAATTTTTGGTCAAGTATACGAACAGACATAGCATTTAGGTACATATTAATTTGAAGTTTAGGTGCTTATTAGAAGACACTCTTATCCCTTTCGAGAGAAGTCTATCGAAGTATAATCGCTATACGCCATCTAACTCGAATGTTGTATATTAAGGTCAGTTAGTTAAATAGTCTAGCAGTCCAGAACAACCATTTTTGCGTATTTTAATTATAACCCCTATTTCTATTTGTTTGCTAACAAAATTTTGTTCATTTTCCCAAAATTCAAATCAGCGCAATATTCGAAATACATACATATGTATTGAAACAATCAGTCTAATAAGAAAAGAAAAAATGTTATAATTTCTTAATAGGTAGGAACAAACAAAGTGTACTTAAATTTAAGGACAACGTTTGAAAAGGCTGAACTACATCATAAATTGTGGGCGGACATTGAAGATCGTCTTCAACCTGATAAAGTAAGTACATGGGCCATTGCTGCACGGACACAAGAAACAATATAAAGGTTAGTTGGTACCTACCTGCCTATATGAGTACCTATGTATACAATAAACAATGAAGAATAAAATAAAAATGAAGAAGTGTAAAACAATTTTCCAACCCACCTTATGCAAATGGCACATTCTCCTCCTCCTTCACAGCAGTGAGTACTCCGCCACGAACCAAAATAAGATCCAAACAAAGTCTTCTTGTTCTGTTAGTGGTGTTCTGCGTACCAAACACTCACACACTTGTAATCACATAAACAAAAAAAAAAAACAAGTAAAAAAAAAGCAATGTGGAGGAAAATTCTCTCTAATTCTTCTTCTTTTCGCGGATCAATGGAAATTAGGTTTTTATTTAAAAAAAATATTAAGTTGGGACAAACTATCGTCCGTGGGATGCGCGGAGCTCCTTTGTCATTGTTTTTATTTTTCTACAAAGGAAACAAACCTTTTTATATATTTTTTTTTTGTTTTTATATTTTTATTTTCGTTTTTTTGTTCCTTTGCTCGCCTAGCTAAAATTGTTGTTTCGATTGTTGGATTTTTGTGGGGGACACGGAACGGACAACAGAATACGGGAATACACTTCTTCTATATGAAAAATGAGCCTCCCTTCGACGTTCTATTGGAGAATGTGATATTTTTTCGCAAAACAACAAATCTATGTACACAAACTTTTCATATTTGATTTTTTTTGTATTTCTTTGTATTTTTGTAGGAACAAACTTTTTGTACACGCGTGTTAATTGAAACAAATTTGAAATAGTTGTTTTTTTTTGTATTTTTGAAAGAAAAAATGAATTTACAAAATTTTCATCTTCGAAGTTTTGACAGAAAGAAAAATGGGAAAAAAATTATATATATATATTTTGGGATGTGTGCGAGAAAAACTGAGAACAAATGATAAGTTTTTTGTCTCTTTTTTTATGTCATTTGCAAGCTAAAAATAATTGAATTTTGTAAATTTTATGTTGAAGACGAGTTAATTTAATGTTAAGAATGTTTTTAAGTTTTACAATTCATTGAATTTAAGTTTTATAATTAAATAATTAAACAGTTTTTGGAATTTAATACATTTTTTCGCACATTGCACAGACTTTTCTCCGTCGTACACTTCTTTGGGTTTTTTTTTTCTTTACATCCTTTCGGAAACTATTTTTTTTGTTTTATTTTTTTTCGAAAATAGAAGGGAATTTCGAAAGAATTTCGTTTATTGGCGACCAGAGTGCGTGCCGCGATGACAGTTCAAATTGCTTGAGTTTAAGGTGGAAATGTATGGTTATACAGAATTCAGTGCGAGTGGAATTACATATGAAGTCAGGATGGTAAATTGAAAATAGACATAATTGTAAGTTTGTCCACAAACAGTTTTTAGACGATAGCGATTTTTAATGAAAAAAACATCTCTTCACACTCTTTACTTTGATTCATAACTTTTTTCGAAAATTTAAACCATAATTTGTTCACAGCTGATCATTACTCAACAAGCATTATTGTAACTGGCAAATTATCGAATGTGCATGTTAAGCAATTGTTGTTTATAAAGGAATTTTTCGCCCTGATATTTTGGGAAAGCCATAAAAACCAATTTTCGGAAATGGATTTTCAAATCCAAAAGCAAATCTTAATCTTGTGTTGTTTTGTAATACATAATATATTTTTTTATGCAAATCCAATCATATATGATATATGCCACCTGCACAGGGCATAAAAGATATCCAACATCACAACTGTTAGTTACAATAATTTAATTAGAAATCTTAAAACAACCTATGATTTATTATGGGAATATAAAATAGCTCTCCCGAGGAGGCGAGGAGTTATCGAGTTGCTAGTTTCTTTATGTATTAGTTAACAAAATTTGAGTGCATTGCAACACGCCATTGAAAACTTAAAATAAACAGACCAATTTATCGCAAAGAATGCTGCAACGTTTTTGCAATACATGTAAGCGAAGACCCGATCCCCATGTCTGCAAATCTTTTCGATCCAAAATTCCGAGGACATAAAATCTAGATATACCTATTTGTTTTTGTTGTAGGGAGTAAATTATGTAAACATTTTTAAACAAAATACTTAAATTTAAAATATGTACATATCTAGATTATTAAAAGTTGATTCTTGTATAAAATAAGTTTAGTAAAATCATTCCAATCCACAGCAAGAAGTCAAACGCTCAAACTTTTCTATAAATTTGTTTACCTGTGAAAGAAAATATTAGCAATCTTTATGAAAAATGGATCTCCTGGATCTGGGAACTCTGAACTATCTAAATATTCCATGGACGTCGATCAAATATTCGAAATGTATGTCTTAGCGTGAAACGATAATTGAAGATCACCTTGATCAATGTCAATCTGGTAAGTACCTTTATCTAATTTATTAAAAAAATTTTAAACTAAAAAGATTTTATAGAGAAAATTTAGTACATTGCCAGGTTTGATTCTTACGCCTCATTAAACTCTTCTAAATAAAATACACATAAATCATACAGCCAGAACTTAGAGCTATCGTAATCGAATGCCACCATTGTAGTCGTTCGCGGTTCGAGTTTATTCAGAACCTGCCATTGGGTTGTTGTTTTTAACTGCTCAACTTTAATCGGCTAGTTGTGCTTAAAATAAAACATTTCTTCTTAGTTCTACATGCTTGTATCTTTTTATTCTTTCTTAAGACTACTAATGAACTAACTAAATCTAGTAAATTCATAAAATTAAATCTATCTTCCTGATAATGAGAATCTTAAGAACGTTATATCTAAAATTTACCTACAACTCTTCATGTTTAGTTGTATGATGACGTTCCTTCTCCTTGGGGAATGCCCAGAAATACGAAGGAAAACCCATAACATCTCGTTCGCGCTTCACAAATGCTGAATACGAGGAAATACAATTTCCAATGAAATGATTAGACAAACCCAGAATAGCTAAGTCCAAATGGGGATTGTCCTTTGAAAGTTTATGAGCCGTGATATTCATCCTGGCGAGTGCTGTATTCAGTTCAGAAATCATATGATTACTATCTGAAGCGACGAATATTGACCTCACTTCGTTGTTTTTGTGAGTTTGCTTGACAGTTTTGATGAGTCTTTTCAGTTGTTTGATGATTGCCTCCTTCGGTGGCATGCAGAGATCAGGAAAGAGTTCACCTTTTTCGTTGTTGTAACCCAAACACTGAGGGGAGGCAAATAGTTGTTGACTGTTCTTGGCGTGTTCGCAAGCTCGCACCCAATCAATGCCATTTCTTAAATGGATTCCTATGAAGGCACCTTTTGGAAGTTCAGTCTTGATAAATTGCTTAGCCATGTTCCGATACTTAGGGTTCCATAGCAAGAATTTCTGTAAATCTCGGTTTTCTATTTGAACTGGAAAGCTGGCTGGGGAACCTGTGAAAGCAATAACCGGCCATTTCTCTGGATGGTACTTATCTGCCCACTTGGAAGCCACGTTACTGTGATGTACATCAAAGTGCAGGGGGCCAAAGAACTCTGATTTCTTAAAATCGATATTGAAAGTGTCCCAAAATGGTCCGAAGGGATTACCATCCTTAGCATGACAATCCTTCTTAGTGTTCTGTTTGTTCAAACTCTTTCGCTCAATATAGCAGAATGAAGTACGCTCGTTCTCCGGCCAAAGTTTATCGGCCAGATTTGTCATGAATTCATGCATCAGAATCACCCTGTGGTACTTTTGCAGTGGTTCTACTTGGAAATACTCGTCGAAGGGAATCTGTACCGAGCGTAGTTCACCCTTTCGGTATTCGATCCATGGCGGAAGTACTAATGTTCGATTAAGGGCTTTGGAGAATGCTAGAGCCCCTAGGAATTGGTCAGCTTGGTTGCCAAAGCGACCTTATTTTGAATACAAAGACGATAATTTAATTAGTGACTTACCGGGGCAATTTATGATGAAAATAATCACTTACCCATGCAGGGGCAGTACATTAGGTATCCGGATGGATCAACTTCCTGCCCATTTATACTGTTTATTAATAAAGCAATTATAATTATTTTTAACATTCTTATTAATCAAACTGAATTAAAATTTAATTTAAAATGGAGCAGACACGAAGGAGAAACACCGGCAACGAATAAAAAAGTTTTGGTTTGTTTACTGAAAAAGTGAAAATTGAACTCTAAAATGACAGCTGCTAGACTAGATTTCGATGCTCGATTGATGGGTTTGTTTGTTTAAGTTATACAAACGGCCTTCCTACCTTTCAGTGTAAAAGTGTTTCCATTTCAAATTTGATAATTTCGTTTGACAGCTAATTTCAATCTACACCAATCTACAGAAAGATCTACATCTATATGGTATTTGCATTGTGATGACGTTTCACTGCTGCGTTTAGATACGTTAATTTTATTGAAATCTTAATACACCACTTGTTCGCAGTATCGTGATAATTATTTTAAAATATTCGAATACTTTATGTAAAATAGTTTTATGTAACTTTTCACATAAAATGTGTACAACAATTTGGAATACAATTTATTTCATTGAACAGTACAAACCTTCTGATACGAACAGCCCGGATAAACTTCATTGAACATAAAAACAAACACCACCAATCAAAAAAATCAACAGGTCTATTTTGAGTCAAAATGAAATTTTGTTTCCGAACGCACTCTCGATTTTTTGGGAAAAAAATATAAACTTCAAAGAGAAGCTTGCTCCTTGCTGTTCTGAAGTGATTTTTCCTAAAAAAGAGCTTAGAACAATAAATTTTTCCAATACTATTTTACCACGATTTGCATTTACTCTAAACAAACAAAATTTCTAACTTATCAATAAACAGCCTCAACTTAACATGGAACAACAATATTCTGAAGAAATCCTCGCAAAAGCAATTGGATCTGTTGAATTACAAAACAACGACTCATCATCATCATCAACGACGACTACAAATTCTAATGGAACACCAACAACAATAGCTTCTGGTGGTAAAGAATTCTATGGAAAAGCCCAAAAATACTGGTCCGAGATACCAGCAACAGTAAATGGAATGCTCGGTGGCTTAGGACACATAAGTGCAATCGATGTCAACGGATCGACACAATTTATAAAAGAATTGAAAATATCGGGACAACAGAATGCTCTCGACTGTGGAGCAGGAATTGGACGAGTTTCAAAAAATCTACTGATGCCTCTGTTTGCAAAGGTTGATTTAGTGGAACAGGACGAACATTTCGCTAAAACTGCCAAGGACTATTGCAAAAGCGACAAGCTGGGAAAGATCTACAACATGGGATTGCAGAAATTCACACCCGAAGAGGGCAAATACGATTTGATTTGGAGTCAATGGGTTCTGGGACATCTGCCGGATGATGATTTACTGGAATTCTATAAACGAGTCAAAACGGGTCTGGCGAAAGGAGGGTACTTTGTGATGAAGGACAATGTTACGACATCTGGTAAAGTTGAACCAGACGAAGAAGATTCATCTATGACTCGACCGTTGAAGAACTTCGAAACTATTCTCCGAAAAGCTGGTTTTAAAATCGTCAAAGTAAGTCGACAGCAAGGATTTCCAAAGGGACTGTATCCTGTTTATATGTTGGCTTGCCGACCGGCGGCATGAAAAAATAAATGAGTTGCAAGTTTAATTGGTTACTTTTCAAGTTGTTTTATTTACATTTTACAAGAATGTGGATAGCGAGGGTAGGGAATCACATCGCGAATGTTTTTCACTCCAGTTAACAACTGTAGGAACCGCTCAAATCCCAGACCAAAGCCTCCCGTAGGAATGCCACCGTATTTTCGAAGGTCCACGTACCACTGAAGGCCCGGTGGAGTTTTTGCCTTCAAGAGCTCGTAGTTGTTTTCTCTTAGGCTGCCTCCGCAGAGCTCACCCACAGTTGGCATAAGGAGATCTAATGCATGAACTTTAGAGCTGTCTTTTCTTGAATGCCTCATATAAAAAGGTTTCTGTTCGGCCGGCCAATCAATGACAAATAGAGGACTCTTAAGGCGATTCACTAAGAAGAGTTCCTGCTCTTTGGAGAAGCCTTCATTGTCCTTGAGAGCTGTTTTGAATTTAGATTTATTTTCACTAAGGATACTAAAGGCTTCGTCGTAGGACAAAGTTGTCCAATTTTTGTCCAACCAGGAGAGATTTACATCGGCAAATGCCCTCTTTTGGCAATGATGCACGTCTTCGGAGCTCTTGCTCATGATGTCTTGACTCACCGCCTTTATCATTGTTTCAATAAATCTAGTCAGTTCTTCCAATGTAGGCGTGAATGCCAATTCAGCTTCCAGCATATAGAACTCAGCCAAATGCAATGGGGACTTGCAGTTCTCGGCTCGAAAGGCAGGGGAAAATGTATATGTATCGCCTAAACCATAGGTGGCAGCTTCAAGATGAAATTGACCAGAAACGCTTAGGAAAACCTTTTGATCGAAGTAACTTTCGTCGAGTGGAACTCCATCGCGAGACATCTCTTTGAGGAGTTTCTCATTATCGGGCTTCACTATGAAGGTCTAAAATGAAGAGATTTAGTGAATTATAATATGCAATACACGATCTAGCATACTTCTCCGGCTCCTTCACAATCATTTGTTGTTAAAATCGGAGTGTGAATCTGGATCAAACCTTGCTGGTCCATGAAATCATGAATTGCTTTGGCTGCTCTATGCCGAACTCGCAGCTGGGAAGCTATGTAATCAACTCGGGAACGAAAATGCAGATGTTCTCTCACATATTCTGGGGGGTGTTGTTGTTTTGGTACAAAAGGATAGCCCTCTTGTATAGATGAGTTACCTGAAAAGACATTTCTGGAGGTGGAATTATTTTATTTCTAATTTCATTGTGCTCAAACCTATGAGGGTGACTTCATTTGCATGAAGCTCATTATGTCCATTTGGTGCAGCTTGAATGACTCCACTTATACTTACCGAACAACCAGGTGATAAAGATTTGGTTTGCTCATTTCTTGGGACAACTACTTGAAATTTTTCTGCTGTAGAACCATCATTAATATCGAGGAATAGATTCATTTTCATGCGGCGAATATTTTGAATCCAACCCTTATTGATTGATAACAATTTCTTTAGGGCTTCAAAGACTTTAATTAATAATTTACTCACTTGAATTCCAAAAGAATCACCCGGCTTAGTTGTGGCTGCTTTTGAGATACGAGAAAATTCAGATACATTTTCTTCGGATTTATGGTGTTTGTCAATAGATTCGATTGGAGTTTTTTGTGATAGCTGGCTTAAACATCGGAAAGTTCTCGAAAGTTTTGGTAATTCTCTTATTTTTAACATAATAAACAGGGAATTTAATTTTCCTTATTAAAATTTGCAACGGAAAATGGTATTCCTTGTTTTTATTTTTTGACAAATGATGTTGCTTGAAGTTTGACATAGTTCAAAACATGTTGCTGAAAATGACATTTTGTCTGTTGAAACATCCTTGTGGAAACGTTACACTGTTTTTAAAAAGGAACTATTACAAAATAAACTAGGTGGGTTCATTGAATAACCCCTTAATTTACAACGTTATTTCCTTTTACTTATGGTGCCTCTCTCCTGCTCAAATACAGTTCATAACTGTATTAATAAAAAATAATTACTTTGAACTACTTCGACTACAGAGCAGAAGTAACTGACAGCCAGAGGTACTCTTCACAGGAGATATTGGAAACCTAGTGTCATACGATAAGGTGCGTTCCTTTACTCTGTGATTTTCTGCCAAAACTACACAAAAGTCTGTCAAAGTTCATATAAAAAAAAATAGAATGTGTAGTTTTGGACAAAAAATCACAGAGTTTAAAAGTAAAGGAACACACATATATAGTTTCATCTCTTGATTTCTTATCTTTATTTACTGTTTATATCTTTTTCTTTACACCATTCACAAAATTAAACTGGTAGGCTAATTCCGAAATTCAGAAACTCCAAAATCTTGAAATCGAAATTTTTGTTTTTTGAATATAAATTCCTGATTGCTCTTTTACGGGAGCTTTGATTATTTACCACAAAATTAAAAACTTTCAATATATACTCGAAACGTTGTACCACTTTTTCTGAGTTCTTTTTTTTTAACCATTCACCACATAAATAAAAATAATCGTTCCTGTGACCAAAAACATTTACTACATTCCAGAAGATGAAGAAAATATAAAAATATAAAAATGAAAAAGAAAAACTATTGTTTATGTTTAAAAAAAATTAGAACTATTTTTTTTTTTTTTGAAAAATCAAATTTTGAAAACGAATCAATTAGTAAAAAAAGTAAATTAAGATGCACGAAATGAGAACAATTCTCTACTTCGGGGAATGAAGATTTAAAAAAAGGAATCTTATATTTGAGGAAAAAGTTAATTTATATAAACTGAATTTTCTAGTGTTTCGATCATTGGAAACCAAAACAGATAAATTTTTACAAGCATAATATTAATATTAATAATTAATTTAAAATTTCGGGAAGACTAAATTTTCTTTTTGTATTTGAAATGTAATATTTAGAGGATAGAGTTAAAGAAAAAAGAATAAAAATTATAAAACGCTGTGACAAATATATTTAAAAAAATATCTGGATGGATTAGGTTTTAATATACTTTTTAAAACTTAGAGGGTTGCTTGCTCCGGGGCTCTCCAAAGGCAGTTGGTAACAGCTATACAGAATATAAAAAAAATTCGACTTTGGAGTTATTGAAATTGCCTACCTAAGGTGGCAACATATGTAGTTCTCATAAAAAAACCATTATTTGAATCGTTAAGCTTAGGACTTTTAGAAAGCCAAATCAGTGAATATTTTTGTGCCAAAAATAATTAACCCGTAGGCTAGAATTATTACTTCAGTAAAAAAAAACTGCAAAAAAAGTATTCAAATATGGTTTTCAAATAAAGCATTAACATACATTATATATATACTTTTATATTTATTAATATTAAATATTATACTCATGCGAAACCGGTTCGGGTCAGCCAGTATTGTATATACAAATTATCATAAAATTAGACTTTGAAAAAAAATTCCAAATTTTATATTTCAAAAACGGGTATAGATTACTTTACATTAATAGGGTGTACCAATTTTTTTTTCTTAAAAATGTTAAAAACATTTTATATACCTAATATTTTATAATAATTTATAAAATGATAATTTTTTTCAAAATAGCACAAGTTTTGAAGTGTGGAACGACTTCAGACCAAATCCGGCTGTTTGAAACTTGGTCTCGAAGAAAGCTAGTGTGACCGTAGGTACATAAGGGCAAATTCGTGCGACTCAGTTATGAATTTTTCTTTATACAAACAAAAAAAAAAAAAACATAAAAAGATGATTTTTAGATTTTTAAGTACTTTTTTGTATTTTTAAAGGGACAAAATAACCCCATTTTGCGGTACTTGTACCATTTGAGTGGTATAACATTTTTGTATCATAATATTTTCGGTTTTTAAGTGCGCACTTTTAATAATGGAGTGATGAATATTTTTTATAATGAATATTTGTAATATGGATGGAAAATATTTTTTTCTTAAATATTATTGAATCATGTGATATTTTCGGTAAATTTAATAATTTGTGGTGACCATAGTAAATATATACCCATTTATAATATACAAATGAATATCGGAATATTACGTAATATTTTGATATACTAGCTTACACTCACAGCGCTACCTATCGAACATTTGTTAAACTACAAAATTTCAACTTTCAAAGAATACTTCCTATAAATTTTTTAAACAAAAACTCAAATCAAAGAAAAGTAGGTGTAGTAATAAAATAAGCGAGCTTTAAAGAAAATTAAACATGTCGTGCTTTATAGGCTCAAGAGAATCTAATTGAAAAATTTCAGCTTTCTAGAGATGTAAGGTAAGGAGGAATCTCAAAAACCTATAAGAAAAGTAGGCATGGTAGCGGGCGGCACAAATTACACATGCCATGCTTAAAGCTGTTATAGAGAGCTAAATTACACAATTTTAACGTTCTATACGGACGTGCAATATATAAGGATACATCTAAAATATTAAAAAAGTGGGTGTGGCAGTGAGTGGATTTTACCCAAACCAATTTACAAGCCATCTCGCTTCTAATAGGAATAAACTTTTAAAATTTCAGCGAATTAGATTCAGTAGTTTATATAATTCTCATACAGCGACTAAACATTCATTTTTTTATTTATATATATATAGTATATGTATTTAGATATTATTTATATGTAGGTATATAATTAAGTTTTTAATTTAGTAGATATCTACCAACTTAATGTATAAAGTTATCTGAAGTGTTGAAGACTTCAGAGAAAATGTCAATTTGATTTACTTCCAGCATATGTCGCATTTTTAATTATAAAATAGATTATTTATTTCGCCATTTTTTTATTTAAACAAAAAACAAACGAATACCTTAAATTTTTCATAATTTATTTATTAAATTGCTTTTAACTATAAGAACAAGCAGATAGAGATTAGAGCATTTTCTTTAATATTTTTATATTTAACTAAATTGATAAAAATGATAATTTCCTTTTCGCATTTTAATTATTTTTTTTTCAGTCAAATAAAAACTTTTAGTTTTAAGTTTAATTTTAAATATCATCATATAGTATTAATAACGGGTGATTTTTAAGCTGGTTTGGTTTTGGCAACACTGGTTTTGACAGCTGACGTGTGTTTAGTACCTTGTGTCACTGTCAAACAGCTTCAGTTTGGTTTGCAATTTAACCATGGATCGTCTTGTGAACAACGCTTGCAAATTATTGAATTTTACTATCAAAATTCGTGCTCGGTTCGAAATGTTGTTTATCGAAAAATTGTGTTCAGCGATGAGGCTCATTTTTGGTTGAATGGGTACGTAAATAAGCAAAATTGCCGCATTTGGAGTGAAGATCAGCCAGAAGCATTGCAATAGCTACCAATGCATCCCGAAAAAGCCACTGTTTGGTGCGGTTTATGGGCCGGCGGCATTATTGGGCCATATTTCTTCAAAGATGATGCGAATCGCAGCGTTACTGTCAATGGTGAACGCTACCGAGCGATGATAACAAACTTTTTTTTGCCCGAAATGGAAGTTCTTGACTTGCATGATATGTGGTTTCAACAAGACGGTGCCACATGCCACACAGCACGCCAAACAATGGCGCAATTGCGAGGCGAGTTTGGTGAACAGTTAATTTCACGTTTCGGGCCGGTCAATTGGCCGCCTAGATCGTGCGATTTGACACCATTAGATTATTTTTTGTGGGGGTATGTCAAGGCTAATGTCTATAGGGACAAGCCCGCTTCGATTGACGCACTGGAAGCCAACATCCATGCATTCATTCGTGAGATACCGGCCGATATGTGTGAAAGAGTATGCCAAAATTGGACTCAGCGGATGGGCTACCTGAGACGCAGCCGCGGTCAACATTTGCATGAAATTATCTTTAAACATTAAATTGCAAGGTTCAAATTATCGATTCAAATAAATATTTCATTCATTTTTTCGAATTTTGTGTGTGTTTTTTTTTTTTTTAAAGTTCTAAACCTCTTAAAAAATCACCCGTTATTATTAGCAGTGTTTTGGTGATAATGTTTAGCAATTCAGCAAAATATTTATACGCAAACAATAACGAATCATTTTTTGTTTTGTGTACAAAACAATAACTAAGTATTTATAATCACTTTAAAAAAAATTTGCTGACTTGTTATACACTTTGAATAAAACACGGCTATTACAAAAAATACCTGCTCTATACATTGATTACAATTTAGCAAAATATTTTTCATGAACAATTAAATTTGGTTGAATACATTCTAATGTCGTGCAGCCAGAAAGGCTCATAGCAATTTCAAAGTCTTTCTTAAGAATAGCAAGTAATTGTTCAACGCCCCTTTGTCCACCGCAAGCCAAACCCCATAAAGCAGCTCGTCCAATAAACACCATTTTAGCACCTAATGCTAAAGCTTTCAATACATCATTTCCTTCCATTATTCCACCATCCATCATAACGATCAAATCATTTCCAACAGCTTTAGCAATTTCTGGTAGAGCTTCAATCGAAGCTGGTACAGAATCTAATTGTCTTGCTCCATGATTCGATACAATAATACCCTTGCAGCCGAATTCCTTAGCCAATATAGCATCTTCGTGGGTTAAAACTCCCTTAGCAATTACAGGTAGTTTTGTAGTTTGCACCAGCCATTCGACATCTTTCCATGTTAGTTGTGGATCAAATTGACTCATCACATATTCGTTGAGGCCAGAACCTTTGCCTGAGCTTTTGACGTCTTGTGTCTCAGCTTCTGAGAAGTTGCCCAACCTTTAAGAAAATGTAATTTGTATTTTGAAAAAAGGTTGATTTTGTAAAAATATTATATCTACTGTAAATGAGGAGGTAAACTGAATTTGTTTCGAATATCTGAACGTCGTTGTCCGAATAATGGTGCATCGATCGTTAGAACTATTGCCTTGAAGTTGGCTTTCTCAGCTCTCCGAATCAGGCTCTCTGTAAGGGATCTTTAAAAACAGAGAATTATAAAACTTAATTTATTATTTGTCTGATATTTTGAATATATGTTTTTTTTTTTTTGCCTGTCTTTGTAGACGTAAAGCTGAAACCATTTATCGGTATTTGGTGCTCCTTTAGCAAGCTCCTCAATAGATGTCGTAGATAACGTGCTTAGAATATAAACACTTCCTGCCAGACCAGCAGCTCGAGCGTTACCTATTTCTCCATCTGGATGAGCCATACGTTGCATTGCTGTTGGTGCTATTCCAACAGGCCACTTGACTTTGCATCCCAAGACTGTCGTATTTGTATTCAATTTAGAGACATCGCGTAAAAATCTCGGACGAATAAGTAATCTATTTTAAAAATAAAAACCTTCATAAGAATCTATCGATTAAATGAGTTTAATACTTACTTTCGAAAAGCATCTCTGGTTTTATTCAAAGTGTATTGATCTCCAGCACCTGAACGATAATATTCCAAAGCACTTTTTTCAAGAATTGTTTGGGCTTTTTTTTTGAAATCTGCAAGGCAAACAAATTCCATGGTAGGTATATTACTTTGAACGAAAATTAATAACACTGAATTGAATCGATGCTTTGAAGTAAATGAGCGTTATGTGTGTTATTGCAAAAATATTCTTATTAAAGTTCAAGAGTCAACATCATGATATTCTTATCAATGAAGCGACAAGTCTTGAGTGTCTATAGGTATATAGTCTATATAGGCTTTTAACCATTTGACGATTCTGAAAATGACAAACTTCTTAGGTATTAGGAATATTCAAATTGTTGACTATTATTCATTGACCATTATATGTACATACCTACATACGTGATTTGTTCAAATGAAATTTGATAACATTTCGGAAAAATATAATTAATGCTAATTTTGTGTACCTAAGTAAATACTAAGAAAATATATACTTTCTTATCATGATTAAGGGAAAATAGTTTTGTTTAGGTACATTTTTGTTTTATGTGTGTAATACACATTAGGGTAGTTCATATTTGGGATCTTTCTTTCACACCAACTGCAAAGGTTCTTAATTAAAAAAAAAAAAAACAATTTTTCAAATTTCGAATAATTCCGAAAACATAATACAATAAAATGGATTCCGATTTTTATGAAAATTAAAACTAAACAAAAAATTCAAATCACAAGAAGTCAGTGTTTGTTTAACCTTAACTCTTAAAATTTAATATGATATATAGGTATACATAAATAATAAAAGATAATTACTTCCGAATGAAAACTTATAAAAAGAGCATTTTCAAAAAATTATTTTTCGCATAAATATAAAAACACCACTTTTATCTACAATGTAAAATGTTTTAAATAACAGTACATAAACTAAATACATACCTTCAACTGAAACCATCATTTTAGAAAACTTATAATAACAAAAGACACAAAAGTTTTAAAAATTAATTAAATTTGTCGTATGTTGATAACAAAAAAAAATCGTATAAGTATTAGCAATTGATGATTTTGACCTTACAACGACAATGCCAAGTGTGTAGTGTAGGTAAATTAAACAATAAAAACACAGAAGTTAACTGTTCATGGTTGTTAAACATTGAATGGATTTGAAACGGTTAATTTATGAAAGTGTTTGACGTTTTAGAAGTTCATTTTGTCTGGAATGCTTTATTTATTATCAATCTTCTGTTTAGAGTGAAAACCGGTTAAGTTCGTCTCAATTTTTATCATTATAGATTATTTCAAAAATTCATTAAAAAAAAAAACAAAAAACAACAAATCTTTATATTCTCTTACTTTTAAATTTAGTAATAGGGAGTGTATACAAATATTTTGTTTCTATATTTTTGGATTTATTTATATATTCCTTTTTGTTTTGGTTTTTAGATTCTTTTAGTTTGAATTTTTTTTTCGACACTTCCTGTTAATTTTTTACATAAGTAACCTGACAGTTGGCCTTTATTTAAAGATTTCACTCTTTAAGATTCAAATCATTAAAACCCAAATTATATCTTCATGTAACTTTTTTGTCGTTTTCTGTTAGATTTTTGGAACGTTCCTCTCGCCTATGAATAACTGGAAGTAGCAGAAATGAAAATAATTTCCACATTCCAACCAAAAATGACATTTATAGACGGCGGCACCGCCGCCGTGGCGTATGAATGGATTAAAATTGCTGTTAAATTTTATCCGAGATTTATTTTTGACATTTCATGAATTGAATTAAAATTGAGATTAACTTTTATCCGAACTTAAATTTTGACATTTCCACTTATATATTCACCTCATTAGTGTCAAAAATTAATATGGGGATAAAGTTTAGAGCGAATTTAATCGTTCTAAAAATGCATGTTGTTTTGGAGGTGGCAAAGTATATGAGCATCTAATAACCTAAACATAAATGGATTTGTTAGAAGAATGTCTGTTCGTTTATTTACTAAGATAGTCAAATTATTTTTTTAAATGTGAACTTTAATATAACTTTAAACTAAAATTATGACGGTATTGGCAACTTAGTGTCACTTACTCAGACTTCAAAACTGGGCTGAAAGTGCCAAAATGGAAATCTTATTCTGGTAAATGTGCACTGTGAAACTGGCCCTAAATAATAGTTTTCAACTATAATCATGAGTCCTTTGCGACACCCTAACACGGATAATATTGTGTAACGGTAATCACTGATCACTTCAGAGCCATTTTTAATCATCGTTTAAAAAATGATTTGCCAAGTGCATTGAAGATTTTGAAATTTTGGGTTTTTTAATAGTACATTTTAAACACCTTGATGTTAAGATATTAGCATCATACTACTTATCAACTTTCTAGCTTCAAAGCTCTTTACTAAAATGTTGTTAGTTTTACATTTTTTGACTAGTGTGTATCCTATTAAACTTATTTACTTAATAAACTGTAGCTGAACACGCCTAAAAGTTCATGCAAAAAGGTAAGCATTATTTGTAATTGTCAAAGTGACATTTGGAGTTAGTATTATACTAAGAAGATAAAATTGATAAAAAGTGATTTAACTTCAGTAAAACTCTTGGAAAATCCGTATAATAAATCACTTAAAGTGATGCATCATAATATTAAATACCTTACAATAAATATCAATAATTTTTTTTTGTTCAATGAAACCGAAACCGGTCGAAGAACAAAACAAGAATGCAAAAAACTTAAAAATCAAAATATTCCTTACCTAAATGCATATGTTTTTTTTAATAAGGAACTGTGTGAACTATTCATTCATAGTTACACAATGCACATTGCACATACTTGATATATTTAGGGTAACAAGATCTAAAAAGAGGACACCTACAAAAATCTCCAAAAAAAAAACAAACGAGAAATATTCGAGTAAGGTACCATTTTAGCTTTGACTATATTTGTCACTGAACCTTTTTTCATTAAAATGTCGTAGTTCATTAAATAAAGTTGATAAATTCATGGTGGTCGCGATCTATTTTTTCTTTGTTTGCAGCGACATGACGAGTTACAAAAGAGCAGAAGACAATATGTTTCACATTTGAATCATTTTGTACAAACATCACACTATAGCACTTTATACTATTTATTACTAAAGAATTGCACTTCATAAAAAATAAGAAACAATTGACAGTTATTTAACGAACTGTCAGATGATTGGGTGCGTTCAATTTCAACAATGTTTTTATTGTGGTTTTATTTCACAGAAAACAATTCAAAACTGAAAAGACTGCTTTTAGACGACTGTGTTGGTATTTATTTTTTCTTAGGTGGCTGTAATATTTTACAATTAAATTATTTCTTAAATTAAGTACAACTTTTGTAGAGGAGGTTAGAGAACAAAGATCCATCCTATTTATTGCTCCATAAAACATTTATCCTCGCAGAAATTAATGGCACCGAGGTGCAATCCAAGCTTACCTGTTCCTTAAATTAATCTTAAACAGAATTAATTAAAAATAATACAGAACTAATTACATAGATAAAAGGTTAAATTTTTATTCGTTAACAGACAACATTTTACATTCAATTATCCTGAATTTACATAATAAACAAAATATATAATCTGATTACAAAATATTTAAAAAAAAAAACATTAAAAATAAAAAAGTATTTAAAATGTATATCAACTGACTTTATCACTAAAAATTGGTCCAATTTTAAAACTTAAAAAAAAAAAAAAAATATGTATTTATATCGAAAAAAAAAATTACATCAAAATCACTAGCTACATATATAGTCTTAATTAAATCTCATTAATTATAAACTATGGAGACAATAATTTATTTTATTAATATAATTTGATTTCCAGTATAAACTTTCGATTGACAGACACATTTTCTTTGTGGCAGTTTTGTGCGCATTTCGACGGTAAAGTTTATGTTTATATATTTTTTTTCTTTGTATTAAAACAAAATATTTATATACATTCGTATTCTAAGCCCTGGATGTCCCATAAATTTCTTCGTTTTTTTTTGTATAAAAATTGTTTTTGTTTTTTTTTTAAGTATACACTAAATTTTTTGACCTCCTTATTTTCGTTTAAATAAAAGACACTTACACACACACTCTAATCTAAGCTTAGTCTCGATGGAACTACAGTCAAGATGAGTGGAAAGGAATATTCTGGTTTTTTGCCTAAATGTTTAGAGTTTTATTCTATGATTACGAGGAGATCGTCGCCTTCGAGTTTCATATTGTTTTCAATGTGAAGCTTTTTGATTGTACCAGCTTTGGGTGCTTGGACGACCATTTCCATTTTCATGGCAGAAAGTACAACCAATGGTTGGCCTTTTTCAACTTTGTCGCCTTCCTTTACACGGACATCGATAACTGTACCGGGCATGGGGGCTCCAACTTCGTTCTTGTTACCCTTACTTGCCTTTGGATGAATGTGCAGTTCCTGTAATAGAAAAAAAAGTGTTTGATATATCTGGAATTTTTGAAGAGTATTTTCAGTCTTACCTTAACGGCTTCCTTGTCTCGGATGAATACCGATCGTAGTTGACCGTTCATTTCGAAGAATACCTCGCGTTCACCGTTTGGCGTGAGATCTTCAGCCATAGCCAAAGTTTTTACACTCAAAGTCTTGCCCTTCTCAATGGTAACCTCAAATTCTTCACCGACCTTTGGGCCAGTCAAGAATACCCTAGTGTTCAACTTATCGACTGGTCCAAAGTCTTCCCTGAAGTTCAGATAATCAGCTGTGACCTGAGGGTAGAGAGCTGCCGACATGACATCACGATCAGTGATCAGTGGATGAGATTCTTTAAGGTCAGACTTAAGCTTGTTGAAGTCCAATGGAGGAAGCTGTTCACCTGGACGCCCTTCAATACGTGGCATGTCTTTAAGTACACGTGAACGAAGTGGCTCAGGGAAACCACCATATGGAGTACCAATAGCTCCCTGAAGGAATTCAACCACAGACTTGGGGAAAGAAAGCTCCTCAGCTTTTTCGAGCAGCTGTTCGGAGTTTAATTTGTTTTGTACCATGAATTGAGCAAGATCTCCTACGACTTTCGATGATGGTGTGACCTTAATAATATCGCCCAACAATAAGTTTGCCTCACGATAAGCCTTCTTGACATCTTCAAAGAAGTCACCCAAGCCCAGAGAGTAAGCCTGGAATTGAAGGTTGGTATATTGACCACCGGGAATTTCGTTCAAATAAACGTCTGCATTGCCAGATTTCATTGTTGTGGTGCATTCGAATGGAGCATAAAGGGTACGTGTTTGTTCCCAGTATGCTGAGTACTCTGAGACATCACGAAGATCCATACCGGTATCCAATGGAGTACCTTGCAACGAAGCTACAACAGCGCCCATACTTGGTTGGGAGGTCATGCCGGACATGGAGTCGACTGCGACATCAACAACATCAGCTCCAGCTTCAGCGCAAGCCAACATAGAGGCTACTCCAGCTCCAGAGGTATCGTGAGTGTGAATGTGAATTGGGATGTCAGGATGACGATCACGAATAGCGGTAATAAGTAATCTTTTGAGAGAAAAAAAAACAACATTCAATAAAAAAATATGTATACATATTTTAAGAAAAACAAAAGTTCAAACTTACTTAGCTGCAGCAGGCTTGAGAAGACCGGCCATATCTTTAATTGACAGCACATGGGTTCCAGCTTTGACAAGTTCATCAGATAGATTTGTATAGTACTTAAGGTCATATTTTGATTTCTTGGGATCACTAACATCTCCACTGTATGAAATAGCAGCTTCGACAACACCACCAGCTTTACCAGCTGCTTCCATGCCCAAAATCAGATTTGGCAAGTAGTTCAATGAGTCAAATACACGGAAGATATCCATACCAGTTTGAACCTAAAGTTTTAAAAATAAATATTATAACAGTTAAATAAAAAAAAAAAACAATAATCTTTCACTCACAGCAAGTTCACAGAACTTGAAAACAACATTATCCGGATAATTAGTATAACCAACAGCATTGGCACCTCTTAGCAGCATTTGGAAGGGAATGTTAGGAATTTGCTTGCGCATATCTTCCAAACGTTCCCATGGACATTCGTGTAAGAAACGTAAAGCAACATCAAACGTTGCACCACCCCAATTCTCCAAAGCATATAAATTATTAAATTTATGTGCAACATATGGTGAGATCTTTAAAAGATCATGTGATCGTACTCGAGTTGCCAAAAGCGATTGATGGGCATCACGGAAGGTTGTGTCCATTAAAAGTAAATTTTTACGTGAACGAACTTCCTTAGCAAATGCTTCAGGTCCTTGAGATTTTAGAATATCACGAAGTCCTTTTGGTGGTTCGGTTACTGTGGAATTATATAATTAATAATATATTTTTTTGCTGTCACATTTTAGTAAAATATGTATATATTTTTTTCCACCCAAGCTTATTTAAAGTATACAGCAACGAAATCAACTTATTGTTTAACTATGTTAAATTTATGTTTCTTAAAATAAAAGGACACACACGAAGTTATTTTTTTGTTAAAACTAACTTAAATTAAAATTTAAAAAATAAATGAGAAACAAATTTGTTTGTTAAAACTAACTTAACTTAAAATTAATAACATTTCAATAACATTGATATTTACGCATCTTAATCGTGAGTCCCGGCTCTCACACAATTTTTTCTCATGTATTTTACAAGTAATTATAGATTTCTGTACAGTAGTTCTTTTTGAATTAAGGAATAAGATAAAAACATATTTTCTAAAAAAAAATTAAGTGTAGATTAAATCAAACTTAAAAAACACCTTGTGACCCTTTAAAATAATTTTGAAAATCAAAAATAAAAAAAAATTAGTCTGACAAAAATTATGCCCAGAGATATTAAAAAATAACAAAAAAAAAAAGAAGAGAAAGGAATCGATGGACAACCCTATTTTTTGTGTATCAGAGGTTGAAATATAGTCCACTCTTACCTTTGACATATAACATGGTTTTGATTTGAACTTTATGTGTTAACTTGGGTTAGTTTTGAATAAAAAAAAACACAACTTCAAAAACCATGCATAAATCGATGACATACATATTCCTTAAGAATCAGACTGGCCATACAAAACTTGGCCAAACGAAAACTATTATTTGTTATATTTATAAAATCTGCATTTTATTTTCAACCGTTTATATGTATCCTTCTTTAATAAACAGTTAAATGTAACTGCTTGAAAAAGGTACACTTTTTTGCAATAATAAGAATATTAGTTTTCGTGTTTGAAAGAAAATTGAAACAAATCAGCAAGATCATCTCTTCTTTTCATGGCCCCATGCAAGCTCAGGTATAGTCTAGGTTAATTGGGTTTGAAATAAATTTTAAAATTATTAAAATATCAAATTTGAAAATAATAAAAAAAAAAAAACTCGGACGGATGCATTTCTCTGAGACTATAAGATTCTTGGAAATTATTATTTCCAGATTTATCACAAAAATAAAAATTAGAGATGAATTTAAATAATATCAAAACTTTGATTGGGAAAAGAATATCGACGAATTATTTTGTGTGTACTTATTTATTTCCTTAAAATATAAGAACACCGATCGAATTTTCAAGATAATTTGGCTTATTTTATTGGAATCGGCGAATCGGTGATATAAGTGATTGTGTACGTTCAGAAGCACATAGGGACTTGAAAGTAAGGCAAGTTTCTAGTCTCTGAGTTCAGCTGTCAAAAAATTGTCTTCCAATTAAGGCAACTTTATTGGAAAGTTGACTGGAAAGCTAGTCAAGAAATATCTCCCTTCATTTCAAGTCGAGTGTATTTACGTCAAAGTATCAGCTGATTATATTTTATTACTAAACATCAAGCTGAACTTCATTGTTCTGTAACTTGTTTTTTCGCGTTTGTTACAGTGTTTTGGGTGAAGTGGTTCTTTATTATTAGAAATATTAGATTTTTACCTTGTGTGAGGTGTTTTTCATACAAATATATTCTTACTAATTATGGAATCCGCAATACTGGATCCGCAGTGGTTCGCAGTATTGTTCTCTTTTCTTTTCACGACAAAGGAGTAAAGAGAAAAGAGAGCCCTGCACTGCGAATCACTGCGTAAAGATTTGAAGTAAAGTAAGTTTTTTATCTTTGACATCTTAAGAAATAACTAATTTCCTTACTCAATTTAGCGTGTAAGTGGTGCGTTTACAAAAATGAGATCTCAGAGATTTTTCTGACTCAAAAGGTGAGCAAGTGAATTCAAAATTTTTTTTCCTCACAATTTTGACAGCAAAACTGAGAAATTTTGCTGAGGAATCCTGTTCATGTAACTGAGATTGCTGAGGTATCCGAGATCTCATTGTCCTGAACACGCCTAATTAATGCAGTTGACTACATATGTAGTCCGTTTTGTCTCCTGAAGGTACCCATTGTCACATCAACCATATAGTCACATATGTAGTCACATAATGATTGCCATTGAGTTTTCCGTGTTGGTAAGGTGATTCAACTCAATTTAATTCTTTTCAATGACATTTGTCAAAAACATGATTGCCGTAGTGATTTTTTTTTAAATATTTCTAACATACCCAAAGCATAGAACGAAAATGACATCTTTGAGATCAAATTCTTATATTTTCTTCTTCTTTTTGATCATAGGAATGTTTATATTTTTTTGTGAATGGTTAAAAAATAAGAACTCAGAAAAAAATTTACAATCTTTGTGGGCCGGTTGTAACTCTAGTCGTACTGCGGCAGAAACGTCAAATTCGCAGTCACATTTTTGCTGTGATAGCTCTTTAGCTAACAAATGTGATATCATCTTGCACAGACTGAATTGGTTGATTGTGACTCTCACTTATCGCAAATCACCTTACAAAATTCATTCCTAATCAGGGGATGGGAAAGGTAAGTGTAAGTCCCAGCCTACAGCAGAAAGTGTCTTTTTTATTCTTATCTCTGGTAAAATGTCTCTCATCTTAGCCATTTGGAATGGGTACAAAAATATAGAATGCCTGTATTTAGGAAAAGTTGACTGTTGAATCTCTTATGACGCTGATTACACGATTCGTTTTTTCGTTCGTTTCGTCTTTCGTCTTTTTGACAGGCACGTATCGTCGTGATTACATGGTTCTTTTTTACATTCGTGAAGACTCTTTGTTTTACAGCTCGAAATTAAAAGTTTATAAGTTCTTCGCACAATGCTCTGATTTGAGGGATGGGCGATTAAATTTTTCGATTAAAATCGGTGGGAAAATTTATCGAACCTGAAACATCGATGTTTTTCAAAATCGATGTATTTATTTTTTTTTTTTTTTGATAGCCAAATACGTAAATTTACGTAAATATGTAAATTTACATCAAAACGTGGTTTTGATTTGGGGCCGTTTGTTCATAGTAGGTTAAATCTGTAATAAAGGTTCCGACTCTGGTTCTGATGATTATAATTTCAGATTAAGAATTCATTTAATCGATTTTCTCCTCTAAGAAATTCCATTAAAATGATCTGTGGCTACGTTCTGTAACTCACATCGATAAAATTAGTCGAGAAATGTTGGAAATTGAAACACATTATGAGTTTTAATTTATTTTTTAACGTTTCTCGACCAATGTTATCGATGTGGGAATTATAAAACTTGCACTGTACGATATTTGGAGCAAATCGGTCCACCTGTTGAACCTCTGTCTCAATTGACCTCGTATAGTGCAAAGAGCGTAGAAATTAATGGACGGTATGGTAAAACTACTTTTTTAGACTTCTCCATGTTTACACGAAACCAATACTTGCCCTATAGAAAATGTGAAAAGAAACAAAAATTTCCACCCTACATATTGTTTTATCAAGTACATTTTTAAATTTACTTGGTGTGAACATTTTATCGGGATTAAATCTTAAATGACCACATGAATTCTTAATTTTAAAAACAAAAATTATACACAAAGAGAATTACTGTTTATAAAATGAGTACAGCAGAAATGAGAAAGGAAAGTAGATATTAACATGTGCCTACGTTCTGTAACTCTCGCATCGATAAAATCAGTCGAGAAACTATGAAAATTGAAACTTTTCAACGTTTCTCGATCAATTTTATCAAAGCTAGAGTTACAGAATGTAGGCAATGATTTGGAATACTTTATTTGTAACTAGTTATTACCCACTACCTTTGCTGAGACCCCGCAAACCCCTTGTAGTATGAAATATATTCATGTTCCTTTCTCATGAAATAATCGATTTCCAAAATTCTTCCAGCGAAAAAGCGCAAAAAAAATGTACTTTCACATTTAATATTTATAAGAATGAGTTTTTTTTTAGAAAGCACACATATTTGAAGTTGATTTCTTTGCATTTTAGTTACATATACCATTTTATTTGCATTTTTGTAATTTTCTGTAGTCGATGTATTTAATCTTAAAAGCGATATCTGAAATCGATGATTTTTCTCTCAACTACGATTTTTGCTGACATCTGCCTATCGCTCATCTCTACCCTGTTGTCAAACCATAAACGTCAATGTTCAACCAGAAAAAATCTTCAAATTTTCATTCCTGCTTTCGTTACTTCATTCCCTCTACATTTCTACGCCCCTCACCCAAGCTGTCAAAAGCACGAAAGACGAAACGAACGAAAAAAAGACTCGTGTAATCAGCGTCTATATGTAGCTATTATCAGACATGTTCATAAATGTAAACTTTTAATACAAACAAATTCACGTCCGAGTAAAACAAAATGTCTAAATATCTGAACGGTGCTAAGTGTACGTAACGGAAAAATCAACAAAAATCAATAATATTTGTTTGTTAAATAATTTTTTTAAAATTAATATAATATAATATTATATAAGGTTGATTTATGTTTTATTTAAATTTTATTTAAAAAAAAAACATTGTTAATAATAAGTTATAAATTAAAAAAATAATTATATTATTTGCTTATTAAAAAAAATTATCAGTAAAATAACATTCTTACTTTCTTCTTAAATACAGTGAAACACTAGTAATCAGGTTCTGCATCTCTAGAATAGTTAAACTTATAGTTTTTACCAAATATAGATTTATCCTTTTTTCTAATACTTTCTAAATCGGGTTTTCAAAAAGAAACAGAAAATAACAAAATTCTATCTTTACAAGAAAATATGTCTTGTGAATTGAAAAAAAAAACTAAAAGCTTTTTTTATGGCAGAAGCTTAAGCTAGCTAGTTCCAATTTAACATTTGCTTTAAGTAAATAGAAAAAAGATAATGCATTAAAATTATGGCTTTAACTAAAAAACTTTAGCTTAAGCTTCCTATTTTTAGCTTTAGAAAAATTCTACACGTTTGGTACATTTAACTATTATAATAGCAAAACTTAGAATTAGTCGCTAAAGCCGGAAGATGGAACTTTGATTTTCTAAAACGCGTAGCTTCATAAGTATGTGATATAAAAAACTAAGTTTTTTTAAATAAATAAAATAAAAACAAATTTAATTTTTTAATTTCTAATTATATTTATATTATTTTTAACAAAACCTAAGTTTTACCTTAATTTCCAATTTTTAACTTTTAACTGCAAGTCAGGTTAGTGAGTCAAAAATCACATAACGGATATGTATATTATGTATGTAGTCTTGATTTTTGTTTTAAGAAATTTGTCTTAATTTTTAACTATTTCCTAATATTTAATTAACTATTAGGCGTATAAACTTGACCATATTCACAGAAAAACGAAATAGAATACTAAAAATGAAACCGACCTAGTCAAAGCTTTCTAGACATCAGGGTAAAGAATCTTCATATTTTTGTAACTTTTATTATAAAACTTTAGTTTAAACTATTTTTACACACAATTTGGAGCTTAGGGTGGAAAAAGAAAATTAAAACCAAATTAATTTAAATTAATAATACTAGAAAACATCTCTAACTTGATAGCTTAAGTTTATTTTTATTCACCAAAAACTTAGCTTTAACATAAAAATTCAAGTTTCAGCTTTAGCTTTTTTTTATTCACAAGACCAATGCCTTTAAAAAATATATAAATATTCTGGTGTTAATTCTTCTGCTTCTTTAACATTACTAAGTTGAAATTTGTCTGGCTTGAATACTGTTTAATAGGTAACGGAAGAATATAAATCTCTACCAGTTATTAAAAAAAAATCTTTTCTTAACCATCACCTTAAATTAAAATTATCACAAACATCCCCAAAACATAAATAATATAAAAAAAAATATTTATAGGTAATTAAGGTTAAAAATAAAATTATTAATAAAATAGTACAAAAACAACGACACCAAAACAAATTTTTATGATAATAAAAAAAGAAATAAAGAAAAACAAAACGTACCTTTACCCTCACCACGTTCTTCTTTTTCGAGTGCTTCTGGCGATAAGTCTGTTTTGTTTTTTTTTTTTTGCATTTGATAAAAAATGGTAGCGTGTCAGAGTAGCAGTTGAGTGATTATTATGGAGTATAGTAGTTACAAACAAGTTTGTTTTTTGTTTTATTTTTTTTTTACCACGAAAAGTAAATTTTATTACAAAAAAAAACAACAACAAATTGTTTCACAAATAAAAAGAAATAAAAAACAAAAAATTAACTCATTTTTATAAATAAAAAAAAAAGGATACAAATTAAAAAAATGAGGATTTTTTTTGATGTGATGCTTATAAGATTTTCACTGGATAATTGCATTAAATTAAGTAATCCAATTCAAAAGGACATGTGTAACGGGTGTATGTATTTGTGTGGCATATAAAAGTGTATTTGAACAAAATTTTGCACAAAGAGTTCTTGAGTGTCTTTTCTCAAAGAAAATCTACTCAAGTGTTAGTGAATGTTTTTTTTTGTGGAAAATTAATTACACAAAAGCATAATTTTATTTCTGAACAAAAGAAAAAAAAAAAAAAAAACTTACCAAGTGGCACAGTTGGTACATGGGGATCAACATTTGCAGGCTTAAGAGTTGTTGCCAATGGGGTTTGGGGGCCATTGACCAGAACCTCACCCACATAATTGAGAAGTTTTTGAGCACGATTGTGAGAGACACGGAATTTGAAGAGCTCTGGATGCTCATCAATGAAGTAGGTATCGAGGACACCATGTAGGAATTTCTGATTCTCCAGCACGTTCAGCAGGAATGGTATGTTGGTTTTGACACCACGAATACGGAATTCACGAAGGGCACGATTCATCTTGGATGCGGAACTTTGAAGGTCTGATGCATGTGAAATGACTTTCACAAGCAGAGAATCGTAGTATGGTGAGATGATGGCACCAGCGAAGGCAGATGCGGAATCCAAACGGATGCCCATACCCTCACCGGAACGGAAAACTTCGAGGCGGCCAGTGCTGGGTTGGAAATCATTGGCAGGATCTTCAGTGGTGACACGGCATTGAATAGCATATCCACGAGGTTTGATGTTTTCCTGAGTGTAACCAAGTTCGGGAAGAGTCATACCTTCGGCAACACGAATTTGAGACTGTACCAAGTCAATTCCTGTGATTTCTTCAGTCACTGTGTGCTCGACTTGTAATCTAAAAGAAAACTTTATTATAAAGCTATCGAACTTTCATATATAGAACTATTGAAAAAATTTACCTAGCATTGACTTCGATAAAGTAGAAGTTACCAGTTTCATCGCATAAAAATTCAACAGTTCCAGCATTTTCATAGCCAACATGCTTGGCCAAGCGAACCGCTGCATCGGTCATTTTATCACGAACTTCTTTGGGTAGTCTTGGAGCTGGGGCAATTTCGACAACCTTCTGATGACGACGTTGTACTGAACAATCACGTTCATACAAATGAACAACATTACCAGCCTTATCACCGAGCAATTGCACCTCAATGTGACGTGGACGCTCAATGAACTTTTCAATAAACATAGCGCCATTACCAAAAGCAGCCTTAGCTTCAGAACTTGCACGTTGGAACATTTCCTCAACTTCATCCATTTTTCGCACAACTCTCATACCACGACCTCCACCACCATAAGCGGCCTTAAAAATCACAGGAAGGCCGTGTTTCTTACAGAAGTCCAAGGCTTCTTCTTTAGTGGTGACTGGACCATCGGTACCAGGAACAATTGGAACACCAGCTTCGATGGCAGCAACACGAGCTGCTACTTTATCACCCATCTGTTGAACAACCTTTGGTGATGGACCAATAAACCGTAGACCAGCATCAATCACAGATTGAGCAAAATCACTACGTTCCGAAAGAAAACCATAACCAGGATGCACAGCATCGACATCGTTCTCCTTGCATACACGGATAATTTCTGGAATGTTGAGATAAGCTTCTACTGGAGGAAGACCTTTGCCGACAATATATGATTCATCGGCTTTTTGTCTGTGCATATGCATTTTGTCTTGTTCGGAATAAATGGCCACCGATTTGATGCCCAATTCTGTGCAAGCTCGGAAGACACGAATGGCAATTTCGCCGCGATTGGCAACCAAAACTGAACGTATTGGTTTGTATTCAACCTTAAAAAAATAATTATGGCTGCATATTTTTAATAAGTGATTTATTATAAATGTACCTGACTGGAAAAGGCATTTTTGTTGATAAGCCAAACGCGGACGCGTGGTGATCTTCTTAGAGTCTGGAAAGCGTTTTGTGCCACGGGTATAAACATCTTGAGTGTTAAGTGTGTTTTCTGAAATTATAAATAAATTTAATAATGAAAGAAATCATACATTCATTTAAATTTAATAAAAGTTAAATAATAAATGACCGTAACTTAACCAAGGGTTAAAGGTTTTGCAGTCGAATGTAATATGTCTGCATTCAAGGGGTCATCAGTACTCTTTAACTAATTTATTTAATATATGAAATACCGAAGCACATTGGTTTTTATTTCTGAATATAATAATGGCAAAGGAAACATAGAGTTATGTAAAGAGCATTTCACATTCGTGCAGTACGGCTTAGGAAAGAATCTCTGAATACAAGATAGTATCTCGGCTAAAAACTGATTATGTGAAGTTTATTTTTAGAGAAATATAATTATATTACGTTGCAACACTTTTTGTAAAGTTTGCGATAAAAAAAGAGGGACAAAAATTTTCATAGAAATAAGACTCAGATATTTTCTTCGAATTAATTTCATTAGATTAGTTCCCTTATCGTTAAGAATAATTGTATTAAGTCATATTAATGCAAAACAGTTTACAGCTACTTTATAATAATTTCCAAGACGAGTACCATTTTTTTAATTTTTTTAATGTAGCCCTACTGATGTGCTTTAAGCAGAACTTATTACCGAGTTTTAATTTAAATAAGACAAGTTAGGATTTTTTAAAAATGTATAGGGTAACATCACTCTTATTTTTTGAAAGCACTCCCATTACTATTATATTGTTATGTACGATGCATTTTCATGGCCCATATTGTTATTAGCCTTTCAATTCTTCATAAATAAATAATAAACAAAATGCACATGTTCACATTCAAAACATTTTATATTAAAAAAAAAAAAAAACTATTACGTTGATGTTTATTTTAAGGATGTATTTAAGTATATCAACTTCAACTCAACGACCTACACACGTTATCTATATCAACAGTTATATCATATATAATAATATTTTATTGACGTACACTTATAAACTCTTACAAATATGTATGTTGACTAATCTCTGAACATTAGAGGTATATATTATAGCTATCTCAATTTTGAGCTTGACTTCTAGTAAACAAAAGCTCTTTTTATTTTGCTGATAAGTGTATAGTGCTAAGCGTTCTCCATTTGGAATAATATTTATAAGCACTATATAAGTAAAGCATCTCAATATCAAAATTTCAAAAGATTTTTATATGCTCATAATATAGGGCAATATTTGTCCAGGTTTTAATCAAACTGAATATGACGATGATGGAGAAGTCAAAAAATTTGTTTTTTGCATTCTGTCAGTTGTGTGTCTGTACGTTCACTGTACAGCGAGCTATAGAGCCCAAAGTCCTATCCTGTATTCTGTATTACCGCGACCTTCTGGTTTACGGGCCGATTTTTATCAAATATTTGAATTAATTCTTTCGAAGTAGATTATAAAATAAGTACATTATTTTATTGTGTTTCGACATTTTCGCCTATGTTTTGAATTTCTAACGAATTCGAATTAAAATTTATTTTCATTTTTATTTGAAATAAAATTCTATGTACTACATTTCGTTTATTTTTGAAAATTACGCAATTAATTCGAACTGTCAAAATTGAAGGTTCAGCCATTTGAAATGTGAAATTTTATTGCGGATGAAAATGGATGCAATATTACTGCGATTAAAGTTATAATAAATAAAAACTAAAAAGAACAAAAATATGAAGTTATTGCTTATATATATTTTTTGCATCAAGAAAAACAAAACTTATTGTAACTGCACCGATTTCAAAAAATAATTCACAAAGCATACCTTCTCAAAATGGATGGAATGCTTTCAGAGAATGGAATTAAATGAAATGCAGAACTTCAATTTTCATTTTCACTGAATCGCCAAAACAAACTAACCTCAAAACAATAGAACTGTCAATTCCGCTGTCACAGAAAACATTGTTGCCAATTTCAAGTTATCTGCCCCTAGGCAAAAATGCCGTTTTTAAATGAAAAAGTAACATAAAAAGTTAAGAAATTTTTTATACGATTAATCAAATATACGGGAAGACGCGAGATATTTTTTTAGTTATCATGTTTCTACCAAACATCACAGATATATTTTGTTTAAACAAAATATTGTGTATTTAAATTTCGAGTACCTTTAAATTTTATTGGTGAACAATAAATCTATCACATAGCAAATTTTATCAAATAAAACTTGTCATTGAGTAACCTACATAATATGTACATACATACATGTATCGCAAAATAAAAAAAAACGACATTGATAAAAAGTAAAAACCCATAAAAAAACCATAGAAATTTTAACAATTTTTGAACATTTTGTTTTAATAATAAAAACAAACAAAACCAATTATGTCAATAACATGGATATAATTAAGACTTATTTGCTAAAATGAAACTCGAAATATTTATATTCAATATGAGAATTTATATGACAGTTTACAGTTTTACACTGAGGGAAAAATAGAACACAAGTATGTTAGTTAAAATTTAATATTTAAATTTCTTATCATTTGAAAAGATTTTTTTAAGCACGAAGCACATAAATCATAAAGGTACGAGTATAAATTATATTATTTCTTGTGTTTACACAAATTTTAGTACACGTTTATCGAAAAAAAGAACTTTTACCTACATGTTGTATTCGTTTACCAGACAAAAATAAAAGAATATTGTTACAGATAAGTAGGTGAAGTAAGTAGCTTACCCACTTGATTTTCAACAGAACACATTATTATAATATCTTCATTCCACATACCGGCTTTTGTATCAAAGTTCATGCAGAATGTACATATGTATCCACATCTACATACTCATTCAAAAATTCTATAATCGGCTATCAATAAGATAACGCTTACGTGTGCCTTAAAAACAGCGCAATTATTTAACTGACAATCTAATGCTATTGACTGATTAAGAAAAAAATGAATGGTGCACAAAAATATTTTGATTTTTAATTTTGCGTCTACACATACTGACCTAAAAAATTATAATTTTCAAATTCCATAATAAAATAATATTTATAAGAATAATTTGGACAAAAGCCAATAGTTCCTTGGCAAAAATATAATGATAGATAGACAAGCTTATATGAGAAAAAAATTGATTGTGAATAACAATATATCAGGAATAACAGGGTTGTACAAATGAATGGACAAAAGTCCATAGAAATAGGAGTTTTTGGGAAGTAAATGAAAAGACCTATAATTTCTAACAAATTTTCACGAAATTTGGTTTGAAATTACATAAAAAGTTAACAAACACATCTAGTTATAATGCATTTAAAAATTTATATGGAAATGTCAAAATTTGATGTATGAAAAACATAAATCAAAAATTAAAATTAACATAATCAAATTAAAAGAAAAAAAGCTTGAAAACAAAATTTGAAAATTTTAAATGAAAAAAACTTTGGCTCAAAATTTTAAACGATTTAGTACGATGTTAAACCCATTTTATCATACTAAAAAAGGCTCTAACATCGTACTAAATCGTTTAAAATTTTTAATTGAAAGGTGGTATATATATTTTGTCGCACCGCGGCCGTTCGGTTTACATTATGTACATATGTTGTGGATTAAGATTAACTGAGTACAAAATAATTTGTGTCGATACTTTCATTTAAAATATTTAATTTTGCATTATTTTTGTTTTAGAAAAATATGAACGACTGGATTCTATTTAGTTGCTCTTGCGATTTTTTGTAAAAAAAAATTTAAAACACAGTTTTCTTATACATTATGTACGTGGGAAACAATCTGGATTCTTTTGTGATCTTGTCTAATTACGGCGAGCAAATTTTTCGTCAAAATTACAATTCACAATGGACAGATTCAAAAAAAAAGTAAGAAATAAATTTTACAATCAACTGCATTAAAATGCAAGAAATTTGGGAACGCAACCAAATTACCCAATTCTAAAGTAAAGGGTGTTTTTTTTTTAGAGGTATAGAACTTTGAAATGGAATAAAACTAAGATGATTTTTTTAAATTGACATGAAATTTACTCTATTCGTCGGGTGGCCCCGGCGGCTCAGTGGAAATAGTGTTTGACTGATAACTTGGATGTGTGTCTAATCTGGAGGTCTAATTTTCGATAACTTTTTCGAACATTTGTGGCCGTATATCAGCACACAAAATAATCAAGCGGCGTTAAATCGCACGATCTTGGAGGCCAATTCACGTGAAACTATGCGGTTACCCAACGTTTCCTTCAATAAATCAATTGTGGCACGAGCTGTGTGACACGTTGCGCCGCCGTCTTGCTGAAACCAAAGCCCCTGCACATCATGGTTGTTCAATTGATGAACGAAAAAGTCAGTAATCATGGCTCTATAGCGGTCACCATTGACATCGTTTTAAAAGAAGTACAGACCAATTATTCCACCAACCCATAAAGCACACCAAACAGTCAGTTTTTGCGGATGTAACGGTGTCTCAACACACACTTGAGGATTATCATCACTCCAAATACGGCAGTTTTGTTTATTGACGTATCCATTCAACCAAAAGTGAGCTTCATCGCTAAACAAAATTCGCTTATGAAAATTGGGAACCATGAACCATACCATGATTTTCAAAATAAATTTGCACAATTTGGAAGCGTTGTTCAGGCGTCCGTCTATTCATGTTGAAATGCCAAACCAATCTAAAAATAAATCACTTGACAGCTGACAAAATGACAGCCAGTTTAAAAACTTAAAGTTCTATACCTCTTAAAAAAAACACCCGTTATATAAGTTTCGAGACAATTTTAAACGATAAAGCGGATTTAAATTCAAAGAAAATTTTACTGTTGCTTAAATTCACTAACTGTTTGTTTTTTTTGTTATTACTGCTTTATTATTCTGCATTGAGTGCTATATATGCAAGTTCAACAGAACAGATCAACTTACTAAAGAAACACTTTAACTGGGAACATTGTATGTATGTACATATGTATGTACCTAAGTGAATTTTTGATTTAATTTCTCGAAATTGCAAAGAATTTTAGACTTACATATGTACAAACATATTTACAATTAAGTATATAAAGCTTATTACTCGATATTTCTCATTACCACTCAAATTGGTTTTCGTTGTTTATATTAATTCATTTTGACAGATACAAGTTATTTCACGTGATATTTTTGGGTTATAAGATATGAGAGCTTGCTTAAGTTGTGTTTAATTTTTTAATTGTTTAAAACTCGTTTAAAAATAAAATTATTTATAAATCAATTGTACTTAAATATAAAAACGAACAAAAATTAATCAAGTTTAAAGAAAAGTAACATTATTATTTATTGTCAATAAAATACAATAACAGTATTTTAAATTTTAATCATGTGTCTATAGAATTATATAAAACAAGTTTGTAGATAGTATATATACTCAATAAGTATAGTATAAATGCATGCAATGACCCACTTATATATAAAATAAAAATTGTATAATGCATTTGTCTTCCGTTTTAAAACTGTACTTAACATTCTAGTGAATATGTTTATGCAAATTACTTTAGAATGAAGCTCCTAGGTGTAATAAAGATCGTGATTTCCAAAGTGATCACGAATGATTTAATAAACATGCTAACAATTTATTTTGTTTTTATCATTCACTTAAGAAAGTGACATTCATATATTTTGACTTATTTTATACATGCACGCTGTTTGTGTTCAAAGGGTTTATGGAAATAAAAAATAATTAAAAGCTATGATTTTGATTTCTCTTGAGTGCTGAAAGAGCTAGACAGCTTTATTCAAATTTGAAGGATTTACTATAATTTATTCATGGGTAATTTATTCAAATTTTCTGAGTTTTGTAAGGAGAACTCGGAAATAAATAAAAAAGTAGAGATAACAAGCTTTTGTAAGTAGAGCTCGGAAATAAATAAAAAAGTAGAGATGACAAGCTAATCCTACACTTAAAAAAACAAAAAAAAACAAACTGTTTTTGAGTTAATTCAGAATTAAATTCTGCAAATAAGTTGAACCCTCGAAAGCAGTTTTTTTTAGAGTTATACCTCAAGTACAACTGAACTTAAGAGTGCAGTTCGTTTTTCCTGTCATCCACTCCAACTTTTAACCTAACCTAAGAATTTAAGCTATCAACAAAATATTGTGAAATTGCAGTTTATACATTTGTGAATGTCTCCTAACTTATTAAACAAATAAAAAAAAATACAATTCATTTTAATAGCAGATAAATACAACTTAATAATCAATCCTAATTAAAAGTGTAGTAATCAAACGTAGTATTAAATCAACAACTGCGGTAATCAACCCTCGCTTAAAAATAGCAAATTAATTTTATCGTATGCCTTGCCTACAAAAAAATCACTCATTGGTCATAATAACTCATAAGGTCTTCGCATTAAAATTTTTTTGTTTGCGGTCTTTTTGGTACGAATTGTAGAATATTTCAAAAAGCAAATTTTGTCAATTAAATGGTTAAGATATTTTTTGATATAATGAGATTTAAAATCATTTTCTTAGAACTCCGAGTAATCAATTTTTTTTATAGTGTCAAAAATTTCGAAGCAACTGCACCTTAATGCATATAAAAAAAGATAGTTAATTTAGCGCCCCAAATGATGTTGCCTACTTGCCAATAGCGCACACTAAAGTTGGAATGGCATTTGATTGAAGCCAAAAAAGTTCTAATTAAATTAAAATAAAGCTCTATGAACGCCCTATGTTCAGCTATCTGCCGAATGGGCAGAGTGACATAATAATGTATCTACTTGTCTTCATACAGTCGAATTCAATAATTGGTTTTGGTAGAAAATATATATAGTTATCACATTTTCAACACTTACAGGTGATAATGGCTGACGAAGGCCAATTTTTTTTAAACGAAATTTAATTATTTGAATTGAATATAAACACTTATAATGAAATTTTATGTTGATGGAAGAGTAAAGATAAAGTATTTAAGTTGAATTTAAATATTTAAGTTTCATATCATATCTTAAAGCAATAAAAAAACATCAAAATAATTAAAATTAAGAAATTAATAATAATGTTGTTTTTGATATATATCTGTCTATAAGCATTTTTATATGAATTTATCTTATCTTGAAATTATGAAGAGTATATAATATTTAGTATGAAAAATGTACTGGCTTTTTAAAGTAAGTATATTATATGTACTTACTCAAAACTAATAAATCTATAATCATCATTTTTGAAATGTTATCAATTCAAATATATTTGTTATAAAATGTATAGTTTAAATTCCATATTTCAAGGGTTAGTGAAAAATATTTTTAATTTTTTGGAAATAAAATATTAAATGGATGGCTATATCAATCCTTTTGATTGAGGTATACTACATGGTCGCGAATGTGGTTCTGTGAATTTATGATCAGTTCCAGCATTGTCTTCGAGAAAAATACACATTTTTCATTTTCATTATCTCTGTTCTTTAACTTGCAAAACTGGAAATTTCTCTCAATTATCAATTTAAGTCCCAAGTCCGGTCACAAAAATTGGCATTTTTGGAAAGTAAACGAACAGGTCCAATGTAATTTGAAATTTTATTTTTTCTGCTTATTTGAAACTTTGTGAAACAGTCCCTTAACTCAGATAAATAGTATTTTACGTATATAAAGTGTTTTCCATTAAGGGATAAAATAAGTTGTATATGAGATATCAATAAGGTTTTTTTTTATTTGAGATCCCTATCAATGACATTATGTGTGAAATACAACATCGTTCAAATGGCCGCCGCGGCTTCGCTGGATGACGCTGATTCGAAAGGTCCAGTTTTCGATGACTTTGGCGCATAAATCAGGCTGAATTTGACCGATGGCATTGATTACGTTGTCTTTGAGGGCCGGGGTGGTTTGCGGCTTATTCGCATAGACTTGCGACTTAAGAAAGCCCCACAAAAAAAAAGTGCAAAAGGGTCAAATCACACGATCTTGGTGGCTAATTCACGTCGCCTCGGCGCGAGATAACCATGTCATGAAACCGCTCGTGCAGAATATCGATTGTGTCTTAAGCTGTGTGGCACGTAGGGCCATCATGTTGAAACCATATATCTTCAGTGTCCATATCATCCAATTCAGACCACAAGAAGTTGGTGATCATTGACCTATAGCGATCGCCGTTGACGGTGATGGCCTGGCCAGCATCATTTTCGAAGAACTACGGACCGATGACGCCTCCAGCCCAAAATCCACACCAAACAGTAACTTTATTTGAATGCATTGGCACCTCGTCAATCTCGAGTGGATTGGTGTCGTCCGAAATCCGGCAATTTTGCTTATTTCATTCATCCAAAAATGGGCCTCATCGCTAAAGATGATTTTTCGACCAAAATTGGGATCAACTTCCAACTGCTCCAAAACCCAAAGTTTTATTATTTGTACATGTTGCCATGATGATTTGTCTTTATTAACTGATTAAAAGACGATATTCTGACAGAAAGTAAAAGAAACAATATGGCCACCACGAGCTGTCAAAATCAACCCGTCCCTATTGGAAAACCTTTTATTACCTTAGATTTGTTTACTGTGTGTGCAACCTAGTCGTTCACTTAATTTCTTATAAAATTAAAGTGAGGTAGAAAGTTTCATTTATGTCAAACAATTACAAAAATAATTCAAATTTCAAATGGATGCATTCAGCGCAACATATGGGTATAGGTTAGTTAGATTTATAAAAAGATTGGTCTCATAGATAATATAAAGATTAAAGATTTAACAAGATTTATTTCTAATTTAATAGATTAATAACGAAATAAATTAAAATTTGAAAAAGATTAAGTTTAGATCCAACTTAATATACATATATCGATTTAAAACTGACCATGAAAGTACCTTTACACTTGTCAAAAATGTCGGTAAAAGTGATGTATAATAGAGTGTCTGTTTGGTAACTGTAACTTCTTGCTACAAAAATTTCTATAGGATTAGACAGCAAATTTTACGACGTCGTACAACATTTCAAGTTACCAAATAAACATAGTGTGGAAACAAAACTTCAAATTTCATTCCTAACCAACTTGACATTGACAGACCCATTCACAGAATTTGACATGTGTTAATTTATCACATTCGAAGATTTGAGGTTATGGTGAAATTGATATGTTGGGATGTAAGTATAGACGCAAAATGAGAAAATATTTTTTAACACACACATAAAACAGCACTATATGAATGTAAGTAATTTCATTCCACTTTTTTGACATGTGTCAATACTCTGTGAGATATTGTGGAGGTACTTTGCGTGGTCAATGGGAACGTAGTATAATGCTTGATTTCCACTTGTCATTTTACCAAGTGACCAAACACCCAGGACAGGGTTGCCGATTCCAAAAAAAATAATAAATCCTAAAATGAAATTTAACAAAAATATTGCTTATCTGGTTATATCAATTTAATTAAAGTCTAAAATATAAAATAAAATATTAATCGTATGGTAATAATTCTCAAATACGCGGAGTATTTTTTTATGTAGACACCTGCTAGTCGCATGTAGTATGTTTGTTAAGAATATCTCTTCTTTTTCTTTTTAATTTATATCATAAGATAATCTGCATAAATGCGTTTACTTTCAAGGACAACAAAAGTCAAAGACACACTATAAGTAAGTCAAGAGCATACAAATAGACAGTGCAACAACTTAGTCGGTTTTTTTTTGTTGTTTGTTTGTGTTAATCAATCGATGATCGCCATCACTATTCTTGTCGAGTGAATGCCCTCTCACATGATGTTGCATGATAAGTTTTTTTTTTTTTTTTTTTTAAACAAGTTCTGCATTTATAGTCAATTGAATGGCCTCCTTCATGCACATCGAGATCTAGATTTTGAATTAAGTTGAATAGTATTTGTTCAACAATAAAGTTAGTTAGTTATTTCAATATAAATTTATTAAATGATTAGTTTCAGAATGGTTACACATTTTAACATAATTATTTTTTTAAATATGATAAAATAATTAGTTTAAGATCTTAGACCTATTACAATCATATAATGAGATTAAATATTAAATTGATTGGAATAGATGACTTAAATAAAAATCTACATATTTTCGTACAATCTATCTTTTTACTTTTTGATTTTACTATTTTCAAATAAAAATCAAAATCAAAAACCAAACAAAATATTTTACAAAATTTTATAAAAGGGGTTTCTCTTTCTTATTTATTTTTGTGATTGTGAATTTCTGTATAAGTCAAATCACGTTTACAAAAACACCCTGTTATTGTTTAAAAAAAATTTGCAGACATGCCTTGATTGATAGATAGTTAAATTAACAAAGTCTATGACCTAGTATCTATAATATATCTACATATATTACAAAAGTGCTCTTAATTCAATGACACTGTTATACTGAAAAACTCTTGGTCGACGACTTTACTTAATTGGTATAGTATCTTAATGAAATTGAATCTAAAATGACAACGATGACGTTTAACCAGATGATTGAGTGCTAGAAATATATAAAAATGTGTATAAATATTTTTGCGTTACTTGAGTGTTTTCACAATCTATGATTTTAATTAAAATCTCGAGTATAAACGAGTTTGTATATTATATACAGTCTCGTGAGGTTTTTCAGTTTTTTTTATTTGTTTTGTCTCGTGTTTGTTGTCCATATTTCGAGATCTTTAAATAAATCTCACAGGGGTAATTTAATTATTGTTTAAAGAAATAATAACATACAGAGTATCATTTAAGTGCGTTAAAAGATTTGCGGTATTGTTGGTATAATTAGATATTGTTATACAGAGAATCTATTGAGAAAAATTGTCTGTATATTCCATACACATTCATTGATAACTTGTATAGCAATTTAAATGATAATAATAAATTGGTTGCGTGACAGTTTGTGGAGAATCAGGTCTTAGTGACTTGTTGGGTGTTGTTTAACCGATCAACAGGAATGAAAGGGACCTACAATTTTCTTTCTAAATCAGAATGGCTAAGATTAGAGTCAATTTTTCAAGAGCAGGTTAGGTTAGTACCTACTCTTTTTATCAATTTGTTCCGTAAAAAAAACATGGAAATCATTTTGCTCTCTACAACATTTTTTTTTCTTTGAAAACAGGAATCAACTTGAAATGAACATCTATGACTTGCATCAAATTTTTTGATTACCGTTTTTCGAAAAAATAACATTTCAAAAGTTGAATTTTGTGACGCAAATGACATAAATCATAATAAAAACTAAATAATTATTTTAAAAATGTATAACTTTTAACAAAATTAACATATTTTTATATTATGTATTACTTTTTATTTTTAAAATAATTTGAATAAAATAATTCCGTATATTGTATATAATTTATTGTGCTTTCGTTTATCACTTTTATGATTTATGGTGATGATAATGACAGGATTTAAGAGGTTAATCGATATTTAATATTTTTTTATAATCATCTAAACTCTTATTTTTATTTTATTGAGTAAATAAAACTTTGCAAAATAATAATAATCTAAACTCTTAATAAAACTTTATTGCTGATACCAACACTTATTTGTCTGATAATATTAAAAATAAAATAGACAACTGTATCGCGCGACCTTATGCTCTTGAGTTTTTCAAACTCAGAATGGTTAAATAACGCTATGCTTCATCTTAAGAGGGAAATTCTTAAAAATTGCAAAAGGATTTTATTTATTTGATTTTTATGATTTAAATAAAATGCACGACTTGGTCAAACGAACTTGCTCTTATGTGTGATCACACTGTGGTTTTAAAGTATGCATGGTTACCTACACTTTAGACTGGAAAATTGTTAAAAAAATTAATATAATTATTGATTAAACAACTTCTGAAACTGTTTTAACACCATCGAAATGTAACACCATCTGATTTATTACACAAATCTCAATTTATGAGAAAAAATTTTAAAAATCGTTGGAGCCGTTTTTTAAAAAAAGACAATTTTTTATATATAACAATTTTGTATATAAAACATTTTAAATAAAAAAAAAATTGGTACGGAATTTTTAAGTATTTAATAATTCGGTGTTTAAAAATTAGTTTTGAAAAAAATTCATCCATCCATTTTCGAAATATCGAATTTAAAAAAAAAATAATTTTTTTTTTTTTTTTTTAAATCCAAAATTTATTATTTTGAAAATTTTGTACATGCAAGTTCTTGTGTAAAAAATTTCATTAAAATCGGTTCAACAGATAATGAGATCATTGAAAACCAAAAAAATTGTTCTATGAGAGATACCATTTTTAATCGATAGATAAATTTGTTTTCCAATAATATAGTAGATCGTTCTAATATTAGTTCACATACAATTTTTTTTTATCAAAGTCGTAGGAGCCGTTTTTGAGAAAAATGAGATTTTCCTTACCGGTTTTTAAATACTAGTATGGAAATATCTTATTCTGCTAGAAAATGTAAAAAAAACTGCTGGGTGCCAGGTTTAATAAAAATCGGATAATTCGAATAATTAAGTTCTAAAAAAAAAATTAAACTTTTTTTAAAAATCAAAAAATAAAAATTGGAAATTTTGGTATACAAAACTTTTAAAACTTCTTGAAAGATTTTCTATAAAAAAATTAGTCAAAATACGTTTGAGAAAAACGAAAATAAAAAAAAAATGGTTCTATGGGAGGTACCACTTATAACCATTTGTTTTTATAAAATAGTAGCCCTAAAAATTATCGAATTTTTTATTTAAGTCGTGGGCACGTTTTTGAGAAAAATAAGACTTTCATAATTTGGTAAAAAAAATATATACAGCAGGTACCGTTATTTTTGGTCTTTAATAAAATGAAAAAAAAATGTATGGGGGGAATGCCCAAAAACCGCTAGCAACCAATTTCGGCTACAACCGAAAGAACAGGACATGTAGACAGACAGACCTACTTTCGACTTCGTAATGTCAAGTTTGATCAAAATCTTGAGTTCGATTTTTATACGAATCCATAACTTGCCATATAGTACTTACATATGAAGGTATATATCGCAAGTAAAAAATAAACTTATAAACTTAAAAATACCTTAATCAATAAAATTGGATTCAAATCTACGATGAAAAAAATCCTTCCTTGGATTTCGATTTTTTCATTAACAGTGCCTGTAGTACGCATAATCGCACTATAAAAGTTTTAGCTTCCATACAACATTATCTCCAAAATGTAGCTAATGGTCATGCATTTCAGCTAAGTGGTAAACTAACCACTCGGCTAAAATATTGGGCTACATTTAAGAGATATTTTTCTATAAAAGCTACTAGGCTAATTAAAACAACATATTGATTCGTGCTTTTATATCCATGACTCCCCTACCTGTAACTGTCCTTGAATGTGTTAAAATGAACTTGTTAGTTTGTCGAGTGAGAGATAAAAGATTAAGATCACAAATTTTCAGAAAACTTGGACTGTTTTTATCTTATCTACTTATGTAGGTACATATATCCTCCATGTTATCGTTTTCTAAAATTTCCAATCAAGTCAATTTATATTTGTCTTCGATAGCAGTCGTCTGCTTAAAGTGCAAATATACCTACATCAAATACTGTAATAAAAGGAAACAACAAAATTCTTACTGAATATAAATCAATGAAATATAAAAAATAAAACATTAACATTATTATTGCTTATCGATTGCTTTATAACCAATAAGTCAAAGTTTGTTTTTCTGAGGTTATCTTTTTTCAAACTAACCAGACTAATATTAATCATAATATAAAATATTTTTCAGAAGGTTTTTTTTTTTTTTGTCAATCAATTTGATTGGGACTTATCAATATTAAACTTTAAACTTTGCTTTAGAAAAGACTAAATTTAATAAAATCTGAGGTCGAATTTCTTATCTTTTATAAAAGAGAACATCAGTAGAGCAGTATAAATTTATGGTTGGGAAAATAAACTTCGATATATTTACTGTGTTTTTTTTTTTTTTTTTTTATAAATCATTGAGTAGTTATTTATATTGTTATGTAAGCTTATTATTGTTATTCAACCATAGCCATAGTTTGTTTCGCACTAACGAACAAAAGTAAAAGTAATGGCGTATGGATAGTTTTAATAATAATGATGATAAACGTAATCAACAAATGTATTTTTAATCGTAGGTGCACATGCATTTGATTACTAAGAAGTTTAATATTTATGAGAAAAAAAAATTGCAGGTTATCTAGTAATTGATCAAGAATTTTTATAATCTGACTGGTGATGACAGTCGTTATCATTTTTATTATTCTGATTGGCTGTGTTTGTTAGACCGCAGTTAATATCACATATTGAGCGAATAAGTCAATAAATATTTGCAATTTTGTCCTATAAAGTAATTAGTTTGACATTTTTATAAGCAATAAAATAATGGAAGGAAATTATAATATTTAATTTTGGAATGAAGTACCTGTTCCGAAAAAAATTTGAGCAAAATTGTTATTTCGAAAAGAATTAATAGAACTCCAAATTTTAATCTAATTTTTGTTTGCCTATTTTAAAAAATGTTTCGTTGTGCCATTTCTTAACGAAATACTATTGAATAATTCAAAAATAAACTATTTTTCTTAAAATTATCCACATAACAAAAATATGGGTTTTATAGTGGAAAATCCAACAGATGTGAAAGTTTTTTATTTTTAAAACTACATCGATGCAGACGACACATAAATTTCACCAAATTTGTTTATGCAATATCATTTTGTTAAAAATGTTCATCAATTATTGGTTAAGTCGTTAACGAAAAATTCGAAAAAACAGGTCTATCAGGTCTAACAGGTATATTTCGGCATTTTTAGCTTAAATGGGCGTTTTTCTTTTTTAGTTCAGAGTAGAGCTCTGAACAGAGTCTGAACACTCCGAAAATACTCTGAGCGTGCTCTGCTCTGGCACTTCATATTTATTTAAAGAAACACGCTTCACCAGCTGTCACTTGTCAAATTTGTGTTCAGCTATTTAACTCCGTCAGCTCTTTCAATAATTTATTCTGAACTCATAGAACACGCTCTGATTATGCTCTGAACATGCTCAGAGTGAAAAAAGAAACATAAAATTGAACCTCTGAAGGCTCTGAGATAAAAAAGAAACACGATTTTTTTTGTTGACAGTTCAGGCTCTGCTCTGAACTAAAAAAGAAAAACACCCAAAATAGCACATTCATTTAGAAAGATTTTCAGTCAAAAAAAAAAAAAATATTTCCTTCACGAAAATTTACACCTGTTGAAATTGAAATAGTACATAAATACCTAATGTACGAGTATCATTTAATTACAAAGTATATAATTAATACAATTAATGAATTATCCACATATATCTAATAGAATAGTATTGCTTTACGAAGTGCAATATTCACAATGGCACATTAATTAGCTTTTAAATGTTAAGCTTCTTATTAAAAATTAAAATGTTTGTTCAGTGTTTTTTTTTTCGTTCGTTTTGTTTATCAATACAAACCTCTGCGCAATTATTTTTTTTTCCATTTAAATTTAAAATTGAATTCCTTCGCTGTTAATAAAATGTTCCTAATACAAAAAAAACTGAATATTTAAGTGACAAAGCGTCATATTGTAAGCTGCTTATAGGAACACAAAATGCATACAATCCACCTGAACATTAGTTTTTTATTTGACAAAAAGTCATACATTTTTAAATAACACCACATACAAAATAACCGTCTAAGTAAAAAAAAATAAATAAATAAATTAGTTTAATAGCAAACAACATGTAAATCTTCCAATGTGCATGTGCACTGCTTATTTCTCAAAGTCGGGGAGTATATGTAAATAATAAATTTCAATGTGTTATAAATTGAAAACGTACACGTGAATCTGTGTACTTACCTTTTACCTACCTTTAATTTATTTTAAATACATCTGATGTTTATTTTTAAATTTTATTATACTATCATCATCTGTTACACAATAAATAAGTTCGCTTTCTTTCTCTATGCGTAGGCGATAAAAAAAATAGACACTATACAATTATTATAGATTAGATAGTGTTGCCAAACTTTCAAAATATAGCTTTGTTTTTTCTTTTTGTAAGCTTTATTGATTAGATACATAATTTCTTAATCTTTTTTACTTTTTATTTTTCTTTTGACGTTTTAATTATTTGAAGATCAAAATGAAATTAAATATAGGAGTTTAAGCGTAAGTACGCAAAACCGCTAAGTCCACTTTGGCAAACTTTATTAGAGTGCAAAACAAATATACATATATATATAAAGCTTCATATAGAAACTAACTTTCTTTTAAGGATCCTGCAACAATGATTATATGATAATACATTGGACAAACGTGATTCAGCCAATTTGTGCAGAATGTGTTTCTTAAGGAAATGTCATTAAAATCTCAATTTCGGCCAAAAGTGGAATTAGCAGCTTCATGTATTTAGCAGACGATATGTCAAATCGTATAAAATTGACTGTCAATTTTTTTTTAACGATATGTCAAATCGTGTAAGATGGACTGTCAATTTTTTTTGAAATTGGATGTCAGATCTTGTGTGAGAAGTTTAAAACTTATTTTCCGCACCTAATACTTCATATTTCACACATTTTGAAAATGAGTGATAATAGACTATATGAGGTTGTATCAAAGGGCTATTTAAAGAGGATACAAAATGAATAAAAAATTATTAGATACCTACATTTCTTAGAAAAAATAGATGAGTGGGTAGGTACTTCTGCTTCAAGAAAATTACAAATAACGACCTCTGATAGTCGAAATATCTACAAAATAAAGCTTGAGGAATTCTTTAGGCTGTAAACATAATGCTGAATCTATTACATTTGACGTGAACAATATGTTTATTCAAACAAAATACTTTCTTATAGTTGGGATTTAAATTTTAAGTAATAAAATTAAGTTGAGAAAGAATTTCACATTCTAAAGAAAGAGTTGTTTTAAAAAGAAATTAAATTCATGAAGATAATTTAATAAAAATATAAGTTGATTAATTTAATGAAAAATTAAAAAAAAAACTGAATAGAATCCAAAAGAGTTGAATAGATATCAAAACTGAACTAAAACTAAAATGTACACTATGGCAATCCTTAGTTAAAAGCTTATTGTGTGATTTGTTTTTTTTTTTTTTTTATTTTTGTTTCGATTATTTGACGATGTCAAACTGGTTTTTGACAGCATTCATGTATCTGCTTTCCTATAAAGCTCAAATTAAGCATAAAGTGAAAATAAATTAATTTTGAACAATCGGAAAATATTCGTCGTTCTTGAGAATGTTTTTTTTTTTTTATATAAAAATGAACTTAACTTTATTTTTCTTCAAAAACATTGATTATAAAAAAAATCAAAAACCAAATAAAAATAAGTTTATTTTATTTTTAAAAACTTGAAAATGAAGTTTTTCTTAAATAACTGGATGACACGGGGCGCGGCGCAGCGTGAAATTCACTAATTGTTTAATGCAGCTTTGATGTTTTGTAAAAAAAATTAAAATCCCTTATATTTACCTACTCTTCTTCAGACATTTTTGTATTTGTAGGTTTTTACTATTAGGGCAAGTTTTAGGCTCGTAAATAAAAAAACAAACTCGAGATTATGGAGAATATGAAAAGAGTGGTTCCTTTTTAGCTTAAGGTCTTTAGTTGGATTTTGTAAGTTTAAAAATAACGTCACAAACTAACGGGTTTATAGCTCGATTATTTTAAAAAAAATTATTTTAAAACTCCAAATTTTATAATCTTATAATTTCTAAATACATACATATGTATATGCCTGTAGAATTTAAAGTCATTTAAATATAACTTAAATTGGACAGCACAAGTAATAAAAAATATAAGAGGAGGAAAAAAGTTTCAAATTATCTTCAAAATTATGACCTTAAAATTATTTTTCTTAACAAAATTATTTACTATAAAGACATTTTAATTTAAAAATAAATTAAAAGAAAGAAAGTCTGGCTTTAAAAAACCTAGATGTGTACATACATATGTCATAATTTTTTATTAGGTACTGCAGCATTTATTATTATTATCACCCACATGATTTTTTCTTGTCTTGACTAATTGTAACTTACACATTTTATAGCTTTTTGTCTCTTCCTTTAAGAATCACCTCATTTTCAAATTTTGCTTAAAAATTTGTCGATACAAGTCTATGTCCCATTTAAGGAATACCTTAAAGTATAAAATGTTGGATATTTTAATTGCTTCTTTAACTACAAATACTGTCGACCCAGTCGTGTATTTAATTTCTTACGTAGGTACATAGCACGAAAAAAATTAATTAAATTATGGCAGAAAAAGAATTTGGAATATATAAATTTTTCATTTCGTTGCTGGGTCGTTCCACCCAGTTCTTTAAGAATTTATTTTTTCTTAAATTTTCGTCATCTATAATCCATATAGATATATGTATGTATAGTTTTAAGGAAAACGCTTTACCAAAGTTAATGCTTTTTGCCTGTAGGTATATGAATTAAAACATCCCATTTCAGTGACATGTAATTTAAATTCTTTCCCCTTAATTTGGGAACACTGAATCAAGTGACAGCCGGATCATGACAAAAAAAAAGGTGTGGACTATTAAAAAAGTTTACCCAATTTTCGCATCCGAAGAATGGTTGTCATTTACAATAAAAATGTGTATATACATACATATAATATTTACATCCATATGTATGCATTAAATGAACCGGTTGCCGGCAAAATAATGACCAGAATATAAAATTCAATTTTTTTTAAATTAAATTCTACAGTGGGATTCACATTATAAAGTAGGTATCTATTTTTTTGTTTTTGTACATCTACAGAACATTACCAACGCTAAGTACTTTGAATAAAAAATTATATAATTCAAACTTAAACAAAGCCAGACAGCCTTATTTGAGGTCAGTTATGACACACGCCAAAAATTAATGGCACAGAGAGAGAGAAACAGAGGCAAAGCACTTACCTACCTATCAACCATGAACAAACACAAAATACCAGGCGCACATTATTATTTTTATTGAATAAATTCAATGTCACGGTAAAGTGCATTAAAAATATAGGAAAATAAAATAAGTTTCTACAAAAATCGTTTATATAATTATGCAATCAATATATTACATGACTTGCTAATACAAAAAAGGTTAATTACTTTTTATAAATAAATAGAATTCTAAACTTATTCAAAAAAATATATATTTTACTTAAATTAATTGGTATTAATACGTACTTAATTTTCCAATTAATCAAGATGGCAATTACTTGGTGTAGAGGCAGTAGAGAGGTTTTCTTGTTAAAAGAAAAATTAAAAAAAAAAAGAATTATATAAAACACTTCATAAAAACCCACTTTTTAAAACTTTATTTACCACTTCACGAAATGGTTAAAAGAACAAATAAAAAAAAAATGAAAACTAGGACACCGCACTCCAGATATAATATATATGTATGTGAACAAAAAATAGATTTTTTTTATTGATCAAGAGGTGAAGCTCAATGTATAAATTTAGGAATAAATTTAGTGCAAATAAAATAGGGACAAATAAAATAAAAGTTGTTATCTCCGTTGAGACAAGGCTTTTTTCGATTCACTATCGCGATTTTTATTTGTCGCTTCAATAATATTTTTGTTTTTCTAATTTAGCACACTTACAAAAATATAAGTATTTTTTCGTATTTTATGAAATTTCAAAAATGTGCAAACTAAGCCCGTTCACACCAAAGTTTCACACCCGACTGAAGAAAAAGATGTTCGCAAAGTGGTTTTCTGCTTCGAATCTAGGTATATTGTTTTGTATTGATAGATTGTGACTGCGAGAGTAATAAGCTTTTTAGTGTACCTATCTAAAACCATGTCATAGCCAGGCGGCATGACCGACACTGCGGCTGGCCCTGTGGAATGATTGAGCTTTCGAAGTTCGAACATGTGTTTTATGAGTATTTAACCGGTAAAACAGTATAGCCATGTTAAACTGTTATCACGATAATCATGTGAGTGAACGAGATACAGAAATATGTACTCAGGACATGGTCTTTCTTGTAAGTAGGGTGTTTATCTTTATATATAATGATTTTCGTGCTCGTAATTTTATATTAAAGAAGATTGCTAGAAATTATTGATGTGAATCGCTGGATTTTGCATTCGTTTCGTGCACATAACAGAAGAAGAAAGCACAATAAATTAAACGTGAAGGTAGGTTGTTCCTCTCTCTGCATTAATCCAAGTCTGTCAAATGATTTATATTTTCACGATGTATTTTTTTTGTGAAATGAGTCTTATATAGTTAAAAAAAAAAACATTTTTTTTAATAAATTTTCTTTATAGATAGATACATACCTATGCCGAAAAGACAAATGCTTATGTCCCATGGTTGCCCCTTCCGCCTGCTTGGCTGCATGCACAGCACTTTAAATAATAAAAGGGTTTGACTAGTCGTACCTAAGGTTCTTGCGTTCTCTTCTTGGTAGGTATTTTCATTTACAAACATTTAATGTTGAAAATACATAAGTTACGACAATTATAAGAGGAAATAGAGGGAAATACATCTTATATTATATTGTCCGGTGCTGTGGAATAAGACCCGTGGAAATAAAGCCTGTGAGTTCTATTTCCAAAATAAAAGGAAATGACACCTGTTTTGTTCTTTAGTGAATTAATATATTCTTCAAATTGAAACCTAAAAAGGAATTAAAGCCCACAGCTTTTGTTTCCACTTAAAAAAAAGAAAAAGAAGCCGGCGGGAGTTATTTTAATTTTATTTTGGGATATAAGAGCCATCAGAGCTTTATTTCCGTGGGATTTTTTGCATTGCACCATATTGTCCTAATAAATTGCGTAATTTTAAATCAAAAACTAAAAATGGATCTTATTTCAAATAGAAGTAAAACAAAAAAACAAATTTTGCAAAAATGGTCACTCAGGCGTATACGTATTTTTTTGTAGTCAAGTATTGTTTTATAGGTTCGGAAGAAAAACTTACAGCATTATTATTACATAATTATTAAATTTCACGTAAATGCAAGAATAACAGAACCAAGTCCAATCGGGCTTTATGTTAGAGTTTATAGAAGCGATCTTGCACACGCTTAAAATAAAACACTAAAAATTTCATAAATTGAGAAAAATATGAAATCAATCGTATTTGTATTTATTATTTTTTAAATAACATACATATGTTTATATTGTAAGGGCATAGATACAATATGTATGTAATTTACAATATGAAAAGCCGTTTTCATTAATTATGTGCGGAAAATTGATATTAAAGTTGAATTCGGGTTTCTATTTATTGTTTCTTTTATTACATGCCGCCAAAGGACATTAAAGCTGTCCAACATCACATAATCACAACCACAATCTAATCAACAATTTTATTTGTATAGATATATGTCGACATGGATTTTTGTGCCTCCATTGGTTTTTTTTTTTGTAGACACGTTCATAATCAGACCATCGTTCATGAGACCAGTTGAGGTAGCATAATGGCTTTCTGTGATTTTTTCGCGTCCATTATTTGGCTGCCGTCTTGGAGATCAGACAAATTCCATTTCGCATCAGCAGGGTACTCTAGGCTTTACCTGCAAAACACAGAGCATTTCTATTTAATTTTGTTTAGCGTCAATTTAAAAAAAAATTTATTAGGTTGCAAGAAACAAAAACACTTTTTTTTAACACACTCTCAATTACTGTTGATTAATTATACGCTGCGGCGCGGCGGTGCGTTGTTATTGTTGGTGAACAAATTTCCAGCCATGTTTATTGGTTATAAATAAAATAAGAAATTATCACAACTAATTTTTTCAATATCAAAAACCCGGGGTGTGTTTTTAAAACAAATTATAGATAAATTTCTTTTTATTAGCTGCAAAAAGATTTTTTCTACGCCACACTTTGGTGTTTCCAGTTAACGGTGCATTTCCTTCCTAGATCTTCCTTAGAAAATTGTCGTTAAATTAAGGGATCTTTTATTTCTTACTGTGGCTTACGTTTGTAAAATCATTGATGCACCACAAGAAGAATGATAGAAATAATATTCATTCCAAGAGAAGAGTTCTATAAATATGCTCTATGATTATTGCTGGTTATTGAATATAGACACGGGCGATGTATTAATTAAACAGAGGAGATCAAACAAACATTATGCAAGTCCTGAAAATTCTCAAATTATAATTCGAAATAACTATTCAGTTTTCACCATTCTCCAATAAAATTTTTAATTGAGCACTTTATTGAAATTCACCAAAAAATTCATAAAATTTTAATATAGCCGGATACTGTTAGGTTTTACACAATTTTCAAAATGAATTTTAAAATGATCTGAAATAAAATGAAAGTTGTTTTCAAACATTTTTTATGAAAATATTTAAATAAAATAAAATAAAATGTTGAAAAATTAGATGCAGTATTAGAATAATTATTTTTTTTAAATAAATCCTTTTTTTTTTTAAATTGATAATCATTATTTTAAATTGGGTATTTGCCAAATTAATCTTAACATTAACCTTGTTTAAGTGCAAAACAAATTATAATTATTTTCGTTATATGTATGTGATTCTTTCAGGGTTATTTAGAAAGGTACCTATAGTTTTATCTACATACATATACAAATCAATCACATAATTCATTTTATGTCAGCACCTCATCACAATTCGAATAAATTATTTTCTCAATCTCAAGTGATTTAAATAAGAATAACCTAGCCAGTTTGACGACATGTGAGTTTTAAGATACTTAGCTTAGAACGCAAAAAAATGCTTGAAGTATTTAATTTATTTTGGTTTCAGAACGTTTGAAAATAAATTATTCCTTTACCGTTTGTATAACTTCATAAAAATGATTTTGTCTGTTGATACATTTTGCGTATTTGGGACCAACATATAAATGTACATATGTATATTTTTGATAACTACAAGTCATTATTTTAAAGATAATTATACATGATGCGATCGAATTTTTAAATTCAATTATTATTCTATACGTATGTATGTAATTATTTTTAATGTGATCTATTGCTTGTTTAAATGTCAAGAAACTAATTTTTAAAAAGTTAATTTAAATATTAATACAAGAAGTTGGAGAACAAATTCAATGCAATTAACATTCGTATATGACAAATAAAGCTTCAAAAATAAAAAAAAAAATATTGATTAACATGAGATTTTTTTAGGTACACAAATATATACATAAAGTCATATGACAATGCCAAATAATAACAAAACTTTATACAGATGGTTTAAATTTAACTTAAATGCTGATAATGTGATCTCACCATCAACAAACATCAGCCGGTATTGACGTCATTTCATTTAGAACCAAGGAATTATATTTATGTATATATGTATGTAGCTAATTCGATATATGTAGCTGTTATGGAGCAATATAATATACATACATATGTACCTACATATGAATATGTATGTAGGTAAAGCGAATCTAGAGCCATTTTTTGACTTAACCCCTTTCTAACTGTACCAGAGAATTATTAATAACTATATTTTAATTAAACTACAAGAGTGAGATAAAGTGTTGACCCGATACATTTTTGTTATTAACATTAGAATTGAAGATTGGAGTAAATAAACTCCAAATCATATTTAATCAAAGTTTCTCTTCTAATCCCGAAAAGTCTTTAAAACAAACTCCAACTTTATATAAACTTGAACGAATTTCTTCTGCAAACAATTATAGAGTTCCAGGATCTTATTTTCGATCTAAATATGTACAAGTGGTTTGATCGTCAAATTTTAAGCTCCCGATTTCATTTGGATATTCATATAATGTTGTAGTATTTTTATCGAGAGTATATTACAAAATTAATAAAAACTCAATTGTGTTGCTGTAAATACAGAATTCATTTAATACAGAAACGACATTTAAAGTTAATTATTACTTTTGATATTCGCCTCTCTTGTACAATTGAACCAACACGTTTCAATTCTAATCTTATTATTCTATATGTTTAAATTATAATAAATTAGACAGCTGTTTGTTTACCTATTTGTTTACCAGGGTACGGAAAACAGAAAACATGTAAAAGAAAATACACTTTCTTTACATTCATTTTCGGATCGCCTCATTTATGCAAATACTAAAGCAAGGATATTTTCTAATAAAGGAAACAAAAAGTCGCTAATAATCTTCCTATAAAAACAAACAAACTTTTATTTTAACTTTAAAACGTAAAAAATCATTAATTAATTTCGGTAGCACAATTATAAGAATATATATATTTCGCTTAGTAAACAATTAATAAAACAAAAAATGAACTTAAAGAAGGAACTATTTTGCCAAAAGCATCCTCAGCGAATACCAGTCTTGAAGAAAGCTTCCAGAACCAACTGACACATCGATTGTACGAAAATTTGGCTCCAGATTAAGTATTTAACAACGAGGAAGATGACCAAGGCAGCCAACACTTTGGGAGCATCAGCTTCTCTTAGTCATGCCTTCTGGTTGCCGCTATTCGAATTTGAGTCCTTCTTCTCCACTGGAACTGGATTAATATTGAATTTAATGAATCTATCCTTCGATTGCTTCTGGGTGATTTTTCCAATCACTTGTGGTTCCTTGATACTGGCTTCGATTTTATGAAAGACTATCTCTGAATTCGTGCCGTCATCGTTTCCACCTTGAATTAGGACTTTAACTTCGTTGCCCTTGCTTAGCCATTTGCCGATATTCTTCAGTCTGGAGCTCAAATCATTGTCGCTTATTCTACAGCCAATTGTAAGTGATTTTAAAGAGGGTTTTTTAGTGGGAGACGAGGAACTGCAAAGGAAGTTGTGATTGCAATTATGTAAGCATTTTTGGGTTAAAAAATCGATACTTACTTTTTTTCTGGTTTGGATTCATTCACGTTTTCATCGGCGAGAAGTTCAGCTACTGTAGCCAATCTGAAGTGGGTAACATGAGCAAGAGAAAGGAAGGAATTCAAGAGAAACTTCTTACCTATATATCGGTCTTTGTGACTTGGGATCAAGATCTTGTACTTTAATTAGCTGCAAGTTTCTGCGACGAGCGAGTTTATTTGCTTCCTCCAATGTGGTTACACTCATGGCATCATTGTGTTGGATCAGTGTGATTTTGGGTATTTCTTTTGTCTTCTTTTTTGGGGGTTTGGCTGGATTTCCATCATCGGGCTTTGTGTAGAACTTTGTAGAAACACTCAGATGACGCAGATGGGAAATAAATGCCGGCGAATTTGAGGATTCATAGCGAAATTGTCTGCCAATGGCAGTTCGTAAAATACTTACTAATATTCTACTCATTGAAAAATAAACATATATGTTTTTAAAGAATTTAATTTAATATTTATTTCAGGTGAAAATAGTATATTTTTGTTTAATTTTGTTTGACCTTTACTTTTCTTAGTTCAATTTGAAGTTTTGATTTGAGGATGACAGTGACAGCTAAGAATGACATTGACATCTAAGACCTATTCACAATTTGCTGTAGTGTAGTTCACCACCTTGCGACAAATAGTTGAATTATTTGGATTTTTTCTTCTTACCAGCTCCAGAACTACCTGCTGTTGCTGCTCCTGTTCCTCCCCCGCCAACTGGTTTAGACATTCGACCAACTTGCATATCTTTCAGCTTGGCATTTAACTTCACCTTCGCCTTAGCTAAATCCTGTTCATGACGAACAGTTTTCAGAGGTTTTGGTTTAAGGAAATTCTTTCGCTCCTCCTGTTTCACTGCTTCACCGCATCCGTGTACTTCGGGTAGTCCATGTTTGAAGCAGAATCGCTTCTTACAATGATCACAATTTTGTCCCATCAGATTAGTCTTGGTTTTGCAACGCTGATAGTCACATAAGTTGTCCACTTCTTTGACGGCGGTAAGTACATCGTCTAGCTTCATCTCGACCATTTGGCTGGGAATTTGTTCGAGCAGAGTTAGGGTGTCATTGGTACCATAGTTCGGTTTCTTTTTGCCCGGTTCAATGGGGAAGAGTGGACCTTTGGATTTGTCTATTAATGAAATTTTGATAATATATAATTAATAATTTATATTAAATTTTACTCACCTGCCATAGCAAATGCAAACTTTGTTTATATTTTATATTTATTTACAAAAAAAATAAAAAGAAAAACAAAAGTCAGATGTGGTGCAATCAAAAGTGACAGGAGTGCGTTCAAAAAGTGTTGTTTTCTATTGTGAACTTACTTCAAACAGGCTTGATTTTAGACTACGAAAGTCAAAAAAATATTTTTAACCTTTGTTGACACCACAATTTATAAACATTGGGTATAATTTTTTATACGTTTTCTAAAAATGAGTGGATAGAACTTTAAAAATAAAAATAAATATTTTTCTTTGTGTCATAATGCAGATATAAAGACGAACATGTTCATCTTCATAAAGGTTATTTTTCACGCATTCGTATTTTTGACATAAAAACGTCCTGCTCATATTTCTTGATTTTTACAGATGAAGATTCAGGTAAATCCATCCATAAGCTTTAGAAAATAAAAATTACTGTAAAGTTTTACAGTCGTATTTATTAGACTTTTGTCTACTTAGACACTGTCTAACTATTTTCAAATTGGTGGAAATATGCTTTATCTAATAAAATTAAATATCACATTATTCACGGTTAAGACAACCTACTCTTGTGTCTTAGTTAGGCAGCTATAAGATGACAATAAGCACGGTTTTTGAACACATTTTCCAAAGTTGGACAGTTGTCTAAAGTTAGACAATTTTTTATAAATAAGACCATTAATTTCCAGTCCATTTTTGATTTATTAATTTTATCTGAGAGAAAGTTCTCTCAACATTGTTTAAAATATCAATGCTATAAATGGAAATGGATCAACATTGGGTACATTCAGAAGCACATAGTAAGGCAAATTTCTAAGTAAAGTTCTTTGATATCTTTGACATCTTACTCAATTTTGCGTTCAATGAATGCAGTAAATAAATATAGTCCCTTGTGTTTCCTGAACGTACCCATTATGTCGACTAACGGTTTTACGAGTGGCTTCGATTATAAATATTTTTTATGAACCAACCGTTTTAAATAAAAATTAAAGTTCATTTTAAAATCTAAAAACTATTTATTTACCTAAATCTACTTTGAGCTCATTTAAATAAGGCTCAAAACAAGTACATCGTATACACAGTTACATATGTCGAGCATTAAAACTGGAGCAATATATGCTTTCAAAAATTTGCAATTTTCCAATAATTGCAAAAACCCACATCATTGAAGGCGATTGTTAAAAAAAGCCTAAATATACTAAATTGCATGCAAATTTAAAAAAAAAATGGAACTGCCATTGCTGGTGACTATCCAAAAACATTGTCATAAAACTGCTCCCACAAACTTAATGGCCTCTCGTTACCGAGTTCCGCACGGAATTGTCTGTATTCTTCACGAATTTTCGACTCCAATGGTCCCCAGTTATAAGTTGGTTCCATGGCACCTTTGACTTTCTGGAATTAGTTTTTTTTTTTTTTAAATTAAATTCTATAGTTTTCAAAAAATCTGTCTTGAAAATTACTTCTGCTAAAGACTTTCCCGGCTGCTTATAAACAGCATAAATGGCCCAAATCGGAAGTTGAGCTACTCCAATAGCCCAAATCACCCAGCCTAGCTGATAGACTGCAATGGGATAGATAACACCCTTATATTCTAATGGTTTGTATGTAGCTATACTGTACACTAAAACTAGGAACATTAAACCAGGAGTTAAAATACCCCAACATATACGCCAATAGAATCCAGTTTTGATATTGAACATAAATTCAATATCCTGGCAAAACCGTTTAACTCCTGAAAATACATTTTATATCAGAGAAGCTCTAAGCTAGAAAGCTGTTTCTCTTACCATAAATCCAAGCAACTGAGATGAGCTCAGCGATAGCCAAAAATAAGGCTATAAATGAACAGCCAAAAAAGTCTACCAAGTTCAAAATAAATTGCCCACCAGGTGTGAGGTAAACCATTCCGCATCCAAATCCAATGAATGAAATACTTGTTGCTAAAAACCAATGTGGTAAGTGTTTAAAACGATCCTTAATGACAGTAATGACACATGATGTCATTCCAATATTACTTCCAATGCCAAGGACAAGAAGCATCAGAAAGAAAAGTACTGCAAAAGCCTACAAAAAAAATTAATTACAAAAAAAATTAAAAAACACTGCATATTATAAAAATATGAATTTTGAAAGAAATTTTACTTGAGGAAAATATTTGAATTTTGCTATTGCATCGGGATAAGATATAAATGCAAGTCCAGCTCCACCCTGCACAACTTTTGATATGTCATTGGCTTTGGTTTCATAAGCTAGATTGCCCAAGATTCCAAAAATAATGCAACCAGCTAAGATCGAGGTTAACGAATCGACTGTGGTAATGATAATAACATCCCTGGAAAAATAATTTTCAGTAATTTTAAAATTTTCTTTGAAAGCTTTTCTACCGGTAGACATTTTTTCGGAAACCATTATATGAAGCATACATGACCAGAGTTCCAAAGCAAATTGCCAGCGAAAAGAACATTTGAGTTATAGCTGCATACCATACCTGTTGATAAAAATTAAAAGTCAACGTTTGAGCAGAAATTAACAGTCGTATTTATTAGATTTTTGTCTACTTAGACACTGTCTAACTATTTTCAAATTGGTGGAAATATGCCTTATTTAATAAAAATAAATATCACATTATTCACGGTTAAGACAATCTACACTTGTGTCAAAGTTAGGCAGCTATAAGACAACAATAAACAAGGGTTTTGAACACATCTTCCAAAGTTGGACAGTTGTCTAAAGTTAGACAACGTTTATAAATCAGGCCATAATTGTTTTACTTATTTAATCGTTAACTTAAACAGCGAGTTAAAAAAATGAATTAAAAGGCGATTTAATTTCTTAACAGTAAAGTTAAGATCTATGTAAAAACTAGTACTGATTTTAGGGGGGTTGATCAATACACAATATACACATACATACATATGTACGTCATTTAATACATTTCGGCCTTACCCTAACTCCATCCCTGCTACATTTAATAAAAATTATACCTTTGCATTTAACAGCTGATCCCACTGTGGTTTTAAAAAGTATATTATTCCATCGATTGAGCCTGGCAGTGTAACTGCTCGAAAGAGCAAAATAATCATGACAAAATATGGAAATATGGCCAAAAAATAAGAAGCTTTTCCGGAACTGCGTATACCTTCAATTAAAATTGATCAATTTTTTTTTCTTCCAAAACCCAAAAAGAATCACATACGAACCTTTCACAAGAGTTGTTCCGATTATAAGCCAAGCTGCTGCAAGACACAAAACCAAATCCCAATTTGGTGTACCAATTCCATCATTAATATCATGTTTTTCGCGAAGGACGCCTTTTCTATTGAAAAAAAAAATCCAATAAATTAATGGTTTTGAAGAAGACAAAATAAAATGCTTCAAACTAATTGTACGTGAAATAAATTTCAGTTGATGACGTTCTATTGATAAATGCAGTTTGATTGTTGAGTCCAATTTCTGTTGCATCAACACATTTTGGGCCCCATTCAGGACGACAATGGGTCCATGGCAGTGTTACGGAAAACGAAGCTATTAAATACTTTATGGTTAAGGCCATTATACAGGCGTAATAAGTTGTGGCTAAGGCAGTAGCATAAACCTGACCATATGCTATTCCTAGAAATAAATTCAAGAAACATATTTTCATTTTGGATGTTTTTTATGAATATTTATTGACAACAACTTATATATAGCTACCTCTCATTATTGGTGCCATATCAAAAGCCTCAATACATCCACGACTTGAAAACTGTCCAATTATCACTTCCATATAATATACTGGTCTTCCAATTAACAACAAAACTATGATGTACGGGATGACAAAGGCTCCGCCACCATTTTCAAAAGCAACAAACGGAAATCGCCATACATTACCAAGTCCAACCGAGAGGGCTATACAAGAAAAAAGAAATTCGATTTCCTTGCCCCATTTTTCTCGACTACTTCCTGAACTAATTGTACATGTCATTGATTCCTGAAAAAAAAACCCAACCGTATTTATTTTCAAAACCAAAAAAAGAGGGATTGATTAATCTCTACAATTATTTCATAAAATTAAAATATCCTAGCCTTACCAAGTCATTTTCTTTGGTATAGATAGTTTGTTGAAGAAGTTCCTTCTCGGCTATAAAAATATCTTTTTCTTTATGTGCTAGGGCAACACACTCAGGTTTCATACTGCTAATGGAATCCTCTATGGAAAAACCAAAACATGGATAAAGTTTGCTTTAGTAAATTTTGAAGGAAAAATAAAAAGTTTGTGCAAAGTTGATGGGATGCATTAAATTATTTTTAAACAAAAAATGTGCAACTTTAGTGGACTTTTTAAGCTATATGACGGGTGATAATATATCTGCAAACAAGCCAAACTATCTACGCTAAATTGTGTTTGTTCTTGAAACATAAACTTATGATCTTGATGAACTTCAGAAAATTCTAAGAACGGGATGGAAGGATTTGTAACTGTGAAAAGGACTATGGGATAATAATTAAAAACAAACTTTCGAAACTCAGTGTCGATGTCGAACTGAAACAAAAAAATTAAACAATAGTTTGAGCGGTTTTTTAACTTTTTTTTAGATACTTTTAAAATACTTATAATCGCAAATACAAATACAATTTTTAAAACTTAAATGGATATTAATTCAAGTCGATTAAATCGAAAATGAAAAAGTCAACATACATGATACGAACTTTCAATAAAAGCCTTTGATAAAATTAGCCCCGTCAAAATAAATATGAATTTACAAAATTTATTCTTATTGCAAAAATTATTTTTCTCGAAAACGACCTCCATACGAGTTTAATTTAAGTTTTTCTTTGTGCTAAAATTAACACAAATTAGCATTTAAGAGGAGTAAATTCTTCACTAAGCTATTATTACCTCACTGTACTGCTCAAAGAATCATTATTTCCATTTTAACGATTTAAATTAAAGAGTTTTTTTTTTCAGAAAAAATAATTTTGGATTAAAAAAAATCTGAAAGTTATTTTTATTTAAATTTGATATTTCAGAAATGTGTGGATAATTTTTTGCGAAATTAATTTTTTTTAAATCCAAATTAATAAATACTAAATTTTCTTTTTTTATTTAAAACCACAAATTTTTATTTTTTTTTCTCATAAATACATACGAACTTTGTTAAAAAAATTAGAAAATTGATAGTATTTTTGTGTCAAAACAATTTCAGAAGCTGTTTAACCAATTAATTTCTAATTCTATAAATAGGTGTGTTCCTTTACTTTAGAACTCTGTGCATTTCTGTGAATTTCTACACAATTTATTTTTTTTTTTATATGAACTTTGACAGACTTTTGTGTAGAAATTCACACAAATGCACAGGATCTAGGCTAATGTTTTTTTTTTTTGAACAATTCTTCAGTTAAAATTATAAGTTCCACGTACGCATAAAAGGTGTGTTCAGGAAAATAAGATCTCGGAGATCTCAGCAATTTCAGTTACATGAACAGGGTTACTCAGCAAAATTTCTCATTTTTTCTGTCAAAACTCTGAGGAAAAAAAATCTTGAATTTGCTTGCTCAACTTTGGAGTGAGAAAAATCTCTGAAATCTCATTTTTCTGACACTCCAAATTTTTATTTAGCTACTCACATAATCAAATCAATATAGGTTAACATTATATTCAGACATTAAAACCACAATGTGATTGTAAGTCAGAGCAAGTTCGTGCGACATCATCGTGCATAAGATTTTAAAACATCGGATATGTCGTTTTATATAAATTTAAGATTTTGAATGAAATTTGACATTTTTAAAACTTATTATTAATTCTTAAATATGAGGTGTAATTCTTTGAGCTGCAGGAATTTCTGCCAAATTCTTCTGACTGCAGGCAACTATTTCTACTCTGTGGTTGAAGTAAGTTCAAAGCACTTTAGTAACGAAGACGAACTCAATCCCACAATATACATATTAAAGGTAATAGGAGTATTTATAAAGAAGTCGTAAACTGCGTATACCTGTCAAATTTTTATGAACATTTGGCAGGTTTATGTAGTTTACCACGTTTACGTGGACTTTACACGTTGCATGAATACCCTTAATATCATTAGCGTTTTCATTTTGTTTCAGTCCTGAATATCTGTCAAAATCGAGGAAAATGGTGGAGCCAGTGCTCCTTTTCTTGTCTAATTTCAATATTTTGTTGTTGTTTCTTATGATGCGGTGAGTCGTTTTTGTGGGCACTTGAACAGCCATTTTTATTTTTTGACACTACCAACTTTGTATGTAGCCACTCACACTGGCTGAACTGAATCAACGTAAAAAAGCGACACCATTAGTAAAAAAAAATCTTAATGTTAATTCATTAATCTAATTAAAATAAAATACACGTTTTTGTAAACAAACAACAAAAATTACATCTACATTGATATTAGATATTTTGACATAATGAGCTTTCCATTCATCATCATCTGTAATAGGAAGAAGGAAGCGCAGAAGGTTATAGCGTTAAACAGCGTGTGATAATATGTCATATTTGATACATTTAAATGATTTACAACGTTGTACGGCATCACATAATTTGCTGTCAAATCCCATAGAAATTTTTCACAAGTAGTAATTTGTAGCAAAAAGTTGCAGTTACCAAACAGACTGGATAGGTTTGTGTTGTTGTAATGGACGCGTTCGGGGATAAATCCAAAGCTATCCGGATAGGTTTGTGTTGTTGTAATCCCTTGTGATAAAACGGCTGACAACAACCCAATGTATCTGAAAATTTTTGGGATAGGTGGATACTGGATAGCCTATCTGATAGTTCCTCGAACGCAAGGAATCAGTAAAATTAGTTTTTTAAATAGTTCTTGTTTTGTTGTCTAACGCACGAGCTATTACGCAACAAGGTACTAAATTGTAAAAAATAAAGGGTTGTCCAACTTAAAATGGTTCGATGATCTCGGCAGTTCTATTTGAAACACACTGTTTTTTTGTCTATGACTTGCTCTATTGGGTTCAAGTTCAAGGCCATTATAATTGGTGTCAAGTAAAATAAATTTGTAGATACCTATCGATTGAGTGGAATAAGATTCTCTCACCTATAGAGCTTAGTGAATCAACGACGACGAACTGTCGGGTCTCTGACTTTTAAATATATTGCAACTATCGCAGCTGATCATAGTTTTCCACTTTATTTACTCATCAATCGATTATTTAGTTTAATTTTTCAAAAATACTATAGATCTTTTTTTGAAAGCATCAATGTAATATTTCCTTGTACATACACTGAGATGCAATCGAAATTTTCATAACGTCAGTTTTTATCAAAACCACATATTCATTAGTATTTTTGATTCAACAACATACATATGTATGTATGTAAATGTTTCATGTTTATTTTTTATTTAACTATTCTTCCGCTTTAACGTAATAGAACACACGGTCAATAATATTTATTTAAGCATTAAGACTCTCTAAGGTCCCAACACAATGCGAAACATTCTGTACGACGACAACGACGCACGATAAAACTTTCGTCTGTCAATATATTTTAAATGAGATTCGCTAAATTGCATTGTCGCGTTCGTATGAGTAGGTACGCTTATTTAGGTGAGCCTTTAAAATCAATAAAACTCTTTTCAGTTGTTTCTTATGAATGCCTATTGTTAAATTGATGATGATAGAATCATTGGAATTATGTTTCCTGCTTACACTTTCTCTTATCGTTATCAGCATTATGCATTGAATAAAAATCTTATAAAATCAGTAGTTTTTCAATGAATATTTTTACATCAAGGAATTTAATAATTCCAGATGTTATGAATAATTATGAAAAGATGCGCGTAAGTCTAAACTTTATCAACATTTTTTATTTCCTGCAATTTGTCGGAAGAACTCTTATCTTTTCAAATATAATTTTAATGTTGGGCCTTTTCTCATGAAGGTATAAAAAAGGTTTAGATTCTTTACTTTAAGATGTTGTTATCTTGATAAGTAGGTTGGTATATTATGATAAAAAAAAGAAAACTTCAAGAAAACACAACATAGAAAATGATAAGAATTTTGTATGCACTATAAATTCTTCTACATTTTACCTTTGTTATTTTTGTTTAGTTTAAGACTTGGGTACTCGTAAAATTGGCAGACAATATAAATTTATATTCAACAATATAAAACTTCTTAGGTTGGTTTTCATCACATGAAACAGCTTTTTAGAGAAATTTAATTGATTGAAAAGATATATGTATATACGTAGACTTGGAAGACTTTTAAACTGGTTGATAGAGGAAAAAAGGAATCTTGATACTGTAAAGAGGCATATGAAATTAATGATTTTTTTATTCTGAAATAAATAGTTATGTACATATGTTTAAATGTAATTTTTTTTATATACGGCCCTATTCTGTTATCCGATCCGATCGAATTTTTCGATTTACGTGAATTGTTTACTTAAATTATCACAAATTATTCTTTAAACTCTTCAACTCTTTCGAGTTCAAAGCTCTATCAACAATTACTTGTGAAAGTCTGGAGAGAATCTAAAATTTTAAAATTTTATTTTTATCTTAATTTATTAAATATGCATTTTTGGAACATTCGTTTTCCTCCGACGGATATAGCAGAATATGAAAATTCACGTGAACGTTAAGCAGAATAGGGCTGATAATTTGGACATACGTGGTGTTATTTATAAACGTTGTCTAACTTTAGAAAACTGTCCAACTTTGAAAAATGTGTTCAAAAACCTTGTTTATTGTTGTCTGATAGCTGCCTAACTTAGACACAAGAGTAGATTGTCTTAACCGTGAATAATGTGAGATTTATTTTTATTAGATAAAGCATATTTCCACCAATTTGAAAATAGTTAGACCGTGTCTAAGTAGACAAAAATCTAATAAATACGACTGACGATGTTTAAAAAAAAAACCGACAATATAATGCGAGTTGTTTTTCATAAATACAAACAGTCGATGCATACATAAGAAACAAATTGGAAATAAAGCTTCTAAACGCATAAGGCTGTGCAGAAATAAATACAACAAAGACGAAAATGCTATGATAGAAGTGAATAAGTGATGTCACATTATGTAGCATATAAAGCATATATAGGAAAAGATAAAATTATCTGCAAGCGACAAACTTCAGGAAAGAGTTCCCCTTACTTTATGCAAACTCTTCAAGAAGATTATCGATTTTTCCAAGTAATTAATTGATTTGTAACTGTTGGATCTTTAAGTTTAAAAAAAGGTGATGGAAAGTTTAAGAATTTAACAGAACAATTTATGTGAGTGTAAGGGAATTTACGGGAATAAATTCAAACTTAAAGTCATTAGGGGTGAAATAATGTTCAAAATAATATTTTCTTTAAGGGTCAAAACAAAATTATGGCAGGTACCGTTAGTTTTGATTCTAAGAAAATTAAAAAAAAAAAAACAACAGGTTTTAAAAAAATTACTTTCAAACTCAAAATTTTGAAAATAAATTTTGCTAACAATTTTTGAGTTCAAACAAAATCGATACATTTTGAAAAGCTGTATTTAAAAAAATATTCGGTTCAGCACTGGAGGTCAGAACTACCGGAATTGACGCAAAATCACCCCCATTCAGACGATAAGGTTAATGTATAGTATAAAAGTAGTAAAGTAGATTTTGTCATTTCTGTTTTCTTTTTTTCAAAAATTAGGAGACACTTTAGCATCTGGTTTTTAGTGTTGGATTATAAATTAATAAGAGCGTTGAATATTCAAAATAAAAAAAATTACTTAATAACGTAAAATTAAAATTTGAAAATAAATTTTTCAAATGTTGGTGACTTATTTTATTTAAAATGAAGATTTAGAGATGAGTTTTTGGATTAAAAAAAAAAAAAAAAGATTTTTAAAACAGATCGTGTCGTTATTTTTGTATGGTTCTTTTTCTATTTTTTGTCATTTTTTTTTCTTTAGAAAATTGCCCCTCCCACCCAAACGGAGAAACCTACACACTGTATTAATATGATGCATCTTATGCCAATCACCAGGTATTTGTTATTATACAGTCAATTGTACAACTTATTTCTATAAATTTATTATTGCGAAATTTTGAAAAGCAGTATTTTGAAAACAATTGGTTGTATAGAGATGACTTAAAACCTCGACGCACAGCTAAAACCACGGAAGCGATTTTTTTTTCAAAATAAATTTTTTCAATATAAATAAATAAATAAATAAATAAATAATTAAATAAATAAACAGGACATAAAGTTTTTCGGTGATTGAATAGAATTTTGCTAGCTCCAAAAATATAACGTACCTAATAGAATTTTTCATTGGTAAACAATATAAATTTATTTTTGATTTGAATCTGTCAGACTACTTTTAGACGACTGCAATTTTTAACGGCGTTTCTCTTTTGAGTTTCTTTCGGATTGCAACATCCATTTAAACGCTGCAAATTTTAATAGCTGCAATTTTTGTTAAATGAGAAGGAAATATATCTTCACACTCTTTACTCCGCTTATGTCTCAAACAATAAGAAAAAGCACAAAGAAGAAAGAGCGATAAATCTGCAATTATTTCAACCTTTGCAACTTTGTTTACCCCAGCGTTTAAAAGCAGTTTCAGAAAGTCTATTTTTGCTAATCCATCGAGCAAAATAAATTGTTTGATTTTTGATTCAAAATTAATCCAAATTTGTGGGAAGATTTACTCCCCCCACCTTGTACAAACACCAATATAATTTACACCTGTCAGTTTGAAAAAGTGTTTTTCCATTTATTTATTTTAGTTTTGAAATTTTAGTGCAAATTATGTTATTTGTCACATAATTTGCACTAAAATTTCAAATTCAATTGTTAAAAATATATGGATGCGTTTTGAAATGAATCGGTAAAGTAATTTCCTCGAGTTCATAATTCTCTTCTAAAAGTGGATTAAAGGACGTTTTTTTTATTAATAGAGCAACAAAACTCGTATTCCATTCGCGATGAAAAAAAAATCAACTTTTTAAAATTTAAAATCTGAACCAATGGAAAACCCCATAAGAAAAAAGCTTATTTATCTGCAAAATTGTTCATGGGATTAGATCGTGGTCTTAATTCATTTCGTCGGATGAATTTAGTTCACTTGGTTTATTTGCATTTATTGATCAATGTTTAAATTTATATCGTCTGGATTAATTAAGTTCCTGTGGTCTAGTTTTATTTGTTGATCGATGTTTAATTTCAAGTAGTTATATTTTACTAAGTCAATGAAAAATAAATCACATCGATCTGTGAATCTGTGCGTCAAATTAAAAATTTCAGTATTCAAATGTTTGTGCAAGCCCGTTTTAAAAAAGTTTTTATTCTATTTCTTTAAATTTACTCTTACTTACTGTTTACTTTACACTTAAAACTTTGTTCTTAACTTTTTCATAACATTTAACAATAACATCAAGTCAGTTAAATCGAGTGTGTTGATGTTGTATGTCTAGTTTAATTTAAATTTTTGAAGTTTTGGAAAGTTAAGATGTTAAGGCTTATATTTTCTTGAGAATTTTAGAATTCTTGGGTTTATTATTATTTAATTTTGGACTTTCGAAATTTGGTATTTTTGGAATAAACCGATATAGTTTTACTTTTAGATTTTAAGATTATTATAAATTATCTATTATTAATCCGATCACATATTTTTATTTATATTTGCTACAAAACTTTAAATAATTTTTGATTTTGCTGAAGGTAAAGCATTTCTTTAAGAAATCACTCTTTTTAATTTCTTGTTTTTTTTTTTTTATTTCTATGTAAAAAACGATTTCTTTTTTTAAAAATTATCTGCATTCAACCTTTGGAACCATACTAAATCTAGATCTATACAATAGTCCAATAAACATTATAAAAGCTTAATTAATGAAATTTTATATTCTACATAGCATACTACAATACAATTCAAGCATTAAAAGTATTTCACAATTTCACTACATTTCACAACATAATCAAAATCATGCTTCACTGATTTTATAAAACTATCCATCATGCAACAATTTACCGCCTTCCATTGTTGCCATTACACGTATCCTTTATTTAATTCGTAACAATATCAAATAATATATTATTATCCTCAGAATGTTTCAATAATAATATTAAATTAGAAATCCTTTCGAACCTTTGGATATCCTTTAAGTTTTCACTTTATTTCAATAATTTTTTTTTTATTTACACAAAAGCAATCCAGACTGAAAAAAAATGTTTCCAAAGTTGGCTACCCAATTACTATCGTGCTCTCAAACAACTGATCTCGAATATCTAGCGACACTGAAATTTAATCTTTATTTCTTGACTATGTTAAGAGATAGAAAATCTCAAGAATGTGCTCCAAAGCTTCATCATCTATGCTATGAAATTTTGTTATCACAAAAAAACATGAAAGAAAAAAAAAAATCACAATTGATGATTGTCTCTAGAATTAGATACTATATAAGATTCACTCAAAATTTCAAAATCTTAAGGTGATCCTCATTTGAGTGAGTTTTGTGTTAGGGGGTGGGATTTGAGTGAGTTAGTTTATAATTTTTTTTATTTTTATAAAATTTTAAATCCAATTGATATCGATTCTTGACTTCCTCATAGTCACAAAATTGATATATTTTGCATACCTACTCGTCAATAAAGCATCAATTCAGGTCCGTAGTCATTTAATTTAATTTTATTTATTTCATATAAAAATGTACTTCAAGATATTATATCCTTTAGTCATTGTTTTCTTTTAGAAAAGTCTTGCTATTCGGTATTTTTTTTGTCCAGGACCGTAGTCAGTGTTTTTCTTTGATAAGACTTGTTACCCATTCTATGGGAAGCTTAATTGGTATCTCTTTCCACCCGCCTTATCTCTGTAAGAACTTCTAACTTATTATGAAAATGTTAAGGTTTTATTTAATTTTATTTGAATTAATTCATAAGGGGGTACTCCATAGAGCCGAAAAAAATATTAATATAATTTTCATTCAACACTCATTTCAGACCTCGAACAAGCGCCCCTTCATTTGTCTACGTTCCTGCATAGCAGTCTCTAATTGATTTACTCTGATTCCTTGGCGGAATAAAATGCACTTAGTTTGCGAGCTTTATAAATGGGAAAGATGTTATGTTACTTTGAACGAATGTTGTTGGGGGTGCGTTTGGTATATGGCAATTTAATTGCTAATCTAGATAGTGCTCAACATTGATTTGTTGCGTGTGTGATCAAATCGACACAAAGATTTTTTGCAATAATATTTTTTACTTGTAAGATTTTAAATTGATTACAGAGTTTCGAGATTAAAAAATTATTATTATTTCTTATAAAAGCAGTAATATGTAGGATTTTGTGTGCTTGTGTGTAATTTTGAAAACTCATTTTAAAAATTATGTATGTTTACGGTAGAAAAACTACTGTAAACAAAATAAAATAACAATGGTAAGAAAAACTTTAAAAATTATAAAACAAAAGTTTATCATGATAAAAAATTTAAAGCAGTAATTTTTTTGTATTTCTTAAATTTTTAACAATATTTCGTTTAAGGAAACGTCAGTACCAAATTATCAAAACAGTCAGAATAGTCTAAGATTATTGTTGTAAATAGTCAAAATGCATCTATTTTACAAAAAGTTGAGTTATAACTTGTAAGCTCAGAAAAAACCCTCACATTGCATTTTAATTCGATTGATCCTTAAGCATTTTCGAATTAAGAGCAATAGCAATTCTTCATTAAAAACGATTTATTGTTCCACTTTCCTATATTATATGAATTAGAACAGTTGTTGATAAAATCTAAATTAATTAATATTCGATTGTTTTTTTTAAGAAAGAAAAAAAAAAAAAATTGGATCATAGATATAAGCTTTACGGGGTGCTTTAAATGATTGTACAATAATTGTCAAATAATGTGTAAAATGTTGGACTGTTTAAAAATAATATCCACACTAGTTGATTTTACATAAATCGCCTTCAGGTAAGCAAAAGTGTGTGGGTGTTTCCATTGTTATGGGTCTCATAATTTTATTAATTATTCGAACTATGTTTAATAACTAAAACGAATATTATATTGCATGTATAAGTAATGTATGTAAAGGGTGTTTTTTTAGAGGTATAGAACTTTGAAAAATGGAATAAGCTAAGATGATTTTTTTAAATTGACATGAAATTTACTTTTTTCGAAAGATAATCTGGCATTAGAATTTTAATATGATTTCTGGCATATGACCGCCACGGCTGGCTCGGACGTAGTCTAATCTGGAGGTCCAGTCAGCTTTTGTGGATGTAACGGTGTCTCAACATACACTTGACGATTATCATCACTCTAATTACGGTTGTTTTGTTTATTGACGTATCCATTCAACCAAAAGTGAGCTTCATCGCTAAACAAAATTCACTTATGAAAATTGGGATCAACAGCAATCTCCTTTCGAGCCCATTAACAACAATTTGGAAGCGTTGTTCAGGCGTCAGTCTATTCATGTTGAAATGCCAAACCAAACAAAAATAAATCACTTGACAGCAGACAAAATGGCCCTAGTTAAAATAGTGTTGCTAACTTAAAGTTCTATATCTCTAAAAAAAACATGCCTAGTAAATTAAATCAGTTGAGTTAAGGGTTTGATATTAATTAATATTTGGTGATTTGCGAATTGCACACATTTAATGTTTATGTGATCTAAAGTATTTTGAAAAGTTAATTTAAAAGTTGATCTACATTACCAGTTAATCGGTTTTTTTTGTAAGGACGTTTTGAAATTTTTACATTGGCGGTAAGGTCTGTGAATTTTCAATTCAGCACTGAAAACCGCAACCATCATCCAAACATTTTGTTTTAGGCATGTAATACATAATAAAACATTTCTCGTCGTCACGTGCGTCACAACTTGAAAAAAAGGGGCGGAAGCGGCGTTACGACGCCATTATGTATTATTTTTATTTCATTGTTTTAAATTTATCATTAAGAGAAAAAAATAGTGAAGAGATCTTGTCACGTTGATGTCTCGCTTTCTTGTCGCATTGTGAATCAGGCATGATGGCCGAATGTTTACCTCGTAATTAATTGTTAGGCCGGTAATTCACGACACAAAATAACTAGTTTAGTTGTGTTGTGAATGGGGTTGTTTGTGCTAGTTGTGCAGTTAACTGTGTAAAAATCAAAACAATTTTGATATTTTGCTCAAGTCTTCAAATTTGTGCAGTTATTTGTGTCTTTACTTACTTTAGATGGCGCTCACAGTCCAGGGTGGACTACGGCCTCAACCAACAAGCCTCTCCAGCCAGTTATTTGTGTCGTGAATGTAAAAAACTATGCTCAGTTGAAAAATTTTATTAACGCAGTGCACATTGTTTTTTGTTTATAAAGGGTGATGAACAAAAGTTCTGGAGCGAGTTCCTCGAACTTTATAAAGAACAGCCTGCTCTATGGAAAATTAAAAGCCGAGAATATAGTAACAGAATTATGATAAACAAAGCCTAAGAGCTCTTGTTTCAAAAAATAAAAGAAAAAAACCCAGAAGAAAAATTAGTAATTTTCGGACAAATTACCGAAAAGAACTTAAAAAAGTTAAATGCCGCGAAAAGTCCGGTGCCGTAGCCGATGTTCACTGAATCAAAACTTTTTAAAACTGAGAACTGTGCAGTTCACTTGTATCGCGTTTTGCACAAACCGACTTGAGTGAAATGTCAGTTTGCGCAGTTATTTTGTGTCACGAATTGCCGGCCTTACCGAGAATACATTTTTAGGGAAATTTGGCTGTCAGTACATTGACTGCTTTTAAACGATGCAATTTAACGTTTGCAATTTTTAATCCCGTATGTGGTGGTTGGGGTTAATAATGGATTTTAGTTCGATGGAAATTTATTACGGAGGAGATTCACGATAGCACATTTCCGAGAGAATAAAATATTCATAGGTTAACAAAATTTTCCACGAAATTGCCAATGGATAGGCTATTTCACGTTTTTTTTTCTCAAATTTTCTTCAACATAGCTTTCATAGAGTAAAATTTATCTAGAGAACCGACTTCACGGATTTTTATCTTTCACCCTACAAGCTACACTGTAAAGATTTCCTCCACAAAACTGAGCATGTGGTAGCTGCCCAATGCATTTTAAATGGAACCTTATTAAATTTTATGGATTTTGGCTCAGTTTTGCTCAAATAAAATTAGGTAGGTCTTTAAGATATTCAAAAAATTAATCCGTTGAATTCAAAAGCTGATAAATAAAATTACTTTGTTGGTAAATAATTTTTTTTGAGTCCTTATCAATAAAAATATATTTGAAATAAAGCTTTCTGTAGCTTTAAGCATATGAATAAAGTAAAATTTCTGAATAATAAGACTGAAAACAACAAAAAAATTAATCTAATAGTAGAAGCGAACCCTAAGAACCACACTTAAAGTGAGCCTGCACCTTTACATCCACCGAATTCCGGAGCCCAGTTTTGCACAAAGAATTTTGAAAGACGAATGGAACTAAAAAAAAAACTATATCAATTGCGAATATTTTGCTACTGACGCCATTTTGTATTTGTATCAACAATTCACACGTATTCACGGACAGGGAATTTAAATTTGCCGGTATTTTAGGCAAGGGGGTACAAGTCGTTCTCTAAGATAATTTAGGTACTATACACTATAATAGATTTAAGGATCACATAAAATAAATTATTTTAATTTGACCTTTAAATTGAAGATAATATGACGGGCAATTAAATTCGTAATAACATTATTTGTTATAGACTACTACTACTACTACTAAAGTAGAGAGTTACATTTGTCAAAGAAAAAGATAAGATTAAAAGAAGATAAGTGAGATATTCATGTAAATTGTTTTGGAGGCCTTTGACCCTCCTTTAAAATTGTTATCAGCGTTACTTATTTACAGTTTCTTAAAAACAATAAAAAGAAGTTTTGCATTAAAATTAAGCTTTTTCACAATTTTTTTTGAAGATCAAGAAAAATAGCAGTTATAGATAAAGGTTTTTTCCACGAAGTGATTGATTTATCAAATATGCAATTCAGTAAAGTTCAATATTTAATTCTCAACTTATGCCTTACCCTTACCTCTCTTCTTACCTATACATGATCCTGCAGAAGTAATAGATCTACTCCCGCTAATATACGAACATCGAACACAATGCAATGCGGGGCTTGATAGAATAGAGTTCGCTCTGAACCGAGCGTAACCTGAGCGCTCCGGCGATCTATTTAAGAAACACAATAGACCACTGAACTGTGATATGATTAAAAATCTCTCAAATTACGTGAAAATTGTGTGAAGTTGACCACGCTTAGCTTTTTGCTCGATGTACTCGGTCATGTTTTTCCGCGTACATTTAGCGCCCATCGATCGAGCTCTGAGCTATAAAAGAAATGCAAGTTAAAAGCTCAAAGCGCTCTGATCTAAAAATGTAACAGTTCTTTTTTTGACAGCTCAGTGCCACGACGCGACGCTCGGGACTTAAAAAGAAAAACGCCCATTATAGTTCAAAACTTAACATTAATACGGTGGGAAAAACAAAGAAAAGATTATAATTTTATACTTATTTAAAACTCATTAATAAACGTATGTAGGTCTTTCGAAAAATAAGTCATTTCAATTTCAATTTCAAAGTAAAATTTAAATAAAATTATTTTTATTCGCTCGATTATTAACGGGATATTTTTGATTTTCGATTTTAGTTTTTTTTATTTAAAAAATCTCTTTTTTTAATATTATAAAATTGATATATTGCGCTATTTATTTGGAATGGACATCTCAAAAACTGATCCGAAAAAGAATGGTGAACTATTAAGCACATTTCTTTTTTTTTTTTTTTTTTCAATCCATACAAATTTGATTTATTTTTTTTTCAGATTCAAAATCGAAAATAAAAATTCCATCAATGCCGCAAATATCTTCGAGAAAAATTGGTAGTGTAAGTACAAAGATTCAAACCTTAAGAATTTTGAATTTTTAAAATTATTTTGTTTCTCTTCTTTTTCAAGATGGAATCTACACAATCCAAAATACCAAAAAGAGATGTATGTATGGTATTTTATAAAACACCATTTAAGTTAATAATTCTTTTCACAAAAGGCATTTCCGATTTCCGACTGCAGTATTAAAATGAGGAAATCAAAACCTATTTCAAAACTAACAGGTGTTAATAAATCCTCAGCATCAATGATGAACTTAAATATGCCCAAGACAACTTATTTAGCCTCAAGTAGAAGTTGTTTCAATTCCCATCGAAGTGGTACAAAAAAAAAAAAACTGAATTTTTAGAAATTTTTTTTAAATTAAAATTCTTTCAGTAAAAAGTAAAGAAAAAACACCAAGATTAGAAAATACAGATAAAATTTCAGAAATCAAGAAAAAAGCTGATAAAGCAGCATTTAAAAGAAATTTGCAATCATACGAGGCAGCTAAGGGAAAACTTCAAAACTATCAGGTAACACAATTTAAAAAACATTTTTGTAGTAAATTATTGATTTATAATATATTTTTAGGAGGAATTTATGAAGAAATATAATTTGGTAAAAGACGAACTTCCCAAAGAAGAAAGAGATATGAAATTTGTTTATTTATTGAAGGATAATGCAGGACAATTTGTAACCAAGAATCTACCGTCAAAGATCATTACAACGTGCGGTGAGTTTTTTTCCGTTATAGATAAAGTTTTAGTTGGTTCGTTCGGCTCCGCGAAATTATGCCCTAGGATATATGATCCCAAAAGTTGAAATGAAATAAGGCCCCAAACTGTTTGGCCATACTTCATAATGAAATGATGATGCCCCATGTAATAAGGCCCCAAAAATAAATCAAATAATGCCCCATTTTGTTTTGACAATTTTTTTCAAAAATGAAATAATATCCCAATTCGTTTTTTTTTTATACTAAAGATTATTTTCGAAAATGAAATAATACCCCACATGTCATCAAAATACTTGCATTGTAATTTGCATTTTTTTTTACAATAACAACACTTGTAGTTCTTGCTTCAGCAATTGATTCCGCTTAAATTTTCATGTTTTCAGCACAATTTTTTTAATACTTATAAGGCGCTATAATGAATGATATAAGGGCCCAAAATGTTTTTCAAAATAAAATGAAATATAACCAAACAAAAATATAATGTTGGGGTAGTATTTTATTGGGACCAATAACAAAAAAAAATAAATAAGGCCCCAAAAAATGAAATTATATCGTATCCCAAATTATACCACCTAAAAAAGCAGATATTTTTTACTTTAAAAAAGAAGCTGTAAAAAGTGGAATTTAAAGTTTAAATTTATATAAATTCATTTTAACCCGAAATAATGTAGATATTGGTTTTAAACAATTTTTATCAAAGTTTAAAATCTAACAATAACAAAAGTTGGTTGCAAAAAATGCTTCGACATTATTGACTTCCATCTCTAATTAATACCTATTCGTTTTTTAGACAAATTAACATTAGAAGAACTGAAAACTTCTTTGAAGAATTTTGCTCAAAAACAATTCGAAGCAATTGATAATTTCGATCAGTTACCAAGGACTCCAAGGGAAGTAAGTGTTTTTTTTTTTTTATGAATTACCACCAATATTGCCACTGTCGAGTGTTAACCCAGATCGACTGTCATACGCTATATTAAGTCAGCTTGTCGGCTTAAAATCATAAATATAAAATTGCAATAGAATATTTGACTATCAGCGTGAATGTTTACTTCTCGATTATTCAGTATGGCAATATGTTGCATAATTTAATTTAAAATTAAATAAATATTATAATTATTTTAAATCATTGGACCAACACATTTTTTTAAGGATCATGAACATTTTAAACAAATCGAAGAAGCAAAAAAGAAACTTCAAATTGAAAAGGTACTTCTAAAAATTGTCATTCATTTGTTTTTTTTTTAACATTTTTTTTTTTTATTTATTTAAAAAGAAAACATTTTTAAATGATTTCATCAATAAAATAGAAAGTCTTCAAGCAAACAATATGCTTAAACAAACAACTCCAAATAAAGAGTTTGAAATTAAGGTCAAATCACTTTTAGATGAAGTTAATGTAAGAATTAAAAAGTTATTAATATAATTTTTTCTCAATTTTTTTTTTCTTCTTTTAAACGAAGGAACTTAAACAAAATTTAGAAGAGACACAAAATGAATTGACTAAAACCAAAAATAATTATGAACAAAAATGTTGGTCATTTAAAAAAGAACTCGAAGAAAAGAACAAGATTCAAAGCAAAAAACAATTGGAATCTGATGAGGTGGGTGTTAGCAAAAACTTATAATTTAAAGAATTTAGAAATAAAATAAAATGAGTATGTTCTCTAGATCATGCTTATAAACAATTAAGAAAATGATACTTAAAAATACTCTATATTAGTACTATAGAAGTGTGAGCATGATCGAGAGCATTTATACTTAGTTTTTTATTCAAATTTTACAAAAATTAATTTTAACATAATATAATTTAAATTTTTGTGTAATAGTTGAAAAAGAAGTGCGAATTCCTGGAAAAAGAAAATTCAAAGCTTGTTAAAAGGACACATGAATGGGAAGAATCAAATCAAAAGTAAGATTATTGTTGTCTTTATAACTTCTTAAGCATAAGCACTTACATTACATTTTACCCAAAGTAGTTAAAAAAAATATGAATAAATTAGTATTGCGATAACTCGTGGGGAACCATAAACTAGTGACTTAAAACTCTCAACTATTTTTGTATGGGTGTTTTTAATTGTTAGAAATTTTGGACCAAATGTCTTTGAATGCGGCTTAAATGAGAAAAAATACTCTTAGATGATTTCTAATTTCTCGTAATTTTGTTTTAGGTGGAAGAGGCTTAGGGTTCAATCCCGGACCTCCGGAGTCCGGACTTGAATTGCCTCAGTGTTCGATAACTCAATAAAACTATGTAGTCATTTCTTTAAAATTAGTTTTAAATGATTTACCATTATTATCATTGTCAATTTTATCAATTGTTGATAAATATTGAAATTTTTTGAAATTTATTTATATTTAATTTATTAAAAAAACTGACCAACTATTCCGTAATTATTATAAATTTTCATATACTTTACAACACTGTCTATGCCATTCCCAAGGATCAAAACTTCTTTCAATTGGTTTGTTAGATATCGTTTTTTTTTTTTAAATATTTATGAAATATTAAGATGAAATGAGTGAAAAAGTTTAAGAAATGAGTTGTTATTTGAATGGTTTAATGAAATACATACTTAGTGAAATTATGTAAAAGGTGTCAATGAGTTTCAATTTGCGATAATATGGAGCACATTTTTTTATTTTTTTAAATAACATAAATTTCATTTCCTATACTATTTGGCTATTGAGTGAAAATTTTAAATAAAGGTTAAAATATAATATGTAAGCAATTTTGTTTCTTTAAACTTTTTATTTGTATGAGTTTAAATATAAATTATGTTTACGATTATTTTAGTTATTCTACAAGATATTAGTGAATGAGTTAGTACCGGTACTAGTCCTGAAGATAGTACTCAAATCAGTATCAACTCATTTCTTCACAAAAGTTCTAAGCCCTAAACCTGTCAATTTGGTACTGAGTATTAGTTAGGACTCGGTACTAGCTAGCTCCTCAAAATCAGCTATTACCTGGTTACTATACCAGTTGTTAGTACTCAAATCGGTACCAAGTGATTTCTTCACAGAAGTACTAAGTTCTAGTCCTGTCAAATTGGTACCGAGTACTAGTTAGGACTCGGTATTAGCTAGTACCTCGGAATCGGCAGTCTAGCTCGTTAATACTCAAATCAGAACAATTAATTTTATTCGTTTAGTAATTTATTGGTTGTAATTTGTTAATTTTGTTGATTTTCATTTTTTTTTTGTTTTTCAATTTTGGAGATATATGGAAATTTTAAGATTAAATTTTTTGATCCGGAAAAACGCGTTTTTAGGGTTTTTGGATGACATTTTGATCGAAATATTAAATATGGCAATATTATAGTTTGTTATCTATCTGTCAAGCCATAAACTGTCAAATTCCATTAAAGGATGGCTACGATGCAGATAGATTAAAAAACCTCTAAAAAATCAGATATTTTTGAAATTGACATGAAGGTCAACGTTGACACAGTAAAAAATTGTGCTGTGTCAACGTTGAGATACAGTTAATCCACTGACGAGCATTATGTCAACTGCGTTGACCGGTTGATTACACTAAAATTCATATCAACGCGAGTGTCAATCCATTGACGGTGTGTTCTGGGTTAAAGATCACAAGTCTTGACAACTTTGGGACAAAATTTGACATCATTATGACGTAAGAGAGTCAACTGGTTGACCATTAACGGTGATCATCTAATAGTAGCTTAACAATGCCGACTGGCAATGATTGTGCTGAAGAATTACCGACGCGAGCGCTAGAATGCATTCATTGTATAAGAATATTCCAAAACTTTAATTACTTCTGATACAAAGCCACACTAAATGCATTTTGTTGTTCTATTTCTCAACTTGCCGATGATTATTTCATATGGTGTGGGTAGTTCATTGAGAATGAGTTCCAAAGAAACACAATAAAGAAAGATCTATATAAATATATTACAGAGAGCAAATTGTGCTAAAGTTTATTCTAAAAATTACATTTTATTTAAAAATATCACTATATATTTTTAATTAATATCAAAATAATATTTAAAAATGTCAAAATAGAGTCAAAATATGAATTAGATCAGTTTTAGAAGTTTTAAGTTCTTAGTACCGCTTTGTGAACTTAGGTCCGGTACTTTTGATGTGAAGAAATGCTCAGGTACTAACTTTTCGTTGGGACCGAGTATCAGAGCTAGTACCGAGTCTAGCTAGACTGGTTAGCTTAGTACTTTTGTGAAGAAATTGGGCGTTAGTAAAATGAATTGTTGTTTGTGAATAAATATAGTACCAATAAGAAATAGAGTAATTAAACAAATATTGTGAACTACCCAAGTTCTATGAAGGGAAAAATATTAAAAAATTTAGCTAAAATATTTACAAGAAATGTAGATTTTTTAATTTGTAAAAAAGTTTAAAAAGTAAAATTAGTCTAAAAAGTATGTTTTTTATGGTTTATTTTTTAAAACGATAAAATTAATTTTTTAGACCAAAACAAAATATATTTAATAAAATTTCTACTGATTTTAACATCAACTTTTTCATACTAATTGCAATGAAGAAGACAAACTTTGAGTGATAAATTTGAGTTAACAGCCCTATTCTGCTATCTGATCCGATCGAATTTTTCGATTCACGTGAATTGTTCTTTTAATTTGTCACAAATTATTCTTTAAACTCTTCAATCTTTCGAGTTCAAAGCTGTAGGAATAATTATTATTTTTTAAGTTCCTTGAGAGAATCTAATTTTTAAAATTTTATTTTAATCGCAATTTATATGCTTTTATAGAACATTCGTTTTCGTTCGACGGATAGCAGAAAACGAAAATTCGTATGAACGTTTAGCAGAATAGGACTGATAAAACCTACTTGTGTTATAAATAGACGGGTTTTGTTAAAAAAAAAAAAATGAATAGCCAGCTCGGCAAATTTGTACAAGCTTACAATAATAAAAAATTAAAAATTGATTTATTATTGTTTGTGTGGCAAAATTTGCTATATTCATTTCTTTTTAAATTATTTTCAAACTAATTTCTTTAAAACACGTAACCATTTGAATTTTGAAAAAAATAAATAAAATGAAAGCTTAAAAATGGAAAATACTAATCATATTTTATTTCAATATATTTGAATCCTATTTAGTTACTTTTCAAAGGTAATTGAAGCGTCTAGAATGAGAAGCTATTAAGTGACATTGACTGATATTTGTCTAAAACATACTTTTAATTTGAATTAAAATAAAAACATTACAAACTATGCATTTTTATCTATTTGTATGGCCTTTTTCTAAATTTTTCTAACATTAAGAAAAAATTTCTAAGCAGTTCTAAGAAATAAAGTTCGTTTAAAGACCATAAATCAACACATCAAATTTTGTCACATATCACCTTCTCATTCTCAACGCTTCAATTATAAATATTTTATTATTGTTTGTATCCTACACAAAACAAAACAAAATGGTTTCTTTTTTTGTTTGAGTGTAAAAATATTGCTAGGTTGCTAATCACTCTCACTAAAATATGGTTATTGTTATTATTAATGAGTGATAGAAAAAAAAAAGATTAAAAAAAATAATTCCATTGTTTTTAAGACTTAAAAACTGTGCTCAAAAAAATGTCAGTCTTGAAACAAAAAATAAGGCTTTGGAAGCTATAAATAAGGATTTGGAACTTACAATTGATAAAATGAAGAATGAATTGAATGCTTCAATGAACTACGAAAAAGATTTCATAAGAGGTAATTTATTAACTCTTTGTGTACATTAATTATTAATTAGTTTAATTTAAGATCAAGCTGTAAAACACACCGATGAGATGAATTTACTTAAAAATGAATTAATGTTTGCCCAAAAAGAAAAAGAAAACTTTGAAAAAGAAGTTCAATCTTTGAGAAATGTAAAACGATTAGTTTATTTATTTATTTTTAATTCTGAATTGTATCGATATTATTTATTTTTATTCACGAAGGAAATTAAAAATCTTCAACAACTTGAGTCTAAATTTTTGAAACTTCAAGATGAAATCAATCAATTAAATAAAGAAAAACTAAATCTGATTGAAAACATAACGTAAGTGTAGAATTTATAGATTTCAATCAACAAGAGTCTAATATGATTTTTTTTATTAAAGAGATTTGGAGGAAAAATTGGAGACTAGTCAAAATCAAGCTTCTGTTTCCAGGGATGTTCAAGAAGAGGTTGGTATAAATATATTTATTTTTTTATACTTTTATTTATACTTTTATAAAATTATGTATACTATTTTTTTTGTTTATCATTGTTAAATTATTTCTTTTTATTTTTAATTAATTTCCAAAGCTTTCAAGGCTCCAAAGAGCCGATAATACAAATTGTGAAAAAATTAAAAATCTACAAAATGAACTTACGAAGGAACAATTTCACGTTAAGAGCCTTGAAGAGAAAATAATTATGGATGGAAAATTATTACAAGTTCGTAAAAATTTTATTGATTCATTGGAATCAAAAGAAAAATCTCAAAAGATTCGTTTGAAAGATCTATTTGTTGAAGTTAACGATAAAAATAATGATCTTCAAAAGGTGGGGGTTTATCTAAGTGAAGAGTTTTTTTTTTTTTTTTTTTAATTCGTTATTTAAAATTATAGAATTCTTCATTTCAGTATAAAACTGAAATACTAACAAAAACGGAAGAATTTAAAAATCTTTTTTCGACTCTAAGTACAAAACAAATGGAATTAACACGACAAGAGCATATGATAAAATTATTGCAAGAAAATAATGAGCGAGCTCAACAATTGCGTGTTAGACAAGAAGCTAAAATTGCAAGATTAGAAGAAGAGATCGTAGATTTAAAGGAATCAATGTGATTATTATTTTAAATGATATTAAAATGTCTTTCTAATAGTGTAGTAGACTTGACTAAGTTTTTTTTTTTTTCGTTTTTTCTTATTTCAGTTCGATTTATCAAGATGTTGTCCTTCCAAATAATACTTTAAGGAGAAACTTTGCTATTGCAGAAGCCTGCCGCAGTGGAGATTGTGCTGATAGTCTAGGTTTTTATGTTGAAGAAAGACGCAAAAAGCGACATATTGATATCAATGTGAAGAAATATGAAAAGTAAATTTATTTTAAAGAAAATAAAATATTTTGTGTGATAAAAATAAATATTCTTGTGTAACTAACTTTTGTATAAAAAAACATATTTTTGTTAATTAAAAAAAGAATGGGATCTTCAGTTAAGTTGTACATTATCTTAATTTGGTACGAACTGTATTATTTTCAGCAAGAATAAAGGGAATTCGAATTTTAACGGCAAAGATTAGAGCCCCTTTTTCATGACGAGAGCTGCAAGGTATTCTTGAAGGATTTGTTACATTCTGGCAAGATGCAGTACCCCTGAATTGTTTTTCAAGATTTTAGTTGGAATAGGCTGTAACAATTTTCTGCCAAATTCGAACTGCTTGAAGATGCTCTTTTTCATGACGAGAGCGGCAAGGTATTCTTGAAGGATTTGTCACTTTCTGTCAAGATGCAGTACCCCTGAATTTTTTTTTTCAAGATATTAGTTTGAATAGGCTGGAATAATTTTCTATCGAATTCAAAGGTTTTTTGTATGCAGAGACACAAGAATTTGTCCCTTCCTCGCAAGATGCAGTACCCCCGATTTTTTTTTCAAGATATTAGTTTGAATAGGCTGGAACAATTTTCTGCGAAATTTGAATAGCAAAGATTAGAGGCTCTTTTTCATGATGAGAGCTGCAAGGTATTTTCCAAGGATTTGTCACTTTCTGTCAAGATGCAGTACCCCTGATTTTTTTTTTTCAAGATATTAGTTTGAATAGGCTGGAAAAATTTTCTATCAAATTCAAAGGTTTTTTGTATGCAGAGACACAAGAATTTGTCCCTTCCTCGCAAGATGCAGTACCCCCGTTTTTTTTTAAAGATTTTAGTTTGAATAGGCTGGAACAATTTTCTGCCGAAGTTGAACGGCAAAGATTAGAGGCTCCTTTTCATGACGAGAGCTGCCAGGTATTTTTGAAGGATTTGTCACTTTCTGTCAAGATGCAGTACCCCTGATTTTTTTTTTTTCAAGATATTAGTTTGAATAGCCTGGAATAATTTTCTATCGAATTCAATGGTTTTTTGTATGCAGAGACACAAGAATTTGTCCCTTCCTCGCAAGATGCAGTACCCCCGATTTTTTTTTAAAGATTTTAGTTTGAATAGGCTGGAACAATTTTCTGCCGAATTTGAACGCAGAGATTAGAGGCTCTTTTTCATGACGAGAGCTGCATGGTATTTTTGAAGGATTTGTCACTTCCTCGCAAGATGCAGTACCCCTGAATTTTTTTCAAGATTTTGGTTTGAATAGGCTGGAATAATTTTCTATCGAATTCAAACGTTTTTTGTATGCAGAGACACAAGGATTTATCACTTCTTCGCAAGATGCAGTACCCCTGATTTTTTTTTAAAGATTTTAGTTTGAATAGGCTGGACATCTAATTTGACCAAAACAGAAGTAAATTTTTCTATAATTATTTTCATATTTGTTATTGAAAATATTTAAATACAAATTTTTGGTATGATGTTCTCCTTGGATGAATTCTTAGACGAATGCCAATAAAAAAAAAGCTTACCAATTATACATCACAAAATTTAAATTTCCAACATTTAAAAAATATTTCGTAATATTACTTCAACAGCAAAGCAAGATGGGTCTGCTAGTTACAAAAATAAGGAAGATCAAAAATATTGAATAACAATAATATTTATTTCACAAACTATTAAGCAAGCAAAACATTCATAGTATAATGTCATAACTTATAAAACAAAATGCCATACACAACTTCCCGCTTTATGAAGCTTGAAAGTCTGATTAAAATTAAATTACAAATAAACAAGTAAAAATAAAACACTTGAACTTGAAATGACAATTGGTCGAGATCGTACTCATTAATATTATTAAAATATATGTACAGTACATATATGTACGTACAATTTGAAATATTATCTTTTTTTCACATTTCAATGAAAAATGCCACAGCTCATTAGCATTTTATGTCAACCAATTCCTTATAAAGTTTGATAATAAGTAATTAAAAAAATTAGGTAAATCAGGAATATATGTATGTATATTATTTTGACTGAATCATAAGACTAAATCGACCCTATTTCAATCATAATTTTGTTTTTATTTTTTTGTCGTCTCAATCGGCAAGAAAAATCCAGAATCTCTGAGTTGAAGTGATTCCCATATATGTACATTCTATAGTACGAAAGGTAGTGTTTCCCTTTTACCATTGATTTTTGTTTTCCGTGATACTTTTTATACGTATTCATTTTCTTATTAATAATTCTAATTGTGGAAATCCGCTCAAAATTTCCATGAGAAAAAAAAAATCTTTAACAAAAATCCCTTAAAAGTGTGAGAATCAACAAGAACGAATATTTCCTCTGCGTTTTAAACAACAGAACGACTAATGGAAATAAAAATAATTATTTCAAAACCCCGGATTTTCGCGGTTTTGTATGGGCATTATGGGCAACTTTAAAATTTACTTTAATACATTAATAACATTACAATCCAAACTATACAGTGTTGTGCATCCCTTTTCCATGAACATTGAACATCCCCCACAGCTCGACGATTCGCGGTGAGAAAATATAAACACAATTCAAATTCATTTGTATATCAGCGACGTAATTGATCCCAATTAACGCCATCGCGTCCATAAAATCATCTATATGTATGTATATCTATCTACATTAATATAGTGTGTACTCTTCTTCGTCATCAATATTCCAGTGACTGGACCGGGCAAAAGCAGAAGCTATATGAATGGCTGGCTAATCGCTACAACTGAACGCGGCTAGTCTTTAGTTCCGCAGTAACAGCCGGCCAGTTAAGTTGTCATAATATTAATTTTCTTATCATTGTGTCTTTTTTGGAATCACAAATAATACATACTAGTGCAATAATAAAATCTAGTTACTAAGTGGAAGCAGCACCCTACATAACAAAAACATTTTTATATATTTTTTTTTTTTTTTTAATTTTGTATTCATTTGGTCTCTAAGGGTGAACAGGCATTTGAATTTCTATTGCAATCTCATATCTTTGGTCAATCCATTGCAAATTCATTTTTTTTTCTCACCCATCACGCGAATTATTCTCTTGAAGCCCTAAAAGTGATAGTGAAGGAAAAAGTGTTAATAAAAAAACAGTTTTTGTTTATAAGGTATTTAAAATAAAATTTTATTTATTTTTTTCTCTATCAGTGCAATATAATTATTATACACCATGTTTAATGTACCTACATACGTATTGTTTTTAAAACACAAAAAATGAAAGCCTGACCTTAGTCGAGAGAGTTTATTGTTTATTCTGCGTCTTCCTGATAAGCTTAAGGTCTAACAGTGTTCACTGGGAAATATGATGTCTTAATCAAAAAATAATTAATATTAAATCAGATTCAGAACGTTGGACTTTTCGATAATATGTTGATCGAATTTTGTGTTATTTAATTATTAAATGTTTTTATTAATGAAATGTGTGATGTGTTTTTACCCAAAAGTTTATATTTAAAAACATTACTTTAAAATCTACAACCTACAAATAATATTAACATGACTCCCTGAATTGAAGGTTGCAAGTTAAAAACAAAAATACATTCAAATAAACAAAAAAAATATATATAAAGAATCCCTTAAAGATTTTCAATCTGCTCATTCTTACAAAAAAATAAGAATTATTATAAACTTTTTTCTAATAGAAAGAAAGGCGTAAAAGAAATACAAAAAATAACCCAGAGTTCTTAAAAATTAAAAAAAAAAAACTTATCACTTTAAAATCAAATTCTAAGTTAATTGTAGGTAGATACAATTAATGTATATTTTTGGTAAGATTATAGCTTTTGTTGTTCAAAGGAAACATCAAAACAATTTGCTTAGAAAAATTCAACGTTTGTTAAAATTTTACATTTATGAACTTGGCCTATAATTTTAAATCATTTTTAAACTCAAATTAAAAATAGGCGTTAGGCAATAACACCCAAATCGATTTGAAAATATCGCAAAAAAAAAAAAAAAACTGGAAATATCGCTCAAATTTATATTTTTCCAAATCTTAAGTTGTAAATATCGCCTAAATATTTTCAATGTAAATTGTTTTTGTAAAATTTTAGCGTTATTTCCTAAATTTTCGGCGATATTTCCGAAGTGAAATTTCAATGAAACTTGTTGACAAACATCGCCAAAAGAATTTTAACAGTTCAAATTGCGGTAAAATTTGTAATTAATTATGCTAAGTAGACAAAATCGAAGAGAGTTAATTAAGTTTAAGTGCGCCAAGCTGTGAACATCAATTAAAAAAAAAAAAAAGTAAATGGAAAAATACAAAATTCAAAACTTATCTATTTAGTAAACGAAAAACAAATATATGAAAGAAAATCGCGGCGCATAAACAGTGAAGTATATATGGGGGGACATATAGTGCCCCCTGCAACCCACCTGCTTGAGTACATTATATAGGATTTGGGGTAGGTGCGAGGCTGGGTGTATGCAAAGTCTCTTTTGCATTTAAAGTATTTGGATTTATCACTTTATTGGGAAATTTTAATGTTTTAGAATCATTCTTGGTAAATTTCCTCCGAAATAACATCCACTGGTTAAGCCGTGTCGATCATAAATGTTACACTTTTGTTGCTTACTAGAACACTAGCGGTTCAAGGTGAAGTAGTGCATTGTTTGCTAAGCATTCTCAAATACTCTTCGCTGTTAGAAGAGATGTCGTCATTGCTGGAAGCTTCAAGTTGACTTATATTACCTCCCCTGCCGTTATTTGTTAAACACACACTAGTGAAATGGTTCATCCACATTTGTTCCACTTTTTTCCCCTTGCCGGACAACTTGATGACTTGTGTTTATTATTTGACCCACACCACAATTTCTATTTTTTGGTATGCATTTTTGTGAGAAAGAAATTTTTTTTTTTTACTAAAAAGAAACATTTTTTCGAATATTCCTTAAAACCCTAATTTTTGATTTGAAAAAAAAAAAACCATTTTTGTTTTTGTTCCAAAAAAATAAGCAATTTTCTTACCCGTTTCTCCCATCTCTCAATTTGGCCATTTGTAAAAAAAAAAAACAATGGATTGAGCAATAATTTTATTCAAATCTTACCAACAAGCCGCTATATCTAAAAAGCTTGATTGAAATTACATACCAACATTTTTTGTTGGAGAATTTAAATAAAAAGACTTTTAAAACATTAATTTAATTAAAAAAAATTAATAAAAAATTATTGCAAATAAAAAAACGAAAAATTGCCCAAAAACTTGAAAAATGGCCCCAATTTGATTAGTAAAATATGGCAACAATATAAAAATGGTCGCAAAAGTTGGGCTTTTTTTAGTATTAAAAATAATAAATTAATTGTACGATAATTTAATCAGATCTATTTGTAAAAAAATTTGCGTTTTTTTTATCAAAATTTTGAGTTTGAATGCAAATTTTTTGAAAACTATTGACATGATTTAATTTAAATTTAAATGTAGGATTAGAGAACAGACTTCTGGCTTTTAAATCCGTAATTGTTTTGCATTTTAAGTACTGTCGTTGTTTTTTTAATATTTGTTTTTCCATTTAAGTCGTTTTTTTTTTTCGAAAATCGCCTCTACCTCCTAAACGCGGCGAGATAGACCTCCCCCCCTCCCATAACAAGAAATGCTTGCATTTGACCCTTCTACAAAAATCCGTTATGAATTTTCAGCGCCCAAATTATCGTACTCTCCCCAAAATATCGATCGCACAAACCAAAAAAAAAAAAAAGTAAATCAAAAAAAAATATTTACATACATATATAAATGCTTTAAATGATTAAAAATGTTATGTCTGTATAAAGCCAAAAAATTTTTCCTTTCACTAATTGCTTGAAAGCAAGTGATAATAATAAATTGATAAATAAGTAATAATAATAAATTGATTGATGCTTACTTCTTTTTCCACATTAATCTCAATTCTCTACAAGGTCATTCACGTACATCATTATTTCTCTTTAATGGGATTAAACTTTAAAAAAAAAAAAACACACACATTTTAATTTCTCGTGACATTGACATTCGATACAAAAACAACAACAAAAACCAAACAATATTGTACACCATACATTTTTATGAAATATAATTTAAATTATATAGCAGAATGGCCTTATACTCTTACAATGTTATTTGGCCTGTTTGTTTCATCGTTCGTTTAAATTGCTATTAAAATTTTTCTTTTTCTTTCAATTTTATGAAGATAAATCGACTTTTTCTTGATTGTCTGTCATCATCAGAGAGCACCCACCATCCGTTTTCTTAATTTCACATCTGAAAATGAATTGGATTATCAAAATAATTTCTATATCAGCAACAATAAATTTAGCGTTGGCATGTAATCGAATTCCAGTTGGAACAACGGCAGGAAAATCACCATCTGATGAACGTTATGTTGTGACAATTGGCGGTAATCCACAAAATTTTGAACCAGGACAAAAGTATAATAGTAAGTATTTACTAGTAAATATACCTAAAGTACCGTTAGTTAAGTATACAATTTGAATACAATCATTTTACAAAAATATTCTCAATTTTGGTTGCTAATATTGGCGATGGTGGTGATGAGTAACTCATAGTGAAACGGAAGGAATAAAGTACTGATTGTTATTCAACGCAAAGGTGTTGAGGACATATAGAAAGTGTTCGATGTTTTCGAGATGGTTTTTATTCGCTTTCTCTTTTCCTTTGGAACTTGGAAAACTTTTGTTCCCTTTCATCGGGGAAGTTCTTTGAATTCCTACGGTTCTTTCTTTATAAATAGTTGTTATTTTGGCACAGGGTCATAAGTCCATATATGAAAAGTCCATAATGGATCTTTGACCAACTTAGTTGGGTTAAAAGTCCACAAATTTATTCTGGATCTTTAACCCATCTTGGTGGGCCAGAAATTCACAGGAAATTCTTGTAGACTTCTGCCCATCGATTGTGGATTTCTGACACACTTTGTTTATTCTAAAAATATTCAGTTTATTATTATTATTAAAAATTATTTGTTTTGATTTTTTAAGCTTAAGATGCGCCTTAAAAATATTTGTTTGCTTAAATCCAAGAAAACCGCTCAGTGTTGATGTGCCGGACGTATTTTCTTGAAAAAAAACACTAGGTACATCTGGTGGCCCGCTTCGCGGATACTTAGGATTTTAACTCTCTCATTGGAGGGCTTTGAACCACTCACGCAACTCCGTTGCTCCGCTTAGGGTATGTCCAGTCGTCAGGAAGGTGCCAATGTCAACAGTTTTCTTAGTAAACAGTACTTTGAGTACGATTTAAAAAAAAATCCAGAAAATATTTGTAAAGTTATAAGCCAATTTCCTTTTTAAAATTATGGAATATTGACCCACTTTTTTGTGGACTCATAATGATGGGTTATTAGTCCAGAATTGATTTGTGGACTTGTAACCCACCCAGGTGGGTCCAAAGTACGTTGTGGACGTAACCCACCCAAGTGGGTCCAAAGTCCAGTGTGGACTTTTGGCTTGTGGACTTATGACTCTGCTACTAAATTTCAAAGTTATTCTAAATGTCTTTCCAAAAAATAAAAGTAAAGTAGATATTGTGTCTTGGGGACTTACATAAATATATTTATTCGAGTCAAATGATTTGAAGCAACTTGCCGCTAGCTGGAGCTGCTTTGTTTATATTCTTGTTTCTTGTAAATATAAGTTTTGCTACCTGTTTCATATTTTAAAAAAAATATAAATATTTAAATTTTTTTCCCCATTCCAGTTTCCCTAACAGCTGTCCAAGGCTACACTTTTATTGGTTTTATGTTAGCCGTTGAATCAGATGCCACCAATAGTTATAATGCTGGTGAACCGATGGGCTTGGGTTATTTTGAAATTGTTGATTTTTCCGATACGAAATTCAGTGACAAATGTAATAATGTAGTCATGCATACAAATACATTGCCTAAATCTAGGATACAAGTTATTTGGACTGCACCGCCACCTGGTAGTGGTTGTGTTCTTCTTAGAGCCACAGTAATAGAACACCGAGAAGTCTGGTACATGGACGATGGATTTTTAACAAAGCAATTTTGTGAAGAACAACAAGATGATATTGATAATCAGCCGGTAGTTGAGGATCCATGTTGTGCTTGTGATGAGGCTAAATATGAGGTAGAGATTATACAAATTATTTTGGCATGCTTAAATACACTGATATTTTTTTCTATAAGCTTACATTTGAGGGAAAATGGTCACGTCATACACATCCAAAGGATTTCCCGGCGAATAATTGGAAGACACGTTTTAGCGATATTATTGGGGCTTCACATACAATTGATTACAGATTTTGGAATTATGGAGAAATAGCAAGTAAAGGATTGCAGGAAGTTGCAGAGCATGCTTCAACACGAACATTGGAAGGTGAGCTCAAACAGCAGGTAAGCTATATATACAACTCTACAATCAAATCAAAAAAGACCTTTCCTCAAATTTAATTTTCTCTCTTAAGAGCGATCAAATTCGAACAATCATCAAAGCACGAGGAATTGCCTATCCAAATGTTCTTGGGAAGACCTTTGCTGTCTTTAGGGTTGATTCAAAAAATCACTTGATCTCTCTTGTATCCATGATCTTTCCATCACCGGATTGGATTGTTGGAGTTTCGGGATTAGATCTTTGCTTGCCGAATTGTTCATGGGTAGAACATAAAGTTCATAATCTTTATCCTTGGGATGTTGGAACGGATAGTGGTCCATCATATATGTCAGCCGATCAACCCCAAGTTCCACATGATGTTATTCGCAGAATCAAATCGAATTACCCAAATGATCCACGGTCACCTTTCTACGATCCATCAGGAGCTCCAATGAAGCCTCTGGCTCGTTTGATCATCTCCCGCCGGAGGCTTTATGAAAAAGACTGCCATCCAAATGAATGTGAGTCATTGGGATTAGGATTCTGAGATCCCTCTAAATCTGATTAATTTATTTTATTTTTTTCAGCTGGAAATGAACCATTGGAATGCGCTACTCATCCATGGGGACGATGGAGTGAGTGCAGCACAAAGTGTGGATCTGGCGATCAATACCGAACCAGAGTTTTTAAGAATCCTATAATAGCTCAACGTTTTAAGTGTCGGAACTCTTTGCGCGAGGAGAAACCCTGTCAGGGTACTTCATGTGGTGGATTCGATGATGACGCTGGTGGTGGAGGCGATGAAAATGGATACAGTGCAAGTCCAGAAAATCCAGAATGTGCACTGTCAGAATGGAGTCCATGGTCAAGTTGTAGTGTTACATGTGGAACAGGAAAACGTATGCAATCGAGGACATATTTAAATAGGAGAGCGAGGAAGAAGTGTCAGGTAGGCTCGATTCATTTCATTGCATACTCTTAGGCTAATAATTTTTCTTTACAGGAAGTAAGTCGTGTAATTCTGCAACGCACCGAAGAATGCAAAGGAAGCGTCTGTATTGGAGATATCGGTGGTGAAAATGAGGAGGAGGGTGAACAAGAACCTCAGAATGAAAACGAAAATGAAAATCCTCCCGAACCTGAAGAAAATGAGGATAATTTCCGAACTAGAAACAGATGGGGAGGCGGACGTAATTTTAAATCTCTTATGGGCAACGACGAGCAAGAAGAAATCATACCACCAGAATGTTTTGTCGGCCCATGGTCCGATTGGTCACCATGCAGCAGTGAGAATTGTGAAGTAGGCTCTAGAACTCGTGAACGTCAAGTCTTAAATAATAATATTATTCATGGAATAACCAACACCAATTATGGCAACGATCCATGTCGCTATATCAAACAGCACGAAATTGTCAATTGTACCATTGCCAATTGTGAAAATACTGTTCCGCCTATTTGTTTTGAAGAACCAGAAATTTGTGAATATCGAAAAAGTTCTGTGACGACATTTTGGTATTACAACCACAAAAGTAACCAATGTGCACTATTCTTCACCAATTGTTTAAACAATGATGGTAATAAATTTAATTCTTCTGAAAAATGTGAAGCAACTTGCAAAGATCGAATAAGATATGAATTATCAAGTGAAGATCTTCGTTTGGAGAAAGTCGATTGTGTAGTTTCCGAATGGGAACCACATAATTGTAACGCCACCTGTGGTGATGGAGTGCAAATTAAAACTCGTAAAGTTTTGCGTAGACCACAAAATGGCGGAAAGCCATGTCCCAAGAGACTGGTACGTTTCGATAAGTGTTTTAAGTATTGCCCTGAGGAGATGATTGTAAGACAGAGACCACCAGAGAATGAGTGCAGATATTCAGAATGGTCACCATGGTCACCATGTACAGCTAGTTGTGGTAGTCATTCTGTAAGGCAGCAAACGAGAGTGTTATTGAACACCGAATTAAGTTATAAGTGCAGAGAGAGGGTGAGAATAGAAAAATGTTTTGTGATGCCTTGTTTGATTAACGAAAACTGTCGGGGCCCATATTGTTAGAATTAAGCTGGATTAATAATAAATTTGACAAATATCTATACACACTTGTTGTTTTATAAATAAAATAAAAAATAAATTTAGGTGGCGCTACATTCTGTGGAGCGGGCTGTTAGCAGGAAGGAATTATAAATAATGGAGGCCCAAAATAACTACCTTGAGGAACTCCAGACATAAAACGACTGGAGCTATCCAAGTATCCACTCTGGAAACTTATCTGGCTAACCTATCAAATTAGACCACTTCTGTTTAAAGTCCATTTTGCATATTTGTATTAATAAATCTTCATTAAAACAAAATTTAAATATTCAGCGAAAACGTTTTGTTTTTATTCAATAACTACATTTCGTTATTTGCGTTTTTATTTTATAATTATTTCATTTTTATTTAAGAACTTATGTATATCATAAATATTTTTGCAAAGCAATAAGAAAATAAATTTTATTTTAAAATTGAATTAAAGTGGTCAATAGAAAATTATTTATTTTGTTGGACAAATGTTTTATTGCGGTGTTTTTCGTGTTGTTGTTTGTTTTTTTTTTTTTTTTTTTTAATTATTCTTCTTAATTTTATTTTTAAATCAAAATCTTAAATTGTTTTATTAAACTTTTATTTTTAATATTAGTTTTTTTTTTCTTGATTCGATTATTTTATTGTTATTTGTTTTTTTTTTTTATGTTGTGAGTTTGTTTTTTTGTTTTGATTTTTTTTTGTTGATAAATTTTAATTGAATTTAATTTATTTATCACAGCACTTTATATATCTTTAATATAATTTAATTATGATTTTATTTTATTGTGCAAATATACAGGGTTTTAATTAATTCGTTTTTTTTTTTTTTAATTTTATTTAAGCATATTAAAGCAAGATTTAAAGTATTTTTTTTTAATTTTATTTAATAAGATTAAGATTTTTTTTTACTTTTTAATTATAAATCAAACTAAATTTTACAAGAAAAATTAATTTATCGAAATTAATTTTTATTTATAGTTTATTTTGTTTATTATTATTACTAGCTACATAGTTTTAAGTTCAGATATATTAATTTACCTATGAAGAAGGCCGCTAATGATGTTCGTATGTATGTCCTTATAAATTACTGTGTTAATATTTAAAAGTAGATAATTGGCACAAGGGCACTGAAAATTGTTTTTTTTGTTTTTAACTTACATAATATTTATTTAAAGTAATTGCAAATTACGTATGAAATAAATTTTGTCAAAATTATCTACTTTTTGTTTAAACTACTAAAAACAAAAGAATTAAAGAAATTCTTAAAAACCTTATTTTTTTAAAGAATAATAAATATAAAACAATAATAATTAATTCTCTTTGATTTTATTGATAATTTTCAACAATTTTTACGTATCTATATTTTCTTTAATAAGTTCTATAAGTGAATAGTTTTTAATTAAAAAAATTGTTTTACTTTATATATTTGTTGTTTTTTGTTTTTGTTTTTTACAATTGTTCATGTTCTTTATAAAAATATGGTCCTATGAAGTTGCTATTTATATGTATTCTTGTTATGATAGTTAAAAGATTTTATATATAGTCAAACGATCTACGGATTTAAATATTTATATATAATTTTTTTGTTATGTTTTATATTTTATGTAAAGAATTTGAAAATTTGCCTAATTTTGCGATATGATTTTCCTGGATCTATTATCACTAATAATATATTTATATATATTTGTTTATAATAATTTATCTATTGTATAATTTTTTTTGTGAAGTGAATTATATTTGAATTTTTTTTAGATAAAATTTCATGCAAGTAGAAATCAAAAATATCTCTGGCAAATTTAAAAATAATTTTTGTATAATGTGACATTTTTTTAAAATTATGTTGTTTTGTGCAATACGAATGAAAATAATTGAATTCTACTAAAAATTGTATTAGATAAATTAAAAGTTGCCAGATACAATTTTAAATTCCATGCAAATACTTTTAAAATTTAGTAAAATAGTATACTCTTATGAACAAAGGGAAATTAAAATTTTACATTAATGGCAGTTCTCAGTTTAGTAAAATTTCAATTAGAATTCATTTTGAAGAAAAAATCCTTTGATGTTTTATCTAAAACCTTTTAAATTGTTTAAAATATTTTAAACAAAAAATTACCATTTTTGTCATTTCCTCAATTTTTAATTTTGGTTTCGATTTCTATTTTTTGTTTAGCTTAAGGAATTAGACAAAGTCGTATAACTGTTGAAGGTATTTATTTTGCTTAAGGTATTTATGATTAATCATCAGATTATATTCCACTGATCTACTTCTGAGTTAAGTATGAATAAGAAAAAAAAGAAATAGATATGACGCTTTTGAACACGGATTTAATTTGTTTTTCATTTTTATAAACCTATGGAACTAAATGTAGAAATTGACCATGAAAAGCAGAAAAATTAACATTTTTTTTGTAATTTGGTAACATTTCTGGAAAATTTTTCAAATAACTAATAGGGTTCGGACTGCAAATTGAAGTAAGTAATACATACATTTACAGTTAAGAACACAAAAGCATAAAGTTCTCCTACAAGTTTTGAATTTAATCGTTAAAATTATTAGCAATCAAATATTCTTACACAACAAAATAAGATCTGTCCAGTAGTGTGTATTTATAACTAAATTAGATTTACTCTTAAGTTTCTCACAGTACAGAAAATATCTAAGCTAATATACTACGCTACGTAAATTGACAAAAGTGAAAGTCCCAGAAATTGAAAATGGCTCCCAAAAACTGCGTACTGCATAACAATTGACATTTGAAAGACATTGTTCACATTGGGCTCACTCCTCCGACTTTTTTTTTAAGTGTCTGTAGTTTTTCTTTCACTTCATGGTGAGAAAGAGACGGACATGTAAGACCGTAGATTTTTGGATTATTTTTGACGTTACCTTTTGTGACATCTATTATACTTTTTCGTTGACGTTTAAATACTACAGAATCTAATTTTTGTTCATTAGGAAATATACTTTTTTAATAAATTTTTAATTTTGTTTGTCTAATATGAACATCATCAAAGGATACTGGATCTGCTATTTTCTTTCGATTTCTACAGATGCGCAAAATTTTAAAATAAAATAAAAAAAAGCTACCTTCATTATGTGAACTGTGTACCTAACCCTACCTTTATAGATCTACATTATGTTGGGAAATATTTCGAAACCAGAAGTTGAGTAATTCTTCAAACTGTCATTTTAAATCAGAAAGAAATTATAATAGAGTAAATTGTGTATTTTATGGTCGGTAAAGGTATGGGCTGGAATTTATTGAGATACAACTTTTTCGAGGTCATATCAGAATAACAACAACAACTAATGTTTGAGTATTTTTTGATCTTGTATCTATCTACAAATTGTTTGGCTTGTAGAAAGAACAAATGTTCGGAATTTCAAGCTGCCAATTTTGTTTTTGTTTTTCTCTTCAATCATCTTCAATCAAAGATTTCAAAAAGCATCAAAGTGGTCAGTAAAATCTAAGACTGCAAGCATATCTATAATTTTAAAAAATTATAAAAAAATCAAAGTAAAAAAATAAATCGAAATTAATTTAATTAATTTATTAATTTGTTTTGAATAATTGCTAATCATACGAATTTATACAAAAAGAAAATTTTCATAGAGTTAAATACAGAACATTTTAAAAACCGGATTTCTTGGAACATTTTAGAAGTTCGATTCGTTTGATGCACAGCAAATAATTTAAAAGATTTTTTTTTTTAAATATAACTTTTTTTTTTTTTTTGTAAGAATCCTCAGCGGTTTAAAGTGCGCAAAGACAGATTAACTTGTTAAAAAAAATTTTTGTTTTGTTATGCGCAAAGACATTTTCTTCGTCACTAAGAGAATAACCAGTTTTTCATAGGCCTTCATATTGGCCTTGGAATTTTAGTCAAACCTGACATTAAGATAACAGGGAACACGTAAAAAGTGTTCAACTGTACAACTCTGTCTGTCTATCAATCTATGCCTCGATCTACAGTCTAAACTACAGAAGAAATTTTCTGAAACTTAAATATTTTTAAATTTAAAGGTTTTTGAAATTTCTTTAATTCCAAAAACAAACCATCTTAAAAGAGGTTATTTATTTCGGAAACGGCTTTAACGACTTTTCTAAAAAAAAATGTGTATATGTATAAGACTATTTTAGATATGGTCTTAATTTTGGTAAAACAAAATTTACCAAAAACTGTTGCTAACAGTACTTGCCTTGACTTTTTTACTGACGATTTAACCGATTTATTTCAAAATGTTCATAAAGAAGGTCCTTTTAAGTTAAAAAAAATAATGCAGATACAAATTTTCAAAAAATATATTTTGGATTTTAAAAGATTCGCTATTTTACAATTAAATTTAGCCAGAAACGTGAACGAGTTTCAGAGATCTCACTGAGCAAACTTTTGTCAGCTCCACTGAGGAGAAGTATAAACCTTAACAAGATTTCTCCGCAAGAAGTCAAAGGCACTCTCCATCTATTTTTTTTTATAAATTAATCAATTGCGACAAAAAATAATTGAGTCAGCAAATCCAAAAAAAAAAAACAGTTTCAGCTTTTTGACAGCAAAAATGAGGAATCTCATTGAAGATTTACGTTCAGAATACTCAGATTGCTGAGATCTCTGCGATCTCAGTGAGTTTGAGAAACCTGAACTTGCTAATTGTAAAATCAATTAATATAGAAACTTAATTGTTTTCTGAAAAAATTTTAACAAATTTTATATGTATGTATATATATTTTTTTTTGTAATCACTATAACAATTTTGTTTTTCTTTCACAAATTTAGGTTTTTTTTTTATGGTTAAATTAATTTATTTCTAATAATTTTAATGTTAATGTAAACCAGTGTTCCTTAAAGTTCTTTCAAAGTCAATTTGAAAAAACGTATTTTCTTAAAAAATCGTGATGTGTCAAAACAACGATAACTTTCTGAGAATTATTAATTCAGATAAAGTTAAATGGTTTTAATGACACTACACTTTTAGCCCTCTCTCTCTCTTAAATCTATATATATAAATTAAAGTTTGGTTTTGTGTACGTTCGCTAACCAGCCAAACCGGTTGACCGATTTTCTTAATTTTTGTTTTTAATTAAAGAGGAATAAGGGTAAAGGTAGGTTCAGTGGCGCAGTTTCTGATGGAGTGCCAAGGCTATAAGTGTCAAACAAATCTCAACCAATCTTGTGTGCGTGTTTTAAGTCGGGTTGAATGAAGGGGACCTACAATTTTTAGCTGAATTAAAATGACTATAAGGTGAGAGGTACTATTTTTCTATCTATCTATTTCTAATTTTTATATTCCTGGAACAATAGGCGTGTTCAGGAAAATGAGACCTCGAAGATCTCAGCTAATCTCAGTTACATGTACAGGATTCCTTAGTGAAATTTCTCAATTTTCCTCTCAAAACTCTGAGGAAAAAAAATCTTAGATTCGCTTGCTCACCTTTTGAGTGTGAAAAATCTCTGGAGATCTCATTTTTTTGAACACGCCAAATGGTCAAAATTGAATATTATAATAACACATCACTAATTATAGCACTGAGAACTCGTTCGAAGTAATAATAAATGAGCATAAATGATAATAATTATTTAAATATTTATTTAAATTTATTCAACATTAAAACATAAAATTATTTAAAAAATATAGTTATACATATTTTTATATTTTTGTATATAAACTATATTATTTAATAAAATGGCAGCTTAAGTGTTGTTTCTTAACTTTTTTTTTTTATCTTTCGTTTCATTATTTTAATAAAAATGTAGTTCTTTTTTTGCACAACAAACAGCTAGTAGTATAACTATTCAAAAATATACAAAACATAAATTATCAAAACATATAGAGTGTCCGGCAGCAACAATATAAATAAAACACTTTAAGTGTATTTACATTGTTTTTTACACTTTTCTTTTAAAACACATCCACTTTAAAGCTTCCAAATATAGTGCAGATGATATTATTATTAAAATAAATGATTGTTTTTTTTTTTAAATGTTTTTTCGCCATTTAAACAAAAAAAAAAATATTAAAATAAAATTAAATTTGTATTTACATATTTAAACTAGAACGCTTGAATTGGTCTGTACAGTCCGGTGTATCCGCAAAGACGTGCCCGCAATGCTGGTATTAAAACAGCTGCCGATGAAATGTCCTTCAGCAAATCAGCACACTCACATATTAGCAAATACATTTTATCACCCTTTTGCGAGGTGCTCTTGTGCAGAGCAATCCTTCTCAAGCCAGCGGCACGTGGTAGATACCTTTGGGATTCAAATTAAAAAAAAAAAGAAGATAATTGAATTTTTCATTTCATTATACAGCGAAGAGTTATATATGCAGCAGCCATCTCAGCAGCAATTGCTTACCTGTAGAGCATCCTTGCTCCGGTCCAGTAGAGCCAATTCTTTTCAAAACGTTCACCATCGTCTCCTTCGAATACCTGGATGTCATGGATGAAAGTTAAAAAAAAAAAAAATTAAATTAAAACATTTTATCATGAACTTTATTATAAATATAGAGCTACTCAAAATCAAGAGACTTTATGTAAGACTCACCTTGTAAACGCTTATTATGTATCCGGTTGAAGGAGTTTGAGATTTCTTAAAGCTGCCACTCTCGTTGGGCGCCAAGACTAACGGAGGACGACATATCGCTGCTACCTCACTATATAAATCTAAAGTATGGGCGGCAGTGTATCTGAAATATTGAATTAAAAATTTAAATTTTAAAAAAATCCAGAAAAGAAATACATCTATAGCTGTAAATGATAAACTCAATCATTACATTATAAAAGTAACTGCAGCGATAAAGATGAAATATTTCAACCTGTGGAATTTTATTTATTAAATTGGAGACAGACGAGGTCATACTGTCTGTGGAATCATAATTGTAATTTATTGATGATAAAGAAGTCCTCGCTGGCAGGGTTGCCAACTATCATTATACTTTTTTTTTTTTTTTACTTCTCAAATCTTTTTAAAAAATCATAATTTTCAAACAAAATATGTTGGAACTATAATTCTTCAAAATTTTTGTTAAAAGGTTTTCACTTTGAACTAATATTTACAGGAAATAATTGAATTTATCATTGAAATTAATAAAACTCAAGATGGCGACCAATCCTTCTGGAAATTGAGAGGGGAAAAACTAAATTAGAGTGTTCTGGGAGCCGATTCCCGATCTGTGAAGCTGTGAAGTGATAAATTTATCAAAACTTAGCACATATATAATTCAATTCTGGAAAAGTGGAATTAAATGTTAAAATTAATTTTTTTTTATAATTTTGACTTTTGATTTTATTTTCTTACAACCATCCAGATTCGAATTACACGTGTGTGAAGTTTTGACAAATTTATCACTTCAAAGCTTCACAGATTGGGAATCGACCCCCTGCCTGGTGATACCTTGTCTACGATTGAAATTTCCAAGGATTTCGACTAATTGCAAATTTATCCCTTTATAGGTATTTTGACTATTTCCGGTTTTAGTTATGAAGTGTACCTAATTTCCTCAATGAGCATTTTTCTAAATTTCTAAATTTTGTTTGAATGTTTTGCCTGTTAGAGCGAACAAAACAACCCAGTCATACTCTTCAATTAGGTGTAACTATACTTCTGTTCGTTTAATTCCTAAATCTGACAATTTCTATCAATTTTAATCCAACGATTTATCAAAGTTAGTTAAAAAAAATAAATCTATTAGGTGATCACATCTAATACCAAGATATTCTACCAAACTGAAAAATCACAGATACACATTTTAAACAAAAAGAATGTTATAATAAAAAGATATCGCAACCAGTGAAAAAATTGTATGCTGGCAACCATAATTTTTCGGTGGTGTTTTAAGTTTATAATTAATTACAATTGATTTAATATATATTTACATATGCACATATTTTATCCGTATTACAGTTTGTAATTCATTTCAATTCGGAAAAAGACTTCAGTGCTTTTGGCTTGTGCATAATGTCAGACGGGGTAAATTATTAAGTCATGTCATTTAAATCGGAAGTTGTCAGTTAATTTTTGAAAGCAATGATTTAATATTGCAGGCCTGATTAATTTTGCAACAAGTATAATAAATTTTCATTTAATTTAATAGGAAAACTTTTGCAATGTAAAAGATGATGATGATAAGGAAAACCTTATTTTTTTAAATAATAAATATGAGACTAGAATTGAATCGTGAATTCGATGTTGACTACAACTGACAAATAAGACCATTCGCTTTTATAACAAACATCGAAAATTAGTATAACAAGTCGGTCCATTTTGGTCATATCGTCACAAAAAATTTCAATGGCAATTTTATTTCTACTTCTTCTGGGTACCATGAACATCGTAAGCTTGATAGCAACATATAATTTTAGAACTTTGTTAAAAGTTATTATCAAGTTGTTTATCGAGTAAGCACAAGAAGTAAAAAATCATTGCATATTTTGGCGAGTTCTGCCAATGTTCAAGGGTCATTTTAATGTTATTGATAAATTTGAGCCAAAACATTAATGATAGAGCCAAACCATTATTTTTAGTAACTAGCTCAATACAAAATATTAAACTCATTTAAATATTTAACTTTATATTTTATAAATTTATTTAAAGTTTATATTTTTTATTATTTGGCCTAACCCAACAAGTATGGAACTACTTATTCAAAAATATATATAGTTGTTTTTACTCCAAATCGATCCTTAAAAAGCTAAATTCTGAAAATAAAACATAACTTTAAAAAAAAAAAACAAAGAGTTTATATAATTGGAAGCCATGTTTTTTTAAGGACCTCAATAGTCCCTTTCAAGGTAGATATATATAAAATATCTAGCGCTAAAGTTACCCCCGAATTACATTTTTATAGAATTACCTTTTAAACACAAAATGTTTTTTTTTTTAAAGTCGGATAACATTCGTTGTGTTGATACCATTTCACCCTACAAATTGCTTAATTTTAAAAATAGCTTTGAATTGAATGTCGGTCAGTGACGAAATCTTTATAATAGACATTAAAAAAAATCGAAACAATTTTTTTGTTCAATTTTATAAGTCAGTTTTTTAATTTTAAGTCGAATTTGTCGATATATTATAAAAATCGACATTGTGGAGCCGATATTCTTTAAATTAACATATCGTTCTCAACCCTTTCAAATATAACGGTATTTTCTATTTATACTCTATTTCATCCTATAAATGGCTAAAAATATTTAACCCAATAAGACATACTTTAAAACCTTCAAAATACAAAAAGAATTTTTAAAATCAAATGAATTTTTTCCCCCATTTTCCCCTATAAATATTAAAATTTTTAGCAAGCGATTCAAAAATTTATTTTTCTCAGTATATTGAAAATAAAACTGAGAAATCTTGTCCTGAGTATAATGTTTAATGTGTGTTGTTTCTTCTTTCAAAAGATGGCGCTGTTAAAAAAAATTTCGTATTCGAAGGCAACGTTGTGTCAAAAGAATTTTCGGAGATTTAAAATTAAGAACAAATGAATTTTTATGTATGTATATTTTTATTTACATAATATATAGAAAAAAAATATGAAGAAGAAAGTTATAAGTACGAAAAGATTTTGTTTTGTGTTTTTAAATTGTATATTTTACTTACTTTAAGTTTTTCGGTTCGAATTTCGAAAGCGATGAAACTCGCATACCAGTGTAAAAGTTCGAAGGATCCGTTTGTGTTGTATTTATTAAATAGTATGCTATAAAAGGAAATTCCGCTAAAAAATACAAAAGAAAAAAAAAATACATTATTTATCATAATTAACAAAATATTCATTAAAATTCCTGACTAAAACTAAAAACAAAATATTTATTAAAATATACGACTCCTGACTAAAACCAAAAATTAACTCACCGCTCTTTTCCATGTTTGCTAACAACATCCCGCCTACAGCTGTATTCGCCTGTTGTACTTCATTTAAAAGTTCCGCAGCAACAGACCTTTGTTTAAGTAATGGATGTGCTAGCGGTGATTCCATTACAGGATCTATTGGTTCCAAGGGACTCATCAAATGCACAAGAATGCATAGTTTTGGATCGGATACCTCTAGGACACTTAAAGGACTTGTCGGCTTTGCTCCATCAGCGGAAGGAGGTGGTAACTATAAATTAAAAAAAAAAAAAAAATCCTTTTTACAAAATTTTAAACTAATGCTATTAAATTAAATTTATTTACCGGTATACCTGCTGGTAGAAACCTATCTACACTCTGAACTGGAATAATAAAACAATCACGATTCAAAGTTGACAAAGAAATTGGTTCTGTTCGTGATGCCGAACCACCGCCAAAGCTTACTGTAAAAATATTTTTAAAAAATGATTTTTTTTTTTTTAAATAGAATTTTGTAATGTTGTATAGAATTTTTTTTTAAATTGTTATTTATAGCAATATTAAATTATTATAAACATTAAAAAATAAATTAAAGAGTTTTTAGAGTACAAAGAGTAAGAATGTGAATAATATTGATAAAAATAGGTATAACATTTAAATTGTTTGTCCTTTTTCGTATAAAAGAGGATAATTGGTGTTTTTGACTAAAATATTATTTTTATACATAAAGATGCATAAATAGGAAACGCAATTTCAACAAAACAGAGCGAAATTAAAGCTGTAAGCAATAACTAAAGGGTAAAACATATAACATAAAAAAACAGTGTCGCCGAAAGTAAAAAAAAATTATTAATAATGTAAAAAAAATTATAAACGTATTTCCAATTAATTATTTTAAAGAAATTAACAAAGACATATTTATTTCAAATTGACCTAGAGTTATATTTAAATCTTTTGAAACTTTAGATTTCTTAAGAAAAAGGAGCGAAAGTTTTAGGAATTTAAAATCATCAAGGGATTTCCCTTTTTTTTGTACATAGATATTTTAATTGTCATATTTGTAAATTCTCCGCACACAATAAATGGTGTGGAAAATTAATTCTGTGCGAAAAAAGAGCGGAGACTTCTCCAAATAATCTGCTACAATAATCATTTTCGAATCGAATTGCGTATTGCAAAACAAAAACCAGAACGAAATTTTACAAATTTAAAACAACGAAATAATAAGCGTGTTTTTTGTTTTTTTTTGCAAGCCTGGGGGGAATTGCTCGAAAAAAACACCACGGGGATTAGCGACACCATCACAGAAACAAAATGGAGTTTTCATACAAACTATCGATAACAAGTGTATAATAACACAGTTTTTCTGTGTGCTTAAGTTAAGCCCGGAGAATTCTCTGGTTTTAGCTTAGCCATCAGGGGATTAGTTTTTGTTGCATTTAGCATGGTGATTGTTTAGCACCAACGTCGTTTTTTTCGTCCAATTCCTCCCGGGCAAACCACCTTTCACCCTTCTCTCCTAATAACAAATGTTGCAGGATGTAAAAAATGTCCTCGTATGAAGCCGTCATATTCTTTTATCGCTTGGTTCCCTTTCCACACGAAGAAACTAAGTTTTAACAACTTTCGATTTTTTTGTGTAGAAGGGTACGAAGCAAGGGGATTGAAATCACCTTGGTCAACGATTTGAGCAGAACTTTTAAACATTCCTTTTGACAGTTCCAATTTCGGCGTTCAACAAAGCAACATTTAAAGGAAACAACAACAATTCGTTTAAGATTTTGTTTGCTCATAAGAAAGGTACAGGAGAATTTAAAAGATTAAGTTTGTTCCTTTACTTCTAAAACTTAAAATTTTTACCAAATTGAATCCAATTTATTTTTTTACATGATTTTTTACGTCAAATGTTCTGCCAAAGTTCTGACAATTTTGGGAAATAAACGAACAGAGGTATTATTAAAAAAAGAACGTCAAAAAATCTCCAGCAAATTGTTTCGTCGTGTGCATGGGTGCTTCTGGCTTGGCTAATTGGTTGTCTCTTTTTATTTTGAAGGATATGTTCACAGAGATTTATTTTGATTGCGTTTAGAAGACAGTTCAGTAATAATAAATGTCTTGAAGAATTTGTATGGAAAAAATAACTAAGGGAAATGTGGTGGAATCGGCTAAGGTGATGAGTGATGTCACATCTTATGAACTTAATTTGTGAACTTAATTTGATTCAATTGAATAGAATTTTAAACAATCATTGGATGCCATAGGGAAAATTTCAAATGTTTTTAATTAGCTATCGAAAATAATTCACGTCTTTGAGACATAATTCTTATATTATCTTTATCTTCCGGAATGAAGTAAACTTTTTTGGTCACAGGAATGTTTGTTTTTGTTTGAATGAAAAAAAAATTACACATAAAAAGTTGTTTAATTTTTGAAGACTGGCAACTCTAGTCGTACTGCGATAGATACGTCACATTTGTTGGGAAATGGTGATTGTCATTTCTCAACAAATTTGACGTATCTGCCGAAGTACGACTAGAGTTGCTTTTTTTTTTGCTGTGATAGCTCCTTAGTTATCAAATGTGATATCATTTTTGACTCTTATCGCAAAGCATCTTACACGATTCCACCCCTGTATTTTGGTGTCAATACGTGAATTGTTAAATCCCGCACATTAAAATCACCCAGAATGGGAATTCTGTTAAGGAATTCTATTATTCGCAAATTCGCAATTTCGCAATAAAAATGTTCGTTATTGTTCATTCTCATTTTTTTTTTATTTAAATTTTCTATCAAATTTTCAACATTTACTTAAAGGCGGTGGTTTTTTTTAGGTCTTGTGCGAAACCAAAAGTAAAACAAAATCTGAGTAAAAGAATAAAATATCATTCGTGTTATTCATATGGAATACTGTGAGTTTGGGTGAATTAAAGTTCCCGTATTATTTCGCAGTTTTTTGATTGAATTTTTTTTCATACTTTTCAAAATTTGATATTTTGTTATTTTTTGACAAAAAGGTAAATGATCAGACCTTAAGAAAAAAATAAAATTTTTATCAAGTAGACTGAATTGATGACTGCAGAACTTTGCAGACTTACTGCAAGTAATGTAAGTTTTTTTCCTGGAAAAAAATCATTAGTCATATTTTAGGAATTTCTCCACCATTTTATTGCATATATTTACAAGTACTACAACATTAAATTTACACTTAAGACGACACTGTAAGCAACTCAACTCAACGAAACAAAAAACAAATCAATCAAACTTCACACACCAGAAAAAAAAATACTGAAAACTTTTGAAGCTCTTCAGTCAAAGCTAAATACATATTTATAAAATGTGATGCTAAATTAGAAAAAAAAAATATTAACACCTTACACAATAATTATATTTTAGCAGCAAAAAAGTAATTTATTTGTGTACAATTTAAATATAATACAAAAAAAAATATAACAACGAAATTGTATAATTCACATTTTTGCAATAATTGAAAATATGTCTAGCTTTCAGTATTTTTTGTTGCATATGTGAAGGATGATGAGAATAATAATGTCGAAAAGTTAAAAATACTATTTATTTTATTTTTTTTTTTTTACTTCAAATTTGGATTAGTAACATCAAATACAACATAAAAAAGAAATTACTTTATTTTATTTTGCATGAAAAAATAAGAATTTAATTAATTAACAAAAAAAAAAAAAATTAAACATAAACTAATTTGCAACTCAAACCTTGCCTGGCAGCAGTAGGTGTGGGAGCGTCATTCCTCTTGCCAGAGTTCCATTTTAACAAAGATACAGATGGCTTACGATCTACTAAGGGTTGAGGTGCATCCACTTCATAGGACAAAGGTGATATTGGAGGGGTGTTATTAGCACCCGATAATAAAGGACCGCAACGTTCTGTAAATGTTGTTGGTTTTTTTTATGATGCAGTTTTTTCTGTTTTTCGTTTTTTGAGTTTGTTTTTTAGGTTTTGATTGAATAAAGTTAAATAAATATAAGTTTTTTTGTGTGTGTTTTTTTAAATAACTTTAATTAAATATACGCATCACATACGGTTGGTTTATTATTTTACAGAAAACTAGACACATTTTATGTATATTTTTGTTTGTTTCAAGTTAAGAGTATTTTTTTATTTCATAGCTTAATCTATTGACATATTATAAATAAATTCATATATATAGCGACAGCGTATTGTTTATTATTAAATTTAGAAATTCAAAAGCAATTAAATTAAAACTCACATGCATTTAAATTTAAAATTGATTTTCCCACTATAAAGGTTGCCACCCACCGAAAAAAAAAAATTAATTGAAAAAAGATCAAAACTCATAAATTTATATATATTTTTTTTCATAAATACTTTAAGGTATCCTTTTGACATTTTGTGGCAATATTTTAATCGAAAACAACGGTTTGTATGTATGTATATAATGTGTGGTCGATGCAGTTTGTTGACAAAAAATGATATTAACAACATGCAAGCTTATGAAAATTATAAAATGTACCTATATAGGCGGAGAGGGTATATAGGGAATACGCCATATCTTTTGGGAAGATATAAGTTATGCGTTTTAATAAAAAGACTGTTCAATTTAAATGGAACCATATATGGTTTGGTATAAAATCCGATGGGAAATTAATTTTCAATAATGTATAAAAAGGCCCACATACATATAAGCAATTGAATTGACAAATAAATTGGTTTTACTTTTCGACGAAAAGTCCTTGGATATACCTATTAAATGCAGAGAAAGAAAGCGTCTGTGGAAAGTGTGGTGGAACTTTTTTTGTTTAGAAGATGTTTTTTTTGGAGTTTCTTTTAATTTCAACTTTTGAAGATATAATTCGATTAACGTATTTGTAAGTAAAACATACACAGCTTGTATATACAAAATAATTTGAATGCTTTGTTTTTGTTTAAAGAATGGAAAATAAGGATAAACAGATTTTCATGGTTTAATTTTTTTTTCTTTTAGAATCTCCACTGAAATAAGGGAATTGATGAAAAAAAAAGAAATTAATTGTTATGTGATCAATTTGTTTAAGAGCAAGTATCGAGTTCCCACTTCCCACCTACAATCTTAAGCACTTCCTTAAAAGTACCAGAAATTTGAACCACTGATTTTGTAGGGTAAAATGTAAAGATCGGTTTTTCATAAATATCGGTATTTAAAAAAAAAATATTAAGACCAAAATTGAGGCTCATAAGCTTCTGAACAAAAAAAATTTAACACTTTTTTATCGAAAGATCAACAAATTGTTAAAAAACGTTACAACTGTAACAACATTTAGTTAACATATATTTTTAAAATTTAAAATGAATATACATTTTGTTGACTGTTAGTGTAAGTTCAGTATTCAGTATTTTATCAAATTTGTTTCCACTTGAGGCGAGTAATTTGAAGTGAAATCAGATTCAGGACGCAATGTCAGCTAAATTTACTTCGAAAATACTAAATCAATTTTGAAAAATTGGTTTATTAGAATATTTTTGAAATTGAATAAAATAAAATAAGTATAAATGATAAATAATAAGAAACTGAATATTCAATTTCTTCCAGTTTGTTCCGAGCCACAATCGTGGTTGGTTATAATGGGTCAAATCACCCAGAAGCAATCGCAATCGCATAAAGAGGTTGCGCTATAAGATTTGAAGTAAATATTTTCTGGGCGATATATGACCAAATGAAAAATATCCCAAAAACAAAATAAAATCGGCCAAAAGAAATTATGGGTGATATGACATTTTCTTAAAAATAATTTTTTGGGGCCGTATTGAATTTTTTTTCGTTGGGGCATATTTCATAATGAAATTTCATATTACCCCAACATTAATTTTGGGGTTAAATTTAATTTTATTTAGAAACTCATTTTGGGCCCTTATTTAATTTTGCTAAAACATCATTCCATTTCTCAAAAGTATTATAAAAATCTGCTTATGGAGGAATCGGAACTTGCAAAATACCGCAATCATGTTTCAAAGTAAGGATCGTGTTGAAAACCAGCGGTTTCTGTAAGCTATTTTGTTGTCTTGTAAGGATTAAAGAAATTGTGCTAAAAACACTATTCCAGAGGAATCGATTGGTTTAGCGAGAACTAAAAGTGTTCTTGTTGTAAAAAAGTTATATTGCAAGTATTTCTATGACGTTGTGGGTCATTATTTCAATTCAATTTCATAAATAATCATTTGTATAAAAAAAACCAATTGCGGTATTATTAAATTTTTGAAAAAAAAAATATAATATATGAAAACAAATTGGGTCGTTATTTCATTTATTTTTGTGCCTTTTTTTATTTCTTTCTCAACTTTTGTTGTCTTATTTCCTGGGGCCTAATTTCGCGAAGCCCTTCAATTTGACATTTTTTAAATTTTGGACGATTATGCTTTTGAGCGCTTTGGCACTAGGTCTTGTGGTTCCTGCTGCGAAAATAAGTAGATGAATGTCCTTAAAATTTTATATACATAATTAATTCTACTTATTTCCTTTACGTACTTTTTTTACCTATTTTTTTTTTTTAAATTAAAACTCAAGCCCGAATAAAAAATGAAAAATCACAAGCAAATATTTTTATTCTAAAACAACAGCAACTTCTGCAATTTTAAATTAATTTTAATAAACGATAACGGTATTATTTTAACATTTATTTTAAAAACACTTATACATAAGATTAGTGTTTTAAAAATAAATGTTAAAAAATAATTTTTATTTAAACCGATGCCAAAAAGGGGGAAGGGAATACATCTAAAAAATAAGAAAAAAATAAGTGTAATTTTCAGATTCCTTTGAAAAAGTCTCCACATATTTTATTTGGTATGTGGACAAAGAATTTCCCCAAGCATTTAGTAGCCGGTTAAAAAATTACTCATTTAAAAATCAGTAATTGTGTGAAGGTAGACGAAAATGTTTTTTTTTGTATTAAATATTTAATTGCAAATATAAATCGGTGTTGAAAAATGTTTGACTAAAACTCTTCTAGCCATATTCACATAAAAAAATTTATCCAATTTTGTGTAATCTATAAAATAAGGCATTTAAAAATCAGTAATTGTGTGAAGGTAGACGAAAATGTTTTTTTTTGTATTAAATATTTAATTGCAAATATAAATCGGTGTTGAAAAATGTTTGACTAAAACTCTTCTAGCCATATTCACATAAAAAAATTTATCCAATTTTGTGTAATCTATAAAATAAGGCATATAGAGTTTTAGGTCAAAAGACAATGGATTTCGCAATGGTCGATTTTGCGTTTTATTCTTTGAAGTGTCGTGAAAAGTGTGAACGCACCCTTTCACTAATCATCGAACTGTCCTTATCAATTTATTCAGTAAACTCAATATTTTCATCATGGACCATTTAAAAAGACTTACGTTCTCAGATTGGGCACTGGAGAAAATGCGCCAAGATGATGAATTTCATCGTAAAATCATCTTCAGTGAGGAATCTCATTTTTGGCTCAATGGGTTCATCAATAAGCAAAATATGCGTTATTGGTCGGGTGAAAATCCACATTTGCTTCACCACATTTGAATCACCACTTCATCCACAAAAAATAACAGTTTGGTGCGGTTTGCATGCCGGCGGCGTTATTGGGTCATATTTTTTGGTCGACGATAACGATCGTCACGTTACTGTGAATGGCCACCGTTATCGCGCCATGATTACCGATATTTTGGCCCGAATTGGAAGATATGGACTTGGACGACATGTGGTTTCAACAGGATAGTGCCACAAGCCACACAGATTTATTGAATAGTTGTCAAGTCCTTACTGGAAAGCCCTTTATTAGCATGATATAACTTATAACAATTTACTAATTTTAAAGCTCTTTACTAAATTGTTCTTAGTATGAAACATTTTAAAAATTAATTGGTATAAAACTAAACGTATTTTCTCAATAAAATTCAGCTGAACGCGCTAAAAAAAAGTGACAGTTCGTGAATACAAGTGAGAAAACATACCATTTTCACATTTTTAATGGTCAAAGTGACATTTGGAGTAAGTATGATACTAAAAAAGTTAAAATTGGTATTTTGTGATATTAACTTTAATAAAATGTTAAAACGATAGGAAAATTTGGAAATCTTAAAAATGCTCTAACATCGTACTTAATCGTCTAAAAATGTTCCCCATATTTTTAGGTGAATAGGCCTATATTTATATATATGTATATATAAAGTTGTTTTTTTTTTTTTTAAATCTTATTCTCAAAATATAGCAATTTAGAGAGGTCTCCCAATTTTAAGAAAAATTGAAAAGAATTTACAAAAAAAATCAACGGAAATTATTTATTTTTTAAATAAAAAAAAAACGTGCTAAAATTTGTTGGAAAACGTTTTTCGGTTCGAATATCTCAGAAACAAACAATGCTATTGACTCTGGAATTATTATTTTACTCTCAATGTTTTATAACTAAGAATTGATGGGATTTAAAAAAAAAATTAATTGTGTGACCTTTTTTTTAAGCAAAGAAATCTACCAAAAATACTACTAAAATAGTTGAAAAATATAACACACCCCAGCTTTGGTTTTCACTTGATTGCATATTGAACACCTGATAAGGACTTTTAAGATTTTGAATTAGGAATTTCCTTTCAGCAAAATAACATCGGGTGCCCATTTTCAAGGCCCCAATGCTAAGTTACCAGTGTGGTTCACACCCAGCCTCTTTTTTTGATTTATTATAACCTAAAACATTACTTAATTTTTCGTGATACTAAAAATGCTGGAATTTTTTGTCTTTATTTGGAATCAGTCAACCATTTGTTTTTTTTTTGTTTTGTTTAATTTTACTAGTCAGTTGAAAATCATGCTTTCATTTTTCACGAGTTGTCATGATACCAATTTATTTATTTTATTTAAAAGGCAAGAATACTTTGCAGTTTCACTAAACAAAAATTTTTTTAATATTTTTTTTTAAATTATTTCAAACCATGTCACTCATGTTAGAAAAAAAACAAACAAAACTATACAAAATATTTTCAGCAGACACAAATGTTCATTAAATTCTACAGAATAAATCTTAATAAAGTTAAAACTTTACACTTTTCAATGTCGGTTGTCCTAGATTTATAATAAATACACGAATGCATTAGACAGGCACAGATATAATATATGACAAGCGATTTATATGTTTTAAATTATTCACCACAAATGCTTCCAACTTACACATGCTCCTGCTAAGCCAACTGGAAACTAAGATTAAAATGCACCTAGTTTTCAAAAAATAAAAATTAAAAATTACCTTTTTTTATACTAAAACCAACAAAATGTTTGTGGTTACAAAAAAAAAATGTTATTAAACTATGTGTCCTTTTTCTTGTTCTTGTGTGTTTTTATTTTATTTTTGTATCTGTGTAGGTGTGTATTTGTGTAAAGTGTGTATTTATTAATATTTATTTAAATGCATTGAAGGTTGTTAGTAATTGTGCTACAGCCAAATCCTTTTTGTTTCAGAACTTTTTTATTTTTTTTTTTTTGTGTGTCCCTAAAATTAGGTTTTTGAATTTTGCAGAAAAAAATAAACTTTTGTTTTCTGTTTTAAAAAATATACCTTCATTGAAATCAACACCCTGTCGATTTGGTTGAAAGAATAAATGTGTTCGATAGTGGATATCCTCGGCAGCTGTGTTTGATATGCCCATATCACGGGAGCGCTTGGTCCTGTTTACTTTACTTGTTAGCTTACCACCACCTCCACCAGATTTTGAAGCGCCACCTTCGCGGAAATTCTTTCGAAACATTAAATTCATCTTGATGATGGAGTTTTTCTTTTTTCCTGTTTTTTTTTTTTGTGTGTGTTAAAATATAAAGGATTCAACTATTAAGGATATATTTTATGTAAAAATATCGTTGTCAACATCGATTTTCCAAGTGAAATATTTGTTTTTTTATTGAAAAAGAATTATAAAAAATCAAGAACCTCGACCTTATAGGACAAACTATCCACCTGCAAGTGATTGCAGTGAATGTCACTGCTGCGAGAAAAGAGTTTTATCAACTTTTTTTTCCATTCCTTCCGCGTGGAAATCGATAAAATTCTTTTTAAATTATTAATTAATTTACTACTACACACGACGACGACGACCAAATCATTCTTTATCCTTCAAAGCGAACATTGTAATTTCACTTTTGAACTTCAAATAATATACAACAACAAATATAAAAGTAGATACATATATATGAATGTTTATTCCAACTAGGTATGTAGGTACTATATCTGGAGTTAGCGCGTGGGTGTCCTTCTGTCAGGCGAACACGATATGAACTGTTGACTCTCTAGCAAGTTGGCTAGATTGTAATAGTACGACTAGGAGTTAGCCCCGAAATCACGACTAGTTGTGTGTTTTTTTTTTTCTATTTTCACCCCATTACAAAATTGTTGTGGTTTTTTTTTTTCTTTTACATCCACCTTATTTACGTGTTGGCATATTATGGAATTGTGGGCAGGACACTAACAACAACAAATAACACGAACAAAATCCACAAGGAAGGTGTTAAAATTTCACCCGGGAAATACCTCATATCCGCTTTGACGGTAATCAAAGTCTTATCAGATTTTTCAAGGAAGTTTCTTAGGTTCATGCAATGTAAAAGGGTGATTTAATTCACCGCACAAACGGAAACAAAAAGGTGTGTGTTTTTTTTTTTAAAAGGACTTTAATTTTAAAGTAATACCTAGTTAGTAATTGTTGTGCTATTTTTATGTAAATTCCTAAAGTTGAAAAATGAGAATTAGCTTATTATCATTTAAAATATTCGAAAATTTAACTATCAGTAACAAAATATTCAGAAGCGGGATAGACAGAAAAATTTGTTTATGATTTTTTATTAGCTCGAGAATTATAAATATTCTATGATTTGAGTTAGTGAATTAGGGCAATTATGTAGAAGAAGTTGTACAGTTTTCGTGGTAAGGGAAAATCTATTAACTTATAAGTGAGGTCATTTATTGTTTATTTTCTTCACTAATTGTGACAATATTAATATTAATGTGGAACTAAAAAAAAAATAAAAGTAAATAAATCTTTTTTTTTTTTTTAGTTTGTTTGAAAATAAATTATTTTCATATCTGCTTATTAATTTATCTTCTGACAAACTCTGTTATTCTTTAATTTTATTTCAAGTTATTTATCTTTTTAAATTATTTAAAGCTTTAAAAGATTCTTCGATGATTTCAAGCGTTTTTAGTTTCATCTTTAAAAGATTTGTATTCATATTAAAATGAGATTAATAAATTGTGTCGAAAGGAATTGGGTTTGATTAAAAATAGTCATACATTTTTTTGAGCATAATTACATTCTTCAACAAAATAATTAATAAATGTTGACTTAAAAAATCAATTTATTTAAAGAAATAACATCTATGCATATATTTTTGCTAAAATTTAAGGAATACATACTAAGTAGTGAAGAAAAGATTAAGAATGTGACTTTAGTTAAATCCGGTTATTACCACACCCACGTTTATTATATTAGAGTTATTTATATTACGCTCCTTGAGAGCAATTTTCAGGTTGACATGAATAATTTTTTTGGAAATCCACCTTCTTATACATTTCTTCTGTTTTTACAACTTAGCTGTTTACTCATTTAAATTCCCTACTAAATTAAAATATTGTGACCAAATTACCTGCTTTTTTTTGCATAAAAAGGAATCAGAAAAGGCAGTCTGATTTTAGGAAAAGGTTTTTTTTTTAATTTTTCGCCTTGTTTTTTGCAAAATCGCACTTTCATATACAAAAAAAAATAAGCAAACGAAAAACTGATTGTAGAAGATTTTTAAACTAAAATGCAATATTTAAAGATTGTGTACGTACGTTCTTAAAATTGGTATTTTTTGAATTTCATATTTCTTATTAAAATATTTAGAAAATGTAGTATTTTCTTTTAACTATAATTTTGTTCAAAATGCTTCATTTATATTTTCAATGTCTTGAAATTTTGTTTATTGAAATATAATTTCGTTTAAAAATAAAATTGATGAAATTAATGATCAAGTTGATAGTTAGATTTTGAGAATTTTTAAGAAAAGAGTTCTCATCGGCTTTGTTGGTCGTAATGATGATTAAAATGAAAAGAGTATATTTCATTTCATTTTTCCCAACGTTTCAACGGTGGTTGCCGTCTTCTTCAGGGGTGTCTTTATTTACAAAAAAGCAAGAACAATTAAATATAAAGTAAATACCAGTGTCATTTTGCCAATAGCAAAATGTCAAAATCATACTTTTGTAAGAACTGAAAATTGTTAATTTATTTTTTAAAGCAATAACGTCAGGAATTGTGTGCGATACATAAATTTAAATAAAAATATTATTGTAATTAAAAGTAACTATACAAATTTATAAGCAAAAAAAATGGTTTTTATTTTCTTTTTCCAATTTCGCATCATTCAGTTGAATTATTAAAAAAACCGATTATTATTGTATTATTAAAAAAACCTTCATATAAACAATGCCAGGCCCTGGGCAAAAAACAAAAACAAAAACTTCCAATTTAATGACTAGGAATTCTAGTCTTGTTGGATATAGTTCACACTAGATATTCGTCATGAAATCTATGTTAGATGAACTGAACTTAACAAAAATTGCGTATTGACAAGGTCCTCACTAGTCAACTGATGAGTCCAAGTGAGATCACCGGGACGGAACGCCTAAATTTTTGTGGACTAAAGGCCGTTAAAAGCTATTTTGAATCGATAAGAAATTTCCTTATTACATAAAGGGCGGCGAGATAATGAATCGATAGCAAAACATTGAGATAACGAATCGAGATAACAAAATGCGAAGTAATAAAATGGGAATTAAAAATCATGTGATTTAAAAAAAACCGCGAGAGAACTTTAGCGAAATGATTGGTTTGTCGGTTAATTGTAAGAAAATTTGTCAAAAACTGTTGCGAATCAATTAAAAAATATTGTGATTGGGAGGGGCAATTTTTCTAAAAGCAGTTGTTTTCGTAATTTTCAATTTACTTAAATACTAAAATTTGTTTTTTTTTTGCATTCCACTAAAAGTAGAAAATTATTAAATACGGGTAACAAAATAAACACTTAAATTTATAAAAATTTTAAGTATCAATTTATGAATCATTTTTTCTACTTGTTTTTAATTTTGTGTTTAAAATTGTATTAAATTAAAATTTAAAATATTTTCAGTTAAACAACTTGATTTAGAAACAAGATAAACAATTTCATTTCTGGCTTAAAAAAAATAGGTCATATAAATTTTTGTTAAGTATTTTCATATAAACGTCACGCAATGCATTTGCTTTCTAGAATAGCTGTAACGTCAGTTTCATCAAGGTGAATATTGTGACATTTGTACAATAATCGAGAAAATTATTCATTAAGTGTGCTTCTTTTTTTAATTTTGGGCCCGAGCTTTTTGATGTTGTTGTTGTAATTCTTGACCAGAAATTAAAAGTAAGGAAACGCATTTGGGATGTTTTTGATTTGTTTCTAGGTAAACGTCGCATTTGACAACAGAAATTATCAGTAGTTTGACAAGCAAGAAAAGACAGTAGGTATAGAATGTTTGGGTAGATTCTTGCTGAAGGGGCAATGAAATATATTTAAAAAAAACTTAAAAACATTTCTGTGTGCGTGTTATTGGCAGGAATAGAGGGGACCTACAATTTTCTACCGAATCCGAACGGCTAGGGTTAGAAGCACTCTTTCATGACAAGAAATATTCTTAAAGGATTTATCAATTCCTCACAAGAGGCAGTAACCCGTGAAAAACATTTCTGTTTCTAGGTGGCATAGGCTGAGAATCGAACCCAAGACCTCGGCATAACAGTCCAACGAACTAACCATTAATCCACGGGCTACTATTTGTCCTTGGCGGAATTTGAAATTTGTGTGCTTCATGTTCTAGAAGCACTTTTATTGAATAAATCAGAAAAAATATTTTTTTAAAAATATTTAGTTTTTACTATTTTCTTATTATAACAAATTTTTGAATAGATTATTCTTAATAATTCTATAAGCTTGACCAACAAGAGCAAATTCGTGCGACCTCAGTTTTGCACTTTAATAAAATATGTTCTAGAAACTCGTTCCCTTTAATTTGCTAGAAATAATTTATATCTTACTACCTAATAATATTTTATCCATAAGTAAAATGTAACTTAAAGAAAAAAATAAATAAAATTAAGTCAAACAAAATCTTTATTATGTTTTGTTTTTTTTATTATTGCAACTACCGGTTTATTATTATTAGTCATAAAAATTCCATTTGTAATCAAACAAAAACTTTTCATCACGCACGATAATTTATGAAAACCTTACTTAGTATGGGTATTTATATACTATACAGTGGCGCCTCGAAACCGGGACGAAGTATGCAAATAGTATAGGTTAATATACTCTTATCTAATGCCTAATACTTTCACAGTAGCTTTAACTTAAGAACTTATATAATACTCCTGATTCATTTCATTCAAACCTTCAACACTACTACACTATGTACGGCGGTGTAAATGAACTGTGGAAGAAGCTCTTGTGTCAACTGAATCTTAAATGGAAACAAATGCAAATCCTTGTGCAAAATTGTGGCCAAAGTTGTTCTTTGAAGACCAAGCTCCTGAGCACGGCGTCGAATTGAGGTTAAACACTTCCTTCAGCAGCAGTAATGTTTTCAGCCGATCTTGCAGTACGTTGTGGTCCATGCTTGGGCCTATAACCTAAAGACCCTCTTTCTTTGAAATCATTCACTACACGATAAATAGTGCGTTTTGTTGGCACGTTGTTTCTCCCAAAAATTTCACGTAACTTTCTCATCGTCACAGTAATCGATGATTGATTTTGATAAAATGTTTTAACGATTAAAAAACGATTGGTTTATCGAATATTTTTCCATAATAAATTTGCCACGTGTCTACTTCACGACTGCCAAATATGAACTGTCAAGACTAATTTTTGCCAAAATGGCGGCAAAACAAAGTAGTATACCTTCCCGGCGGACACCCTGTACCTATCATTACCGATTTGTGGTAATTTCTCTTTAATTTTGCACAGCAGATTATCCTTAATGATGGGCGTGTCAATAGGCGTTTCTAAGTTTGAATTAAATATATTTTTTTTATGAATAGTGAAAACCTCAAAAATGTTTACTTATATTCAGTAGTATTTCTCCCTTAAACTTCTTATATAGCCACTTTCTTGAACGAGCGATAATATGTGAAGTGCTGCTTCTAAAACTTTAAATCAAAGTTCTTCAAACAAATAGGGTTGCAAAGGTACCCTATTAATTAACAATACACAGTTTTATAGGTGTAAATTCAAATTCTAAGGACAAGACTATAAAATTCAATTCACATTCACTTACCTGATGGGTTAGCAAATTATTTTAATTCTACCCCCATATGACCAACCCCTTTAAGTTAATTATGAAAACACATTCAACGATTTCTTTGGAGGAGCAAAAACCATTTTTACCCACCATTACCAAGTTTCATAGGAAACATTCACTCGGAAATCAAACATTTAAGGATGAGTTGATGGCTTGGTAACAGTGGTGTGGTTGCATAGAAGAGTTCTAGCCAACCCTGCCTCTCAATTCTATACTCGTACATGATTATTTGCAATGGAAATGTTCTTTATTTGGTCGTTATACCATTGCATATATCACTATACCCCCATCACATCAGTAGTTATATTCCATGTGTAAATATTCATAGAAAATACACAGATGTCCTTGAAAAGGACGACAAGAGAATTCAATTTGAATGTCTGCTGATTGCGCATAAAATTAATTTCAACGAAAAATTTACACAAAAGCACACAAATTGGAGGTAATTGACGATGACGATGGCAACGAAAGCGACGTCAACAACGAAGACGACGACGGCGACGGAAAGGATGCGGTTTGTGAGGCTTGCGTGCTCCAAAGACGTTAATAATAACAAACGTTCGTTTTCTATAGTAGAAGTATAAAGCAAACATTGTTTTCCCTATAGTAGTTTTTTTTTTTTTTTAAGGAAGAGAGTTTTCTGAAACATTCTCACAAACACTATATATTTGCTATATGGTGCTTAAGACTATATGTGAAGAACAACAATGAACCGGAAGGAAGCTCTAAACTGTGAAACTAACAAATGCGTGTGAAAGCCATTAATCGATTCGAATAATATAATCGACAAATGAATATTGTTGAAGTTGTTGTGCACGCATTGTGCATTAGAATTAGCTTATCCCTCTTTATTTATGATGTTCGAATTATTGTTTTAAAATTAACTTGAAAATTATAGGTTTTAATGTAAAGTTTAACTGTTATGTGCTTATAATTATTTGAAGGATATAATGTATATTTTTTTTTGTAATATGTAACATTTATAATAATGGCACTCAAATATGAAAACTGAGCGTGACAGAAAGCAGATTTAAAGAATTCCTTAGGATACAGATATCTAAGTTAGAAATTGTCAGCTTTCTGGAGAAAATTCGTACAAAAAATTGAGTGTGGCAGAAGGATAATTCATAAAACTTACAAAATCAAAACATAATAATACGTTTTTTGTTTTTATTTTTAATCTTTTTTAACTTTTTAATAATCTGCGGTCAATAAGGTGTCCTTTTTCTCTTAACAAACATAAAATTTTGAGATTTATAGAATAATTAAATAATTATTAAATAACTTAGGACAAAAAAAATAAATTGATTTAATTTTTTAAATAAAAGTGTGATATCTTTGAAATTGTTACTGAATTTTTTTATTTAAAATATCTTGGACCTAAACTATTGAATCGGCAAATGGTTTAGGTCCAAGATATTTTAAATAAAAAAATTCAATAACAATTTCAAAGATATCACACTTTTATTTAAAGTGAACTTAAATATCTACAAGAACTTCCTTAGGACATTAAATAACGAGATCATTAAAATATAAGAAAAGTGGGAGTGGCAGTAAGTGGATTTTATTGAAACCATTTTTCAAATTTTCTCACACTTATAATACAAAACAATTCCTACAAAACTTTAGAATATTGCTTCTAAGACTATTTACTTAAAAAAAAGATTTTAAATTTCTATGGGCGTGGCAGTGGGTGGGAAATATTATGTATTTTATTTCTTAGATTTTTTATTTATTTATTTAATTTATTTTTTTTTCTATTGATGTTAAATACGATGTACATTCAAATACAGATAAGAAAAGAAGGCGTTGAGGTAGGTGCATTTGCAAAGAAATTACATATAATATGTATGTAATACAGATTAACATTAGAGAAATTAATTTAAAATACTAAACTACACTGCTCCCATAAATGTTCCATATTTTCCATTTTTCTTTAAATTACAAATCTAAAATACACTCTGGCGTATACGCATTATTTTTCTATAAAAAATATTTGATTTACTAATTTAGAATTTTTTTTTTTTAAATTTGACAATACTTAATTTCAAATCTTGGTAATTTACCGTTTTGAAAAATAAAACAAATTTTTTTTATAGAAAGGTTTATAACGAAATGTCTGGGTAGAAAGAATTAATATAAATATTGATTGAACAAGATTTGAAGTAAAAATGCAAATGGATTCGATAGAGAATTTCATGTCAAAGATCGAGAGATCGGGTATAAGTAAAAAAGTCAATTTTTTTCAGAGAAAGTAAAAGAGTTTTGAATTTTAAAAAGAATAGTCTGTGAAGATATTAGAGATTTTCGACGTTAGCCAATTTCAAATAGTGACAGGTAAATAGGTATAGTAAAATAATCGCTTTGAACATTTATTCTAATTAATATTTGCAAAGCTACAAATTATTTTGAGACATTGGTCTGATTTTGTTGAAAGTGTATATCAACTCAGTAACATTTTTTACACGCAAACAGTAACAAAAAAAAAGTGATAATAAATATTTATTGCTGTTGTTTCATACACAAAACAAAAAAATTATTTCTTATTATTTGCGTGTAATAATTTTATTGAGTTGATATACACTTTCACCAAAACACGACCATTAAATAAAATATCAAAATTATAATTACTTACACTATCCTGACTAATAAAAATAAAATTTCAAAAACTTTAGAAAAACTAGATGTCGTTGGCCTTTGGTGGAAAAAATTCTATGTGTTTGTTTAATGGTATTTTTCAAGCTTTTAAATATTGAAAGGCATGTTTATATTTTTAAAATGCATACGCATTGCATCTGTCACATTTCTAAAGATTGGATAAAGAAAATGTTAGTTAAACATAAACTATTTATCGTAGATTGAATAAATTAATAAATAAATAAAAAAAGAGACCGCGTGCGACCCACACTGGTATTTTCCCTTTAGTGCCTTTGGAAACTGGACACCCGTAGTTATTTTGGTATAAGGAAATTCTTTAACAATTTTAGTAGTTTTTTTGGCAAATTATTTTGCTTTAAAAAAAAAATGCCAATTGAATTTTTTTTACAAATTCCATCAATTCTACAAAATTGTGAGTAAAAATAAAATTATTTCGGAGACGATAAATTCTTTTGAATTCCGAGATATTTTTAGCCTGGCTTCGAAATCAGTGTTTTTTTTTCATGATATTTAAGCCGAAAAACGTTATTTTCTTAAGAAAAGGAAATTTTAATAAAAATAAATTAAAATAAATAAATATATTTGAAATCAGTTTAAACTTATTTTTATTCGTTTCCATCCTCAGGTTTAAAATTACATGTTGCTTTTAATTTTAAACCTGATGATGGAACTTTTTAAGAATAAAATAAAAATAAGTTTAAAATAATTTCAAATACAGTGAAAGCTTCTAATAACACTCATGGCCCCCAATTTTGGCCGGTTATGAAAACTATCCGGTTAAAGGAAAGAAATAGAAAAACTTTTTTGAACTTCATAATAAATTTTTATTATTAAAAACTGACATCGCTCAATATATAACGGAGCGCGATAAGAAAAGAAAACCATACATTTTCAAAATTACACCAACTTAGTTAATACCCTAATAGATAAGCTTTCAACATAACATCGCTCTGTCCGGGTTTTAGAGCTTCGCGTCCGTTAATGAGAGTGCCTGTTTATAGGATAGTAATTTGTATGAAAAATTCGAAAAAGAAGTTTGTTCCCGAAAATGTGTCCGCTTATTAGAACTGTCCGCAAGTAGAGCTTTCACTGTACATATATAACGGGTGATTTTTAAGCTGGTTTGGTTTTGGCAACACTGGTTTTGACAGCTGACGTGTGTTTAGTACCTTGTGTCACTGTCAAACAGCTTCAGTTTGGTTTGCAATTTAACCATGGATCGTCTTACAAATGAACAACGCTTGCAAATTATTGAATTTTACTATCAAAATTCGTGCTCGGTTCGAAATGTTGTTTATCGAAAAATTGTGTTCAGCGATGAGGCTCATTTTTGGTTGAATGGGTACGTAAATAAGCAAAATTGCCGCATTTGGAGTGAAGATCAGCCAGAAGCATTGCAACAGCTACCAATGCATCCCGAAAAAGCCACTGTTTGGTGCGGTTTATGGGCCGGCGGCATTATTGGGCCATATTTCTTCAAAGATGATGCGAATCGCAGCGTTACTGTCAATGGTGAACGCTACCGAGCGATGATAACAAACTTTTTTTTGCCCGAAATGGAAGTTCTTGACTTGCATGATATGTGGTTTCAACAAGACGGTGCCACATGCCACACAGCACGCGAAACAATGGCGCAATTGCGAGGCGAGTTTGGTGAACAGTTAATTTCACGTTTCGGGCCGGTCAATTGGCCGCCTAGATCGTGCGATTTGACACCATTAGATTATTTTTTGTGGGGGTATGTCAAGGCTAATGTCTATAGGGACAAGCCCGCTTCGATTGACGCACTGGAAGCCAACATCCATGCATTCATTCGTGAGATACCGGCCGATATGTGTGAAAGAGTATGCCAAAATTGGACTCAGCGGATGGGCTACCTGAGACGCAGCCGCGGTCAACATTTGCATGAAATTATCTTTAAACATTAAATTGCAAGGTTCAAACTATCGATTCAAATAAATATTTCATTCATTTTTTCGAATTTTTTGTGTTTTTTTTTTAAAAAAAGTTCTAAACCTCTTAAAAAATCACCCGTTATATTTATTTTATTTAATATATTTGATTTTTATTAAAATTTCCTTTCGTTAAAAGTGCGCAACTGGAGACGAAAAACCAACAAAATTTATTTTCTTGTATTTTTTTTTTTTTTTTTGCTAAAAAAATTGTTTCAATTGATTTTTTTTAAAATCATATCAATAACTATAGCATATGTGCATTGTATTTAATTAAAAAAAAAAAACAGTCTGTTGATTTTTAAATTCTTTTCAATTCTTCATTATGTAATTATGTGTAGAATAAATGATGTCGATGGCTTTTTTTGTTTTCGAAATGTTCGAGTATGATTTTTTACTCTTTTTAAATTGATGTAGTAAAATAACGGCTAATTGAATTTTTGTAAAAACCTTTGTTTGTTATTATCTGTAAAATAAAATTTATTTGATGTCGACATCTCTATTCATTCTCGAGAACGAACGTATTATTCGATTTTTTGGACATGGAAATATGTCAACTTTTTTTATTTAAAAAATCGGAGTAATTAAAATAACTTCCAATGAGAAGTAAAAAAAAAAAATTTGTATTTATATATAAAAAAAAAACAAACTTAAGAAGTATTTAATGTGAAAAATTTGAATAATTAATTGTGAGGAAAAAAATAAGATTAAATTGAAATTTACGCTACGACAATGGAAAAGTCCAAAAAAATGCGAAGTACGTCAAGCTATATATAGTAGCTAATAGCTAGAGACTTTATGCATGGACGGTGGACAAAATTGCTTCAAATTTTGTACAGAGCATTTTTAAATGATTCTCTAGAGGAAAAATTCGAAACTGGTAGCTTCATAAGTTATTGGATTTTTAAAAAAAAATTTCTTAAATTTAAATCAATTTAAAAAATAATTTTACACAGAATAACAAATTCCTACCGCAGAAACAATCCTTTATCAAATTTTTAAATTACAAATAACTTTTTGTTTATTATGATATAATTATAGCCATGTTTTTTGAACAAGTAAATTTCCAGCTCAGAAAAATTTATATGAAAAGAATAACAATTCATTTTTTGAACCTTTAATTGGGGGAAAATATATTTTACATGGTAATTTAATAAGAAAATAATAAAGAAAAGTCCTTTACTTTTTTTTATTTAATAATAATATTTCTATATTTACAAAAATTATTGAACTTCATTTAAAACGTGGAAATGGACACTAGCAGTCGTATTTAAGATTTTTGTCTACTTAGACACTGTCTAACTATTTTAAAATTGATTAAAATATGCTTTATTTAATAAAAAATAAATATCGCATTATTCACGGTTAAGATAATCTACTCTTATGTCTAAGTTAGTCAGCTATAAGACAATAATAAACAAGATTTTTTTAACACATTTTCCAAAGTGGGATAGTTGTCTAAAGTTAAACAACGTTTAAAAAACAAGACCATATAAAATTGATGATCGGCCTGGCAGTTGTGAAATAGCTATAACTCCAGCCTAAAAAATCTTGGTGGTAGCTCACCCAATTGCTGTTGTTTCATTCAAACTTTCAAGACCATAGATGTTTTGAATCAAATTTGTTAAATAATTTTTAATGTTGACAAAAGCATTGAATTTCTATTAACAATATTATTAAAGTAGATTTGGTTCAAATTAAATTTCTCAAAATACCTAGATAATAAATTTCAATAGCTTAAGATATGAACGACCTGCTTATCGCTAGTTTAAAACATAAATAACGAGCCATTTTAAGGTGCATTAATTACACGAAAACTTAATTCAGTCACCCATATAAAAGGAAATAAAATAGAAATAAACTAAAAAAAAAACAATACTCCTAAATCTCCAATCCCTCGTTCTTACGTTCGTTAGAAATTATAACTCTTCTTTTTATCGTTTGCTGGTAAAAAAAAAAAACTATAAATCCCAATCTAATATGGTAGAGCATGCCCCACACACAATGGATAAACTGAATGGAAACTGAACCGTGGGTTAAAACAAAAAAATAAAAATAAAGGACAGCGAATACATATGGCAGGACGATACCATACGGACACGGAGACACAATCGGAAAATGAAATAAAATTGGGTCACTTGTGGTTATCCAACCACGCGGACATTATTAACAGAGCCAAAAAAGAGAACAACCACCGCCTCACTGCCACCACTACTGGACCGCCCAGCACAAACACAATCTTCTAAAAAGGACTCGACTCTGAAACGGTGTCTCCATGATTAATTTGTTTGCATTTTCCAAAACGGACGTTGAAAATAATAATTGTGTTCCACAAAAACAGAAATGTCATTCACTCACTAAAACGACATACCGCCCCATAACCCGCCCAAAATATAACGCTAGACACTTTCTTTAAGAGATATTATTTATTTTTTGTTTGGTTTAGCTTAGATCTCTTTAAATGATTGCATTTTTTGCTCTCTCTCGTTTTCTCTCAAGACAATTTTAGAATTCAATGTGACAAAAACACCAACTCATCATCGTCGTCGTCGTTGTGGGAATTAAAAATACCACCAAGGTGACGGTGACGGTGGATATTGATGGTGAGAGTGGCAGCGACACTCAGTGACGTCTGAATGTCTGTCAATACCGTAGACATCAGTGTCTTCTAAAACACTATATTATGTTCGTCGTTTTAAAGAGAAAGTCATTTCACTTAGAAAATCAATGTTAACGTTGTCTTTGTTTGACTATTTGACACTTTGACAGTTTATATACCTTGACTTTCTGATTTGAAGTTTATCTATTGTTTTTTTTTTTCTTTCCTCTAAAATAAAAGACACTTAACGGTTTTTTTTTTTTTGTTTTATTGATCGCAAACGCACGCTAAATCAACGATCAGCTGAAAAAATCGCGAAAGACTAAAAAATTTCTAGCTAATTTTCTCGAGATTGAATTTGCAGATATTTTGTGTGTTTAAGAAAAAAGAAAAAGCAAAGAAGCTTTTTTTTTGTTTGAAAAAAAAAAATTGTTATTTCTGTTTTATTTTTATAAATTTTGTATTTATTTATATTTTTATTCATTTGATTCGCAAGATGAAAATACTTTTATTTCGAAATAAGTGCCGATCGTAAAACTGTCTCACAAATATATTTTGTAGGTAGGTACATTTTGTTTTGTTGTTTTGTGTTAATTCGTAAAAGAGTTCAACGATGATCTTAAGGATGTTGTTGATTATTTTATGAGTACTGAGCCATTTTATATATTTAGGTGCAAATTTAACCGTTTACCTTTGTTGTTTATTTTTAAGCGAAAATATTTATGGTAACTGTCATAGAACATTTTTTTTTATTTTCGGTTCGGTTTCGGAAACGGTTCAACAGATTTTGATCTAATTTTGATATTATTTAAAACAAAATTAAAATTAGAATTTATTTCCAAAACGACTTGGTCGATTTTTATTAAACTTGGCACCAAGTATAGGATTTTAACATTATTAGCAGATCTTTCACCAAAAATTATTCCTTTAATCAAAAATAACGGAACTTACAATAGAACTTTTTAAGAACCGTAAAGAAAAATCTTATTTTTACGAGAGCCGATAGTACTGTGCTGCTAGTGCTCTTATTAATCTAGTTATTAATAGTATATTTTAATATGTTATTGATAAGAAAAAATAAATAAATAAATAAATAAATCTTATTTTTCTCGAAAATTTTGATTTTGATATAAAATTGAGTGTGTACGACATTCTATTTAACAGAAACAAATTTTTATATTTGTTTTACGGGCTACAGGTCAGTTTTTTTCCAATTAAATGAAAAACAAAATGTTGTTTAAAACGACGTTTCGTTCATGATTATGAACATCATCAGGTTTTATTTTCTATGAACACAATATAAGAAAAATGATGGATATTGGATATTGAGTTAAACAAATTTCAAAAATGATTTTGCAAAAAAAAATTTATAAAAATAACTATTTAATATTGTAACTGGCTTACTTTGTCTGTTTTTTGTGGTGAACATTTAAATTGTACATATATACATATACTTGAAATAAATATACATTAATATTGCACTTTTTTAAACATTCATATTACATTATACATATATATTGCACTTAAATTAAGAAAACAAAGTTACATTTTACTTGCACACAATACTATACTTTACATTTTAACAAATTAACTGATTAGAAGAAGAGAACAAAAGCATCAATATGAAAGAATATATATATAAAATAAGATTAAAAGCTCATCTATGCATTAAGCGGGTGTTACGGGGGTCTGGGTTGGCTTTTCTTTTTGGTTCTTTCGATTAGGTACCTGTAGTGGGGGCTCACATTGTCAAGATCTGTTTTTCTATTCATTGTATTGTTCGTGTTTATAATGTGCAATGTTTCGATTGTCATCCTTTTGTTGAAATGTTGTTCTCTCTGTATTATTTTTGCCTCTTCAAAATTTGGTTTGTGATTGTTGTTTATGCAATGTGTTGCCAACGCTGTTTTTTGTGCTGAATTGGATTTTAAATCTGATTTGTGTCCTGATATTCTGTTTTTCAATTTTTGTTTTGTAGTTCCCACGTAGACTTGTTCACATGACTCATCTCTTTTGCCGTTGCATTCGATTTTGTAAATAACGTTTGAATCCTCCATCGTGTCTACTTTTGTTTTAAGTTTGCTGAAAACCTGACCTAATCTGTTAGTGGAACTCATTGCTATGTTGTATTTGTCTTTGTCAATGAGGCCGGATTGTTTGAACCTATCCGCTATGTGTTTAACGTAGATAAAAGATTTATATTTCATCAAAGGTGGTGGTTCAGATATATCAGCATGATTATTTCGTGGTTTAAAATTTCTGATTAAAGTATGTATTATATTCGTTGGGAAACTATTGGCTCTAAGTATGTTTTTAAGTATATTTTTGTTTTTTGCATGAAATTCGCAATCGCTTATGGTAAGGACTCTGTTGACAAGGTTTTGTGCAGTGTTAAAAATCGTTTGTTTTGGATGTTGTGACATGAAATTTATGATTCTGCCTGAAGATGTGGGTTTTTGATACCAATCTATTTCTAGCCTATTCTGGTTTCTTATAACTAACGTATCCAGGTACGACTACTGACCTGTAGCCCGTAAAACAAATATAATAATTTACAGAGGTCATAAAAACATACTAAGAAACAAATTTTCATAGAGTCATTATTAGCATTAAATCTCAAGGTTCAGTTGTATTTTTTTTTTATTTAAGACTTTTTTATTACCTGCTGACCCACGTTAAATTTAATTTTTTGTACAGAAACTTAAAATAAGATTTATTTTTATTACATATACACATTTTCAAAAAAATTATGAGTTATTTTATTTATTTCTTTCAAAAATGAGTTGATTTTTTTTTTCGAAATTGGATTTTCATTAAAAGAAATATTTTAAACATTTTTCTTAAATATGTTATATGAAGATAATAATTTTTTTTATGACAGAAAAATTGTTTGGAAGTAGTGCAGTTTTTAGTTTCAAAAACCGCCTGCATTTCCTGGCCTGCATTTACAAAAACCCAACTTTTCAAAATAATTTTTTTTTTTCGATTCTGTGCCTACGTTCTGTAACTCTCGCATCGATAAAATTGGTCGAGAAATGATGAAAAATGGAACAAAACTCATACGATTTGTTTCAATTTTCATCGTTTCTCGACTGATTTTATCGATGCGAGAGTTACAGAACGTAGGCACCGATTTATAAAAATGTCGCTTTTAAAAATACAGAAATAAAAAATGTTGTTAAATTATAATAATTTTAATTTTAAATTATAATAATTTTATATAAAAGTGAAAGCCCGTGGCGTAGTGTTGGACTGTTACGCCGCGCCGAAGATCTTGGGTTCGATTCCCAGCCTATGCCACCTAAAAACAGAAATGTTTTTCACGGGTTACCACCTCATGCGAGGAATTGACAAATTCTCTCTTGTCATGTGCTCAAAGTGCTTCCCACCCTAGCCGTTTGGATTCAGCAGAAAATTGTAGGTCCCCTCTATTCCTGCCAATAAAAGGCACACAAGAATGGTTTAGAGTTTTAAGTCACTAGGTCCTGGTTCTAGACGAGCTGTCGCGCCAACCAATTTATTTTTAATTTTAAAAGAGAAATATTTGAATTTCTTATAAAAAAAAGGTTCTCAAAAATTTTGTGCACGATGAATCGTTTTCGAGATATTAGGTAAAATGCGCTTTTTAAAATGGCAGCTGAAGCAGTTTTGCATTATTTTCTCATATTGAAGAATTGACCTACAAACCAAATTTTATCATACAATTTGATCTGTATGTCTTTGTTTAAAGGAAAAAAACACCGGAAATACTATTAATAGTTAAATTATAAATTATACAAAAAATGTATATGAGAAATTTTCTGATGTTTGTCTTTATAAAACCAAACAGCATATCAAGGTATATTCTTCAATGGTCTTATGTTAAAAGAAAAACAAATATAACACTCATAATGATTTAATTCTAATTTCCTTATTTTCTGTCACATTTGTTGATTTATTATTATTTTTAGAAAAATAGCACAATTAAAATAGATAATGTTATTATATTTAGCAACAAGCATTTCAACCTCAATATAAAATTATTTATGTGTAAGTACATCAAGTTTATTTGTCAAAAGTTATGTTTTAAATTAATTTTAAAAAATATCATCAATTTTTTTTAATTAATACAAAATAATTAACTAATTAGCAGCATCATTTTGTTGTAATAGTTTTATGATCAGCTGCATGTCCTCATTGATTGACATTTCAATCTTTTTTATTTTTTATTTTAAATTTTAAATATTAAATATTAGCCCAGTGCCAGTAGATTAGATATTTAGTATGTGTTTTTTTTTAATATCGTTGGGTAAGGGACTTTCAATTCTTTTTTGCTTTCTTATGGCAATTATCTTGAATTAAAAAAAAGATTTAATTTTTCACGACTAAAACCTTTATAACTCATTTGTTATGGGGAAGCGGGTCAAAATTCTAGGTTTAAAAATTTTATATGACGAAAATTCTGTTTTTATTTTAAATACATTATAAAGATTTTTACTTGCGATGTATAGGCAAGTTATGCATTCGTTAAAAAAAATCGAACTCGAGATTTTGATCGAAGTTGAAATTACGATGATAGCGAAGCCGAAAAAAGCGGGGACTCGCAATTCTGTCTGTTCGGCTGGAGCCTAAAAGGTTGCGTCGATTTTCTTTAAACTTGGTACCTAGACTTTTTTGGAAATTCCCCCCCCACACATTTTGTTCATTTTTCTAAGACCAAAAATAACAGTACCTGCCGTGCAATTACTTTTTTTTACCAAATTATGAAAATCTTATTTTTCTCAAAAATGTGCCCACACCTTTAAAAAAAATTCAGTAATTTATTTTACAAAAATGCTACCATTTTATAAATTTTTTTTTCGGAAAAATGGCTTTAAATAGTACCTCCCATAGTACCATGTTTTGATAATAATTTTATAAATATTATATTATAAAATTTTCAATAATTTTTGTTTTTTTTTTTGAATTTTAATAAAAGTTTCAAATTTTTTTTTTTTAAAACTTAATAATTCGAAAACAATTTGGTCGATTTTTATTAAACGTAACACCCAGCAGTTTTTTGGCATTATATAACAGAATTAAAATAAATTTTTTTCTTATAATCAAAAATCTCATTTTTCTCAAAACCGGCTCCTACGATTAAGATTAAAATTTTTGTGTGAACTAATATCAGAACGATCTTGGCTTACATTTTACACCAGTAAAATCAATTTCAGGTATTTTTTAATCAATTTATTTCTAATTTTATTGATTTTTTAACATTGCGAAGTGCAAGACAACACGGTGCTATACTGTTCATATTTATGTACTCACATAATATTTCCTTGAACTAGGCTATGTTTTTGGCAGATGGCATAAAATATAGGCTCTAATAACTAATAAATTTCTTTTATCAGATGAAAAGTTTTTAAAATTATTAAGACTTTAAAACCACAGTGTGATCGGACATAAGAGCAAGTTCGTGCGACCCAGTCGTGCATTTCATTTTTAATCAAATTGAATATATCAACCTTTTATTTTATATAACCCTGAGAGTAAAGCTTTCTGCCAATGTTCAGCTTTTGTGGATTTTTTTAAAATGAAAATCTAATTTTATGTGTGCATCATATAGCTCTAAAGAAGCTTGAAGAAGCTTGAAGAAGCTTGATCTAGGTTGAACAAAAAATTCATTGAATTAAAGTAAACTAAGCACAACTAAAAGTATTTTGATGATCGCCCATGCAGTCATGAAATAGCTATAGCTCCACCCTTTAAAACCTTGTTGGAAGCTCACCTATGTGGTTTTTGTTGCATTAAATTGTATTAAATTAACCGTTTAAATCTCCATGAAAACATACAAAATCGATTCGAATATTGTTCTTTATATTTTATAAAATATTTTTAAAATAATCAAACAAAAAAAAAACTCCCTCAAAATTTTCATCCTGCAAGTTCAAGTATTTATCTTGATTCAATTGCTAGAAAGACAAAATAATAAATTACTTTAGCTTTTCATACAGCATATCTTATTGCAAATAATAAAAAAAAAATAAAATATTTTGATTTATATATTCTAGTTTTTTTTTTACCCTGAAAAGACAATAACGATAAAGTTTGAGGTTTTAATTAAAATGGAGGTCAATTTAAGCGATGATAGCTGCATTGACAGGTTCATTAGATTTTTTTATTTTATTTTTTTTTGTGAATGCCAAGAGTATGAAAAGATTTATTGTGTTATGCGATATGGCAGAGCAAAAAAATTTCAGTTTGTGACTTCTATCTAAAAAATATTGATAGTTTGATGGATATAAAAAATTGAGATGAGTGATTTTGAGTACCTAATATATTAACAGAGGAAATATTTTATCTTTAATGTTGGCAGTTTTTTTTTTTTGTCAATATGGTTTAAAGTTTGAATATCCTTGACTATCAAGTAGTGAAAAAAATGGTATGAACATAAGTCAGAATTTAGAGAATAACTAACCCACCAATTAAAATTATTAAATTCTGAACCAATGAACATAAATAAAAATCAGAAAACATTATAAGCATAACATCGTTTATAAATTCGTCATACTTTTCATTCATTGTTGGTTTGAACCATTGTCCTTAGCTGTATTTTTGTTTTAGATATACATATGTTTAAGAATAATATAGAAAAACTAACAAACCCAATACAAAATATTATTGAATGTGACATATTAGTAAAGAAAAGAAACTTTAGAAAATAGTTAAGAGCCAAATTTTTCCATTTTGATAAGAAATTATTTGAGTTTTTGATTAGAAACTTTGGAAACCTATGTCTACTAATAAGAACCGTTCACTGTCGAAAAGTATAACTATTAATAAAATCAACACCAGGACCTCTTAAACATATTCCTGAAGATAGACTCAAAATATGTAATAAAAAAAATCATGTTTTTTTTTAATTTTTCACACCGTGGGAACCAAAAACGAATACCTACTTTCTTGATAATTTTTATTATGAAGCACAATGTTTGCTCTATAGAACAAAACATTTTTGCTAAAAAGATAAGTGTTTATTTTAGAAAACTGTATTAGTGTAAAATTTTGATCAAGTGGCCTAACAGGCTTTGTTTTAGCATCTTAAACATTACTTAAGAAATACCCTAAATTTGGACCTACACAACGCTAAAGAATAAATAAGGCAAGGGGAGGGGGATATTCAAACGGCCCAATTCCAGTTTTTTTATAAATACAATATACAATAAAGGTTTTCCATTAAGGGTGGGTCGATTTTAAAATTTAATAAAACAATGATTCTTGTGCGACTTAAGAAAGCACCACAAGAAAAAGTCCAAAGGGGTCAAATCACACGATCTTGGTGGTTAATTCACGTCACCTCGGCGTTAGATAACCATGCCATAAAACCGCTCGTGCGCGGAATATCGATTGTGTCTTGAGCTGTGTGGCACGTAGCGCCATCCTGTTAAAACCATTTGTCTTTCGGTGTCCATATCATCCAATTTAGGCCACAAGAAGTTGTTTATCATCGACCTATAGCTATCGCCGTTGACGGTGATGGCCTGGCCAGCATCATTTTCGAAGAAGTACGGACCGATGACACCTCCAGCGCAAAATCCACACCAAACAGTAACTTTATTTGGATGCATGTACACATCGTGAATCTCGCGTGAGTTGGTGTCGTCCCAAATCCGGTAATTTTGCTTATTCACGTACCCGCATTCATTTAAAAATGGACCTCATCGCTAAAGATGATTTTTCAACCACAATTGGGATCAACTTACAACTGCTCCAAAACCCAATTAGCGAACACGCGACGCTGCGTATGGTTGTTTGGTTTCAGCTCCTCGACGCTGTAACCTGCCATGATGATTTGTCTTTAGTAACTGATTACAAGACGATATTTTGACAGAAAGTAAATGAAACAATATGGCCGCCACGAGCTGTCAAAATCAACCCGTCCCTATTGGAGAACCCTTTACCTATCCATACGTGCTCCATTTTATTCATACCACCCAATAAAATTAAAGAAAACTTAAGCAAACGTTACAACATTAGTTTTTTACTAGTGTACTATTTTACACATGACCTCTGCTGGGCTAAAGTACTGGGTAAGCTTGTGTACATTTTTCCGTATGACAAGAATGGCCCATTTTAAAAGTGAACAAAGCTTTATACTAAATTTTAGCTTTGTCATAAATGTTTTAGTTGAGTATTCTAAATAAGTTATTTGTGCGCGTTACTTTAGATCAAGAAGGTTGTTGTCTTTAAGTTCAATACGTCTTGAACTATATTTAATTGGTCCTTAAATGGAAATCTTTTGAAGATAATAATTAATTACAGAAAGTCTTTATACTAATATCATAATCTGAGAAATGGATTTTGAAAATTAATTATATCCTTGTTAAGAACCTTAACTTAAACATATACATTTAACTGTGCATATAAATACGCAAGGAATTAAATAAAGGTACATTTAGATACTCAATTATACCTTTTTCAAATCCTTATTCAAAAATTTTATAATCTTGAAAGTATACAATGAACCAAACGCAGCAGGTAGGTAACAGCCTTCATTTAATTTTCAATTCACAAAGACTCCCTCGCCCACACACACACACACACACACTAAGCTAAATTCCACTTTGTATATGATGATGGTTCATTTCATTAGTTTATTCAAAGGATCAACAATTAAATCCCTACATCACTAATCCTTCCTAATCTCCTCAACTTTATTCCATTTCAGTAGTTTTTCTTTTGGCCAATCTTCAATCTTCAATCCTCAACCAAACCAACCGCATACCGCAACATCAACTCACGCCACCCCACCTCAGCCCCACCCACAACATACTCTGCTACCAAATTAAAATCAACTTTTCATGCTGGCGCAAAAGAGTTCTGTTATCACACGATTTTGGAGCATGGCCAAAGTTTCAATTGCAGATCTCTGGAGAAGATTTTGAACACGGGGCATTTCGATTTCATGTTTTTGCTTTTACTTTTTTATTCTTGCCAGTAGAGTAGCTCCCTGGGTCGTTGTAGTCGTTGGTCGTCGAGTTCGAGTCCATTGCCAAAATTCAAAAACACTGCCAGTTACACAAACAGCATGTGGTTTTTTGTTTGAAATTCTTGTATACAAAGGAAGAACTCAAACAGAGACAGCTAACAGAACAAACGAACAAACCTTTCAGAGAGAAAGTAGGTAGTTATTCTGCAGAATAAACAGCTATAAAAAGTCTAGACACGAACTCTGCTCATCCGAGGATATTTTACTAGCATTTTACTGGGAAATTTGTAATTTTTTTTTTTGTTGAAAAAAAAGTGAATTTTGGGTTGTTTTTTAGCAGCAAAAACTATATAAAATAATCTCATCCTTGGTGTCAGAAAATAAAGGGGTGAGGTGACAAAACTGTCACCCAAGGACCCTCGAGGGAAACACTGCTGCCTGCCCACTTCCATGTTGAATGAAACGTGACTTTTTCTGTTTTTGTTTTGATGGATTCATATCCTACGGTGACGGCGATGTACAGTGAAACAGTTTTTTGATAAAGAGGGATGTTTTCAAACAAGGAATAAGTCTAATTTAAGCCAATTTTATTAAAATTAGTTTGGTAATACTAAAATTTAATATTGAAATTCAACTTAAATGTAAATATATGTATGCGTTTTTGTATTTCTTCCGCGTACTTAAAAACGCGTTTGTTCTTCTTTTTTTTTCCACCTGAACTGTCATGTAAGTGTTCATATTCAACTAAAAACTTTTATTGTTTTTGAAGCAAATAGACTTAAATAAGACACAGTAGTTGTTGATTGTTTACATGAATCCTAATTACTTCACTTCTTAAATTTTGATTGGAAAATTGCAATTTTATGCTATCTGGCATTATTAACCGAGATTAAATAAATTTACCCTTTATCTTCTCGATTTTAAGATTAGCCATACAAATTGATTTCGTCAGCTTTGTGGTTTAGACATAAATTTTGTTTAATCTTTCGGACCAACAGTTTAACAAATAGGAACATTTTCAAATCTGTCAATGTCAGAAGTGACAGCCATCATTTTGTAGCAACTGACAGATGCGAAATTGATGCAAAACAAAAACAACACCTGATTTTGTATCTGTAAAGAATTTATTGCTCAATTATGTTGCCACTTATATTTTTTTATATATCGTACACAATGCCAGTATTTTGTTAAAAATAGATAAACAATTAAAATTGACAGTTACGATTTTTGTTGACATTTGTGAATAAACGAGAGAGGAATATATTAGGTCTGTTTTTTTTCTTGCCCGCGGGATCTCCAAACCTAACCAAAATGTGTTCCTTTACTTTTTCTGGCACGAAAATGCTAGAGCTTTTGACTTTTTTTAAAAAAATTATTTAATTTCCCCTCCAGCAAGAATCTACCCAAACATTTTACCTACTGCCTTTTCTTGCTTGTCAAACTATTGATAATTTCTGTTGTCAAATGTGACGTTCACCCGTAAAAAAATCATTCACATCCCAAATGCTTTTCCTTACTTTTAATTTTTGGTGAAAAATAACAACAACAAAGTCAAAAAGCTCAAGTCTAAACATTTTCCCGAATATTGATAGAATTTTGAATTAAAATTATTAGATATAGGCAGTTTTGGGAATTTAACTAACAGAGGTGTCGATAGTTTTTATGCTTTTCAATGTTCGTGACAGATAAGTAATATTTAACCATTGGCGCAACGCAAAATTATTTATATTTTCTTACGTTACTGTAACGATAAATATTGTCAATATTCATTGATACGTGCAAAAACTTATATTTATTAATGTAACCGACAAAAAAAACTTCAAAAAGACATAAGAAGTAATATTAATAATGTATAGGGCCCTAAAGAAAAAATGAGACACCATTTGCATTTTAAAAGGTGCTGTCAAAGTTAGGTTTACACAGTCGTTTTCCTGAAAGGCGCATGCAGTGAGATAGCTAGATTTATGTTTGTGTAAAAAAGACAAGGGTAAATTCTAGTTTTTTTCGCACATAAAATCTATTCGTCTCACTAGATGCGCCTTTCAGTAAAACGACTGTGTAAACAGACACTAAAGAATGCAAAAATTATCCTATTCAATAATATATTAATTTATTTTTCAATTTTATAACGCATCATTTGTCCCACTATACACTGGTGGATGTTCTCCTAGAAACGGGATGAATACGACAACACAGCATGAATGAATAGAAGTTATTCTTACATGAGTGGCTTCTGTTTGTGAGTTTCATTGTGAATTTTATTCAATTTGATTTTAAATTAAGAACTGACCCAAATATTGAAAATGATGGACCCACTGGGCAGACTGATGTGCGATAATGATAAGATTTTTTTTCTTCTTTTATGTAAATTGTGGCAAACAGATGAGTTGGCAATCTGTTACAAGGACAGTGAATATAATAAGATATTATTATGATATACCCTTTGGAATTAACCTCAAAAGCATTACTTCATTTATCAAAAAAATTTATATTAAATTTTTTTTATATTGGCAGTAGACTAAAAAAATATCATAAATGAGTTCGTAATTGATTTATGACTTTGGAAGTTACCACAAAAAAAAAATAATCCTTATAATGTAAGGATTTATTTTGTTTTTGTTGACTAAACATAAATTTATGTACTTAAAAGGGAGGTATTAAACTATAGCAAACATTTATTATGACAAATGGTTTCATATAAATATTGTCTTTACCTTATATCCGTCATATGTGATAAGAGATATTACATTTTTGTCATATGAATATGACCAATTTATAAGATAAATGGCTTTGGTTTAAGGTGTCCCCAAAGAAATCACTCCATTTCTTAAGAAAATAACATATTCCTCATGGCTTCTTGGGAATATTGGCACCGTTTCTCAATATGTGCTTGATGTTATTGGGATAGGACTTCTCAAGAATGTTATAAGAGAGAAAGAAAAATTACAAAAATTCAAAACTTCAATAATTAATATTTACAACTGATGTCAAGAAATTTGCCGAAAACAAAAGTTAAAAGTTCTGCTACTTTTTCAGTTTGCGTCCCTTGCCTGCGTTAGGTAAATATAAAAAATTGTGTATTTAATCGAACTGTCGAATGTATACGTCAAAGCAGCGCATGCAGCAGATTGTAGGTGTATTCATTTACTTGCTCAAAACTGCCATTTTTATTTATTTTTTTTTTTATAAACTTTGACAGTCTTTGGACTAAAAATGAAAAAAATGGTCAGTTTTGAGAAGTAAATGAACAAGGTTTGTATGCGACGGCCCCTTTAAGCATCGAATACCAATTATTGTCAACTGGTACATAAATTTTAATTGTCAAATTTTGTTTATCCTTAATATTCAAGATCAAATAGCCTATGTAATGTTCGAAAATTCTCACTATTACATAAAAATAAAAGACCCAAAAATTATTTTAAAATTAACGGACCTAATGAATTTAACAGACCTAATATTATGTCGCATGGCAATAATAATACCAATTGGAGAGTGGAAGTGTTCATTTTAGAGTTCATTTTTATTGGAATAATATTTAATAAAAAATGCAGTTTTTGACCAAATTAGTTACATTTTTAAAATAAAATTATAATTTATCAAATCAGCTTCGTCAATTCTAATCATTTGACATCTTATTTGTCAAAATTGGTGTAGCTTGAGAGTCGGAAATGGGAACCAGACTCTAGAAATAATATATATGTACATACATATGATGATGATAAAGACTTCGGGTAAATAAAGTCCTTAAGAAAATATAACGCAATATTTTTTGCTTTGCAATTCCCAACGGTTATACATATATATATGTAGTTTTGAAAAATACATCTTGTACATAAAATATATTGGTATATATGAAAGATAAATGCAATCGTTTGCCTCTGCACCGCAGGGGGTTCAAAAAGTTAAATTAGAAAAGTTCTTCGAATTGCATCGGAATTATTATTATGCAATTATAAGTGGTTTTTCCTTTTGGGAAGTGGGTCGGGCGGTGAGTGGAGAGATAAATGAAAATAAAAATCGAATAACCTGAAGCAATTATAAAAGATTTTCCACTGATTGCAGGATTGAATGAGATAAAGAATTATTGTGAAAAGATTGATATGATAGATAAAATGTTGGAACTTATATCTTCGGGGTATATTATGTTTTTTATTTTCGTGACCAAGAAATTTTGATATCATAAATTATGATTTTTTTTTTGTCAACTATAAGCTGTGAATTATGTAGTTGCGGACCCTATACTATTCATCATTCTTGTTTGGGCTATTTTGCTCCTAGCTATTTTTATTATACATACTTAACTACATATGTATATACGGTCATAAAAAATAAAATTTTACTTGTCAATTTAATTTCTTACTTTTTCCTATTCTCTTATTATATTCTAAGATCCGACATAAGACGACCTAACCTCATCGAGTTACCAGATAAGTGGTATACACTTTTTTAGATAGTGTTTTAACTAACATTTTGCGCAAGGGTTGCCTGGCGAAATATGATCAAGGCATAGGGTTGCCACGCTTTAAAGGTCGGTTTTGGTTTTTTTTTTCAATTATGTGACCCAGCCCATATGGTAGGTTTTAGTGCTAAAAAAAAAATATTATATGAAAAAAATTCTAAAATACGTGTTTTCTTTTTAATCGGAATTTTAATAGGGTAAATAAGGGCAAAAGAAGAGAAGGGTAGAAACCATAGATATACAAATCCGCCGCTATAATAATTGTGTCACTATGGACACAAGAGCTGACGAGGACTAAATAATTTTTAAATATTATTTAATAAAAATCAAAGGGGGCAAAGGGAGACCAATCTTTTTTCGTTTTTTCAATAAAATTTCATTTGGAAAAATGTGCTAAAATTTTTACATTTACGGAAAGGTCTATAAATTTTTAATTCAGCGCTGAAAACCGCAACCACTTACGAGTCTCGATTGCGGAAATATCGCCATCCAAACATTTTTGTTGAACAATTTTAATTAAATTGGTTCGAAACAAGTAAATATAACTTTGGAAGCAGATATTTCGAGAACCAGAGGTCGTAAAATTTTTTGCTTTTCAGTTTAAGAAAGATCTTAAAAATCTAAAACAGGTTTTTGAAATTTTCAACCATCTTCGGGTCTCAATTTCAGAAATATCGCCAGCCAAACAATTTAGCTTGAACAATTTTAATTAAATAATATAACTTTGGATTAAGATATTTCGAGAACTACAGGTCGTAAAATTTTATGGTTATCAGTTTTCGAAAGATCTTACAAAAACTAACAAATATTTCTGAAATTTTCAACCACTTACGAGTTTTGATTGCAGAAATATCGTCATCCAAACTGTACTGTATATATTCAAAATATTTGAATAATTCAATTATATAACCTGCAAAGAACTTCAAGCTGTTTCGTGAAGTTCTGTTTAACGATAATATGCTGAAAATTCTCTTGTTTACTTAAACAACCCCAGCGGAAAATTAAAAAATAATAGTAACCTTTTTAAAAGCAAGCTCTATATACAAATGCACCATTTTTAATAACACGAAAAACCATAAGGTCGTTAAAAAGACAAATATTAATTAGATTGCCCTAAACAAAGGAGCATTTAATATATTTTTAGAATTATATTCGAAACCCTAATACATATTCAACATCTCTCAAATTAATCCTCCAAAAAACAAATTTTCTCTAAATAACATATATGCATGATTTAAATTTGAAGCTTTCAATTAAATTGTGAACAAAAATATATTTATTTATTTATAATCTCTGCATAGGTGTATGTATAGGTGGTTCAAATATTGTCGTATATAGTGAGTAAGTTATCTTGGCTCCTTTCATGGCATTTAATGTCCTTTCACAAATAAATTCACGAACTCATGTTGTTATTTATGGCTACCGCACAATGAATGTATATGTAATGTTGCAAACTTACCACAAACGGAAACCGGAATAACAGTAAACCACCGCTTTTCTTCCTTTTTAAATTCACAATCAGCATAAACGACAAAAAGAACAAGAACAACAACCCCCTTAACACAATATCCATTACGGATACGTAATAAATAACAAGCTTTTGTGTGTATGCAAAAAGCTAAAATGGTTGCACGAATATATACATAACTTCATATGGATAACGGGTATAAGGTGTGTAATATTAAAGCAAGTTCCTTAAAGGATATACAAACATATCAAAATGGCAAAACAATCATTAATCAATTATTACTCCCTCGCTGTTTCCCCTTTTTATCTATGTACGTATGCTGAGGAATCACTATAATGTATATCGGCAATAATATCGAACAAGCAAAGAACATACCTTCTTTCGTGTTGCAGTTGCGGATTAAGGCTTTCAAGGCCTCCAGAATTATTAAAAATCCATGGTTTTGAACTTTTGTAAGGAAATCTTGTATCTAAATAAAAAGTTATACAAAATTTCAGTCAAATTGTGGAAGATTGTGGAACGTGCTATTTTTTTTTTTGCTTAGTTCCTGTTAGATTTTATGAAATGCAATTTCACAGCCAAATGTCAATGAAATTTAAATTTGCAGGAATTTCGTATTCTAGCAAATAAATATGTTAGTTGAAAATTATTTAGTGGGGGAAAATTGTGGAACGTATTCGTTTTTCATTTGACAGATGTCGGTCATATTAACATTTTAAGTGTCAAATTACTACTGAAAGCATAGAACGCAGCTAGAGCAAAAAGAAAATTTTTATACAAAAATTGAAACAACGAAATTATAAACGAAAAATTTAGTTCCGCTTTTTGTTTGACAGTTCGTTTGTTGTTTGACAAGCAAAATTGATAATTATTGTAGTAGATTATTTAGAGAAGTTTCCGTTCTTTTTTCGCGCAGAATTAATTGCCCAGATCATTAATAAGGCATGTTCAGGAAAATGAGATCTCGGACGGAGATCTCTGCAATATCTCAGTTAGACTGCTATTAAACGTTGCAAAATTGCAGGGGTTGAAATAATTGCAGAGTTATCGCTTTTTCTACTTTGTTCTTTTCCTATTGTTTGAGAACATAAGCGGAGTAAAAAGTGTGAAGCGATGTTTCATTCGCATTTAACAAAAATTGCAGCTATAAAAATTTGCAGCGTTTAAATGGATGCTGAAATCCGAAAGAAACTCAAAAGAGAAACGCTGTTAAAAATTGCAGTCGTCTAAAAGCAGTCTTACATGAACAGGAATCCTCAGCAGAATTTCTCAGTTTTGCTGTCAAAACGCTCAGGAAAAAACAGCGTTCTAGGCTTAAGTACTAGTACTAGAATGTATATTTTTTTGAAACCGGCCTTGTTGTTAAAGAGCCCGCATATACAAATTTACTCTGGGTGTATCTTTACATGTACTCATATACGCCACTGCCTGCGTGTGTGTATAGTACTTCAGTAAACACACGTGCTGAGAGCGGGAAGATTCACTCTGACATTGACCAAGTGCAAGGACCTTTTCTGGAGCTTCTGATCAAAGTGTGTATGTATATATGTAGGTTGGCTTAGACGGTATAATATTCTCTTTTTATTGCGGAGAAAATGTTGACAGGTGGAATTCGATGGCTTGTAATTATCCACTTCTGTATTTCAAGTGTCATTAATTTTCTTTTCCTCATCGCCATGCATCATTTATAGTTTTCTCTTTTTATATACTTTACTCTGGGTCTTAGTGATGGAGGAGGGGGGGGGCGAAGTGTGGAGGGAAGGATGATGGATGGATTGATGGAAGAGTATTATCCAAGGTACAAAGCATAATAATATAAGAGGAGCTTGAACATGGGGTTAAATCGCTTAGCTTTTTAAGTTCATTTTAATGGGTTTGACCTTATTTCACTTGAACCAAACTCAATATCCTTCTTGTTTTGTATATAGTGTTGTAGTTGTTGTCGTCCTGGTCGTCCTTTTGGCTGTCATTGATATAGTTGTAGTGGGGTCGTTTTTGAACTTGACGTTGATACTTTTTAATTTTTTTTTTTTTTTGCCATCAGGGTACTTTTTGTGGCAGCTGGATTCAGAAGCAGGTAATTATAACAAAATATTATAAATTTTTGTTGGATCGTTAAATTTCTGTTGAGTTTTTCTTAAGACTTGTTGACTTTTTTTTTTTTGTTTGGTTATAATATAGGAATTATTTCGTCAGGGAAAAAATAAAAAAAAAATAACCACACTTAAAATGAAAAGTTTGGTTGAGTTGAGTTGAATTATTGTGCCAGCAGACATAATATAAATAATATCTTTTAAGAATTATTGATTATTAAATTTTTTTTTCTTGGAGACTCAGGATTTATATAAGATTTTTATATAACTACTTATTTATATTTGAAATGAGATATGTTAAAAGAAATATATTTCACGATAAAGAATACGAAAAAAAAAATATTTCTGCTATACTTTGTTTATTAATATGCAAGACTGATTTACTTACTTGTTATTTCTTGAAGGATCAACAGATATTTTAGATTCGGGAGGAAGAAAAAATTATATTTATTTTATTTATTTGATTTACTTTTATTTCATAATTGCTAAATAACATGTATATCCATACGTGCAAGTGAAAGAAGGGATTAAGAATTTTGTATTTATGTATATGTGCGATCACAATGTGGTTTTAAAGTATACATGGTACTTACACTTTAGACTGAAAAATTGTTAAAAAATTAATATAATTAGAAACAAATTGATTTAAAAACTGCTGAAATGTAAATAATTTTATTTCTTTACGGACATCTCTATTTATAATAAAAAAAAAAAAAATTAAATCATTCGCGTGGAATTTAAAAAAAAATAGTCTCCGCAGCTAGGCTCTATAAAAATGATATTACCCTGTAATTTAAATTACACATTAATAAATAATATAATAATAATAATATTTAATTTATTTATTTTTGTATTCCTACGCCATTTTTAGTATTTATTATCGCGGTTAAAAAAATTTTAATTTCGAAATATTTAATTTTCAAACAATTTTGAAATTAAAGGGTCAACCCTTTATAGCTCACTTGCGGAAAGAGTCAACATTTCACTTGGGAAATATATTCTCAATTTTTCTTAACAAATCAAAACACAGGTGGGGGGGGCAGTTTAATAAATTGCATTATTTCTAAAAATATTTGGCCCACCTATAACAGACCCCGAACAAATGAATTAATTAAATATAAAAATCATATTTTTTTTTAAACCGCTCCAATCATTTTTAATTTTTTTTTCCTATAAATTAATTTTGGAAGTTGCTTAACAAATTTATTTCCAATTGATTTCTTAACATTTGTTCAGTCTAAACTGTAAGTTCCATGCATATATGCAACTGGGTACTATATTGCTCATATTTATGTACTCACATAACTGCATTAAACTAAATTATGTACTTTTTTGCCAAATGGCATAAAGGCTACCACAACTAATTTATTTCTTTTAAAATAAATCAGATGAATAGTTTTAAAAATATTAAAACTTAAAAACCACACTGTGATCGCATATAAGAGCAAGTTTGTGCGACCCAGCCATGTATTTTATTTTTAAATTTCCTAAGCTCTTCCAAAAAAAAATGTCAACACTTTAAAGATCTATTCAACCAGCATTTTTAACATTTTCTCCAGAAACACTTATTCACCACCGTAAATTGGTGTTATCCAATTAAAAGAGCTTCTTTTTTTGTGTCCAAATTGAAGTCTCTGCTTCCGATGCTTTCTCACACGTTTGTGGGTATAAAAATGCATTAAGTGTTTCCTTTTTCCAACTGAAATAAATTGAGAAACAAAAAAAAAAAAATAAAATAAAATGAAAAACAATTTTTGCAAGGAAATGTTCTAACTCTAAGTATACGTTGCTTCGTTGAATGTGCTGCATGGCGCACAACATTGTTGTACCATGTATCAGGAAATATATATACTTCAAGAGCTTAATTGTACGAAATCTTTTTTCTAACAATTCTTGGCCATTTATTTTTACGTGTTTTTTTTTTGTAATGCTTTTTGCAGTCTTGATATGACTGCAGAGTTGAAGAAAGTGTGGAAGGAATGTGTATAGAGTTAGTTAAGCTAACCACTAGAAGCGAAACAAAATGAAAGTTGACCTAAAAAATGATAGCAGTTAAGATAATTTTGTCGCACTTTATTTTGGTATTTGTGGGAGAAGGCGGAAATCGATAAATACACCAAGTTATTCTTTTTGTGATGTAGTTTTTTTTATCATTGAGATAGGTAAAGCTTGTTATGGATTGCAATAAAATAGATATTTATCACTTAATAATTTATCAGTTTTTTAATAAACTGAATTTGAATGGACAAATTTTGAATCCTTCCAACTATCCATTGAAAATCGACGATCACCAGAGGGGTGACGGTGAATAAGTAAATAATTTTTAATTAAATTAAAAGTACGAACATAAAATATTTATAGAATTTCAGATTTTTAAACATTTAAAGACATTTACGGATTTTTTTTTCAAAAATGAAATTAAGGTAAAATTTAATACCATTAGATGGGCACAATCGATCTTAATTTCACAGTGAAATTAATACCTCAAAATATTCATTTAATACATTTGAGACTTTAAATATTTGATAAAAAATAGTAACTATCACGATGTCCCTGAAAACAAATTTAATAGTAAAAAAAATCGATTATTGATCGACTTAAAAAGGAAAAACCTGCAATGAGTAGTAAATAATTCATTTAAAACCATCTGCTTCCACATGCATTTCCCATTCTTCCAATTATTCAATAATAATAACACCATCGCGTGCAAATTCATCCACACAAGAAAAAAACAAAAATGAATAACTTCCGTCTTCACCACCTCACTTACTCACTCAAACTCAACCACCACCATCACCTGAAATAAAATCCTGACTAAAATAACAAAATAATGACACAATTTAGAGCAATAAGCAATTTATGTTTACAAAGCACACCACTTCTGATACCTTGTACATAGTTGGTAGTCCTTTGGTGCATCGTGTTGCAAATGCATTTTGTGTATCGAGGAACGACAAAGAGCTTATTTTGCAATGACAATCACATGATTGCCACATAATTCACGGTCGACAATATACATACATATATAGGGGTCGGGTGCGATGGGCTTTAAATGTGAATAAAAAAATTAACGTTTTCAAGGTGGCTCTAGGGAAAATAAAGGTACATTTTTTTTTGTTGCACTGAGGGACGAATAAAAATACTTATAAACTGTAGACAAATTTTATATACACAAAATAAATGTCATGTTTTGTATTAAAACTAAACATGACATTACGATGACAGAGGAGATGACAAATGTTGGCCCAGCGATTATGTTCGTCTTTCTGTTTGTACTTTTTGCTTTAGCCTGATTTTTTAAGCCGCCGCTTACTGTGTCTTAAAATGAAGTTTTTCGTTGCAAAAATTAGTTGTGTTTCAAACATTTCTCGGAGTAAATCTGGTTTAAATGTCAAATTTAAAGAGTGTGGATGAAATGCTCTTAAAGAGAAAGAAAACTGTCAAAATGTCTGGAACGTATTCCGCAGTATTTCGGACAACTTTTTAAATGTCAAAAAAAAACATAATCCACTAGAGTTGCCATAGATCAATGATAATTTTTTTCAAAATTTTTAAGAATCACACCCCAAGAAAATAAAATGTTAATAAAAATTAAACGTTCTAGCTTATATTAAACGCACGCTCTCTTAGAAGTAAGATTTTCTTAGAAAAAGGAATTAACAGAGAAAGGAAAACAAAACTTTAAAAACAGTTAAAATTTTGCGACTTTTGTAAAAACAAAAATCTACAACTATTCAATTGTTCATAGAGTATTCCAAAATAAAGTTATGCACAACAGGGGATGCGTTAAGTTAACAAACCATTTATTTTTTATTTTTTAGCAAGTGATTTAAACAGTCAGCCTTATTGTGAATATCAACAGAAAAATATTTCTCATTAAAATTTTTGTTCGCCCCGAATTTTAAAAGCTATTGTGAGTTTCACCCGAACGAAATTTCTTTCGCCTTCACTTAAAAGAAGTATAAAATTAAGGCTGTCAATGGCATTACATTCCACCCAAAAGTAATTTTCTCAATAAAGGGAAATTTTTAAATATTAAATTTCGGGTGAAACTCACAATGGACGAAAAGTGTCAAATTTTCCGCATGGAGTGTTGTTCGGCAAAGCTCACAATAAACCTGGGTATTGTTTTTTTTTTTATTTTGTGGCTCATTGACATATTCTTTAATCTGTTATGTGAAATACTGTAAAAAAAAAGTGAACGCACCAAAATTTTAATAAATACATACATAATACATAAAACGTCGGTTTTTAATTAATCACCGATTTTAATTAAACAAAAAAAAAACATCGGAAACATTTAATTAACTTACTAGTTCTGTGCAAAAACTCTTTTTCACAGCTTTTTTTGATGCGTTAACATCTATACCGGCAATGGAGTAAACTTAAAACGGGAGCCTTATGTGCAATACTTTCCGCTTCACACATAACGTAGTAATAAATAAGGAACGTTCAGCAACAAAACTCCGGGGCACTTGGACCAACATTGATGTTTACAAATCTTAACTATGAGTTAAGATGCACTCACACATTTTTTTTGAGATCTCAAATAGAATGAGTGGATCCGATGATATACACATATTATATAAATCTTCATTGGACGTTCCGTTGACCACGTAACATTGAAGAAAAAAAAATTAAAAATAAAGTAAAAAAAGAAAATAACTAAATTGTTTTTTTTATGTTATTTTTTTTTACTCTAGAAATTATCCAACTTTGAAAATCTTTATAAATCAAATAACTAACCAAAAACTTATACATATTTGTTCTTTTTTAAAACTCTGTTTTTATTCATATTAGAAATAAAAAAAAAAAAAACAATAAAAAAAACATCGGTTTTTGTATTTTTATCACGATTTTTGGCTTTTTGGACGAAAGTGCGCCTAAAGTTGTGTTTTAAAACTAATTGCTGAATGTATTTTGTTTCAATTGATTAATTAGCCATTTAGTCAAATTTCATGTGTTTTTTTTTAAATCAAGGTTGGTACTGGCATAGAAAAAACAAAATTTATAATATTCTGTGAAAAATTTTTTTTAAGAACTATTTTTCGCGTGCGGTTGATGATTTCTGCATAAAAACCTTTCCAAATTTAAATATTAATTGTTGACACCTATCGAATTCTCCATCACCCTAACGCTAAAATTTTGCACGTAACCAACATTAATGTTTAATAGAAAAATTGTTTACTATGCAGTCTAAAATTTATAAAAAAAAATTATAATTATCAATTAAAGAAAAAGTTAATAACGTAAATAAATATGTCAGTTAACAGACAAAGTTTTTTTTTTAACTTTACTGCTTTATTTAAATTTACATCAAGTTTGTTTGATCGATGCTTCAATATCCACTGTGTCTAGACTTATTTTTTCTTGAAGGCACAACATAAATCTTTCTTTTAATTATTCTTATTTTTGTATTAATTTATATTCTTCCTCTTTTGTTTTTTTTTTCTTTTCAACAAAAACGAAATGTAAATAAAAAGAACAAAAATTAACATTATTTATGTGTTTTTTTTTGTTAAAAGAGTACGCATAACGTGTCACACTTCATTATCTCACAAAACAAAATTAAACCACGCGAATAACATGATAATGAAAAAATTATTCAAGAGAAATAAAAATTATAACAAAAGATTGAAGAAAACAACAAGAATCGTTCATATAGAAAATTGAAATCTAAATGCACGGTCACGATGCGACGTATATTTTTGTTTTTTTTTTTTGGTAAATATAGCATCTTTATAAAAAATTAAGCTTAAAGTTCTTACCAAAAAGAAAAAAATGTGCAATTTTGTTTTTTCATAATTCATATATGTACATGTGCGCACATCTACATATCTTGAGAACAACTTTAACAATTTCGATAGAACTTCACATATTTATATAAACGGGTAGGTTTATTTATTTTAAAGATTAGATGTTTTAAAGATTTTAATGTTTCCTATTTTTTTATTAAAAAAAATTGATTTTTTGGCAATCTCATTTAAAGACAAAAGGCATTATTTTTTGTACTAGAACTCTTTGGCGTAATGATAAATGCGTTGAGTTATCAAGTCAAAAAAAGGCTATGTTTAAATCCAGCCTAATTCCATTTAGAGAATTTTTTCAGGGGTGCTGCCTCTTTCAAAAAAGTCCTCCAATAGTCATGACGAAAATGTTAGGTTCCTTCGATTCCTGTCTATATAATAAGACTCACACAAAAATCATTGAGAGTGTAAGTTACCAGACTTGAACTTTTCCCACACTTGTTTATTTATTTGAACTTCCTCTATAGGGCAGGTATTGATTTCGTGTAAAGAACAATTTGGGGTTTTATTCAAACCTATCATTACGATGATAGAAAAGTCCCTCATACCTTTCGTTCGTTATTCGGTTGTGTAATGTTATTGCGTTGGTACTATAATAGTCTAAATGGGTGGACCAATTTGCTTTAAATTTAGCTGAGAGCATTTTCATATGAACCCATTTAGGTGACATTTTCAACTTTTGTTTTAAACCATCTAGAACTTTACGCTCCAATATAACGGTTTTTTTGGTTTTAAAGATTTTGATTAAACTTAATGCCTTTGTTTAAAATGTTGAATTTATACCCAAACGATATTTAGCCTTTCGATAGGAATAATATTTTTTTTATAAATACCTTAAATCTTTTTTAAAAACTTTGACATTATTCGAACTAATTTTCTTTGGAATTATTATGCAAGTTCAGGTAAACGATATCTCACCATACGTTTCTTGACCAATTTTATCGATGCAACAGTTCCAGAACGTATTAGGTACAGGATTCCTTAGCAAAGGTTTGCTGTCAAAATGCTGGGGAAAAAAATTTTCTATATACTTGATCATTTTTTGACGAAGCAAATTCTGAATGCATCTTTTACCTCTGTTCTATCAATTTTATATCAAATTTCTGTCAAATTTTACATAAAAAAAATAAAATTGTACTGAAATTAGTAGAAATTGGTTATTTTGGCAAGCAAACAAACAGACCTATTTTTCTGTCACCTTTATGTGAAATTCATTTACATTTCCTGTTCAGTTATTAGCTGTATTCCAGACCTAGGTTCAAACAATTTCAAACAGCCAGATTTGGTCCGAAATCGTTTCTATTTCTATGCTATTTCTTGCAAAAGAAAGCGTGCGCGAGAGAGTAAAATATTTCCCCTCCTTGCCAGTTTTGGTCCGAGAAATTTCTTCTGGCTATTTCTGGGCTTAATGTCAAATATGTACTAGGTTGACATATATCAATGTCGACCAAGGGTTGCCCAAGTGTTAATTTTGTTTTAGTTTTGATAGATAAGAATATTTTTCATTATTTTATTAATTCTTTAAATAATTAAATTATATTAAATTGAAAAATTGGGTATTTTTATATAATAACTAGCAAAACCCCGCCCGCTTCGCAGGGCGTTAAAAAAATAGTTTTTTTTATTTGTTTTGCAGAGAATGTGTTGAAATTTTTTATAATTTGTTTTTGTGCTAAACCTTCTACGTTTATTCCTCTTTAATTAAAAACAAAAATTAAGAAAATCGGTTAACCGGTTTGGCTGGTTAGCGAACGTACACCTAAACTTTAATTTATATATATAGATTAAAAAAATGTATCATTGATCTAAGGAAACTCTAGTCGAGTATATTTTTCAAAGTTAAAAAGTTGTCCGAAATAGTGCGAAATCCGTTCCAGACATTTTGACAGTTTTGTTTCTCTTTGAGAGCATTTCATCCCCATTCCTCAAATTTGACATTTAAAGCAGATTTAGTCCGAGAAATGTTGGGAACACTTGCTATTGTTTCTTTCATTAATCCCTAAATGATCTTTAAACTACCTGTACCCTTAGTTAAATGGTATTTTTAGTTTATTGCCATCCCGGAAAATGAACCTTAAACAACAGCGTTAAATGACAAAGTTGAGCGTAATTTCATCCCAAGTAAATAATAACATTAGAGAGCTTTTTTGGTCTTGAAAGTCTTAAGTGGAGAGGCAGGAAAATTCAAATGTCGCAGTGCGGATGTTGTCCCGCATTCACTACTTGCTGATGCTTATTATCCTGAAGTTCCACACAATCCACAATAATGGATGTGTGCGCCTGCAGGACTTTCAACACAGAGAGACCCTCTCGCTTCCTGGGTTATATATAACGTGATGTGTTTGTGTTGTAAAGCAATTTGAATTTGTTTGTTTGCATGGACAAACAGCAAGGAATATATGAAAAATTAGAAAGTGCGGGACGCATAATGAAGGCCTTGAGCATCAAACGAACAAGCAAGCGAACAAAATGTCTGGGCCCATCCGAAGGTGCTTCCTCGAAGGATGTTTTTGTTTACTTGTGTCTATTTTGTTTTGTTAGCTATGCCATTGACAATTTAAAAAAATAATTATATTTGACACCGAGTGAGGGTAGGATAGTTTTTGTTTTTTTTTTTATTTCTCCGTCATTTTGCCTTGGTCTCTGGTTGAGTAATTGCTTAGGACATTTGCCTTTTTTTCTTCTTTACTAACCTTGGCTCTGACAGTTTAATGAGTTACATAGAATTCTTTATTTAACCTTCAAAAAGATATAAAAATTAAAACTCTCTCGTTCTCAAGGTCTCCCATGCTAGACATATACCTTCTTATTTGTTTGCTAACTTGATTGATTTGTGTCAATAAAAGAGTGTCAATTTCATGAAATCGATAAAAGAGACTTATAACGGAATATTCAATTGAACCATAAAAGTTATAAGGTATAGAAGGTATCAACATCTGTCTTCGTGGCACAATAAATTAATTGATTCAAGGATGAATTACAAAAGTGGTAAGGTTACTACATTAATTAATCCAATGGGAGTCATTTAGACTAACGATGAGAATCTATTTATTTTTTTTTTTTTTTAATGAAGGCATAAATAAAAGGATTTTGTACCTTAGGAGTAATTAAGAATACAAAGTTGTTTTTTTTGTCTAAAGGAGATGGATGATATTTGGGCTATATTAATTTCATCGTTTGCCTACGTGAGAAGGAGGATTGATTTATAAATAAAGTAAAAAAAAATACCAAATAAAAGCTAAGGGAAGAGCTATAGATTAATATAGCATAATTAAAATGAGTATAGGAAAGATAAAATTTCTCAAGACACAAAGAATATGATGGTTGATTTTTTCATACCCGAATGAAGGCATATGACCTGTAAATTTTTGTTTTCTCTTGAATTTTTCTCGTTTCCTTAGAAACTTGCGTAGATAACTTCAATTATAAAAGGTTTATAGTGTTTGGAGGTTACAATACTTTTATAGCTTTATTTAGGCATCAAAATTACGATTGATTTTGCTTTTTGAACGTCTTAACATAAGAAGTAAACATTGGTAATAGATAAAACTGCCACAAAAAAATAAAAGAATATTTAGATATCTATGACTAAAAATTAATACAATTATAATAAACAAATACTTTATTTATAAAATTGATTTTATTCGCTTAAAATCTTGCTGAGGCTTCATTCTTTATCGGCGCGCGGTTGGGTTAGGTTAGAATCTTCGGTTCGCAATTTGAAGTTATCCTACTTGAAGTTGGTTTTGTTTCGTTTTCGAATGGTTTGTGTGATGACCCCGAAGTGGCGTGGATGAGTTGGCATTAGGCTCTTATTACATTTATGTATAATTTATAATAATTTATAGTATCAATCACATGTCGGTAAAATATTCCCTGAATATATAAGTTATCTAATATTTTACTGCATTATATCTTCATCGTCACTTTCCTTCATAATCTTTTGCTTATCCGTTTTCTTTTTTGTAAGGATATTCCATCATCATGTTCATTTCTTTGAATCATCAAAAGATCATTACTCAGTAAAAAAAATGACATAAATTGTTCTTTTCTTTTTTTTTTTTTTAAATAAAAACAGGTCAATATTTTTATTTTTAATATCACAGATGTATTTTCATTTCAAATTTTACAGCTTGAATGGATTTCAAAGAAAGACGTTAACATACAAAACAAAAACAAGCTCATATATCTACACAACATCACGTACGATTTGTCAGAACACACATTTATTTATCCATCATATGCAGTACCTACATATACACATGAATATTTTTGTATGACATCAAAAAATATGGTGGTAGTGAAGCCCGATGGGCTCTGAAGTTGTTCATTCAAGCTTGAAAGTGCGTTAAATCGCCTGAAAAAATAGCAAACGTATTTTATTCATGGCTAACATGTTCTATAAAAAAAAAAAACATACGAATCTTTCACACCCTTCAAGATGATGCTGATGTAGAAAAAATGCAATTTGTCACATCGATTTATGACTTGCACAATAATAGTCGGGTAAATAGCGTTGCATTTTTAATAAATATATTACACCTATAATTTTAGTGTGAAGAAAATAATGTATGGTTGCACAGAATAAAAAATAAAAAAAAGCAAGAATGACGTCAACGCACACACAACCATTTTTTTAAATTTTCAAAAATATCTCTACATTTTTGTAGATATCACTGCAGCTTAATTTAATAATTAATAATAGTACTCTAATTTAAAATAACTGAATTTTTATAATAAATTAATGACCTTTTTATAGATGACATACTTTTTTCGAATAGCCCACATATGACCAGCGTTGCTCCCCTACTACAAATGTAGCGTTTTTGCTACATTTTTTTCGGAAAAAAATTCACTACGTTCAATCGCAATGTACTCGTAAAACACTACATATAGTTTAAAGTTTTCAGATATTAAAAATCTAGTATTAAAAATGATATCGAACATTGTGTTTGGCCCTTAAATTCACCAGTAACACTTTTTATGTAAACGTTCTTAAATCAAATCAACAACGTCCAGGTTCCACAAACAAGAATAATGACAGTTGATATTGTGTTTTACTCTTTTCTTTCATAATACTTTAACTAGTGTCTTCTCTTTAATTGGAAAATTAGGCGTGTTCAGAAGAATGAGATGTCGGTGATCTCAGTAATCTCAGTTACATGAACAGGATTCCTCATAAAAATTTCTCAGTTCTGCTGTCAAAACTCTGAGGAAAATAAATGTTGGATTCGCTTGCTCACTTTTTGAGTGAGAAAAATCTCTGAGATCTCATTTTTCTGAACACGCCAATTACAGAAATACAAAAAATAAGAAGCTATACAAATTGTCAATAATTTAAATAAGCCATTTTACTTTCAGGATGTTATTATTCTATTAAATTATTCATTTTCGTTAAAATTTTTGACTGAAAATTTTAAGTTATCTTCATTATTATTATTTTATAGTTATTTATTTTTGTTGTTGAAACTCTTGAATTATAAATTGTAATTATCGTTACCATGTTCTATGTTATTTTGTATCTAAATAATTTACGAGGCATTTTCAAGTAAGGGGGCAACACTGCATATGACGTGCTAAGATCCTGGAATGTCTCTTACCGTGGCATTTGAAAAGTATTGTTTTATTGAAGCTTTCCCTTAATTATGTTGTTTGATTTTGTATGGCTTCTCCGTACTATGCCAGAGTGTATTTCAAAAAATACATTCATATATATATATACCTGGCACATATGTACATACTTACATATATCAATGAAAAAGAGGGAATCATATCCGATTTCTTTCGTACTTTAAAATGGTTTCAAGTGTTATCGTACACTTATCTTAGCAAAATAATACATATTTGAAGCACAAAATAGAGGTCACTATAGTCGGCTAAATAGAATATCCGAAGACCTTTTCAGGTCCCATGAAAATAAAATTACAAATTGTATGTTTAATATTTTTAGATAGGTACCTACCTGCTATTAAAAAAATTAAGTTTAATTTTAGTTGTGGTCCTTCTCCAACCTCATTTCGTTTTAAAAGCTATCATAGTACCTGTTCATGTTGTGCCTTTTTTCTATAATTTCATTTCTAATTAAATAAATATTATGTAGTGTGTCCCAAAACGAAGTCATTTTGATAAAGAACATGGGTTTTTAATTAAATATTTTATTTTATTTATTGACTCATAAAATATACAAAAGATGGCCTCTTTGGCTTTGCTGGCACTTGAACTCTTTTGTTGACTTTATTTTCTATTACCTTTCCGCATAAATGTGGCTGAATATTGTTGATACAATGCTCAATTTAAAAACTGCATCAAACAGTCATACGTTTTGGTTGCATTTTTTTTGTTTCTGAACAACACTCGTTTATTTTCTGAACCTAAGATCAGTGTTGTGCCATGTAGACTATAAATGTAGACTACACGATTGTCTACGTGTCGACAATTAAACGTAGACAATTGGTAATTGTCTACATAGCAACGTCGACAATGTAGACAATGTAGACAATTCATAATTTTTATTGAACACACATTTTTGTTGAACAGAGTATAGCTGCCAAACATTCCTATTATTCGTTTATTCAACAGATTATATTTTATTCTAAAAAAAATAATGAGAATTTATATTACCTATGCCTTCGAAGACGGTTTTCAGCTGCACACCGTGCAAATAGCTGAATATTTGTTGTTGGTTTTTATACCAAAATAAAGCCTAGGTCATCGAACACTTTATTCTTCGGTCTTCCCGACATTTTAGGTTTTGTTTTTAAATAATATGTACTTTGACTTAAAAGCACTTTCTGCGTCCAATCCACGCGTTGTTCTAGAATTAATTTTATTGATTTGCAATTTGACAATTGTGACAGCAATTGTTTACATTGTTTACATGATTGTTGACATTGTCGACATTGTTTACATTGTTGACATTGTCGACGCAATTGTCTACCTTTAAATGTAGACAATTAAAGTCGACACGTAGAGGAACAACACTGCCTAAGATCCGACAATTTCAAAGATAAACGAACTTATCCACATAAAAATCAGCTTCATTGCTAAAAATGATTTTGTTTGAAAAACCAACGTTTAACCAAAAAAAAAAAAAAAATGCACAACTGGATCGCACGAACTTGCTCATATGTGCGATTACACTGTGGTTTTAAAATCTTAATAATTTTAAAAACTTTTCATCTGATAAAAGAAATTTATTAATTATTGGAGCATATATTTTATGCCACCTGCCAAAAATATAGCCTAGTTTTAAAAATAATTATGTGAGTACATAAATATGACCAAAACAGCACCGTGCTGTCTTGCAAAAATGTTAAACAATCAATAAAACTATAAATAAATTAATTTAGAAAAGTATCTGAAATTGATTTGACACCAACGCAATGTACATCAAATGATTTCTTACATAAATCTCAATTTATCAGAAAAAATTTGTAAAAATTGTTGGAGCGGTTTTTTAAGAAAATAATTTTTTATACAAACATATATAAAATTTTAAATATATTTTTAAGAAAAAAAAATTGTATGCCAATTTTAAGAACTTATTTATGCGGAGTTTAAAAATTAATTTTGAAAAAAAAATCATCCACCAATTTTCGAAATATTAAATTTAATGTTAAATGTAAAAAAATTATCCAAAATTTGATTTTTTGAAAATTTTTATATGCAATCTTATTCAAACTTGTTAGTAGCTTTTGTATAAAAAATTTCATTAAAATTGGTTCAACAGATAATGAAATAGTCGAAAACCCAGAAAATGGTTCTATGAGAGGTACCATTTTTAAACGATAGATAAATTGTTTTCCCAATAATATGGTAGATCTTTTTAATATTAGGTCACACAAATTTTTTTATTAAAATCGTAAGAGTGGTTTTTGAGTAAAATGAGATTTTCAATACCGGTTTTAAAAAAAAATGTATGGGAGGTGCCGTTATTTTTAGTTATAAGAAATATTTTTTTTAAATTTGCTAGATAATGTCAAAAAACTGCTGGGTGCTAAGTTTATTAAACATCGAGTCGTTTTCGAATTACATATTAAGTTCTCAAAAAAAAAAAAATTTTGTAACTTTCTTTAAAAATCCAAAAATTTTTTTTTGAAAATTTGGTTATACAATATTTTTAAATTACTGTAAGCATTCTCTATAAAAAAAAATTGATCAAAATCAGTAACCCTTTTTGAGAAAATCAAAATTCAAAAAAATGGGAGGTACCATTTAAAACTATTTTTTCGAAATTTTTTTATAAAATGGTAGCATTTTTGCAAAAAAAATACTGATTTTTTTTTTGAAGTTGTGGGCACGTTTTTGAGAAAAATAAGATTTGCATTTTTTGCTAAAAAAAAATTTGTACGGCCAGTACCGTTGTTTTTAGTCTTAAAAAAAATGAAAAAAACATGTGGGGTAAAAAACGATAGGTACCAAGTTTAAAGAAAATCGACCTACCCGTTTAGGCTCCAGTCGAACAGAGAGACAGACATGCAGACAGAATTGCGAGGCCCACTTTTTTCGACTTCGCTATCATCGTAATGTCAACTTTGATCAAAATCTCGAGTTCGATTTTTATTACGAATCCATAACTTGTCATATAGAACATATGCACATACATATATTAAATACATACATACATATATACAAAAAATGATCCATAGATTGAGGTGAGAATGAAGTCAAGCAGAGTACATCCACATCAAGCAGTTATACTTGCCCATTTTTTGTAAAAAAAAAACGCCAAAAACACATTTTAAGCTAAAAACGTCAACCGAAGCATTACTTCAAATAATAAAGATAAAAATCTGAATCAAAATCGTAAAAGCAATTTTTGAGAAAAATTGAAAAAAAAAAAAAAAAATTAAAATCGTCATAAGAACCCAAAATAATAATGCTTCCTCTTTTTTTTTTTTCTTTGAAGAAAAAATTATTGTAATTTTTTTTTTTTTTTTTTGAAAAACTGATACAAAATCGATGGATCAGTTAGAAGATATAAAAAAAAAACTCAAAACAAAACATCCACCCATTTTTAAAATATAGTTTAAAACATATTTTTTTGAAAATTTTGATATGCCATATTTTAAAGACTTTTTAAAAACGTCCATATAAAAAAAAATATTTTAAATGGGTTATATCAATAATGAGAACGAGTTGGAAATAACCAACAAAGGATTCTATGAAAGGTATCAATAGCTGTCGAGGAGGGAGGGGGGGCACTGATACACTGAATTTAAATTTAAAAAAAAATGTTTGGTTTTTTAGCAATTGTACCGTTATTTTTTTTTTTAACTTGTAAATTGTATGAATTGGCCTTTGAGTTAAAAACAACCAAATTTTCATTAACGTTTGTTATTTTATGTTGTAAGAAATAAGAAAAAGAGGAATATCCAAAAAAACACTAGGTACTAAGGATAAAGAAAATCAACCAATCCTTTTATGCTGTAACTGAAAGTAAAACGACATTAAGACATATGGACAAGATCCATGTTGAGATCCATTTTGTTTGCCTTCATCATTATAGTTAAAAGCTATTTTGAATCAATGATTCAACAAGTCCAATTAAATAGTGCTAAGACTTCTACTTGGCTGATGTATTTCAGTAATATATAGAATTTGTATTATTAAAAAAAACCTTCATTATAGTATCATGTTCTATCAAAATATCGAGTTAATTTTTTTACGAAAATCCATAACTTGCCTTTTATGTAGGAATGTTGTAGATTCATTTATGGAAATTACAAATTAAAATAAAATTTATTTGCTTCCGTTGGAATGAAACTCATAGGAAAAGAAAAATATTGTCACTGTCTATTTAAGGGAGCCTTATTACAAGGTCCAATTGACCCAGTAATTGAAGGCGCACGACGATCCGCTTCCTTATCGCTTGGCAGTTTAGGCCTTAGAGCAGCTTGAATTGGACAACGACTTTGGGCGAAAAATCATCTTTTCTGACGAGGAGCATTTTCATCTCAGCGGCTACATTTACAAACAAAATTGCCGCATCTGAAGCTCGGAAAACCCGCACGTTATAGTCGAGAAGCCAATGCATTTACAGAGAGTGATAGTTTGGTGCGAATTGTGGAGTGATAGCATCATTCGACCATTTTTCTTCGAAAATGAGGCTGGGAACAACGTTTCGGTCAACGATTAGGGTTTCAAAGCCATATTAACGGACTTTCTTTTTACTAAAGTTAAAGACATGGATTTGGACGATCTCTGGTTCATGCAGGATGGCGAGCCATGCCACACAGCCCATGCCACAATCGATCTTTTGCGCACCAAATTCCCAAATCGTGTTATCAACCGTCTTGGCGATGTCAATTGGCCAAAATTTAAGAAATCCGTGAGCTACAGCTCGAAACCATCAACAAGGTCTTGGAAAATTGGAGTGACAGAATGCGCTACTACCAGCCGAGGCAGCTACTTGATCGATGTTGTGTTCCATAATTAATGGAAATGTTTGCTTTTACTAATAAAGTCGGTTCGGCAGACGGCATGACCATGCTTAAATTGATTTTGTTGTATACCTATCTAAATATTTAAATAAAATCTAAATCTAATATAATCTAAAATCTACTAATAAAGTCATAACACATGGAAAAAAATTAATTTTGTTCATTTTATTGCATTTTTAAAAAGAAACTTGTATTTGACCCACCCTTTACTTGCAACCTTGTCGTGTATATTTTTAATTTAATTTTAATTTTCAGAAGATGATTATAAAGATGTAAGGCAATACACATACCTAACCTATTTAAAATTTAAATTAATTGTATGTTCACTCGGGCGTATACGTAATTTTATTTTAAATTCATTATTTATTTTATTTATTTGCATTTAAAACTTCTTAATTTAAATATTCTTATATATTTAAAAATAAAATATGTACTAAGAACAATTTTAAATTTCTAGAATAAATTTATGAGAACTATCAACTTAAATAAATGAACTATTGTGTTTTTGAAATGCTTGTTCCGCATATAAGAACAATGAAAAATCCTACTTTGAGATGATATTATTCAATTACAATAAAAATAAATAAAATTATTCTCAAAACCAAATTAAATGCATGCAATTTATTTGTAGTTGAAAATATAACAAAATGCTTTGACATCAAATTTATTTTTGGCAATCAGTGATACGAAAATATTTGTATTTGAAAAATTTAGTAAAATAAAAAATTAAATAAAAAAAAATTCAAAACAATTTGTCAAGTGCTATTTCTTTTTTCTTTTAATGAAAACAATAAACATATGTATGAAATACCATTACCACTGACATCTACAGTTGGTTATCAATTTGTTGTGAATCTCCGTTTGCATTTAGAATTTTTTAAATGTATTTTTTTGTTTGAATGAAATTATTTGTGATGCAACAGCTGTTTGTCTTTCTTTATGTTTTTACACAACAAAGCATACGAATATTTCATTTTGATTACCCTTGTGAATGAGAAACATGAATATTGTCGTTGTTGTGGTGTTTTCATAAAAAACAATATGATCCAATTAAAATTTAAACGAAAATATTATTTTAAAGTAATTTAAAATCATAAATGACGCTGCCTTCAATGTGCAGAAGAAAAGATATATTATCAAATTTTTCAATACAAAACAAAAAATCTTTAAAGTTAAAACAGGTGTTTTTAATATAATGACATATTTAAACCATAAAAACAAACTGCTTATAGCCTCTCCTCCTCAGAACCGTCATAAAACAAAGCAATCTATTATTTATAGAATATAAAAACATCCTTTTCATATATTTTAGATGCAATTAAGGAAGCACTTTTCTTGTTAGCTTTCAGCTTGGAAATAACTTAGATCCTTATTATAGCTAGAAAAAGAGAGAGAGAGAGAGAGAAAGCAGGCATTAGGTAAACGTACTTATAGTTAGAACACTGCCCTATGATAATCGTGCTCATGAATGAAAAAAATATAAAACAACCACAACAAGAATCTCTTCTTGGTATATATTTTAGATTCAGTTTTTTTTTTTTTTTTGTGCTCCACTCTTAATGAGATTACCATGAAGTAGACGTACCTACTAGTCCTTATGCGTATCTACAGTTGTTGAATCGCTCGAGTCACTCGATAAAAATAGCTTTAGATATACCTCTCTCTTATACTCGCTGTGTGTGTGTGTCTATCTCTCTTTCTCTCTTGAACTCGCACAGGCAGTTTGCCTTACTGCATTTTTAAAGTGTTTAACACAGTAAACAGTCTCGTAGGAAGCATAACGAATGAGATTTATCTTTATTTTGCAAATAGCAGGTTTTACTTTCAAGGACGACATAAAAATTCTATAGGGATAGCGATTTGCGTTTAAAATGTAAGACATCAGCAGTAAGTGAAATAGTTTTAGGTTTGAAAAAAAAAGAGGTGAAATCGATACTTATAGAAAATAATAACGTATATCAGTTTTTATATATTTTTATGCAAATAACAACGATAAGGATATCCATTCAATAAAATTGAGACATTCGTAAGTGGAAATCGCAAAACCATGTGAAGAACTTAATTTAATTATTTAACATAGTGACAAGATGTAGGTGCTCTTTGTTTTCAAGCAATAAACCCACTTTTCTTTAAATGGTTGGAGAATTACTATTTTAAACGTTTTATTAGAAAAACGTACTAGGCCCAGTATATTTGGTGAAGATTCTTAAGGAAAATTAATATTTTATTGGTAAAGCCGGAAGATATTTTTGGTTATTTTATTTTGTAGCTTTTTCTAGACTAAAAATCCCTTGTAGGGTATTTTTGTAACTTAATTTAAAGAGTGAATTTGGTTTTCGGAATTTTGTATACGAGTGGGGGTTATGGGTAGATATAGATAAATATTTTTTTTGTAGTTAAAATATTTTTGAAATACAGGGTGCCCACCGGGAAGGTATACTACTTTGTTTTGCCGCCATTTTGGTAAACATTAGTATTGACAGTTCATATTTGGCAGTCCTGAAGTAGACACGTGGCAAATTTATTATGGAAAAATATTCGATAAACCAACGTGTTTTAATCGTTAAAACATTTTATCAAAATCAATCATCGATTACTGTGACGATGAGAAAGTTACGTGAAATTTTTGGGAGAAACAACGTGCCAACAAAACGCACTATTTATCGTGTAGTGAATGATTTCGAAGAAAGAGGGTCTTTAGGTTATAGGCCCAAGCATGGACCACAACGTACTGCAAGATCGGCTGAAAACATTACTGCTGCTCAAGGAAGTGTTCAAAACAATCCATCAACCTCAATTCGACGCCGTGCTTAGGAGCTTGGTCTACAAAGAACAACTTTGGCCACAATTTTGCATGCTTTGGGCTTGATTAAAATGTGGTATCAACAAGATGGTGCCACATCGCATACAGCTAGGATTACAATGGAATAACTGCGAGACCTCTTTCCACAACAAGTTATGTTAAGAACTGGTGATGTGATTGGCTTCCACGGTCGCCTGCTCAGGACTTCTTTTTGTGGGAGTATCTAAAAAGCAAGGTTTATGCAAACAAACCATAAACGCTTGAGCCACTCAAACAAAATATTCGTGATGAAATTAATGAAATACCGTGTGAAATGTGTGAGAATGTAATGAAAAATGTGCTCAAAAGGACTCGCATTTGTGAGACTAACAGAGGCGGACATTTACCTGATATTTTATTCCATACATAAAATAAAACATTTATCAATATATGTAAGATCCATTCTCTTTCATTTAATCAAAAATTATAAACAAACAAAGTAGTATACCTTCCCGGCGGACACCCTGTATATCATATTTCTAAACACGGCTAATTCAAAAATTTAAAATGACGTTTAATTAAGTTTACTAAAAAAAAAATTGTTAATTTTCGCAGCAAAATACTTGGGGAACTTTAACCAAATTATGTAAATCATTTCTCACACAAAATTTGAAAGTTCATTAACCAAATGGTAAACCCAAATAATAAACTCATCCAGTGTCTTACATCATTGCGCGAATACAATAACTGATATCGTTATAACCAATTTCCTTTGTTGTAAATTTTGTGAGAATTTCATATTTGTTCTCCAAAATTTCTTGAGTTTCTTTTCACAAAGTTAACAATCGGACCTTATACATATGTATGTAGTACTATTCAATTTACATAAAAAACGTAATGTGTACAAATGAAAATAGGTGACAATTTGTTAAAAATTCAATAAAATAAGAAAAGTGCGTATACTGGCGTATACGATGTGTACCACTGTTTTTTTATTTTTTGTTTTAGAGAAAATGAACCATTGCATATATACATATGTATGTGCTAATTTTAGACTGGTTATAAGTATAATCTAAGAAATGTTGTTCGAATTAACACAAGGTAGTAGAATGACTAGCATTTTGAAAAAAATTACAGCACATGCAACCAGGCACGTAGCCAGGGGGGGGCTTGAGGGGCTGAAGCCCCCCCCGAAAGTCTAAAATAAAAACTAATACTTTCTAATATACAGTATTATTTCCATTGTAGAGCTCTTCAAATGCATCTCAATAAGTCTTAAAGAAATAACGAGCAGAACGTGGGCGATGTCTTCGAAGGCATCAACAATTTTGGCAGCGGTCCAAAAAAGTGATTTCCTAGTTAGACCCATTGTATGGGAAAAGCTGTTCAGTTTAACGCTGCCCTTATCAGTTTTCCTACAGAACAAATCCTTAGATTTCGTTTCTGCAATCGACCGCACCAAAGAAGTTCTGAATTCTCTTGAGAACATCAGAGAAAAAGCCGAAGATTTTTTCAGAGAGGCTTTTCAATCCATATCTAACCTTGCCGAGGAATTATTTAAAGTTGAATTAAGACTCCAAGAACTTCATTGAAACAATCCACGAGTTCCAATCCAGAAACCTCTTCTACTGAATCCTATTTTAGAGTGTCTGTATTGATTCCTTGAATAGATTCGTTAATACAAAATCTTACGTACAGATTCATGATCAACGAAGACGTTCTACCATCGTTTCAAGCTCTTCTCCCAGGTTTTTCTGCGGTTGGGCGAGTCAACGAAATGGAAAAGCTAACATGTTACTTTGATAATGCAATTTCGTTGTCAGCTGTGAAAGCTGAGTACATTCTCTGGTGCGAAAAAATATCGTCGATTGATCCTTCTATCGAAGTTTTAAAATTGCTTGATATATGTGACAAGACTAACTTTAGAGGTATAAACTACTTCTTGCTTACGGTTTTGGCCACGCTTCCAGTGACCACAGCTAGTGTTGAAAGAACCTTTTCAACTATGAAAAGGATTAAAACAGTGTCCCGAAGAGTTTTGGGGAATGGAAGATTAAGCTCACTTGCTATGATATCTGCTCATTCAGATATTAATGTGGATCCAAATAAGGTGATTGATCTCATGTCAAAAAGAAAATCAAGACGTCTTCTGCTTTGAAAAATGTGTGTATAAAAAAATAATTTAAGTATATATTCGTTTGAGTACATACAATTCAAAAACTAATAAAAATCAATAAATTGGGATATATATAGTTTTTTGTTTAAAGAATTCCTCGTAAAATTTGGAAGCAAGCCCCCCCCCGAACCAAAATCCTGGCTACGGCACTGCATGCAACACTTACTGGAAAAGACACACCAACATCTGGCCGGACAGCTTGTAATATATTTAATTATAGGAAAAAAATAAAACATATGAAATTCATTTGATTTAAAATTACTTTGACTCCCTGTTTAGAAAAAAATCTAAAATCTTATAATACCCGTTATTTCTTTATAATCCTTTATTGTAAATAAAATTAAGTAAACATTTAAAAAAGAAAGAAATTCGAAAAAAAAAATTTTTTTAATCTTTTTGGAAATGTGGATTTAAAAAAAATGGAGCATATTTACACACATTTGTATTAAAAGTTTTTTCTTAATCAATACATTTTTTAAAAATCATTGGGACGTTATAATTAGATATCATTTGAAGGGAACATTTGTTAGATTATAAACTTTTGGGCAAAAGAGTCTACCCTCAGAATTTATTCAATACATTTTTTGTATTTGGTTTTAACTTTGTATATTAATATTAAAATTATTATTAGAGTTCAAATAGATTGAAATGTGAGACAACTTGACAAGTAAATTATAATCCTTATAGACATGATGCAATTGATTCTATTTATTTAAAGGGAAAAAATCTCTGTGAGTCTAAATTTAACAAAAAAGGAATAATAAAATATTAATGCATATTTATATATCATTAAGGGTTAAGCCTCATTGGTCCCAATAGGTCTTACAGCATCAAAATCTGTTTCAGATTTCCTTTCATAAATAATTCTATTTATTACCCTAAAACAAACGCTAAACCGTAAATCTTAACTACCGTATATAAAAAAAAGGGATAAATAATGAAAAATAATGTTGGCACGTTTAGATACATTTTTTCTATACCTAATACCTATGTATTAGATATCTACTATATACATATACGACGACGTGTCATCGACTTGAGTTTGATTTGTGACACTGGCACTATGGGGATATAACTACTTGAAAAGATCCTTGACTTTTATATTTTATTTTTCTCAAAGGAACAAGCAAAAAACTGCACGTATATCCATCCGTGTTGAACTTGAAATGTGCCAACAGTATATATAGGTATGACTATGAATATAATTACAAAAAAAACCTAACCTGCATTATTGTGCAAAATAATTCATACCTATTCTAGATCTCGTCCCGCCTATTTTTATCCTTGCTGCACAGGACGACAACAACAACAAAAAAAAGCAGCAAAAACTCATTCAATACGCAGTCTAGCTTTGTAGGTACGTCATAATAAAAAAACAAACAAAGTTTTAGCTTCTTTTATATTCTGCAGCAATAAATATTTCAACAAAAACTAAATAAACTGGAAAAGTGTATCTATGTATGTATGTATGTATGTATTCCTGGAGAATCATTAAGTGTAGCAGTGGTTGTACGCTATGTTCTATTTTCTCTTTTGACTGTAACTCTGTGACTTTTTTATAGCCTTGACTTTGTTAGCTGTTGCATTGGAAAGGATTTAGAAAGGAAGTATTTATGTATAACCCCATGCCATCACCGTGGACAGCAATCCTCAAATAATGCCGCCTCCATGTGATTTGCAAGTGAATAGGTATCTTTATTTATAATTAACATGCGAATTTGTTTTTTTTTTACTTTGCATATAAAAACTTTGGTTTCGGAACAAATGTTCTGCTACGATTTTCTGATTTTTAATGGTTATCTTCAAAACAAAAATGAGAAAAAATATCGTGGTGAGTTAGAAGTATGGATCTTTATAGATTGGTAGAGCTTTGGAGCACACCCCTCTTTACGATTTGTTGTAGTTTAGGTTAATGGCTAGCTTATTGTTAAACAGTTCAAGTAGAACTGTTTTTATTTTTTATTACAGTATATTTTTGTTTTTCTAAGACTTTTCGAAATATCTCGGCTTTTAACCGTTTGAAGTACCTTCTGGCCTCAGCTAGTACGCGTGAGTGGATGTGTGCGTTTTTGATTTTCTTTCAACTTGGTACCTAGAGGTTTTTGGATAACCCCTCTCCACAGGTTTTTTAAATTTTTTAGACCAAAAACAACGGTACATTTTTGTTTACCAAATTATGAAAATCTTATTTTTCTTAAAAACGTGCCCACAACTTAAAAAAAAGAAATCAGTACTTTTTTGTTCCATTTTATAAAAAAAAAAAACGAAAAATGGTTATAAGGTACCACTTATAAAATTTCTATCATGGAATCAATTTTTGGATTTTCTTAAAAACCTTTCAACTGATTTTGCTAATTTTTTTTATGGAGAATGTTTAAAAAAGTGTTTTTTTTTTTTGATTTATACAAATTTTCAAAATTTTTGTTTCAGAAATTAAATAATTCGAAAGCTACTTGGTTGATTTTATTAAAATTGACATTTATCAGTTTTTAACATTATACAGCAGATTTTAAATAAAATATATTCTTATGAGCAAAAATAACGGTATCTTTCATATAAAGTGTTTAAAAATCGGCAAGGAAAATTTCTTTTTTTCTCAAAAATGGCTTCTACAATTTTCATTAAAATATATGAGCTAATATCAGTAACGTCTACAATATTATTGGAAAAAAATTACCTATTAATTAAAATTTGTGTCTATCATAAAGGGTCATTCATTTTTCGGTTTCGAATGTAAAGCTAAATAAAACACACTCGGCGATACATATCTGATGAAAATTTTATTTCGTTATAAAGTTTGAACTTGACCATTAAGTTTGAAAAACAATATCATTCAAATGACTGCCTCGGAAAGATTCGCAATATGCGATTCTTTTGCGGTAATTTTTAACCACTTTTTCGCACATTTCGGGCGGTATCTCGACCATAACTTGAGTAATGTTGGTTTTTAATGCATCTAGAGTTCAGAGATTGTTCGCGTAGATACGGTTTTTTTCATAGCCCCACAGAAAAAAATCTAACGTGGTCAAATCGCATGATCTTGGTGGCCAATTGACGTCGCCAAAATGTGAAATTACGCGACCAAGAAACTTCTCACGCAATAAAGCCATAATTGGTCATGTTGTGTGGCTTGTTGCCCCATCCTGTTGGAATAACATATCGTCCAAATCATGATCTTCAATCGCCGGCCATTCGATCATATCACTCCGAATTAACTGCGTAACCGTCTGCCCATTGGCGTTTTCGAAGAAATACGGACCAATGACACCTTTCGACCATAAAGCACACCAAACAGTCACTTTGTCTGGATGCAACGGCAACTCTTCGATCACTTGTGGGTTTTCTGAGCCCAATATGCGGCAATTTTGTTTGTTTACATACCCACCGAGTGAGAAAAGTGACAACGTTTGAACCACCACTTTTGTAATATGTTTTAATAATTTTAAGGCGTTGTTCGATTGTTAAGCGATCCATTATCGTAAATGACAAACAATCAACTAATATTATGACACTTCAAATGATAGCTGAGTTTGACAGTTATCAAATGCCAGCGCTACCAATTTGAAACCACGAAATGAGTGATCCTTTAGAACTGTTTTTTTTCGACTATCTCCTTATCTGTTGAACCGATTTTAATTAATTTTTTTTAAAAAGGAACTTCTTATCAGTTTAAATAATATTGCATATCAAAATTTTCAAAAAAAAAAAAAACAAATTTTGGATTTAAACAAAAAATAAAAATTATTTTTTTGAAAATTCGATATTTCGAATATAGGTTGATGATTTTTTTTCACAATTAATTTTTAAACTCTGCATTAATAAATACTAAAAAATGGCGTACCATTTTTTTTTTCTTCTGCTAACACGAAACTGATAACCATAAAAAAAAATCAACAAATCTTTAAGATAAATTACTTTCTAAAATGAACATGATTTAAAAACTTAACTCTCCATTACGGGACAATATACTACTTTTGTTACTCCAACTCAAAAGATACTTATCAATGATTCTTTAAACCCAAATTCCCAAGTCATTTCATTTAAAGATACATAAATGTATTGTATAGGTACATAGCACTTCTTCTTGTCAGGTCTTAACTTAAAATACAACCATGAACGCAAAATGGATTTCAATGAATTAATCTTTCATACATATCTTGGGGGCTTAAAGTAAACTCAAGCTTTCCAAAACCAAAGGACACAAATCCACAGTTATATCATGTAAGATTTATATATTATTTGAATGTCAATGTGTGACATACGATTTCCTATGAGTATAAAGTAATAGATACTTAGGATAAACTATACACTCTTCTGGGCAGGATTGTGAAACCTTTTACCTTTGGGCAACAGATTTTGTATGGACGTTAGGCCTTGGTTTATGCGAAGCACCTTCTTATTTGTGTAGACAATTTTATCAATTTTTTAACCGCTGCCTTATTGCCTTCTAATTTCTTTTTAATTCTTGTTATATTTGATTTAAACAATGAAATTTTTTTTCAGAAACTTTTTATTAATTTAATTTTAATTTTTTTCCCTAAGGAGTTTTTGAAAATTAGTTCGTTTAGAATATTGAACAATTTGACAAAAAACTATGATAGAATTTCTATGTGGACGTAATTCAGCGGGAAAGACTTAAATAGACTTAAATATTATATTGCTTAAAGGAAGTCCCACATAGCCTCTAGTACGGCCCTGAAAATACACTTTATTCCCAGAGTTCACTTAAGTTCTTATCCATACTAAATATCATCTCATTTTCTTTTTTCTGAAGTATACTTTCCCTTTATATAATGTAAAAATTTATAGGTACCTTATCAACCTACCTACATATGCAATAACATCGTAGCTTTTTGTGAAGAAAATGCACTTTCTACTTGACTACCTGAATGCCTTTGGTGTGCTGATGTTGATTCTTCTTCTCTCAATGTGCATCCTGTTATGAGTTTTTTCTAGATTTTAAGAGTATAAAATCTTTTTTTATATATACCTACCCTATGGTCCTTTGGAAAGTGCAACATAACAATGAAGGAGGTGAAAGCGCATCTCAAGACGATGTTATAACGTATAATGTCAGTTAGAATATGCCTTTTGCTCACAGCAAAAACGAGAAAATAGGAGATACACTTTGGTCGCATATATTTGCTGACGTAATTTTTGGATTTTTATAAAATCCAGATCAATAATCAATTTTTAATGAATGAAGTGCAGTGGTGACGATTTTCGGAGTGATTTAGTCTTAAGTAAGAATATGACTGGATCCACCATAATTTATAGATATTTAAAAAAAAAATAAATTACATGCATGAATATTTATCTTTTTAAATTTTTTCTCCAACTTCATCTTCAGCGTAGATAAATCTGAAGATCATTATCATTTTGCAATCAAACAAGGGGAAGGAATAGGGTAAATCTCCCAATCATTGACACTTTAAGGATACATTCATAAATTTAGGTTCATAGTTATGCCGTTTAATAAAAATACAATGATTTAATTTTGTTTATCTACCTTTGTAAACAATAAAAATTAATAAAACTTTTATTTATTTAAATAAAATGAAAACAAATGAAAACCCAACATAATGTATTTTCGGCAGTGGTTGGCATAGTTTTTGCAAACATTGGGGCTGTTCAATATAATAATTCATTTTAAAAGATTTTTTTGAAGTTAAAAAATGTATTACAATTTATTTACATATAATTATAATTTTGCCTTTTCAGATATTTTAAGGATATATTAACATTTAATTGACTAATACAAAATTACAGTAACGCTTTAAAGTAAACTGTCAAATTTAATTGGAATGGTGCCAATAATAGCGATAATTTTAACAATTCACCACCAATTCTATAATCTGGATGAGGTGTCAAACTAAACGGAATTACCTGCTGATTTGAAGAATTATAATTTTATTTTAAAATTAACATTTCCACTTTCCAATTGGTAATATTTTTGCATGTGACATTTAATCGGTTCAATTTATTGGGTCTGTTTATTTTTAAATAATTTTTGCGTCATTTATTTTTATGTAATTGCGAGATTTCTCGAACCGGCAGGCTAGTTTTACTTCTAATTAGCATGAATGTGCCACCCATTCCAATATAATTGGCATTTTTACTAGAAGCAGAAAAAGTAATGCCAAACTACGCAGACACAACTAAAGCAAAATAAAATTGACAAAAATTATTACAAAAAAAAAATTTGACGACATTATCTATACAAGTTATTTAAATTCTATGTGTCAATCATTAGGGACAATCATTAAGGACTATTTACCTAACTATACTAAATTCAAATTCCAGATTGTTTTTGATCAAGAACTATTGCTTTAAAATAACAAAATAAACCGCAAAATTTTAAACAGACTGATATTTAGGTATGTATTACCAATTAGAATTATACTAAGAAAATTTAATTTTTTTTTTTAACTGATATCGTATTTAATATATTTTCTTCATAAACTCCAACTGAGCACGCCTAATACAATTAAAGTTCATGCAAAAAACTAAGCAAACATAACGAATGCGTGAATTTTCTTGAGCATGGGACAGTGGGAGATCTTTGACATGCTGTTCATTAACTTCCAAGAAGTTCCATTTCAGTGAACTGGTTGCAGTGGTAACAGTGTTGCCGAGAACCCTATACGTTGGTCGTATCGTTACCACTTTGTAGTGCATTTTACAATTTTCTCGAAAACTAGAAGACATAAAATTATCTTGTTTTCAGTTTTTGAGAAGCAACGAATTGTAAGAAAAATAAAAGAATATAAAATTTGAAAGTATTGAAAAATTTTACTTTAAACATTTTTTTAATGTTTTTTTCCCCAAATTTTGAGTTTGAAACTCGTTTTTTCAAAAAATATGCATAGATTTTACTTGATTCAAAAACTGGCTAATAAAACAGAGTATTGGCTTTAAAAAAGGTATAATACTTAATTGTAGGTATTACCGCTATTTTTTAATATTTTGTTTTCCATTTTTATTACTTTTTTCATGAGGGAGATAGACCCCCCACTCCAATAGTAAAATATGCTTGTATTAAAGTGTTCTACAAAAAACTGTTATCATTTTTTGGCGCCACAGTTATCATACTCTTGCCGAATTTTTTGAATATGTACATATGTATGTACTTTTAGAATTTTATTACTAAATAATTTTTCTTTCTAAAATCGTGCCACACATCCTGCAGAAGTTTTATCCCTAAATATTTTTCTCTCTAAACATTTTACCATAAACCCTTAATTCAGAAATCTATTTTCCCTTTTTTTATTTCTTATGTCAGCATCGAAGAAACACAGTGCCCTCATGGTCTCATGACTTTTCGAAATTTAATGGACGCAAGGAAATATTTAATGATTTGTATTTACATTTATTTTATGCATTTTGTGGGTGAAGGGAAAAATGTAGGGATTTTTTGTCTATGCTTTAGGTACTTTCTTTATTTTCATGTGGCATCACTGTTTCTGCTTCAAATTTGAATCTACTACAAATAGGTACTATAGGTAATAAAATCTTCGAAGTCACCAATACTTAGCCTTTATACAAATATGCAAAAATTAATCTTCATTACGTGCATGCACGCTTGCAAAGATATTTCTTTATAGAGTTTTGTTATCTTTGAAGTCTGTGCATTTCTAGAAAATGTATTTAAAGTGTACTACGCTACGAGAACCGTTCGGTATAGAGTTCTTGTTTTTCTTTTTATATAAAGTTTGTTTGCAGTCTCTATAAATAAACACACACAAACTAGGCAAACAAAAAATCAACAAAAACTTATTTGGTAATCACTTCACTTCTTCCATATTATTATTACCTTTGAGCTAAAGAGCAAAGGAAAGTTTACCTCTATGATTGTTTGCTTTTTCTCACAGCTGATGTACAAACAGTCTCGTTGTCTTATATATAAAATGTTCAGAAATAAAATTATTTTTAAAGGTCCTTCTTAAATTTTATGGACAAAAAAGCCTTTTGGTTTGAGTACTGGGTGAGTTATAAAAAAAAAAAGAAAGAAAGAAAATGTACTTTATATAATTCGTGTGATGCCCACATCAATTTGATTTTCAAGAAAGTCTTCCATAATATTGTGAGGGTGATGTTGGCGTATGTTACACGCATTATTCTGTTTGTTCTTGGATTTTATATAAAGAAGTATAGTGTGGTTTTTATATTTAGGAATATTTTTATTTTTTTTTTTTTTCAAGGAAACAGATGTTACCAAAAATGATGATGTTTGATTTTTAAAGAACGAGCGATTTTGATTTGTCTAATCTAATAAGTGATTTATATGGGGACCGCATGTTGTAAATAGAATGTGTGCAGGTGTGTTTTATGTAAAAATTTGGAAAATCAAGATTATACATAATACATTTTAAAATATTGGAAAAATCATCATTTCCAGACATTATGTATCTAGGGCCTCCTTACCTTGAACTGGTGTGCTCTCGGCGCAAATACTTTTATAAAATATTTAATATTTAAGGAATCTTTGAAAAGGCCCAAGTCATTAAACTTTTTCAATATTAAGTATTTATATTAGTAGCTTAGTAAAAATTTGCAAACACATTGAAAAAAGTTCTTTTCCTTTATTTCGCAGAAACAAACTCGTCAATCTACAATTTTTATAGCGCTCTACTCAAGTTTGAATATTCCAATGATCATTGCTATTTTAATTAATTATTGCAAAAGGTTTAACGTTTTCATTAGAGGTAAAATGGGGTTGTTTTTGAAATAACAGAAAAAATGTTTTTATTTCAAAATTAATAACTTTTCTGGACAGCAGCTTATCACTTGATTTAAAAATTGATTTGACAGTTAACCAATAATTGTTTTTTTGTTTTTTTGGTTTCTCTTTCTCTTTCTGTTTTTGTTTTTATACATTAAGCGCGTTCAGAAAATGTGATCTCCGTCAAACAATAAGCAAGCGAATCCACAATTTTTCTGATCAGTATTTTCACTGCTAAAGGCGTTTTTCTTTTTTATTTTAGAGTTGAGCACTAAGTAGAGTCTGAGCGAACAGAGTAAAGTTCTTAGCAGAGTATGTTTAGAACTCTATTATTTAATTATGATCTGCTATGAACTAACTGAGATTGCTGAGATTTTCGAGATCTCATTTTTCTGAACATTTATATTAAATTTTAACATTTTCAATGGATTCCACTTTAAATGAATTAGAATTCCGTTTGAAATAACAGCAATTCAAAATTAAGTTCGTATTGTAAATGAGATGATTTACAATCGAATTTTGAAATTTTTAACAAAATTACATCATTTTCACAACTGATCTTTTAATCTCCTTTACCGTCGTCATGCTTAGACTTAGTCACATGTCAATTTAAAACAAATTCCCCCGATGTTTCAAATTCAGTTTTGAAATTCGAAGTTCGATTCCAAATAATCTCATTTTCCATAAACAAATTCACATTTCGATATTAGATAATTTCAATTAAATTTAAACAAAATTCGGTAGGAAATTGGGTGCGAATTTTACGAACACACCCAAAAGGAATCCATTTAAATTGAAATCCATTGAAAATATATGTCATAGATAGAAAAGTCAATCCAACTGATTGGCATTCCAAATTAAAAAGTTAAAAAAAATTAAAACATTGTTTTTTAGTGTTTATAGTTCAACATGCAAGGTTGACAGTCAGCCTTATTGTGACATTCCACCCGGAAATTTTGACATTTAACTTTTCGCCTATTGTGAGTTTCACCCGAGTTTTAAGTTCGAAAAATTCCCCTTATTGTGAACATTCATTTCGGGCGGAAAGTTATGCCATCGACAGCCTAAATGTTTACTAATTTTTAGTAGGCGAACGAAATTTCGCCCGGGTGAAACTCAAAATAGCTTTTAAGACTCCGGGCGAATACAAAATTTCCAGGTGATGTATTTTCGGATAAAGGCTGAGTATGAACTACAAAAATTGATTTGATTAAAAATAACAATTCACATCTAACAGCGTTCCAGAGTTTGTCATTGAATCAGTGACGAGCATAAATATATTATTTCGAAAAATTCTGTTCGATTTTTATAAATATTAAAAAAGCTAGGCATATGTTAAGATAAAGTGCTCCTTTTGACCACCATTTCCATAAACAAGTCTGTGTCGGGATCTTATATGTATCTCTTAAGATTTACACATTTGTACATAAATACAGTAGTAAAACTTGTATTTAAGCAGGATACCTGTAATTATTTATTTTTAATCCCAAGCATTGATATGATGTTTTCTTGGTTTTGATGTAAAAATTTATCAGTACCAATTATCTACCACAAAATGTCAACTTGAAATTAAAAAAATCAAATTCACACTTCTAAAATAAAATTAAAAAAAAAAGTTGTCCATTGATAAAGCCCCATCATGCAAGATCAAAATAAAAAAAAATCATTATCCTTATAAACACTCACCTTTTGAATTTCCATTAGTCTGTATTGCTGACATCGGTATGGCTAAACAATTGCCCGCCATTTCAATTTCTTGTGGATCGGATCGGGGACACGGCGAATAGGCGATCTTACTTCCACGTCCTGGTGATGGACTGACACGTGAGTGTCGCCCATTAACACCTCGTTCGCTCATGATCCGAACAAACCGAAATAAAAAAAAAAAAAAACGTATACCTACCTAATTACTCAGCCAAACCATTTAAATTTGTTTTCTGAAAGCATCAGCATCATTTTTTTTTATCTTTTCCTTTGAGATGTGTTGTGATGTATCCTTTTGGGACCTTGCACACCGCATCAACTCACACTAAACAAGGTTTCTCACCCTTCTTTTTCATCCCTTTTTCCTTTCTCTATTTTATTTCCACGACGTGAACTTTTCACCTTTTTTTTTACACTCAATCACACATTATTTTCTATTCACTTTTGCTTTTTCTTCAACACAGGAAACAAGGAAGGACCTTTCACAGCTCCTTTGCGAAAGACACAACACAACTTTGCTGAGAAATTATTAAATATTTCCTTGGCATTCATGGGATTGCAATTTTTATGTATAAATCATTGCAGCAATTTTTTTTACTAGCATCTGCTTCTAAGTTCCGCATTACGAACTTTCGTTTAAAAAAAAATAATATATATATATCACATACGAATACAACTTGAAGCTCGCACACACGCGGACAGGCAAGACAAAAGGTTGGCAGAAAAGATACGAATGGAGATCTCAGCAAGAAGAGACTTCTTCTTTCAAATTGCAGCCACTTAACATTGCACCTCGAGTCGACAGAACAATAGTGACAACGACAACGTTGACGTTGACAACCACGAGCTATAACAGCAACATTCGAATAAATAAATGCATTACACAAAAAAAGCAAAACAAAAACAAGTATACGCCATACGACCCAGTTAAAATCGAAATAACCTACCGAAAGGATACAAAAAGAAAAAAAAAATTAACTGAAACTGAAACCCGGATACGAATTTTGTAATTTTATCAGAGGGAGAAATAATAACAGTAACACGGTTTTTACCGCGCAGTGAAAAACAATTTTCCACGAAAATCCTCAGCCGATGTCCTGTTAGCGACTAAATTGCCAAAATGCATACAACGGGACATTATAGGCAATCTGTCTCAGCAGCACCACACCACCAGCAGTAGTAGGTATAAACGGAACCGCATCGAACTCAGCGAAAATAAGATGATGAGCTATGCGCAGGCTTTTCGCTCAGTCTTGCTGTAATGTGAAAAATTTCTTTTGTTGACATTTTGAGAAGATGCGGCACGTGATGGTACGAGGCAGTGCGCATTTCCTTACGTTAAGTTGTTGATTTGTTATGCATGCGATTTATTTTTGTTTGTTTTGTTTTCAAAGTTATTTTGTTTTTGTTTGCTTAACTTACAAAAGCTTTTGGTAGTAAATTCATGAAAGTTTGGTTACTTGGTACAGGGATGTTAAAATATAAGTTCGGCTAAGCTTTTAAAATAGTTTTGTAGAAGATTAAGCTTGTACAGTTAAATCAATATAAATAAATCCATCGTGTAAGAAAGTGTTCAATAGGCGTGTTTTTTTTTGCAAGTTTATCCTTAAATACTAGTAAGTAACGTAAATACAACAATAACTTAAATCCATATAGACTTAGCTAAGTCGAAATTACAAGCACTAATTTTCATTTTGCTATCGATAGTTTCTATGCAAATGTTAAATTTTCTGTGTCATCGAATGAAACAATTTTTTTTTTATAAAAACAGAATGAAATTTCGTTCGCCCACTAAAAATAAGTGAAAATTTAGGCTGGCAATGACATTACATTTCGCCAGGAATGAATGTCACAATAGGGGGAATTTTTCTAACATGAAATTTCGGATGAAACTTTCAATAGCCGAAAAGTGAACAACTGTCAAATTTTCCGGGTGGAATGTTGTTCGGGTGAAACTCACAATAAGGCTGAATATTTAAAGGAGTCTCCACTTTTTTTCGCACTGAAGAATAATTATCCGGACAGTTTTGTGCGAAAATTTCAGTTTTCTTCGGTTTGTGTTTTTTTTTTTATTGTTTGTTCATTGTGTCTGTTTTGTTTTCGTTTTTTTTTTTGCAATTCTTAAACTTAGTTACTGTATATTTTGTAAATTATTATCAAAAAGCATTATTCAGTCTATAAAATTTAACAAGTTAGTAAAAAAATCCATAGACTTTCAAACGATTTAAATACGAAATATGCATTATGTTTCTAAAGTTTTACAGAGCTTTTTACAAAAGGGAAAAAACCTTTTTAAAATTGATTTAAATTTTGCGTTGAAAATTTAAAAAGTTTTTGAGAATATTTTGAAAATTTAAAAAGCAACGTAATTCTTAAAAAGTTGTTATGTTTAGTTCAACTGTTTGTTTTAATAAACATGGTTTTTTGTATTCAATCGCAATCGAGTCTCGAATCGAAGAAACTTTTACTTTTAGTGAACAATCTTAAAAACAGATGGCACACTAAAATATTTCAGCTTAACTTTTCGAATTTAAATATTTATAATGTATGTATGTTATCTAAGTTATATTATAAATAAAAGTTAAACTTGAAAATTTGTATTCAAAGTATTATATCTAAAACTTTGAGCTGAGAATAATTTCGGCTGTCTAGAGAAGCATTTTGTATGTTTTTTATTTACATTTTGAAACAATCCGCCATCCACCTTCACACCAAGCGCTTTCAAAGCGTATTGAAAGAATGACGTTTAGTTGAAAAAGAACTTTCGCTTTCCATTTTAGGTCGAAAGGAAAGCAAATTGCTTTTGAGAATACGAAAATATAAATCCACCATTAAAAACGATCCGTCACACTTTCTGGAATAACCCTACAGGTAGGATCAAAATTCTTTAAATTTTTTTTTTAATGGATTGTATTTCAAAATACATTTATGTATGTGTTACAGACATAAATATATTTATGGTTACCCAAAATTGTATTTAAAAACAAAAGTTTTGATAACGTTAACAAATATTTGCACTATATCAAAATCATATTTTAAAAATTCAAAATGAACATACGTACATATAAAATATTCTGTTACTCGCTGTTAGTTTTCAACGCCATCCTTAAATTGAAAATATATTTTGAAATATTTTGCAAGGTCTAACTTTCCGATTAGCGGATTTTGGTAGTACTTTTTGAGGAAGACAATGTTTTAGCAAAATGAATAGGGCAGCAAATTGTTTTTCAAAATAAAAGGAAATTAAACCCCAAAATTAGGTTGGCGTAATATTTCATTGAAATCTTCATATTCATACAAATTATTTTAATGTGTTTAATTAATGAATAAACTCATTGACTTAACGTAAAAAAAATCGTTTGTAAACGAATAGAGTTTAAGATTAGTATACTTATTAAATTAGCTGTCAAGTGAACCAGCTTCTTTATCGTATGGAGAATATTCGTTGAGCCCAGCCCAAGGAATTCAACATCTGCTAAATTTGAATGAAAAATTGAATTAACCAAATGTTTCGGTTTATTAACGTAATTACTGATTTAAATAATATTGTAGGTGTTTTAAAAATTATATATTTATGTATATACGTAAATGTCAGAAGCCCCATTCTGCTAAACTTTTGTGTGAATTTTTGGGATCTGCTGCTATCCGTCGTTGGAGGAAAACGAATGTTCCAAAAAGCACGTAAATTGGGAGAAAAATAAAATTTTATCAATTCGATTCTCTCAAAAACTTCTAAAATAATTATTGACAAAGCTTTTAACTCGGAAGCGAAGAGTTTAAAGAATGATTTTTTACACATAAAGTAAATAAATTCGATCGGATCGTTTAACAGGAATAGGACTTAAAAACATTGGCGCAAAATTTTAAATGATTTAGTACGATGTTAAAGCCCTTTTATCATACTAAAAATGCTTTAACATCGTACTAAATCGTTTAAAATTTTGCGCCATTATATCTATGAATGCGTTGGTATAATGTTTTTAAGTAGTGCACATGCATAGGTATCACCCCTATACTTACGATTAGCAGAATATACGATTCGATTAAAACTTTCGACGTTTAATTAAATTATTTTTTTCAAGTCTTCTGTCTTTCGAGTATAAATCTTAACTGATAATTTTAGAAATTCTCAACAAATTCTAACAGTTAGTCGTATTTATTAGATTTTTGTCTACTTAGACACTGTCTAACTATTTTCAAATTGGTAGAAATGTGCTTTATTTAATAAAAATGAATTTCACATTATTCACTATTAAGACAATCTACTCCTATTTATAGAAAGAAGTTTTTTGAAGTTTTCCAAAGTTGGACAGTTGTCTAAAGTTAGGCAACGTTTATAAATAAGACCATAATTGTTTAAAATATAATTTTTCGAAATTTATGCAAAATTTGGAACAATTTACATATGTATTTTTCCCGACGGATTATAGAATAGGTACAACATTTTAAGCGAACCTTTAGCAGAATATATTATAAGTTACGAAATTTTTAATTGATTCCCAATCTATAGGTATACACACATACATACTACACAAAAAAAAAATCAGCCCTAATTAGATGTTTCACTCGAAATATAGGTACTTCACCTTAAAATTTTTGTTTCCCCCGGAATTTTAAAAAAGCTATTGGAAGTTTCACCCGAACGAAATCTCGTTCGTCTACGTAAAATAAGTGAAAAATTGTTGTGCCAGAGTGAATCTTGTTCCGATTTTGCCATAGCCATAGGTGACATGGTGTGTAAAAGACATACAGCCCTATTCTGCTATCCGATCCGATCGAATTTTTCGATTCACGTGAATTGTTCACTTAATTTGTCACAAATTATTCTTTAAACTCTTGAATCTTTGGAGTTCAAAGCTCTATCAATAATTATTTTTGAAGTTCTTCAGTGAATCTAATTGTAAAAATTTTATTTTTATCGCAATTTATATGCTTTTTGGAACATTCGTTTTCCTCCGACGGATAGCAGAATACGAAAATTCACGTAAACGTTTAGCAGAATAGGGCTGATAATTTTCTTTGGGAAAGAGAAGATAGTGCTTGGGGAAAGAGGTACATATGTATATAGCGAAAGCAAATAGTTACAGTTCGCAACCAAAACTGATTATTATTCGGCGACACACCACCCAAAATTTAGGTGTGGTTCCGGCTCTACTATTTTAGCGATTCCTATATCTCAGGAACCCCTTATGGGTTAAGATTTTGTGAGACGCCAGTACTTAATCAACTTAACAAAATTTTAAGTTCCCGACTTTATTGGCACTGAAGTTAGAGGGGGTTGAAAATCGCCTGAGAGGGTTCCAGTCAAAAGTTTGTAGGTAGTAGTGCCAGAACTTGGATGGGCTCTACCGTGCTCTTTCATATGTCATAATGTCTTGTCTTCATGGTCCACTGACCAGTAGGCCTATTCCTGAAAGCGCGGATTTCATTCGGCCTTATCACAGGCCCCGTCGTAATACATTCGTACTACGAATCCCGAACAAAAGTATCATAACTTACGTCGTACTAAAAATATTTGCTACGAAATTCGGAGTCCGTGAAAAGTTGTATCACTACCCCCGAATGAATAGGAAGTTTGACCGTTTTTTCCACGAACAATTATTTTAATCGGAATCTAACTTAAAACGCCACAAAAGTAAAAAAAACATCCGTTTCTCAGCCTCAGTCATTACTAATTTAATCCATACAGGACATAACCTTCTTTCCAGAATATTTAGCACACTTTTAAGATTTGTAGAAAAGTTCGACTGGGCCATTCCAATCTCAAAATCTTTACCGACGCCGTATTGGTATCCTCCTTCCGCAATGAATCTCAAAACTGCTGCTAGCTTGCTGATGGGTGCGATCAAAAAAGAAAACACTCAGGGACCGAGTTCTTGGCCTAGTTCCTCTAATATATATCTAAATGCTGCCTTATTCACACGAAAGTTTTTTTTTAAATCTGCAAATGTATTTCATTTATAAAATTCTTCTATAGCCGTGTTTTTTTGGGAATCTATACATAGTACAGTAAGAAATTCCCAAAAAAACGCATCGGCAGTAGCCTGGTTTTTATATTTCACGTTTGGCACTACCGAATAACAGCTGTCAGAATAATTTTAAAAAAATACAAATAAAAGAAAGTTTGCTACAAATGAAAAGGAAAACAAAAAATAACTTGAGCCAAAAATTAATTATAGTTACATAAAATGGAAAATTTTTCAAAAGAAATGGTAAGAAAACATAGAAAAAGATATTCTTTCTTAAATAATTCATGAAATAATTGTAGATTTTGCGTGAACTGTTGGAGTCCAGTGAAAGTGGAAACGAAGCTGAAACTCTTTGGCCCTCGCCGCATAAAAATCCAATAACGCTTCAGTTCTTTCTTTTGTCCAGTTCGTTCTAGGTTCTAACCTTACTACATACTGATAAGAATTGTTTAATCATATAATTTATATTAATTTTCTTTTTACCTTTTTCCTTTGTAAGACATTTCGGTTTCAGCAATAAAAATAAATTCTTCAGGAAAAGGCAGCGATAAACATATGTTTCAGGAAAGGGGTTTGTTCGTAGATTATGGTCGAAGTAAGTTGTCGTTTATGTATCATGTAGTAGATGACGTCATCGGCGATCATTTGTGTTAGATCATATAATGATTTTTTAACTGAATTCTATGTAGTTCTTCAATCAGAAGTGCATTTAAATGCATTTTTCTTTAAACAAGTTTTAAAAAAACCGATAACGAATAAAATCAATTGATTTTTTTGGTTGAATCGAAAATGATAGATTGATTTTTTTGGTCAATGGAAAAACAGCCATGAAAAACACACAACTACTTTATAAACACAGCCATCGAGATGCAAATGATAATCAATCGCACCAACATCTGAAAACAAAACCACCAAAAATCCATTCGATACTCGAATAAACGTCACAAACCTATCCGCAGTAGGATTCTACTTCTGCTTTTATTGGCAGTAATTCTACTGTGGATGTTGTAGTTGTAACTCGTGTAAAATCCTACTGTACTGTGAATAGCTTTTCCAAGAAAACACGACTTATGTTGAAAAACCTTACCAACATTTTATCATCGAGTTCGAACGGATTAAAAGTATCTCTTAAAATCCTGCGTTGTAATTTTAATGTTCGTCTTCTTCGCTCATTTTCCTCATTTGTTTCAAAAATTGCAATGGCTATTTAATCAATTTTTATTAAAAAACAATATTATAAAAACGAATCAAATGATGAGCAGCAAAAAGTGAAATTTGTTTTTCTTTTCACATTTTGACGTAAATCAGCTGATTAAAAAAGTCCGAAAAGAAGATTTTCGTATGGCAATGCTGTTTAAGTTTCGTTCGGGGCTTATGATGTGAATTTATTCGGATTCGTAGCGTAAGGAAACGTTCGGGAGTTTTCTACGACGGGACTTGTGATAGGGGTGAATGTTTTTAAGTAGTGCACATGCATAGGTATCACCCCTATACGATTAGCAGAATATACGATTCGATTAAAACTTTCGATTGTTTAATTAAATTATTTTTTCAAGTCTTCTGTCTTTCGAGTATAAATCTTAACTGATAATTTTAGAAATTCTCAACAAATTCTAACAGTTAGTCGTATTTATTAGATTTTTGTCTACTTAGACACTGTCTAACTATTTTCAAATTAGTGGAAATGTGCTTTATATAATAAAAATGAATTTCACATTATTCACTATTAAGACAATCTACTCCTATTTATAGAAAGAAGTTTTTTGAAACCATTTTCCAAAGTTGGACAGTTGTCTAAAGTTAGACCATAATTGTTTAAAATATAATTTTTCGAAATTTATGCAAAATTTGGAACAATTTACATATGTATTTTCCCCGACGGATTATAGAATAGGTACAACATTTTAAGCGAACCTTTAGCAGAATATATTATAAGTTACGAAATTTTTAATTGATTCCCAATCTATAGGTATACATACATACATACTACACAAAAAAAAAAATCAGCCCTAATTAGATGTTTCACTCGAAATATAGGTACTTCACCTTAAAATTTTTGTTTCCTCGGGAATTTAAAAAAAGCTATTGGAAGTTTCACCCGAGCGCAATCTCGTTCGTCTACGTAAAATAAGTGAAAATTTAGGCGTTCAAGGTATTAAAAGCAATTAATCGAACATGAAATTGTAACGAAGCGTTACAACCTCTACAGTAACCCTAATTTAATAATAAGATATATAGTAGGATATTTATAAATAATAAATGTCATTAAATAATCATTCGTAAGTTTAAGCAAAAGCATGCGACACCTATATGCACCCTTATGATGCATATTGTGCATAATTACGGCACAACCATTTATAGGCAGTTAGTCAATGGAATTCAAATACTTAAAAATCCCATATGATTTTACACTTCCTCTTTTGCAGTTCACACTGTCTTTCACCCCAGAAATTAACAAGAGGAAGTGAAGAAGTTGACTAAATTGTCTTTTATTCTCGTCCAGTGTTGGATACCAATCAAGAGTATAGAGAATTCAAGATCGGGCCGTGACGTAAAATCCTACTCAGGTGTCTCGGTGGCAGATAAGCATTATCTAGCGGAGTTCACTCTGCTTGAAGAAGCTAATCTAATTTTTTTATAAAAATTGTTAGGGACATTAGTTAGAGTAGGGCAAACAGTTTGAGTAGTATTATTTATTTACGCTTATCATTATTACATTATTATTAGGTATAAGGGTTTTCCATAAGAAATCCCGCCCGTTTATTTCCTTTGGCCTCCTCTTCAAGAAGTCCACTGGACAAGGTTCTCCTCCGGGAGTTCCGCCCGTTTATTTCCCTAGGTTGCTTACTAGGGACAAGAGTTTCCTTTGAGATTCTCGACCGTTTAGTTCCTTTGGTCTCCTCTTCAAGAAGTCCACTGGACAAAGGTTCTCCACCGAGAGTTCCGACCGCTTAGTTCCCTGGGTTGTGTGCTAGGGACATAGGGCCTCCGATAAGGATCCCCGCACCCGTTTTGTTCCTCTGATCTTCTCTTCAAGAAGCTCATTGGACAAGGTTCTCCTCCGAGAGTTCCGCCCGTTTATTTCCCTAGGTTGCTTACTAGGGACAAGAGTTTCCTTTGAGATTCTCGACCGTTTAGTTCCTTTGGTCTCCTCTTCAAGAAGTCCACTGGACAAAGGTTCTCCTGAGTTCCGCCCGTTTATTTCCCTAGGTTGCTTACTAGGGACAAGAGTTTCCTTCGAGATTCTCGACCGTTTAGTTCCTTTTGGTCTCCTCTTCAAGAAGCCATTGGACAAAGGTTCTCTACAAGAGTTCCGACCGTTTAGTTCCCTAGGTTGCGTGCTAGGGACATTTAGAGCTTCCGATAAGGATCCTCGAACCCGTTTCGTTCCTTCGTGGTCCTCTTCAAGGCGCCCGCTGGACAAGGTACTCCTCTAAGAGTATCCGACCGTTTTGTTCCTCAGTTGTATGCTGAGGACATTGTATATGAAATACCATGTTAGTTATTTAAGTTGCCGAACGTTGTAGTATATGAAATACCATGTTAGTTATTTAAGTTGCCGAACATTGTAGTATATGAAATGCCATGTTAGTTATTTAAGTTGCCGAACATTGTATATGAAATACCATATTAGTTATTTAAGTTGCCGAACATTGAAGTATATGAAATACCGTGTTAGTTATTTAAGTTACCGAACATTGTAGTATATAAAGTACCGTGTTAGTTTATATTAAGGATATCATTTTTGTAAAAGACCATTATATGAAATACCGTGTTATAAACCAATAAGATAAAATAAACGAAAATTATAAAAGGAATCTAAAAGAAAAGAGTCAAAAACCATTATTTTATTTGGAGTTACCAGACCCTTCAATCCCAAGTTTTGTTGCTTCTTTGGGAAGAATCTTGGACACCGGTGAGTCTACCTCAGCCGTGAAGAAAAAGCATCACAAAATTTCGGGTGAATCTCAAAATAGGCGAAAAGTAAAATGTCGATTTTTTTGGTGAAATGTTCGGGTGAAACCCTTACCTTACTTTACTTTAGATGGCGCTCACAGTCCAGGATGGACTACGGCTGATTTTTGTCGCTTATGTTGTGTTGTGCCAGAGTGAATCTTGTTCCGATTGTGCCATAGCCATAGGTACCATGGTGTGTAAGACATAATTTTCTTTGGGAAAGAGAAGATAGTGCTCGGGGAAAGAGGTACATACATAGCGAAAGCAAATAGTTACAGTTCGCAACCAAAACGATTATTATTCGGCGACACACCACTCTACAACACACCACACAAAATTTAGGTGTGGTTCCGGCTCTACGATTTTAGCGATTCCTATATCTCAGGAACCCCTTATGGGTTAAGATTTTGTGAGACGCCAGTACTTAGTCAACTTAACAAAATTTTAAGTTCCTGAATTATTGGCACTGAAGTTAGAGGGGGTTGAAAATCGCCTGAGAGGGTTCCAGTCAAAAGTTTGTAGGTAGTAGTGCCAGAACTTGTATGGGCTCTACCGTGCCCTTTCATATGTCATAATGTCTTGTCTTCATGGTCCACTGACCAGTAGGCCTATTCCTGAAAGCGCGGATTTCATTATTATTTTTATTCCAGTGAGCGCAGCGGATTTTAATTGTCCTATTCTAGAAATAAGTAAAGAATTCGCTTTCCATTCGATCTTCTACGAAAAGCTATCTCTAGGTGGCAGATTTTAAATATTTTAGGTATATGAAATTTCCTTCCTTTGAATATTGGGCCCTATTGGGAATCTCCCGGGGAATTTTAGTTCCCACGGAAAGTTTCATTCCCAAGAAATATTTCTAGTTATCGTGAACTTCCCTCGGAATAAATTTTTCCCAGGGAAAAAACTACCAACATTCAAAAAACAAAATTATTTTCGGAGATCAATTTCGAATTGTGTGCAGTGTTATCAAAGGATCATAATTAAAAAAAATAAAATTTAAGTTGAAATTCCCTTTACAATAAAACAAAATATCCCAAACAAATTCCCCATCCATGTGAAGAAAGAAATATTGGGTGCGATCATTTCAACTGAATTGTATAAAATTGTCCTATTCGATACCTTGCTAAGGTACAACAAACAAAATAATTGAATTTTTCATGTTGCCAATTATATTTTTCCGTTTGAACGAGGTGTTAAATTTCGCAGAAGAACAAAATTCCTCTATCTGAAAACACTGTCCAGTGTCCACACATCGTCAGGCTTAGTGCATGTCTGCGTTTTTTTTGCTGAAGGTGGGTACCAAAGAGGAGTCGGCAAAGACCACGATGGAGGTCTTGCCCAGTCAACATTCTGTGAAGTTTTGTCGAACTTCCTTAACATTTTCGAGGAAAAGCTTTGTCCAGAATAGATCAAAATTCAAACCGCGGAAGAGCAAAGAAAGAAAAATTTATATTTTTTCGTAAAATATAAACTGAGTGATCTTTTTCTTGGTTTTGCATTTTTCGTTTTTTGCTGCAAGAAGGTAATCAAAATGAAGATGCATTTCGGCCAAATTTTGCCAAATCTTATTTACCCTGTAGGTAGTAAATCCAGTCTCTATAGTATTCTTTTCCATAATACTGGTTCTATTTTGATTTGATTTGTTGAGTTCGTCCCATAATAAAATTAAAAAATTGTGTTTATTTATCAAAAAAGTTTCAATTCCTCCGTCTCGCCTTAATTTCTCCACCAAAATAAATGGGAAAAAATTCCAGAGAAATTACAACAAATTTCCCATGGAAATATTGTTCACGATAGCAATAAATTCCGAGGGGAATTTCGAACACCATTCACGATACGAATTTTTCGAACGTGGGAAATATTTCCCGGGAAATGTCGTTCGCGATAGGGCCCATTGTGAACGTGAATGATGCTCAAATAGTTGTCATTTCATTGGAATTTTTGTTCGGGGAGCATTTATTCATTCGAAATAGCAGACAAATTTCGGCGGAACATATTTATTTTCGATTACATAACATGCTAATTTATTATCTTCTGTCATTTCTTCTTCAATGCCAACATATAAGAACACACTTATTGGGGCTTATTGGGAATCTCAAGGGAAATTTAGTGTTGGAATATTTATTCAATCGAACATGTTTTTGCTACCGTGAATATCCGTCGAACAAAAATCGAATGTAATGAGAATGAAGGACAAATTCCTGTGGAAAATTTATTTCCGATACCAATAAATTTCGAAAAAAAAACATACAGCCCTATTCTGCTATTAATTGGGGGGAATTTTTCTTGAATTTTCACTTATCACTATTTTGCTATTCATTCGAAGAATTTGTATTTAAGTCGGTAACGTCGGTAATGCTTCCCGGTATTCTGTTATTCACGTTAACGCATTCATTCTATACAATTCAGATCCGCATATAAAATGTAGCAGATTTTTAACATTTATGGATCGTCTGTCTTGTTAGTGTTTAGTAAAATGTAACTAAAAATTAATTTATCTCCTAATTAAGAATTTGTATTTGTAAATAAAAGATTATTAACATTTTAAGATTTTTCCCTCTCGCAACTTTTAAGACTATTTAACGTTTTCTTTCGATTTTTTTCAATTTCTATTGTTCGAAGAGAAAAAATGTAGACTTCATACTTTTACTTCATACATTTTTGGTTGTTTCAAAATTTCAAATTTCTAATAGAATTTTGTCGTAATTTAGCTAACAGAATTTATACTCACCGCAATTATTTCTTAATTTCCTGTTCCACTTTCCGTTCTCGAATACATGCTTTGAAGGACTGGACTTAGCAAATAGCAAGATAAAAACGATTGTTTGTATGTCCTATAGGAAGGATTTATTTGCATCCTATTGTTCTTGATTTTCAGTTGGCCTATAAAAAATACTCATCGTCCGGTATGCCATAATGCCACAACCATTCCACTTAGAATTTAAAAAAAAAAAAAAAAGTCTCAGACCCAAAAAACAAATGCGCTCGACTTTTATTTTTCTCATTGAAATTCTCTCTCCACTTTTGTTTCACACCCCTGTGTTATTCCATTAGCAGGTAAGAGATATCGTTTTATTAATTTTTGTTGTTGTTTGTTTTAATTTATATATATAGTTTTGTTTGTTTTTATTTAAATTAATTTGAATAAGATAATTATAAATATATAGAAAAGAAAATTATAAATGATTTCTGTTGCAATTGATAAGTTTTTTTTATATAATTTAAATAAATTTTGGGTTTTGTTTTTATTTATTTATTTTTTTGGTTTTGTTATAGCAAAAATTCAAAATGTTTTTTTTTGTCTTTTTGTCAAGTGTTTTTTTTTATATATTATTTTTTTTTTTTTAAATTGTATTTTTATTATTTCTTTCTTTCTACACTAAAAACATTTAAGTAGTGAGTAATAGTCATATAGTTTAGCTATATAAAGGCCCAAAATGTTGCTTAAATATTTTTTGTTTTCATGATTTTTTTTTATTCAAATTTAATTTTCCATTTCTTTCATTTGTTGTTAAATGTTTTTGTTATATATATTTCTTTTTACGAGAGATTTTCCTCAGTATAATTTTTTGTTAGGTAAATATATATAATTTATACATATTTTCATAGACAGAAAAAGGAAGAAACAAATATATATATATATATATTTTTGTTGTTCTGTTGATATTGTTATGATTTATGTTGTAATTTTTTTAAATTTTTGTTAACTAGAAGGAAAAAGTAAAAACTAAATTTTTTGTTTTAAATTGGATATACTAAAAATTTTCCAAAAACGTTATGAAAAATTCCTATATATTATCCTTAAAAATTAAAAATGCATTTAATAAAAAATAATTAAAATAAGAAAACATACATAAATGTAATTTTAAGTATAAAAATAAAAGGAATAGTTTTTTTTTGCTTTGTTTTTATTTAATATTTTGGTTTTATCAGGTGGTGATTGTTAATTTTGTTATAAATTTTCTGTTAAATAAGTTTGTTTGTTTTGTGTTGGGTGAGTGTGTGTTTTTCGTATCAATTGTAGGAGCTGGGGGAACGAAGTACCTTCCCATCGTTGCCATTTTTGTTTCTTGTATTTTTTAATTTTTGTAATTCATAATTAAGTAGACGAAGTTTTTCATTTTACCTTGACGGTCAGGTCAGATAAGGTGTCAGAGGTCAGGTCACTCGTCGCGGGAGGAGATAAAATGAGAAAATAATTCAATTTAACAGAAGTAAAACAAAAAACAAATTCGTATATGTATTAATAAAAATAAATCAATGCAAAATAATTTTTGTTCTACTAAGTGATAAAGGGGCGTGAACCATTGGAGAGTTTTAAGAAAGAATAATGTAAAAAAAAGGTTATTCCAGGAATGAAATATAGTATAGAGAATTTGAAAATTGGAATTCAAGAAGGAAGTTTGTTAAGAATATACAAATCTTTTTTGTTTTTGCTAGAAGACAATATTTTTGTTGTTTTTATTTTTTTTTTCTTATTATTATTTGTTAATTTGCAACTATTTCTGATTTTTTTTTAAATAAGGATTTTTATTTTTTTTTAATTTACTGTTTGTCGCATGTTTTTTTTTTAATTTTTTTGTTGTAATGTGTTGCATATTTTGTGTGTGTTTTTGTGTTGTTTATCCGTGTGTTAGCGATTAAAAATATTAAGTTTTGTATTTTCTTCATTCCATTTTTCAAAGTTTTTTTTTTTTTTTTTGTTATTTTATTTAAATAATAATAATTATAATAATCTTTCTTTTGTTAAATTTACTTAATTAAAATTGTGTTACAGTTTTAATTTCTTTTAATTTTATATACGTCTGTTTTGTTTTTTGTTTTAATTCAATTATATCGAAAGTTTTTTTTTCTTAGTTTTTTTTTATATATATATATTTTATTAAGTTTTGTTTTTCATTAATTTTAAAATTGAATTATACAGTAAGATTTTTTGTTGTTGTTGTTGGGTTTTTTCATTTATATAGACTTTTTGTATTTTTTTTTTCTTTATTTATTTTAAATGTTTCTTTTTTATTTAAATTTTAATTAATAATTTGTTTTCTTTTTTTATATAATTTTTTTTTTTATATTTTAATGATGTTATCCATAGCAACAGCGTCGCGCGATGTTCTTGCGCACAGCTACAGTCTTCATCAACATCTTAAACAAATAGAAAGGCTTAAAAAGAAGTAAATTAGCAGCTCACTTCGATGTCATCATAGTCACGAATTCTGAAAATGGAGAGAGCATAAAATTAAATTTTTAAGTTTTAAATGAAAAAAAAAAATTATATTATTTGTGAAATGAAAGACAAATGCTTAAAGATTAACTCTTGATATTATATTTTTCGTAAAGCTATTGGTAAGTAAGGTTGAAGGTTACACTGAAGGAGTGATGACATTATTATTAACACTTGGGTGTTTTCTTCAATCTTATCTTTGACTTGTTGAAAGAAACTTTAGTTCTGTCTTTTGAAAATGGGTTATGTTAAGGCTTATAAATACAATCCACCCAGCTTTCTGTAATAGACCTAGTGATCTGAAAAACGCAGTAATTAGAAATTTTGATTCATTGGTGTGAAATTGAATCCATTCATCTGCCAATAATCTCATGTCCTTCCAGCTAGGTTTGGAAGGAGAAGTAACTTGAAGGTTATTATTAAATTATAATTGTGAGATTGTGTTGTTTAAGTGCGTTGGGAGGAAACCAAATGACTTCAGAGAAAAATTGTAATTTTTTATCAACAATTTTTTTTTTTTTTTCAGCGATAATCTGAAAAATGTACAACAACGAGCTTTGGTGGTTAAATGACAGAAAGAATAATTAGGCTACGCACTTTTACACTTTTGAAAATTTTTAGACGTATGCCACTTTTGGAGGCAGCATGTGATATACATTGACAAGATTTCTTCTATTTGCATTTTTATTTCTTAAATTAAAAAAAAAATAGTTCGTTTGGACTAAAGGCAGTTTAAAGCTATTTTAAATCAAAAAAAAAATTAACATCTATAATTAAAGGGGTTTTCTTAGTTGAGTCTGTATTTCACAAAATTCTCCCAACACGATATTAAGAGGCTAAAGATCTTTTCTTTGTAGGTACATATTATTTTTGATTGAAATCTCAAACATAAAAAAAGTCTAAATTTCTCCTCCAGTTAATTTAACCAGTTTTTATTGAATAATCATTTTCTCATGTTCCTCTTAATTGAATAAATTAATTGCAAACAATAAGATTAATAAATAATTTAAGACCTTTCTGTTTTTCAATAGACGTCATTCGAAGATCTGGAACATCAACAACAATAGCAAACCGAAAAAAGCTGTTTTTAAAAATATGTATCTTCAGACGTTTTTCTTTTTTTAAAGAAACAAAAAAACTTGATAATAAACATTTCATTGTGTTCAAAAAAAATATTTATACATAATGTTAATACATTAATTCGAATATTGTGTGTGACAATTCATACTACACAATCTTATTAACTCATTTTGATATTTTTAAAATGCTTCATCAACCACCTGATTAATCTAAATCTCGTGCCAATTAGACATAGATACTAGAAAATAAAATAAAATAAAATAGAAAAAAACGCTACAATATCTTGTAAAATTTCAACAATGAAAAAAAAAAAAAAAAAAAAACACACACACCCCCTTCTGTGACTGAAAATAAAATAGAACGAATAAAACTGACCTTGACATTGGGTAATTAACCCTTTTTGGCAAGTGGGTGCATTAAAAACATTTAATATTAGTAGAGAGAGTGATAGATCTTATTTGTGGGATTTACCATGAAAAAAAACATACATATTACTTTAAGGATATCGCCAATTGGGCAACTAATAAAAAGCTTATGTTATTTCTAAATTCACGTCTTTCTTAAGAGAAGAGTTGGTAATGAAGTCTTTTTTTAATAATTTATCTACATTATGTACATCGAGCTTACTTAAAAAAAAATTCTCCACGAGTTTTCATAACGATAAGTTAATCAATCATAAATTCAATCGAATACATATGTATGTACGTATGCATAAATGGAAAACAATATTTTTATTTTTAAATAGATATCAATCTTCAGTACTATCGACTACTATCAAGGTTGTGATTATAAGGAATGATATTGGAACTGGCCAAATTCATAAAGCAAAACTAATTTAAAACAAATACACAAGTAATACAGCTACACAAACTGCGCATAAACAACAAGTAAAGCGATAAACATAATATTGTCTTCATTCTTATAGGGAACATTTTAATTCGAATGTTTCGCAAGGTTCGTAGAGATTTTCAACGATTCTCCGACACGTTCTACAAGTCCATTTACGAGATAACCTGTCTTATGCTACCCCAAAGTTTGTTGGGACTTTTTGTATGCCGATCAAATTGGCAAGAAGCCAACTTTCTTGCGCAACATCGCTACCTTCTTTTTGAATTTAAGCAGAAAGTTGCAACAGACAATGCGAATCTGTCAACGTTAAAATTTTGTGGAAACCGATAGCGTTTGCGTTTGGTCGTCTTAATGCGTCTTCTGAAAACGTCTTATTCGGCACTAGATTACAGTTTTTCTTTTTGAAACGAAAAGAAAGTCGATTCTGGATTTGTAGAAAGAATAAAAACTTGAAGCACGCACATATACGCACGCTTTATGATTTCGAAAAATAATATTTAAATTTTTAATTAAATTCAAACAAAGTGAAAAAAAAATGAAAAACTTAAAAATTGTATTATCCACACATTCAACCTGACCATTTTTTTCAGAAAAATATTTCAAATATGTATGACATGTGGTGGCCATTTTGAAAAAAAAAAAAATTAAAAAGAAGTCTGTCTAGTATCTTTTTTAAGAAACCTGTCAAACTTTGAAAGAAGGAAAAAAAATACTTTCAAGAGGGAAAACTTTGCAAAAATTTAACAAAAAAACGGAACTGCGTTCTGTATAAAATGTCACTTTTGTGTACAAAGACGGTGACAAATTATTTTGAATCTTGTAATTTTTAAATTGTAAAATTTGAACAAACTATAGAACTACTGATTGCGACACGTCGAGTTCGGCTGGAGGTGTTGCAAATCACCGAAATTAATTTTGTTGTATATTCTTGTAAAGCGTCAAGTGACAGACACTGACAGTTGTGTATTTCACAGTTTTTACACTCATTGCATACAGAAATTTGTATAGCAGAAATTCGAAAGTTATCCAATGGAAGGGGAAATTATTTGCTTTCGTTGCTTTTACTTTTTTGAGTTAACAAACAGGAATTTTTAAACATTTTTGCAATTTCACAAGAAATTTCACGTAACCAAACAGAGCTAAGAAAACATGTTTAGTTTGACTTCTGCATTTGACGTTTCACAAATACAACGACGAAACACAAACTTTAGAATAAAAAAAAAAAAGAGTTCCAACTTGTACGCTTCACATTACGGATCGGCGATTTCTCCTAGATTTGCAAAACGAAAATAAAAGACTTGTTAAAATAGTTGAGCGATACGTGGTATTCAAAAATTCTATAACTGGTGCAGATTGTGACATTTCCTATCTCAAGAATGGGGCATGTAATACATTTTTCCCGGTATAGGCAACGACATTTCTTCATGCACCCATACTTGAATTATAGTTTCATGAATAAATTGTTTAATGTCAGGCTTTGCATCAGCATGTTTTAATAACCTCGTCTGTTATGCTATCAGCTTCCGGAAATTTAGTTGGGTTTCAGACGACTTATAGCCTTCTATTCGATGACGACAGCATTAGATTAGAAATTCTTCTTCCAATGGTAGAGCCACCAATTCGTTGATGAATTTCAATTCGTTGAAGTACATGCGATTGTTTGATGAATATTGATGGAACTCCCGCACGCCTAGTACGGACGTATATTTCTACTTTTTCTTAATAACATCATAAGACTTTTTTCTATCTGTAGTTCTTTGTATGTTCTTCTGAGTAATTTGACACTTTTTTCTCCGCCGACCCGCGCGTTCTAAGAGATTGTTGCATGCCTTTGTATGTGAAATTCTTGTTGGCAATTAACAGTTCGTATAGCGATGACCTAGCGTACACAAAAATGTGTTAAGTAATAAAACGCAAATTTGTATGGACTATATGTAAATCAAAGAGTCGTTTAATATCCGTTATAATCGAACGAAGCCAAATTTATAATAATATATTGCTTAACTTAATTTATTGTAAATCTTTCTACGACGATAAATTATTATTTTTGACTTGCTGATTCAAATTTGAAGAAACCAACTGTATATAATATACTTCATACATTACTCATTGATTTGTGAGTTGCCGCGTTTTCACTGATGTTCACACATTTGTATAAATTGAATGAGCTGTTGGTGATCGAAATCAAAAAAAAAAAAAATTAAAAACAATAAACCAGAAAATAGTTCGTTTGGCTTCACAGAATCCAAAACACACACATGTTGTGGTATTTGAAAACATTTTTTTGGCAAAAGATCACAGTCACTATAATGTATTTGGTTTATTGTAATAAAATTATTCAAAACTTGTTGCGCACCTATTAATATCCTATATACATATCTACTGATAAGTTTATACCTATATGAACGAGTCTTCAAAAATCCTCAACACTCTTGGTTTGGTTTTTTTTTTGTTCGCATTATTTTTTGGTCTTTTATAACAAATTGTTTTGTTATGAAGATTGAAGACGTTTTTTGTTTTTTGTTTTTTGTTTTTATTTTTTTTTTGTTTATTGCTGCTGATTTTGCAATGCAAATTGATACCATTGACGTATGCACACCTTGAATTTTAAATGCAAAACAACGTCTCCTTCGCCGCCGTCGCTAACAAATCCAATTTGAAAAGCAATAACTCGTTCAACTATAAATTTTAATGAAACCTGTGCATGTCCAGTTCATCGTCGCCACCACCGCCGCTGCCGCTGCCGCCATTACGTCCGGGGTATAATCATTAAAATCCAGTACAGGATTATTTTTTTGGTTTTGTTTTTGCAAATTCCAATAAAACACAGCATTAAAAAATATGTAAATAGGTATAATATGCAAACAGACAAAAAAATTCAAAAGAAAACTCTGTGGGCAAGTTATATTGTATACATACATGTAAATGAAACAATAAAACATTTTGGCACTCACTCAATAATACAGTGGGTAGTTTTGAGGGGGGAGGGGCTCGAAAAAAAAAAATACGTAAAATCTTCGCCAGTCTTAATAATAATACCCAAAGCCCGAGTGTGAGATGATCGACGATTTATCACTAAATTTAACGAATACAAACAACAAGAAGACAGCAACAACAAAAAGAACAAAAAAAAGAACACGTGGGCTTTTATTGTAAAATACCCATCACCATCACGAATGAATTTCACGAAATTGTCTCTGAAAATAGAAAAACACAGGAAATAATTTACACACAACAAACGGTGGCGGCGCGATTCTGGGCCGATTAAGAACAAAATTCTGACTTGTTTTCCAGTAGGAAAAATTATGAGGTTGTTGAGGTCAGGTTTTTGGATAAACATACATATGTATATACATAACATACATTCTCATAAAATTGGTTTAAAGGAATCTGAGATACCTAGATCAAGATTTAAGTAGGTTACCAAGAGGAAAAAAATCTTATTTTTAATATCAAGACTTTTTTAAAAAAAGATTGCAGGGGTTAATAAGTTCAAGGGACCACTTAAACGAAATTTTGATATATCTACATATCTATTCACTCTCGTCTCAGCCGTTGGGAATAGTTGAGAGCGGAACCGGCTCGAAAAATAAAACCCCTTTTAGGGGGGTGGACTTAATGGAAGAAGACAGCTCGACAAAATTAGCTTACGTTGAAAGGACGCCGAAAGTCTAAATAGATGGCATCGGCTCACGATAGATGGATCCCAGACCTGAACTGGATGCCAGTTATAGAACCGATGATGATGATTACTTTCACAAAGTACAAATTCTGAAATAATGAACGAGTTAAAGATTTTATATACTAAGTACAAAAAGCTTTCGCATCATCATCCAAAAAAATCGATAAAGATATAGATATTTTTATCTCAGAGAATTTATTCTTGACAACGAGTTGCTATGTGGTATTGTGTTGTGTTGTGTTTGATGACAAATTACCATTTATAAAGAATTATCTCATGTATCCTTTGCAATTTTTCATCCATGAGTAATTTAACTATACACTAACTAACTGACACACAAACAAAAAAAAATTATAACAAGCTGACTAAATGACAAATGGTTAGACATGACACTAAGTCTACGTCGTATTGACTGCTAATGGCTTGTAAGATGTGATTCACCAGGTTCACTTATAATAATACAATGGCTATAAATTTGTAACAAAAAAAAGATGACTACCACTACCTACACAAGATTCCAAAAGCTTATGACTTACGTTCAATAAATTCTGAATTCTAGTTTATATACCAACAAAAACAACCACAACAACAAAAAACCCACCCACTGGTTTTGTGATAAGAAATATTATTTATTACCAACTGACTCGATACACTTATACCTTCCTTTATGTTATACGAGAAATAGTAACTATCTTTAGACTTCCGTGATAAAAAGTGATTCTTTTCCAATGATTTAGTGTGAAATACAAAACAGAGTAAGAATAATCATGCTTTAATTTGCGTGGCAAAGTTGTTCTGTTGTGATACTGATTTATCAATAATGAAAGGGATTTTCCAATTGGTCTTAATCAAACCATAAAACTAGTGAAACGGTTAACACAAATCCATTGATCAAGAAAAAGAAATAGTTCTTCATGGAATAGTCTTCTAGATGATTTTCCGTCAAGAAATACAAATCTATGGCGTCTAGACGCTATTTTTATCATCCCAATTTTTTTTGATCGATTTTTTAATTTTTTGTTTTGTAAAAAAAAATACCATAAAAAGAAAATTCTGAATTTCTTGTTCTTCTTCTGCTTCTCCTGAAAAATCTTTGTTTTTTTTATTTTTGTTTGAGTTGTGACGTTATTGTTCTCAACTTACAATATCGTAAAAATTTATTAGAGGTAATTATTTAATATTTGACATCTCAATTAACACGAATTGGCCTTATGACTTATATTGTGGTCGTTCACTCGATCATATAAACTGCCTAATTATACAAAATTACTTTGCTAAGGTCAAAAACGAACGCTCAAGGGCCAGGATTAATTGAATTTCTTGACCTTCAAGTAGCAAATAATGTTTTAAGCCTTAAGGCATTTATTTCTACTTGAGAGCATTCTTTGTCCCTAGCTATTTATTTATCTTATTTATCAATATGCATCTAAAATAAAACTAAAAATAAAAATAAAACTCTTTTTGAACATAACATAAATGGAATTCGATCATTTTTTTTTTATGTCTTTATCTCACCACTTTATGATTCATTCACTCACATCACAAGTCATCAACTAAACTATCAAACGACATTAGACAATTTATTTTGTACGACGACAACGACGACAGAGGCAAAAAGTATTCTCGCATTGGATCACTTTGTGAATTGTTAGTATGTGTACAATATATTCTAGAATATAGATAGATAGATAGATAGACGTTGTGACAACGAAAATAATGATGCCAACTGATTTGTGATTCATAAGATACTAATGAAGGTGAAGTCAAGTAATTGTATATCGCTGCGAAAGTATTTTATTTTATTTATTTGATGGCTAAATAGCATATTTTGTGGTGTGTGGTAGTAAACTATTTCATTTTAGTGTGTCGCCGTCGTGTGGCGAGATATTAGGTATCTTTTTATAGATGAAAAAAAAAAAAAAATTAATAGATACAAATCGTTCCATTTATTTCGATTTCCATGGGCTAATATGTCCATCAACATGGAGTCGATTTTATTATAAAAAACAAATTTTCTCACTATATTCTGACAAAAGTGCGAAAACTACTAAGCTTATACAGTCCTGACAAATGTGTCAACTTCATTTATCCATTTAAACATTCCTAATTAGCTGGAAGCTCTTCTTTCTTATATATATGTACATACATACATAATTATATGTATGTATTTGGGTCAAGCATTGATTTTCTATTTTGAATGAGGTATAGCATAAGTTCTAAATTTGTGATGATGAACGACGACGACGATTGCAATGAAACGATTTCGAATATTCAAAACACAGAGTCCTCATTCACGTAAATTAATTAGACGTCATGGTTGGTTGATTCGAAACCAAGAACCGAAAGACTGAAATAAAAGAACAACGAAATCCAATTACGTTCGAATAGAAATACATAAATATATATTTATGTAGTAAGTATACAGCAGAAAAAGAATGATTGTCAAAAGATGTCAACCTGGAATAATATTTTCTTTTTTTTTGGTCGGTTGTTGTTTCTATGTACTCTGCTGCGCTCTGCCTTTGCCAGTGCCTTTAGCTTTAAACGAAAATTTATACAGATTTGATTTTCTTTGTCTGATGATAGAACAAAAAAAAAAAATTAAAAAGAAACATATGTATGAAGGTATTCAAGAGTTAATCCAATTATTATGCATTGTTCTTTCTTATGAACATAATTATTTATTATTCAACAATGCAATATTTTTTTTTTACCTTCGTAATTGACCTGACCATCACCATCGATATCAGCTTCTCGGATCATTTCGTCTACCTCTTCATCTGTGAGTTTTTCACCAAGATTTGTCATCACATGGCGTAATTCGGCCGCCGAAATGAAGCCGTTGCCATCCTTATCGAATACTCTGAATGCTTCTCTAATTTCTTCTTCACTATCGGTGTCCTTCATTTTACGTGCCATCATTGTTAAGAATTCAGGGAAATCAATTGTTCCATTACCTGTGGAAAGAAGAATAAATAAAATTAAATTTTTGGTTTATTAATTGAATGATATCGATGCAATATTTTATACTTTTTTGTTGTTGTCATTGATTAAAAGAATACACAATTTTTTTGTCAAGCTTTATAGGGATAAACTGTTGTTTAACGGTGGTTCAAGTATTTGATAAGCCAATTATATGTTTAAACCAGCTTTGAATTTCAGCTAATATGCCGAAATCGGTGAGTTAAATCCTTGAACCGTGGCTGAGCAGTGAACACGTTTGTACAACTGGCTCCAAGGTTTTGAGGATTGCAACATACATTATTTAAGTCGCTTTTTTCTGTTACTCAGTAACATGAAATATTCATACAAAATCGTCGACGTTAATTGACTTTAGAGAGAAATATAGAAATTTCGGAAACGGTAGCCATCAATAGTGACAGATATCATTTTTTGGAAACTGACAGTTGCAAAATTGCAAAGCAAAAATAAAAGCAGATTTTTAATCATTTATCATGAGTGTGCTCAGTTTTCATATTTAAAGTGTAATTTTAATTACTTACATCAGACAGTCTTGCTTTTTATATAAGTAGATAATATACAAATCTAATATGTATTTTCTTTCAAAAATAGATAAACAAGTATCAGTTTTCACAAAATTAAAATTTTGACGTTTTGTGAAAAGAGAGAGAAGGATATACTACTATTTGGTGATGAGCTCTATTGATTAAGTCTGTTCGTTTAGTCCGCTTTCCCACGAGAAAACAAGTTGCTGGAGATTTTCTGACGTTTTTTTTTAATTTCCAATTTCACTAATCGTAGACCTTTAATTCCACTTACTTGGTGTCCTTCTCGCCTAAAAACTGGAAGTTGCTGGAATTTTTCCACGTGTGAAAGGAGACTTATCTGCTTCCGAAAAATGCAAAATTCTACCAATTTTAGTCTAATTTTATAAAAAACTTTGACAGTATCTACTTTGGAATAAAATTGGTACAACCTTAAAGTGAACAATAAGTTTAAAATAAGAAAGAGAATTGATAAAATAACCCTCTTCGACTTTTCTATCGCATAATTACGAAAAATAAAAATAATGACAAAAACTCTCCCAACTGTATAACTCACATTTTCATTATCATTTAATTTATTCAAGAATTTATTTTTATTTAGAAATATAATCTACTCTTGTGCCTACACTGTTTCGGTCTTTTGACTTTCTACATTGTATTTTTAATTACTAATTTTATTTATCTAAATATAAATATATATTCCAAATTACTTTTATAGCTTGTTCGGTACCGTACATCGTTATCATAAAAAAACAGAAAAACTTTTTACGAAACATTTTCACTAAAAGTATATAAAAAAAATTAAATAATCATCCCCAGCATAATTTTCTTTTTATTTATTTTCTTTACGATTAAGTTCGAATAGACTTTATTCTTCTATTTTATTTTATTTTTTTTTTTTATTTTCGTCTCGTTGATGTTGTTGTTTCTTCTTCTATCTCTCGTTTATTTTATATTCTCGTAATTGTTTATTTAAACGCTCGCCGAACAAAGCTCTACATCTAGCATCATTAAACAGAAGCTACAATAAGAACTAAGAAGAGAAAAAAAAAAAAAAAGGAAAAGGAAACCACCACCGCTATCCATCCATCCACCCACGCAGCCATTTTGTGTGCAGTGGGCAGTCATTTTGTTCATCTTCTACTGTTATTATTATTATTTTTTTATGTGTCTTGTTTGCCTTGTTTGTCTTTTGAACATAAATTTACTTCGTTTTTATTTTTTTTTTGTGGTCCTAACAAGAGCAATAAGATCTACCCACACACACAGTGTTGAGCTAGTTTTAAAGCTAAAGCATAAAACAATACCTTAACAAGGATGAAGGACAGTAATTGCTTTCCTTTGAGAATGGGATATATTTTTTTTTATTTTATTTTAAACATATTAGTGCCTGTGGATGATGAGTTGGTTGAGAAGGAGAAGTGTATTGCGTGTGCATTTTAAGTCGCGATAAAATAAAAAGGACCTCTTTTTTTTCCTTAGTTAAAATAAAAACACTTTTTGAAGGATTCGTTTCAGATTTTTTTTTATTATTATTTTGTTTTATGAAAGTTAAGACCATCACTGACAGACAGGAAATTGTTTTCCAGTTTCATAGTAAATAGATATGATGCTTTTGACAATGACAAGAGTGACGTTAACATTACGAAAGAAGTCTTTTAATGATGTAAGGATTTATTGGAGGAAAAAAAAAAAAAAAATGTTAGATAACAAGAAGTTGGAGAAGGAACTTTTTTTTATAAAAGTCAGTTCTTATTGTATTTTCATCTAAAACTTGAAGAATGTATATGTATCTTTTGACAGTTGACTGCATAATTTATATTTTTTCAGCTAAAAATAGCAAATAATTGAGCCATGGCAAAATTAATGTCACAGCGTAATTCTATATTTCCACCGAAAATTAATATCGATTAAATTAATCAACAAATCTATATATGTATGTGTAGTATTTTTACAGCCCAACATGTAAATTAACTTGACAGCACATTTCAAAATGTAAATTGTGTTTTATTTTTTCTTAAGAGTCCTACAACACACCATAAAATGTTACCTGTCAATATAACTTGAACAAGTCTCAGGTAATATTGATCATTTGTATTCTCTTCAATGTTTGTGACAAGTTATTTGACGTAACACAGAATATTTTTCATTTTCTTCAATTTTCATTAAAAAGTGAGATTTACGACAATGTACCGACGAAGTTACAATTAACAATATTGTTAATGATTCTTGATTCGTGTGGAGGCTTCTTGTATCAATGTAACCTCACAGAAAATAATCAAACATATCTGACAAGTAACATTGATGGTGTTTAGGGGCCTTTATGTGACAGATTGATACAAGAAGCCTCCACAAGAATGCCTGACAAGTAACATTGATGGTGTGTAGGGGCCTTTATGTGACACGATGTTTTTTTTTTAGAATGAGACGGAAAGTTTAATTTGTGTCAAAAAAATAAATTTAACTGTCGAATGAATGCGTTCAGAGCGAGGTTAGTTGGATTTGTAAAATTATTGATTCTACGTATAAAGATTTAACAATTTTAATTTAACATTTTCACTTGTATTTGAAAGACGCAATTTAAAAACACGTGGTTGTTGGTACCAACAAACACAAAACAACAAAGATAATTGTAGTAGATATTTGATATCCTTGTCAAATTGCATCTTTCTCGAAGGGATTAAGTTTAATCTTACCACAACGAAATGAATTTTTAGGTTAAATCTTCAGAGATTTAGGAAACCTTTTTTTCAACATTACCATATAATAATCACCGTGACTACACGAAGAATAAAAAAAATCATTTCAAAGGGGAAATTAACAAACCTTTGAATGTCAAAATTGACAGCCGTAATTTTGTAGAAACTGACAGATTCAAAATTTCAAAACGAAAAAATGTTTTTTGTAACATTTAGTCTTATTTTTCTGGGCTAAATATTTTAGTTCGCTTTGTTTTCTGTTTGAGATTTTTTTTGGAATATCGCGCGCATAAACAATTACCCTGTTAATCTCCGCATCCATGAGAGCGAGAGTAGGGGAGAAAGAAAGATTGAACATCACTCTTCTGATGGATGGTGGATAACTCGGTGATCAATTACTTCAACAAGTACGCTGTCTACTTTTTAGATGTGTCGACATTTTTAAAGGCGCCTCATGAACATACATAATTTATTATAAGTTTAAATTTCAAAAAAACGCAAAAAAAGAGTAATAAAAATATAAGAAACGTACTAAGTTTTCAAATTTTGATTTGCTTAAATTTCCGCATCACAAAATTTCGACTGCAATTAATCTATACTCCCACCCACATACACACACACTTAGACACGAAACAAAACAAAACAAATACAAATAAATTAATTGAATTCCCATTTACAATGTCAATAATAAATGTTTGCCAACAAAAAAAAAAATAAATAAAAAAAAAAAAATCCTCCTATTAGCTCTATAATGTGCATGTTGAAAACTAGGATTTCCCTAGAAATTTTCCTCTCCGAAATCGCCACCACCGTTTGCGTGGTCGTCGTCGCGTCGTCCCGCCATGCCTACGATGATGCCGGTGTGGTTGGAAAAGAAATCGCAGACAAAAACCTCGAAGAAACAACAAATGAGCAAAAATTTAAAAATAAAAAAATCGCATTTATCTCGCTAGACAACAAAAAAGAACAATTTCGTGTTTTTTTTTTTTTTTTTTGTTTCGCTTGACGATCGAAAAGACGAAGACGAACGTGTCGTCGCCGAAATGTAATTTGGTCGACAATCTTTTTTTTTTGGATATATTTTGAGTTAAATCTCTTGATATATGAAATTCGAATATGTATTTCTCGTTTTTGCGCTCTATAATTTGTTGTTTGGAGAGGAAACAAAATTTCAACTCACAAAACATGAAAATTAAATCTGCTTTTTCGTATCTTTTAAATGATAATTAAGTTTCTTTTTTTTTTAAATTTGTCTTTAAACCTGTGCTAGACGATAAAATAAATTTAATTAAAAATTGCCTTCCGATAAATTACGAAAGAAGTCTTTTAATGATGTAAGGATTTATTGGAGGAAAACAAAAAAAAAAAATGTTAGATAACAAGAAGTTGGAGAAGGAACTTTTTTTATAAAAGTCAGTTCTTATTCTATTTTCATCTAAAACTTGAAGAATGTATATGTATCTTTTGACAGTTGACTGCATAATTTATATTTTTTCAGCTAAAAATATCAAATAATTGAGCTACGACAAAATTAATGTAACAGCGTAATTCTATGTTTCCACCGAAAATTAATATCGATTAAATTAATCAACAAATCTATATATGTATGTGAAGTTTTTCTACAGTTCTACAAGTAAATTAACTTGACAGCACATTTCAAAATGCAAATTGTGTTTTATTTTTTCTTAAGAGTCCTACAACACACCATAAAATGTTACCTATCAATATAACTTGAACAAGTCTCAGGTAATATTGATCATTTGTATTCTCTTCAATGTTTGTGACAAGTTATTTGACGTAACACAGAATATTTTTCATTTTCTTCAATTTTCATTAAAAAGTGAGATTTACGACAATGTACCGACGAAGTTACAATTAACAATATTGTTAATGATTCTTGATTCGTGTGGAGGCTTCTTGTATCAATGTAACCTCACAGAAAATAATCAAACATATCTGACAAGTAACATTGATGGTGTTTAGGGGCCTTTATGTGACAGATTGATACAAGAAGCCTCCACAAGAATGCCTGACAAGTAACATTGATGGTGTGTAGGGGCCTTTATGTGACACGATGTTTTTTTTTTAGAATGAGACGGAAAGTTTAATTTGTGTCAAAAAAATAAATTTAACTGTCGAATGAATGCGTTCAGAGCGAGGTTAGTTGGATTTGTAAAATTATTGATTCTACGTATAAAGATTTAACAATTTTAATTTAACATTTTCACTTGTATTTGAAAGACGCAATTTAAAAACACGTGGTTGTTGGTACCAACAAACACAAAACAACAAAGATAATTGTAGTAGATATTTGATATCCTTGTCAAATTGCATCTTTCTCGAAGGGATTAAGTTTAATCTTACCACAACGAAATGAATTTTTAGGTTAAATCTTCAGAGATTTAGGAAACCTTTTTTTCAACATTACCATATAATAATCACCGTGACTACACGAAGAATAAAAAAAATCATTTCAAAGGGGAAATTAACAAACCTTTGAATGTCAAAATTGACAGCCGTAATTTTGTAGAAACTGACAGATTCAAAATTTCAAAACGAAAAAATGTTTTTTGTAACATTTAGTCTTATTTTTCTGGGCTAAATATTTTAGTTCGCTTTGTTTTCTGTTTGAGATTTTTTTTGGAATATCGCGCGCATAAACAATTACCCTGTTAATCTCCGCATCCATGAGAGCGAGAGTAGGGGAGAAAGAAAGATTGAACATCACTCTTCTGATGGATGGTGGATAACTCGGTGATCAATTACTTCAACAAGTACGCTGTCTACTTTTTAGATGTGTCGACATTTTTAAAGGCGCCTCATGAACATACATAATTTATTATAAGTTTAAATTTCAAAAAAACGCAAAAAAAGAGTAATAAAAATATAAGAAACGTACTAAGTTTTCAAATTTTGATTTGCTTAAATTTCCGCATCACAAAATTTCGACTGCAATTAATCTATACTCCCACCCACATACACACACACTTAGACACGAAACAAAACAAAACAAATACAAATAAATTAATTGAATTCCCATTTACAATGTCAATAATAAATGTTTGCCAACAAAAAAAAAAATAAATAAAAAAAAAAAAATCCTCCTATTAGCTCTATAATGTGCATGTTGAAAACTAGGATTTCCCTAGAAATTTTCCTCTCCGAAATCGCCACCACCGTTTGCGTGGTCGTCGTCGCGTCGTCCCGCCATGCCTACGATGATGCCGGTGTGGTTGGAAAAGAAATCGCAGACAAAAACCTCGAAGAAACAACAAATGAGCAAAAATTTAAAAATAAAAAAATCGCATTTATCTCGCTAGACAACAAAAAAGAACAATTTCGTGTTTTTTTTTTTTTTTTTTGTTTCGCTTGACGATCGAAAAGACGAAGACGAACGTGTCGTCGCCGAAATGTAATTTGGTCGACAATCTTTTTTTTTGGATATATTTTGAGTTAAATCTCTTGATATATGAAATTCGAATATGTATTTCTCGTTTTTGCGCTCTATAATTTGTTGTTTGGAGAGGAAACAAAATTTCAACTCACAAAACATGAAAATTAAATCTGCTTTTTCGTATCTTTTAAATGATAATTAAGTTTCTTTTTTTTTTAAATTTGTCTTTAAACCTGTGCTAGACGATAAAATAAATTTAATTAAAAATTGCCTTCCGATAAATTAAAAAAAAAAAATATCTTGAATATTTTATTTTCTTGTATATCAGAAAGTGTCTTAGCGAAAAGTTAAGTGGTTTGGGATGAAATTTATGTGATTCGTTTTTTTTTTTTTGTTTCCTTTTTTAATTTTCATTATTTCTTCTGAATTGATGACAATAAATATTTTTTTTTTATTTTATCTTAAGAGTATGAAAAAAAAATTTTTTTTTTTTGGTTTTTCTTTGACAAATTATAAAAAGTCAAAAATAGATATATTCAAAAACACGAGTGTTGTAGATACCCATGTGGAATATTTTTAAATTGCATGTTGTTTTTTTTTTCTTCACAAGCGTATTTTCGTTTTTCGCTCCATGCATACATATATTTATGTATGTATGTAGGTACAACAGACCATTTCCTCATGTGGGAGATATTTTTAGAAAATTCTTTAAATTTTTTTCTGAAGTTTTTTTTTTCTTTTTTTTTTTTTTTTTTGAAAAAAAGAGACAAACTTTTTTGTAAATATTTGACACAAGGGAAAGTTAAAAAAAGGGAAAATAAATAAAAATAAAGACAAGTGAGTATTTCATTCATTGCTGCAAAGTAATTGTTTTTTTTTTATTTTGTTTACAAAAAGCATTTTTTTATACGATTTTTCTTAACAAAAAAGAGAAAGATTTTTTCTTTCACAACATTGGAATATTTCAATGTAGAAATTATCAATTAGGAATAAGAATCAATTAGACTACGGTTTTTTTCTTTTTAGAAAAATGTGTTAAACGATGAAATGAATTAGATGAAAATTAAAAAAAAAAGCAAAAAATACAATCTATCTTAAAAAGTTAATGCATTGTTATTATTATTGAAAGTGTTAACATTTGAATATTAATGAATACTAATCAATCAAATGGATAAGTATAATAAATAACTTTTAGTCACTTTGAAAGAATATGTCAATGACGACGAATTGATAAAAAAAAATATAATATGTATTTGGTCATTTGTTAGGAAATTGAAATTAAAAAAAAAGAATAAATTACTTAACTCAGTGATGACATATTTAATATTATGAACAAATACACACCTATTTTGTTCATGTTTTCGATACAATTAATTTTCTAATAGATAATAAAATATGAATACCACACCTTTTGTGTGGAATTTTCTCTAACATCATGCAAAGCTATATTTTATTTTATTATCAATTATATCTAGCTTATATTAATGGCGTTAGTAAATGTTAATATGTACCTATAAACGTTTTAGAATTTTTGCTAACGAAATTAAAAGTTTTTTTTTTTGCTCAAAGGAAGCTGAAGTATGAAAAATCCATGAACTTGTGGAATTTTTATTTGTTTGATTTACAATAAATAAATACTTATTGAAATGAGCTTCAGCATATTTTGTTCTTCCATCAATATAAATATGTGTTAAGTAAAATTGTTTTTGCAGTTTTCTTAAAAAAAAAAATTGAAAACAAAGCTATGCGTCACGGCATGTTTTGGTCTTGACAGGACCTCACAGCCTTGAAAAATGGATTCAATGGAAATTAATAACTGCTGAAAGCTTGAAGTGCCTTCTTTGATGGCCGTTTTACTGAAGGCTTTGATTACAATGTCTACACGATGAAAAAAAAAATATTTAACGCTCTTAAATTCCATCAATCTCCCAATCATACAGTAACAAATTTTTGACGCTGAATCCGAGAATATTTTCTGAAACAAGGGAATCGTCGGTAGGTTTTGGGTGAAATATTCCCTCCTCATTTTTGTACGCGCATACAATCTATGTACCTGTTTCTCTTCCTGGATGCGACTTTCAATAAATTGACAATGACTTTAACCGTCAGAGCGGAGCCTGAGCGAATAGAGCTCGAAGTGCGCTTCGATCTATTTGAGAAAAACAACGACTTTTAAATTGGCTTGAAAGTTAAACAAATTTATACAACTCAATTATCCTGGTTTTTCGCCCTATAAATTTAGCTATACAGAGATAAAAGATTATAATTAAAATGTTGTTAATAAAATTTAAATAAGTTAAATATTTAAAGACCGTTTTTTTGCACATGTAGCTTGTTCAACCAACAAAAAATATCCATAAAAATGTTTCTGATATTAACTTTGATAGCATCTAATTAGTCTAAATTGGCAACACGAACATTTAACAAGTAAGTGTCTTCCTTTATGACGAGCAATTATTTTTTAAAGAAGAACTAGATTACAAAGAATGTCTTTCTAATTTCTGTATGTGTACCAAAATGTATTATTAAATATTTTAAAACTCTTTGAATTGTTTTAATTTTCAAGCTCTTTATTTTAATTTCAAAAAGAGTAGAAGAATATAACCAAATCTAAAATAAAATAAAATAAATATCATACAACTTTAGAGTAAATCCTAAGCTTAAATTAATCTTCTTTTTTTTTCTCTACCTAAGACCAAAAATTGAACGAAAATACAAAATCTGACACTCCAAAGCTTCCTCCTAGCTTAATCCTTTTTCTCAATATTCAGATCTAGTATCTGATCTCCTTATCTATTTTTTTTTGTATCTAACTCTTATTTTCTTCATTTTCGTTCCTTTCTGTCAAAAAGTTAAGCTGACAAATATTTGTATAATAATGTCCTATGTAGTTCTACTTTATCTCTAAAATCTCATGAGAAAAAAATTTGAGTACCTTACCTACATCTTATCTATGCTTAAACCTATAAAAACGAAAAGAAAAAATCTAAGGGGAGAAAGAAGTTAAAAAGAAAAAAATATTATATTCAACAACAAAACACATTTATTTGAATATTAAATCCTTTTGCGAGGGAAAACATTTGCTTTACACTCTTCTAGGATAATATCTAAACCACCCCCCCGCCCCGTATCTCTCCAACATGTGTTGCCATGTGAAAATTAAAAATGAAATACTTTATGAAAATTTGAAAGAAGAAAGATACTGTTGCATATTAAATTTCATGAGATATAAATTTTATAAATATTTTATAAAGTTTAAAAATACATACACACATCTCATTTTTTTTTTAAATTAAAGTTTCAAATTGAGAGAACAGAACAAATATAACGTTGCCATCAGAATTAGAAATTTCCTGAAATTCTGTACTAGTAGTTTTTTTTTTTTATTACAAATTCCAAAAATTTCGAACTCTTCAAGTAGGTATACGAATAAAGCGCGCATGTGCTGGTAAAATTCCCAACTTTCCTGGGTCAAAGTTGAAAAAGCGGAACAAACTTACGAGAACAAGGGGAAAAATGCAATGATGAAAATTTAACGAAACAGGCACAAATAAATGTATGTATGTGTGTGTGTATGACCGGGAATAAATTGTTTTTTTTTTCAATGAGAAAACGGTGCCTGAATTTTATCCAGGGATATTTTGGATGAAAATGCCCAGGATTTGGGTTGGAAATCCAGAATCTGCGCAGTGACTAGATATATAACCCCTGAAAATCACTGCTGATTTAGGTCGTCCTTATTAGAGTACAGGGGAATGGAAGAAAAAGGGAACATAAAAAAAGGAAGAAGAGTATATGTAAATGTTCCTATGTATATAGAGAATGATATATATGTACTTGTTACCCATATATCAAAGGCAAGAACTTTTATTGAGTGACTCATGATTTTCAATGTTTCTATATTATTTATTTCAAATATATAGGTACACACAAAAAGTATATGCATAATTTATCGTTTACTATGAAAGAAAAAATAGTGAATAATTGTTGCTTATATACTTAAGCTTATCTATACGAATATCTATGTACATATTATATGTATTCACACCAGGTGAATGATAAATAATTCAATTTAATATTCACTTAGATTATCTAGTACGCTCTAAAGCTTCTCAGGTTAAAAGGAGTAGGTATGTAGCTATAGCTAAAATACCTAAATAGGTAGGGTACTAGTATGTATTTGTTTTTTCAATACCTAAGAAGGACATTACATTATATATATTATAGTTCCTAGAACTTGAAGTTTTCACGTTTGCCCTTTTTTTTATTTAAGAAAATTAAATTTTTTTTTAAAGGAAGAAAAATACTTTAAGCATAATTAATTTAATGATTTTCTTTCATTATGAGTAATGAGAAGTTTTCCATCAAAGAGATAATGAGTGCTTTTGAAAGTTGTAATGAGATGCAACAAATTGAACGAATTGAGGCAAATAATATACCTTTTACAAAAAGTCTGTTGCTTATGTATATTTTTATCTTCATATTTCTGACAAATGTTTTTTTTATTTTCTAGGTAAAGAAAACTTGCTTTTACTAAGAAAAGCAGTAAAAGTTAATTGGTATTCTTTTGTTTTGTTTTTTTGTTTACAGGCAGGAAGTTATAAGTTAAGTTAATTGATAATTTTCGGGCATCATCAGTGGCAGCAAAATTAAAAGTAAAACATTCGACCAGAAGAAAACGAATTGAAAAAACTAGAATAAGAAAAAATTCAAAATGTACCATTAGATTTTTTTGAAGAAATGTACTGCAAAAAATAATTTGATTGAGCTTTAAAAACTTTTGAAATATTCTTAACTGGCAAAGTGGTAACACTATTGACTATCGCGTTCATTGATTTGATCTTAATAAGTTGCTAAAATTAGACTTCGTTTACTTTTCCGAAAAACTACAATTTCATAAATAAATGGCAAATTTGGACAAGTAAACGCAGATTATGCAACAAGAATTGAGAGTTGGCATAATAGGCCTGTTTGTTTACTTGTTAATTCATATATTTATTTTATATGAATTTTGACAGTCTTTAGAATAAAAATGAGAGAAATTTGCAATTTTAAGAAGTAAGCGAACAAGGTTATTGTGAATGCGTCATACTTTTTTCGAATGGCGTAAAATATCTAGACATATTATATTAAGCTTCTTTGTTTTTGCCGCACGTTGCTGAATTGATTCTCGATCATTGTTAGTTCGAGAAGTACTCAGCAACAGCTGACACTATAAATATCAGAATTGGTTACAAACTTTATAACTTTAAAGATAAACGCCCCTTTTTATTTTTGCTGTGCGATTTTGCATGTCAGTTTTAAGAAAATCATAGCTGCCAGTTTTGACAGATTCTTTAATTTTTCTATTATGCTTGTAAATTGATAAATTTTAATTTTGAGCTGTCAATCCACGTTTAGACTGTCGTTATAGGTCGCAAGTTTCTTGAATATATTTTAAGGACAATTTGCCTTTCTATTGTGAACCATTCACAATAGAACCTGGCACCTTGGCAACCTTGTGTGCCCGGAGATAGGTTTAAAATCACTACAAACCTTGCTACCGTTTTAATGTGTCTGTCCCATTTCACCAATTGTGAAAATTTAGTAATCTTAAACGATGGTGAATGGATCCGTATTTAATTTGACATTTCAGTTTTCAGGTATTCGAATTTTGTTTATTTTGATAAAATTTATTAAAAAATATAATGAAATATAATATGTTTGCTAATAATACAAAAAAATATTCAAAGAAAGTGTTTTTTCACGCGCCAATAAATCCCACCACGACCATACGAAATAATCATCATCACTGAATAGCATTTCGAGCCCGACGACTATGGGAAACATCATCTTCTGTCAGTCAGCATTTTGCCAATCACCTAACAGAGCTTCTAATATATCCGAATAGATGTAAAAACTCGAAGCGATTAAAATTCATATTCCACTAAAATCGTTCACAAACTGAATAAGATTTGTGTACAACAATATGAGCCGAAAGCCTTTGCTGCTCCTGCTAAAATAAAGGATGAACTACAATTATTGAATGATGTACATTGTTTTCTCTAAAAAGGATTCTATTTGAATTTAAGTGGAATTTTCTATGAATCTTGAAAAATCAACAAATTTCCGAATTTTCAATTTACTGGAAAATTGATAGATAATTATATTTTTGACAGCAAAAATAAACAGAACTATTCACAATAGGTCTCTTCTTTTAGTTCAAAAGTGCCAATTTTAGTCCATTTTAAATTTTGTATATGTAATTTGACAGAATGACTTAAATTGACATAAATTGTCAACGAGCCGAGGAAATATAGACATGTTCGGGAAAATGAGATATCGGAAATCTCAGTTACATGTTTCAGTTTTGCTGTCAAAACTCCGAGGAAAAAAAATATGGATTCGCTTTCTCACTTTTTACGGAGCGAAATCTTTTAGATCTCATTTTTTTGAACGCGCCTAATCTCCAAAAAAAAAAAAAAGAAGATAAATTGATGTTTGATAACGATAGTACCGATTAATATTTCTTTCTTTTTTTTTTTATTAATGTCAAATATCGTAATGATAAAAATTGACAAACATAAAAAGGAATTAAATCACACATTGTATTTTTTTTTTAGGTTGATTCAATTTCATTTGCTATGAAAATTTATATCTAGAGCAAGTGTTGATAGAAATGAACGTGTCAATGGACAAAAATTCGTCGAAATGCTCATATAAATCAAATCTAATTTTCTGGAAAACTATAATTTGTGAGTTCTCTTATAAAGATGTGAAATTTTACATCGATTATGAATTATTTTATATTAACCACCGAGAATTGATAACTTCAATTGCAAAATTCGGGTCTTTCATTATAGACGAACCTATACCTACTCGAAAGTGTCTACAAAATTTCTTTATTTTCTGTCCTTTTTTTATTTAAAAACAAAAAATCTTTTTAAAAACTTTCGTCTATAAAATAAATTTAGACACAATAAAATAATCAACGCTTTTTGTGTCTAAGTACGTATTAATTATCAATTAACAGCTATTTTTGTCTCTACAAAAAAAAAGAAACATCTTTCGGTCTTAAAACTTCTAAAAGATTAATTTCCATTACAAATGATAATTATCAAAAAAACTTCCATGGCCAAACCAAGCAACCTTTAGAATTTTTAATTTCTAGCTTAAAAGCAATTTTATCATCCCGCAGAGAGTTCTTCATTAAAAAAGTTTTTAATTTTTGTCTTTTATTTATGTACGAGTACGTACATGTTGGTTGTTGTAGAAAATGTTAAAAACCATCATTTGATAAATATATAGAAAGAAAGAGAGAGAGAGAGAGTAGCCTGATGATGATGGTCTTGTGTCTGCCTGCATCATCTATATTTTTTTCATCTGTATTATAACATAGATGATGAAAATTGTTGGTTTAAAAGTTTGCCTTTGCATGGATGGATTTTTCTGTATTCCATGTATATAGCTATTTATCTTTATATCCACATTTCCACAACCCTAAGGACAAAGCAAGTAGCAATATCCGGTTTCCTGTTGTTATGGTTTCGTAATTAGAACCTTAATTTGGTGCTTTCGTGATTTATTTTTACAATGAGCGCTAGCAAGACTCTGTCGAAGTCATTATCACCAAACTTGTATTTCTCGTACGTATACGTATAAGTATATCTATCAATGTAAAACCTTGAATAAGAAGCTGTTAAGGTTTTTCATTCTTTCGAAAATTATACCAGGGAAGGACTGCAGAGGTTTTCCTTACTTAAAATAAGAAAAAAGAATAAAATTTGATAGTGTGGTATAAGGTGAATAAAAAATGAGAAAACACTCTTGAAAAAGGAAGTAGTTTAATATTAGAGAAGTTTTTGTTTCATTAACTTAAAATTCTACAGTTCAAGAAAATTGAATTTAGTTTTTATGTACATAATTAAATCTTTTGGAATTTAATTGACTAAAGTTTATAGAAAATAGCTTTGAGGTAATTTCGTCGCATTCTCAATATTTCCTTTCTTTTATTCGTTTTTTATTGACACTTAAAATTCAGGAAAAATTCAAACTATCAACATTTTTACTGTAATTTTGTGACTATTTCGAATTAAATGAAAAACATCCCTTTGTTAAACAAATCATAAATTTTCCCCTAAAAGGCATATTTAACAAAATTCAAAAAATTATGAAAAGCTCTGTAACTAATTTTTTTCGAAAAAAAATATCATTCCTTTTTTTTATTTTTTATTAATATTTGTCACAAGCACGCAACATATTTACTGTTGTTTCTTTTTTATAACTAGATATAATTTTCTTTAAAAAAAATCAATTTCAATCTTTTATGCACGAATAAAATGGTGAAGACAAGAAGCAGTAAATTATATAAAGGGGGGAATATTTATGATTTTGTATGTTATAAATATTTGAGGTTTCCTTCCTTCTCGTTAACCAAACTATATATAATTTTAAGGGTTCTTTTTTTTTTCTAGGTGTGGGCCCAAGCTAGATAAGGTATACCTTAATCAACACAATAACTAGGTCAGAGTGAATTTGGATAGCATTCGTTTGCAGGGGACAAATAGATACTACTCTAGTATTTTTTCCTTCCAAAATTAATAGACTTTTGTTGTTTTTGACTAGTCTTAAGCAAAAACATAATCAAATTTGGATATTCTAAAAACACATACCTACAAAGGTGGTTTCTAAGTTAAAATCATTTTAGAAGATTCATTGTACTTCTATATTTTAAATTATATCTAATGTCCAATAGAACTGTTGAGCAGATTCTTAGAATCGAATCTCAAATAAACCTTATTTTTCTATTTAAGTAATTTTTTGAAATAATAAAAAGCTAAATTTTAATTTTTAAAATCAAGTTTCGGAAATTTAAAAGCTCTATACCTATTATAAAAAAAAAAAAATAAGAACACCGAAAAAATACATATTATAAAAAGAATTTATACATTATTTGTTATATGACAAAAAAATGGCAATTACACCTTACCGAAGTTATGTATGTCTGTATGTTAAACCATAAAACAAAAACAACATTATAAACCACCCTATTTTTCATCTGAAAACAATATGGTAAAGGTTGCATTTATTTTTAACACTAACAAGCTAGGTATGTTGTAATTTGTTATACAACAATATAAAACCCTTCCATTTTATTTTATTTTCGCCAAAGACAAAATTATAATACATATACATGCGTAACATGATTTTGTCGTTTTGACATTTTGTTTCTCTTCTTCCTTCACAGTTATTGAAAATGAGTTCGCAGAGTTTTGTTAAAAAATAGAAAAACGGATGTAGGTATCCGTTATATCATTTTGGTTTCGGTTTTTCTTGTTTATCTACCTCAAAAATATATGTTTGTAAATAAACAAACAGACCTAAAGTGGGTATCGTTTATTTAGAAACGTCAAAATCATCACTTTGCTGAAACTGACATTATTGTGAATCTATTTTTTTCACAGCCCGAAGGAAATTAGAGGAAAAAAAAACAACTTTCATGTTAAATGCAACAAAAACAACTAATCCCCTTGATGCTTAGCTTAGCCCAAAGAATTTTGTGGGTTTAGTTCTTATCCAGGAGAATACTGTGTTACCGACGGGAATTACATTTTTGTAAACGATAGTTTGTATGGAAACGTCAAATGTTTTCTGTGATGGTGTCCCTAGACGCCGATGTGCTTTTTTTTTGTCATCCAATTCTCTCCGAGGTTGGAAAAAACATGTTTAATTTAAATAACCAGAATTTTATAATTAAATGTAAAAAAAAAACTTTAAAGATAAATTTAATTTCACTTTTGAATTTTTACATCTGTCAATTTGCACAAAGTTATGGATGACACAGTTGACGCTGACAAATTTCATTCGAAAAAATTCAAAAAAAAAACAACATAAAAATGTTTTTTAAAATTTGTCACTTTTGACCAGTTATCATTTAATTCGACAACTTCTTATTTGAAAAATCTTGTAAAAGTCCGCTTGTCAAACTCTTTAAAAATAATAATATATCTACTTTTGACTAACTATTTAAAACTAAACAATTTCAAATTCAAAATATTAATGAAAAAAAAAGAAAGAAAAATGAAAGGAAATACATAAATCATTTGCCCACAGAAGAGGGACTCTTTCTATCATCAAAATGCTAAAGAAAAACTCCTTAAATCACATAATTTCCTTCTCCTTTTTTCATTGCACTAATAATTCATTCAACTTGAGGATGACACAAATCAAAGCCAATGACATCAAGAAGAAGCAGCAGCATACAACAAAAACGAAAACATATTAAACAAAATAAAAAACAAAAAAAAAAAACACTATTTCGCCTAACGTGTCGTCTTGATGCACTATGCACTGTACGCATTCTTTTCTAATGAATATTTTAAAATTCTTAAACCTCCTTCTTTTTTTGTCTTCATATCTATACATTTATGTCTCTCGCTAGTGCAAACTATGCCTTTAGTATACCCCACCATCACCACGGTCCACGACCAACTCATCATCATCATCACCATACTATACTCCTCGTTTTATTCCCTTTTCTTTTTTCGTAAGAATAAAATTAAAATACAAAATATAAGAACTCGGCGACCTCCGCGCCGCACCGCGTCACTCCGCATTAGCAGCAGCAAAAAAAAATAAAATGATAGCATTTGCTATTTTTAAAATGGTAATTTATTTTCTCTTCTCATTTTCTTTTATAGAAGATGAAAATAGAAAAACTCAGTTTTCTTTTTTCTTTTTAAGCGCGCAGAAGACCGGCTATAAGAAATCCTTTATACACTACTGCCCCTTGAGGTCCTAGTAAACTTTGTATGTTATTTTTGTTTGTTTGTTTTTTTTTTTTTGAAAAACTATAAGCACTTTTCTTATCTCTCAACGGTATTTTATAAATATAAAATCCTTTTTTTTTTTGTTGGTATAACAAAAATGTCCAAAAATGTTTGCATTTCCGTGAAGAAATATTTTTCTTTTATGATAATTTTGCCTTTTTCTACTATCGCATTTCATCATTATAATAAAGGTTCTCTCATCTTTCGTCCCTGGCTTTGGGCCAAGTTAACCGAATATGTTTGCTTCCACAGTAGAATGTTTTTTTTTTTTTTTTTTTTTGTATAATGTACACAAACAAAAATTTGAATACATCTACTAATACATAGATAATTTTCACGTCGTCGTTTGCTTTTTAGGTAAATACATCGGATATAGAAATATTTTAATGACAAACTTGACCAAAAAGTCAACAACGAAAATCTCTACTGTCTGCTGACTCAGCAGAAAGGATTCATTTGAAGTCAAATTTCAAAATTGGACAACAAATCGCGCCATAGGTGCACACAAATTATAATTATGTATGTTTTTGTGTATGTAAATAAATAAAAACAAATATGTAAATAAATACAGAACCTGCAACGACTTTGGATAACATAAATTATTAAATTAAGCTTCGAGACCTGGCAACCCTAGTGGTCAAGTGTTTTCGGAGATCTCTAATCAAACACTGCTGTGTATTCTGAAGATGCTCATTCGGCCCTGTTTAGTGCTGTGCTCAGAAGTTTTTATTTTATTTTATTTTATTTTTTTATTGAGACTTCTATTAACATTTTACAAAGTGGCGTTTACATTTTTATGTCTTTATTGAAACTGGCGCAAAATTTTAAACAACCTATTGTTAAGGGCTTAGCATATTACTACTTAGCAATTTGCTAAATATTTAGTAATTTACTTTCTTTTCGGAAATTTTAATCATTTGCTTTCGTTTTACTAACTAGTAAAATACTAATCCCTTTTATTAAAAACGGTGTATCTGCTCGTTTAACTACGCAGTGGATGACGTAAACATAAAGTGTGTGAGCAAGGAAGCAATTTGTTTTGAAATGTTTATTATTATTTCTCCCACTGTGGATTGGACCATTCCATGTAATGTTCCTATAAGATTAATTGTTGTAATGTATATCCTTTGTGTTCCATTAAGAAGTTTACTTACCAAAAACCGAACTGTAGTCTTATCAAACCTATACCTAGAATAAAATTCTCCATCGTCCAGCTCTTCAAAACGATTTTCTCAGGACTTAAAACATCGCACTTTTCTGCACGTAGCTGAGTCTTCGAACATATCAAAAACTTCGTCCTCCGAAAACATTTTATTTTTTTTTATTTACTTTGCAAAACAATTAGCACACAAATCGTAAAAAAAACACAATTTAACTCTTTGCCAATTTTTTTTCGAGGACAATGACAGATTTCATATGGATTTAGCAAGTTACTAAAAGTTAAAGTAGCCATTTTGTGATTTTAACTTTAGTAAAATGTTAAGAGATAGTAAGTTGCTAAAATCGTTTAAAATTAGCAAAATCTTCTTTTTAACTTAGTAACTTACTAAAATGGCTTTAACATTTTACTAAATCGTTTAAAATTTTGCGCCACTGTGTCTATATTGTATTGCCATCTCTTTTCTGTTAGGTATATATTTGCCATATGGCCTTCGTGTAATAGGATATACTGCTCTTGTTCAGGAGCTAGATACAATGTGCTCAGAACTTAAGAAAAAACGGTTATGACGTTTCAAATGAATGCATCCAGTATAATAGGTAATTTCGATTTGGAAAATTGTTGATCTTAAATTCTTAACTAGATTAATTTTCAATCAATGTAAATTTTTATGGTAAATTAAGAAAAAATTAAAACTTAAAAAATATAAAAAAAAACAGATCAATAATTTTTATGAATATTAAAAGGAAATAAAATTGCTAAATGGCTGCTTTGATGTTGTTTTTTTGCCACTAAAATTTAATACCGCAGGTTTTATCTTTTAATCATTTCGACAACAACAACAAAAATAATTTTAAAAAGAAAAACAAAATTTGATTGCACTTACCATCGGCATCGACTTCATTTATCATATCTTGAAGTTCAGCCTCTGTTGGATTTTGTCCTAGCGATCGCATAACTGTTCCCAATTCCTTTGTTGTGATGGTACCATCGCCATCTTTGTCGAATAGCGAGAATGCCTCTTTGAATTCGGCGATTTGTTCTTCTGTCAGTTGATCGGCCTAAAAACAAAAAAAATAAATAAAAAAGTAACATTAAAATTTATTTTAAGTTTAATTTGATATTTTTGAAATTTTTAATTTAATTGTTTCAGAAATATTTAAAGAATTTATATATTCTATTAGCAGTTTCATAAACAATTTTGTCAAAATGAGAGTAAAAACTTCATTAACTTGGAAGTAGGTACAAGTTCTTCTAATCGTCCTATGAAGCGATCAATTCTGGAATGACCGTATTATGAAAACAAGATAAGGCGAGTGTATCAACGAAACACCCTTTTATCCAATACCCGTTTCATAATAGATTTGAACATTTTTCAACCTTGACAAACATTTGCAATTTCTACAGCACCGGTCCGGTGTCTACTCATTTGACGCATACTTATGAATAAACGACAAAGATTTTTGGGACGACATCAGATAGGAGGGAGCGAATTATCCTAAAAATACTTAAGTTTCTCAAAGGAACAAATTTGAAGGAAGAGCTGTAAATAAGGCATTAAGTATAAAATATTTTTTATATCATAAATATTCAAAGAGAACTCAATATACATACATATATGTACATATGTAATGTACGTACATTACGGAAATGAAAAAAAAAATGAATTAGGAATTACATATGTATATAAACTTCAGATCATATTTGAAGGAATTTGAATAGTGCGTCCAAAAAAAGTTAAAATTTATTTCCTACATCTTGTGATATAACTAATAACACTTAAAATACATGAATGCAAAATAAAATCAACTGCCTATACCCTGACTATACATTTTTCGAATACGTATAGAGTGGTGTACGATGGTAAAGATAAATGTAGAAACAGAATACATAAAATATTAATATAATGGATTTTCTTGAGTTATTTATCACAATATTTTAGCATCATTTTCCTAAATTGACTGAACTTCATATTTTCAAAATAACGAGAATATAAACCAAGAAAAATGAATATCTAGGAATGATTTGTTAAAAAAAATAAATTTATAACCTCTCATCATTTATTTAAGAGTGAAATAAAATATTATATGAAGCTAAAGCACTTAGCATATAAGGTTTGATAAAAAAAAAAGACTTTTTTTAAGGAACTAATAAATTATACGGATATTCTATCTACAATATGAATATGTGTATCCATATACATGGACTGAGTGTTTTTTATTTTAAGTTCAGAGTAGAGCTCTGAACACTCCGAACAAACTCTGAACGATCTCTGAACTGAGCGTGCTTTGCTCTGAGAGTTTGTTTTGATGTTTTTTTCCACTTGTCAAATTTGTGTTCAGCTATTCAACTCCGTCTGCTCTATGAACTTATTCTGAGCTCATAGAGGGCGCTACGAACATACTAAGAGCGAAAAAAGAAACACAAAATTGGAGCTCTGTATGCTCTGAGCTAAAAAAGAAACACGATTTTTTTTTAAATAAAAAAGAAAAACGCCCACTGTGCAAACTTCTGTCAGCTTCACTGAGGAGAAGGAGAAACCTGAACAAGATTTCCCCGCTAGAAAGCAGTCTCCATCCCTTTTTTATAATTTGATCAACTGCGACAAAAAATAATTGAGCAACCGAATCCAACAAATATTAGTCTAAGCTTTTTGACAGCAAAAGTGAGGAATCTCACTGAGTAATAACGATCAGAACTTGGCTAATTGAATTTAATAGAAGTTTGACCTTACTTATTAAAAAAACGAACAAAAATATCAATAAACACTAAAAATATTTCTTTATAACAAACTACGAGTATGTTCATATTTCTATTCCTCATGCGTTTAGTGTTTTCAGCAGTTAGTAATAACTTTTAACTTAATTTCAAAAACATTCGCACAATTCATTGGTGCGATAAATTGAATCAGAAGCAACATCAAACAAAAACAAGATTAAATTCCGTGAAAAAGGTAAAATCAAACGTTTTTTTTTTTGTTGTTTTCACTTCAATGAATAATATTATAACAGTTCAAGTTTGTTGAGAGAAAAAAAAATAATTCTTTCGTCTACTCGAGAAATTATTCGTTTAATTTCACATTATTTTTTTTTTTTATTTTTTTTTTCTCCATGTTATTTGCCAATTTTGTTTTTTGTTTTTAGGAATGATTTGATTTTCATCTGTAAAATGATTTATCAGATTGAAATTGACTTCACTCTAGTGAACAATATACTTGATCACAAGAACTATTAATCTCTTTCAATGATTCAATCTATTTTTGGACCAAAAAAAATAAACAAGAATTTTTTTTTTGTGTTTCCAATTTTTCGTAAGAAAATCCCCAAAATCAGTGTTGTTGGCTGTCAGTCAATAAAAATTCATTTCACAACACGACTTATTTGTGCATTATAACAAAAAGAAAAAGCTACACACAAAAGATAGAATGTCACCTCCTATGTAGGTATATTATAATGAAATACGTGTTACTGAAAAGAATTTTAAATTTTCAGCAATTTGAAAAACATTGTGTACATTTTTAAAGCAGAGAAATAAAGTACACAGCGTAGCACATAACTAGCGTGTTACCGTGTAACTAGTGACAAGAAAAAGAATATTTAAGGTCAGGATTACATATTTAAGTTTTACTGCTTGGAACAAAAGTCGAGGAAAATTTCGACTTGTCGTAATCACGTAAATTGAAAACGACATCGTTAGCACCATTGCTACTATCTCTATCACATCTGTGATATCATCATCATATAATATATTTCTATAGTATAGTCTGGATCCCTTCTCAGACTTTGACAAATGAGGTGTCAAACGAAGCGGAATTACCTGCTGATTTGAAGGATTATAAATTTATTTTAAAAATGTTAATAATTTGTTCAAAATATTGTCAAATATTATTCTAATTCAAATGAACTTTAAAATGAACACTTCCATTTTCCAATTGGTGATATTTTGGCATGTGACATTAGGTCGGTTCAAGTCCGTTCACAAATTTTTTGATATTAAATGACAGTGTGACTTTTATTGGGCCTTAATTGCAAGAATTCTCGCATGTGTAAGCTAGTTAGTTCTTATTATTAGCAAGGTTTAATAAGCAAAATCCCCTATTGCCACGCCCCCTTTTATTATATATAACGGGTGTTTTTTTATAGAGATACAGAACTTTAAATTGGCAACACTATTTTAACTGGCGACCATTTTGTCAGCTGTCAAGTGATTCTGATTTATTTTTAGTTTGGTTTGGCATTTCAACATGAATAGACTGACGTCTGAACAACGCTTCCAAATTATGCAAATTTATTTTGAAAATCATTGCCGTTGATCCCAATTTTCATAAGCGAATTTTGCTTAGCGATGAAGCTCACTTTTGGTTGAATGGAAACGTCAATAAACAAAACTGCCGTATTTGGAATGATGATAATCCTGAAGTGTATGTTCAGACACCGTTACATCCACAAAAACTGACTGTTTGGTGGAATAATTGGTTCGTACTTCTTTAAAAAAGATGCTGGCCAGAGAAAGTTTCAGTCAATGGTGACCGCTATAGAGTCATGATTACTGACTTTTTAGTTCATCAATTGAACAACCATGATGTGCAGGAGCTGTGGTTTCAACAAGACGGCGCAACATATCACACAGCTCGTGCCACAATTGATTTGTTGAAGGAAATGTTTGGTAACCGCATAATTTCACGTTACGGACCCGTGAATTGGCGTCCAAGATCGTGCGATTTAACGCCGCTTGACTATTTTCTGTGGGGATATGTGAAGTCGCTAGTCTACGCCGATAAGCCCGAAACGATTGACCACTTGGAAGACAACATTCGCCGCGTTGGAAAGTCATCGAAAATTGGACCTCCAGATTAGACTATGTCCGAGCCAGTCGTGGCGGTCATATGCCAGAAATCATATTAAAATTATAATGCCAGAAAATTATCTTTCGAATAGAGTCAATTTCATGTCAATTTAAAAAAATCATCTTTGTTTTATTCCATTTCAAAGTTCTATACCTCTAAAAAAATACCCTTTATTATAGGTACATATGTACCTACATAATTATGTAAGTTTCCACCTTACTTAACATTACAATAAAGAATAGAAAAATTGAATTTCGTTTTTAAAAATATTACTGCCACACCCACTTTTCTTATACATATATGTAGGTATTTGAGTTTTATTCTTAAGTCTTCTTTGAAAGTTGAAATTTTCAATAGGTGGCGCTGCGAAGAGTGGCATTTTTAAATGTGCAAAAATTTTAATAAAACCAGAATGATAAAAATGATTCACTAATCAAACCATAAACCTAATTATGCGCCACCTGATTTAAATCACTTACCTATATATATACATATGTATACCATACCTATAATATTTGTTACCTCTGACAAACAATACTTGCTTAATTAATGAAAATTAAATGTGTCAACCTTTTCTAAGACCTATATATCATAATAATTAGAAACGAAATAAAGCATAGTACCTATCTACCTACATAAGTAGATAACTATCTAACTAAACGTTTTGTTTCAATAGCTAATCACGAGACTAAAACAGTTAATTTCAATTAATTTTGAAAACCCACTTCTAATCAAAATTCTCTCTACTCACACAGTCCGTCCAACAGCCCTCAAATCCCTTTATCATTTTCGCTGAATTGTTTGCTCATTAATATGTCAAACATGTTTTCACAACAAGCCAACACAAACGTATGGCATCATTGAAAAGCAATAAATGTACATATTTTAATTAAAAAAAAAAAAAAAAAAACACCACTTCCGGCGTATTTTGGGCTCCTTTTTTTTAAACCAATAAATCATTTACGATTGCCCATGAGCTTGAACATTTAAAACGATAGCTGTTGCCTGAGGCTCTAAAAAAGAATTCTAGCTAGAGTGATTACGTCATAAGACCAAAAACAAATTTTAATTATTTATAATGAATGAACATTTTTGTAGATAAGTACCTACCTAGCTACCTTGGTAGGAGGTACAGTCAAAAGGATGCAAAACAAATATTTTGGCATTTTTTCTTTCATTTGAGATTGAATTTGATAAATACTATTAAACATCAAAGTGTCATTCAAATTGCATTTAAATTTGTATTTCTAAATAAAAATCAGCAAACGTTTTTTGAATCAAACTTGAAATTATTATTTTGAGAATTTAAAAAAAAAAAAAAAAAACTTGTGCCTGTACCAAATTGAAACTACCTACCAACAACCGGAGCCTGTTTCTCTAAAGTTCGTTGAAACGGTTGGCTTTTTCTTTTTCAAACATATAAAATGGATGGGAGGGACGCAATACGATATACCTATATGGCGAGATCGGGAAACGCAAGAAGGGCTTTTTTTTTCTGCCGGCCGGCAAATAATATTTTTCACTGTATTTGAATCTTTTTTTTCTTTCATTATATTGTATTCATATTCATACGGGGGAAAAAATACATCGCGGTTTTTGCCGCGGTTCCAAAACGAGAGAGACACTATGTAGCAGTAAAGTAGGGATGTAGAAATGGGAATGGAAATAAAAACGATCTTGTGTCGCATGTTTGTTGCGTTTGAGTTTGAATCGGTACAAAAAAAAATAAAAATTAAATGATAGTGTGAGTAATAACGCCAGCGCTAGGTTGAAGATCGATAAGAATAAAAAGGGTGTACCTAGGTCTTACTCTCTATCTATGGTAGAATTTTGTAGTACCCCCTTCTCAAGCTGACTTCGGTGTATCATATTTGCTTTCTACCTCTATAGTTTAATAATAAATTACATCGTGCTGTTGCTGCCGCATATTGAGAATAAGAATTCTGATCTGGTTAGCAACCGCAAAAACGAAGATTTAACCGGCTTCTCTTTATTTTCATAGTGAGGGAGGTAATGAAATAGGAGGAATAGGAGGGAGGGGAGCAGACAAGACAACTCCTCAGCCAGAGGCCATAATCGAAAATGATGCTGCGCTACCATGTGCTACTAAAGCTATACATAGCGGGCTGATGGCTTTTGACGTTGGCTCATTAATACTTGCTTTCTGTGGCTGTGGCGACACCAGCAGCATTTCAGATCACGGCACAGAGTCAGTGTGGAGAGAAATTAAAATAATTGTTTAGCGTCTTTCAATTTTTCCACCTCTACGACAATGATGATCTATTTTATCTAAGACGTAAATTCATACATTATACATACATATATACCTATCACATATGAAAGTATAATGTAGATTGTAGATCTTGTTAGTTTATTTTTGCGGTTTGCGGCAAAAAAAACAACAACTTTTTGTTATTTTGGAAAATGTCTGATGTATGTATAATGAAGTCTGCGACAAAAACAACTCCCATTCATTCGAAAGTAAATATGACGGGTAATTGCGCCGAAATCTATATTTAAAACAATTTAGAGAAACGATAAAAAATGTTTGTTTATTATATCATTAAATTTTTCTGCTAGTTGAAATAGAATGAAGAATGAACTCTTGCAAAGACTAGCTAGCTAGTCTCGATAGATATAAAAATAAATGCTTTTCATGGCATGGGCCGGGGAGTTAGGTACCTATTAAGTTTTTGATCAGTTGTAGATTCCATTATTCACAAAAAAAAAACCGTTACAAGTCAACAATGATTGTTTTGATTTTGTAGTGCAAGAAAAATCATTTTTATTCATTTCATTCTTATTCTAATTGTCGTTTATAGCAAATACGGAAATTATGTCAGTTGGCGATTTTCGTATTGAAATAGGTACTTACAAAAGAAAACATTTTTGTCCACAATTCTGTTTGTGGAATAAGAAGAAATTGGAACTCCAATCATTGGAAGGATTTGCTTTGTTCCATTTTGTGTTAAAAGACAATTAGCTGGCACGAAAAATGAATTTACATCATAAAAATTAATATTGCATTTTTTAACAAATAGGTACTTGATAATTGATTCGTTTTTCGTTTTCTTAATCGGTACTGGATCCTTATTTCGATCGGCTTTTGGACTCCTTTTAACCATCTAATGATGGGTCGGGGAAAGTCTTAACAATTTCCATTTGGACAACAATTTTCTTATTTTTTATTATTTCTAATAAAACATTCACTTCGGAATGAAGCCAGATACATTTGTCGGTTGGGGTATACCTATATAATACCTACACTGGATAGTGTATTCATACAAAATTTTTGAGGCAAATTGAAGAACTGTTATAGTCGTTGCCGGTACCCTCATATAACAGTATAACAGCTATTTTTATAATTTTTCGTAATTTCCTGTTATTTTTTCTTCTTTCCTGAAATTTTATTTTTGAAGATAAATCATTTTTTACTTTCAGTCTTTTATCTTTTTCAATATTCACCGCCGCATTGCTTACTGACATCAAATAAATGCTCAATTACGGCAAATATTTTCTGTCTTATTTTTTTCGTTTGTATAGGGAGAGATACGAGGTCGTGGCCGGTACCCCGTAATATTAAAATTGACTCAAAAAAACTGCTATACACTATAGGTTATCCACTATCCAGTGTATATAGAGATCAGTGTGGATGGTATCATGGTCGCGTTTGGGGATCAATCAAAAGCATCCGGATAGGTTTGTGTTGTTGTATTCCCTTTGTGACAAAACAGCTGATGCAACAAGAACTCAACGTATCTGAACATGTGTTGTGAGTTTGTGACCAAGCGAAATAATATTCCGATTGGGAAGTTCCCCCGTACGTCAATGTGACAATGCGAAACAAACAACAACAAAAATTTCCTAGTTGGGGAGAAAACAATGCAATACAAACAAATAAACTTTACATATACAACGATAAATCACAATGTGCACACTAGTTTTCTCCCCAACTAGAACTGCCAAATATAGTATAGTTATAGATATATTAGTTTTTGGAAAAGCCCAATAGGAATGTAATAAAAAAATAAATAAAAAAGACAAGAAGAACGTATTCCGCAAGCGTATTATTTCGTTTTTAATAGGTAATAATAAAATAAAATAAATTCAGTTTCTTGAACAAAATGAGAAGTTCAATAAAAATGTATTTTAATGTCAGAAAATTACCGTGATTCAACCAAAAACCCGATAATCAGGCTGCGAGGTGCTGTTCATTAAATTGCTTAGAAATATTATTTTTTCCAAAAATTTGCCCAAGCTTTTTCGATGAAAAAAAAAATTTAAGAATTATTTAACAAAAGATACCTACCAACATCTTTGACCTTTAGTATTTTCAGATATCTATTTCTATTGACTGAACATAATAAATCGAGAAAACAAAATAAATAATAAATTCAGGACAATATTTTTAAGTAGCAAAACTGTGTTTACGAAAACAAATAAATAAATAAAATAAAAAAAAAGTAATAACCATTATGATAACAAAAAACTTATTTCCGCTTGGATGCAATTACGTCAATCAGACAATATATAATCAGAGAAGGAGAGGCGGCTTTTCAATTACTATTTTCTCAAGCCCAATACGTGTATCTATACCAAAAAAAAATATGTTTATTTTTATTACAAAATTCCATATTTGGATCACAATAACAAGAATTAAAATGCACACAAAAGAAAAAAAAATACCAGATGGACACGATGACTTAATGGAAAATAGAATATATTGCAACTGCAATTAATTAATTGTCCAGCCAGCCAACACAGCGCCACAGTGGAAAATTTAAATATGTATGTAATTAAATTGCTGAAGGCGTAAATGTTCTTGTTTAATTATTTTTAATTGTTTAATTTAAATATAAACAAACCTACTTTATTCAAAAAAAAAGGTACAAGAGCTGAAGAAAAAAATTAAATAAATTGCATTTTTTTTTCACTACAAATGTAGACGAAAAAATAAAGCACTTTAGATAATTAAATTCTTTTATTCGTTCAGTTCTTTTTTTGGGAGGAATTGGTTTTAATTCAATGAGAAGCAAAATATACAAAAAAGATGACAACAACGACATCCACGAGGTGTAGACTTTTGGTTATGGTTTTTCTGGGACACACAAAAATCGTTTATTTATGTTTCTAGTATATAATAAAAATACATATATGAAACATAATTCCAGATTTATTGATTTAATATTGCATAATTCCCTTGACAATAATATTGAATTAATATTAATCATGTCACAAAAAAAAATAGGTATTAAAGATAAAATTTGAGTTGCCCATAGTTATCTTTTTCTTTTTTTTATTGATAACACATTATGTACCAAAAAAAAAATAAAACCCATTTAATACAAAACATAAATAATAATGTAATATCTACATATAGGTATACTGCTATCATAAAACTGAAAAGATTGGCAGATTGTGTGAAAAAATGTACACTGAATAATATTCCAATAAAATTTAACACTCGCAATAATTCGGGGGCATTTTTATGAATTTGATGGGAAGATTTCTTGATTTTTTTTTCATCATTTTTGTGAAAAGATGTTTTTATGGTTATTTTCTAAGAAAATTAAAAATGAAATAGGTATTAAGAGATTTTGATATTCGATAAAAAATCATCAATGGTAATAAAATTAAATTAAATTCAATTATTAATTAGGTAGTTACGTAAAAAGTTAAGTGTTGAAAAAAAATATGAGTGAGATTTTTTTAACTAATAATAATAAATAATTTTAATAATTTTAATTTTAGCATTTGAGATTTTTAAATAGGTACCTACTATTCAGCATCCAATTGAAAGTACCTAAAACATCGTCGATGAAACATTCACCCTTATTGTGAGTTTCACCCGAAAAATTTGACATTTCACCTTTCGTCTATTGTGAGTTTCAACCGAAATTTATTTTTTGAAAATTCCGCTTATTGTGAACATTCATTTCAGGCGGAATGTAATGCCATTTAGAGCCTGAGTGTTCACTTATTTTTTTGTAGGCGAACGTAATTTCGATCGGGAGAAACTCACAATAGCTTTTAAAACAAAAAATTTTAAGTTGAAATATATTTCATGTGAAACTCATAATAAGGCTGATTATTTCACAGGAGGACTTTGACGGAATTACGAGATGCAATAGTGTAAGCTAGTAAAAAATGTTTAACTGGCTGAACCCAACGGTAAAGCTGAAGCTCGTAACACTTTCCATCCATCTAGGCGGCCAATTTGCCTGTCCAAGGAGTGAAATTAATTTTTCATTGATAACGGGCGCCATTCACAATTAGGTTATGGTCGGATTATTTTTAATGTGTAAACATATTCTACGTTTAGCACGTTAAGTGCAATAGGTTACGTGTCAAACGTACATGGTACGATATTATGTAAACCGAAATTTGGCGCTCAGGAGAACGTTTATGTTTACACCACGAGTACCGGCACTCACACACGTTTTTTTTTATTTATTGAAACGACACCAAACTGTGTTTTGCATGAGTGTAATGCTGGCTCTTGGTTGCTCGTTTAAAGTAATTTCGATTAGATACATTTTGACGATGCCAAGTACATAATATGTATGTAATATGTTGTATATTATCCACCTCATGGATGTCAAAAATGAAACTTGAGATAAAATTTAACGCAATTCTAATCCAATCGACACACGGCTTTACAGTTCAAAATCTTGTTTACTTTTCATGATTCATAAAACAAACAGGACTACATACATAGGTAGATACCTACCTACTTGGCAAATGAGTGTAAATCCAGACTTTCTTTTTTGGAAGTTATTAAATTTGACATTTCTTATTCATTTGATTGCCAAGTCCTACCTAGTTTGACAAAAAACTGGTTTGTTATAATTTAAGTTTCCGAAATTGTATACCTAGATACATATATGAGCACCATTTTATTAAAAAAAAAAAAAATTAAATAAGTACCTATGTACCTACCTACCTACCTACAAAATTAAATTGAATTTAGCTTTGTAGATTAATTAACTTTCTGTGGGTGCGATGATTTCATTTTTGAATTTTTCAAAATTCGTCTTATTATAAGTCCTGTTATTCTTATTTGTTGTTTAGTTTTGATGACTAAAGATGATGGGTTTAATGAATAATAATTTTGATAGGTACTAGGTGGATACCTTTTAAATTTCTTAATATTAAATAGGTATAAAAAAAAACAAATTTTGAATGTAGGCGCATTTCTAACAAAATCCATGAGATCATCAGACTGTTGATCTTCTAAATGTGTCATTGCCTATAAAATAACATTTTTATTTGCTATCGACAATCATTTCAAAGTGACTGTTGCATTTATAAATACCGTTTCTGTTAAAAGAAAATACCTACTGATAATGACACATTTTAACAGTTAATAAAATTGTGATTTAAACAGCTCACAATTTTAGCATACCTAACCTACATACATATATGTATACATATTTTGATAAATTCTTTCTTTAACTGATATGGGGACGTTGGCGCAAAAATAATGTTATGACTTGGACTTTTTAATTCTTTTTTTTGGGCGCGGTCAGTTATAATATTGTATACAGTTATGTATCTTGATGGCTTTTTGTAATACCTTTAGATAACACAGCTGGATCGAATTGAACCCAGACAATCTATCCTATTACATCCTGAACATATTTTCTGTTTCTCAGCGATCTCAGAAATCTTAAGCCAATTCTTCAGCAGAATTACTCACTTTTGGCGTCAAAATCTGAGATTGAATTTTTGCTTCCACAATTATTGTTTATAGCATTTTAAAAAACAATTTAAACAAAAAAAAAGATGGAAAGTGGTTTTGACTTTTTTTTTTCATTGTGAGGTCGTAGTAATTTATTAACCGGACAAAGTTTTTTTTTTTTGCCGACGTTTTTCGGTGCATAGGTTCTGAAATTTTATATTTTGAGATGAAATTTATACCAACAATATTTTAGTTGACAGGCTAGATCAATAAGTACCTTTTAATTGCAGAAGAAACGCAACTAGTAATAATATAAGGTAGGTATCTAGCTACATTATCATCTTGAAGTTTGTGATTTTTATTGTCTTTTATCATTTTCCCTTAAAAATAAAGGTACCTTTTATACCTATAAATACCAAACTTTAATATAAATGTTGAACTTAAACGCGTATGTTCCACTATTTCTCAGCGTAAACTGTCACCAAAGCACTTATGTTGGACTTCTTTCAGCAATTGGGTCTAAATCCTAAACTTTTAACTGATAGTGTATCTTTCTACTTGAAACCGCTTCCCCGAAATGCTTGAAATAACTAACAATACTAAACAATCAGTTTCTTATTGGACATACCTTAAAAACTAATAGGTAGATATACATCATAATACATTTACGCAAACAATTTGAATGTTTTTAAGCGTTTATAATTAAATAATTCAATTGAATAATAATGTACATATTTAAATGTCGATTATGGAATTCAAATCCAGATTTCACTCTTCCGCTTTCCATTTGTTTAGGAAATTTCATTGAGTTGGACAATTTCTTCATGAGAAACAAGTCACAAATAGGTAGAGTTACAAATAAATCATTGTTCTATTTGACACGAAAAATCCGAGATCAAAATCTGAAGTGGCCAATGGAAACCCACAAAATCAATCTGATGATTTTAATTTTTAGTACCTAGGTAGGTAGATATAATAATAACCTCTTATCCGGCAAATCTATTTTGCCCAAAAGTGGCCGTTACACAGGAAATATATTTCAAATAATTTTAAATTAACATTTTCAACAGGCACTACCTATTATGAGTTAAGAAAACGGTAAAACATAAATTTGAAATCCAATTAGTTTATAACAGAAAATATTCAATTACACCTTACGTATGTAGGTAATATTATACATATATTTCTTTATCTCACATAGGTACCAATTATGAAATCTATTGGAAATTCCAAACGATAACAGTTAAATATTTGTACAGTTCAGTATATTTTAATTAATGTAGCTTTTGTTCATTTCATAGTGTTGTCGTCGTTCGTCGTCGCAAAAATAAAACTTCTCCCATGCGCGCTAAATATCGATAAGAGAAAAAAAAAAAATGTGACCACAAGCAGAAGTTGAAATTCCAATTAGAAAGGAAAGGTGTGGTTCGCAATTTATCCAAAAACCAGGCAAGATTTAGAAAAATTAAAAAAATGCAGAACAACATATCGAGTTTTTTTTTTTTAAATCATTATTCACAATAATTTATAATATTAAAATCTTTTCCACTTAAATAAATATTAAAATATAAAATTTGAAGAAAAAAAAATCACCATTTTTGCTTAGCTGGTAGTTTGTGATGTCACCCTTCCTAAATTACACAAAAGCAAGGAATTTACACGAAAACCGTTGTAAGATTCCAATAAAATGTTTTAAAAATTAATTGCAAACAAACAACGACACGACAGTATACGCAACGTTAATTCACAATTATAATTACGGAACAAACGGAATGGACGATGAAATAAAATATATTTTTTTGTCAAAAATATATTATTTTTTATTTTCAATAAATTTATTTTATTCCCAACAAATCGAAGAGCAACTTCCTCCTTGCGGCTGTTAACGGCGACGGCGGCGAAAAAACTACTCAAACAAAATTGCAAAAAACGAATACACCTCAAAAATCCAAGATGTGAAAAATAAAAAAAAAACGAGTACAACTAGAAGGGGAAATAAGAACAGAATCGAAAAAAAAATGACGAAAGAAAATCCGCAGAAGAGCGAATAAAATATCTCTTTCACACTAGTATTTGGGGGCGGGGGGATTTTTGTAAGTTTGTGTTGGTTTGGTAGGTATACATCGATTCTCTTTGGCGAATTTTCAACCGTTTTGCTGTTGAATATCTGATTAATTTAATTTAATTAGCCAAATTAACTTCATAGCAATAATAGTACATACAATCCGGTGTAAATTACACATGAAAACTTGTTAAAATTAACAAAAATATGCCCATCCATTTCTTAGAATTCAAGTCAAGTCGTCTTTTTATTTAATTTCTTTCCCTCACGAATTTCTGTTTTCTGACAGTTTATTTTTTCTCTTTCTTTTTATGAGAGGAAAACGAATGAAGATGTGTGATAAACATAATCGGAAAATAACCGCAATGCGGCAAAGTCATCGGGTCGAATCGTGTCACAAGCGAAATAAATATACAAGCATGCGTCTGGAGTGGAAGTAGGAAGAAGACAGTAGCAATGCAACAACACGACACACTTTGCAAAGGGGAAATTTTGAACCGTTTCGAAAGAAAGATGTACGATACAAAAATTAGGAAGGAGAACAGTAGATAAGAACAAGAAATTGTCACTGGATTTCTGTAGATCATTTTCGATGGGAGAATTTTTGACTTTTTGCAGTAAATTCTCCCGGATGAGGGATTTTATTTGGGACACGCACACAAGAATTACAATAAAGGAAATTCCATATTTAGCACAATTCACAATGGAGAAAATGTTATTTTCTTAAATAATCCTGCAATCTTACACCACCAACGCACTTAGAAGTTTAGAATGATGTTAAAGAATAAAAATTAAATATTTCGTTTTTGCTCATTCAGACATAAATTAGAAAGAGATAAGCATTTTATCTCAACCTGCAATTTTTTTTTAGTTTTTTCAATAGGTAGAATGTTTGTGAAATTTAAACAAAAAAAAATTAATAAATATTTGTCTTTATATTTACCATTTTATATAAAAATTGGTTTGTTTTGTTGAGGGTGTTTAATGAATTAAAAAATAATCCTTTCTATCGATAAATTATCAACGATATCGATGGTTGTTCTTTCTCAGCACAAATTTGCTGCTCTAGCTGCAACAACGACGACAAATTCACTGAGTCTAAAGAGACCGTGTTGGACTCGTTTTGTGGTGGAAAAACAGATGGCAAGTGTTTTTCTTTCCCGCAAAGAAACCCACTTAAACCGTTTTTTTTTTATTTTTTATTATTATACGCTGTTATAGCAAAAAATTATATCTTTATGTGTCTTATAATGGCGAAAACCGTTCCCGTTTGTGTATTTGTGGAGATATATATTTTGTCTGCGTTAAACTTTTTTCTTTTATCTTTTTTTTGGATTCTAAAGGATTCCCGCACTATCTATGAAGTAGCCTTTTAAAGTTAAGTTTTTAAGCCCGTTTCGGTCCGTAGCAGGATTGCAACTGAATTGTCTTGAAAATATCGTCGATGTCTCTATCTGGCGCTAAAGTTTTCTTTTAAACTGTCCGTTTTGTCATTTTTCGTTTAGTTCTAGTTTTTCTTTATTGTTTTTTTTTTTTTTTTTGTTATTCTTATCTTCTTGCTGCCTGTGAATTTTCTGAACCGATTTTCCCCAATTCAGATTTTGAATGCGTACAAAAATGTTATTGTTGCGCCAAACACGATATAAGGTATTATATGTATGTGTTTCGTTTTTCTTTTGAGAGTAATAATTTAACGAAAGAAAAGGGGTGCTCTGCTCTTTCGTTAGGTTCATGCGAAAAATAACTTTACACACAGAACAGGAACACCCCACAAGGGCCACAAGGCGGTAAAAAGGGCTGAAGGTTTTTGTATCTACATATGTATGTATTTTTTAATTTTAGTTTTGGGTGACGGTGGGCTTAGACCTATGGTTTTTTTGTCGTTTTCAATGTAGAATTGTAGATAACACATTGCTTGCATATTGTGATTGTGAATAAATGATCTATGTAGTTGTAAAAGTTGCTGATGTTGGCCTTCGTTGGAGGGTAATTTCTTGGAATTCATTTTTTTTGCCAACGTAGGGTGAGTAATAAGATGTTTTCTAGGGTAAATATTCGTAAAAAAAACATGTTATTAAGAGTTGAAGGTTTTGTGAAACCTAATAAAAATACATAATGTTAATTGCAGGTATTTAAGGTAGTTACATGCTCGAAAGGTGTTTTCTTGACCTTTTTTTGTTTTTGGAGGAATAATTCTTTCGTCGCTTGATAGCTCATAGCCAAACAGTTCGTAAATTTTAGGCATCAATTTAAATTTAAACTCAACATAAAAGTAAGTAGGTAGGTTATAGGTACCTACATATATGTATAATGGTTAAAGTTTGAATTTGAAATATTTAAGACCGTATTTCCGTAAATAATGGTACAGAACACCATTTCATGTTTTTTAAATATAAATTTAAGTTCAAAGACTCAACTTTCCTTTACCGCAGCACGAATTTTCACACGTGTTTTTTTTATTTGATAGATATGCACAAATAAATAATATTGAGCGCAATTTTAGGGCGAGGAAAAATTTATTTCTATTTTTAATTAATTTTCAAAGTTTAACTCTTTCAGATAAAAAACACACAATAAAGGCTCTGTTTCACATATTTTTTTTTTCTTTTTTTGTATTCGTTTCAGTGATGCCAGATATGCTTTCTTTTGAGGATTTTATTAAAAATTGTTCCTTTTCTTTGATTATTTTAAAATAATCAAATAAAAAATTTAGGGCAATTTTACATAAATTTGGGAGAAATTTAGGCAGCATGCCATCCCTTACATTACTCGCACTTTGATTATTTTAAAAACAACATCGTCATAGTAATAAAATGCTCTTTATGTTGATGTTGTTGATTAAATGAAAATACCAATTAGGGTAAAAAGGAAAAAAAATGAAAAACCAACAAAAATTGATTAAAAAATTATATATATATTTTTCAAAAATTCACTTGGCCAAGAAGCTTAAATCAAAAATTTTGTAAACACGAGTCCTTTTTTTTAAATTTATTTATTTATAAATCCCGCTGATTTTAGGTGATTTTTTCTCCAACACCTAGGTATGTATATTTCATTTTTTGACTTTAAAATGTTTTTATCTCGAGTTTTAGATTTTTTAGAATTTTCTTTTTTAGGTATTGTATTTATAAGATATACATATCGATTAAAGAAAAAAACTCACCATCAGTTTTCGTTTAGAAAATAGAATTTAGACCTTTCTATTTGTTTACCCTTATTTACCCTACTGAAATTCCGATTAAAAAAAATAACGTATTATAAAATACGTTTCCTTTCACATGCTTTTTTTTTTAATCATTAAAACCTACCATATGAGCTAGGTCAGATAATTGCAAAAACCCAAAAATCGAGCTTAAAAGCGTGGCAACCCTATGCCTTGACCTTATTTCGCCAGGCAACCCATGCGTTAAATGTTAGTTTAGACGCTACCTAAAAAACTCCTCATCTGTTAACTCGTTAAGGGTAGGTCATAATACGGTGGCATCTTCTACTAGGTATAATGTATAAACATCGTCATTTACTTAACTAGAAAGGTAAGGTGTCTATTTCAATAGTTTTCCTGTATGTGTTTTTCTTTAACTCGCCACAACTATTATTCCGTTTAGCAATGAATAGGAAATCAGTTAAAATGTCCTCTTTTGAATGTGCCAGCCAACTGCCAAAGCTTTTACAAACCCTCAAGTGTTATGATGCGAGTAAATTATGAGCGAGTCCTTTTGCTCTAAAGTTTGTTTGAATTCTTCTTTGGTTTATTTTTTTTTTTGTAACAACAAGAGGTTATTAACATGCAAATAGGCTTTGGAAAGCGGTTTGTTTGTATAGATAATTTTGTTTTTCTTGCCGCATTTTCATAATTGCAATGCACAATTTTCTCATCAGGGTTGACTTGTGTAGCTAGATTATATTTTGTTCTTCTTCACAAAAAAACTTTTAATATACATATGTACCTACCTAGACAACTAGGTATGTAGTTAAATGTATACCCTCCTATGGCCTGCCATCATTTAATTAAGCCAACAGTTATGCTTGTGCTGCACAAGTGCACATGCAATCAGAATCATACCTTGTCACTTGTTAGGGGTATTTCGATTATATCGGCCCATACCTATCAGTAGTGATAACGAAAGGAAATAACGAATATGAAAAGACGACAAAATCAGTAAAATATTTCGATACATTCCATAAAACCCCAGACCAACTCGCTTCTATTACACATTTACATTACAACTTTAACATGGTAGGGTGTGGGTGGGTATGGGTGCGGTTTTTTGTTTACTCCTGAACTTTTCTTGCTTTGCTGATTGTTACCCACCGATTGCTATCATACCCTAGCCGTCGCTTTTCTGTTTCTGTACTTTCTTTCATCGTCGTTGTTGCGCTGCTGCCTAGTTGGTGCCGATAAATTTATAAAATTCTACACACAAATTCTGGTTTTCAGTTGTAGTTGACCAGTTACTGTTTGTTAAAAAAAAAAAAAAAATATTGTATGGCAGTGTAGCGCTGCTCTGAGCTTGTTCCCCAAAATGTAGCGAAATAACAAAAAGAAGAATCAACCGAAAAAATAAAAACAACAATTTACCAATAGAGGGGAGTTTGCGCTTTATCGATTCCACGGTACGCACCTGCAATGCGTCAACTTTTTCCCTGCTGTTGGGGATTTTACTTCGTTGTTCTTCTTCGTCCATTATTCTCTCAGACTCTCACTTTGATAATAATAAAATTCTCTCCTTTCTTTTGCATTTATGCTTCTTTCTTCTTTTCGGCTACCGCTACATATTGTGCTGGTGCTTTTAACATCTTTTTTTTTTCAGCCAGACCCATTGAGTTGCCATGAAGGAGAAAAATAGGTAATAGACAATTTCTTAAATTAAATTTCTTTATTTAAAAAGAGACCCAATCGAATTATAACGGTTTCATATTTGGGGTTTTGGAACTTTTGTCTTATAAAAAATGTTAAGGCTCCTTGGCGCCTCCTTTCAAATTTGTTTTCGAACCTATTTTTTTCTCAGCGAGCCGATGTGTTTTTTTTTTCGTGCACTTTGTTTATCTTAATTTGTTTCCTTTATATCGGTTATCCTTTCACAATGAGATAGTAGGTACGTAGGTATGCGAAAAATAGAAAAACGAACAGGTAGATTGTAGCTGTGGTTATGTTGTTAATGTTTTGGTAGCTTAGTTTAGTACCTACATATCGTGTTCGTCGTCTCTCCTTGTGACTCGTGTGGCTTGTAATTATGTAGGTATGTATGTTATGTATAGGTGGTATATTTTGATTTTTTTTTAATTCGATGCATACCTACAAAAAGCAAAACAAAAAAATCATAATTGCTTTTACCGCGTACGAAAGAACGATGAGATGATTAAGTGTCATGTAATGTTTGAGAAGTGTATGTCCATGTGTGATTGTGAATGGTAGATTTATGTGAGTTTTAATTTTATCTTGTTTTCGATGTGTTCTGTTTGTTGGTTTTATTCGCTTGGAAAATCAGGTGGCAAGGATAGGAATTTAGGATAGGTAGTTAAGTATTAGTGGGTTGGGTTGGGTTGGGAACCTTTAGGGTAATGAGATGATTTTACCCAGGTATTAACAACAAAAATATATGGCCTAAAGGCCTGATCAAACAGAACGCGGTCGGTCCGGTGGGACGCTCAGAACGCGCCGCTGCCCTCTGCGTTCCGGTACATCAAACAAAACGCGATCAGCTTTCGACGTTCTTTTGACCCAGTTCTAGAGTGATTTACGTCTTGTCCATCTAGTCACGTCGAGTGTACTTTCACCAAACAAACAACCAAAATACTTTTCAAATTTATAAAATCTGAATGAAAATTGAAACTTATTTATTGTTTTTCCTAAAAAGAATTCACAAAATAAGAGTTTTTGTTAATATTTCGTATTTTTAAAATGCAAAGAGCAAGATGGAATAATTTTTTTGTTTTTCTGTTTTGACGTTTGACAGTCGCGTTCTTTGTAAAAATCTACAACTTCAATTTGACCGTCGCGTTCCAATTTTGACCGCGTTCTGTTTGAATAACAACGTATAATTCTATAGAGGACAGGTAACGCGACGGGCAGAATTGTTTCCCGTCCCGCCGGACCGCGTTCTGTTTGACCAGGCCTTAAAACTGCTTTCCAAAGTTCAAAAGTACAAAGTTCTGTCAAATTTCATTCCTACCTATAGGTAGTTAGGTATAATGTATATAAAAAAAAAATAAATTGGATTGAAATTGGTCACATGCGACGTAGGTACAAGGATGGATTTTAAGTGCGAGAGGTAGACAAGGGTGGATTAAACTGAAAGTAATTTTACTTCATCGTGTATGCCACGGTGCACATGAAAACAACTTTAAGTAACTGACAGAACAAAATGCAGACTAATCTGCAATTGGAACTCTAACTTAGTCGGAATATTAAAAATATTGATTACACACAAATACAATATATGGGTTTACTTTGAAACTCTGTGATTTTTTGTGCAAATCTACACATTTTACTTTTTTTATATGAACTTTGACAGACTTGTGCCGTTTTTTGAACAGAAAATCACCGAGTTGCAAAGTATAAAGCAACTCATCTGATGTTATGAACACAACGTAGGTAGCTGCAATCGGAACTGCAGATATAGTGCATGGTCAAGTTATCCAACTTTTATCTTTTCGCGTATACAACACTTGACGTTTCTAATTGTTCGGAGAAATAATAAAGCCAAAAATTATTAGGGTCTGTTTCTTTACTTTTTGGGAAAAAGTTCGGGAAAAATTTGGGCTTAAGCTTTTTGATGTTGTTGTGGTAATTTTTGTCCAGAAATAAAAAATAAAGAAACACATTTGTTGGAACATTATTAAACAGTTTATCGCAAAACTTTCTGTATTTGTGTTTATGTATATAAGTTATGTAATGTGTTTGTTTTGAAAAATTTGATTTAACGATATTTGCCTATATTAAATTTTTGTGGTATTCGCAATCTGAAATTCCTTGGAAATTTGTCATATGTAGGTATATAATGTGAGAAATGCAATTTTTTGCTTTGGTAAATTTGAATAATTATTTCTCAGTCATTTACTTGCAATAAAATTTAAATTTTTGGTGATAATAGTCAGAGTTATTAAATTCTTTAAAGACCCCTTAATTTTCACCTCGTTATAACCATTATGACGATAGTTTTGTTTGTTAAATCGGTGAGGAAATCTTTCCCCTCAATGATTTCATTCGCAAAACAAAATTTATTCGCAAACACCTCGCTTCTGTGAAAAACTCCAATATTTTTTTTCACTACGGAAACTTTCCAGCAACTTTCAGTTTTTAGGTGAGAAGTAATAAGGGGAATGAACGATCTACGATTAGTGGAAATTAAAAGAAAACGTCAAAAAATCTCCAATACGAAAAGATTTTCATTAGCCACGTTTTATTATCAACACGTCTGGGCCAGGGTTATCTTTTAACACATAATATACAAAGACAACATTAGATCTAGGTTTCTATCGGGATTTCATTTATGGATACAGAAATTAGAATTTACTCTGGCGGGTAGATGGCTTTTTCAGTTTTGCAATCAGTAAGGTAGTACAAATTGTTGTGGAAAGAAAAAAGACAATGAAAAATAAACAAATATAAGGAAAAAAGAGCATACAACATTGTTTTCATTATCGTTTTATTTTATCGGGGTGAACCATATGGGTTATTGGCGATAATTAATCGTATTTTACTATCGGCAAATTCTGCTTACCGTTAGCAGAAAAACGATCATGCTAGCTAAATATTATTTAGGCCGTTAGTTTGTTGTAATTTTTAATCAAAATTCGCACAAAAATAACTAACGATTTTTCGTTTTTATAATTTAGATAGTTAAATGCAAAATTAAAAAGACAAGAGTGGTTGGGGTAAGACTGACACCCAACTAATTCAATTAAAATATGCATCATTTTATACATAAAATACAGTCAATAATTATACTATGAATATATGTAGGTACTTTACCACGTCTGCGACCATGAACAAACACTGATAAGATAAATTCTATTTTATTATTTAATAATAAGTTTAATTTTGATACGACATTTTTATTATTGGATTATTGACAAGAAAATGTACTTATGTATGTAGATAGGTAACCTATGTTATTTTTAATCTATTGCTCATATTAGGACAATTATTGATTTCCAGTCGATTTTTTTAAGCTTTATTCAGTTTTTTTTTGCACTTTTTCGTTTTAACGATATTACAACATCATGACGAAGAAATTTTACACGCAAATATTTTAACTGACTGTTCAACAATGTATTGCAGTGTTAGCGCCAGAATCAATTTGGTGAATTTTCAGAATTACTTATGTAGGTAGATTAGATACTATCTATTACAATTAGGAAAGCTGCAAATATACCTACCTAAAATGTTTTTACTTTGAAGTGAAGTTATCAAAGTCACTTTGAATTTTTCAACCCTTTTAGTTATCTACATATAGGTATTTGCATTTTATCGCAGGTAAAAAATTTTTAACGACTGCTTACTTTTATTTTATATCTAAGAAAAAATATTCTTTTTATTAAAAACCAAGTTACGAAAATTAAACAAATTATAATTTCCGGTTTTGTCCTTTAAAGCTTACCACGTCGCGATGTGGTAGTTTTTCTAATTCTAACATAAACTTACAGCTACACTAAAGTCACAATCTAAACATTGTGCATTGGCTTGCCATTTTTATTTGGAAAGGGTATGTTCCTAGAAAATTTTTGTGGGTGTGTTTAGAGAGCAGTAAAATAATAAAATTAATGATTATAAGATTTTGCATCGAAAAGTTTACAAAAAATCAATACTTCGGCATCTGTTAGCAGTACGGATTATAAATACTGCAATTGTAGTACTTTGACAGCCCCATTGAATCTAAACGGGCACAACCTTATAATAGGTCTGTTTTTTAGGTATATTTTTTTAAGAAAAATGTGTAAAAACTGTCAAACTTTGAAAGGAAAAAATATACTCAGAGAGGGAAAACTTGGCACAGAATTAACAAACGCCCTGAATCACTATTTGTATAAAATGTCACTTTAGTGTAAAAGTCAAATGCACGTTGTCAAAGTTCAAAACTTCAAAAAATTAAAAGTGGCTGCTCGAGTGCCCACAGGAACTCAACACTCATCATGAGCATAGTACACATATTAAAGGTAATATTATTACGGTTTCCTTTTTTGTTCAGTTCTGCGCATCAGTCAAAATAGAGGTATTATGGTGAGAAAATGGTGGATCCAGTGTCCCTTTACTTGTCTTATTTTAATATGTTTTTGTTGTGTTGGTTTGTTTCTAATATATTAATGTGATCTGATCTAATCACATGAGTGTGACTCGTCTTAATATGCTCCTAGTCTATGAGAGTATGAGCTTCTAAGTTCAAAAATTTAATTTTATTATTTCTTATTTTTCTGTTTTTTTTTTTGCAATTTTTAATTTTCAGCTAACGATGTTTTGACAGAATGTCTTCGAAAGTCCTCTGAATTGTACTATTAAAACATTGTCCAAAAAATCATAACTTTTGTAAATAAAAAGTGAAAATGTTTCAAATGATACTAAATCCAGAACGACTATATGAGATTGTACTTCCCTTTCCGCTAGTAATCGGACTTCTTATTTTGCAATACTTATATGTAATCCTATTTGCAAAAAGATAACAAAACAAAAAAAAATAGAAAAAAAATATACAGACAATTCATCCCCAATTCCCATCGTCAATCTATCTCTATACCTACTCAACGATGAAATACAAAAAAAATGGATAAATATATCTGCAGATAAAGAGCGCACAACAGTAAAACTGGAAAAAAAAAATAACTGAACGATTCCATAGTATAGCCTCTGCAGTACGGTATTCTGTTTATCATCCCCTGGTTTTTCTTTCACCTGCGGCAAAAATGTTCACACCTCCTCCCCAACTTATTCCATTGATTTACCCACTTATAGGTAATTACTACCGTTCCATGCAGACGTCAGCATAAAGAACGATGAAAAAAAAGTGGAACTTGAAGCAGCAGGCTTATCAATCAGTCGTCAGAGGTTGACAAGAAAAGACGACCGCCAGCCTTATACCAACCAACAACTTTATTGCAACGCAGCGACGAAGCAGAAGCTCTAACAAAACAAAAAAAAGTGCAGTAGCAGCAGTCACATTTCCACCCATTTCCCCTCAAACTCCTTTGGAAACCCTATAAATAAAATCCACATATATACCTATACACACTTAGCTAAATAGCCAGCCAGCCAGTCGTGTCGTTTGTTATATATTTGCACCACAAGTGGTTCAAGCTGGTGGAGTTGGCTGGCTTTGCGTCAGAACTGAATATAGGTAGCTGGTATCTGCGCCAGAATGTCCTTGTCCTCCTGTCCATGATAGAACCCGACTAGAAACAAGAACAATGTGAGCTCTCAAAGTGTTGGTCCTCATAAGTACCCTTGATACCTCTCTTTTCTTGTTTCTCATACACTTCAGAGAATTCTGGAACTGGGTAGGTATAAGGTACGAGTATTCTGTTCCTGACAAGAAAACTGGATACAATCATTTTTGTACCCACATCACATCACATTACCCCTTTTCTGACCCAGGCTTACCATCATCATATGATATATGTATATGTATGTACATAGTTAAGCCAGGCAGTCGTCCTCGTCGGTCGTGTCGTCCAGGACTGAATCCTCTTTTCAGCAGAACGACATCATTATATTGTTGCATGCTCTGCTGATGATGATGTTTGGTGAAAATTGTGTACCTGTTGTGTGTACCCTTGAAATTGAGTCCTTTCTCCTGCGCTCGCACAATTGTTGTTATTGTATGAGCTATATTGAATAAGAGGACATGTGTATACTACTTACTCTCACACAGGTGTGGTGCTGGTGTTATGCTGTTATTTGATCTCCCAAGTGGTGTAAAAGCTTAAGTGAAGAGTTTTTCAAGAGCTTTTTATACTGAATACAGTTTATCATTGGGAATAGAATTAGCAATACTACATACATACCTACATCTAACATATGTAGAATATACGAGTAAAGGGGGTATATATGATAACGTGTACAAGTGATTATTATAATTGGAACTTGGAAGGAGTATTATTATGTGCGAAAAGTAAGTAGAGTGAAGTCAGAACCAGAATTCGCTCTTGGATGATGATTGAAGTGTTTATATTTCAGTTTTCATTTTATAACAGTAAAATAAAACCCATAAGTGGGTTTTGTAACAAATATTTCAAATATTGTCAATATTGTCATTATTAGTACAGGCTTTCCGGAATTTTGAGTTTTGAGAGGAACAAAAGAGAGGCTTTTGATTTAATAACTACACAGCACTTACTTTGGAAATAAGTTTTCAATATTTCACAATGTTGTTCAAGCGTAAAGCGTTCCGCGGAGTTATGATACAGACTTTCTGTCAAGATTTCGAGGGGGAGCAGCAATCACGTCCGCTTGAATTTTCATGTTGCATTCAACACAATTTTTTTTAATGCTTTCAAAAGCAACAAAATACCTGAAAAAATCACGATATTTTGCTGCCTTGTAAGCTACATAAAAATGTATGTTAAAAACCATCAGCGAACAAACAGAATAGCTTACAAAAAAAATCGCGCGATTATTTTGCATAAATAGGTTTGATTTCCAAACCACAATAGAAGGGTTTGAGATTTTCTTCTTCAGAAAAGAAGAGAAAACCGATTCTGGATTTGAAGAAAGAAATCAAACGTGACACATGTGCATACTTAAAACGTTAAAAAATGTTAAATGTCACTTATAACGGTTTTTTTTTTATTTTTTTTTTTTAGCAACACTATTCTAACTGGCGGCCATTTTTTCAGCTGTCAAGTGATTTATTTTTTGTTTGGTTTGGCATTTCAAAATGAATAGCCACATGATCACCTAGCAAGTCGTAGATACGGTGAATGGGCCCAAAAAAAGATTGCCGTTGATCCCAATTTTCATAAGCGAACTTTGTTTAGCGATGAAGCTCACTTTTGGTTGAATGGATACGTCAATAAACAAAACTGCCGTATTTGGAGTGATGATAATCCTCAAGTGTATGTTGAGACACCGTTACATCCACAAAAACTGACTGTTTGGTGTGCTTTATGGGTTGGTGGAATAATTGGTCCGTACTTCTTTAAAAATGATGCCAGCCAGAACGTTACAGTCAATGGTGACCGCTATAGATTCATGATTACTGACTTTTTCGTTCATCAATTGAACAACCATGAGGTGCAGGAGCTGTGGTTTCAACAAGACGGCGCAACATGTCACACAGCTCGTGCCACAATTGATTTATTGAAGGAAACGTTTGGTAACTGCATAGTTTCACGTTACGGACCCGTGAATTGGCCTCTAACATCGTAGGATTTAACTCCGCTTGATTATTTTCTGTGCGGATATGTGAAGTCGCTAGTCTACGCCGCCGATAAGCCTGAAACGATTGACCACTTGGAGAATAACATTCGCCGCGTCATCGATCAGATTCTTTCGAATAATGTTAAATTTCATGTCAATTTAAAAAAATCATCTTTGTGTTATTCCATTTAAAGTTCTATACCTCTAAAAAAAACACCCTTTATATGTTACTTAATTTTTGAAATTGCAATTGCGAATTTTTGATTGTACTCGATGTACATACATACATATGAACTAACTAGATATCTATTTTAGAGATCAGTTATGGATAGACACGTGTGACTTCACCATTTTCTTGGCAAATAAAATCAAAATACACTAAATTAATGTTCGCCATGTTTACAAACACAATACTTACGCCTGTTCAGGAAAATGAGTTCTCGGAGATCTCAGAAATTTCAGTTAAATTAACAAGATTTCTCAGCTTTGCTTTTAAAATGTTGCTTGGATTAGCTTCTTCACATTTTGAGTGAGAAAAATCTTTGAACTTTTTTTTTTTTTAAACACGCCAAATTTAAAATGAAAACAATTTTAATTTTAAATCTGCATTTGACGTTTTACAAATACAATGAAACACTAAACTTCAGAATCAAAAAAAAATGTTGCCACTTGTTCGTTTAGCATTCTGGATTGGAGTTTTCGGGATCGTTCTTCCGGATTTCCAAACTTTAATTATTAATGATGTTAGAAGAAGAGATTTTCGGTTCCGTTAGCATAAAAAGCAACAAAAGTATCAATGTCAAAAAAGAAAGATAAAAATTAATTTTTTTGTCGACATAATTGGTCGAAGGGATTTTCAAAATGGCGGGTGAAGTAATTTTTTTCTTGAAAAGGCAACGAAAACCAACTTACCAATTCCAACCATTTAAATAAGGTGAGGTTAGTCACATACATAAATATATTTTATTTACATATACCTTTTTGAAATATGAAATATCTCTGTTTTTTTGTTTGATTGTGTTTAAATTATTTGTCAAAAATAAAAAAGTTGAGTTTTATCTGATTCTCTTGGCAATCATATGCAAAATTATTTCCCACCACCCATATCTATTTAGATAGGTGTAGACATAACTTCAAAAATGAAAAAAAATAAATTCCAATTTGAAGTTTAATCCAACTTTTGACAACTATAAACTTATCATATCCCGAACATGAATAAAACATCATACAAACCTTACGTTTGACAGTTATTTACAATTTTGTTTAGTGCCAGTTTTATGTCACTGTCATATTGAAACTGTATCATATTAACATCTAAATTTTATACGTACTTACAAACACTAAAATCATTATATATGTATATCTACTATTGTAGGTACCTATGTAAATATTTAACACACTTTAGCAAAGGCGCCACAAGATATTAACTCAACAGAGAGACGCTTATCATTTAAGACTTCCCCCGCAGCTTATATCAATAAAAATAGAACCCTCATTTCGTATTATGGCCAAACGAAGAAGAAAAGGATGAGAAAGAAGTATATAATGTACATATATCTCCCTCCCCTGCCTGTACGTTCCTTTCCTTAGTTAAATGTCTTTCTTCATAGAAATACCAAACAAAAGAGAGTGTCGCCAACAACGTCTCCAAACAGCATCCAAATAAACACCATCACTAACCGTCACCAAACACCGCACAAAGTCAAACAGCAAACAGCTTTATAAAATTTCAACAAAAGGGGAGAAGCCAAAACAAATCACCGTTATATTTTTTGAAAAAATCCTTGTCTAACCCAAATAGCATAATGCAGAGGCGCAACCCATTGGTTTTGTTTTTTTTTTTTTATTTGCTTTGTTTACGGGCGGGCGTTGAAGGCGGGGGATAGGCTATATAGAGGGGTGTGCGGTAGACTATCCGTATCGCCTCATTCTACTAAAATAGCACTCTACTATTTTCATCAGGCACACCATTAACAACATGGATAAAAATAACAATAACCGTTATGCAGTACGTTTTCGCGTCAAATAACTGTTTAACAACAAAAAAAAAACAAGAAGAAAAATGGCGAGCTCCCCGAAAAAAAAATAAAAAAAAAAAAATGTTTCTTCTAAAAAAAAAACAAGAAAAAGAAAACTGCAAGAAATAAATTATTTTTTTTTATGTGCGGAGCAAAAAACAAGATTTTCTCATTATGAGCAATAATGCTCTACCCTGCCACACGTATAAAATATATTATATCCTGTATGTGCAAGGATATAATATTTTTCCTTTAAAAATCATTAGTAGGTCAAATGTATAAAAAGAGGGGGTCGGTCCTCTTTATTTTGCTGCTGCTGCTGCTGCTGCTGCTGGAATAAACCCAAGCCTGAGCGAGCTCCTGCGGCGCGATAAAAAGATACCACCACACAAAGAGCATGGGATTGAGATGGTATAGTATGTTATAGGTACAGATGAGAGGCAGGAGATGTGAATATCACAAGTCTAGCATCAGCCCCTGGCGCCGAGCCGAAAAAAGGACATAAAACAGCAACATTTTATATAGTAGAGTATCATCTATAGAGATAATATGTGTGTAAAAATATACAAACATACATAACATACATTATAGTATACATAAAGACAAAACTGGGTACATAGAGGTGAACAAAAGAAATCCCCATGTCGTCGAGCCAATATGTCTGCAGCTATATTACATCGAAAAGCTTACAGAAAATTCGTCGCGCTGATGATGATGGTTAGAAACAAAAACGAGCCTTTTTTTCTGCAAGGACATAAAGGATAAAAGAGAAAACCCCATCAGAAGGACAGTGCAGAGCATCATCATCACGAAATTATTCACAACGCAGCAGCACACACACACACAGACAGAAGAAGAAAGAAGCTCTGCAAAATTAAGGTACCTACACCTAACCAATGTATCCACATCCAAATTCAAAGAAGCTGAGCATAAAAAGAATCAAAAATAACGAAGGAATTTAATTTAATTTTTGGTTCGTTCTTCAAATTTCGTTCAATCCATTCGAACCGTTTTGTTCTTCCTCATCTTACATACATACACACACATACACTCATATATATATGAATGTACTGCTACTTTTAGCCATGATGAGCATGAGATATGTCACATCTCTCATTCTGCGGTAATTCCTCAGAAAAGTGGAGAAATTCTGACATAAATGACACACTATACCCATCGATTTCGTTAAGTTTTGCTTGGTTTTTCGTTAAATTCTTTTGCGCCATTGCCGAAGCATAATGCAGCTATCATACGCATACTCTACGACTGGGTTTTTACTTGTTGCTGGATTTCGTAGTAAAAAGAAGACGATAACATATCCGGGGATGAGATGAGATAAAAAATATAAGGGCTCCAAAGAGAAATCACTAAACGGTTGACGTTAAAAAAAAAAAAAATCGCGCATTATGTCTCTATACCAGAAGGAGCAGTAAGAGAACACAGAGACAGACAGAGAAGATAGCAGCGAGGGGAGAACAATAATGAATAATTTTATAACAAAAAATAGTACGTATACGCCACGTTGTCCGTATTCTCGTCGCACTTATCATTCTTTTCGTTTGTCCCTTTGGTTTTTTTATCTTATCTATGGCCCTTAATTTCGTTACGTGTTTTTTTTCTTCTTCTGTTTATCACAAAAGGGGAGCAGAGCACCCAATATGCGACAAATGTATACAAATTCAACAACGAGAACGAGAGAATAATCATTTTAAGAAAATAGCACGAAAGTAGACTGCAGAAGGATTTTTCACTTTTCGCACTTTTTATCCAAATGGCAGCAACTCTGAGCTCACCACTATCTTCTCTCATATATTCCATGGCGGCCATAGTTTTTTTTTTTTGTTGGAAGATGTGTGTGTGTATTTGGTGTGACATATACGCAGTCATTCTATTGCGAAATAGAGGAAGAGAGAGAGAGAGAGAGAGAGGAGAATTCAGATTGAATTATGCAAAGTTAGTTTTAGGTTTCATCTATTCTGCTACTACCACCCATTTCCCATATAAATTTTCAACTACGGGTGGATGATGGTGTTTGGTTGGTGAGGTGTTAGAAGGTAAAGTGTTTAAAAGATACTTTTGTATTACTTGTTAGCACTTTTGGCAGGTGTGAATGTGTGCGTTCGTCATTTTTGTCCGTATTAACTTTGTCCTTGTTGTTTTTTCCTTTTATTTATTTTGCCTGATTTATTCTTTATTTTTTTTTTTATTTTGAAAAATCTAACGCAGTTCACAAATTGCCAATCAATCGAGGAGGAATTGTTTAAATGAAGAAAACTGAAAATCAGAAGGGTGGTGGGCATGGAATTGAGGTTTCAGCAAAGGGGAACGTTAAACAATGTCGTCATAAATTGACGTTTGAATTTTTATTGATATTGACTGCGGTTGAATGGTGACAGTAGGGTATCGCTGCACGGCGGCGGCGTTAAACGATTAGTTCTGGTGATGGGTGATGATGGTATAGAAGTTGAAAATGGTATACCTATAATACATAATATTAAACAAGGTATAGGTAGGTATGCGGTGGGATCGATTTGATGAGGTAAAATCAAGAACTGGGTAAATTTAGTTAGGTAATTGCTCACGTTTTGGTAATTCAAAATGGCAATTGGATTTATTGCGTTTGTAGGTGTTCAATGGAAGAGATTTAAATTGCGGATTTAATTAATCAAATATAAAATATAAATAGAATAGAATTTTTAGTATACGTAATAGAAAGTGAAATCTTGTTTGCAAGAAGCAGTTATGTTTTTGTAGGGATGACAATTATTTGACAGGATTAAAGCAGAATGATTATTATTTTTAGGCCAACGTGGTCTTCATTTACTAAAGGTATGGTGTTATTTTTCATCCGGAAAATTCGACTACTTAATCAAATTACTAACGTAAGTACCTATAAGATAGATGAATCAGTCAATGTTTAACAACTTTTAAATACCTACTCATTTATATTAAAATCTAGAAGAGAATTGGTCTAAGGATGGATCCCTGTGACAATCCGACCACTATTACGTTAACCAATGATTGACTTAGGATTTTTAGAGTACCCCAAAGACAATTTTGGCAGTTGTTTTGCATTCTATAGAATCCTAAGGTTAACAAAAGCCTTATTATAATGTATCTATAATTTCAACACACTCTACTTGAAGATCTGACGATTAGAACCCAATGAGTTGGGATTAAAAACAAAATACCGAAAAAAGCAAAATTCCGAAAACCCAAAATCCAGAAAACCCAAAATACCGAATACTCACGATCCGATCGAGAAAACCCAAAATCCCGAAAGTCCAAAATCACAAAAATCCAAAATCCCAAAATTCTAAAATCCCAAAATTCTAAAATCCCAAAAGTCCAAAATCCCAAAAGTCCAAAATCGCGAAAACCTATTATTCTGAAAAAATTTCCAGAAATCGAAATTCCGAAAAATTATATAAAATGAGAAGACTTTTTATTTTTAATAACAGGATTTTTACCTTTCGGGATTTTGGGTTTTATTAATTTTGGCTTTTAGGAATTTGAGATTTTCTAGATTTTGGGTTGAGTTCCTATGTTGTCAAGAGTGCCTCTCTTTATGAGTTGCTTTTAATTGTTTGAGATACATCTACATACATACATACATAATAGCAATAAGATTCCTCCTAAAAAAGGACTGAGGTCATCATCAAATAAAAGCAAACAATTCAGATGTTAAGGGTTCTGTAACACGTTTTTTGTAGCCTCAACAAAAAAAAAAAAAAAACCATTTGACTATAATAATGAACAAAAGTGTCAATTTCAGTTCAATGCGATAAAAATATACATCTAATGACACATCCTTTTCTAAACACGTCACACATAGCCTCGTTTATTTTTGTTTTTGTTTTGTATTACTGGTGTCATACAATGTAACGAAGTACATATACACTAAACCTCAACAACAACAAAAAATAAAAATAAAAGGGCGTTTTGTTGCCTTGGGGATGTTTCTAACAACGCAGTATTGAAATAAGAGCTCTTCTTCTATAACGAAAAATAAATAATATAAATTCCTGTCAGCTGGTATTAACTTCTCGAGAATATAATATACGTGACACAGTGCTTCTGGCGCTTCTGATGTTGGGTCAAGTATCGTTGGCGTCCGAGACCAAAAAAAAATGAGAACAACAAGAGTAGAGTGAAACTATAACAAATTCCCCTGAGCGCCACAATAGCAGTTTAAGAAGAAAAAAAAATTAAGGAATACCAGCAGTTTGTGGAATAGTAAGAAGAAAACTAATATTTTTTTTTGTCCCTTTTGTATTATTTTTTTTTTTTTTAGAAATTTGTTTTTATTTTATTATAGATGGACAACAACATTTTGCTGTTCTAATTTTGTATTGTGCTAGGAGGCTGAGATTTGAGTTCAGCACAAGGATCAAATGAAAATGCCTAAATGATACTGGATACAGCAATATCTTGGAGTTTGTCTGTTATAATAGGACATGCTTTTTATATCAATGTTGATAATAATCAAATTGGTGATAGTTTGTTTTTTTTTTGTGTGCTGTTTAGAATTTTGCCCTAACGTAAGCAATTGTTAATTTGGAGGTTAGGTTTTGAGGTTTTTATCAAACCTTACATAATGATTACGTTGAAGGTCATGACAGTTAATTCGACCTAACGATTATAAAAGAGAAATTCGAACTTATTTAGTAAAAAAGGACCCTTAAACGATTTTAACATTTTAATTAAAGTTTCATAACACGCATTTAAACTCTCCATATAATCAACAGTGATGAAAATGACGTCATACAATAATAACAAAGCAGGGGTTCGATCGAAATAAGAAATAAGAAAAAAATTGTTTGCTTGTTCGTTTACCAACTATAAGAGCTTCAGGGGAGAATCTCATTATTTGAAGCAAACTCATGGACAATTTAACAGAAAAAACGACTTTAATTTTATTAAAACGCACTCGACCAGGGTTAGAACCTCAGAAGTAAAATTACGGAGCAGATTTGTTAAAAAAGTGGAGTAACTCGAAAATTCTGCATTCGACTTTGTTTCATTTAATAATCTTTAGCTTCGCGGGTTCTAAGGATTTTAACCTTTTTGGGTCCCCTGTCCGGCTCACGTTTAGGGTGTATGTTAAGTCGTCAGGCAGGCACCAATGTTAACAATTTTCTTGGATAACAGTATATTTTTTAAGTAAAGTATATGAATTATTGAATCATACATTAAGTGTGGGACTTAACGCCAATTCAGAAAAGCAATAACTCCCGCAGGTCTTAATACTTTTTTTTATGGTGGGTCACCCCAAAAAGAAAAAAAATCCAGCAGGTGTAATTTCCTGTTATTTTGTAAAATAAGGCTCTCGGGCTTAATTTCCGTGGGTCTTAGTGCACTGAACATAATTTTTTTTTTTTTTTTTTTTTTTGAAAAACTAAATAAAGTATGTACCCTAAGCACTTTTCCTTTTGCGTTCCCCCTTTTAAGTCGCTAACAATATTATTTTGTAAAATTGGGTTGCACCAATAATTTTCCGTTTATCTATATCAAAATTATTTCCAGAGTCTGGATCCCATTTCCGACTCTCACAATTAAACTACACCAATTTTGACAAATAAGGTGTCAAACGAAACTGATTGACGAATTATAGTTTTATTTTAAAAATATTAATAATTTGTTTGAAAACTGCATTTGTTTGATAAATAACGGGTGGTTAAATTTGATGTTGAATGTGAACCATACCTAAATGTCAAGTTTTTTTCTGCATTTCATTTGACATTTCTCAATTTTAGACTAACTCAATAGCCTCTTGACCATTTCAAGCGTCGTCAATGGCCAGAATCGTGGCAAGAAATGGCAACAGTGGATGATGAATTTTCGAAGAAAACCATCTTCAGTGATGAGGCACATTTTTACCTCAGTGGATTCGTCAATAAGCAGAATTGGCCGCCAAGATCAATGGTCGCAGCGGCCATTTGGCCGATATTTTGTTCCATACATAATTGAACCATACCAATATTAGTTTGTTAATTTTTCAAACAAAAAAGGTCACTTATTATATATAACATCATATACCAATATTATCGTAATAAAAAGATTTGACAGTAATTTCCTAAATAATTTGTGTTTTATTCAAAATCAACATCGGCCCTTAAAATTTAACCACCCTTTATTATTCCAATAAAAATTAACTCTAAAATAAACACTTCCACTTTTCAATCGGTAATATTTTGGCTTTTGACATTAGCTAGGTCCTAAAAAAATGGGACTCGTCATATTATCCTTTGCTTCAGACTATGCGTGCGTTTTGTTGCGTTCGCTTTAAATTGAACTAGAGGATATAAACGCGTGAACCGATTTGCTTCAAACTTGGAAAGGAAAATTTTTAATAATAATTCCCTTGATGCTAAATTCAAATTTTTATTTTAGCTCATCTAATTGGGTTGGGTTCGATATCCCCCTTTTTATAGTCCCGGTTTTTAAATCCCGCTTTTTTAAAATACCTTTAAATCCCGTATCTTATTATTCTGCTTCTTAATCAATTAGTTTTTTCATTAAAATGTAATTACATTTAAGTCGTCAACTATAAAAGCAAGTTCGTGCGAACTAGTCGTGCATATATTTTTTTTGTTTTTTACGTTTTTGTCGGTATATTAAAATTTTTTGTTTAATATTTCAAACCAATTTTTTATAAAATTTCGTCTCCCGCTCAAATGAATGGAAAAATATCTCCTTCTTCTTTTTTCTTTTTTCGATCCAACGTTCTCGCAATTTTTTTTTAAACTATTGCTCTCACGAAAAAAATGTCATAATTTTTCTTGTGCAGAATTTCATAAGGTAATATTTTATAGTTCTCGAAAAATATATAAAAAAATTTGTTCAAATTTAGGGATATTCTTAAGGCAAAACAAAGGTTTACTCCCAAAATTAGTATTACTGTTCAAAAGAATGAAAACAGATTATTTATTTATTTATTAATTTAAAAATTGCTTATTTATTTTCATTTTGCCAAACATTTCTACATCACATTATATATTTTGTAACTTGCTGTAATTTTTCTTGCTCTCTAGCTTTTTTTTTTGTATTCTCGTTATTATTTAAACTACTTTATCAATTATATGTACTCCCTGGAAAATTACTCTATAGTGTTACATGTTTTTTTTTTTTTTGTATATGCATACAAAATTGCGACGCACGTATTGTAGGCTTTGAATTAGAGTACGAAATTCATCCACAAAACACATCCGACAAAGCTCAGATGGCCAATTATAAAGTTTCATGAAATAAAGTAAATTCTTCTGATGGTTTTTAGTCTTTATCGCACAAGCTGTAAATTTTCCAACATTATATAATTCCCATGGCCATCACACAATGGTTATGCTGCTAAATAACATTTGGCCTTTTTTTATATATTTTGTTATGTAGGTAGGTATAGTCTATAAAACATTTACCCCTCAACCTTAAATCTAAACTTTCCTCCCAGACTACCTATCTGATGAGTGATGGTTGTAAAAAAAAATGCATACGAACAAAATTATTACAAAAACATGTCCTTTTTTGCGTGAAGGACATTATCATAAAATTTATACCTAGATTGAATGACAATCAAAAAAGCATAATGTCGTTTATTTTTTTTTTTGCGGCGTAAATATTTATACGTAGGTACATACCTACCTACTCATACTTCTATGTATATAAATTATCAACTTACTGTTATCGAAGAAAACATGTGTTTTTTATCTATTATCCCATCAACCGGTACAATCATAAATAAATATTATTCGATGTATATAAATATAGAACACAATATCCTAACTTTTTAATAAAAGCTTCCCGAATAAGACCCATGCTATAAAATAATGATGATTGTTGTATATATTTCTTTTTATTTTGATTTATGATTTCTGAATTTGCATATGAATGAGATATAATTTTGTTTTGTTCATTTATTTATTCAGTCATCCGCTTGACCTTGTTCCTAAAACCACCACACCTCTCTGATGGTTGGATTTCTATATTTTTCCTTCAAATTTCATCAAAATTCTATTTTTCTAAATAAAGAATTTTCAATTGGATTGCTACTTTTCCAGCTTAAAAAAAGAGTCACACAAAACTTTTTTAGTTTTAGCACTTCTATAAGTGAACGCCTCAAGGACGTTTTTGTCTCTCGCTCTCGTATATAAAAAGGCTCGGGACGCGAACGACAAGAAAAACTATCAAAATATGCAAATTGATTTCCGCTAGAATATTCCAAACTCCTTGTTTTTTTTTGTTTTTTTTTTTTTAATTTATTTTTTCGGACATGATAAAGTAAAGCTGACGACTACGACGACATATAAACGACAAAGACGACACGAGTCCAAGGACTTGGAGCGTTGATGTTAAAATTATAAAATAGAGATATTTTAGGTCTCTTTTTGTTGTAGTCATTTAGGATATAGGATATAGCAAAGGATATTTTCACTCTTCACTACATTCAAGCAGTTCGTAGAGAGGTTGTGAAAAAATTCCTATTTTCTTTTGATGACATCAAGAGAATAAGACAAAAATGTTTAATTTTCGTCTCCATTAATTTATTTAAAAGTACGTTTTAATACTATAGCTCAGAGCGTAATGATTAATTCTAGAGTTCAACGACTAACAACGCAGAAACACAAATAGTTGGGGTAATTTCACTAGGTTCTGGTTATGCATTGTTATTTATTTTAATTGTTTGTCACCGTTTTGGAATCTTAAAACTTTGCGAAGCAACGCAAGCACGGGTCTGCTAGTATCTTATAAAATTCTACACAAATAAGATTTAAATATTTGTTTACAAAAGCAATAGAATTTTAGACAAACGTGGCAATATCAGTATTTTTTTTGTTATGTTTAATGCATATTTGTGTAAAGTGATCCATTTGTTGAAATTTGGCGACAAAAATCCCACGCAAAGTTTAGACAAAAATTAATGAAATTTGGTACACTTAATGATTTGGAGATTCTGAATTCAGTGGTACCTACATGGCTATAGTTTTTTTTTATGTGTAAATATCTATTCTGGTGGTATAGGGTAAACTAAAAACGTGGGACCGTGAGTCCCGGGACTTACAATTTTTTTTTTTGTATTTGAATTTATAGAATATAAGAACATGGTACGAAATTCAAAATTTTAAAAAAGCATTGTCATATTCACGAATTTATTAAAATTAAATTAAATTAATGTCTTAAAATATTTGCTTAAATATAAATATTCATAAGAAAGTGATTCCAATAGAGATCCTCGTATGTTACAAATAAAAAAAAAAGAGAAGTCCAAAATGTTTCACAATTAATTTTTAAGCTTTAGCTTTGATAATTTAAAAATAAAATGATTTTTAGACCAAATCCGATCGGTTCTAATAGAAACTTAACAATTTTGACGATTTGACATTTTTAATCAAAGACTTTAAGACTTGAAATATTCTAAAAAAAAAATTAATAACTTTTTCCCCGAATTTGGGAAATAATTACCAATAATAATTATAATTAGTTTTTAGTCTAGGTGCAATAAAAACTGTTAAGAGGTTGAATTGATCTTTTTTACGAAGTACCAAAGCTTTCTAAAAATAAGAAACCGTATTGTTCTATTTATTTAAAAATAAAAAAACTATATTACAAAAATATTTTAAAGATAAAATATTTATAATACAAAAAAATATATTGTTAAAAAAAAATTATAAACCAAGTTGAACACACATTATATTATTTTTATCTAAATCATAAAAGCCATTTTCTGAGAAAAAATAAGCTTTTGTTCAATTGTTGTAGCTTAGGTACTTTATTATATATTTAGTCGTTAGCAGAAGTCCAAATACCCCTGTGTAGATTTTTCAACAAAAAAGCTGAATGCTATACCTACCTATCAAAAGAAAATCCAGTTTGTATATTTAATGCCGTTTATACTTCTGCACAATAGACATAGAAAGAATTGCGTGGTTTACCATTCTATTCTTATTCACCCTATTTAATATCCCTAAAGATCAAATCTTTAATTTCATTTGCATATAAAATATTTTCTAATTGTAGCAATTACAAAATGGAAGATATCGTTATTATTTATGGGAATTTTCTAAAAACTATACTCCCGAACACTGATTTGGGATTCTTTAGCCTGAACAAGTATATGTATGTATATGTATGTTGTATAAGCTTCGCATATAGGAGGAGATGGAAGTTTTTCTATATAGATATATATTTTCAAGCCAATTTGCATAGATTAGTATGCAAAGTTTAAGTTGTAATCTAAAAATGAGTTCACACAAAATTATGCATACACATAGTAGACAGGCATTGTTCATGAAGCATGAAGCACGAAGCACAAGAGGTAAGAGAGTGGCGGATGTGACAAACAATAAATAATCCTCACTAAATTAAACTAGTAGAGTCATCCAGCTAAGGGAAATAATGAAGCAAAAGAGTTTTCCTTTTTCCCTCTGTGACAATAATAATAATTATTCAGATTAAGAGAAAGCTTATTTAAATTGTGATTCATTTTTAAGACAAGATATAGTATGAAGTATTTTGTACGACATACGTATAGATATTTATACAAACAAAAGATTTAATTTGAATTAAATTAAAAAAAAAAATTGTTTTCAGGTCTATAATAAAATGTATAAAATTTGACTAGATATTTTGGATATTTATGTTTTGTATAGTTTTTGTTTGCATTAATAAAATTCAAAAATTCAAGAAAAACAAAGAGATTAGAATAAAATAAAATGAAATATTCCAAATCTTTTACTAGAGCCTTTCCTAGAGACATTTGAAAAAAATCAAATGGGCCTTTTAAAGTTATTTTGACAAAGTTATTTAAAGAATTTATTTATTAAATTAGAATACGCATGTTTTAATTAAAATAATACAAAAAAAATGTGAGTGCCGGGACTCACGGTTAAGATGTGTAAACATCAAATTAAAAATTTGAGTGCTGGTTTTACATCACAGAACGCGACGAGTTCGAGCTGTCAACCAAAATTTCAACCCAAACTCAACATGATCTTTCGATTTAGTTTGAAGTACGAACGAACCTACCCAAAATTGAACGTATCCAATTTACATCAACGTATCGTAACGTGTAAGATAACAGCGTAATGTGTCACAGAAATTTCCACGTTTTTAGTTTACCCTACCGCCGGCATAGATGTTTACACATTAAAAATATTTGTTATTTTCTAAAATAAGTTGAGTTGCAAAAATAAATTTTTATTAATGTAAAAGTAACATAGTAATATCAAAAAGTCTAAACCGTGGATCTCACAAATTAAACAAGGGAACAAAAAAAAATGTCATACAAAAAATGAAGTCTATAGGTTGAGTTCATAATTGCAACATTGTTGCACATGTAAACAAATATATTTTTATTTTTTATAATTATTTTTTTATATATAAAATTTTGAAAACATTTTTAAGAAAAAAAATGGTATGACATTTTTTAGTGTTTATTAATGAGGAGTTTAAAAATTAATTTTGAAAAAAATTATGTACCCAATTTCGAAATATCGAATTTTCAAAAAATAATTTTGATTTTTTTTTAAACCAAAATTTGTTTTTCTTTTGAAAATTTTAATATGCAATATTATTCAAATTTATTAGAAACTCTTGTTTAAAAAATTTGATTAAATCAGTTCAACAGATAATAAGATAGTCGAAAACCAAAAAAATGATTCTATGAGAGATACCATTTTTAATCGATAAATGTATTTTTAATATAGTAGATCGTGCTGATATTAAACGGCATAAAAATGTTAATCAAAACCGTAGGAGTCGTTTTTGAGAAAAATGAGATTTTCCATACTGGTATTATAACATTTGTATGGGAAGTACCGTTATTTTTGGCTATAAGAATAATTTGTATTTAAAATGTGCTAGATAATGTCAAAAGACTGCTGGATGCCAAGTTTAATAAAAATCGACCAAGTCGTTTTCGAATTATTAAGATCTCAAAAAAAAGTTTGAAATTTTCGGTATGTAATACTTTTTAAACTTTTTGAAAAATTCTCTATACAAAAAAATAGAACAAATTCAGTTGAACCATTTTTTAAGAAAGTCGAAAATCAAAAAAATGGTTCTATGGGAGGTACCATTTATAACCATATCCCATTTTTTTTTTTAAATGGTAGCCTTTTACTGGACTTATAAAAAAAGTTGTGGGCACGTATTTGAGAAAAATAAGATTTTCATTTTTTGCTAAAAAAAATTGTACGGCAGGTACCGTTATGAAAAAAAAAACGTGTGGGGAGATGTCCAAAAAACGTTTAAAGAAAATCGATCCACCCCGTTTAGGCTACAGAAAGACAGACAGACAGAATTGCGACACCCACTTTTTTCGACTTTGCTATCATCGTAATGTCAACTTTGATCAAAATCTAGAGTTCGATTTTTTTTACAAATCCATAACCTTATGTAGGTACTATACCTAACCTACCAATGTATATATCGTAAGTAAAAATAGTTAAATTTCTTGATAAAAATTCAAATAACATAAATACAGTGATGAAGGTGTTATCAAAAATTGGCTAAATGTTTTTAGTTTCGTATTTCACATAAATTGTTAAAATAATTTTGTTAAAATTGAGCTAAATAAGCTTTTTTTTTAATAAACATGATGGACCATTTATTTAAACTTTTAACCATTGTATTATAACTCTCTTGAAAGAGTTTTAAATAAGAGCTATTTTGGTGAAACATATGTACCTATAAGCTTTTCATTTTTGATTTTATGTCGATTCACCAAAACTTTCAAATTTTCCTTCTATCGAATACTTTAAACTTTTAAGAACCGAGTTGGAAGAAAATCTGTTCAGCAATAAGGCTGTAGCTATAAGTTGGGCTTGGGACCCACATTTGTCATCTTCTTTGATATCTGGATTGATTAAAAATTTGAGTTAAAATTTTCACGAACGCAAAGTTTTAATCTACATAATGTTACTAAGCACAATTCTACCTATGTGCAAATAAAGACTTTATTCAAATAAATGTTAAAATACAAAGTTGTAAAGTTCCTATACAAAGTTTATCTTGGATTAAAGTTGAGTGCTTTAAGTATTTAAAGTCATTTTTATTAATTAAAACTCTCAATTTAATTCATTTTCATCATCAGAAAATAACTATACCTAGGTAGGTACCAACATTGTGTTGAAAAAAAAACTCTTAATTAAAAATAAAATTAAATAACATCCCCCAGAGTCATTCACCTGCAATAAGTTCAGCTGTATAGTTTCCCAGGACATACGACGACAGCGACAACGAAGACGAAAAAAAAATATCATTCTCACACATTTGCCAAAAAAAAAAAATAAAAAGAAGACAAAAAAAATATATAAATGTATAAAATTTAAATCCAATATCCAAAAGCAGTTAAGGACAAAAAACCGGACCAAACTAAAAAAGAACATAAACTAAACGATGACGAGGAGCTACATATAATGTACATATAGTAGAAGTCTATATACAGAGCATTACAGAGGACGATGGAACCCATCAAGGAATTGGATCACCATTTATGCCTGCCAACAAATTTTCAAACAATGTAGGTACATTCATATGTATAGATGTACCTATATACAATGTCGCTCGCTCTAAGCTTGTAAGAGTGTATTTAGGTTCGTGTTTGTGTGTGTGTTTTGTGTGCCCTTTTACAAGCCAAATACACTCAAAATATTTCCTTCAAATCCATGGCCCCTGGGTGAATGACATAAATCACAACCAGCAGAAGCAGCAGCAGCAGCAGAACCAGAACTTCAAGTCTGCCCAAAACCTTTTATCCAATTCATTTAGCTTCTACATGCATAGAGAAAGCCCTTTCAAGAGTGGATCTTAAAAAAGAGATAATTATAGGCAACTGTCCAGGGCGACAAATTTTAGAAAATAATTTTTTTTTTAAATATTAAGTTTTTTCTTTAATTTTTAGTTCAGTATAACATAACTCGATATTTTTATCAAAGATAGGTATCTATACATATTAGTGTGTGACAAAAAAAAAACAAAATTTTGATCATGATTGATCTCAAAAAGAAAAAAATAGCAAAAAATTGAACTTTCATATTTTTGTCGAACTTTATTAGGTACTTTAAATTTCAAAATTAAGAGCTCAAATTTTAGGCTGATCAAAATCTTAGTATTTTGTTTCAAAATTTTGAGACCAAGCATGAAAATTAAAATTCGATTTTGACACATCCTTCCCCAAAGAAGAGCGAAGAACTACTTCTGTTTTGACATCTTTAAGCTGAAACTAGAATGTCACCTAAATTTGAATATCACTACTTGATTTTGTGTGATGAAAGGGATGTTGTCCCTAAATATCCCTAAATATTTCTAAATATCTCAAAGACTGTTTTTGTTTTGGAAAAATTGTAATATATAAAATTCTAAACAAAAAATATTTTTTATAACTGTTTTTGTCAGAGCAACAGATTTTGCGAAAACCGTGCGTAAATATTAAAATATTAGTTGTTTATTTTAAATAATTTTTTGTTTAAACATTACTACTGTACTGTGTAAGATACTGGGTGTGTTTCCGCATGTTTTTCTCAAAATGTATTAAACCGACGAAAAAAAAAGATTACATTCGTTTTTGTTTAAAATTTGATAAGCCCTTCTTAATGCCTTAATAACGGCTGTTTTTTTTAGGAGGTATAGAACTTTAAGTTGGCAACACTATATTAACTGGCGGCCATTTTGTCAGTTGTCAAGTGATTTATTTTTAGTTTGGTTCGGCATTTCAAGAATTTAAACCACAGGATCACCTAACAAGGCGTAGATTCGGTGAATGGGCCCAAAACAAGATTGCCGTTGATCCCAATTTTCATAAGCGAATTTTGTTTAGCGATGAAGCTCACTTTTGGTTGAATGGATACGTCAATAAACAAAACTGCCGTATTTGGAGTGATGATAATCCTCAAGTGTATGTTGAGACACCGTTAGATCCACAAAAACTGACTGTTTGGTGTGCTTTATGGGTTTGGTGGAATAATTGGTCCGTACTTCTTTAAAAACGATGCTGGCCAGAATGTTAGTCAGTGACCGCTATAGAGCCATGATTACTGAATTTTTCGTGCATCAATTCAACAACCATGATGTGCAGGAGCTGTGGTTTCAACAAGACGGCGCAATATGTCACACAGCTCGTGCCACAATTGATTTATTGAAGGAAACGTTTGGTAATCGCATAGTTTCACGTTACGGACCCGTGAATTGGCCTCCAAGATCGTGCGATTAAACGCCGCTGTGGGGATATGTGAAGTCGCTAATCTACGCCGATAAGCCTGAAACGATTGAGCACTTGGAGGACAACATTGGCCGCGTTATTGCCGATATACGGCCACAAATGTTGGAAAAAGTCATCGACCCCCAGATTAGACTACGTCTGAGCCAGCCGTGGCGATCATGTGTCAGAAATCATATTTAAATTATAATGCCAGAAGATTATCTTTCGAATAAAGTAAATTTCATGTCAATTTAAATAAATCATCTTTCTTTTATTCCATTTCAAAGTTCTATACCTATAAAAAACACACCCTTTATGTCGTCTAAAAATCTCTTTGGTTTCAAGAAATTTACAAAAAACTAAATTTTTCCCATTTCACCTCAAAAAACTTAAAAAAGCCTGGTCCAAATTTCAAGTTTGTCGAGATTTTTACGATGTGAAAATCTAATTTCCCTGGTATTCAATCGGTCTATGCCAACAAGAATGTGGAAACAAAATTTAATAAGCTTTATAAGGACCAAGCTATGTTTTATTATGCCATTATACGCCACGGCAAACTTAATCCTATTTATTTTATTTAAAAAAATTAATTATGACACTTCTTTTTCTCGTGTAAATTTTTTGTATTTCAATTGAAAAATTTGAATGCCATTTATAAAACTGCCACCTAAAGTCGGGCCCACGAATCCGAAAATCCAACCTTATAAATCCTTTGGTTAGACGTCGGTGTCGTCGTCCATTCAATGGGTTTTAGTTTTCATGCTAAATGCATGTGCAAGCAGGCTCTGCACACAAAATGTCAAATGACGAACTTTGCCAAAACGAATTGGGCCTTCCAAGTTTATTCTTGTATAGTTTTTGTTTTGTTTTTTTTTTTATTTTTTGTTGAACTATTTTTATTTTAACCATTTAACGGTATATTTTCCGTTATAAGGAACGTGCCAAAAACTAACTGTAAAAGAAAAATAAATAAAAGGAAATACAAATACCTACATATTATATGTATGTATGTATATGCAGCACTATAATTCTATAGGTATATAGAGTTTGTAATTTTTTCTTTTTAATGGAAAACATGAAAATATGGCCAAAAAATCAAGTAAGAAAGGATATGTAGACTGTCATGTGGTTTCCTTTTTATGAGTTTATTCTGCTTTAGCTTTTTGAATGCAGGTCTTGGGCGAGGAAAGCATTACATATGTATGGCACAACTTGCCTGTAGGACGATAGACCCTTGGGATTCTTGTGTGTGTTTTTTCTTCTTCTTCTTACTTAGAAAACCACGTTTGGAATTTAAATCATTGGCATTGTTGTAACGGTCAAGGTTAGAGAACGGTTATAATGCTGCTCCTGAAGTTTAGAAAAGGTTTCTAAATTACTCAAAGAACTTATAAGTTAAACTTTTAATTGTATTGTGATAGGCTTTTTATGTGAAGGATATATCTGTAATTTATAAAGATAAAAGACAGTTAAGATTTAATTTGTAGTCATTGTGTGGGGAAGTTAGTTTTTGAAGAAAAAAAAAATTAAAGAAGTTTGAAGTGTAGTGTTGACAGATTCTAAGGTATAACTTTAAAAGATTTGCATTTAAAGATGACAGAAGAAATGGAGTCAATAGGAAAATTATAATTTATTGTTCTTCTAAGAACAAAAAATAACAGTACCTAACAAAGAGCTGTTTTTTAACCGATAAGGGAAAACATTTTTTTAATCGGAAATGGCTCCTACTTGATTTTGTTTGTTATGAGTTGTCATTAAGATTGCCATCCATTAAACGTCTCTCTTGTATTTAGCCAGTTCACGTTTCTGAGATCTCACTGAACAAAGTTCTGTCATTGTCATTGAGGAATAGAAGAAACCTGATAACAAGTTTTCTCCGCTAGGAGTCAAAAGTCCTCTCCATCTCTTTTTTATAATTTGATTGACAAAAAAAAAAATGCGAAAGCGAATCCAAAAAATGTCAGTCTCAGCTTTTTAACAGAAAAAATAAAGAATCTCATTGAGGATTTACATTCAGATTTTTGAGATCTCTGAAATCTCAGTAAGCCTGAGAACCTTAACTGGCAAATTTTTGCTTAACTCTCCCATCGAAGTTCATATCAGTGTTAACCTAATTTTAGTAACCTACAGTATATTGTATATATTTACATAACTACAGCCAAATTAATAAACGTGGAATAGCGAAGGATTAGGTCTTATTCCGTGGATTAAGTGCAAAATTTTATGAATAAAACAAAATTTCTACTAAGTGACGTTTACTAAGTTAAACCACCGAAGAAGTTGGTTTAGCCAAAGAATAAAAACCAGATGTGTCAAATTTATTCTGAAATGAAAAAAAAAAATAAGTGAAGATTGGTAATTTAATTTTAAATAAAAATAATAATGTCTGCTAGATTTCTCGAGTTTTTAAACCATTTCCAATTATTGGACAAACAGTCATCAACCACCAGAAAAAGAAAAATATACTCACACCTTTGTCTTTCTTTCTTTCCATTTAAATAAATAAACAGAAAATAGAAAACAGACACAACACAAGCAATTGAAAAATGATAATAATTTTGACAAAAATATATTAACAAGAGAATTCCTAGGTGTGTTTGGTATAACGTGATTTTTTTTTTTTTACAAATTATTACAATTTGCTGTCAAAACCCATACGAAAAAACCCAAGTTTATAAAACTTGGTAAAATTTTCAAGTTACTAAACAGTAATTTTATTTATTGTAGTAGATTTTTTTAAAAGATTTTCGGTAAATTTCACTTTACTATTCCACGAAAATTTTGCTTTTATTCATGGAAAATTTTAACTCATATCTTAACTCTTATTCCCTGGTTAAGTTAACTCTTGTAATAAATGTGGAATAAGCTTTTTGATTAGGTAATGCGGCTGTTAGTGAATAAATATTTATTTATCTCTTCGACCAAAATTTCGAAGTAATAATATCTACCAATTTCTTTAAATACTTAACACATTTATTCCTTAATATATGTATATATTTTTTCAAAAACCCAAACCTCTTTCTAATAGCTATGTATTTTTAACACAATTCGATTGATTGAAGCGATTTATTTAAAATTCGATGACCTTTAAAATTTCATCAATTAATTTTATGTAAGTATAATCATTGAGACGTAGCTTTACAAATAAATTACATAAATAAACACCCTATAATGCAAATACTCGCTAACTTACAAAAAAAAAGGAGAAACAAAATTGAATTCTAATTACAGCTTTAAATGAGACAGGCAAAGAGATAGAAAGAGAAATTGAAAATCCCTTTATAAACTTGTCCATAGACAAACCTCTTCAGAAGTTTAACTATTTATATGTAATTTACTTAATATGCCAAGTACAAAAATTCAAATTCAATTAGAAAGCCATCGGACCATCCCTTAAAAAGTCAAATTAAGTTAACTGAGTACAGAGGCGAATTTGGAAGAATTTTTGTTACTAAAGCTTTTTAGTTTAGCTTAAGATTTTAGTTTAAATATTATTTTTTATGTTAGAATTTTTTATTCGAAATAAATAAATATAAATTCAAAAGACAAACTTGAGGCTATAAATGTTTGTTAAGAGACATTGGTTGCCACTCAAGCTATAACTCCATCCGGTAGTATATTTAAAAAAAAAAAGAAAGAAAATGAAGATCCAACGATTAAGAATAAGATTGACCTTCGATTTTTCCGCCTTTTTTTTTTTACAAAAAGTACTATTTAGTAAATAAGAAAATTGATGGCACTAAAACTAATGGATGGGACTTACAACTCCCAACCATTGGTGTGAGTGTTGTTAGTCCGAAAGTGTCTGTCGATGTCAAACCCCAACGACTAGCTGCCTGAACACAATTGAGGCGGAGCTGCAACTGGAGCTGCAGCTGGAATAGCTGTCAAATTATTCAATACACACAAATTCATTCTGACGATATACGAACACAACGCAACGCAGCTGTAAACGGTGCAGCAAGAGTTCACCAACTTTTAACTTTTAACTGCCTGAACACAATAGAATGCTGCAACTGGAACTGAAACTGGAGCTGGAGATGTAAAGTTGGTGAACTCTTGCAGCACCGACTGCTGCACCGATTACAGGTGCGTTGCGTTGTGTTCGTATATCGTCAGATTGAATTTGTGTGTATTGAATAATTTGACATTTATTCCAGCTGCAGCTCCAGTTGCAGCTCCGTATCCATTGTGTTCAGACAGTAACGTGCAGGCTGCAGCACTTTTGACGTTTCAAATTGTATGAAGAAAAAAAGAGCCGGTCAAAATAAAAGCTTTTTGTGCTTATTTGTTTTGCGAAAAAAAAACTTATTAATTATAAAAGAAAAATATCGGAAGTAAAAAAAGTTAATAATAAGCTCGTTATTATTTTTTTTTTCTTTTTAAAATATACAAAAACCTGTATAGCTGCATTGTGGGCACTTTAAAAATAGCATTTACGACACTTTTTCACAGCTGTTGCTACTCTAGCTCCAGTTGAAGCATTCTTCTGTGTTCAAGCAGTAAGATCAGAGGCACTTTATCATGACAAAACTCTTGAAGAATTTATCACTTCCTTGTGAAAATTTTTATCTCTAGAAACAAAAAAAAAAAAACTTTAGTCCAACACACTAACCATAATGCATTATTATACAACTTAGTATGAATTTTTAAATTCTGCAAATCCGGCACTGATCTAAAGACACACCCTAACGTTAGGAAACTTAAATTACAGCAATATATCTTAACACGAGAGCCTAACTATGCGGGTGTTGTGCAATGTTTTCATTTAGGCTAATGACAGTTTCGGACCGTCTTTCTTGTCTCAAAAGACCACAGCACTCATATAATATAGTTCTTAATTTACTTTTAATTATACCTACAATACCATACCAATACTAGATGTAATCAGCTAACAACATAATAATATTCCGTTGAGAATTTATACCGTAATATGAAACAAGAAATCCAAAAATATCGTAAATGTATAAAAAGTCTAGCCAACTAGAGCAGTGGTCGCCGGAGTCATATTTTTAGATTTTCAATTTGTTATTTTGGTATAATTCGGTTGTGTTATTTCGGATTTACATGACCGACAAATTGTCAAATATTTGTTACATTTTTAATGTTTCCTTGTCATTATAATAATTTATTATTATTTTTTTTTGACAGATATAATGACAGCAAGGCAAATTTTTATTTGGATTTACTTTAATGAATCTGATCCACACTATCTGACTTTGTATTAAAATAAAGGGTGAACAAATTTTTTAAATAGTGTGGAAAGAAAATTTGAAGGATCTTCACATAGGATCTGACAGTCATCTCCATAATAAGACAGTCCATCACACACGATTTGACATTTTTAGTATTAGTTATTAGACCATATTTAATACAGATTATATATTGAAACTGGTAATTTGCACGCTAGTGAGGAAGCAAAATATAAAAATCATCATTTTCCATCACACAAATTTGACAGTTTGATGGAATTCTTTCATACTTTGAATTTGACATGATGTGGACTCAGTTTGATAGTTTTAGAAAACACGATTTAAGGCTGTCCCAAAACAAACGCGAAACATTCGGAAGGACGACAAAACTTTCGACTGTCAATATTTTTAATATAAAAATTCGTTGGGCTGTATCGTCGCGTAATTCCGAATATTTAGAGTTGGTTTTGAAGAGCCTTAAATACTTTATAAATGTACCTAATGTATTTATAAACTGTTAATACCTACCTTTCGTGATTACTGAGCAAAGGTCTGTCATGCTTGCTTCACAATCTTTTATATCTAGTAGCCTACTTAAAATATGAAAAACATTTACCTAATTTTAATTATAATTAAATGCTAGAATGGGTCGCACAAATTTGCTCGTATGCCACCAACGGAATGCACACCATCTGATTTCTTACACAAATCTTAATTTATGAGAATAAATTTTAAAAATAGTTAGAGCGGTTTTTTAAAAAAAATAATTTTGTATATATGTATATAATTTTGAAAATATTAAAAAAAAAAATGTGTACGGCATATTTAAGAACTTATTAATGTGAAGTTAAAAAATTAATTCTGAAAAAAAATTAACCACCCATTTTCGAAATATCGAATTTTCAAAAATTATTTTTAAATTTTTTTTTAAATCCAAAATTTGTTTTTTGAAAAATTTGATATGCAATATTATTTGATCTTATTAGAAGTTCATGTGTAAAAATTTCATTGAAATTGCTTGGACACATAATGAGATATCTAGTCGAAAACCAGAAAAATGGTTCTATGAGAGATACAATTTTGAAACGGTAGATCAAATTTTCTTTTCAATAATATTATAGATCGTATACTGATATCAGCTCACATTAAAATTTCAATTAAAATCGTATGAGTCGTTTTTGAGAAAAATGAAATTTTCCATACTGGTTTTATAACATTTGTATGGGAGGTACCGTTATTTTTGTCTATAGAAACAATTTGTATTCAAAATCTGGTAGATAATGTTAAAAAACTGCTGGATGCCAAGTTTAATAAAAATCTACCAATTCGTTTTCGAATTTTTAAGTTATCAAAAAATTTTTTTTTAACTTTTTTTAAAAAATCAAAAAAAAAAAAATTGGAAAATTTTGGTATGCACTTTTTAAACTTTTGTTCTAATTTTTCTTTATGGTCAAAAGAAATTGAGCCGTTTTTGGGAAAACCGAAAATCAAAATAATGTTTATATGGAATGTAACATTTTTAATAATTTTTCCGGAAAAAAAAAAACTTAAAGTGGTAGCGTTTTTGTAAAAAAATTACTAATTTTTTGAGAAAAATGAGATTTCATTATTTGCTACAGTAAATTGAACGGCAGGTACCGATATTTTTGGTTCTTAGAAAAATTTTAAAAAATGCCTGGGGGGAATGTCCAAAAAACGCAAAGCACAAAATTAAAAAAATTACTAATTTTTTTTCATAAGTTTTGAGAACGTTTTTGAGAAAAATAAGATTTTCATAAATTTGGTAAAAAAAAATTGGTACTTACTATTATTTTTGGTATAAAAAAATGGAATGAAAAAAACGTGTCGGGGAAGGCCCAAAAACCACAAGTTTAAAGAAAATCAACCACCCGTTTAGTCGTAATGTCAAGTTTGATCAAAATCTCGAGTTAAATTTTTTTACGAATCCATAACTTGCCATATAGTATATAACTACTATATATCGCAAGTAAAAGTCTATAAGACTGAAGAAGTGAACTCCCCAATTCAAAATTAAATCTTAAGAGATTTCCATTACAGTTTACGTCGAGCTCAAAAATTAAATATTTAATTCCATTTATAGCAAAAATGAACCAAAAACCAACATCGCCCAATCATTTAAATGAACAATGCGTTATAAGCTTCCCTTAAAATCCTCTGAGTGAATTTTGTTTGTCCTTCGTGTCCTTATCCTATCCCATTTCCGCTGGTTGCACTGCACAAAATCCAATTTAGTCTATTGACCAAAATTAATGGTGCGAGTTTCTATAACTATAGGGATATAAAAATATGCACTTAAACTGTATTATAGGTACGTGCTAAAAGGGTTTCCTTTTGTTTCACTGCGATTCAAAGCCCATTTTGCATTCTACTCTCGTTCATATTATATTCCATGCTCAAATATAATAAAAATAACAAAAAAAAAGAATAATTCACGGACACCATAAAGTGCCACTATCATGCGATTTTACAACATTTTACATATATACATAGATAGTTACATATACATCCAATTGTTCTTTCTCGAAATCCATTAACCAGAATATCTATACGAGTAAATATAAGAGTATGTATATCTTTATAGGAACATTATAATCACATATAGGAAAAAAATAAACAAAACGCGCAGTAATTTTATGCAATTAAAAATAAGTCTAATTATTGTCCTGATGTATCTACATTGTATACGTGGTAACAGTAAAGTTGTAATGCATCGTTATATTAAGCTTTTGCTACATATATACACATTTTACAGCACAAATACAACGCACATCAGCAATCGCAATGGTATTTATGATTTAGGAATACAAACTGCAGCAGGACATCCGTTTGGAATTTTTGAATAGCAAACTTTATATAGAGTACATATGTATACAGTTAGCCAGCCAGTGGGAGAAGTTCCGTTTGTCGTCGTGCCTTGACAATTGGTCATGTGGATCGCAAATATAGTGTAGAGCGTTAAACATGGCTTTTTAAATTTCATAGTACTGTGCAAATATAATTTTTTAAAAGCAAAACATTATGAACATTTAATTGAATTAGCTGCACGATCGACCTGCACGTGTTAAGAGCGGAAACTACTCCAAATAATCTGCTACAAGCTATATTTATATCAATTTCGCTCGTTCAACAGCTTATTCCAAAACGAAAAGAAGACCGAAATTTTTCGTTATGGCTTTTATTGGTCAATTTTGTATGGTATTGTTCATCGGCGTATTAAGCTTACAAAATAAGTATAAAATTCAGAAACTGACGGAAAAGTACACCACATGTTTTTATGTTTTTATTTGCGATATATTGGTACCTACTACATATGTACATACATATGTACATACATGTATGGCAAGCTATGGATCGGTAAAAAAGAACTCGAGATTTTGATCAAAGTTGACATTACGATGATAGCGAAGTCGAAAAAAGTGGGTCTCGCAATTTTGTCTGTTTCCCTTCGGCTGTAGCCTAAACGGGTGGATTGATTTTCTTTAAACTTGGTACCTAACGTTTTTTTTAAATTTTTTTTTGAACCCAAAATAATGGTACCTGCCGTACAATTTGTTTAGCAAATAATGAAAATCTCATTTTTCTCAAAAAAGTACCCACAACTTAAAAAAAATCAGTCATTTTTTAACCATTTTTTTTATTTTCGATTTTCCCAAAAACGGCTCAATTTCTTTTGACAATATAGATAATATAGAAAAAAGTTTAAAAAGTATTGCATACCAAAATTTTCAATTTTTTTTGGTTTTTAAAAAAAGTTTAAATTTTTTTTTTGATAACTTAATAATTCAAAAACGAATAGTTAGATTTTTATTAAACTTTGCATCATTTAGCAGATTAAAAATACAAATAATTCTTATAGCCAAAAATAACGGAACGTCCCCTCCTACAAATTGTAATAAAACCGGTATGGAAAATCTCATTTTTCTCAAAAATTACTCCTACGATTTTGATTAATATTTTTATGTAAGCTAATATCAATACGATTTATCATATTATTGAAAAGAAAATTTTATCTACTGTCTAAAAAAGGTATCTTTCATTTAACCATTTTTTTGGTTTTCGACTATCTCATTATCTGTTCAAGCAATTTCAATGAAATTTTTTACACATGAGCTTCTGATAAGATATTGCATATCAAAATTTTCAAAAAAACAAATTTTGGTTTTAAAAAAAATTTCAAAATTAATTTTTGAAAATTTGATATTTCCAAAATGGGTGTTTATTTTTTTTTTAATAATTTTTTTAACCCACATAAGAGCTAACTCGTGCGAACCAGTCGTGCATTCTATTTAGTCTTTCTATTGTGTTTTTTTTTTTATATTTTCGAGCCACAACCGCCATTTTATCGTAGGCGACATATTGCTATTTTTAAACAAAACAAATTATTTAATTTTTTCCTCGAACACTTTTTTAAGATTTATATACATAATAATAATGGACTATTTTGTAGACATAACCAATTTTACCAAAATTGTTAATTAACGACATTTCTGTTGCAACGATCAATTTCAAAAAAAAAATTAAATAAAGACCATCTATCCACCAAACAGTATTTTGTACCACGATTTCAATTAAAATTTCAATTACAAATAAAATAAAATTTAAAATTATTTGCACTAGTCATAGCTGTCATCAACTTTCTCCTCAAAGATAATGTACTACAGCACTGTTAAACTTTACAGAGAAGTGCAAATATCCTGTTACTTATGTATATGATGGATGCATATACATAAGTCAACTGCTTTGTATTTTTTTTTAGAGTTTTATATATTTTTTTTTTTATAAATGCAATTTAGATTGTACCATATATATAGAATGAATCTTTTGTGCGTGTTCACTAACAATAGTTCCGTCTAGTTAGATTATTATAAAGCTAACTTTGAAATTTGATTTATGATGACAACGTTTATGTGGCATGTTTTGTATAAACTATTGTATATGGGTGCAGCATGCAAAGCATTTTTTATTTAAACAAAAAGGTCAACATAGCATGAAATGAAGGGGGCCTGATAAGGGATTATATTTCTAATAAATCTTTCTAGTATTGTTAGTCGTGTTTGTATAAGTATAGATCCTGTTGCATTTTTAAGGACGGATATCGTCACAATAACTGAACACATGCGTGCGGTTAACAATATCAGTAACTGTGATGGATAACATGCCGCGATTTAATTTGTATTTATGACTTTTCTACGAAAAAATTACAATATTTTTATTTTAGTACAATTTTGAAATTTAATAATTTTTTTTGTAGAATCTACAGGGTGGACCATTATTATTAGTGGATTTTAAACATTTTTAACTTCGGAACTAATCAATGATGTTTTTTAATTTATATAAATTTATCAGAGAAGTTTTTTTTTTTTGAAAAATTTGCTTCAACTTCCTGCTGGTCTAGCACCCAATCTAAGTATATTTTTTACTGTTCACGGTTTCCTTGGTTCAATCACTGTGTTTTGCGTTTTGGTAGTTGAATTCAGGATAACCATAACAAAATTTCAAAAGCTGCGAATGCCCATAGATTGTAAAACTCGGGTATATTTACTTAAGCCATACAAGATCAACCATTTATCCAACATTTATACCACTTCAAAATTTCTTCCATTTATGCTAAATTTTATTATTTACTGTTTTCCACTCTTCTTTAAGGAGTAAACCTGTTCTCAAAACACAAAACACGTCGTATAAGTTCAATTTAAAATCAATGTATAGGGCTGCCCTGTTGCTCACAAAAGGTCGGCGCAGGGTCATAATTCCACAGGCCAAAAAGTCCATAATGAATTTTTTATCCACTTAGGTGGGTTAAAAGTCCACAAATCTATTTTTGATTTTTTGGCCACCTTTTGGTGGGCCAGAAGTTCACTTCTGAACTTCTGGCTGACAGATTGTGGATTTATGACTTGGTTTAGTGATTTCAAAAATATTCAGTTTATTCTTATTGAAAAAAAAACACATTCATTTTGCCGTTTTTAAGCTTAAGATGCGTTTTAAGAAATCAAGAATTCACTGGAGGATTTTAGCTCCCCTTTTGGGTCCTCTTTCACGCTCACGCAACTCCGCTGCTCCGCTTAGGGTAAAAGTTCAGTCGTCAGGTATAGGCAGCAATATCAGAAGTTTTCAATAAACAGTACGTTGGTTAATTTAAAAAAAAAAAAATTCAAGAAAATATTTGTGGACTTATAACACACTTCCTTTCTAAAATTAGGAAATATTGACCCACTTTTTTGTGGACTTCTTGCTCATCACGGTAGGTTAAAAGTCCATAGTTGATTTGCCGACTTGTAATTCACCTAAAGTGGTTCAAAAGTCCATTATGTACTTTTGTCCTGGTGGACTTATGACCCTGCGCCCAAAAACTCTACATTATACCGTTGAAGACATTTTCAAACGCAGCTAATTTAATTCTTCATTCATGAAATGTTGACAACAATAGAAAATCATTTTTTTTTAAATTCACATTACACCATCACTTTCTGTGCATTTCAATTTATTTCATTTTTTGCCTGAAAAATATAACCTCCTACTTAACTCAGACAATCTGTCAGTATTTTCAACAAAACTGACTGACTAGTTGACTGCATTATCCTTCTTCAATAAAGAATACACAAAAAAAAAAAAAAAAAAAAAACCACATTAAATCAAGAGGTTGGATAAGAAAAAAAATGAAATGGCCCACCATCACCTCCTTCTTTCATCATAAATGCTTAATGCAATTATTGTTCAGCACTTGATGTTTTATACATTATAGTCTGAGATTTAGTGTTGTATTTTCGAGAATGCGGGTTTACATACAGCGAACCTTTTGTGATTTCTCGAAATAGCTGAACCTACCGATGAAAAAAAAAAAAACAGCTCTAAAATATTAATTGAAAAAAAAAAACTCTTTTCAATAATGCACAATTTAGAAAATTTTAATTTATGCAATTCATCATTCTTAAGACTTGAGCCTCTTCTTTCCTTTCTTTAAGTCTATCTTTGTTTTATTTAGTAATAAAAAATTAAATCTACGATTTTTAATTTATTTTATGTTGTGTTTTATTAATTTTTCTGGCTTAAATTATTTTATAAAATTTTTTAAACCATCCATTTTGATAGAAAATCTTATTTTCGACAAAAAATCATTTAAGTTTAATTTTTTAATTTCAGCTTTGTTTTCGAGTTATAATAAAAATATAGTAAAAAAACGCATTTATGAATTTAGCGTGATATTGGATTTTTAACCATGCTTCCATGCACATATATTTTAAATAATAAAACACTTACAGTCGTATTTATTAGATTTTTGTCTACTTAGACACTGTCTAACTATTTTCAAATTGATGGAAATATGTTTTATTTAATAAAAATAAATATCACATTATTTACGGTTAAGACAATCTACTCTTGTGTCTAAGTTAGGTAGCTATAAGACAACAATAAACCAGGTTTTCGAACACATTTTCCAAAGTTGGACAGTTGTCTAAAGTTATACAGCGTTTTTAAATAAGGCCGTTAGTTTTTTCGAATAAATTAAAAATTAAAAATTGGAACTTATAAAATTCTTCAAAAAATATAATTTTTTTTTTTTCAAAAAAGCAATGTTTGGAGTTGTTATACTTAGTAAAGTACTGGGCGCGTTTACGTTTATGCAGACGCATCCAGTACCCAAATATGTAGTAAATTAACACAAAAACTGGTATTGCAACCTTTGCGCAGGTTTTTTTTTTTAATCGATTCCTTTTACAAAAAATATGTGCTGATATTTTTTTAGAATTTTATAATCTATTAATTTTTGCCTTGGCATTTTTTTTTTAATATTTACATTTTATTTTATTTTGTTTTTGTTTTAGAAAAAGAGTCAGGTGGAATGAAATATTTTATTATTTGAAACACTACCTCTGCGACTATAAATCCTGAAATTCGGAGACGCATAGAAGTGACGCATTGTGCAATAGATTCAGTCGCATTAAAGTCATTCTCTGACTCTATCTATGTATAGTATGACGCGTTGCTGTTGTTGCTGATGTCGTTGTTTCTATCAAACAAACGACGACGACGGTCTAGGACTCTAGGACAGACTCCAGAAGCATTACAGTAAGTGTGTGTGTATTTGTGTTGCGCCGCACCATGCCGTTGGTGTTATGCGGCATTAATGCGTTTTAGTATCATATTATTTTTTTTTCCTCTTCTATTTCGTCCTTGCTGATGTGTATTTTATCGTATGGGCCCATTCCAAAGAATTTTATTGATTTTTTTTTTTTATTTTATAAAATGTCTCGCCATGCGGATGTTCTTTTACTGCAAATACATTTTGTGCAGCCCACATCCAAAGTACAAAATATACACAATAAGAGAACACCATAGAAATTCTATTATATACAGAACCACATCAGGAAACCATTGTGGTTTTGTTGGTTTACGTTCATAAAACATGTCCTCCATTTCTTCATTTTGAAGATGGTATGCTTTAAGAGCGGAAATGGAACTTAATGTAATAAGAAGATTTGATTATTTTACATTACAATCGTTTGGATGAAGTTCATTTTCAAAAAAAAAAAAAAAAAAAACATACAGTCAGTGAAGTGATGGAGTACTTTACTTGGAATTTAATTAGGCTTGGCAGTTGTCTATCCAAAAATAAGAACAATTAATGTCTTATTTGCTGTATATAGAGTTGAGTGTTCTGTTCTTTCAGCAATAAGCTGTTTTCATGTCTAATTAGTATCTATATATATATAAATTAGTTGAGATTTGAGAATAAAATAATTGAGTTGTCTTAACTCAGTTAAATATTTTTTGTTCCTTAATGAGACACTCATTAATTTGCCATTATATATTTATATTATTCACGAATCATTTATAGTTTGGGTAATTCTGTTAATTTATCAATTTAAATTTATTCACGTACGGAATAAAATTGTTTTTAAAAATGTCCTAAAGCTTCTAAAAGTGAGCTTTCGATGTTTAATCCTCCGAGTTTGTTTGATCGTTTTTGAGTTAACTGTAAATAAATTTATATCCACAGTAACCTTACTCTGGTTTTACTCATAACTTAAAAACTGGGGCATTTAGAAAGCTGTTTATTGCAAAGTATGCTTACCTTAAATCTATGTCCTATACATATTTAGTAAGCTTTCAAAAACCATTCAGAAAATAGAATGAAAAAAAAAATTAACTTTATTAGTTCATGTGATGAACAAATGAATTTTTTTTTTCTTCAAACAAATATTAAATTTCTTTTTGAAGATTATGTGCCTCTAAAGTCCAAAGCTATTAGATCAAAAAAGCAATCTTGGATGAGTAAAAATATATACGATCTAGCTTATTAACGCTGAAAGACATACATATAAGCTTGATGAATGGAATACTACGTCAGTATAGTTTGTGCGTAGAACTATTACGCTTATTCCCAGCCTATGCCACCTTTAAAAACCCGAAATGTTTTTCACGGGTACGGGTACTACCTCTGCTGAGAAATTGACAAATCATCTCTTGTCAAGAAAAAGTACCTCTCAACTTAGCCGTTTGGATTCATGAAAATAATGTAGGTTCTATGTCTCGGTTCTACACGAGGTGTCACGCCTCCAAATTTACTATTCAAATTTCCAAAAATTTATGCCGACATGCAAATTAACTCGATTTTAAATTCTTTTCTTGTCCTTACCCCTACCCAATCTGGATTTTTAGAAAAACGACTGAAATACCATTTTTTTACGGTTCTTCATAAAGTAAGATAAAATATTAATAAAAATCAAGTGATATTTCATTAATTGTTTGATTTCTCCAGAGCACTTTTTTCTTAGTGATAAACTCTTAATGAAGTTTAATATCACGTCCACCACTTTTCCGAACTTCTGAATTTTTGTTTAACTGGCGGAAAGAAGCTGTTTTAATTAAAAGTTTTTTATCCAATTGTAATGCTGTCTGGAATTAATTTTTTTCTATGATAACAATATGTTAGAAAGGAAAGTCTTTACTTTTCGTTAACCAAAGAAATACTTAAACAGTTAATTGTTCTACACACATTTCTTTCAACCTTAATTGTTTGAAACTTTTTTTTTTGTAATTTTCGTTCTCTTTACAAATTCAACAAAAGATTTGAGCTTCGAACAAACAAGCTTTTGCACTTATTTTTTTTTCAATAGCTTTAAAACTTTAAACCAGTATGTAATTAAAATTAGAAGCCATGTGTTTGTCCTTAGCCAATCTATTATATTGCACCATTAAGAGGTCAGCAAATATTTTTCAATTTCCAAACTAACAACTTTTCGATTAGTCATTTCCTCTTTAAGATACTCTGTTTCTCCCTCTCCTTCTATCTCTCTTTTCTTGTCACTGTAATCAAAGAAACACGTGTCTTGTTTTCAACTAAACTTAAAAGTCTCATCAATCAATTTATTACCTCTTCACACTAAATTGCTTCTGTTTTCAGTTCAGTGCTTTTCTCCCCCATCCATCAGCTATTTTAGGTATAAAAGAAAACAAACTTTCTATAAAAGAGCAGAGCAAAGAAGCAAAAATCAATTAGAACAACAACAACAAGACGAAGAAAAAGGCAAAAAGTATCTTGTATCTTCTTTAAGAAAAGCAAAACGAGCTTCTTTGCCTAACCTACTGCTGCTGCTGCTGCTGCTTTAAAAAAAAAGTACTTTCCGGCATTAAATTGTCCAAAAGTTGAAGAAGAAGAAAATAAAACAAACAAGTGTTAAACTGCAACTTCGTTCAAACAATAATAAAACAAAAATTCCCGACGCTGCCGCCTGACTACATATATCCTTCACAATGTGTGTGTGTGTTTCGAAAAATTAATTTGTAAACTTTTTTCCATTATAAGGTATAAGGTGGTACAAACAAGGAGTCCATTAGCCAAAAGGAAAAACTTTTTCCACCTCTCGTTCGAAGACGAAGAACCGGAAATTACCTCTGCCCGCACCTATTTTTATAGAAAGCGTTTAGAAAAATTGAGCACCTTTTGCAACACCTTCGGCGGAAAATATCCTTAACGATTTAGTTGCAAGGTCCAACTTTCAATATCCGCACTCATATATCACACAAAGGATTTCTCGAATACGAGACAAGTAGCAGCTACCTATGATGGATAGAAGGATAAAAGACGAAAGTGCAAGCTGATCCTGTATAAAGTTGCCCCGGCCCAACCTCAAGCCCAAGTGTTTTTTTTTTTTTATTTTCTGTGAGTTTGCTATCAATAGGAAGGAATTCGTTCACTGCAGGACATATGAGCCTTAATAGTCCTGCTACAAACAACGATGACGTTACCGCAAAAAATGCGCAACACTGACAGCGCATTGCTGCCTTGCAGACACAATCCTAGTGGTATCACTGTTGTTGCAGCTAAAATTAGCAGTAAAACCGACGACGACGATGACGACGATGAGATGGCAGTTCTATATAGACGTAGTGGCAAGGAGCCGAAGTATAGTAACTTAGCGCTATTTTTGCCGCATCCCCAAAACACAATACAATCCGAATTGCCAGGGAAAAGAAAGGAGGGTATCATTGGCCAAAAGTCTCTGACAGTGGTCATGACACCAGAGAGTGAACTACTATATAGAGAGTGTGAATGGTGCGGCAACAGCAACGACAACGGCAAGGAGAGTGGTTTGTGGCAGAGTAAAACTTTTTGACGGAAGAAGGTAGAAAAGTATGCAGAATATTTTGTCATAACTAAGTGACTGCTTTTGTTCGGGTCGAGGCAGGCATTGTGCCTGCATGCTGAGCTGAATCATTATTTTCTTTTTTTTTTTTATTATTTTATTATTGTTGGGAAACGAGATAAAAGAGAAAGGGAGGCGCATGGAATACTAAAAAGCAAGCAAACATACCGAAAACGTTAAGAAGGTTTTGGATACTGATATCATGGGGAGGAGAGTGTCGTGTCCTCCTGGTAAGAGTGATGGTGAGAGGTGTCACTGCGGGTAATTCGCCGCTCTGCGGTAGGAAATATATATTTCTCATGGGAATTCTTTTGAAGGGTTTTTGCGAGTTCAAGGAGAGTGAAAGGAATGTTGTGATGTTTATGGAATATAAAATAAAAAGGAATGGCATGGGGCATTAAGTAAAAAAGGAATAATTTTTAGTTTTAACGTAGGAAGTTAAATATAAGAAAAAGACTTTGAATTGACAGTTAAGAAGCTTAATAGGAAATGAGGGGAAAGCTTAGCAAGAGTAATCTTCAAGAGAAAGACGTTAGTTTAATATACGAATTTTTGGATACAAATAAATATTATAAGTATACACACAGGATATTAGAGAATTTTTAAGTTTAAGGATATTTGATGTAATTGGCAACTGGGGCGAATGAGTGATATTTTTCTTAAGAATTGAATTTATAGGGATTTGTTTTGAAAGACAGGGTGGGGGGTAATATTAAAAATATTAAGGGAAAATATCATAAATAACAGGCGCTACTTTCATAATCGTTATACCTAATTCAAAATGGGAACGGCCGTCGGCTACCGCGCTGATTTAAAGCTGGATTTTAAATATAAAAATCATTATTTTCATGGGTAAATTTTATTTCGAAATAATGATGGGGCAAGAATTGGTAACAAGTCATCTGGGAATGAATTTTAATTAAAAACGTAGAATTGTTTATTGTTGAACAGTTTAAAAATTGTTTATTGTTTACCATAAAACTTTTGTACTTCATTCTATTCTATTCTGAAAAAAGAATATATTTTAGAGTTTTTTGAAGGTACAATAAAATCAAAGAAAAACTTCAAAAGCAGTTGTTTTTTAAACCCAACAAAAAAAAAATAACAGAAAATTAAGGGCAATAACAGACATTAAGCCTCAGTGAGTGTATCTTTAAGAGGTATTGTAAATAACGGCTTTTGATAAAATATTTTTTTTCTCTTAAAATAGATCGCACTAATTTTGGCTAACAAAATTTGTATTAACATCTTATGAGCCGTTTTAAATCAACTTTTATTATTTTTGATTGTACACTTTTTGCTTTAATTTTATATAAGATATGTGGGCAAGAGTATGATAACTGTGGCTCCAAGAAATGATAACGGTTTTTTGTAGAACACTTTAATACAAACATTTTTTTACTATAGGAGGGGAGAGTTAATTTTATGAAATAAGTACTAAAAATGGAAAAAAAAATAAAAAAATAACGGTAATATCTAAAATTAAGTATTATACCTTTTTTTTAAAGCCAATACTCTGTTCTATCCAGTTTTTAAATCAAGTTAAATCTATGCATAGAAAAAAACGAGTTTCAAGCTCAAAATTTGGGGAAAAAAAACATACAAAAAAATAATAATATAAAAAGTAAAATTTTTCAATACTTTCAGATTTTATGTTATTTTTTTTTCTTGCAATTCGTTGCTCTTATTAATTCTTAATCAAAAACTGAAAACTATATGATTTTATGTCTTCTAGTTTTCGAGAAAATTGTAAATTACCAAAACAACTATTTTCTACAAAAAAACCGTTATCATTTCTTGGCGCCACAGTTATCATACTCTTTTCGATATGTGGGCACTAGGGGTGCTTAAAATTAATTAAACCTATTTCGAAATTATTTTACAGTGAAACCTCCCTTGGACGGACAGCGAAGATTGCCATCTAAGTGAGTTGTCCGTCCAAGGGAAAAAATAAAAAAAAAAAACAGGTTTAAGAAGAAGAAGCTGCAGAAATCAAATCCGTTATATATTTGATCACAAACAGTGACATTTGGTGGCATGCACCACACACAAGTTCGGAGCTACATACGTTATTGCATTTTTATTGTTTTCTTTATTTTAGTTAGTTTATTTATTTTTATCGCTTACAACATCTATAGCCGCTGTAAATGAGTGGGAACGTTTTTAATGGAAAAGAAGATATGAAAAAGTATTTCTGAAAATAAGAGTTAAAACTTACAAATTACAAATATTTTTATTTTTGAAACTTCGCCTGATATTCTTGTACGCATCCAGATAAGGACGTGTCTGCTTAAGGGATCATAGAATGTATGGAATTTAAATCCAAGATCCACGGTCTTGATATTTAGTCTGCTCAAGAGGATTGTCCTTTTAAGGGAGTTGTCCGCAAAAAGAGGTTTCACTGTACATACTTGTAACGCTAATGTTAGGTACAACTTTCTAGATGTTTGTGTATAAATAAATTTGACCAAAATCATTTAAATCGTCTTGAAGAAAGTCTGAAATAAAAAGTGATTTTATTGGAGGTAGGTACCTACCGCATTAATTATAATTTTATAGAAGAAATAAATAACTGATTTTTTTTTTGAAAAATTATGATTACATGGAACACTTTTTTTCTACAAATATATTTTTTTACAAAAATAATTAATTAAAAAATTAAATCAAAAACAATTTTATTTTTGAAAAAACAAATGTTTCATTTAATCATTATTTTTATGATTTGTCTAAGATTAATATTCCCCTAGTGTAACCGTGAATCTATTGATTATATTAATTTTTGTGTAGTGTTAAAATTCAAAGTAATCATATTGTGTCATTTTATCCCTCCACATTATGTTCAAAAATATAAATAAGCACTTCAAAAAAATAAGTACTAAGGAAACTTTAACTACCTCAACATCGGTACATGTTTATCCCTGATCCTTGGGAATACCAAAGATCAATCTAAAAACAAAAAAACAATAAGAAACATCATAATTCAAGTAAAACCGTAAATAAAAACAATTACACCTACCTTCAAAATGTATCCTTTCATTGTCGTTTTTTATTGATTTTCAAGAAGAAAACATTAAAAAAAAAGTAAAAAAAAAATGAATGCCAGAGTGGAGTGATATCGATAAAACAAGAACATCCGTCTCTCACCACTCCAATTCCGCATTCTCCTGTCATTTATTTGTTCATCGGATAAAATGTGAAAGTGAATGAGGGTGTTGGTTTTGTGTTTGCTTATACCTATACTTTTATTCTAAGAGCTCTCATACACCGATATTGTTTGGCGAATACATCACCAGCTCAGCTCATTGTGTCATCGTGTTCAATCGATGAATTATGTATAGAGAGAGAGATATCAGACTTTGAAGATGGTATAAATATGAAATGGGAAATGGGCTTTGAATAGCAGCAATTACCCACGTTCAAGTAATAATAATTGCAATAAAAAAAAAAAAAAAAACAAAAGGAGAAACATTGCACCTGTTGTTACTTGCTTTTTTACATTGTAGGTATAGCAAAGGTTTGAAGGCTCGAACTCAAAGGAAAAATCCATTTATAAGCGATGAATCCATTCAGCCATCGATAAATGTTAATTGATATTGTTAAAGTGTGTGCTGGATATTGTAATGGAAAAATGAATTATGAATATTATTGGAAGTTTCACATTGCATTTAAAGCTTATAAGGATTTTTACGATTTATTTATTTATTCTTTTCGAAAAATTCTGTGTTTCATTAAGGCTGACAGAATTTCAATTAAGAAGAAAAAAAATTACCTTATCATTTTTAAGCTGGGTCTTTCATTCGTAAAAATTATTTCCATATATATTATTATTTGTGATTTTACTTACGAAATATGTCCACAAAAAAAATGAAGAATGGTATAAGAAATGTTTAATTATGATAAGTAAAAACAACAACAAATGGATTCAATTTTTTTAAATTGAGGTGATTTTGAGTCTTTTTAATTATTTTTCTTTGTACTAAAATTCCATTATTTTGGAATTATTATGTATGTAGGCCCAAAAAAATTGAAATCAAACCAAAAATTCACGTTTACTTAATCACTGTCGATTTAATAATAGAACAAAAATTCGTCTGATTTTTGTTTACAATTTTATTTAATCAGATTTTTCAAAATTTTAATTCATAAATTAACAGACGAAAAACAAGCAATTCACAGAATCAAAATTTATTAAAATCTGACTAATAATTATTGTAGACCAGAATCATATGAATTTGTGGTAATTTTTTATAATTTAATTTAATTCCAAACTAAAAAAAAAAATTAAAAAAAAAATCTATCTTCGTGTATCTTTGAGTTTGCTACGTAGGTACCAATTTTGCAAATTGACTAAGCATTCCTGTTGTTATTGCTTAATGTATACATTTTTTAGACAATTTTTTCTTAAGATAAACGTATCCTCGGAATACAAATATGTACAATGTACATAGGTGTAGCTAAATACTACATACATATATGGCAAGTTAGGGATTTATAAAAAATATCGAATTCGAGATTTTAAAAAGTGTCCGTTCGGCTGCAGGCTAAATAAATAGGTTGATTTTCTTTAAATTTGGTATCTAACCCATTTTGGGCATTCCTCAGACAAGTTTTTTTTATTTTTTTTTTAAGACATAACGGTGCCGTACAATTTTTTTTTACCAAATTATAAAAATATTATATTTCTTAAAAACGTGCGCACAACTTTATTATTTTTTTTTACAAAAAGGCTACCATTTTATAAACAAAATTTTTCGGAAAGATTTTTATAAATAGTACCTCCTATTTTTGATTTTGATTTTCGATTTTCTCAAAAATGGATCAACTGATTTTGACAATTTTTTTTTTACAAGAAAATCTTTTAAAGTAATGTACCTATACAAATATTTGTTTCTGGATTAAAAAAAAAAAAGTTTAATTCTTTTTTAAAACTTCTTAATCGATTTTTATTAAACTTGGCATTTAGCAGTTTTTTAACATTGTCTAGCAGATTTTCAATAAAAATTATTTTCATTGCCAAAATAAACGGTACCTCCCATACAAGTTTTTAATAAACGGTATGAAAAATATTATTTATCTCCAAAACTTTTGAACGATTTTGATTAAAAGTGTGAGCTAATTTAATTACGATCTACTATGTTTTTGGAAAAAAAATTATCTATCGATTAAAAATGGTATCTTTCATAGAAATTTTTTTTTTTTGATTTTCGACTATCTTATTATCTTGTAACCAATTTTAATGAAATTTTTTATACAAGAGCTTTTAAAGAGTCTAAATAATATAACATACATATATCAATATTAAAAAAAAAAAACATCAATTTTGGATTTTTTTTTTTAATTTCAAAATTATTTTATATTTCAAGAATTGGTTAATGATTTTTTTTTCAAAATTAATTTTAAACTCTGATTTAATGAATGCTTAAAAATTGGGTACTAATATTTTTTGTTAAAAATGTTTTCAAAATTTTATATATTTATAAGAAATTATTTATTTAAAAAAAAATAGCTCCAACGATTTTTAAATTTTTTTCTCATATCAAATCAGCGTTTGTATCAAAAACATTTCAGAAGTTGTTTAATTAATTTATTTCTAATTATATTGATTTTTGAACAATTTCTTGTTTTAGGTACTCCTTTTTTATTAATAAATAGTTAAGTATTTTTAAAATCGAATTCAATTTTTCCCTAGTCAAACAAAATTTCTCAGTATATTGACAGCTGAAGGGAAAACATTTTCTAAGAAATTCTGTTCATGTAAATTCGATTGCTAAGATCTCTGGTATAGCGTGAGTTGCTTTTGTGACCATCAGATGTCGTGGTTTTCAGAATCTAAAAATGTGAAACAAATGTAATATAATTTTTACTATTTATGTATATAGATAATAAAATAATAGATACCTGCATAGATGTATGAATAAGATTAAAATTTTATTTAATGTGTTATGTGTAAATACATGAAAACGAAAAGTACTTTTAAAAACAAAAATCAAATTTTCTTGTACCTACCAATCCTAGAAAATTTTTCAATTTTTCCCCAACGAATATTTGAACATTTTCATTTGAAAATATTATAATATCAAGTTCATGTTATCCAGTCCTTGTATATTCATTTTATTTATTTTTAATTTTCATTCTTTTGCTGACTTTTGTGAGACAAATTAAATAAATTATTATATTTACTTTTTTTTGTCTGTCTGATGTCTCTGTAAAGAAAATAAAAGTTATTGCAACTCACAAATTTATAAGTAGATAAACGTGAAAGTAATTTCAAGTAAAACAATTTATTTCAAATGAATATATTTTTTTTGAAGGATGGTTTAATTTTAATTTTATAGAGGTAAAACATTTTTATACGTACTTATATAAATTTATGTAAATAACTGTTTTTACTCTTTCTCAAATATTATTTGGGTGGAAACCATAAAAGTATATGTAACACCAATACCTTTGAAAATGAGGTCTTAAAGCAATATTTTTGTATAAGCATAACTTTTATCATTGTTTTTATTTTTGTTTAATTTCAGGCTAAGTTTTCTGGGATGATGAAGTATCTGGAATATGTTTTTCAGTCACACCTATTTAATTTTAAATGTGTAAATATAATAATTATTTTAACAAATAAATAACTAATAAAAAATGTAAAAAAAAAGAAATAAATGCAATTAGTCAAACAGAAAGTAGACAGATGTAGAATATTGATATAAAGGGTGTTTTTTTGTGTTTTTTTTAGAGATATAGAACTTTAAATAATGAAACAAAGATGATTTTTTTAAATTGACATGAAATTTATTTTATTCGAAAGATAATCTTCTGGCATTATAATTTAAATATGATTTCTGGCATACCTATGACCGCCACGGCTGGCTCGGACGTAGTCTCGAGGTCCAATTTTCGATGACTTTTTTCCAACATTTGTGGCCGTATATCGTCAATAACGCGGTGAATGTTTTCCTTCAAGTGGTCAATCGTTTCGGGCTTATCGGCGTAGACTAGCGACTTTATATATCCCCACAGAAAATAGTCAAGCGGCGTTAAATCGTAGAACTTAGAGGCCAATTCACGGGTCCGTAACGTAAAACTAGGCGGTTACCAAACGTTTCCTTCAATAAATCAATTGTGGCACGAGCTGTGTGACATGTTGCGTCGCTAAACAAAATTTGCTTATGAAAATTGGGATCAACGGCAATCTTGTTTTGGGTCGATTCACCGAATCTACGCCTTGCTAGGTGATCCTGTGGCTTCAATTCTTGAAATGCCAAATCAAACGAAAAATAAATCATTTGACAGCTGACCAAATGGCCGCCAGTTAAAATAGTGTTGCCAACTTAAAGTTCTATACCTCTAAAAGACTCCGTTATAAAGGCCATTCCATTTGTGATTTGGATTAAAACTTTGATTAAATTTTGATGGGTGCCAACTTGTACAATCGTTTTTTATTTAAAAAAAGAACAAATGTTTATAAATTTAAATGAATAAAAAGTAAAAATCGCTAAGAACGTTTTTTTTATGAAGTTATCAGTTAGTTGTTTTTTTTAAGATTTTTAAAAGTTCCCATTTAGAATTTTACACAGAAGCTGTTTAGTATTCTTTGACTCCTAGTCTTTAATTTATACAATACTGTAAAACAATCCCATAAAAAAAACCTTAAAACACAATTACCTGAGTTTTAAAATATTTATATCGTGATAAAATTTACAATACTAAATGGTTTTATAAATTTTCTTAACCTGAAAAAAAGAAAATAACTGACAATTTAAAGATCAACATCGTTACCTCGAAAACAAATAATTTTTACTCTTTCAACTTTTACATTTGAATAAAAACAAATTATTCAGCACAAACTTAGGTAAGCGTATATTTGGAACCCAAAAAAATAAAAAAAAAAATAAAACGAAAACCTAACAAATTGCCGTACCCTGTTTGGAATTATCTTCCCAAGGCAATACATTTCAGTCTTCAGTCCCAATTCTCAAATTGATGACACTCATGTAGGAATGGTATACCTAACCTAAATTTCCATTGACATCATTTTACTTTCCTATACCTAAACTAAACAAAGAAAAAATGAAGTCACGAAAACGGAAACCGCACTTTTAAAATGATAAAATTACGCAAAACAAAAAAAAAAAAAAACAAAAAACTTCTTCATCCCCACAGACTTTCAATTTCCATACGACAAACCTATTTTGCAAAAAAAAATAAAGTCGATTTGTTGAATTTTATTAGGTTAACCTCTTTTTAAAATTCACCTCACGCAACTTCTTTAAGTCGAATGCTGCTATAGCTATTTATTTTAAAAAGAAATAACAAATTTGATCTTGAAATTTTTTGGGGGAGAAAAATTTAAAATTAAAGTTCTCTGCGCTGCTGGACCTGTGGAGATAAGGATATGGAAATAGAAGAGTTTGGGTTTCCACAGAGTGGTCACGCAAATTGGAGGATATAAAAAAATGTTTCCGGGAGTGAAATTTTTGTTTAAATTGAATATATATAGATATTTATACGAAAACGCACAGATCCCCCTCTTTATTGAGTTGTCAGATGACGAGGGGTCAGGGCTGACAATTCGCAAAGACAAGGATAACACTCAATGCAACAACAACTCTTAGCCGAATACACATTAACAACAAAACGTGACTTCTTCCACGCAATATTAACACTCAGTTGAATGAACCAATTCGAACCGAAGCCAAAGGACGAAGAAGAAAAGGACGAAAGGATAACTGCCTCGAATAGACCATTTGTCACAGCTGGCTGGCTCCAATACTGTTATGTCTGACAAGCGTAGGCAAATGCTCATTATACATGTTGTTGAGAATATATATGTATCACGCCAGGACCCTCATCTCAACCAATCCCATCGAAAAGGAGAGCATGGGAAAGAAGCTGCAAATGTTTGTGTGTGTTCTTGGTTATTAGTTGTTGCCCCTTCGTTTGGCAGAGTACCCGAGTACCCTCGTAAAAGTTAATTGCAATCCTATGTAAACGTCGCGTTTACTGTTCGAATGTCATTAAACATAGTCACTTTACCAGCAACATCCAGCCCATATCGACAAACGACAAACCCCCTTTATCACTCTGGAGGTGGTGGATGGCATTTTGAGGGAAAAGCCTCTTCAAATAATCTCGGGTTATTTCAATATACACCATATTATACTCCCTGTTTCTATATGCTGCTCTGGGAGATAAATGGAGCAGATGTATCCCCAAGGGCTAAGGGGGTATAGTATTTCATAAAGTTTTTGGCCATATTATCAGATACTCTGAGGCACCTAATGAAGGCTTTTCGCCAAAGTTTGCACAGAGAAATTGTTGCTACAATATAAACTTTTAGCACTAAAGTTGATTTTGCCTTATGATGGTTGATCGGGTCGATTCAAGGGAGGATGTTTGTTGGTTTCTTGTGTGTGCTTAATTTGGCGTCTACTTATGTCAATACCTAGAGGGTTCTTACGCATATACATATTTAATATATGAAACAAAGCCATAAACGGGATTAAAGTCTTTAAGTTTGGATATCTTAAAGATAACTTAAATTCTGGTTAATGCTTTAATGTGAGAAAATATGGGGAAAAGTAATATAAAAGTGATTCAATAAATTTCGATGAACTATAATGAAGATATAAAATAGTCTTCGATTATAAAAGAAACATTTTCGATATATCCAACATTTTGACTTTTACTTTATGTTGAGCCGGTTGTGTCGATATCCTGTGCTTTGACTTTTGAGTTTCTGGATAATCTAAGGCATTTTTAAAGAATCTGCGTCTTAAACACACGGATATTTGCCATTTAGGATGCTTAAACATTTAAATAACGCCGGGAGTCAAATTTACTCCCATCAATGTGATACGATGAGGGTCGTGTAACAAATTACCTTAATCTGCTGTCATAAGCAGATTGCTATAAAACAACTTTTCTGTCAGTTCCAAAGCACTTCTAAGGTTCTAAGCCCTAGGAACGAGCAATATCAAGTAGAAGTTAAGCACAGGCGAATTTTAAAAAAAGATGAAAATGTCATAAATTAAATTCATTCATTCAATAGAGCTGTAAAATAAAATTTCAACTTTCTAGAATCTAGATAAACTTAGTTAAATAAGGCAAAGCTTAATAATAAAAAATAATTACTTTTGCACAAAACTCATTTATTTTTAGGTGCTACAAATTACTAAACCTATTAATAGTTTTTCACTATATACAAACAAACTTTATAAATCCTTTTTAAATAAAAAAAAAAATACAAAACTATAAAATATATACATAAATCAAATTCTAAACAATTCTCATGAGACATTAAATCTTGGCTCCCATAAGTCGGGAAACACCCTTCCGCCTTCAATATCGTTATAAAAGCCATTAACTAATAAATTTGTTTTTTTTTTCCCTCAAGATATAAGGTAGATATAATATTAAGATATATTTAACGACACAGTTCCCACCTCTTTTCTATTTTTTCCCCAAAACACATAATAGGAAATATTTGTGGGTTTGAGTTCTATACAATATTTTAATGACAAACAAAAGTTATTGATGAGTTGATGTATTTTTTTTTCTATACACTCCACGTCACATTTTGGCATTTGGATTATCTGGATTTTATTTCATAAGAAGTTATGATTATATTTAAACAAAATTCTTCTTTGTATGAGTAGAATATGATTCTCCCGATTTAATAAATTTAAGGAGAAAATTGAAAATGTTTAAGCGGAAAATTCATAAAATCGAGAAAACCCGAAATTGCATACTTTCAGGGGCGAATGATGGCAATATCTGAAAATCCCATTTTGTATGAAAAGGAGAAAATATTGATGACATATTGAAAATATTGATGAAATAATAAACACTATGGTATTGGACAATTAGCTAATTTTTTCTCTCTCGAAAATATGATCGCCAATAGATGGCGTTACCCTCTCAGACTCCTGCATTTATTGGAGCGTGCTAAAAAATTAATTTCAAAGGGTTATGTGAACACCATTTAAATTTAAATTTCACGTTATAAAATGTTAAAATTGGTGAAAAATTCCATGCGAAGCCAGGCGGTTCAGCAAGTATACTTTGACTTTTGATCCCATTTTATTGAAATGGATATTTTCTTATTTGGAAAACTGTTATAAGAGAGTTCACTGTAGATCTGCTTCCTCTGGTACTTTCTTATATAGTCACCTACGGGGTCCCTAAAGGCAGTCACTTAGGTCCTATTCTTTTTATTCTTATTATATATACGATACTGAAATGGTCATCAAACCACACTTATTCAATCTGATTTCGGCAAGACTTTGTCACATGCAAGGTCCTCATCTCTTCTAGCTACCCAACCCACTCACTTAACTTTATATGGCTTCAATGCGTCGCACTATTAATTTAAGTGGTAATGTTTTCGATTTTAATCTCAGTAGTCCTTATCTTAAACTTCGTCTATTGTGTCATCTGTCACTGTCTATCTGTCACTTACATCTATATTAATTAGCGACGAGTTATGTATATAAGTCGTAGAATATTATTAATAAAACAAATTTGTTTTCTAATTGACATTTATTAAATGCCAGTAAGCTAACTCACCGAAGAAATTGGTTTAGCGAGAGAATAAGCACAACATTTGTGAAACTATTATTTTGAGTTTCTTTTTGAAAGGAAAACGAAAAATAAGTATTAAGTTGGCTGCATTCAGAGATCAGCTCCACCTATCTCTGATTGAAAGAAGTAACTCAAGTTCTTTGACACTTCTTAGCCCTCAAAATATTTATTTTTCTTTTATCATACATTTAGGGTCTGTTTCACAATCTCTGAATAAAGTTATAAGTAAGCTAATTAGAACTTTTTTTTACATAAAATTGTAGGAAAATCTATCAAGTAAAGTTCTGATTTGCTTACTCAGAGACCGTGAAACGAGCACTTAACCTCTTAAATTTGTCAGGTAACATTTGAAAAAACTGTGTTAATCCAATGATGAATTAAGAAAAATCAATAAAACATCAAGATCTCAATCAAGTGACGCGGAGTGTTGAAGAAAACTTATTTTTACACTAAATAATATAAAATAAGGTGGTTCTAATTTTGTCGACTCCAACAAGGGTCAGCAGCAGCTTTCAAAAAAAGGGAGGGGTAAAAAGGAGGGAAAGGCATATAAAACCGAAACAAAGTCAAAGAAATGTGATGTGGAATTAGTTGTGTTGGTTCTTAGTCACCCAATTGAGAAGACCTCCTTCTTTTTGAATTGAAGCAATTAAAGAAAAAAATAAAAATAAAATTGAAATACTTTCAAGCAAGCTTTCCGCACTTCTTGGTAGCGATAATTAAAATCCATTGAGCACGCAATCTTACATTAATTACTGCGCTTAACCGTGAGCTCGTAACTCTTTTTTCCTTTGCCGCACTGGCGGTGGTGGCGCTACCCCCTTCCCATCATCTATATAGTGGCCGCCCTTGGGATTATTTTCGTTCACCATAAAACTCCAAAAAAAGAACCTCTTCTTCTCCGCAGACTTTAAATAACTGCGAAAAAAGATACAAATTATACAAAATAAATGGTTTTGTAATGTACGATGAAAACCCTAACAACTTTTGGTTATACAGAGAACCAAAACATGGAAGGAAGGAAGGATGGAAGGACGGACAAGAAGCAGCTCTTGCATGCTTCTAGTAAATTCGCTGATGTGAACTTATTTAATCAAAGACTTGGGGCCCATTGGTAAAGGATATACAATTATCCTTATATAAATATATATATACAAAGAGGGAATGGAAGTCGAACTAAGGCAAAGCGCGCACAGATAAAATCCGCTTCACGACCGAAATTATCCTTTAAGTTGATTTTTAGTTTCTTCCATCAAATCGGATAAAGATAGAGTGACAAGGATATAGATATAGATAGTGTAAACGGGAAACGAAGAGAAAAAAACAAAGAAGAAGAAAAATTGTATAATTACAAAAGTTGCTTTGTTTAAATCCTTGGGGAAAATTTAATTGTTTCACTGCAAGGACACGAATTGTCTCAACACAAGCTAGCAAGCAGTTTGCTGCTTTGTTCAATTTTAAAGATGATGGAAAAACGAAAAATCTTTCTTTCAGCCATCAGCAAGCTAAGAATTTCACATGGAAGAGTTTAGCAATAAAAAAAAAGAAAATGTAAGTTTTTTTGATTTTATTATTTTTTGTTTTTAAATTTGGATCGGGTTGGAAAATTCAGAAATATAGTTATTGTTGTTGTTGTTCTTGGTTTTTCGTTGGATGACTATAGTGTATCCTAAGGGAAGTTACCTACTTCATTCTTTGGCCATGAAGTAAGTATACGGGGCAAAGCGCGAGGCGACGACGGCAGCGAGTAATGGTGGAGTGAATAAAATTTGGTTTTACTTGGTTGATTTTGGAAAACTTTATACCTATGTACATACCTAAGAAGAGAAACTTTAGTTTTAGTTTTAACAATGAGCTGGTTTACGAGGAAAGAGATGATGATAGTTTTTCAAGGACATTATCATTCAAGAAATGGATTTTCTGTGTATTTTTGTTTGGTGTTTTAAATAGAGAATTAGTGTGACGACGAAATTAATTTAATTAAAAAGGCATCTTTGTAGATGGTTTATTTTTTTGACGAAAATGAATTTTCTTTATTGGTCTTATAAGATAGTGTTGTTTAATTTAAAATAATAAATCTGATATCATTCGAATTTTATTTAAATTGTTTTAATTTAACAATTTGTTCTGTGCCTTGGGTTTCAAGGAAAAAGATAGTTTTTTTTTTAAGTGCAAATCTTTTAAGAGCTATCATTTTGTTTACGATTTTTTATTTTTTTTTCAGCTTAGATGCAAAATTAAATTGATACGAGATGAAAACTTCAGTCAAGTGAAACTTTGGTGCTCAGAAAATAAATTACGATGCCAACAATAATACTTTTGAGCGGAAATAAATCGTACCATATACCTATACGAGCCGTAAAGTTTTTCTTTTGTTTTTTAATAATTATAACAAAGTTTTCTAGATAGAATTGATTTATTTTTAAACTTTATTAAATAAATAATATATATACCAATATAAGATGATCCCCAAAAATGTTTCAATTCAAGCAACAATATATCTTGTGTGATGTGGATTTAAAGACCTTAACCTTGAAGATTTGACCTTTTAATCTAAATTCTAAGGCACCTTAAAGGAACCTTACCGACTTTTTCTCGGTTTTTAAAGCATTTTTTTTTTGTATATTAAATGGACTTCTTTTTGCCAAAAAACCATAAAACATGCCCATGTTATAGGTACCTTCTGTTGAATTTATTGTTACACTTGCCACTTAAATTTTGAAAACTTCAATTTTTTGTTCCTTTCAGAAATTTTGTATCGACATTTTTAAAATGATTTTCCCAAAAAATCCCTCTAGAAATATTTTTTGACCCACCTAAATAAAGCAGTAACGAGACATTGAACCCAAACCCCGCTCCGGTCGAACTGCCATCATCACCCTTCATAATAATCCAACCAACAAATGCCAATAACCGTCAGCTCCCTACTATACGAATCGATATCTCAATGTGTAATATAAAATTTTTACGAAGTCGAACGTCATATGTCGAAATAATTATATTTATTTTGCCGCCTTAAAAGTTCACACTATATCATAGCAGAAAATATGAAAAGATGACATAAGAATAAGAAATTTCATAAAATTGGCACCTTATCGAATATCGGCTCATGATTTTCTTGTTTTCAAATGAGTATGACAGAGACCAAAATTCCATCAGTTTTTCTCTATTTGTAGCAACATGTATATGTCTGCTTCCCTTCAGGTTCTTTTAGTGCATTCGTTTACCAGGAAAAGCCTAGTACGCACTTACGCAGGTCACGCTAAATTTTAGCTACCATTTTTCTTAGCTAAATTTTGACAAAAGAACCTTGTGGAGAATATGTCATATAAAACAGCTGTTTTCGGAGAAGAAATTATATTCAAGATGCAACCATTCCAAAGAATATATTTTCACCGTTTCAATTACATGAAATTAAATAAAATGGATTCTTTTTCTTTGACTTAGATGAACCGTTTGTTCCTTAATTTTCTTTATTTCGATTTTTATTTGCACAGGCACATATTTCATAAAAATTTCAAGAACTTCACACTTTGTTAAATTTTAACCTGAAAATTAATGTGCCGAACAAATTAGGCGTGTTCAGGAAAATGAGATCTTGGAGATCTCAGTTACATGAACAGGATTCCTCAGCAAAATTTCTCAGTTTTGGTGTCAAAATTCTCAGAGGAAAAAAATCTTTGCTTCGCTTGCTCGCCTTTTGAGTGAGAAAAATCTCTGAGATCTCATTTTTCTAAATGCGGTAATTATTTCGTGCGCTAAATTTTGACAGATAAGTCATGTACATATGTAGATACAGTAAAAAACAAAAATTTAATTTTTTAGCTGAAGCTGCGTACCTCTCGGCAAAAACGTCTTCTTAATTTTAGCTTAGCTAAATTTTGGACAGAATTTTGTATGGAAACTAAAATTTAAGGCGATCTGCGTACTGATTTTTTTTATCTAATTACGTACAACTTACAACATAAGCTTGGCCATTACGGGTTTCTCTGCAAATATAAGTATAACGCTTAAAAAAATAGTTATAATTCCTTTTTTTATATCCCTTAAAAGACACTGTTTCAAAGCACAGTACCCAAATCTGTTGTCAAAGTTAAAAGTGTCAAAAAATTAAAAATGGCTATTCGAGTGCCCACAGGAAATCAACATTCATTATAAAAAAAACAACAACAAAATATTAAAATAAGACAAGTAAAGGGGCACTGGACTGGATCCATCATTTTTCCACCATAATACTTCAATTTTGACAGATGCGCAGAACTGAACAAAAATGAAAACGGCAATGATATTACCTTTAATATGTCTACTGTGGGTTCAAAAAATGTTTACAGAAGCAAATCAGTTTGAAAACAATTACGACATCAAGAATGTGGATGAAGGGAATATAGTTTTGTTAAGATAATCTCAGTTTGCTTACAAAAACATAGTGGAAAAATAAGATACATGGATACAAAATATAAATAAAAAATACAAAAAATCACCGAGAGCCTACAGCACAGCATGGCTTGCGGAAACTAAACAAACAAAAATAAAACTCAAATAATGTATTTTTACGTGATCTTTGAAGGAATTCGTAGAAATTCGCAATTTTGTACATAATAAATGTCATTTTTCCGCACTTCGGACATCTTATTTTGTACGAAAGAAGAGTGGAGATGTCTTCAAATAATCTGCTACAGTTATCAATTTTTTCATTAAATTTTTTATTATGCCATTTTGTATTGATTTTTTTAACATCTAAGCAAGTGAAACGTTCATATTAACAAAATAACTTTTTGTCCCAGCTGTGAAAAATCAAATCAAATGTAACTATTACCTCGAAATATAGATTAACATCCTATTAATAAACTCAAATCAAACACAAATTATTTGTAATAAGTGAGGTAATTGCGGGATATTATCAATATATTGTTTTTGATTTTTGTTTTCTGTTTTTTCGCTCTCCTGTAAAATTTTCAAAAGTAGACTTAGCAGTTTTAAGTAATTAGCCGACGAGACGATAAGTTATTTACAAGCTAAAATGAGAAAGGATAAGTTTTCGATGACAACAGAGTTCTTGTTGAATTTAGTAGATTTTCGCTCAGATTTACTACTTAACTTGAATTAGCAGCTAAATGTTTATTAATAAGATATTTTATTTCGTGAATTAATTTCTGATCAAAGTTGAATTTGATTTGTAAAATATTAAAAGATATAATTAAACATTTTTTAGTAATAGGGTGTTATAGTAATTGTCAAACAAATTCTTATTGTTATGCAAGGGCCTTATCCCAAACTAGGCGTTTGTGTATTATATTGATTTTAAATATTTGTTATTTATCATGAACAACCGAAATTTAAAAGCTTTAAGGAGCAAATTCTTCTTAATCTTTCTTTCCACCTAATAAACCAGCTTAAAATAATAAAAAATAAAATAAAAACCCATTTATCACATTTAAAGGTCTCTCAACCATATAAATACTTCCAATTTATATTATTATGTGAATTCCACATAGTTAAGGAGTCAAAGAGTTATTGTCCAAAAGCCAACCGACTCAACCAACACCATATTATCTAATAAAACCTAATCTAATGTCAGTGTCAAAGACAGAAAGCCTTCTGAGGATAAATATACCAAAAGCACAATAAAATTCATTTGACTCTTTCTCCCTGGAGAGAGAATAAAGATTGTATGAATGAATAAAAGAAAAAAAAAAGTTCCTTTTTACTTCTCGACACAGACAACCACAACGACAACGACGACGACGACTACGACTCCGACGACACAAATCGAATTTCGAAATGTGAAACCCATCAATAAATTAGTTTACAGCTGACACCACCACTAACCACACCACACCCCCATATAATATATAACCTACCTTTTCGACTTCCCTGTTAAAATCAAGAATACATACATATATATATAGGATGGGGAGTAGGAGTTATATAGGGGGATACTCGTTAATCCCAAATCTTATGACATATATATGGGTCAGCTCTGCTGCTCTGTGCTGCCATTTGTGCAAGGTGTCACCAACAGGAGAAGGATAAAGCAAACATTTGTATAATAACTGTCGTATTGGAAAATCTAAATTCAATTCGGATTCCGAATCAGTTGATCCTTTGATAATCCTACACACAAACCAAAACCAATACACAAGACAAATCAATGTGTTTAAATCAACCATGAAAATCGGATATTGATTTTGGTGAGGTGTATAGGTAAATTATAAAAGGACAAGACATATTTGTGCATATGGGAGTTCTTATAAAATTAAGATCCTGAATTCTGGTTTTGATGGATTTATTGATGTGTTGGTTAATTACTAAGTTTTGATAGAGGTTTCTATAAACATAAGCAAATTAAGGATTTTCATTAAATAAAACATAAGAACTTTGCAAAATATATTGAACTTTTCAATGCGAAAAGAAAGTACCGTTATTAAGTTCGCTTAGGTGTTTGGCTCTAAATTTGTATTTACTTATATTTATAAATAAACTAAGTTAAATCAGACGGATACACAAACCTGGAAGATAATGTTTATTTCCTGAAAAAAAAAAAATACCTTCAAGGTGGCATTTTTAAGGACGAAGGATTTTTCCATTCTTTTTATTTTGTGTCCCTCAAAAAAAAAAAAAAAAAAGAAAAACTTAAATAAAAGAATTTTTCTTCGCAATGATAAGAAACGACAAGAGTAATCCTCAATGAAAAGGGATTTTTCTTTAAAGGATTTTTTCATAAAATCTGTGTATATCTCTTTTCTGTGTATAAGGACATACTAATATTGTAATATCCTACTGACATAGTATCTCAGCGCACTCATCTAAATCGCATACAAATTTCAACAAGGATGAGCGGAATTTGCTCCGATTTTGTTTTCAGTTGTTTTTTTTTTTTTTTTTGTCTTCTTTTGTGTGCAAATAAAATAGAAAAGAATTTTTTTTTTTCATTTTATCCCCATCCTCACTTTATAATATGTGAATGAATTTTCAATGAAAATCTAAGGAGATTTCAAGAAAGAAAGAGGACCAACACCATCACACATACAAAAAGAAAAAAAATTGATTTTGAATCAGAATTGAAATTGGAATTGATTGCATTCGCAGACGAAAACGTATAAACGTAAACGTGCCCTCCTTGAAAAGTTGTAGAGGTGAGATGAGTTGAATTGAGAGCGAATATACACATATCTACATAGGAAGGAAACTTGTTTGTATTTTTCGTTGCGTTGAAATATTTTTTTTTTTCCTTTTTTTTGTAATGGTAAAAAGGAATTGATTTTGTCGTCGTCGGCGTCGTCGAAATAATAATAATTTGAAGGGAAAAAAAGTGTTTTTGGGTCTGGATTCCTCTTTTGGAAATTGAGAAAAGGAAAAGGTACAAATTCAATATTTGCCTGGAGAAAATATATTTCGATCAACACAAAAAAAAATGTTCTGTGCAAATATATTTGCTTTCAAAATGTTGGTAATACAATTACTTATATAGTTTATCTCTGTGGTTGAAACTTTAAATTTCATATTTTTAAATTTCTGAATATGATTTGAATAAAAAAAAAGTACCTATAGTTTAAATGAGAATAAATTATTATTGATTTTATTATATATTTGAAGCTGGGAGTAGGTATAGGTACATTGTTGTAGGCTCAATTTTTAATTTAAATTAATTTATTAACAGGATTGTTTTTTTTTAGCAAGTCCATAAGGAATTGGACGAAAAAAACGACATCGAAGCAAAGTGATGTACACGTAAATAAAACAACAACTTAAGTCCATATGGACTTAGCTTAGTGCAAATAATTTTCAAGATCAAATTTTGTCCAGATAAAGAACTGTATTTACCAGGGCTAATTATTATTTTGCAATCGATATAGTTTCTATGGAAACGCCATTAATGAAAACAAAATGGCGATCATTGTCGTGGAATTTTAGTTTGCTTGTCTAATCAATGAAATTAATTTCTGTGGTTTTATTAAATTTTATTTCATCAAGTGGAATAAATTTTCTATACTTATGATTTTTATTATTATTATTTTAATGTCGATTTCCATTCCCGTTCTGTGAAGTGATAAATTTTTCAAAAATTCACACGTACCTACATAATTTGATTTTGGATGGGTGTAAAAAAGTGAAATTAAATATCAAAGTTTCTTAGCTTTTTTTTTATAATTTTGACACTTATTTTATTTTTTTTTATACGCATTATATATACGTTTGAAGTGTTGATAAATTAATCACTTCACAGCTTCGGTAATTGACCTCTGGAAGAGTAGTGATTTTGTAATAGTGATGGGCCTGTTTGCTTTATCAATCATTTCCGACATTTGAGTTATTAAATTTAATCAAAAACTATAGAGCTGTTTTCGAAAAAAATTTGAAATAAAACTCAAAATATCTGTATGGTAGCTATACCTCTTCTTGATGATCTAGATCAAGAATTCTGGTTTATGCTTTATATGCGAAAATACATAAAAATTTGGAGTATTTGTCAATTCCTCGCAAGAGGCAATAACCCGTGGAAAGCATTTCTGTTTTTTAGGTGGCATATAGGCTGGGAATCGAACCCAAGACCTTTGGTCGGCGTAACAGTCCAACGCACTTACCATTACGACGGGCTACTACAGAGTTAAAATATGACAACAACAAAACTAGAATCTTGGCACAAATTCGTATATTGCTGGAAATTGGTACAGATCTTTATTTTGCCATTATACGAATCTAAGAGTCGGAAATAAATTATTCAAGGTCAAATGTTGAAAATAAGGTGACTAATTTCAACGTTAATTGTTATCGAAAAGTATTTAACATGTAAGAGTTTGTAGATTATGGACCCTTCCACCAAAATATCAGAATTTTAAAAAGTAGAAAATTTAGTTTTTTTCATTTTCACCGTTTTTTTTTTTAATATTGATGTGCAAGTTTTTATATGAAATTCCTTACAAAAATGGTCTTCAAACTCCTTTCTGTGTGTAACGATAATTTACAAATTATTTGTAATTCAAAAATCGTTTATAATTAATTGTTAAGAGTTAATAAATAACCATCATCATAATAAATTTATAGATTTTGTGACATCTTTAAAAAAAGCATCCAAATCAAATTATAAGCAAAAAAAAAAATGATTCACGGGAACAGCGCTTGAAAGAAAATATTGGCACAAATCAAAATTTTCTCAACGAAACTTGAACGAAATACAGAAGTGTCCAACGACTGATGTATATATTCGCAATACATGTAGGGAAGCCTGAGCAGCTATTATTTTTATTGTAAGTCTGGTTATGAGATTCCCAATCTAGAATTGCTACATTCAACTCCATGTGAATTTGTTTAATGTAGATATATTGAAATTAAATTTCTATATTCTAGGATAAAATTCCCCACAGGTGTTTCAATAAAAATGTAACTTTCCTTTTTTTATGTGCAAGCCGGGTTATCTGAAGTTGACAGTTTAAATGAGATTTTATCGATAGAAAGTACCTATACCTACATAAAGTTAAGGTATTATAACAGCTTTTATATAAAATTAGCTCTTTTTTTAAAAGAGTTTTCACATTGAATTGCATTAAAAAAAATGACAAAAAATATCTACATTCCCTTTGAATAGAATTCCATTTTGTATCTTATGTACATATAAAAAAGGGCACTTCATCCTTCCTTCCGCCAGAATGCCTATATCCCATCAAGCCATCGATAACCAGCCATCCTTTCTTTTGTCCCTCTTTTAAACGAATATAACGCTTATCGATCAGAGAATCATGGTTGTTGTGCATTGGAAAAATTCGCATTGCAGAGAACTTCTCCACCGCACTGACACTCCTTTCGACGCCACCATATTCCATATAGCCATCGACGTCATTCTATACCTACTTGTGGACTGCAAACAAGAAAATTCAACTCTCATCCCTATATTCACCCTTAAACTGATGCAGATAGGAATCAAAAAGTGTTGCCAACGCGTTAAAATATTTAGTAGCAAAATTATTTAACATTTTATATAAATCTTTAATTGGAGAGAAAACAATTCTTCGAAATAGATTTATTAAATTCAATACATTTTTGGTGGTAAATGCTATTTCCAATTTTTACAATTTTCCGACTTTTCTGAATTTCTTTCCAATTTTCGACTCCGATTCAATACGAATCCTACAAACAAAAATTGGATAATATTAAGCCTTTTTATGAGCGTACAAACAAAACCCAATCAATTTTTATAAATTATTAGGTTAAGTGACTTAAACATTTGTATTATCAAGAAAAATGTAAAGCTAAAAAATCATTTGACAGTTGCGCCATTTCTATATATAAATTTGACAACTGAAATTACCTGACAAGTGCCCAGTTAGGCGAAAAATAGCCATTGCCATTAAAAATGACATTTGGATTTACTGAAAAGATATTTCTGACAGATGTGTATTAAAAAACTATTAAAGTATTAACCAACTACATTGGGCGACACTATGTACCTCGCCCTTTTCATACGGCACAGTGTTGCTATCTCCATTTCAATATTGAAAACTCATTTCTACAGTGTCGCACTTTAATTTTAATAGATTTTCGACAACTAAAAAGACTTGTGGGATTAACTAAATCTGGTTTAAATCAGAGTTAACTTATGCACTGAAAAACTAGGTCTTAAAATCTTTAAAATGAATTTGAACTTTATTTTTGAATCAAAAAAATATGCAGAAAAAGCATTTTATTGCATTCTGAAAACATAAATTGAATAGCTACGATTCCAAAGAATAAACTATCAACAATTTGCATTCGTTTACATACATCTTTGTTACAGTCTCGGTAGGCTAAACAAATTCTTCTGTGACTTAATTTCTAAATTTTTTGTTTTTTTTTTTCTAAACTGACCAGTCAGTAAATATAGAGGGGCATATTTAGAGAACTCGGGGAACGCGTTTCTAAATATGGCGATATCCAACGTGTGTTCTAAGGAAATCTAATATGTATGCATATACAGCTGACTAATTTATTAGATTTTCTTAGAAAACACACGTTGGATATCGCCATATTTAGAAACGCATTCTATACCAGTTGTCTAAATATATCCTAATATATTTACTGACATCCCTGTAATCTGTCACTTCCGTGAACTTTTGGATACGTTCAATGAACATTTCATTAATTTCAAGATAATTTTTTAATTGAATGGCTACAATTTTAATGTCTAGTAAAAAATACGTATTATCATTTTAGTAACATTTTTCAAATAAATATTTCTTTCGAAGAAAATCTGATACTATTTTAATTTTTTTTTAATTCAAAATAGATTTATTTACATATAAAGAATGTGTACATTTTTATGTTTTAACCTAATCTATCTTAAGGGCATGTCAAAAAGCCGTCTGCCGAGAACTATCAATTTGAGTACATTTTTTCACATAATAGAATTTTGATTTATATTTTTTTTTTCTGATACTAATTCTGATAATAACCTGCATGCATGAACCCTGGCAGTAGCATTGACATTTCTTGTTTGTTTCTTTTTTGTTTTTTGTTTGTATTTTTTCTGCACCGCCAATAAATCCAATAATACTTCACTCTGACATTGGTATATGAGTTTGAGTGTTGTGTTGTTGGTATGACGTTCTGTTTTTGTTATTATTGAATATTGCGCAACTTTGATAGAAATTCACTTCTCACATCGCTTATACTTTGAAGTTCGAGTTATTTGTCCTTGTTTTTTTTTTGTCCCTATATGTATGTATATAAAACCAAAAGATACACACAGAGACAGCCAATGCATGCAACAAATATTTTATGTGTTAAAATTGTAACATTCAACAGTTTATTTATTATATGGGAAGAAAATGAAATTCCCCTTTTCTTGAGATTTCCTGTCAGATAGGAATTTCTCAGTCAACATAAATATAAACCCCACTGCTAATAAATAACAATTTTGTTGCTGTGCATGCCTTGTGTGTCTGTGTGTGTAAAACGCCTGGTGTAGAATTCACAATAAATAATTGCCCATGTTCTTGTTCAATGTTCTCTACATGTCTATTGATAGAAATCGTGATCGAATCTTAGGAAAAGGATATTAAATTTGAAATTATCCAAGTTTTGGTTGAATTGAATTTTCAAAATGTGTAATTGAGAAAGAGAGAGAGAGAGAGAGAAAGAGTGAGATAGAGTGAGAGTAAAAGAGAGAAAGAGAGATAGAAAGAGACTCGGAAATATGTAGAAATTAGGCACATGTTGATGACTATGGCATAGATTTATTCGACAACAAATTACGATTCTGGGTGAAATGCGAAAAAATAGTAAGGGAGGATTAGTGAAGTTATTTAGCTAGTTCAGGTTTCTAAAGCTTACCTACTGAGATCTCAGAGATCTTAGAAATCTCAGAAATCTGATATGGGTCGGGCTCGGGCCCTTAATTCCTCAGTGAGATACTTCAATTTTGCAGATTTTTTGGATTCGCTTGCTCAATTATTTTTTGTCGCAGTTGATTAATTTACAAGAGAGAAATGGAGAGTGCTTTTGACTTCTAGCGGAGAAATCTTGTTCAGCTTTCTCCTCCTCCTCAGTCAAGCTGTACAGAAGTTTGCTCAGTGAGATCTCAGAAACGTGAACTGGCTTATTAAGTACCTTTTTCGTTGTAGTCAAAAATTAAACACTGCCTTTTCTCCTTGCATTTGACGTATGTGGCGTGTTTTTTTTTTACTAGCATGCTAAGACATTTTTCGATTTTGTCGAAACTGTGATGAGACTTACAAAAGTCTCGACGGGTTTCGTCTCGTGCCAAGTCCTACTACCAATACTGAAAACTTCATCATATTTAAAAGCACTCGAGAACGAAAAGAAAACGAAATATTCTTACATCTTAATATTACCAACTTGATATAGAATAGAATTTAGTATGTGCGCAAAATATAAACAGACTGAGAGGCATAATTAATCCGATTCTAAACTAAAGTCCGGAAGACACACATATGTATCCTCCCAGCCGTCCCCGTCAGTCATACTCCGTCGACGCCCACCCGTATACTCGGGTGCATATAGTCTTTGTTCTCTGTCGATTTTGCAGCATTTGCTGCTGCTTATGCCAGAAGCAATATCAACATACAATCTTAATCTATAATGAATAATCTACCTGAATTCTATTTAAATGTATGTACAATGTATACAAGTATATATACATATATAATGGAAATGGATATATCCTTGAAGAGCATAATCTCATCCTTTTTCTATGCTCTATAGCTCTACTCGACCGACATTTTTCTCAAGGATAATTCTCGAAGCAAAAGTAGTTGTTACCTGGGTACAGCAGCACCCAGTCAAGCCAAACCATCATAATATATTATAACCAAACTAAGCCAAGGTCTCTTCTTCTAGGATCTAGGCGGGATGATGGTGTTTAGGGGTTGGTTGGCTGCCATTCATTTTGTACTGATTTTTTTTTTTTTTTTTTTATTGAAGGTCATGTATTGTTATCACAAATAAAGTAATACAAAAAATACAAAACCTTACTGATCTTCCATTTAAAAAAAAATATATATAATTGCTGCGCAAACTCCCATTTTGTAGCCGAACAATTTTAATTTATTTTTTGAAATTCAGACAAAAAAAAGATTTTAAATTCGTTAACTTCAGTTTTAATTTATCTCGTATTTCTTCTTAAATAAAACTTAAGTTAACGGATAAAATTCTAGCAAATAAATTAAAATTCAGAAAGCTAAAAAATCAGATACACAGTCAAACCCGCTTAAATGATACAATAAACAAGCTCAGATAGCTAAAAAAAAAAAATAATTAAGTGGATTTTGGATAACTGGAAAAATGTTCATCCCTGCAATGAACTTCCCGCATATTTTTCATTTATCAAAACGCTTAGTTTATCTTGGATTGTTAACTTGTTTTTTTTTTTTTTTAATGCCAAGGGAGAGAATTCAAAAATAATTAACTTTATAATTTTGTTTGTTGTTGAAACTTACAACATAAAAACAGAAATAGCGTATATGTACATTGTACGTACATATTTACATGTGTCATTATTAAAAAATAGCGAGGTTTTTTATACAAAACTTGTAAATGTAAAATTTCAAAAGAATAATTCTTTTCATTCAAAATTGTTGTTATAGTTTTTTGAAAAATGATCTTTATTCAAATTTATTTCTTTAAAAAATTAACATTGTTAAATACTATTTCTACTTTTAATATTTAATGCCCTCATTTTTACACAAACCCCATAAACCACATTCTTTTAGGTAAATGTTTTCTAGTTTTTTTCTTAAAAAATAACTTTTTTGAGTTTTAACGTGATTGTACTTATCGTCAAAGGTCACATAATAAATGAAAGCGATTAAACTTCCTTCTAAAATATCAGAGTTTTATCGAAGTACAATAAAGTAACAAAGTACTGTCCAAATTTTTGTATTGCTAAAGGGGATTGGGTTAAATTGAGTGGATAACCCAAAAATAGATTATTTTCTCAAAATAATATTTCCTTTATGCAATTTTTTGAAAAAAAAAAACTGAAATATCCTTTATTATTGCAATTGCTCCAGACATTTTGTGTACGAGGTTTAATCAAAATCGTTGAAGCCGTTTCTGAGAAAAACTGGAATCGTTGTATGTCAACTTCCCCCTCCAGATGAGCTGGAATAAAAATTAAAAATACTCCTTTAGAGAATCACATAAAATTTTTCTGTTCTAAATTTTAAGCAAATCCGTTAAGGTTATATTAGAACGGGTCATTCAATTCGTGGTTCAAAGTTGGTATCGTTGGCATTCGACACCTATCAAACTCAGCTGTCATTTAAAATGTCATAATATTAGTTGAATGTTTGCCATTTACGATAATGGATCGCTTAACAATCGAACAATGCGTTAAAATTACTAAAACTTAAAACGTAGAAACTTTTCTCGGATTACGCGATGATTATGGTCGTCATAATCGACCGACTACGCATTGCCGCAATGCGTGTGGTGGGTACCTCATACATGAGGCAATACAAATGTCACATACACCGCTCTCAAATGTCCCATCGCCTCAAATCAAAAAAATGTATTACCTCACACCTCACTCAAAACAACAACAAAAAAATCTTCTCTTTACTAGTTTTTGTCTTCGTCATTGAATTTGTTATTGTATTTTGTATTAACATCAGCGGAGAAAAGAGAAGCAGAAATTATGAAACGCATCGCTCCTCCTCCTCGTACTGCAACTGCATACTCTACTCACAACAGTAACTCAATCCCTCTCTCTTTCATCTAGGACATTTGTCTTATAACTATCTACAAATGAATGAATGAGTGAGGAATTGTACTAAAAGTACAAAACAACCCAAATGTCCCAATCACCTCAAATTTCCCAGCCAACTCAAAAGTCCCGACCACCTCAAATGTCCCATTCAACTCAAAAATGTCCAGCCACCTCAAATGTCCCAGTGTAACAAAATTCGTAACAATGTCTTAGGTTGTGAAATTTGAAATATGTGAGGAAATGAAATGAGGATAGAAAATGAAAAAGACACACGATTGTTACCAAAAGGAAAGGATTGAATATTGAAATGAAAGAGTAGGATACTTGTAAGTGTATGTTTGAAGAATCTTTTTTTACGACTGCGAATGCATTCATTTTTTTAATCATGTTTTTTTTTCTAAATAAATGTTAAAACTACAGAAAAGAATATATTGATGTTGATATTTTTTATTTAATTTTCGTCAGAAATCAATGTTTTATTTGATTTTTTTACAACAAAGAATAAGGCCCAGTAACGTCAAGATTTTTTTTTTAATAAAAATTTCGATTTAATGAGTTTTGTCCTATGGGACATTTGAAGTGGGACAAAGTACCACCTCATTTCGAAAAATGAGTACCTCATACAAACTCATTTGAAATGCGTGTCCTACCCATCATTACTACGCAAGCAATTGGTAAACTTGTGAAGAAATTTGAAGAGATTGGAAGTGTTTCAATGTTGTAAGGCCTGTGCATCATCGTAATGCACGCTCAGTCGAAAATATTGCTGCTGCAAGTGCAAGTGTTGCTGATGATCCGAATTTATCGATTTTCCGTTTGCAGCAATTAACCGATTTTTTTTGGCCGCCAAATTAAGATCATGAATTGGACGATATGTGGTTCCAACAAGCCACACAACATGACCAATTACGGCTTTATTGCGTGAAAAGTTTCCTGGTCGCGAGATTTCATTTTCATCAAAAATGTATCACTATGTGTGTTTTATTAAGATTTACTTTCGAAACCAAAAAATGAATGACCCAATATCTTAATTTATACACCTGGACGAACAGATGGACAGACGGATGGAATGCATACCAAAAACTTAAACTAACTTATTAGAACTGATTAGAAATTACCATTGTGACCACTCGATTTTAAGTCTGAAATTCACAAGGATAAAGCTTCTGGTGTACTCCGGGTTAGAACCTCGCCAGCAGCGTTGCCACTTCAAGAAAAGAGGAGCGCAGTAGATCATTAAAAAAAAAATGCAGTAGATTGGATCTTTCCGCAGTAGATTTTTATTAAACAAAAAACATAAAAATAAATAGCTCTTACATTCATTTTCTTGAATCGAATTAGGGTTTCCTTTTCTATTATTTAGTAAATAAAGAGAAATTAAAAACTTGAAAACTAAACTAAGAGAAAACACTCGCGATATTTGGCAAGAGCCAGCGAATGGTTCTACGGCAGACTGAGTTTCGTTCTCATTTTCTTGTAATGTTCTTTTTGGTATTTCTCTATATAAAAAAAACAATTTTAACACTTGAACAAAGGTTTGTCAGAACAGTTTTACCAGTTTTACTTTTTTTTGTGGTTTTCAATAAATATTTATCCATTTTTTTTTTTTTGTAATAATTCTTGTAAAATGAGGGATTGTCAGTGTCACACAATACAAATAAACTCTTAGAATCCCGTTAGTTTAGCAGAAAACGAGAACACAATAGAAACAGAGATTTGTTTCATGAATGAAAGCATCCAACTAATTTCATATGTCATAAGAGAATGTGGCCAAGTTCACAATCAATTGGCTTCGTTCAGACGTTCTTTAACATCGGTTATTTGTTTGCATGTTTTTTGGACAGCTGTCTAAGAGAAGGTTCATTAAACATAAAAAAGTGCAGTAGATTGAATTTAGTGGCAGTAGATTTAGTTTTTGCAAAAAGTGCAGTAGATTTACTGATATCGCAGCAAAGTGGCATCCCTGAACCTCACTAGTCAAATTCCGGAGCAGATTTGTGAAAAAAGTTAAGTAAACCGTAAATTTCCGGAGTATAGATTTGAAAACGAAACACAGTATAATTTTTCATTGTTGAAGAAAAGGAGTAAATTTCAAAAAAGTGTAGTGATGGAGTATCAAAATTTATTTTCTCTCTTAAAATTGAAATAAATTTACTCCGATTGGAGTTAGGTTATAACTTATAACGCTGTATGTGCTTCATGGCTCTGTTTTTTTCTTTTCTCTTTTTTTATTATTTATGAATAATCTTTTGTCTAAAAGTTCTAATTTATTCAACATGCTTTGCTGAGGATAGGATCTTTTCCTTATATTTCTTTCCTTATATATTCTTGAGGTTTGTCATTAATTTTTCAATTTAAGACTGCGTTCCAAAAATTGCATTGATTCTAAAAATCATTTGAACTGCAAAGCTTCAAATCATATTCCTTCATTTATCAATCACGTTCTTTTAAACATGACATCTCGTTATTGACATTAAATAACATGTCTTAAGCTGGATTTTCATATTTAAGTTCAGTTCGATTGCTTCTACATCTAATAAGTTCTTATTATTATTCTATGAGTTATCCCATTCGACCTAGTTGTGGATTTAAAGTTTATCCTCGTTGCGTCGTTGAAGAAGTTTTCGGGTTATATTTTTGCCTGAAATTTCGTCATGTGCCGTAAGTTGAATACTATACCTAAGTATATTATGTGATTTCATTTTTTAGCAACTCCCCCATCACTTTGTCTGTATACAGTTTTTTTTTCTGTTGGCATCGAACAAGCGACGACGACGACGTAGGTATAATAATTACACTCACAATTTATTCACGTCTTAGGAGTGCAGCATAGAAAGTCGACATAAAATGGCAATAGATTTCTTTTTACCTTCCAGGCATCAATGACCTCCTTCCTTCCTCTATACCCACTGCCACTGTATACCACCACCAAGATAATCATCTCGACCACCACCACCATCACCACCTCATAGATCAGCTCAAGCTTCAATCCATCATGGCAGGTTGTATGATCCCAATGCTCAAGAGAATCCTCGTTTATGATGATTTCTTCTACCTTGACGAATCTAATAACCAGAGTAATTGGCCCAGTATAGGAATTGTAATGAACAAGTTCTACATTCGTCCTTAGAAGTGTACGTAAGCAAAAAATGAGATAAAAAAAGATCTAACTCAAATTTTCATCTTTTCCTGTGATGTCCTTCGAATGAATGGGCAAAAACAAAAGACGGTATTCGAGCAGATAACGAGCAAAGAGTGGCTGGCATGACAGGCATGCAGGAAACAGGAGCTAAAGGATATGTCCTTTCAGATATCCATACATTCATATATATACGCTTGGATGGGTGTAGGGATATCAAATGAATTTCTTTTATTCTATGTTTTGCATAATTTCCCTTATCCTGGGCATATATTGCTGCTAAAGTATGCATTAGGGACTTCTTCTCGCTCTCGGATGTATACATTCATACATACATTTGGATCAAAGTCCTCTCTCTGATGTTCGCTGGTTGTTGAGTGGGGTCGGGCTAAACGAGCATTATACTGCTCCCATGATTGTGCTTAGAATATTCGTGGTGTGCTTACTTCATGAATTTTACAAAGATGGGTGCAGTCGTCGTCGTAGTCGTCGTCGGAACAAGGCGATGGATGTAGAGTGGCACATCCATTCGTATCTACTCCAAACCTAAGGTCACCCAACCTCAATTATTTTTATTTAATTTTTTGTTTTTGCAATCTCGAGGCTATTCTATACTTTGCCACTGGCACTTGGTGATTACCTACTGAGTGTGGTGGGTTTGCCAGTGGGTGTGGGGCAGCATGTGGAAAGAGAAAGAACTAAAATAATTTCAGGATAAAAGAGTTCTGAATGTTTTGGGACATTTTTGTGTTAGTTCTGGCGGATATATAGTTCTTTTTATAGAATTTTATTTTTTTTTTTTTTGTACAAAGTTGAATCTAACGGTGCATGCACTATATCTACAATAACACACACACGATAAAACACAGATGGCAAATGGGAATAAATTTAATTTTATTTGTTTTGTTTTGTCATGCATGTCCTTTGTGGTATGGAAGGAAGCAGTATATAGTTGGACTAGTTTATGCTGTAAGCGAAAATTTACACTCGGAAAAATTGTTTATTCGAATTAATTGGCTGATTACGATGACGTATATGTGATTCATTTAGGACTGGTCAAAGTTTAAATGAAAAGTACAAAAATAGTAGGTATATAGTGCTTCAATGTGAAGGTGAAGCTGTTGCAAGAAAGGGAGAAGATGTTTAAACTTCCATTATATACAAGCATTAGTAATATGATATATACATATTCACCATTTTAATAGAAAACTGTAAGCTTGTCCTAAAAAGATTGCATTGTTTGTTTTAATGTATATGCATATACGTACTTTTTTTCCAAATCAGCACAAACTATGGTACCTACTAGGCGCGTTTGCACATGTCGTCGGTCGTTCTCAAAATCTATTGCTCTTAGTGCCTGTTTACACGGTCGTTTTACTGAAAGACTCATCCACAGAGACAGGTAAATGTATGTGTGCGGAGAAACGAGAAGGGTAGATTCTATCCTAAAATGGAATCTTTCTCACTATAATTGAGCCTTTTTCCTTTTATTTTTTTTATTTTTATTTGTTTCATTAAAACGCCTGTGTAAACAGGCTCTTATTCCATTTTCACACGAAGAAACAAGTTGCTGGAATTGGAGTTTTACTCTGAAATCTGCCTTTTACACGAGGACAGGAGGAAACACAATCGTAAGCGATTTTCTGTAGTTTCCTTTTAAAGTATATCTTAGTTAAACGCATACTACTTTGAAGTGTGAAGGGGAATGTCAAAAAAAAAAGTGTGAGTGGCGGGACTCATGGTTAAAATGTGTAAATATCAAATTGAATATTCAAGTGCTGGTTTTACATCACAGAACACGACGAGTTCGAACTGTCAACCAAATTTCAACCCAAAATCAACTCGATCCTTCGATATAGTTTGAAGTGCGAACGAACGTACCCAGTATTGAACGTATCTAATTTATATCAACCTATCGTAATGTGTAAGATCACAACGTAATGTGTCACAGAAATTTCCACGTTTTTATTTTACCCTACCGCCGCGCCGCCGCCGGCATAGATGTTTACACATCAAAAATCTCCTTGAATCATTAAGGTTCCCCCAAACCAACGCGAATCTGTCCATTGTGTTCAGCCAGTTACAGCCTGAAAACAATGGATAGGGAGCTGCAACTGGAGCTGCAGCTGTAATAGCTGTCAAAATATTCAATACACACAAATTAAATGTTACAAACACAACACAACGCAACTGCAAGAGTGCTGCAAGAGTTCACCAACTTTTGACTTTTCAATTTTTGTGAAGAAAAAAAGAGCCGGAAAAAATATTGAAGCTTTCTGTCGTTATTTACTTCGCGAAAAATAATAATAATTAAAAGAAAATTATCGGAAATAAAAAAAAGTGAATAATAAGCCCGTGATTGTTTGTTTGTGTTTAAAATATAAAAAAAGCCGTACAGCTGCATTGCAGGCACATACAAAATAGCACGTACGACACATTTTCACACCTGTTGCATCTCCAGCTTTAGTTCAGTTGCAGCATTTTATTGTGTTCAGGCAGTAAGTGTGGTTCCGGCCCTACACGTTTTTGTTTTTTTTTTTTTGACATTTAAATAAAAATTCCCGATGTACTTTTCTTTCCGTAATTAACCCCCACTAATTACTTTGTTTATTTTTTGTTGTCTTCCATTTCTGTAAATAAAAAAAAAAAAAAAACAATTATTCGAGAGTTTTTCTTTAAATATACAAATTGTATATACCACTGAAATAAATCAAGTAGAGATCCATTATTTTATTTGGAATTGTTGAATTATTGATTTTTATTCAATAAATGAATTCAGTTATTATTAATTCTGCCTAAAAAAATATGAGGTTTAGCTAATTTCCACTGTAAATTGAAACTAATTTCACTTTACAAACTCCTGCAGTCAACTTTTTTTGACATTTTTTTTTTGACATTTGAATGAGCGCTGAATATTTCAAAAGGTTTGTTTGTTCAGTTTATTTTGCAAATTTCAATTTTTCATTTTTTTTTCAATTTTCAAATTAAATACTTGAGTTTATGGTGTAGGTACCTATATTTTGAGTTTTAGTTCTTTCACTGTATTCTCAAAACAATACTTCCGGTGTAGGTATTTATCTTAAACATACCTCTACACATAAAGCTGTAGCTGGAACATCTTTTTTATGTCCAACGATTTTATTCTTTTTTTCCTTTTCTATCATTTAATTATTTTACCGTATATAAGTACATACATACATCAGTAGGTATGTATTATGTATTTTATATAAGTTCTCGGCCTTGCTCCCTCTTTAAACAGAGTCTTAACATTACATACAACTCCCTGATGTGTTACAGTATATATTATAACCACAACCACAAGAATCTCTAAAATAAAATGTTTCTCTAAAGGACTAAGTATAAGTGCTGAGGGAGTATGTACATATGTGTAGGTACATATTTTTTCACCATAAGATACTTAGAGATCCGATTTTGGTTTTCCAATGGACAATCATCGACGAAACGTTTTATGAACAAGATTTTCGAAAATATTTAAAATATACTTACAAAATAGTTTAGGAGATAGAGTTTTCGTTTAATGCTTCCCTTTTAAATATTAATTAAAAAACTTTTAAAAAAAAGATCCATCTATAGGGGATAACCTTAAGTGAGGTTAGCTGCCATATTAGATTAGAGTTCTTTTTTTCAGAGTTTTAAGTTCTTTTAAGTCAAGGTTTTAACCATTTCTTGTACTAATGGAAGTTATTAAAATATATTTCAAGATTAAAAGGGGCATAAAATATGTATAGACGATTAATCATGTCGAGAAGTAGACTAAGCATCCAAAGGACTTTAGTCCTTGGGAATATATTACCACTTATTGGGTCAATGGAATAGGCAACTATACGGGGCCGCCATTTTTATATAAATGTTAAAATTATTATTTCATAAAAACTTAAAGCTTTTAGCTATTTTTAATAGAAATGTGCATAAACTTTCAAACCCAGAGCAGATTTGTTATCAAAAAAATGATTTAATTTATACTTTCCAGAATATTTTCTATATAACAAAATGTGTGGTGGGACACTAGGATACACCTAAACAACCACCCAGAAACATTGGTTTTAATATCGCCTAGGGCCCTAGGCTAGCAAAATTCTTTAATAAAAACTTTCTTCTCCTCAAGCATAAGGTATCTATATGTATACTTAACTACTTTTAGCACCTGCTATTTCGTAAGTTAATTTTATATATATTATATATAAATCTAGAATACATATAAACCATATTTACTACCCAAAAAGTTGCCAGTCAGATTTTACCCCAGAGAAAGATGTTTTTTTCTATTGAGAAGAAAATTCACAAGAGAGGGACATAGGAAAAAATTTTTACATTAAAAGCAGTGTTATAAGGTATCTTTAAATTATTCTCGTTCTTCAAAAAATGTCCTTAAATGTCTTTTAAAAAGGACACGCAAATTTGCAAAAAAAAAAAAAAAGAGAACAAAAATTGACCTCTTTCCATGTGTAGGCACCTGATTTTTCTATATAATCCCTTAAATACACATAAAGCTCATAATAGAATATATATATATAGGCATGTACATACACCACCATTGAATATTAGTTTGTGTGTCCTTATATAGAGTTTGCTTGCATGATGACATTATAAACTTGGGTCAGCAAAAGAAGACTCCGTTCACACCTAGATTACTTAAAAATTTGTTGCTTTTTTGAGAAAGGAAAAAAAAAATACCGACAAAAAAATAGGATAGGCAATCAGATTAGTTGGGCAGTTAGGTACTATGTATCTAAACTTGTGTAGGTATACCTAAATATGTATATAAATAGAAAACGGAACCCCTGGGAAGGATGTATTTCCTTGTGCGGTGTGGTTTTGATGTCCACGTACAAGGTGAAAGGATGAAAAATTAGGCAACGATATGTGCCATGTCATCGTGTACTTGTATATATATATATATGTATATGTATGTATATTATCACCCTCAATTTGTTTTATTTGTCACTGGCTGTTGCTGTCGTTTCTGCATGAATTTGTCTTGTCGTCTCGAGGCTTTTCCTCCATTTTAAGGAAAAAGGATGGAACAAAAGTGTTGAAAATCGTGTTACAAAAAAAAAATGGTAATTTATTGCATTTACCGGTATTTATAAGATTTTATCAAATTTAGAAATCTTTTTTTTTTTTTATACGATTATAAGGTTATTTGCATAGTTTGGTCATTCTTCTTCTTCTTCTTCTTTTTTCTTTTTTTTTTGAGAGGGTTTGAGGGAGGGGCTTTTGTTATCGTTGAAATGTGGATTCAGAAGAAGTCGTTATGAATTTTAGCTTAAGTCCTATAAATAGCTAACAAATGTTATTGATATGTAAACATCTATGCGGACGGTAGGGTAAACTAAAAACTTGAACCTTACGTTCCGAGTCACACTTAACGGTCACATTTTACGTTGTAATTGGATACGTTCAATAACAAAACTTCAGTACTTGGACGAAGATTTATGTTTACACATCTTAACCGTGAGCCCTGCACTCACAAAATTTCTTTATCTTTTTCTTTTTCTTCTACTTCTACTTTTGCTTTTTTTCTCTTTTTCTACTACTTTTGCTGTCTCTTATACAGATTGGATTGATAATGGTTTTTTGTTTTTGGATTTATAGTTATTTTGTGTATATGCATATTCAATTTTTTGAAATTTTAAATGTTAAACAAAATGTTTAAACATTGTGTGTCTGTGTAAAATGAGCTAGAGCCTAAATAGTTAAACCGGTTTGCCTCAAAATTTGGTACATAGCATTTTTATGTGAGAAGAAAATCAAAGTTTTTTTTTTTTAAGTTCATCTAAAATGTATATCTTCCATACAATGATTTTGGCTTTTTCAAATTCTCGAAAATGGCTTTAAAGATTTTGATTAAACTTCGTACCTGTAATGACCAAAGTGATTTTACAAAACTACGCTTTAATTTTTTTTCAAAAAAATCGCTTTGCGGAATTAGGATTTTGATGTTTTTTTTTTTTTAAGAAAATAGCCTTATTTTTGAATTATTCACGTAGGGATTTTTAATGCCTTGAATGATTTTGTTTTAATTTTGCAATCAAGTGCTTTAAAATAATGCAATTAATATTGCATTTAAAAATTTTTTAAATTATTTTATTATGAAACAAAAAAAAAATTATACAAAAAAAAAACGATTTTAATATTACTTTTGTTTTTTGTAACATTAAGAGCAAGTTCGTGCGATCAAGTCGTGCATATATTTTTTTCTCTGCTCGAAATTAGGCCCCAGAAATGATGCCTCAAAGAAAAAATGAAATAAGGCTCCAGACAAATACATGCAAAACAATAACAATGAAATATTGGGGTGTACTTTCAATTTTTTGGGGCCTTTTTTCATACTAATATAAAAAATGAAAGAATTTATTTTTAATTTTAACATAAAACATAAATTACTTTTATTGAAAAACCAATTTTATACAACATTAATTAAAATAAATAAATTATTAAATTTTTTTTTGCTACGCGTTTCGGAAACTATTCCATCTTCGGGCTTTTTTCAAGTTTGAAATGTTTCATAATGAAATAAAGTCCCAATAAGATAAAAGATATGACCCCAACATTAATTTTGGGGTTTATTTCGAAAAAACATTTTGAAGACGGAAAAATTGTTTAAAAAAAAATCAATGTAATTCATAAATAAAGTGATTAAATGACTTCTGAAACTATTTTGACATCAACGCAATGTACATTGTACACCAAGTGATTTCTTACACAAATCTCAATTTATGAGAACATTTTTTTTTTAAATCGTTGAGCGGTTTTTAAAAAAATAATTTTGTATATTATATAAAATTTTGAAAAACATTTTTGACTGGAATTTAAAAAATAATTTTGAAAACAAATTAACCTACCCATTTTCGAAATATCAAATTTTCAAAAATTTATTTTTAATTTTTTTTTTTAAATCCAAAATTTCTATTTTCAAAAATTTTGATATGCAATATTTTTTTGATATAAGCTTACATAAAAATTTTAATCAATATCATAGGAGTCGTTTTTGAGAAAATTGAGATTTTATATATACCGGTTAACATTTTTATGGGAGGTACCGTTATTTTTTGCTATAAAAAAAAAAAATTAGAAAATTAAAATTAAAAAAAATTCGTTATACAAAAATTTATCAAATTTAATTGAACCATTTTTGAGAAAATCGAAAATAAAAAAGTGGTTCTATGGGAGGTACCATTTATAACCATTTTTCGGAAGTGTATAAAATGGTAGCCTTTTTGTGAAAAAAATTACTGAATTTAAAAGAAAAAAAGTTGTTGGCATGTTTTTAAAAAAATAAGATTTTCATATATTCTAAAAAAGAATTGCACGGTAGGTACCGTTATTTTTGGTCTAAAAAAAATAAAAAAAAAACATATGGGGGGAATGCCCAAAATGCTAGGTACAAAGTTTGAACAAAATCAATCCACCCATTTAGGCTACATCCGAAAGGACAGACAGACAGAATTGCGAGATCCACTTTTTCGACTTCACTAACATCGTATTATCAACTCTGATCAAAATCTCGAGTTCGATTTTTTTTACGAATCCATAAATTGCCATATGTACATATATGTAGAACCTTTATATTGCAAGTAAAAAAAGCAAATATGTACCTAAATCAAATTTTAAAATATTTGTACGTTTTGAAAAAAATTGTTATTTTACAACTTTCAAAACTTTTAATTGAACAATTTGAACAAAACAAAATTTTAACTAAGGGGAATCAAATATAATTATAATTTTAAAACTAAATTCAAACAATAAGGAATTCAAAAAGCAGATTTAAAAAGAAAACTAAATAAACATTGAACCTTATTATTATTAATTAAAATCATCCTTCCGTTGATTGGCGCTAAATTAAGATCTTTGACAATTCACACGAAACACAACCCCTTAAATTTTATTCTTTACCCTTCGAAACAAACAAAATTACATTGTTATAGCAATTTCCTCTTATACCATTTTAACTTGAATACATAACTTTTGATTGCCAAGTCACGAAATGTCAAAGTTCCACTTACCTATGAGCACAATTTAGATACACTTTGTCAAAGGAAAAAGGAAACGCCAGATATAATTGACTATATTTCACTTATGCATCATCAGTTATAATAAGGATATCCTTTTTCAATCAATCATTTCTATCTACATCTACATGCATATAAATATTGGTATTGTGTTTAAGTCTTTCTAAAATCTGAGATAATTTATTGCAAAAAAAATAACCTAGAATTTCGTTCTGTTTCCGGGATACTAATCTGATTTAAATTTCCGTTCGATCAAAATTCCATTTATTATTGAATTTAAAAAAAATAAAATACATAGGCAGAACAAAATAAGGACGCTTGAAGCTTTAAATAAAATAATGATACATAATATGTATGTACTGTACCTATTTTAGAATATACATATAATCCGCTTGTGATTATATTGATTGCTGAATGCCTGATGGCCGGAAGAGGTTTAGACTATTCAATATGTACATAAGCTTTTCCCAAATTACCAAATTCAACAACTAAACCGGATTCCAATAGCAACGCACTAAATTTTGCATAGGAATCTATACATTAAGCTGACTCTCATTATAGCACAAGCTGCTAAAATATGTATGTACAATGTACATCCAATGCAGATTCCTTATAGGACACACTGCAGCAGGGAATTAATTATTATTCGATAGGGATGTCTTAATCAGGGATAAATGAAAAGTCCTTACCTTTCATGCAATGGGGGAATCTTTAATGAAGCTTAAGCTTTATTATGTTTTACTTGAAAAATTTTCAAATTAAAGCTTGTTCGTTTATAAGGAATCATCATCATAGGAAAAGCAGCTTCTGATTTCATCTTCATCTCTTTTATAAACACATATGTACATATACATATATATTTTAATGAAAAGGAAACAAAATTATCGAACCTTTTTTTTTTTTTGTTCATTCGATTTCAACCTGTGGAAAATCCAATTACATACATATTTGTTTTTTTTTTGTTTATTTTTTTTTTTTTTTTGTTGAACGTTCACAGTCCCAATGGATTGTATGAAGGTGGCTGAGGCTTGTTAAAGTTATACGTGTTGATACAGTTATTGGGCATGTACGTTAAGGTTGGGTATAAGGGTATGAATATAATGTTTTTATTAATGGATACACAACATGATTTCTTCTACCTTTTGATTAATTTATTATGTCCAAAAATCAGAAGATTGACAAGTATGTATGTATGATGTACATACACGAACATTCGATACAATATGTGTATTGAAGAGAAATATTTTGTTGACACAGACTTTAAGGATTGTAAGGACTTTTACAGGAATCCAGAATAATTGTTGTAATGGTTTGGTTTGGTCAAGATGTAATGTTGATTGACAGGGAATCGAATTCAACCATTACAGCACAAATATGGTCCGAATGGAAAAAAAATATTTAATATTGCAAAAAATAAGTGTCATTAAATTTTTCATTATTAATTTAAAAGCTTTAATACCTAAGTTTATAGGTTTGTGTTTGAAGTTAAACTACATACTTAGATCAATTACATAACACGAACATTTTTTGACAGCAGTAATTATTGATTTTTAAGCTTTAAAAAAATATAAATTGTGTGATTAGTGATGTCAAAAACTTTACCAGTAAGTGGACCTAAACTGAAATTGATCAATGATCAATATCCTTACCTACGTTGAGGTAATAGAACATTTTAACTGGCTTAATTATTTTTTTAATTTAAATTAAACCATAGTGATGGGATTTATTCCTTGATTTAGTTTTTACTAAAATATTATTTAATTATTTGCGAGTTTAGTTAAGTTCTTCTTCATTTCAATTATAGGTCACACTTGATTCCTGTTAAAGCATCTACATATAAATGAACAAAAGAAAAATTTAAAACCAAAAGTCATTTTAAACATTTAAAATAAAAATAGTAGCAACTTATAACGTAGAACAAAAAAAAAAATGTTAATGCACGACTGGGTCGCATGAACTAGCTCTTATGTGCGATCACACTGTGGTTTTAAAGTTTGAATAGTTTAGATCTATTTATCTGATAGAAATAAATTAGCTATGGGAGCCGTAGTTTAATTTAAGGAAGTATTATGTGAGTACATAAATATGAACAAATTAGCACCTTGTTGCACATATGCATGAAATCAATATAAATAATTAGAAATAAATTAATTACACAACTTCTGAAATTGTTTTGACACGAACGCGATGTACACCATCTGATTTCTTACACAGATCTTAATTTATGAGAACAACATTTTATAAAATCTGTTTTTTTTTTTTTAATAATTTGAATTTTTAAAAACATTAAAAAAATTGGTACGCCATTTTGTAGCATTTATTAATGCGCAGTTTAATGATTTATTTAAAAAAAAATCCTCTACCCAATTTCAAAATATCGAATTTTCAAAAAATAATTTTTTTTTAAAATACAAAATTTTATTTTTTGAATGCAATATTAGATATTCAGGGTGATTGATATAAGGTGCACCAAAAACCTAGAGCGAGTGGGTTGGGTTAAGACAAGAAAAAATCGTATCTATTTCCCTCCGTTTAGGCGGGGGGGACAATTTTATAAAAAATTGACTTAAAACAGAAAAAAAAAAATATTCAAAAACAACGGAAAAATTTACAATACCATGCTATACCTTTTTAGAAAGCCAAAAATCTCTACTTTAATTTTCATTTAAGTGAACAGTTTTTGAAAAATTAATTTTTAAACTCGAAATTTTGAAAAAAAAAAATAAAAAAAATTCAAACTAATTTTTTTTAAATTTTATGTAATTGAGTATAATACTTTTTTTTTCAAAATTGAATGCTTTTATTAATTTTCAATACAAAAAAAATAGAAAATCGGATGCTAAAATGTAACTTATTTTTTGAGAAATAAAAAAAAAATTTAAAGTACTTTTTTCCATGAAAAACACTTTTTATTTGGATTTCCCAAGTTTGATCTGCTCAGGTCAATTATTAAATTAGCGGATTATCCCTTTTTATTTTTTATTGCTTACCATCCGGTTTTGAATTTTTGAATGGTAGCCTTTTTGTAAAAAATATACCGATTTTTTTCTTAAGTTGTGGTCTGGACGTCTGGTCACATTATTAAGAAAAAGAAGATTTTCATTATTTGCTAAAAAAATTGTATGGCAGGTACCGTTATTTTTGGTCCTTAAAAAAATGAAAAAAACGTTTGGGGGGAATGTCCAAAAAACCCTAGGTACCAAGTTTAAATAAAATCGACCCTTCCGTTTAAGCTGCAGTTGAAAGTATAGGATATAGATAGACAGACAGGAAGAATTACGATACCTTACTTTACCGACTTCGCTATTATCGTAATGTCAACATTGATCAAAATCTCGAGTTCCATTTTTCTACGAATCCATAACTTGCCATATATGTAGTTCTTATTAAATCGCAAGTAAAAACAGTTTTAAAAAATTGTTTTAATTATTTTCTTCAAATTTTGAGTTTGAAAATTATAATTTTAAGAACTATTCTTTGAAACAATTTGATTTAAAAAGGAAATTAAAGAATAAACATCTGTGTCTGCCTTTAAAAAAGTATTTATCACTGCATTTTATGTTTACCGTAGTTTTTAAATTTGTTCCTTTATTTTAAGTAATTTGTTTGAAAATTATCCCTCCCGCTTAAACGTGGGGAAATATACCTCTCCTTCTGTTTTTTTTTTTATTTCAACTCTCAACCGTCAAACTCTAGCCTTTTGTCGAATTTTATTCTAAACAATCTATATATAATCCTTTAGCATTAATTTGTAATACTTTGAGTTAGCCAAGGGTTGATAAGTGTCTTTCTCGCTACCCATTTACAGACACTATGACACTATTGGTGTCACACCAATCCTAAGTTAAATAGATTTTAAATTAAATTCAAGCTTAGCCTTAACCTTTTTATCAAAATTGAAAAATGATCGAGTTATTTAACTAAAAATAAATTCTTCGTTAAATTAAAGATAAGGTCAATCATAAATTTTCCTAAAATCCTCACATATGCTCCGCTTCAAGGAATATTGAAAGAAAGTTGTACAATGCATTTTTTTTTTCTTTTTTCACGAAGGCGCATTAATTTAATAAAATCTACTTAAGTGGCTATTCTAATAAAAGAAAAAAATATAAGACATAAATATAATCACTCCACCTACAAAAAATTACTGTCAATCATCCAATAAATTGACAACAATATAATCTTCTGAATATAATTCCAATATCCACAGAAGATTCTACAAAACTGAAACATTTTTTTTTTATCTTGTTTTCTTATAATAGGTATGTAGGTGACTTAACTTGTCTTTGTCGCATGTATAAGTACTTCGTTGAAATTCTCTCCGTCTCTTGCAATAATAAAAAAAATGCGAAAATTCCAATTCATCAGAAAAAAAATAAATAAATTGAAATTTATCCAATTTTATTTCAATTTTCATGACTCCATCTAAATATTTTCAATAATTCAATCCGCAAACCAATTTCATTTCATAACCAACAAAAAAAAAAAAAAAACGTAAAATAAAATTCAATATGAATCTTGATTACTCTCGCTCTGACTGCCTCCAGCTGTTAAACAATACATTTCCCTCTAAAGGTATTTTATTTTGTTTTTTACTTATTTATTTATTGATTCCAATTCTGACCATGAAGAATTTTGTATTAAAGCATGAATGTTTTCTAATGACCTTTAATCATATGCTGCCAATCATAATTTAATCGATTTTGATTCCCTTGCTATTAGTTTTACTTTACAAAACTTGTTGCTTTCAACCTAACTCAAGCCAATTCACACACATGAAAAAAAAAATCACGGAAAAAAAGGTTTCCATTTTGAAAGCCACCCTTATAATGCCTATCATGCGGATATACATTTATACTCAACGAACAAGAAATGACACTTTTTAACCAATAAACTGTTATTTCCTTTCTCTTTATTTGCAAAGTTTGTCATGGCAAAAAAACAGCAATATGTATAAGAAACTAGGACAACAACAAACATCAAGAACTCTTAAGTTTTGACCTGCTAAGCCATGAAGGAGCAAAAATAAAAAATATCAAAGTATAACAAAAGTTGCGCTTCAACGTCAAAAACAACTTGCAAACTTTGATAGGATAGCTTCAAAGTATGGTACGAGTATGAATACAACGAAACCATCTGTTAACCCAGTCATTTCAATTCCACTCCCTTCCTGACCGGAAGGTTATAAAATATTAACAAAATAATACAATGTTGTGGGATAGTTGGGTAGGTAGGTACTATAGGTACCCCAACGCTAACGGAAGCAGAAAAAAAGTAATAAATTGCCCTTGTTTATTTATGTTGCTCTTTTTTTGGTTATGTTTACTAAGTTTCAGTGGTGCCTTTAAAAAAAAAGAAGCTTGTAACACATATTATAGCGCAATCATCAAAATAGAAAAAAAAACAAAGAAAAAAACTCTGATGAAAATAGTGCAATAAAAATGTTTCGAAACAAAAACATCAGAAACATTTAAAGTTATAAGTATTGTATTGTTGATTTTGACAGCTCGTGGTGGCTATATTGTTTCTTTTACTTTCTCTGAAAATATCGTCTTTTACAGCGCCGAGCAACACTTTATTATCAAAATGGGTGTTCTCTAGTAGCATCAATGCGCGCGTTACGTCCTTTTTATGGGGTACATGGTCGTCCTTCTAAGTCGACTATTCAACCAATTCAAGCCAAATTCGAGTCCACCGGCTCAGTAAATAATGAGCCAACACCCGTACGTCAACGAAACGCAAGATCTGCCGAAAACATCGCTGCTGTTCTTGAAAGTGTTCAGCAGAATTCGACGCAGTCAATTCCGCGTCGCTCACAAGAAATTGGTCCATTTTTGGATGAATGGGTACGTGAATAAGCAAAATTGCCGGATTTGGGACGACACCAATCCACGCGAGATTCACGAGGTGCCAATGCATCCAAATAAAGTTACTGTTTGGTGTGGATTTTGGGCTGAAGGCTTCATTGGTGCCTACTTCTTCGAAAATGATGCTGGCCAGGCCATCACCGTCAACGGCGATCGCTATAGGTCGATGATTACCAACTTCTTGTGGCCTAAATTAGATGATATGGACACCGAAGACATTTGGTTTCAACAGGATCGCGCTACGTGCCACACAGCTCAAGACACAATCGATATTCTGCACGAGCGGTTTCATGCCATGGTTATTTCGCGCCGAGGCGACGTGAATTGGCCACCAAGATCGTGTGATTTGACCCCTTTGGACTTTTTCTTGTGGGGCTTTCTTAAGTCGCAGGTCTATGCGCTTCAACCACCACCGCGGCACTCAAAGAACACAATAATCGATGCCATCGATCAAATTCAGCCTGATTTATGCGCCAAAGTCATCAAAAACTGGACCTTTAGAATCCGCGCCACCCAGCGAAGCTTCGGCGGCCATTTGAACGATGTTATATTTCACACATAATGTCATTGATAGGGCTCTCAAATAAAGTTAAAACCTTATTGATATCTCATATACAACTTGTTTTATTCAATTTTAAAATCGACCCGCCCTTAATGGAAAACCCTTATGATAAGAAGTATATCGCCCGGGCCCGATGATGGAGTAAACGCGTCGCAAATTTCAGTTAAAATATTAATGTAGATCCATGTTAAAAAAAAAAACATTTATTTAACAGTTCTTATAAACGTTTAAAAAAATTATAAAAATAAAAGTGGGTCAACAATCGAGACTCGTAAGTGGTTGAAAATTTTGCTAATTTTGCCCAAACAAGAAATTTTTTCTGAAATGTTTTCAAAACCCATCAAAAGAAATGTCTTTAAAAACTGTATTCGTACGTGAAAGCAAAAATCTTCTACGTTGTCTAATTCTCAAAATATTTACATCCAAAGTTATATTTTGATCCAATTTCAAGAGCCAACCCAAGAAACTTGTTTGGATGGCGATATTTCTGCAATCGAGACTCCTATGTTGGTTGAAAATTTCAAAGGTGTTTTTTAGTTTTTTTAAATGTTTCGAAAACTAAAAACCAAAAATTTCTACCGGCTGTGGTCTTCAAAATATTAGCATTCAAAAAGATATTACCTTATGTCGAATTTAAATTTAAACAAAATTGTTAAAAAAAAAATAGTTTGGGTGTTTAGAGAATGTTTCAGAGGTATTGTATACAGAATTTTTAAAATCTGATTCAAAAACGACTTTATCGATTTTCATTAAACTTGGCAACTAGCAGTTTTTTTTTTAACGTTATCCAGCTGATTAAAAAAAAAAAAACATATTCTTATAACTAAAAATAACCATACAAAAGTGTTTAAAACCGTTAAGGAAAATCCCATATTTCCCAAAAACGACTACTACGATTTTGATTAAAATTTTTATTTGAGCTAAAATCACTACGAAATGCCATATTATTTAAAAAAAATGTTATTAATCCTTTATTAAGACCATCTCTCATATAGAATTTTTTTTTTGTTTTCGACTATCTCATTATCTGTTTGGCTGATTTTAATGAAATTTTGTACACAATAGCTTCTAATAAGTTTAAATAATATTGAATATAAAAACTTTCAAGGAAACCTAACATTGGATTTTTTAAAATTCATTTTTTTTTTAAATCGATATTTAAGAAATAGGTTTTTGATTTTGATTTTTTTTTTTTTAATTAATTTAATAACTCCGAATTAATAAATACTAAATAAAATGCACGACTGAGTCACAGAAACTTGCCCTTATATACACTTCAACACTCTCACGTTTTTATGATTACATTGTGGTTTTGAAGTCTTAATATTTTTTTACTTATTTCGTTTGTTCAAAAATGTTTATAAAATTTAATATATAAAAAAACAACATTTTTTAAAAAAACAATTCTAACCTCTTTTAAAATTTTGTTCTCATAAATTAAGATTTGTTAAAGAAATTAGATGGTCTCTTCTTCGCGTTGGTGTCAAAATAATTTCAGAAATTGTTTAGTCAATTTATTTCTATTTTTATTTATTTCTTAATAATTTTTCTGTTTAAATATGTCAATTTCGAAATTTTAAATTTAACTTAAAAAATTTTCGGATGGTATAAAACTTGCTCCTTTTGATTCATGTCAGAGTTTGCTACTTTTCGACGCATTTTGGTTAAAAGTTTCTTTCTGTAAAAAAAAAAAAAAAAAAAAAAAAAAAAAAAAAACATTTGTAACCCTAAAATGTTGATATATTACAATAGTTCAAGTAAAAACTATTACATTCTTTTATCGTACACCCACCCTCTGTGGGTTGCTCCATACATTATATGTAGTTAGATAAATTCATCCCATCTAAATCCGTCCTTAACCTCGCAGCATTCTTTTTTTTTCTTCTCTTTTTTACACTTTTCTATTGCATTACAAAAAAAAAAAAAAAAAAACTTGGCTAAATCCAAATACAGATATACCTGGATTTATCGATTAAATAAGTCCAATGTAACCTAACCTTACTTATGTACAGACCACCTATACCTACCTAACCTTTCTGCCTTGCCTGGGCTTTTCCAAAAACGGAACGAACGAACTAAAAAAACGGGGTTATGAAAGCAGAAGTCTCGATCTGCTACCGTGAAGCCCGTGAAACGCTTTTCTTTCGTTTTTTTTTTGTGTGTTTGATGTCGAGGTATTTTTTTTTTTGTTTTGGTAAAATTTTGTAGCAACACAGGGATAGAGTCCCGCCACCGCCGCCGCCCCGCCACCGAATGGGTAAGGGCACACGAAGCTCACTGACTTTAAACAGGGGATGAAAGTTCACTGGCTGTATAGATTTAACTCCATAAGCAACAAAAAATCCATTGTTTTTCATGTCCTAATTTTCTACATGTTAACAGCATGGTAGAAGCCAACAAACCCCCCCTTCGTGCCGCCTCTCAACGAAGCCCAAGGGAAAACAAAATCCGAAAAGTTTTTCGAGCTAACCTCCATTGCTAACATTCTTGGTGGTGGCTGGGCTGTTCGTAGAAAACCCTTACCTTATCCTCCTTCTGACATCAATTATCAGTTTACATGAAGAAATCTCTTGGAAACACTTTGAAGTTTGATTAAACGATTGGAACTTTACGTTTAAATTTAAACACACAGTTTTCCATTTGTCTTCTGAAGGCTCTTTCTCTTCTGATGTAGTATATAAGTCCCCATCACACACAGAGATATGAGTTTGTTTATACGAGTATTTCTGTAAAAGGTCCTTTTGGTTGTTAGCACATTTAAGCATTTAAGGTTCAGCACTGTTTTGGGATCAACATAAAACGACTCCCAAGTTGAGATTATAATTTGCGTAAGAGCGTTGATGCTTTTCTTTCTTTCTTTCTTTGGCTCTCATTGTGTGTGCATTGCTTTTGAGACACAGGATTCCGGAAATAGCTGCTGTGTGATGCTTTGTGTAAGAATAGAACTAAGGATGTGATGTGAAATTGCCTGAAATGAAAGTCTTGAATTCTGGATGCTGAATAAGTTGATTGTGTGTATTATTATTATGCTGAGTTTGAGTGGAAGATTGGATGTATATTTTCACTTCCCTCCCAACCCCCTCCTCAACCTCAACTCAACTCTGTCTGTTTCTCTTTTCATATTCCTGATGATTTCTGACATGAAGCAAGGGGATCCTTATAATGAAATGGGTTAAATTGAGTACAGAGAGTAATAAGCTGGGACGGTATAACTTTGAAGTGAAATATAACAACAACCGTATCTTATTCTTTAATGTTCATCGAGGGAGAAATGTATGCTTATTATTAACGTTACATTTGTGTTGGCTTGGCTTGGCTGTGTAGAGTACCTACCTATCTTTACAAAGATTTTTGTTGGTGTTTTTTTTTTTTTTTTTGAGGGTAGAACCTTATGGTCATTTGATTTCATTATATTTGTGTAATTTGGGCTTTTTATTCGGAAATAATATAATTGGATATACCTAGTGAACATATACATACATATATACGTATTTGTTATTTGTAATAAGCTGGGGAAAAACACCATCTGCGAAAGTATAATTATCCCTGGATGAAAGGATATATCTAAATTTTATTTATGGAAACAGGTTCATTCATGTTAAAGGAGTATTATTAAAGGTGTTTTCTTTGACTATATGGTATGGCTTATTATATTCTTTAAACAAATATTTTCGGAATCCTTAAGGCTTCACTCTCTATATTGATTTTAATAATAATAAAATTAGTTTCACGTGAATTTTTGTTTGTATCTCCGTAATCTAGTGCTATTTTTACTTGCGATATACATATATGTATGTAGGTGATAGGTACTATATTATGGCAAGTTATGGATTCGCAGAAAAAATCGAACTTGAGATTTTTATTAAACTTGACATAACGATGATAGCGAAGTCGAAAAAAGTGGGCCTCGCATGTCTGTTTGTCCTTTCGGCTATAGCCTAAACGGGTGAATCTTTAAACTTGGTATACCTAGCGTTTTGGGGCACTCCCCCGACACGTTTTTTTTTCATTTTTTAAGACCAGAAATAACGGTATTTTTTTTTTTACCAAATTATGAAAATCTTATTTTTCTCAAAATCTTGCCCACAACTTGAAAAAAATTCAGTAATTTTTTTTTTACAAAAAGGCTACTATTTTATAACAAAAAATTTAAAAAAAATGTTTTTAATTGGTATGTACTTCCCATAGAACTATTTTTTTGATTTTCGATTTTCTCAATAACGGTCCAACTGATTTTGACCAATTTTTTTTTTATAGAGAATGGTTACAATATATTTAAAAATATTGTGTATTAAAATTTCCAAATGTTTTTTTTTTTGGTTTTTAAAAAAAGTTTTAAAATTTTTTTTGAGAACTTAACAATTCGAAAACGACTTAGTCGATTTTTATTAAACTTAGCACTCAGCAGTTTTTTGACATTATCCAGCAGATTTTAAGTAAATTTTTTTCTTATAACCAAAAATAACGGTACCTCCCATATAAATGTTTAAAAACCGGTATTGAAAATATAATTTTTCTCAAAAACGGCTCAAAATCGTATTTTGATTAAAAATTTTTGTGTGAACCAATATCAAAACAATCTACCATATTATTGGGAAAAAATATATCTATCGTTTAAAAATGGTACCTCTCATATAACCATTGGGTTTTCGACTATCTCATTGTCTGTTGAACCAATTTTAATGAAATTTTTTTATAATGCATATCAAATATTTCAAAAAATCAAATTTTGGATTTTTAAAAATTTTCAAAATTATTTTTTGAAAATTCGATAGAACTCGATAGAAATAGAATTAATTTTTAAACTCTTCATAAATAAGTTCTAAAAATTGCCGTACCAATTTTTTTTTCTAAAAAATATATACAAAATTTTATGTCCAAAAAATTAATTTTTTAAAAAACCGCTCCAACGATTTTAAAAAATTTTTTTCTCATAAATTGAGATTTATGTAAGAAATCACTTGGTGTACATTACGTTCAATTCAATTTCATTCATTCGTGCATTTTAGTTTTTTTTGTTTTTTTTTTTTTTTTTTTTTTTTTTTAATATTTTCCATTTTTTTTTTTTTTTTTTTTTGAAAACTAAATTTTTCGAAAACGGCTTTGTCGATTTTTGTTATAACTTAACACTTAACAGTTTCTTATCATTATCTACCAGATTGTAAACAAAAATTATTCCAATAACTAAAAATAACGTAACCTAGCATAAAAGTGTTTAAAACCGTTAAAAAAATTTAATTTTTCTCAAAAAAGACTCCAACGATTTTGATTAAAATTATTATACGAGCATAGCTATATCACTACGATCTATCATACTATTGGAAAAAAAATTATTTATCTTTTATTAACAGTATATCTTATAGAACTATAGAAAATTGAACCGATATTAATGAAATTTTTACACAATAGCCTTTAATAAATTTAAATAAAATTGCAACCAAAATTTTAAAAAATGAAAATATGTGGATTATTTTTTTAAAAATTAGTTTTTTAACTCTGCTTTAAATGGCGACCCGTGCAATTCGTGCATTTTATTTTAATTTACAAATTATACTAAATATTTGAATTCTATCGGTTCATGTTGAATGAGTTACTTCAAATGAATGTCACCCTTAAAACGTAAAACCACTCACCCTTATTCATCAATCTGTCAAAATAATTTTGTAATGTCAATGTCATTTTTGTATAAAATCATCTCCGTCATTATAATTTTGTTTGAGTTTTCATTTTTTTCTCCCTTCAATTATTGTTAAGTGTCAAATAAAATTGTGCGAATAAAGTCAATCTATGTAAATTGAAACGTTGAGACGAATTGACAATGCATTAACTTCAAGTCACTGTGTATGTACGTGTACTCCAGTAGGTATCTCTGTTTATTTGATCAATTAACGTAGTTTTTTTGTTTGTAAGGTAAAAAAGGATTCATTGTTAATTGGGGATGAGTACAGAGTGAATATTAAATTTAATTATTAAAATCCTAAAAAAAAGCTAAAACTAACTTTTTAATTCCTCAAACCTACTTTCTATATAAGTTTAAAATTTTATGCGAATCCTTTCTTTTTCTTTCAACTAAAATTCTTTTAAATTATTATCTCGCAAATATAAAAAAAAAAACATTTCAAAAGGCAAACAACATTTTTCCACTTGTCACGTCCTTAACCACTCCTTTTGTGCTCTTTTGTTGTCAAAATATATCGCACATTATATTTAACCTGCTATTAAACCCATCTGCGCGGCTTTCATTTAATGACATGAACATGAACACTCTAAATAAACTCATATATGATCTTCTTAGAATGTAGGTATATTACTCACTCACAAAAAAAAAAAAAAAAAAAATACTTTGAATATATTAACACATAACAATAACAAAAATTCAAAAGTTACCCAATCCCTGGACACTTTTCTTTTTTTTTTTCTTTTGTAGCAAAACACAAAAAACTCATTATGGGCTTTTTCAAGGCTTTCCAAGGGCACACATTAATCCTAATCGTGTTGGTACATGCTACAATTATTGTAGTCGCATGACATGTAATAAAAATGGCATCATTCTAAGAAAATGTTCATAAAACTTTAATAGGAAGACAACCCTGGAATAAGTAATATGCCTGTTATGGTCAAAGTACAATGTGCAGTCAGGGGTTTATAGATTTTTTAAAAATACAAGAACAAAAAATAAGGCCAAAGTCTTGAGTAAGTTATAATTGTGATTTTAGGTATTTTTTAAGTTTTGGGCCTTTTTTCTTAAACGCAAACTGCAAAAGTCAAATTGACTCTGATTTGACATTTTCGAATAAGGTCTTATTTAATATGAATAAACCTTTCTGTCAATGAGCTGAGCCAATGTACAATATGTTTTCTTTTTAAATATCATTGGGGTGGTCTTATTTGGTTCTCTACAACCCTTGAATAGATACCTGAGCTTGACCAACATTAACATCTTTGACCATAACCATAAACATATCCATTAAAGTGTAGAAAAAAAATGTGAGTCTAAGAGAGATACTTTTCGGATGGAAAGTTATAACACCAGGATGTTGACAAAAGAATGGAAGAAATATGAGAAGAGCATGCACGATGACGACGATGACGTTGTTGATATATAAATATAAAGCATATTGTCAGACGCATAGTTGTGTGTATGTGTGTGGATGCGTAAATTGAGTTACGGCGCCGAAGAAATTGCAAATTATGTGAAAATATAAATAAAATTGAGCTTTTTCTAAGGAAGGCTATGTTTCTCCTTATACAACGAAAAATATTTCTATGGCAGGCTTTTTCTTTGAGCTCATATATACATATGTAGGTACATTATAACAAGAGAATTTTAATGGAATTCTTTTTTTTGACAAAGAAACATATATTCTTGGTTTTCAGACTATTATTAATATTTTTTTTCTTTTTTGGATTTATTTTTATGATGATCTACTTCAAGTGTTATTTTATTAAGATAAAGATGTGAATTTTTATGAATTCGCAGCTTCTTATGATTGATTGTTAATAAAATCATTTCATATGTACATAAGAAATCCTCGTGAATTTTTTTGATTTTTTTTTCAATAAACTCTTCTCATGTTTATTGATTTTTGGTTTAAGAAAAATGTGTACTTTATTATCGTTAGTCGAGCGACAAAAAACTATTTTGCTTGGACCAATTTACATTAAGCGGTTTTTATTGTCTAAAGGAATAGGGATTGCAGCAAAATTGTATTCTGCAAACAACAATTAAAGAATGATATGGGTGAATAAGTCAGCAAGCAAAAATTTATACAAATATACATACGTTGAAGCTGGCCTATAAGTAACGTTATGATTTATTTGATGAATACAATTTTAAACCTTGGCATTTATTAAAATTTTGATTATGGTTTGGAAATATTTTTAGATTATGTTTTAAAGATGATATATCTCCAGAATATTTTTCGAAATTTCTATATGATCTTTGTGTTTAAATAACAGAATGTCGACTTTCAAAATAAAATTAAACAACACTGGTTTTTTGTTTTGTGCTGAGTCTTTCCATCATAAATTTACAAAGTTTTTTTAATTTTTTTCTGAAAAAAAAACGAAAACAAAAAATGTATTCAATAATTAATTAAATTATAACTATTTGATGATTATAAATAATTTTTTTTTTGTGTTTAACATTAGTTGTCTAAATATTGATTAATGTGACATTTTACGAAATGCATCAAACTTAAAAACTTTTATCATTATTGACAAGAAGACTAAATATGCTTGTTTCATATCTTTTTTTTGTAACAAGTTTCCAATATTTAAATTTTTTTCCTACTGGCAAAAAATTTCACGTTATCAAACAGACCTGATGCAAAATAAACTGACAGAAAATATTCTGAAATTACAAACTTCCAATGCGGAAACCCCAAAATAAAGAAGAAGGAAAGAATAACTTTTTAATATGGCAGAGGAGTGAATGGACTAAAAGTTGTGCATTAAAAATACGTGAGTGTGTGTGATGTCTACGCATATTTTTAAATAAACCATGACATGTATTTTATTTTATTTTTTATGATTTGGGATTCAATTAAGAGTAAGTTAGATTCTATTTAATTTTTTGATGTGTTAACATCTATGATAGCGCGGCGGTGCGGGGTACACTAAAAACGAGGAATATTACGTTGCGTTGGTACACGTTACGATACGTTTATGTATGTTGGATATGTAAATCGAAAGGTCGAGTTGAGTTTGGGTTGAAATTTGGTTGACAATTCCAACTGCCGCGTTCTGTGATGCAAAGCCAGCAGTTGAATATTTGATCATACTTTTATTTTCATTTTTTTATTCTACAGTAAACAGTAAAACCCGCTTAATACAAATGGCAAAGTTTCATAGTATTTCTTTCACTTAAGCGGGTTTTTCACTTAACCAAGTGCAGATAAGTGAAAAAAAGTTTCACTTAAGCGGAGTCCGGATAAGTAAAAAAAAATATACTTAAGCGGATTTAAAAATTCCATTGAGCGGAAATTTAAAGCTAGAACAAATTAAATTTATCTTTTGGAATTGCCTAGAAAAAAATTAAAATAAAATAGATAATAGATAGATTAAATAAAATGGTTGTGTAATATCAGAAATTCAATTGTCATTTTTGTGGTGAAAATGGTGGAGGTGAAAAATAAAAAAGAAGTAAAAGCGTTCAGAAAATTTTTTATTCTAATCGATTCAATTTTTTTTACTTAAGAGAGTTTTTTCAATGAAAAATATGAAAAATATAAAATTTAACTAAAAATATGTTTCAGGTAAGCGGATTTGTGTTTTAAAGGTAATTGGTCGAAAAATGCTCGGAATGAAAAAAGTGTTTCAGATAAGAGGGTTTTTCTCTTAAGCGTTTTACTTTTTTAGATTATATATCTCTTTTTTCCCTTTTATTAAATTTTAAATTAGGATTTCTCATTAAAAGGGGAATCCCCAATGATCTGGTATATAGACATTTTAGAGAAAATTTGAATATAGTGTAAAAAACTTAAAAGATAATAAAAAAAATTAATTTCTTTGTTTATTAATTTCAAATTGTAGCATTTGCGACAAAAAAAACGTAAAAACCGGCTTGGTGGCGGATAGAAATGGACTAGCGGGACGGACTTTTTGCCTCTTCTTTGTCATGTCAATATCAGTTTTCGTTAAAAATTCGGTAATGATTTCGCTATAGGAAGTATAATTTTTTTTAAATATTGATTCTTTAATAATTATATTTGTGTGTACTATTAAATTAAGATAATTAACAAAGGCTCTTAATTCTTTTTAAAAATTTATAATTTCAACAAAAGTACTTCAATTATTTATGTTTTTTTTTTTTTTTTCAGTTTGTTCCTGCTGATATTATTTAATCGCAATTAAGTTATTAAATGCATAACAATAACTTTATATATTATGTATATACATCAAAGTAACACTTTTACACTAAATTATCACGCTACTTACTTCCTTTGGTGGATACAAAATTCATAAGAACTAAACTTAAATAAATAATTGTTGCGTGAGTAAAAAAAAACATTGTTCGTGTTTGAATTTTGCTTTTCTTTTCTTATTATTTTTTCATCATCGTGTTGTTTTTTTTATTTAAATTTTATAATTTTAGAAACATTATCAAGGTATTCGGAAATACCTATTACCTTCTTAAATTATGCGCTAGCGTTCTATACTTAAGAGGTATTTAATTGAACAATTGGTCGGTACCTTATATATTATTTTCGTAATATATTTTGCATAAAATAAGCGAAGTTTTTGTTCATTTTTTTTTTGAAGTAGTTAAGATAAAGTAGGCTGTAATTTATATAGTTGACTACTTTTTTTTTAAACTTGTCTATTTATGTAGGAAAAATGGTGATAAAACTATCCACCACTATAATTATATATATGAAGGTTAGGTTGAATAAAATCATATTTTTATTCATACGAGCTAACAAGCACAAAGAATGCTTCTATAAGGTCGATCAATGTTAACAGGATATAACACCTGCCCAATGTCACATTTACAATCCAATCAACAATAAGTACTTGTTTTGCGCTAGGGAGATAATGTCATGTCATGTCATGTTTTAGCCAAATTCCAATATGTAAGACATCAGGGCGAATACTTCTAAATTTATCCATACTCCAACTTTTTTCTTAATTTTTACTCATAGCTACATAAAATGTCAAATATAATTCCCAAGTGTTTAACTTTTTTTATGACATGTTAAAAAATAACAAATAACATTCTTCGACATGTTCGTTTTTTTTTTTTTAAGACATGTTCATAATCCGGAAATCGTTTATGCCCAGTGGAAGCGACATACATATATGACCAGAAAACAAATACTGTAGGTAGTCACTTTTAATTCTGATGGTAATGTTCACGAAGTTTTTCTTATTTCCACAGGGAAACTGGGAAACATTTTATGTCTAAATTAATTGACATGACTTTAATAGTTCGATTGAAGATGATTAAGTTTTTAATATTAGGTTAGGTGTGTTCTCTTACTTTGAATCTCTGTGTTTTTCTGTGCGTTTGTGTGAATTTCAGTCTAATGTCGTTTCTGTACTCAAAAAATTTGCGAGATTTTTTGTCCAAGAAATTTCATTAGACCGGAATTGACAGTTCACCAAAATGTTAGTATGAGAGTTAATTAATGAAAGCGAAACACCATTTCATGTGTGTTATTCACATAAGGTAGTAGTACGAAATGTTGTGAATTTGCATTCCTATACTTTTGGGCATAATTTTAAAATTTTTAAGAGAATTACTTCCTTGCTTTTCAAAATTTGACAGTTTTTGTGTGCAAAGTAAAGGAACGGGCCTATTATTATTATTATTTCAAGTTTTACTGTTCTGATATTTATTTTCCTTCCTTTAATTTTCGCCTGTTTGATATAATAATATCTGTATCGCGTACTGTCTTTTTCTTTGCCTTTTTCTTCAAAATTTATTTTTCACAATTTGATAAAAATAGATAGTATTTTGTAGTGTAAACTGTCACCTCAACTGATTGTGATTGTGTTTCAAACAAAAACTAAAATACATATGTATGTATGTATATGTAAACATTCCCGAAATTTCAAGCAACGGAAGTGTCTTAAATTTAAATTTTAAGTAAAAAGTATCAAAAAGTACAATCTTCTGCTCATGTCAATGCCAATAGATTTTTCCAACCTTAAAGTATCGTGGTGTGTAGAGGTATCTGTAGTGTAGAGTAGAGGGTTGCACTCAGCATGATATTTAAACCAATTAATCTCAGTTATCATCATCAATTTAGGTTGAAGCTGTTAAAGGTTAAAATCATCTTGTTCTTATATTCTCTTAACGAGATTTGGCATAATACAAAAAAATATATAGCGACGCTTAAAAGACTGAAATATTATGTTTCATTTTTCTGGGAATGCGAATATCGCAAGCCAAAATAAATCAAGTGCAATTATACGTTTGTGCAAACATTTGCGATTTAAATTTCGACCACTTAAAAATTGTTGTCGCAATAAGAAATAAACACACGCACTAGTATTTTTCAAAAACACTCAAGATTGAGACACATGGTATTAAATATAAATGCAAATATCTATCGCAGTAATTAAAAAATATATAACATGTTCTATCTTTTCATAGTGTTTTAGTTGCAAAATAAATAAATGGAATCAAATAAAACTACGATTTTAATTTTTTTTTTGAGACTGAATATATCCTAAAAAAATTGACTTAAAATAGAAAAAAAAATATTAAAAAACAACGGCAACACTTACAAAGTCATCTTACTATCTTTTTTGAAAGCTAAAAAGAAATTCTTCAATTTCGTTTTTAAATCAAATTAAAATCGGGAAAATCGAGCTTGAATTTAAGCCGCCATTTTGGATTTAATGAAGAATTAAATGTCAGTGAATAACTCGATCATAAAGGCAAAACAAAACAACTCGTACGGCAGAGGTGGTCTATGCCCCCCCATTTAAGAGGGAGATGTAATTTACAATAAAAAAATTACTTATAACAAAAAAAAAATTGTTAAAAAAGAACAAGAAGAAAAGAAAAAAGAATATCAATATGCAATAACTTTTTTTAAAGCCAGAAATCAGTTCCTCATTTCTCCCAATCCGTTGCATGAGTTGCGTCAACGTAATAACTATAAATGACATTTCGATTAGCACAAGTTCTTATAAGATCCAACCCATGGCAACACATGCGACGTGACGCAAGCAATGAACAGAGAGAAAAAAAAACGAACTTTTAATTTTTGTCTTTGTCAGATCCATTGACTTCAGCTGTCAAAAGTAATTTGCAGTTTTCAATTTTTTTTTTTTTTTTTTAGATTTTAAGTTGTTGTTAATAATTTGTGGGTGACAAAAATAAAACAAATTAATATAAAATAAAATATAAAGGTACAAACAAAAGGCATTTGTTTTATTATCTATCTTTTTTTCCGTTTCTAAAACGCATTGTATTTGAGTTTGGGTATTTTTCTATCCATAAAAATAAAAAAGTTTTATTTTTTTCACAGAGAACTGTAAAAGTTATTTGATGGGATATTTACCCTTAACAATCACAATTCATAAAGTGTTCAAGCAACTGTATCACCATCATGTTTAAGCACCCTAAACTTAGACGATTCCACAAAAAAAAAATTGAAAATAAAAATCCATGAAATTTGTTATTCGAAATTTTCTCATTTATACTTATAATATATGACAACTCATTTTTAATAGAACTCTATTGTTTCAAACTCACGTGCCATGTTATATAAAATTTTATTTCGCTATACCAATAAAAATACGTCTCATATAAAATAGGTAAGCACAGTCCTGGATCCAAAGAGAATTCGCCTGTTGCAAAATTCTTACTTTTATAAGTTTGTTTTGGAGTTCAGAAATAATTTTTTTATCCTGTGAGGCTAATTCTTTAGTTAAGTTGACATATTATACATATATACATGGGCTTTTTTATAAAAACTTTAGACAACTTTTTTTTGACCAAATGATGTTTTGATTCGTATTCCCCAGGGTAGCCACTTTAGATCTTTATTATTTATTTTATTTATCAATAACAAAATACCCGTTGTAAAAAACTTAATTATGTTTTAACGATTTTAAACTACACATACAGATGATACAGAATGAAATCGTCCACATATTGGTGTCCTTTAAAAAAAAAAGATTGAGGCATAATGGTAGAATATTTAAATTGACTTTTCCTAAAAATGTTGATAAGTGCAGAATTTTTCCAACCAAACAATTTTTAGATTTATTTTCATATGTCAGATAAAAATGTACATGTTTGTTTTTTTCCAAACAACTAACCTTAATTCCCAATTTATTCAATATTCATTTAATTTAAAGCCGTCATTAAAAAATTGAAATTAGTAAAATCTTGTGATTTAAAAATTAATAGGAAGTGAATAAATTAGAACTATATAAATCATTTTGGATGAATAATGGTGCTAGAATACAAAGAGAAATTTATTAAACTTTTGAAAAAATCAAATAAAATTCTTTTTTTTTTGTGATAATAAAATGAAATGCTTGATAAATGACTTCAAGCATTAATATAACCTATCCCGGCCCTGGATATCATTTTTTTCTCTGTCTTCTCTGCATTCTCCTCACATAGCACAGGATGAATAAATTCCACCGTGTCGCTGATAAAATCTGAAACAAATGACAAATTACCAATAACAAGGAAAATAGAAGAAAAGAAAACAAAAAAAAACAGGATATAATAACCATGCAACGAAAAGATTGGTGTTGGTGTGGTAAAAAATTGGCGAACGAGGATATAAATTTCAAATGAAAATCAAAAAAAAATATATATATAAAAAGAGTGTAATTATTCTTGGGAAGATTTATGTGTTTTTCACCCAAAACCCCAATGTCACATGAATAGGATTTGATTTTTTTTCTGTTTTTTTTTTTTTTTTATTTGTGTGCACAAAAAAGTTACATCAAATCATGTGGTGGTTAAGCTTATCGTTTTGATATGAGAATGACAGTTATTTTAGGTGGTATATATTCGGAGGGTTTTCTTTTTTTGTTAAGAAGATTAATAATAATGTATGACTCTATGATTTTTTAAATTTATCAAATAATTCAGAAATATGACAGATGGATGATTATGGGTTTTAAGTTGACATTTGTTTTTTTTTGTTTGATATAAAAAGGTCTGTGACTTGACATATAAGAGGTTATTGCCCATTGATTAAACGAGAATTTTTAATAAATTTTTCGTATGATACAAAATGGAAATATGTGAGCAACTAAAACATACATAGGTACTTATTTTTTTATTTTGCTTTTTAAAGGTACTTTACTGTATCAATAATTATTTATTAATTTTGAATTATTTATATGTTTAATTATAACATTTCAGTTAAAAAATTGAAAAGTTTAATAATAATAAAATTTAATGTAGAAACATATGTAGTTATTTATATTAAATAAAACTACCCTGACTAAGTCGGGGAAAAGCAGCAAATCGTAGGCAAAAGGTATGAAATAACATTTATTTTATTTGCATAAAAAAGTAAATGATCCAAAAAGCCCGATTTTACATAAAAATAAAAACACTTAATAGTCACAGGGGCTTCATTTATTGTTTCCATTTTTGTTTTTAAATTTTATTAGTGCAAAAATGTTTATTGTGATTTTATTCAGGCTATGAAAAGACAAAGCTTATTGTATTATCCAAAAAAAAAAAATACAATTTAAAACATTTTAATTAAAATTCAAATGAAATACGAGTTTCAAAAAAAGTTCCACATACACCCCAGTGAACATTTCAACGTAATTTGCTTGATTTAATTTTGAATTATAAAATTGAATTGAATTAAAACCGAAGATAAATTCAAGTCTTCTTGAAAACTCTTCTGTATTTTTAAAAAATAATTAAACACCAACCATATATTAGACAGAATTTACATTGCATCAGAATGTAAATGCCAGGATACATTGCTTGGCATTTATTGCCAGTCATAAATTTTCCCCCATAATTAACTTCATCAAATGCACTAAATTCCACCACCTCTCTTCATTCGGTTGACCTTCTAATCAAGTACCTACACTTTTGTGGTTTGCACTTATAAATTTCGAAACATCGACCACACTTATTTTGCACATTTTTAAAATGTTTTCCGCTTTGCTATAAGAGGTAAACTTACCAACTAAAATTAACTCCTGCTTAATATGCTTCCATCATTTTCCCATAAAGGTTTGCTTATATTTTTTTCCAGAATATACCTTTATGCAAGGAGCCTTATTATAGAAAAGTGATGGTGCTCTGTGGAAGGGGGGGGGGGGGAGGGGCTGTTGGATAGCTAACTCTACTTACAGTTGAAACGGAAGCAATTCAATATTGGCCAAGAGTGAGAGAGCATTTTTATGCCACACCGCACAACCAAGCTCAGTTCAAGGCTTCTCCATATAACGACCAATGTTTGAGAGGTGCCTCCATTACCTCTACTGCTTGCCTGACAGCCTATATTTGCTTCATGCTGCCGCACGTACACTTCCGGGTGAATTGAATTGTAAATGGGTGTTGGTGGAGTACGGCATGGCGTTGCATGGAGCTAGTACTATATGATGGCTCCATATAGAGGAGCACGTTTCATATTATATACGGAGACGAAGTCGACTACGATGATGATGGAGAAAAAACTTCTAGAACACACACGTAACTCATAACTGAATTTTATTAATGCAACATTACGTCAGCCTATTTGACCTAATTTGAATAAATTGTTACCAAATGGGATGTCTCTATTTATATATCTCAAGGATATGCCGGCTATATGTAGAATTCAAATCTCACCCATCATCATCATCATCCAACTGATGATTATCTTCCCTCTCTCTTATATTTATGTAGTTCTCAGTTTTGACATCAGAATCAAGAATTGGAGCATAAATCTGATGTGACGTCTTAATGAAGTTTATTCGTTTATACGGATATAGCAAAACTGTATCCTTTGATGCTATAGTACTGATGCTGGAGCTGGTGCATCTCCCTCTACTTTTATACTGGATCATCTCTTATTATATTTATATAGGTGGATGTAGATGAAAGGCAAAGCCAACATGAGTAATTATCCTTGCATAGGTTATGTGTCAATTTGCATATGAAACGGAGGCGTAATAAGGATGCAATGAGAAAGATTTGGTTTGTGAGAAATTCCGCCCACTATATATATATATATATATATGATAGGATGCAAGATCCATTCCCCCATCGACAAGCCATCCTACTATAAGCATTGATGTTGGTGCGAATGGCTTGATGTGGATGGTATAGTATCAAAACTGTATAAATCCTGTGAATTATAGCCAAACACAGGAACTCATACGTACAGCATTTATTTTGCATGGTCCTTTTGATGCTTAAATGTGCGAAACCCATTTTGTAATTTGCAGTTGTCAACTTACAAACCGAAATGTGAAATGTATTTCGATTACAAAAATGCCGAATGGTTTTGGTATATTGCTTTATTTTCTCTTATTTTTCTACGATGATGGTTTTTGATGGGAAGTTTGTGTAATAAATTACATTTTATGTGCACTTTAGCGGAAATGTTATATTTTCGAAGTTTGGATGGAAAATAATTGGAATAGGAAATTTATGTGTATAGATAGATACGAGAACATTAAAAATATACCTATGCCTATAATGTTGAAACTTTAAGAATGAACAAAAATTAAATATTTAAAAAGACAACGCCCTATCAGATGTTGCTGTAAGTAATTGTTTTATTGCTATTTTTGCAAATGGACTCCTTATATCATTGTGATAAACTAGCTATGGAATTGGACATCATAAAATACTCTTTAAGAAGAGAATTTCCCTTAAGAACTTAAAGATGCATGTTGATTTAAACACAAAATTATTGTGCCTTAAGAACCTTAAAAATTTGTTTGAAAATATTATTTTTAGCGTATATGAACTTGAATGAAATAAATAAATTTAAGTAAGGTTAAGTCAGAGAATTCCACAATATTTATACAAATATTTGTCTACAAAATTTTGAATATTTATTGCGGTCTTCCTAGAAAATAAAAAAAAATGTATATTAGGATAATCTACCATTTGTGTAAAGGGTGAGCCATCTAGTGGTTTCTTTTTAAATCATAGATTATTTTGACACTGACAGCTGTTCCCCGCTTGAAATCTTAACAAAAAGTCAGTCACTTTACGCTTGACCAAAGTTGGGAAATATTGAAAACTTATTTTCAAAGTGAGGGCTATGTAGCCCAAATAGTGCGTTTTTTGAAAAGAATCGCATTTTCATCTGGACGGCTACGTTAACAAACAAAATTGCTGCATCTGGGGCTCGGAAAACCTGCACGTTATTGTCGAGAAGCCAATGCATCCACAGAGATTGACAGTTTGGTGCGAGTTGTGGAGTGGTGGCATCATTGGATCATTTTTCTTCGAAAACGTTTCGATCAACACTGGGCGTTACAGAGCCATGTTAACCGAATTTTTTTTTTTTTACTAAATTGAAGACATGGATTTGGACGACCTCTGGTTCATGCAGGATGGTGCACCATGCCACACAGCCCATGCCACCATCGATCTTTTGCGCACCAAATTCCCAAATCGTGTTATCAGCCTTCTTGGCGATATCAATGGCCGTCTCGGAGCTGCGACTTGACCACTTTAGACTTTTTTTGTGGGGAACAGTGAAGGACCGATGTTTATGCCAACAATCCGGAAACGATTCAAGCACTTAAGCTCAATATCATCCAGGCAATCTGTGAGCTACAGCCCGAAACCATCAACAAGGTTATGGAAAATTAGAGTGACAGAATGCGCTACTGCAAAGCCAGCCGAGGCAGCCACTTAAACGATGTTGTGTTCCATAATTAATGGGAATGTTTGCTCTTACTAATAAAGCCATAATATACATGGAAAAAATTTAATTTTGTTCATTTTATTGCATTTTTAAAAAAGAAACTTGTTTTTATCCCACCCTGTATTTATTAAAATTGTTATTTACCCAAAGGTAGACCATTAATTGATATAACAAATTCCTTTAATAAAGATAAAATAAATGTAGATAAAATAAAATGCACGACATGGTGGCACGCATTTGATCTTTTATGTAAAAATGTTTTTAAATATTAATACACTTTTTGTATACATATATTTTCAACATGGTTATAATTATAGAAAATGCTCAAAAGCACGAATATCAATTTTACTGGAGATATAAAAGAACTATATGGGGAGTTATGAATTCGTAAAAAATAATCGAACTAAAGATTTTCATCAAATTTGACATAATGATGATAGCAACTTCGAATAAAGTGGGTTTCATAATTCTCTCTGTCTGTCTGTTTGCCGTTCATCTGCAACCTAAACAGGTGCGTCGATTTTCTTTAAACCGTTTTTCGAGCACTCCCCTGATAAGTTTTTTTTTTTTTTTTTCATTTTTTAAAACCAAAAATAACGATATCTGCTGTACAATGTTTTTACCAAATTATAAAAATTTTATACGAGCCCACACTTAAAAGAAAAATAGTATTTTTTTTTACAAAAAGGACACCATTTATAAAAAAATCAAAAAAAATTGGAAAAATGGTTATAAATTGGACCTCCCATTGAATTATTGTTTTGATGTTCGATTTTCTCAAAAACGGCTCAACTAATTTTGACCAATTATTTTTTTATAGAGAATCTTTAAAAAAAATTAATTTTTTTTTTTTTGATTTTTTAAAAGGAACTTAATAATTCGAAAACAACTCGGTCGATTTTAAACTAGGCATTTCGCAGTTTTTTAACATTATCTAGCAGATTTTAAATAAAATTATTCTTATGATCAAAAATAACGGTACTTCTCATACAAGTGAAAATGTTATTCCTCTCAAAAACGACTACGATTTTGATTAAATGTTTTATGTGAGCTAATATCAATACGACCTACTATATTATTGTAAAGAAATTTATTTATCGATTAAAAATTGTATCTCTTATAGAAACATTTTTAGGTTTTCGTCTATCTTATTATCTATTGAACCGATTTTAATAGAATTTATCATCGTTGTGCCTGCAAACTGCATTTTCTTAGCAATTTTCACAAAAACAAAAAAAAACTATTTTCTTTTTAATTTGTATTTTATTTTGTTTGGTTGATTTTCTTAAGAAAAAAAATAAACGGTATTTTTTTCACTTATGGAACTTTTTTGAATATATGTAAAATTAGCTTACATTAATAATAAATAAATAAAAACAAAAAATATAAACGATGACTTGTTTCTTCAGTGGCTATTTTAAGTAATTAATATTTTTAATCTTATAAATGATGACAATTTTAACAAAGTCCAAATTAGTCAATAAAGCATTTTTCTTGTAGTCATTCAAATATCCTATCTCTGTCTTCTATTTAATTTTTCTTAAATGATATTTATATTATTTAATTTTTTAACCAAAAATCAATATTCTCTTCCTCTCGCTCTCCCTCTTTATCTCTATCAAATTTATCTTCTACTAATTTCAAATTGAATGAATGATAAATCAGATAATATGTCAATAAAATGTCATTTGTATTTACCTTATTTTTCTCCCCAAAACATTAGAATAGTTAAGTCCTTTCTAAATAAAACCAACAAACAATCATTCTCAAAAAAAAAATACATTGATTGGCCCCCTCTTATAAAGAGATAAGAAAAAGAACAGCTTTCGCAGCTTAAAAAAAATCCTAAAATAATAAAGAATAGACACACAAGTTGACAATTTTTTTGCACATAAAACTGATTGAGAAAAAAGATTTACTTTTTTATTTCCCTTTAGGATACGTTCACTCCTTATATTCACTGTCGTTTTGTTTCGTATTTTTAAATTAAGACTGACTATACCTAAAGTGACTACATACCCTTTTGAATGATTTTTTTTTTTATTTTTTACCCATTTTTTCATGTTTGTTTAGTTATTCTATCGGGGTAAGTATTGGTTACATGAAAAGAAAAAAAATTGAAAATATCCGAGGATTAGATTTAACCAAAAAATTATCTTTAACGAATGATTTTTTTAATAAAATTTCGTACTTCATTTTAATTGTTTAAATATTTTATTCAGTTTTCTCATCACAAAATTCTTACTTTGTATGCTTTGAAATGCGCTGAAATATTGTGTTTTTGAAATTTAGAGAAACAGTTCAAGATCCATCAGGTGGTTTTCGTTTTAATCAAATAATTCTAGGTGGCGCTAGCAACTGTTGTAAAACAAAAACTCGCGAAAATCCAGCATATTCATGCGACCCATCTATGCATATTTAGTTTTGTATTTTTTTTTTAACTCAAATCATGCAAGAGGTTTAAACAAAATACGGTTCTTTTGGTAAAACAATAAGGACTAAGTTTTTACCATTATTTTTTATTTATTTTTTTTGTTTGTTGTATTCTAAATAAAAATGTCCTTGTTCGTTTTAACCTCTAGATCAAAAAACAACACTCCTGGTTCACGTTGCCATAAAACGCCATCCGCGAATCTTTTGTGCTTGTATGTATAATAAAGCTTTAATTTTTTTTTTGTTTAGTTTTGTATTCAATTGAATTCCTTAAATATTCATGAGATTCCCAGATGCCTGGGTTTGAGGTGGCATGGCTGATGGTATGCTACGCATAGTTGCCCAGCTACGCTCACTTGCTCCATTGCTATACCCTGCATCGTTGTCGCTATGGAGTGAAAAAACAATTCGTGTATTTATATATTCTTGGGAAAGAATCCCATTAAATCCGAATTAGCAGGAGGGCGGCTGATAGGCGGCATCTGATAAGCGACGCACTGACTTGCTCCATTCTCTGGGCAATTCCAGACCGTAGGGACATACAAAGACAGTAGCAGTAGCAGTCCTTTAACCTTAAATAAACAGGATTTTCTTATATATGAGTAGCAGAGATTCTTAGAATGAAAATTGACAAGGCACAGGCAACAAGGATACTCGTATCAGGGTAGATGAGGTAAACTTGAAATGGGTAGTATGTATGTACAATGGGTGGGTATTAGAACAATGGAAAAATATAGAAGACCGGGACCATCAGCTATAGAGCAGCTCTACCAGGCTTAGAGGGTGTTTATTGATTTTTATAATATAAAGTTGCGTGTCCTGGAACATTGGATATTCAGTTTGATCGCAAGCTGAGACTGAGTGAGCTTTTGTTATAAATGTACTCTGTGCGCTGTGTCCTGAGAATAGAAATATATAAGGAATATGTAATGCGTGCCTGTGGTAATAATTAAGAACGGCTCCGATGGTTTAGGTTTACGGTCTGTGCCAATCATGGAATGGGCATGGCTCACAGGAACTGACTGGTATTTTTCAAATAGGACACACAGCTTAGTTTAGAGGAATGAAGAAAGAACATGGAATTAATGTTGCATGATGGCAGGAAAAAAAAACGGAACTTGTAAATTGAAAGCACACCGACACGATGACGAGCATACAACCACAAAGACGCCATCGACTAAGACTTCTTCCACCACCACAATACAACGCACGACAACGATGATGATGATGATAATAATAATGATGAAGACGAAGTAAGCAATTAATTAGAATGCATATAGAGTAACAGTAAATTGCCTTTATTATTATGTGCTCTTCTATACCTTATACGTGTATATCTATAATATCTATATAGCTATGTGTTGGTTCAATAAATCTTTTGCTTTCTTATTTATCTTAAAAACTAGGACATCATCGTCAGCGTGCGTCGTCGTTGTCGTACAGGGAAGATGAGTTTAAAGAAATAGAAAGAGAAGGAGCTAATTATGGAAAGTGGTTTTTTAAATTATGAAATATATTTAGGTATCTATAGGCTCTTAGAGAACAATGTTTTTGAGTTTTTTTTTGTTTTGTTTTGTTGTTGTTCAGTTTGAGTCTTATATACCTTACTAAAATAATAAAATGTTGTTAAAGACATTTGAAGAATGGTTTTGAAATTTTCAAAGGGCGCGTCGAGTGTCTGGAACTTGATATGTTTTAGTTTTGGTCGTATCGTAAGGAACTGTCATTATATTATTTTGGGGATTGAAAAATAATTCTTGTTTTGACATTTTTAATATTTCTAAAGGTTTCAACGTTTTTATTAAAAAAATAATGATTGCTTCTAATACCATAAATATGATGTTCAAACGGAGACAACATAAAACGTATGTATGTGACTGGATAGAATGAACTTATTCTTGTGGTCAAAAGCAATAATTTTACCCATTGGAGATGTAATATGTTATTGATTAATTACTATTTTAATGAGAAAATGTTAAAAAAGCTAAAAGTAGATAATTTTTTTTTCTTTAGCTTTTTTGTCTTAATAGAAATTTATTTTTAAATATATTAATGATTGAGAAGTAGATACCTGGTTGAAAAATAATTTAAATAAGTCCAGTTTTTGAATGTGTATATATATATTTGAAAACTAAAAAATAAGGGAATTTCTGAAATATTTTCGTTATGTTACTTAGTAAATTTATTTGTCAAAAAGCTTAACTTCACAATTAACTACAATGTATTGTTTGTATTTAATTTTTGTACATTTATGCTCCTATTCATAAACGTTGTCCAACTTAAGACAACTGTCCAACTTTAGACAACTGTCCAACTTTGGAATTGTGTTAAAAAAAACTTATATATTGTTGTCTTATAGCTGCCTAACTAAGACACAAGAGTGGATTGTCTTAACCGTGAATAATGTGATATTTGTTTTTATTAACTATTAAAAATTAATATTAATGTTTAAAACAATTTATCTGTTGTTTCTGAGAAATTTTTTTTAGAATCGTAATCGAAATCGTTATATTTAATATTTTATGCAGGGAATCACTAAAAAAAGCTCTGTACCAAATTTCAAGCAAATCCGTTCAGGCTGTAGCACGGACGACCAGTGTTGCAGCGACAAACAGACAGATGGACAGTATATCCAAAACTATTTTTTTGGATGTCTCCATTAGTGTAATATTAGTTATGATTAATATCTCGATTTTTTTTTTTAACGAAAACTAAAACTCTATAAGGCATAATAGAGAAAGAAAAATAATAAGTATACGCCCAAGTGGACCATTATTTCATCGGAGATAGTTTTCGGTGAAAATAAAATTGCGGTAAATTTTTCCGTTGCACAGGACTTTAGCGTTTGTTATTTTTATTTACATAAAACTGAGCAATATACATATACATATGCATGCATGGATTATGGAAAACTTAAGTTTAAACTTAAAATTTTTTTTAAAAACTACATTTGTATAGAAATAAATTTGCTAAGGAACTTTGATGAGTTGGGATCGAAATTCGGAATTAGATAAAACTCAAAATTATGTTTTTAAAAATGCTGTTAATATGTTGTTACAGCTAAATCGTTTTGATTAATTTTAAACAGTGTGTAGTGTTTTAAAAATTAAATGATTTTTTTTATATTTTTGTAATGATTCTTTTTTCATTTAAGGTAGGTAATTCTTGAAGGAAGTTGAAGGTAGTAATTCTTGAAGAACGAACTTGTTTTCGCAAAAAAAGGGAATTCTCAACAAAAAAAAACCAAATTGCGCGAGTCATAAAAAGAGACTTCACTTAAACCATCTTGCTGATTTTAAAATAATCGCAAACAAAAAAGATTTTTCATTAATTAATTTGTTTATATTTTTTTATTAAAAAAAAAAAACATTTATTTTGCTATAAATTTAGATGTTTTCATGAAATATTATTTTTATTTAAGACATACATTTGATAGATTTGTTCTGTTTAATTTATTCTAATAATTCTGTTTTTTATTTTCATTCAAGAAATTTTAAATAAACGCGTACCAATTTTTGTATAGAAATAGCTGAATTTCGAAGAAAAAAAACAGAATTGGAATACATATAGAATTTTACAATTAAAGAATTTTGAAGTACAGAATTTTGACCTTACAGAATTTCAAGCAAACAGATTTTTTTAAATAACAAAATTTTGAAGAAATAGAACTTTAACCCACTCCATGATTTGACACCAATGCGATGTACATCATCTGATCTGATTCTTGAATAAATTTTAATTTATGAGAAACAATTTTAAAAATCTTGAAGCGGTTTTTAAACAAATTAATTTCTGACTATACATAATATTGAATATTTATAAAAATATTTTTGTACACCATTTTTTGATATTTATTAACATGGATTCAAAAAATTAATTCCCGAAAAAATATACTTCCAAAATCGAATTTTCCAATTATAATAAAAATTATTTTAAAAATCCTTATTGATGATTTCGGGCTGTTGGATGATTGGCCTTAAGTACCGGAATCATTTCCAGATTGTTGACATAATATCGGTTCTTCAAGGTTCCCTACAAAAAAAAGGCCATAGGGGTCAAGTCGCAACTTCGAGGCGGCCAATTGACATCGCCAAGACGGCTGATAACACAATTTGGGAATTTGGTGCGCAAAAGATCGATGGTGGCTGGGCTGTGTGGCATGACGCACCATCCTACATGAACCAGAGGTCGTCCAAATGCATGTCTTCAATTTCAGTAAAAAAAATTCCGTTAACATGACTTTGTAATGGCCACCGTCGACCGAAACATTTTCGAAGAAAAATGATCCAATGATGCCACCACTCCACAATCCGCACCAAACTGTCAATCTCTGTGGATGCATTGGCTTCTCGACAATAACGTGCAGGTTTTCTGAGCCCCAGATGCAGCAATTTTGTTTGTTAACGTAGCCGTCCAGATGAAAATGCGCTTCTTTTCAAAAAACGCACTATTTGGGCTACATAGCACTCACTTTGAAAATAAGTTTTCAATATTTCCCAACATTGGTCAAGCGTAAAGTGACTCATTTCGTTCCGCGGAGGTATAATACTGACTTTTTGTCAAGATTTAGAGCGGGAAACAGCTGTCAGTGTCAAAATAACCTATGATTTAAAAAGAAACCACTAGATGGCCTACCCTTTATAAGATTCAAAAATATAAGAAACAAAAATCACGGCCGTTAAAGAAAATTTTTAAACAGAACAAAAACAAAAATAAAACTCAAAAATCATTTTCAAGGCCCAGGCCATTTATTTTGTGTGAAAGAAAAAGTAGAGACTACTCCAAATAATCTGCTACAATTAACAATTTCACTCGTTGAACATAAACACTAAACCGCAAAATTAAAAGCAGAACAAAATCTTCGGTTTATGATTTCGTTTGATGTGTTATTTTTTTATGGAATTTTTCATTCCTTTTGCATTAGCAGCGTAATATAATAATTTTAAGAACAGAAAACTTTTTATGTTTGAATAAAAATAAATAGAATTTAACAAAAACATAATTAAGATATTTTACAAGGCTTTTCAAAAATGCATTACGTACTCCAGAATCTACATACATAATGTTCCTATTCCAATTATGTAAGGAATATAATTCAAAGAATGCAAGAAAAAAAATTATTGATTCTGTTTTGTTACTAGATTTTATTTAAATTGGTATGCAATGTTTCAAACTACTTTATATTTTCTTACCAAAAAATTGCCCAACAACGTATTAGTTCCTAATAATTTATATTTATTTTCATAAACCTTAAGTTTCTTTTGAAAGTAACCATAGTTTTCAACGGAAAATCTTTGTGATGATGATTTTTATTTGAATCGACATCTCATTACTTAGGAAAATTGCGAGGTTTTACGATTCTCGTAAAACCATTTTATATACCTAAAATCTTTCACCATCAGATATCAGTGAATTCCAATTGCTGCATAGTGTAAGCCAAAGATAAAAACTTTTGCCATTCGAATAATAAAGGAATAGGAATCATATTCCTATACACCTATACATATGTACATAACACTATTACTATTTCCTCGCGAAAAGTCGAAGAAAAGTTAAAGAAAAATGGCAACAAAAAACCTTCGACGGCGACTACGATGACGATAGCATTTTAAGGGCTTTACTTTTTGATTTATTTTTATTTGGATTCACCTCTAGAATGAGAGAAAAGAACTGCCAGCGGCAGGCGGATAATGGCGTACTCCCATTGACTTATTCCATTAGAAAAAATAAAAATAAAATGAATCTTCAGGTCAGGCCAAGTCAAGACTTTCCAGAAAAAGGCAAAAAAAGGGATGGCCGAGAATCCTGACTGGCAATAATCTTCCACTTTGTATGGAATAAAAACGGTCGTTAAAATTGCTCGAAAATATTTTATTACATAGAAATGAAAGTTTTTCGCTTCCGAGATATTTCTTGTGTGGGTTTGTAAGGCTATTTAACCCTAAAGATTAAGGTTCAACGTTTTAGGGGGCGAAATCCAAGAAGTTAAATCGACGTCACAAATTGTGCGGCTGTAATGCAGATGGATAGAAGTTGTAGTGGGAGGGAGGAGGGGGGTAAGTAGATCGTAAAATTCGCGATAGCCATCATTTTATTGAAACTTTATTATGCTTGCTCTGCTGTGGGTGGCCAAACTTGAACACTAAATGAAATGAAACTTGTAGGTACCTAATACATTTTTATGGATGGTTACCGATTTTGGGTGAGAGAGATTGATGGAAACCAGATGTTTATAGTTGTGAACGCCATTGAGCGTTGATTAGACGGATTCGGTTGAATGACGAAAGAATATAAAAAATATTTAAATCGTTGAGAAAATAAAACGGTTTAAGATTGATTACATTTTTTAAGAAGAAAATAATCAAAAAATTAATTTTTGCTTTAAAATGAAAACAAAGTTAAGATTCATTAAAAATCGCAGCGTTTAATAGAACCCTTGGAATAAGGAATTAGGATTTTGACAGAATATTGTGTACATTGTGAAAATTTGTACCAAACAAACCTAATCTACCACACGCTTTACGTACAGTTAATGGTTTTTACAAACTGAATTAAAATCTGCTGACAGTTACAATTAATAGTGTATGGGTTACAAGCAGTATCGAAATGAAATCAGGTTAATTCACAATAGATTTTTTTTTTATTTTGTAGGATTTTGATCAAAATTGGAAATAAATAATCAAAATCGATTTTTTACGAACATGATCTGCCGTTATATTTATTTATGAAGACGATAATAAGAATGAAGTTAGTTTAAGATTTATAAATAATTTAAGAATTAATACGTTGATTTTTTTGGAAAATTTCATTCGAATGTCGAATTGACTTTTATCAAACATTTTGTTAAGTTTTACTAAAAGTTTAAAACTTTGATTGTTTTTTAGTTCTAATGTAAAAATATTTTACGCCATTCATTCATGCACAGTAAAAAAATCTTAATTCAATGGAAATATACTGCGCAGATCGTCAAAATGTTAGAAATTTAAAATATTCGGATAGACCCAAAAACTGAAGAACGTGTTATTAGAAAACTGTTTTTGTTTTTAATTTGTGTTATTGGAATACATTCTCAAAATCATGATTAATTCATTAAAAACTCGGAAAGAATCTTATTTACAAAAAAAAACACAAAACAAATATTTACCTTTGACATTAGGTGCGCCATTTTCTTCCGATGTTGGCAGATTCACAGAACTGAACAAAAACGAATAAGAATTTGACAATTTTTAGGAAGTAAACGAACAGAGGTATTAGGTCCGTTTCTTTACTCGCCCACCCGTGCAATCCCAAATTTACCCAAAATGTGTTTCTTTACATTTTTCTGGCAGGAAAATGCAAAAGGTTGTGACTTTTTTTTTTAACTTATTTCATTTCCCCTTCAGCAAGAATCTACCCGAACATTTTACCTGGCTGCCTTTTCGTGCTTGTCAAACTGCTGATAATTTCTGTTGTCAAATTTGACGTTTACACAGAAACAAATCAGAAACATCCCATATGCGTTTCTTTTCTTTTCTTTACTTTTCTTTTCTTTTCATTTCTGGTCAAAAAATACAACAACAAAATCAAAAAGCTTGAGTTCAAACTTTTTCCAAAACTATTCCCAGAAAGTAAAGAAACAGACTTATTATCTTTTTCTCACCAAGCAATGTCAGTAATTGCTCAAAAGACCAAGTGTATGTATTAAGTAGTTAAATATCGTGTACATTTTTCAGTGAATCAAATAGTATCTCTTTTAACACTGTCGATGTTGACCTTCGAAATCGAAGTCAATTCCTTGGGAAAATTAAGTCATTTGTATACAATATAACATCAAATAAATGAAGTGTCAATCTGAACACGCTAGACATATATTTTAAGGCAAAAGGTCAATTTTCGATTTTCACGCATTTAACATAATTATCGAAAACATAAAATAAATTGCTTGCAATTTAACTTTTTAACCGAAAAGAGCTATCAAGGATGTCCTTTCCAGTTGCGGCTTAATTTCTGCGTCAATGTTGTCACCCTATCATATACATAATATATGTACTATGTACCTTTCCAGTTTCAAAAAAAAAATAATAAAAATATTACAGTTCTTCAACTCACTCTTAGAAAAAAACCAGGTTATGGTCATTCATGAGAGAGCTAAATTTGGGTCAAATTGGGGCGTTGGTTGCAACATGCAATTTTTGTTTATTTTCTTTTTTTTTTGACTCGGGAGTAATCCTACGCAAATGCACCTAGACAAGCACCAGCAGCAGCAATAATGTTGAGGTGAGTTTTAAAATGGTGAATTCACCCTTACAATGTTCTCTGTGCAATTTACCTCACATTGTGAATACAGGTTAAGGTCAGCACAGGCGTGTAAGCTTCTATAGCAGATGGATATCCTGTTTTTGTGTGAGTGTGCGTTTTGCAAATGATGCACAACAGTTATGTGGATTTACCTTTCACCTCACTGCGTCGGTTGATCCTGGTAGATAAACTAAACTCCTGAATCTACATTCATTCATTCATCTGCACGCAACTTGTGGGTGGGCCTCTCGTTGGGCGCCATCAACATCCGAGTTAACTATAGAATTCCACCACCTACTGCTAAATCGACTGTAGATGTGTATGGGGGTGGTTGCATTATTTAAAGTTTTCTCTAGTTTTTGCGGTTTGGACTAGTTTCTGCAGCTCACTCTGAGATGATATATAGTATAGGTATATGTATGTCTACTGCGCCAATGGTCTGTGTCTATTTATAGATCAACTTTTCTACATTTTGACCTCTTTTTTCCATCTTCAGTCCTCTCATGTTTCATTTTAATACATTTTTGTCTTGTTGTTGCTTTTAAATATAGAAAAAAAATTGTTGAAGAGCCAATGCAGGGCAAGAGAGTAGAACCGTGGTTAGCCTTTATTGTTGATGGATGGTTGATGAAGACAAAGGAAAAAAGGGATAGAAAAGCAAGGTCTTTCAAGAGGATTTTTTGATATATTTTTTTTTTTTTTTGTCTTTTTTTCTTCTTCACTTTTTCTAGTGGTCATACACAAGGGGATGTTCTTCTCTTCAAAGAGCATACAAAGTGAGCAACTTATGAATAAACCAGTAACATAAAGTTGACATTCGACACTGCAACGTATACATAGGTATATAAAAGCATGCAGCAAGAAAATTGTTTTTTCTTTTATACTTTCTTCTCATTTTTTTTTATGTTTGGCTTGAGCAGAAGGCTATAATGGAATCAAGGTTAGTTGATGTATAGGAATAGATAGAGTCTACTTAAGAAATTATATTAATCTACAAGAGGGTGAACTTGTTTCTGGGACAAGGTTCTTTAAGAGCCATTTACATCTTATAAAATTAATAAATTGATTTATTATAGGAAGTAAAAGAAGATTTGATTATTATAGTTATGTTTGAATCCTGAAGCTCATAAAATTAGGATTCAAATATTTTAAATAAAAAGGTCACGAAATAATAATTATACATAGTTATGTATTTACATACATATATATGGAATAATCATATGTAACTTGTATGTATTTTTTATATGTTTCACTGAGAAAAGAGACAACAAGTATTGTAAATATAATGAAGGTCTGTATATTTTATATACATATATACATATTATATATACATTTTGTAAGTATGTGAAAACTATTAAAGGAAAAAATTTAAAAAATTATTGAGCCTTGAATCTTCATTTTTTAATTATTAAAAAAGTGCGTATACGCCCGAGTGTATTAAAAAAAAGCAAATTATTCCATCCAAAAGAAGACATCCAATAAATTATCATTTTTTATTTTATGTTCTATGCCCGACAGACATTGTCCTGTTTTCTGGCGCGTAAATAAATAATTTTGATGCTTTTCCGACACGGGAACAGGTGACATACCTACAATTGGCAATGTCAAAAACATGGATTTTCGAGATTGATGCCACAAACACTTACAGCATTGCGAGTTCTGCGACCTAAGTTGGTACGTCTAGTTGTTGGCATTTTGAAAATCTATACATATTAAAAATATACATATGTAGATTAAATTAAGACATGATTGAACTTACTGCGATTAACAAACACTTTCTCAAAAAACTCACTGAACAAATTAAAATCTATATATTGGGATCTACTCGATTGTGCACTGTGCACAATTTTTTTTGATTGATATTGCAATTTTCGGGTAGTAATTTTTTTTATTTTAATTTCTGAAATTTTTTTCATTTGAAAATAAACAAAAAGTAGTCATTAAGTGATATTTTGTATGTTTTCTGAAATTATACATTTTCCTACATAATTGTCTTAAATTTTTTTCCGTAAGAACTTTTTACAAAACATGAGACAACTTTTGAAAAAAAAGAATGAATTAAATCGTTAAAGTCATTCTCAATTGATGGCGTGGCCAAGCGAGATAGGGATTCATTTTTATATATGTATATAGATATAATTTAATAAGATTCTTATTTGATAGTATAATCCAAAAACAATTGCATGCAACTTTTATTGCATGAAACTTCATGCAACTTTTATTGCATGCAACTTCATGCAACTGCATGCTATTGCATGCAACTTTTACTGCAGGCAACTATATGCAATTTCATGCAACTTTTATTGCATGCAACTTCATGCAAACTTTTATCGCATGCAGTTGCATGCAACTTTTCTCGCATGCAAGATGCAAGAATCTTTTATTGAGAGGAATTCCGCATTTAATTTGAATTTTTAACCACGTTTTATTATCGCGATGCTGATCTTTGTGTATGTTTATTTTCATTTACGCTACAATTTGCACTGCCTTAACATTATGGATCCATAAAGGAAACCCCGATAGAAACACTGATCCAATGTCGTTTTGGTGTTGATAATCCAGACCCACACGTAGATAATCAAATGCGGCTTTAAATATTAAGACGTAATTTAAAATAAATGATTTAAATTTGCAGCGTTTAAATGGATGTTGCAATTCGAAAGAACCTCAAAAGAGAAACGACGTCTTATGGTTTGTTTGCGTACTTTCCAGACTAAAAATGGCAATCTGTCAAATTTTGAGAAGTCGGAATGAAATTCTCTCAAAGAGAAGTGAAACTGTCCGAAAATATACGAACGTGTTGAATCAAAATATTTTCCACTTTTTAAACGTCAAAAAAAGTAAACAAAGTCAAAAAAGTCAACAAAGCGAAAATATTTAAATTTCCATCATAAAATTTCATATTCTTTATTAAATTTTATTACAAAAAAAAATTAAATTTGCGTTATAAATATTTACAAATAGAAAATACACACTTGACAGGAACATCACGTATTTTTGTTTTTTTTGTTTTTTTATATCCAAAATTCAATGAAAAAGAATCCACTGAAGCACTGAATAAAAGAACACACACAAAGTTCACTTCAAAAGTTTCTTCTATTAGATATATTTAATTATTTAATTAATTTTTTATCAAATAGTACCTATATTTTTTTTGTTAAAATGATTTAATTTTTTGTATGTGAAAGAAAAAACCACAACAAAAAAATAAACAAGTGCCATTTTATATTTTTGTTGTTGTTCTTTGACTTTCAAACTGGCTTCTGACAGAACACAGAACTTACCAGTTTGGCCCGAAGAAATTTCTCGGGAAAAACTGACAAGAAGGGGAAATAATTTTCTATCTCATGAGCGCTTTCTCCTGCCAAAATGTGGTAGTTTTGGGTTCGTTTCTAGCTAGTACGCGAACGAATCTTTTATAATTCAGAATCTTTGCCTCGAACGCTCCCTTAAAAGGTACAATTTTATTGAACACATCCCAACCACACTGGCTTACAAATTTTCTCAATATCCAGTTGTCATTTTAGTGCAAATGCAAACACCAAACTGAAAAAGAAAAAAAGAAGAAGAAAACAGTTCAAAAACACTCAAAAACAAAATGTCATCAACAGCTGCAGAAGAAATTGGTAAATCTTTCCTCAAAAAATCTTGTATATTCTTAAAATTAATTAAATAAAAAATCTTAATGTGATTCCTAAATCAATCAAAAGCTCTAACTCCATATAAAAATTATCAAAAACTATTTGTAATAAGCATAGTATCACATTTTTCTGGCATAATTGAATTCCTTTTGTTCTGTCTGCAATGATACGCAAAAAAAAAAAGAATCCCAATTTGGAATATCCAAATAATTTATTAAATTACTAAACATATTCCATACAGAGTTACTAGAACGCGTATTATTGCGTCTGGGTGTTGCAGACACCGATGAAAAACTAGAGGCGACTGTTGGCCGGTTCCTTACACCGGTCATCATCAAGATAACCTCTCCCCATGACAATGTCCGCTTAAAGGTAATTTGCATCCACAAAAAGTCTACTTGGAATCAATCTTTTCAATTTATTTCTACTCTTAGGTCGTAGAAGTGTTAACACATATAAAACGTCGTGTGACATCACGACCCTTGGTCCAAATCCCAGTGGAATCCCTGTTGGATCAGTACAAGGCTTCTGGTGAGTCACCGTTTCTGCAGAATTTTGCCATAATTTTCATTACAATGGGATTCCCGAGGCTTCCGATTGAGAAGCAAACAGAATTGGCTGCCAAATTGATTGCTTGTGAAGAGAAATTGGAAAATTACCAGGATAAGTATGTGGATACGAGAGTTTGGGAACAGATTGATTATTTTGGAAGATCCAATTGAATTTTCTCTGAATTCCAGATTATTCATGTTATTATTGCCATTGCTGGGAGACATGAAAATACCTGACGATCCCGCTAAAAGGAAAGATTTACTTGCCATCGATGATAAGCCTGCAATTAAGAAGAGCTTCCTGGGACTACTACAAGATGTTCTGCTGGTTCCTTATGGGTGAGAGAGTTTTAATTTCTACATATGAACATTTTCATATATAGAATGCAGATTTAAACTTACACAGATACCAACAAACTTTTATCTAAATACAAAAACAAAATCTTTAATATTTTAAGTTCAACTAACGATGTTATTCCTGCGGGTCTTAGTCCAAGTTCCTTCAAACGCATCAACGCCAACAATTGGAGAGCCGAAGAACTAGAAAAGGTACATACAAATATCAATCTAAAAGCTAGCTACTCACCACACGGTATTTTTTGCCCGTGGTTGTCAATAAAGTTGGAACGATGTGGCCAGATTTAAGGTCCAAAAAATAAAATTATATTTAACCATTTGCCGTCTTTGCTTTTAGATAAAACAAGGAATCGTACGTTTTATTTGCTCTGGCATTTTCTCCGATTTGGAAATCTTCATACTACTTGTAATTGCTTCATCCGATACTCGATTTAGTGTTGCTACGCCAGCAATTGCTGAACTTAGTAAAGTTTGCACCATGCTTGACTTCACTGATGGCCATGTTACTGCTCCATTATATACGCTTTTCTCTGGAAATAATTCACCAAATCCCGATCGCAAGACAACTCCATGTTGTGCCAGAGTTCGCCAGAAGCTTCTTCAGTATTTGATTAAAGCACGTGGCAAGGGAATAAACACTCCCAAAGGAATCCAAGTTATATTTGAGGGTCTCTTTGGAGAATATACAAATCAGAAGTGCCGAGTATTGGCTCTGCAATTCTGTGAAATTCTAATTAAAGAAGGACCCATTGAGATTGTTTCCAAAGTTGCCAAAGTTATACTTACTGGTTTATCGAAGCTAATCGGTCGTGAAGCTGATGAACCAATTGATGTTCAAAATGCTGCTTATTCAGCACTGGCTCAGCTGTCCAGAACATGTCCCAATGTCATAAATCAAGATCTGAAAATTGTTCTGTCGTATTTCAATCATTTGGCTAATGCCCAGCCTGAATTGCATTCTTCGATTAGAGAAGCTTTAGTTTCAATGGCTCCTGCGTTTGCCTATAATTCAGGAATGGAGACCGACAACAAAGATGACTATCAACTTGATTCACAGCAACATCTGTTGTTGGCAATGTTAGCCGACAATGCCGAATCGAAGTTAAATATTGTCCAGAATGTTACAAGTGTCTTTCTGACAACTTGTTTTCCGGAACATTTCGCACCAGCGAGATTCCTCCTGCTTCTCATCGCTGGAGAGAGGTGAGTTGTTATAGTTTGTTACACCTGTTGTGCAGTTTATCATGAAGGTATTTAGGAATTCATTGAGAGAGACTGTGACATCCTATCTCTATGGAGTGTCGAAGAAAGACCAAGTGAATTACAACTATTTATCATCAATCGACTTCCCCGAAGAAGCTGTGGATGATTTTAACAAACTGAGTTCTGAACAGAGACGTGTAGTGATTCCTGGATTTAAAGCGATAATGCGGCATGTAGCCGATGTTGCCAAAAAGCGTCTGGCCAAGAGTTCCCAATACGTTGTGGTTGGACGAACAAAGTTACCATTCAATCTGAATGTCTACGAAGAGGTGGGATCTATTAAAACGATCCACGATGGATGTAAAAGTATTGATAAGTAATTTTTCAGATTCTCGACTATCTGAGAGTGTGTCTATGGTTTTCGGCTGGAGTCAAGGGTGGACCAGGAGATGAAAAGAATACCATGCTCCTTAAGAATTACATCATAAAAAATTTCGCCGAAAGCGAGGAAAATGAAATCCATCAATATTTGCAGCTGGTTCAGAAATCTGTTGAAGCTAAGAGAAGTAAAAGATTCTCACAAATATTTCTAAAATATTTTAATCCACACATTTAAATCTTTCCTTCTAGGTGAAGTTAGTCTTCTTTGTTTATATGATCTTCTCAATGCTGCTCCTGAAATTCTATCTAAACCTCAAATGCATTTAATGGAATCTCTGGCTAATTCCTTAAAAGATGTCTCTGAGACAACGCGTTTACATGTGGCACAAGTCTATGGCATACTCTTGGCCTATGGGACAGATCAGAAAGAATTCGATTCACAAATTTCAGAAATTCTCGCGGGTCTTCCGCAAAAATCTCTCGAAAATCGTCACGGATGGTTGTTGGTACTTGGACATGCATACAGCAGGCGTATTGAATCCATGAGTAAGATTGAGGAGAAGCTGGAATTCAGTAAATCACCACAATTTATTGGATGTGTAAAAGTCCTTGGTAAGTATTCTATCCAGTACCATTTGAATGAATATCTCCGATTAATCTTTCCCTATTTTAGTTAAAATGCTCTGCGAGACTCAGCCGCTCTTAGTTTCAGCAGCAATTAAGGGTATTTCAATGATTGGTAGAACAGTAGAAATTCCAGATTTCGATGTGGAGATCCCACTTCAAAAAGAAGACGAAAATGATGACGCTATGGATGAGGACAAAAGTATTTCTCTTCTGATTAATTCTCAAATGAACCAAAAAAAAAGAAAACACTTTTTCTCTTTCAGCGGCTTCTGTTTCCACAAAATTCATTATATTCGGAGTTATATTTGGCCTCTTGAGAAGTTCCTCTGTAAGAGCTAAAATTCGTGAAGACGCTTGCAAATGCTTAGGCAGTCTAGCCATTGGTGATGGGCTTCACTTCACCACAAAGAATCTGGATAAATTCCTATCTTTGGTGAAAGTTCAGAAAGATGCTGCTCTAAATATTGCAATTTCCGAGGCAATTGTTTCAACAATCAATGGATACGATCCAAGTTGTGGTCCACCAAGTGTTGAATTTGTCAATCCACATTGTGATAATAATACTTTTGAAAAATTCTTAAATGCTCTTGTTAAGATTGTCACAGATCCCAATCCAAATTCCAGACAGGTGAGGGAGTTTGTGTTTGTATATATGTATGTAAAAGAATTGAATTCTAATGGAAAATTGGTAATTCTAGGCAAGTGCTGTATGGCTTTTAGCTGTGGTGAAACATTGCAGTAGCCGTCCAAGTGTGTTGGCCAAGAAACAATTGCTTCAATTTGCTTTTACAGAGCTTCTTTCAGATGACAGTGGTAAGTAGGATTTTTATTGGTTTTCTTTTATGTTTGCATAAAATCCTTGGGAAAGTCTTAGCTTTATCTAAGATAACATTTTGATAACGGTTGCGTTGAAAAGTTTTGTAATTAAAACGGTAGTGGGCTTCAATCAACATACCCCTAGGCCAGTTCAAATTAAAAAAAAAAAAACGATCACAAAAAGCAATCCTCGGGTTGGTAATAAATTTTATAAAGGGTGTTTTTTTTTCTTTAGAGGTATAGAACTTTGAAATGGAATAAAACAAAGATGATTTTTTTAAATTGACATGAAATTTATTTTATTCGAAAGATAATCTTCTGGCATTATAATTTAAATATGATTTCTGGTATATGACCGCCACGTCTGGCTCGGACGTAGTCTTATCTGGAGATCCAATTTTCGATGACTTTTTCCAACATTTGTGGCCGTATATCGGCAATAACGCGGCGAATGTTATCCTCCAAGTGGCCAATCGTTTCGAGCGTATCGGCGTAGACTAGCGACTTCACATATCCCTTCAGAAAATAGTAATAGAAGCGGCGTTAAATCGCACGATCTTGGAGGCCAATTCACGAGTCCGTAACGTAAAACCATGCGGTTACCAAACGTTTCCTTCAATAAATCAATTATGGCATGAGCTGTGTGACATGTTGCGCATTCTTGTTGAAACCACAGCTCCTGCACCTCATGGTTGTTCAATTGATGAACGAAAAAGATAGTAATCATGGCTCTATAGTAGTCATATAGTGACTGTAACATTCTGGCCAGCATCGTTTTTAAAGAAGTACGGACCAATTATTCCACCAACCCATAAAGCACACCAAACAGTCAGTTTTTGTGGATGTAACGGTGTCTCAACATACACTCACTCCAAATCCGGCAGTTTTGTTTATTGACGTATCCATTCAACCAAAAGTGAGCTTCATCGCTAAACAAAATTCGTTTATGAAAATTGGGATCAACGGCAATCTTGTTTTGGGCCCATTCACCGAATCTACGCCTTGCTAGGTGATCCTGTGGCTATTCATGTTGAAATGAAATGCCAAACCAAACTAAAAATAAATCACTTGACAGCTGACAAAATGGCCGCCAGTTAAAATAGTGTTGCCAACTTAAAGTTCTATACTTCTTAAAAAAAAAACACCACATAAAAAACTTAAATCCAGATTTTTCGGATGGCATTCCTCGCTTGTTCCAATTATTTATTTTTAAATTGTTTTTTTTTTTTTTTTCTTACTTTCTATATAAATAGAATTTGTCCAAGACGTTGCATCTCGAGGTCTGGGTCTTGTTTACTCGCTCTCCGATAGTAATAGTCAAAATGACTTGGCCAATTCTCTTCTCGATCAACTTATCGGAGGTAAAAAGAAAGTCAATCAAGTGGCCGAAGATACAGAACTTTTTGCCGAAGGAATGCTTGGAAAAACTCCAACAGGTGGCAACATTACAACATACAAAGAACTCTGCAGCCTGGCATCTGATCTTAATCAACCAGAAATGATTTATCAATTTATGCAATTGGCAAATCATAATGCCACATGGACAAGTAAACTTGGTGCAGCTTTTGGTTTAAAGTCAATTTCAAAGGATGCCAAAACAAAAATGCAACCATATTTGGGAAAAATCATTCCTCGTTTATATCGTTATAAATATGATCCAACGCCAAAAATTCAAAATTCTATGATTTCCATTTGGGATTCAATTGTTGCTGATTCAAAAGCAATAGTCGAGGAGTACTATTGGGAGATTATGAGAGAGATCCTCGATAATTTGACATTCAATGAATGGAGAGTTCGGATAGCGTGTTGTTTGGCTGTACGGGATCTTATACGACGACCAAATGGTCTGAGATTTAGAACAGAGGATGCTGCGACGAAAAAGAAGGATGTTGCTATGGATGTTGGTGAGTTTTAATTTTCAATCTTTCTTATAACATATTTTGCTACTCATATTCTTGCATATTTTAGACAATGAAATTCCTGAACCTGAGCTAAAGGAACTCTGGTCACAGTTATTCCGAGTTATGGACGACATACACGAAGGTACACGTCTTGCAGCTCAAGGCACAGTTTCAACTTTAAGCAAGGTAAGTTTAATTAAGTTTTTGAAAAATTTTCCGAAAATAATATTAATCCTTTATTTGAAGATTTGTGTAAAAGCTTCGTCGAGTGAACACGGGAAATCTGGCTTAGCTGTTGCGTCTTCCATTTTGCCTTTGCTTCTAGAGACTGGTGTTGGTCATACAGTTGCTGATATTCGTAAAGTCAGCATTCAAACTATTTCCGAAATGATCGAATCTTCGGGATCACTCATTACCCCGCATTTACCATCGTTGATTCCATGTTTATTGAAAGCTACTGGAGAATTGGAATCTTCTAAATTGTCATATTTATCGACAAGACTTGGAGCCGAAGCTGAAGCCCAAGAAGCTGTTGATTCTATTAGAGCTGAAGCAGCAAAATCACATCATACTACGGAGACAACAGCTAAGGTAAGGGGTCAAAAAAATTTCTTGACTTTGTAGTTTTTTTAAATTAAAGTATTTGTGGGTTTTCAGTGTATTCGCCATGTAGATTATGCAGCTCTTGAGAAAATGACACCAGAAATTCTAGAGCTCATTAAGAGTAGTATGAATTTGGGTACCAAAATTGCTTGTGCACATTTTGTGTGCTTGGTAAGCTGTTTTATTGTTAAAGTCTGTTTAAATTTATGAGATGAATTTGTAGATAAGCATCCGACTGGGTAAAGAAATGACTCCGCTTGTGGGTAAGTACTTGGGCGCCTGTTTTACCGGCCTTAAAGATCGTAACGCCACGGTTAGGAAGTATTATGCAAGTGCACTTGGTCATCTAATGGGAATTGCCAAAGTAAGAATGTTTTTGCTTTCGAATGTGACAGTTTTTCATTTAATATTTTTTAACTGATTTCTTTCCTGTCCTTGTAGGAGCAATCCATTAGAAATCTCTTTGTTAAGCTTGATGAACTCTACACAGAGAATCCATCCAATCGATCAATTGCTCTGACAATCCAATCGATTAACAAACGTCACCATGAACTTCTCAAAGACTACACGGATAGCACCATTCCTTTGATTTTCTATGCCATGCATGAGGAATCAAATGAAGAAAACAAAAGTAACATTGAATTGTGGAAGGATCTATGGAATGAAGTGAGTCCAGGCGATGCTGGCATTCGACTTAATTTAAACGTGATCATACCCAAGCTAGAGAAGTCACTTGAAGATCCCAGTTGGCTGAGAAAGGCACAAAGCGCTAATGCGATTAATACAATTGCCAAGCGATTAAATACAACACTAGAAGATGCAGAACGTTTAAGACTTATTAATTTACTCCTAGTTGCACTTCAGGGTAGAACTTTCCAGGGAAAGGAACGTCTTTTGCAAGCTCTAGCTGGACTTTGCAAAGGTTTGGATAAGAATTCTGAAGTTTGCAACAAAATAATCGATGCTGCTCTCAAAGAATGCAAAAAAGAGGAACCTCAATACAGAACACTTGTTCTATGTTCATTGGGCGATATTCTAGAAGAACTCGAAGCCGATCGCTTTGAGGAGGTTTATAATATGATTTGGTATTTATTAGATAAGAAAGATCTCAAAAATGAGGAAGACGATGATATGGGTGAATTAAATGCTGACCAGCGTAATAAAAGAGCAAATCTTTTCAATAAGCTCAAGGAAACTGTGTGTGAAACTCTAGGTAAATCCTGGCCAAAGAATTCAGAGACGACTCAAGCTAAGTATCAAGTTCAATTCGCTGAACGTTGCTCTCAGTGCCTGAAGGATAATACACGTCCAGTTCAAGTTAGTTTAATGATCGCGATGACAAAGTTTGTAGAGAGATTAAAAATTCTTGAACCCGAGACAGCTGAAAACAAAGAGAAAAAACAAAAAGTAGATTCTTCAAATGAATTGATAAAAGAGAAGATATGTACTGATGTCTTGGGCGCGGTTACTTATGCATCAGGTATACAAATTTAATTTTTTTTCTTATTTTTCGAATTAATTTATTTGTTTTTTTTTTTTTAAGGTCTTCCTCATACTGGTTTAAAGAAAGAATCTTTGAATATTGTACTTGTCTTGATTAAGAAACTCTCTGAAGCTCATGATGAACGAAATCTAACACTTGTTAAGAAAATATTCGAAGAGTCACTGCAGCGCTTCGAAAAAGATTCAGCTCCTGAGGTACGTTGTCGCATCAAAGATATTGAAGATAAACTTAGTAAGATCAAGAGTTAGACATTTCATTTTGTCTCACGGTGAGGTGAATTAAAACTACTTATGCCCGTTGAATTGGTACAGCGGATACGTAATTATGTTAAGAATGATTTAAATACAAAAATAAATATTCGTAGAACGAGTCTGCATAAAAAAAAACACACATTTTTTTTCATTGGTTTAATTAAAGATAAGATGAATTAAAAATAAATTTCTTACTATAATCGAAGGAAGTGTTTCGTAGGGTTTAATAAAAATGAATGCGAATTAGTATCTTGGGAGTTGTACTCTGCCTTTAGGGGTATGTACGCCTTAATAGAATTAATGAATATTTTTGCAGTATTAATTGCACTGCGACCTTAAGATCTATCGTTACTGCCAGAGCAGAAGGAGAAAAAAAGTTCTTACATCGCCTTAGGAAACCTAAGCCTATCGCTGCATTTTTAGCAATATCTACATAATATGTAATCGTTCCACAGAAAGTGGTCAATTATGTACCTACCTAGAATCGAAATCTTTTTTGTTTCCTCGATGCAAGTATCATTTTTGTATTTACATGTTTTTATTTTGTTTGTTTTCTTTTTTATTAAAAATAAAATTTTAAAATCATCGAGAATCGAAAGTTTTGACATATCTTCACGTTTCGAGGCCCCAAGAATCCTAATTCATCGTTTTTGAAGAGAGTGCATACATACGTTGATGATACATTCTTTCGTTCACCGTATCTCAAAAACGAATATTTTACAGATAATCGGCCTTATCACAGGCCCCGTCGTAATACATTCGTACTACGAATCCCGAAAAAAAGTATCATAACTCACGTCGTACTGAAAATATTTGCCACGAAATTCGGAGTCCGTGAAAAGTGGTATCACTACCCCCGAATGAATAGGAAGTTTGACCGTTTTTTCCACGAACAATTATTTTAATCGGAATCTAACTTAAAACGCCACAAAAGTAAAAAAAACATCCGTTTCTCAGCCTCAGTCATTTCTAATTTAATCCATACAGGACATAACCTTCTTTCCAGAATATTTAGCACACTTTTAAGATTTGTAGAAAAGTTCGACTGGGCCATTCCAATCTCAAAATCTTTACCGACGCCGTATTGGTATCCTCCTTCCGCAATGAATCTCAAAACTGCTGCTAGCTTGCTGATGGGTGTGATCAAAAAAGAAAACACTCAGGGACCCGACCGAGTTCTTGGCCTAGTTCCTCTAATATATATCTAAATGCTGCCTTATTCACACGAAAGTTTTTTTTAAATCTGCAAATGTATTTCATTTATAAAATTCTTCTATGTTGAAAAACCTTACCAACATTTTATCATCGAGTTCGAACGGATTAAAAGTATCTCTTAAAATCCAGCGTTGTAATTTTAATGTTCGTCTTCTTCGCTCATTTTCCTCATTTGTTTCAAAAATTGCAATGGCTATTTAATCAATTTTTATTAAAAAACAATATTATAAAAACGAATCAAATGATGAGCAACAAAAAGTGAAATTTGTTTTTCTTTTCACATTTTGACGTAAATCAGCTGATTAAAAAAGTCCGAAAAGAAGATTTTCGTATGGCAATGTTGTTTAAGTTTCGTTCGGGGCTTATGATGTGAATTTATTCGGATTCGTAGCGTAAGGAAACGTTCGGGAGTTTTCTACGACGGGACTTGTGATAGGGGTGAATAACGTCATAAAATCCAGAAAGTTCAATTAGCGGTTATTTTACTACGTAAATTAAAAAAAAAGTAATAAATTTTTGTCTCGAATATTTCGAGAACAAGAAAATGTTATCGACTTCAGCTCAATTTTTTTCTACACAAAATAACAACAAGACACTGTCTAACTAATCAATAATGTAATAAATACGCCTGTACTTAGTTTAAGTTTCATTATTATCGAATTTCGAACAATCATTTCCCTCCGACGCACGGGTAGCAGAATCTTCATGTGTACGCGTAGCAGAATAAGGCTGTATGACAGGATACATGACTTGGTAGATTTCAATTTTTTGTTTGTCTGAAAATAACTTCACCATAGACTTGAAACTTTAAACTTTATGTATATTAAAAATTTCAAGTCTTTAAAAAGAAAGCGACTTATTAAAAACGCTACAAAAAAAAAAAACAACTTTATTTTGTTTCTAATATTAAAATATGTACGTACAAAATTATTATAGAAAAATCAACAAAATTATTTATTCATTCCTCAATAAACAATGGATCCCTAACCAATTTAACATAAATTCCTCCTTTAGCACTTAAAAGCAATCCCTTTGAGTCTAATTGCATTTTTTTGTGCGATTTTTCACACGGTTCTATGTAGTGATTCCTCAAAAAGTTAACAAGTCCCATCTTAGACTGAATTACTCCTAATCGTTCTCCAATACAAGCATGTGGCCCGACACCAAATGGTATATACGAAAACGGTGCTATATTTTGCTTATTATCTGGAGAAAATCTTTCAGGATCAAATTCATCGGGATTTGGAAAATACTAAACCAGAATACAGTTAACAAGATCAAGAAACTCAATATTAGTTATAGTTTTTGTTTTTTTTTCTTACCTTGGGATCTCTTTGAATAGCAAAAACTGGATAATAGACTGGCATTCCATTAGGAATATTAAAATCAATGTGGGGCTTCAATGAGAAATCCTTCTCGTCCTTAGCCAAAGTACATTCTCTATCTAAGAAAGGTTGTGGTGGATATAGTCTTAAGAGCTCTTTAATCACCATTTCCAAGTACTCCATTTCATTTAGAGATTCATATGTGATTTTACCATCATTATTAATCAGTGAATCTTTTAATTCTTCTCGCAAACGCTTCTGCAAATCAGGCTTCCTTGACAATTCATGCAATCCAAATGAAACTATCGAAGATGATGTTTCGAAACCAGCTGTAAAGAATATTGCAGCTTGTCCAACTAACATGTCAGTGTCCACACATTCGCCTTCAGCTTCGGAACTCTCCTTGAACTTCAACAGAATATCAATTAAATCATTTCTTGATATTCCAGTTTTTGCTCTATTTTCCATTGCAAAATTAATAGTTTCTCGAAGAAACTTGCTTGCCTTTTTAGAAAACAACTTAGCGCCAAATAACTTCACAAGATGTGGTAGAAAGAAAACGATAACAAATTCAAAGGCTCTATACGTAGTACATTTAAAGATTGGTGCACCATTTCGTCGAAAATCACTGTTTGGATCTTTTAAGCTATTTGCACAAATTCCATATGCCACAGATGCAATAACATCAGTTGAAAAAAGGGCGCTTACTTCCTTAACCTCTCGGACACAGGTTTTTGTGTCTTTAGTTAATCTGCAAAGATATTCGTTCAACTCACATCCTATCTAGGAATTATAAGACATTTTAAAAATGGTTGAATTGAAAAAAATAAAAACAAAAAAAACCCACTTCATCAATTAATGGAAACATCTGTTTCATCTTTCCGGTGGTAAAGACTGGTGTTACTTTTGTTCGCATCTCCTTCCACTGAGGTGCTTTTATAAAGAAGAGACTATTGAATGCCAAAGGATCGCCATGAGGATCCGCAGATGCATAACGATTTGCGAACTTATTGAATTCCTTGATAAAAATAGTTTTCGCCATAGCTAGATCTCTTATAACAAGAGCTGGTCTATTGAATATATAAATACCAAAAGCAGCATGGTCTTTAGTGTTTTCATGGTTATAGAGTTCAGTGAATTGCTCAGCAGGACTACTCTTCATTGTAAATAGACCCCTTAGATTGCCAAAAATTGGAAATGGTTCAACGTAAGCAACATTTTTTCTCTTCCAATAGGAAAATTGGTATTTCATCCAAACGTAAAGAACAGTGAGACCGCCTATCAGGATCAGAAGCCATATGGTTAGGATCATCGCTGATATTCACACCTTAAATTGAGAAAAAAAAACCATATCTAATAATTATAAGCTCTAAGGTTAAGTATAAAAGCGGCCAGATTTTGAAGGAATCTTAGGTCGAAGTCAGAACTTTATAAGTATGACTGCTTTTAAACGCTGAAATTACATCCTGCGATTTTTAAACACGTTGGCGGGGGACGTATGCGGTGGCCGGGGTAGACAAAGTTGCAGAGGTTGAAATAATTGCAGAGTTATCGCTCTTTTTTCTTTGTGCTTTTTCTTATTGTTTGAGACATAAGCGGAGTAAAGAGTGTGAAGAGATGTTTCCTTCTCATTTAACAAATATTGCAGCTATTAAAATTTTCAGCGTTTAGATGGATGTTGTAGGGCACAATAGATCTCAAGGTCGCAGTGCAACATAATACCCCAAGTATTCATTCATGGATGTTGTAATTCGAAAGAAACTCAAACGAGAAAAGCCGTTAAAAATTGCAGTCGTCTAAAAGCAGTCTATAGCATAGACTCTGTTGTGTGTTGTCACCAAAATATCTTTAAATTAAATAATTCGCAAATCAAAAGTCCCCAAATGACAGTCACTATATTTGTTAATATTTGGGAAAGTGCCTTAAGAATAAAAATGCCAATTTATAAAAGTTTTATTATTGCTTATGCTTAAAGATAACCGCAGCAGTAAATCTACTTTGCATATTGAGGAATATTATCTAAAAATAAAACGTTATCATCAAAGTTTCGTACACAATGGGCTATAAAACGATATCAACATTCAATCGGAATAGGTATGTATGTGAACAAAAAAAAACTTTTCCGATCAACGAAAGGTTTTTTAAATTTTTGTTTTACCTTAAGCTCAGTGTTGTCACTTTCAAATTTAAAACCGTGGCATATTATACTAAAAAATTTGATCGATTGGAAAAAAAATTCCTGACATTATTTTGGTATTAATATATATTAGGGACATTCATGCAACGTAGTAAAGTCCTCGTAAACGTGGTAAACTGCGTAAACCTGTCTAATGTTCATACAAATTTAACAGGTTTACCTACGCAGTTTCCAACGTTTACAACGAATTTACGCCATTGCATTTATTATATTTAGTAATTAATTTTACCACAAATGTGGTAAAGTGACAACACTGGTTGAGCTATCAATTAATGTTCACTTTTTTAATAGTCGCTAATGATATTATATAAATCATCTTTGAAAAGAAATCACAAAGATGTGCATGTTTTAATTATCATCGGTCAAGACCTAAATGTTATATGCTGGCTTCTGCCACTTAGTCTAAGAGATAACAAAAGAACTAAAATAAAAGTACGATTTTTCGGAAAATTAAAGAGAAGTAGTAGTTTGTATTTCACAATAAATTAAACTCAACTATTTTTAAATCAATTTAATAAATTTTCCACTTTAAATTAAAACATATTGCCACGACAAAGTTATATTTAGTTAAAATTTTAAATTCTTACTTTGATTAAATTCAAACTGTTCAGAATACCAATAATCTAGAAACTAATAGTCAAAAATTTAGCAATGCTCCTTTTATAGCTTCTAGAGTTTACTTATAAAATTTTGCAGAGTTTTATTTATCAATTTCAAGGTGTTGTTTGCATTAATTTTGCTTGTAATTACATATAGGGCAATGTATTGGTTTCATTTAAAAAAAAAAACAAATATTTTTAAAATTTTTTTCGTGTTTATCTCGTGTGGCTGAACTAGCCTTAATGAAATAAAGATTAAATCCAAATGATGAAAACAATAAATAGAAAACTGTTTCGATTTTCACGTGTTCAATTTTATTTAATTATTTCTACCTATAACATTATGTGTGCCCAAACAATTGCTTGGTTTTCGGCATATATTTACATTTGTATATTCCGATGTCGGCCTTTACATGTAGCTGTAGGTATAAGTATATTGTGTATTCAGGTATAGGACATGGAAGAGACTAGAAAAATGACAATTTGTTATAACTTAAATAACAGTTTACCGCTCTTAAAAGTGATGATTGTGCATTAAAGCATTTTGAGCGACATGACAATAAAACCTTGGGCCTACACTCTATAACTCTTGCATCGATAAAATTAGTCAAGAAACGATGAAAATTGAAATAAATCATTTGATTTCTGTGCAGTTTTTAAAACATTTCTAATTTTATTGATACGAGAGTTATAGAAATTAGGCTAGGCACTGGTTGTCCGAAGTATGAGCACCGGCGCGGAGGTCCCTAGCCGCATAAAAAAAAATTTTATAAACAAAACTTTATAACAAAACACTTATTGTGAATTCACATGGCCAAAGTGAATTTCGGTATTTTTCTATTTGTGAATTGAAATTTAGAAAATTAACGCTGTTACCTTACAATTAATAACAACCTCACAAGGTGAGGTAAAACTGATTTTGTGAGATTTTCGTATTTCGGTTAGCATCGTCACAATTTCTGATTCTGAGCTTCACATGAACTACTATCAAAATTGCGGTCTCCTTTTTAGGAGCTCACAAGTCACAACTCACAAGTTTGACATTTCATAATAATGAAGAAAAGTTATTCAATGGATCAGTTCGAAAGAAATTTAAAACTTAACAATCAATTAAAAAATTCACCTGCGTTGAGTATTTTGTGAGATTTCTTGTGAGGATTGCCGGAGAATACCGTAAATTTTATCGAAACACAATCACAACAACCTCACAAGAAATCTTGGACTTGTTAGCCCTCACAACTCCAGAATAGCTCTGTAAAATTAATGTTCTACTTTTCAGTTTATTCTATTTTCTATTTTCTATTTATACGATCAACTTTGTTAATAAGAGTATTCAATTCATGCAAAGTCGTAAAGCCCTCGTAAATGAGGTAAACTGCGTAAATTTGTCAAATGTTCTGCAAATTTGACAGGTTTACGCAGTTTACAACATTTACAACGACTTTACGCCATTGCATGAATACCCCTAAATGTTTTGTACATTATTTATGAAGTTTGTAAACTTGTTGTTAGTTTTGTATACCCTTTTTACTTTTGTTCTTTTAAGTATTTATTTAAAAATGCAACAAATATTGTACCTCTTTTCATCCGCAGTGTAAGTTCACTTTTCAAAACAATTAAAAATGACAGTTTTGACAGTTCAAAGTGATTGCGAAATTTCCGAGGTGTAGAAATTTCCAAATGCAAAACATGGGCGATAAATTAAAATTCTTTTAGTCGCTTCCATTAAGACATATAAGGCGTGTTTTATTTTGCAATCCTGGTGAAAATTGGTTGAAAAAATGGATTAGAGACTGGGAACATATTAATAAAATGCAGTTTTCATTTTCATTATTATTTGTACATTATAATGCACAAATAATTTGTACATTATTTTACATTTAACATGTAAATTGTTTTTCCCCGACTTAGTTTTTTTCGTTCAATTCCCCCGGGCTTGCAAAAAAGCCTAGTATGAATCTAGTATGAACTCCAGCTTTTATTAATGGTCAAATTGAAATATTCCGACCCTTTTTGTAAAAGAAACAAAAATGACCATACTATTTGAGGTTTTCAAAAAAGCTGTAGTATTATAATTTTAGCCGTGTTTTTTTTTGAATAAATAAATAATCACCTCAGCAAATTTTTACACACAAACAATAACAAGAAAAGTGATACATATGGTCCCTAAAAGTTAATTCATCAAACACTTTCAAATTTTAAACAACAAATTAACGGTAGCGTTGCCAATAAGAGCATGCAAGTGCGCCCCATCGTAAACTTTAATTTTTGAACAATAATCGTAAAATCAGTTTGATGATTTTGTTCTGCGTAAACATTTACATATATATATATTATATATAGCGGAAATTGTATTTATATAATTTCATGAATTACTTATTATAAAAAAATCTTTTAAGATTTTCAAACTTTTTTTTAGCTTTTTTTCTTTTAATTGCTTTTGGAAATTCATATACTTATTTATGTTTCGGTAAATTAGAATATTTTGATAATTATAAATACCCAAATTATTTCGTTTTATACTACTAATAAATATTTATAATTTTATGGAGAAATTGTTTATCAGAATAGATAAGGTTTTATAGTTATGGGTTCAAAGAAGTTACCTGCGCTGTTTTAAAACCAAATCTGATTTATGAAGGTATGTACATACATTGTATGGCAAGTTATGGATTTGTAAAAAACAATCGAACTCGAGATTTTGAGCAAATTTACATAACATTACGATGATAGCGAAGTCGATTTGGATTTTTAAAAAAAGTTTAATTTTTTTTTTGAGATCTTAATAATACAATTTGAAAACTATTCGGAGGATTTTTATTAAACTTACCATAAAGCAGTTTATTGACATTATCTAGTAGATTTTAAATACAATATATTATTATAGCAAAAAATAACGGTACCTCCCATACAAATGTTATAAAACCGGTATGGAAAATCTCATTTTTGAGCTGTATGTGAGCTAATATCAATACGATCAATCATATTATTGAAAAGAACATTTTATCTATCGTCTAAATTATTTGTACATTATAATGCATCTATCTATCTCATAAAACCATTTTTTTGGTTTTCGACTATCTCATTTACTTGTCAAGAAATTTTAATGAAATTTTTAACACGTGAGCTTCTGATAAGATCAAATAATATTACATAATATAAAAATTTTCAAAAAAACAAATTTTGGTTTAAAAAAAAAATATCAAAAATAATTTTTCAAAATTCGATATTTCGAAAATGGATGGTTAATTTTTTTTCAAAATTAAATTTTTAACTCCGCATTAATAAATTCTAAAAAATGACATATCAATTTTTGTCTTAAAAATGTTTTCAAAATCTTATAATATAAAAAATGAATTTAAAAAAAAACCGCTCCATCGATTTTTCAAATCTTGTGGTGCACATTTCGTTGGTGTCAAAACAGTTTCAGGAGCTTAATCAATTTATTTCTAATTATGTATATAGATTTTTTTACAATTTTTTAGACCATAGTGTGGTCGCATATAAGAGCAAGTTCATGCGACCCAGTCGTGCATTTTATTTTTTTAAAGGTTGGGTTTTATTTTATTAGCATTAAATATTTTTTCTGATTGAAAAATGAATACAAACAACAATGCCAAATGATTTAAGGGAACAATATGATCTAATAGTTAATTAGTTAAACTAACGAAATATTTCATGTGTGAGAAATATATCGTGCGAAAAAAATATAAATTATATTAAGTCATATATTTTCTATACATAATTTTTATTAATTTTTATTCACAAGTCTTTAAACCATTTAAACTTAAACATTTTTTCATTCTTTTAAAAGTGTATCTCTGACAAATTTACAGTAAAGCCCACCTTTAGCTTGCAAAAGTACGGCTTTCGGATCGAGTGTTAATTTCATTTGTGTCTTTTCGCAGGTGGTAACGTAATGATTTTTCAAAAAGTTTATCAAACCGATTTTAACCATGACAATTCCCAGACGTTCTCCAATACATACATGTGGTCCCGCTCCGAAAGGCATGTAAGAGTAAGGTACTAATTTAAGTCCATTCTCTGCAGAAAATCGTTCAGGATTGAATTCTTCTGGATTTGGGAAGTACTGTAAGAAAAATATTAAATGTTAGTAACAAAAAAAAAAAAAAACAATATATAGAATGTAAAAAAAATACCCTCGGATCTCTGTGAATGGCAAAGGTTGATATGTAAACCGGCATTCCATTAGGAACATTAAAATCACTATAAGGCTTTAATGAATATCCTTCTTCGTCTTTTGACAAAGTACATTCTCGATCTAAAAATGGCAATGATGGATATAACCTCAAAATTTCTTGAGTAACCATATTTAAGTATTCCATTCCTTGAAGAGCTTCGTAAGTTATTTTTCCTCCATTATTTTCCAAACATAATTTAATTTCTTCTCGAAGGCGATTTTGAATGTCTCGATTCTTTGACAATTCATACAATCCAAAGGAGATAGCAGAAGAACTGGTTTCAAAACCAGCACCAAAAAAAATAGCCGCCTGTGCAATGAGAATGTCATCATCTAGATTATCACCTTGAGCTGCGGCGGCCTTTTTTAGTGATACAAGAGCGTCTATCAAATCATTGCGGATTGAATCAGTCTTAATTCTTTCACGCATTGTATAGGTAATAGTTTCACGAATAAACAATTCTGTCTTCTTGGGAAAACACTTCCAACGAAACAATCCCGCAAATTCTGGCAAGAAGAAAAGTCCATTAAACTCAATGGTTTTATATATTGCCCATTTAAATATTTCGCTTCCATGCTGTCGAAATTCACTTTTAGGATTTTTTAAACAATTCGCATCGAGACCATAGGCCACAGAAGCAATGGCATCTGTTGTAAAAAGAGCACTAATTTCTTTGACCTCTTTGATGCAATTAGTTGAGTTCAAGCTGATTTTGCAAAGGTAATCATCTAAATCGACTCCAATCTACATATGTATATATAGAAGGATCAAAATTTTGTTAATTTTTTTTTTTTTCAAAACATACAACTTGTTTACCTACCTTTGCAACATGTTGAAACATCTGTTTCAATTTGCCACTTGTGAAGATCGGTGTTAGCTTTGTTCGCATTTGCTTCCATTGTGGATTCTTTGCAAAGAAAATATTATTGCATCCCAGAGGATCATCATGTGGATCACACGATGCATATCTGTTTGAAAACTTATTCGAATCTCTGATTATAATTGTTTTGATTAAATCCAAATCACGCAAAATTATGGCAGGTTTATGAAAGATATGAATACCAACAAATGGTTGGTCTTGAGCTTTCTTGTGATTGTACAGCGCAGCTATGTGAACACCAGGATTAACTGACATACACATTAAATCTTTAAAATTTCCAAAGATTGGATTTGTTATTTCAATATAAGGAACATTTTGTTTACGCCAATATGAATAATGATGTTTTGACCAAAAGTAAAGAACCGTTATGACTCCGGTTAGGACGAGGAGCCATTCAGTGACAGCCATGATGGTTTTTAGGTTAGGTATCTATAAGTAAATAAAATATTTGTATAAGTACGATACTATAAGAAGGCTGGTCCGGCAGTTGGCAGGTCATTTCGTCTGCAAAACTTTGGGATGATAAGATTTTCTTCTTTTCAGTATAGATTTCAACTGCTAATAATGTCAACTGATATTATTTGGGGAATTTCGACATTTTATTCACATGATTGTTCACTTGCAACTGCGAATTGTCATTGAGGTTAAATTCGAACAAATTATCTATTCGTTGGTTTGTGGAATGCGTCCTGCCTCCTGATGCTATATAGATTGGTTATTTAGGTTTGACAGTTGGCAAAAGATAAGTTGTTGGTCAAGAAATTGCTTTAAAATATTTTATTTGCATTCGCAACACGCATCAGCTCATCTACAAAGTCTGGTTTAACTGAACAGATGCCTATTGATGTTTTATCCTTTGTGTTTGTAAGGTCGATCCAAATAAATCATTTATTGAAAAATTGCTTCTTAAATGATTTGTAAATAAATTATATGTCCAGAGTTAACTAACTCTGAATCAACTTACTACTAAAAAACTTTAATTTATAATTAGTTTTATGTAAGAAAATAAAAAGAAGAGAAATGGGCGTTTTGATAAAAAGAATTTCGTAATAAAAGTGATTATTTACGAAGATTTTTTTTTTTTTAAATAATTCAAATTTTATACAAAAGTCAAATACATCAGCCAAGTAGAAGACTTTAAGCACTTTTTTAATTGGACGTATAAAATTACTGATTTAAAATAGCTTTTAAGTAGGGCCTTTATCCACAAAATAATAAAATAATATCTAATAATAAAATAATCCACAAAAATAATAATTTCGTCTAGGCGAAATTATTTTATTATTTTATAGAAATCGATTGTGAAATACATATGTACCTACCTAAATCCAAAAAGATTAAAATTCTTAGGACTATTTTTACCATACACACTTACCAGAATAAGTGGCACTTAAGATAACCATAATAAACCCAGTGATACAATCTGAGTAAAAATAGCACTTCAGTGCCCAATATTTGAACTTATGTCTCACTTATTCATATATATGTTTTTATTGCGATATTGGATTTTGAGTCTTCTACTGTGAAACTCGACCTTAATAGGCAAACTTAGAAAAATAAGATTTCGGAGACTTCATAAATCTCATTTACACGAATAGGATTCTTCAGAAAATTTTACTGAGGAAAAAAATTTGAATTCATTTTATCACTTTTTTTTATATTAAAATCTCTAAGACCTCATTTTTCTGAACGTATCTAATGTCTTTACCCTTTTTATGTTTATTTAAAAATTAGTATTTAGGTGCGAATTCAACTTATATGTATGTATATAATATCACATTTATTTTGAATAGGTATATATATATGCACACTTATAAATTGTTGCGTTATGCATTTCAAAATCTCGTATACCGTGCTTATATAATATATTTAATGAAAAAGACTATTTTTGTTTGTAAATTTAGCAATAAATTTTCGAGAATTCAGATTTTAAAGTATATGATAATTAGCTTAAAAAAAATAGAGCACCTGTTAAGTTGAAGTAATTTTTTTTCGCAATCCCAAAGAAATTATTATTTTTTATTTACGTAACTAACTTGTAATTAACTATAGCAGCTAATTATAATATATTTTTAAATCTAAATTCTCGAAAGAGTCCAAACTAATTTTAAACACCTGTATAGAATTCTTATAAATAACTTAAAAATTTTATCAATTTCTTTAACAAACAAAATAAATAAAAAAAAAATAATTTTCACAATTTCACAGATTGGTTCTTTGTAAACTGATCATAATGTTATTAATTCTACATATTTTATAGTCTCAGGCATTACCAATAGACCGTCTGTAAATTTAATCAATATTAGATACACACATATATATGTAGGTATATAATATGTTGTTTAATCTTTTATACATATATGTAGATTTTCTTTAAAAGTAGATAATTATATTCAAATTCATGAATAAAATCTTTAAGAAATCAATTTGGCAATAGAAATTTTGTGAAGACATACAGTCCGTAACATTTGAATAGCCTCACCCTTTAATTTTCTCAACATTATCTATTTTTAATTATTCCTTTTTCTTTTCATTTGAATCAATTGATTGCATTGACATTGATTGCGAGCTGACTAAACGTTTTATAGGTTAGAAATAATTGATCGAAGCCCAAAATTGGTAAGCATTTGTTTTAAAAATATGTTACTGTACGCAAAAAAATACAAAGGACGTACCTTTTTAATTCTTTCTTATCTATATAAATGACGAAAATAATAGATAAAACAAGCATCCTATTCCAACCACTCTCTGCATAAAACAACCTTTTATCGAGTTATCAGAAGTGCCGGACACCTAAACCACTTAAAGCTGAAAAAAAACCCGTTAAACAATGCGGATAAAAAATAATACCGGCTTAATTTAGCAAGATACCACATTCCTTGAAATGCTGAAGGCAGCATCCAGTCAAACGATTGGCAAAAAAAAAGATCAAATACTGTGAAGGTATTTCTAATGTTACAAAGAATAATAGGTACACATTTTAGAGACTGCAAACAAAATTAATTCAGAAAATTCCCTTAGCTATTCGAAATTAATCAAAACTTCTCTTAATACCTACCACTTATTATGTCCTACCTTACTTCTCAAAACACATTTTCAAATAAGACCTCAAAGAAGTGGCAAAACCAGTAAATTGTAAAATAAACTATGTGTGAAGCTATCCAAATGTTATGGACTGTATTATCAGTGTTTGCTTTAGAGATACCGTCTATATAAGACAGGCCTATCAAGATTTATTATTTTTTATCATTAAGGTACTTGCATGAACAAAAAAAATATATAAGGACAAATTAATATATTATGCGATTAAAAGATAGTGAGAATTTTTTTTTTGTTAATTTGAATTATCTAAAATAAGTGTGATCCTTAACGAAGTACAGTACACAGATTTAAGATAATATATTGCACAGATTGTCAAAGTTGAAAGTTTCAGAATAAAATGGCTGCTCGAGTAAGAACTACTCACCGCATCAGTAGAAACAATAACAAAGTATTGAAATTAGATAAGTGAAGGGGCACTGGATAGACGATTTGATCTTTTTCAAACCGCGAAATAGAAAAATTTGATTTTATAAAAAGCAGGAAAATTTCTATTTCTTTTATTAAAAATTAATTTGCAAAAAAAACAACGAAATAATTTTTTAATTTGACTTTTTTATTTGCAGAAAAACGAAACGACTTAATAGTTCGATGTAACGTGTGACAATAATTTTTTCTTTATTATACTTGCTTTAATGTAACATCGGTTTTTATATTTTATATATAAAGATTAATAAAAATAAATATGGTGAGCCTTGGTATTTAGGCGGGAATTTCAAATATTTATAATTTTTAAAAGTAGTGATGGGACTTCTGTATATTTAATTTATAATTTCGATAAATCTTTTTAAGTTTTTATTTAACAATGATTATTTATTAAATTAATTTGTTTTTCAATAAAATGTGCTCCAACACTGAATCCACTGCCACCATATAATTCGATGTTGAAAGAAGCGCGGAACTAAACAAAAATAAAAACCCTAATTATATTACCTATAATATATGTCTACAGTCGATTCCCTTCAACGTAGTTGGAATATTGCAATTTGCAATTAAAATGATAGACAATGTACCTGATGAGCAAGAAGCTTCTTTTTATATATTTAATTTTTGTAAAACCTTCTTATTAAATTCAATAAATGCAACTAAACGAAAAAAATATTAATCCCTTTATACTCGAATTTTTTTCAATAAACTCTCTACGATATCCCATCAAAACTAGAATTAGAGGAATTTGACTGTAGGTACTTAAGTTGTTATGGTACAAAGGTAGGTGACACAACGCCGCCGTTGCCGCTGGTCGTGCTTCACTTTATCGAAATGGTTTTACAGATAAGTATAATTTTTTTTATTTTAAGCCTAGTATACAGTTCCTCCTTGAAAAAAATACATGTACTTCTTATGGGAGTGATTTTATCGCCAAAGAAAATTTTTGACGTTTACAATTTTTTTTATAGAACTGTGAACCAAACCTGTTGCAAAAAAATTTATATTTACCACGGATACTTTTTCGCGCAAAACAATGTTGGTGACATTGTTTTGCAAAAAAAAAAAAAACTTATTACCGTTTTTGAATTGTTTTTGATTGTTCGACTTGTCGGTAGTGTTTTTTTTTCAATAATAATTGCTTTGATATTCTTCTGTTTTTTTTCGACTTTTTTGTTTTACCACACACATTTTTTTTGCGGAAAAAAAATTATTTTTTTCACCACCATTTTTTTTTTTTGTTGAAAAGAACTGTATACTAGGCTTTAAGAAACAAATTTGCTGTAGCTATGTGCATAATATTTATGGAAAATAGATTTTTTTCAATTAATTTTTAAATATTTATTAGTTCATTATTTTAAAATTATATTAATTACGTTTTAACATTGAAAATGTTTATAGGCTCGTTTTGATAAAAGTATGGTGTTACCAAAATGAACAAAGATATAGAATGAACTCTAGCGTATAGGGGGAGAACGATTGAATTTTTGGTTGGTGTTACCAAAGAAACTACCAAAATGAATAAAATGAAGAAAAAAACACAAGTGATGAATTTCAGCCAGCGTACATAAATTTTGATCATCGCCAACGGACGAGATTCAGTGGAGGAATGTAAAATTCGAAAAATGCTCGATTTGAGCCCACTTAGAAGCCTATAACTTTAGTTAAAATTATTGGATGTTTGATATTAAGCTAGATAATTAAAGCTTAAATGGCAAGCTACAAATCTGCATAAAAAATTTTGCAAAGGCGTAAAAAAATTCATACTAGAAACTTGAAAAATTGTCTTTTTAGAACAAATTTCATCACGGCAAAAAAAAAAAAAAAACAAACAAAATATGTATGTGAGTAGTTAGGTACGTACCTACAAAGAAGATATTGATAGAAGGAAGAAGACGACGCAATAAAAAAAAAAAAAACACCACGTGGCAAACAAAATTGGCTTTGCATCGGGCACAAAAATGATATACATTATGTAGGTATGTAGATATGCATGAATGTACATATGTAGGTATGTGTATGAACATTATTTTTATAGTAGGTATTTTACAAATAATAAAATCGTAAAGTTTGGATTTGGTTGGTTTGTTTGGATTATAACTTCTGTTCTAATAATCGGATGTTTGAGGTTAAAGTCTTAAAATTAAGGTAAAATGTCAGTCTAAAGAAATTATGTGACAAAAGTTGACTTTCTTTTAAATCAATCGATTGTTGAACCTATAATAGATATGCATAATAGGTACCTACTTGAACCTCTTTAATAAACTTATAACTTTAGTTCTAAGGGCCAGATGCGAGAGGTTAAGGTATTTAAACTAAGGTAAATCAGGCTAGAGGGAAAATCAACTTAGCTAAGCAACTTAAATAGTATATTCAAAAAGGGTCGATGTTGTAAGTTGATATATTCTGATCTAATTATCTATTTGACAAAACTTAACTTACTTTTGAATCAGTTAATTGTTTAACCTAGAATATGTATAGGTACCTACTTAAACCTCTTACACAAAATTATAACTTAAGTTCTAAGGGCCAGATGCTCAAGGTTAAGATATGTTTAGGTAAATCAGGCAAGAGGTAGAATTAACTTAGCTAAACAACTCAAATATTGTAATCGAAAAGGGTCAATTTTGTAAGCTTATATATTCTGTTCTAATCATCGGATCTTTGAGGTTACGGCCTGAAAATGAAGGTAAAATGTCAGACTAGAAAATGCTTTTGAGTTTTGACAAAACTTGACTTACTTCTGAATCAGTTTGATTGTTTAACCTAGAATATGCATAAGTATTTACTTGAACTTCTTATATAAAATTATAACTTAAGTTCTAAGAAAAAAACATCAAGGTTAAGGTCTTGGTTAGCTTATAACTTCTTAGAATTAACTTAGCTAAACAATTAAAATATTATAATCAGAAAGGGTCGATTTTGTAAGCTGATATATTCTAATCATCGGTTAAAGTCTCAAAATTAAGGTAAAATATGACAAAAGTTGATTTTTTTCTAAGTCAACCTAAAGAACCTAGAATATGCTAGACAACGTTTGGGTAAAGACTTTACTAACTTCTAAATCAATTTAATTGTTTAACCTAGAATATGCATAGCTACCTACTTGAACCTCTCATACAAAATTATAACTTAAGTTCTAAGGACCAGATCATCAAGGTTAAGGTCTTGGTTAGGTTCTAACTTTTATTCTAATAGTCGGATGTTCGAGGTTTAGGTCTCAAAATTAAGGTAAAATGTGACAAAAGTTGATTTTTTTCTAAATCAACCTAAAGAACCTAGAATATGCTAGACAACGTTTGGGGAAAACCTTTACTAACTTCTAAATCAATTTTATTTTTTAACCTAGAACATGCATATTGCATAGCTACCTACTTGAACCTCTTTAATAAACTTATAACTTAAGCCCTAATGGTCAGATCTTCAAGTTTAAGGTCCTCAAATGCAAATAAAATTTTAGGCTTCATCTTAAAGTAGACCATAAACTATTCAATTTGGTTGTCAACTAAATTGATGCTCGCCGCTCGGCCACACATTTCATAAACTCAGTTAAAAGAATACAGCTCCAAGTGTCAAAAACATTATTTTTGTCTAAAAAAAATTACGCGAATTGTTAAATTGATTAAAAGATGAGTTCAAAATATTTTAAAATAAAATATTATAGAATAAAAACAATTAGCAGTGGGGTTGGGCTTCTCATCAAATTCTTTGTAAATTTTGTCTCGATTTAAAAAAGGTTTACCTGGACATTTAATCAAACACACGGGTGGATTCAAGAACAATCAAGTCGAGAACTAAGATGAACCGTATATGATGTATGCTTTAATTGATCTGTAATAAATAGTTCAGTTACCTTTCTGCAAAGCTTAGCTAGGCAAAAATGTTAAATACCTAGATATACGTTAAGATAGATGGTACCTATGTATATGTATTTTTAATTTCGTATATAAGTGCTGTACCGGTGCGGATGAAAATGAGTATGATTGTGTAATTGCGAGATAAGCCACAATAATTAAAACTAAGATTCACCTTATTAAAAAAATTAACAAATTAATTTAACCACCAACTGGGAAGTGACATTAAATATACAAATTGGTACTTCAGTCAGACTGTAGAATGGTTTCTAAGACAGTTTGTGAAGTTATAATGCAACAATAGTATACAAAATAAAAATCTCTAAGATTTGGCATAATTTTGTTTTATAGACGTAATACAATTCATTTTCAATGTCCCCATAGTTACTCTATGAGTGAAATCTGTAAATTTTTTAAACTACTTTAGAGAACTTATTAATAAAATGTCAGATTCCTAGTTCCTTTGAATAAGTAAAAAAAACTTTATAGTACCTACATATTAATAATAACAGTTGGGATCTTGCTATAGTTTATTTACAAAAGTTAAAACTGTAACTTTTTTCACTTAACAATAAGTTGGTAATTCACTCAAATCAATAATAAACTTTGAGACGTCTAAGTCCACCCATTAAAGAAGATAAAAACACAAAACTACACACAATTCATTTCCTATAACCGTTACCTGCCTTAACATCTACATAGATTATAAACATTTCGAACGATATAAAATAAATACCCCTGCCATAACTATAAATATAAACCTTACAACGTGTACCATCAGAACTTGGCGTTTTATTAGTAATTATTTTCTCTTACTAATTTTGCTGAAAGCCTGATTCATTTGGCTAATTAAAATATCAACAAAAAAAAGATATGAAAGATATGTTAAAGATTTCATTAGATCTATAAAAAACATTTAAATTAGATTTCACATAATATTTAAAACCAAATGATTTCTTTATCAGTAATGCTTAAAAATTACTTTTTTTGATAAATAATTTTGAATAAATTTTTTATGATCTAAGATACATATGTTGAATATTTATTAATATCAATTTTCATTGCAAAATCATTTTTATATATATTAGGGTGGTCGTAAATGGACTAAGTCTTGTGTTGACAACAATTTTCCTAATTTTTTCTCATTTTTTTTTATGCTCTTCGTCTCCCTATTTTTACATTTATTTATAATAATAAATAAATATGGGTGTACAGAACATGGTGTTTCTATAAATTATAAGATTCTCTGAGTTTGTTGGTGAGGTCTACACAAGAACAAAAATATACTTTCCACCATTTTAAAATGGCTTAAGTATAATTTTAAAAAAATAAATTAAAAATTATTGTTCTCAAATACCAATATTAATACCATATATGGATTCTTGTATTTAGATAAAAACTGTTGAGCTTTAAGTAATAAAACCAAAATTATGACTAAAAAAAGTAAAATTTTGATAAAACTTTTTCTTTAAAATTTTGAGTAAAAGTATTTATTTCAAAAATTATTCATTGATAAATAAAATAAATAAATGTATTTCTGAATTTTAAAAAAAATAATAATATAGCATTGTGAGAGCTGTCATTTTTTCAGATATCTTTTTTTCAGAACCTTCTTTTTTTCTTGCCTTGATTCAACTTATATACACTTTAAGCGTTTTGTAATACCTTTTTAGAATGCAGATGGCAGGGTGGGTGATTCGTATGGTCAAGTATCGATTACTTATAGATATAAAAATAGAGTGAAGAAGTAAAATGAAATAAAAATTAAAAAAAAATTATGATTTTGTTCAATTTAGTGCCAATTCAACGTGGAGTTAAAAAAAATACAATACAAAAGGACCACCCTACTCTGTATATGTACCTACTTATATTTTGATCAATAAATGTAATTATAAAACAATGTCCAGGCATCGTAGTAAGTCACTTCCATTATCAAGTCTCTATATGAATTTAATATCATTAATTCATTCAATCAGTCCTTTCCAGTCCTTACGTTTTTAATCTGCGAAGGTAAGAGACACAAATTTGACTTGAAACCAAAAAAAACGGGAATAGCTAGTTGCTAGTCCAACAAAAATCGGAGTAGGTACTATTAAGTCTCAAAGGATTTTTTTTTCAATGTATAAAGATCATCATAACATTTAAACTATAATAAGGAAAGGGGCTTAAAAAAACTGTTTTTGTGTTATGAGACCTCATCAAATTTCTTTAATAAATAATAATAATAAGGAAAGGAAGAAGTTACAATTTTTTTCTTCTGCTTATAGGCTGAAAAAGGAAACAATTATTAGAGGTGAGAATTTTTTTTCGTGAAGAAATAAAATATGTGTGTGGTGGAACTACATTTTTTTTTTCGACGTCTCGTCGTCCGTCGGTTTATAGTTTTTGCAACAAAAATGTAAACATGTCTCGAAGAGACATTCCCTTTTCCGCATGAAAAAGAAAACATTGAATTGACAAACTCAAGATTTTTGTTTAGAAAAAATGTTACTGAAATTGTCTTGCGCAAAGAAAATTCATGGGGAGTATAGGTATACATATATTGTTTTTTATTAAATTAATTTTATGTGCCCTCATAACACAAAAATAGGTTTTTAAGGCCCTACGTATATTTTTTTTGGGGGTAGAAAAAAACAATTATTGTTCACTTCTTTTATTTTTAAGGTAAAAATCACTCCCCATAAAAATACATGTAATTTTTTTTTGTTGTATAATGACATAGCGAAACCAAACGAAAACTTTCATTTTGTGGTTATTTTCCCCAAATTATCAAACGGCGGCATACTTGCCATGCGGAACGAAATTTTTCGTTTATGATTTCCTTATGACATTTTACATTTCGCATTAGCAGCGTAAAAGGCTTAAGAGTTGAAGTCGAAAATAACATAAATTTTACTTACATTTTGAAATATCTATTATAATTTTTTTTTACATTTACAAAGAAACTCAAATCAGGATATATTCCAACTTTAAAAGGAAAATAGGTGTATTTTTTGTGGATATCTCTTAAAAAAATTCCTTTCAAAATAAAACAACAATTCCGCGATAAAATTCTCCTCTTATGAATTAAGCATTCATATCTGCTTAACAGTGCTCCCATTTTAATTAATTATATTTCCAGAGTTTCAATCACAACGACGAATGCCGAAGCAGCGAACGCTGGTGATCTCTTCTCGAATAGAGACACATTATACACAAATCTGAGGTAATATATTGCGCAGGTTGACAGTGTCAAAAAATTCAAAATTTCTGTTCCAGTGCCCACAGGAACTCAACACGCATAATTGGAAACAACAACAACAAAATATTAAAATAAGACAAGTAAAGGGTAATGGGTCCACCATTTTCTCACCATAATCAGCCCTATAGGATATCCGATCTATTCGAAATCGGAGAATTTTCTATCGAGGTATCCGTTCTGATTGACACATCGGACAGATCTTCGGAAAAAATTTAACGCGCTTCAACGCAATGCGATACAATGCGAAAAGTAAAGAATTTTTGACAGCTGTGCGTTAAATTTCTTCCGAAGGTCTCCGATGAGATATAGTTGCGGAGCCAAAATGGAATCATCTACAAAATTTCAGCTTACCTTGTATCTGAAAGATTATTTATAATCGAGTGGTCTCTTAAAATTAGTCTTCTCTCCTTCTGTCTCGTCCTTATATTTAATCCTTCTGCTTCCAAAACTAAAGCAACACTACACTATCCATTTCTTTGTTAACAAATCTATACATTTTTCAACATTAATCAGAAAGAATGGGCGCATTCACTAATGTAGTGACTACGTAGTCGAAATTCAACTAGCTTTGTGAATGCAAAATTGCACTACAAAGGTAGTCAATTCTAAACTGTTATATTAATGACAGATGTAAATACACACGAAATAAGAAACAGTTGTGTTTTGAGAATTTAAATAATATTTCTTCTTTAAATTAAATAATATCAAATATAAGATATAATATGAGTGATTTGGAAGAAGATAAAATCATAATTATGCAAAATAATTTAACTGTGGTCAAGTTTCATTTTGAATAGTTTGAATCTTTTGTATTTTAACCGAACAGCTGATTGTGAAACGTCAAAATCATTCTCCACTAACTTTGAAGCCGAAATTTTTACACTACGTCGGAGGGGAAATTTCAACTCATTTTGTAGTTGTATGTAGCCAATCAGAATGACTTGACTACGTAGTGACTACATTAGTGAATGCGCCCAATGTTTCACTTATAAAACAAAACAGCTGGCCCATATGTCAAACGAACGCGATTGTTTGTTTCATTTTATTTCGTTCCGCAACGGATACCTCGAAAGAAAACTGAGTTCCGATCGGAAATCACTTTTCGTATCATATCTGAAATTCTCCGAACGAATACCTCGATAGGGCTGAATATCTCGATTTTGATAGATACAGAACAAAAATGAAAACTCTAATGATTTGATTGTGTACTGTGCTTCTGTGAAGTCTATTTAGTTTAGCACACTGATTTTCACAGGCTTACACAGTAGGTAAAACGATTTTAAGAAAATACTTAATGTAACTAAGCTCGCATAACGTGTCATTTCTTTGTGCTACTATTCATAAGTAATTTTTTGAAATTCGAAAATTAAAGCCAATTTCTCTCAACCAGACATCCCAAAATTGTGAAATTCAAAACAATTGATTTCACAACAGTTACACATTTTTGTTCAGTAAATTATTGTTTATTTAGATACTACTTGTTTAATTTTTTTTTTTACTTAAATAATATTTTTATTTACTGATTATTTTGAAATTCTTCGAAAAAAAGTTTTCGAACAACACACCTCACGAGATAAGGTGAATATCGCCAAGAATATTCATCCTGATAAACATTATATCAAAAGGAGAAGGCAGAATCTTTTTGCTTTTTTTATGATTTTCGTGCTACGCTTGATTTAATTTTACAAACTTTAAAATTTGAAAATATTACGAACACAATGCGTAGATGGTTAGTCTAATCCCAAAGAGTTCTCAACACTTTTTCAGAGGAAGAATAGTAGAAAGGTTCTTGAGGTATTTTTTTAAAACGAATTTTCCTATTACCAATATGAAAAATAAATTATATGCTGCATTTTTATACAAATGAACCTTCATTGTTCTTAAGCATCTCCTTAATTTGCTTTTTGAATACGTAATAACCGTGATGGATGGAGATGAATAATTTTATCTTCTAGGAGAAATCTCATCAACAAAAAAAGTTAATAATTGGTCTATAGGTAAAAACTTTCACTGTTTACTCGATATGCAGATTTAAGAAAAGTGTTTAATGCAATATTAGATAAATGCAGCCACAGGCTTTAAACTAAAAGAACAATCTTCATAACATAGAATGATGAGCATCCAAGTAAAGTCAGACCTCCGAGAACACACATAACTTATCATAATAGTACCTATAAATCTACGTATTCGTAAGTAAAATAAAAAACGTGTTCACTTTAAATTTTTACTCATAAATCTAATTTCTATTTTAACTTAAACAAATATTATTTTTTTTATTCAACATAAAGTGGATCTCTGAAAAATTTACAGTAAAGTCCCCCTTTAGCTTGCAAAAGTACGGCTTTCGGATCGAGTGTCAATTTCATTTGTGTCTTTTCGCAGGTGGTGACGTAATGGTTTCTTAAAAAGCTTATCAAACCGACTTTAAGCTTAACAATTCCTAAACGTTCTCCAATACATATATGTGGTCCAGCTCCGAAAGGCATATAAGAGTTAGGTACTAAGTTTGGTCTATTCTCTGCAGAAAATCGTTCAGGATCGAATTCTTCTGGATTTGGGAAGTACTGTAACAAAATATTAAAGTAAGTAAACAAAAAAAACAGATATGTATAAATGTATGAAAATACCCTCGGATCTTTGTGAATGGCAAAGGTTGATATGTAAACCGGCATTCCATTAGGAACATTAAAATCACTATAAGGCTTTAATGAATATCCTTCTTCGTCTTTTGACAAAGTACATTCTCGATCTAAAAATGGCAATGATGGATATAACCTCAAAATTTCTTGAGTAACCATATTTAAGTATTCCATTCCTTGAAGAGCTTCGTAAGTTATTTTTCCTCCATTATTTTCCAAGCATAATTTAATTTCTTCTCGAAGGCGATTTTGAATTTCTTGATTTTTTGACAATTCATACAATCCAAAGGAGATAGAGGAAGATGTAGTTTCGAAACCAGCAGTGAAGAATACAGCAGCCTGTGCAACGAGAACTTCATCATCTAGCTGCTCACCTTCAGCTGCTGCGGCTTTTTTCAGCGATACTAGAGTATCTATCAAATCATTGCGAACTACGCCTGTCTTTATTCTCTCATCCATAACATAGGTAATAGTTTTGCGAATAAATGATGCTGCCTTCTTTGAAAAAGTCTTCAAACCTAACAATCCCACAAATTCTGGCAAGAAGAAAATTCCATTGAAGTTCATTGTTACAAATGTTGACCATTTAAATATTTCACTTCCTTGTTGTCGGAATTCACTTTTAGGATTTTTTAAACAATTCGCATCGAGACCAAAGGCCACTGAAGCAATACAATCTGTTGTAAAAAGAGCGCTGATTTCTTTGACCTCTTTTACACAATTTGTTGAGTCCAAGGGGATCTTACATAGGTGATCATCTAAATCGACTCCAATCTATATTTATAAAAAAGGAACAATATTAAGTATACAGAAATCTTCAAAACACGGGTACCACATACCTTTGCAACAAGTGGAAACATCTGCTTTAGTTTGCCACTTGTAAAGACTGTTGTAAGCTTTGTTCGCATTTCCTTCCATTGTGGATTCTTTACAAAGAAAATATTATGGTATCCCAAAGGATCACCATGTGGATCACACGATGCATATCTGTTTGAAAATTTGTTGAAGTCTTTGATCATAATTGTTTTGATTAAATTCAAATCACGCAAAATAATTGCAGGTTTATGAAAGATATGAATACCAACAAATGGTTGGTCTTGAGCATTTTTGTGATTGTACAGCGTAGCTACGTGTGCAGCAGGATTTACTGACATGCACATCAGTTCTTTGATATTTCCAAAGATTGGATTTGTTATTTCTATATAAGGAACATTTCGTTTACGCCAATATGAATAATGATGTTTTGACCAAAAGTAAAGAGCCGTTATAACTCCGGTTAGGACTAGAAGCCATTCAGTTAGACCCATATTTTGTGGTGAGGTATCTATAATTAAATAAAATATTTGTGTAAATATAATTGTTTATAAACTCTATTAATAAAAAGAAGACCCGATGGGTTATTTCGCTTGCAAAACGCCTGCATCAAAGATTAAATTTTTGTTATTTCCAAGACCACAAAACTTGCTTTGTTTTAAATAAAGGTAAATATTTTTTTTAGTTAAATCTATAGCAATATCACTTAATCTGAAACTTAGGCTTTTGTATTGTAAAGCTATGGGTTCAATAAATGCTTATTCTGATAGAACTGTTGTTCTGACACACACGGCAACTATACGTTCTTTTATAGTACATGCATTTTGTTCGTAAGAAGCATCAAGAGCTCGTAAGAATAGTTCATCGTTCAAATCAATTCGAATTTGTTCAAGATTTCAAGGTGTAGAGGGCGTGGGTATGGAAAACAGATATTGGATCTCCAACCTATTCGCTGTAACCACACTTGCCTCTGATGAATAATGTTGAATAATGAACGATAACTCATTGTAAGGTATCCATAATTACTGACAATTTTTTTATTTTTGTTTTCTATAATATACCTAAATGGCTCAAGACAATGAATTGGCTTAAAGTTGGAAGGGATTCTTTTTTTTTACAATTTATGACGAAATGATAAGCAAATAAATGCATACATAGATAGTTGGAAAGGTTCATAAAAATATTTTTTGAAAACGAACTTTAAAATAAATTGATAAAAACTATCGATTGTTTTCGATAGAGAATACTATCGATTATAATATTGATAGTCCAATCGATAGTTCTCTTCCTCTTCTTAATAATTCAGTAGACTCTGTTTAGATTGGAAAGATTGTGTCCAGACTGATGACTTTCATCATCGTGTTTATATTAGAAATTTTGAGGTGCCTCAATTTATCAAAACATATTGAAACAACAACAATTTCAACATTACACAGATTAAAATATCAATTAAGTATAGACTCATGACCATGAGTCCGTTTTTTATGATTTCTTCGTGTTTTACGAAGCCTACACATTTCTTGCCTTACGAACGACACAGGTTAAGCTCAAATTAAAATTAGTTGAAGTTCAAGCTTTCCACTTAATAATAAGCACGAAATAGAATAACAAATAACAGTTTATAAACCGATCTTACTACCGTTACCTTCGAATTCGAATTTATTATTTTAAGTTTTGTAGAAGAGACATTTGAAAATATTGGTCAGAAGGCTTATAGGTTAATTACTGTCCATCAGGGTCTCTTTCGCATCTAGCTGCATCACGTTTTATATGGCTACGTTCAGCTGTAGGTACATTTTTTCACAACAGTGACCTTGTCAGACTCTGATGGCTTTAGAAAAGCAATTATGGAGATTAAAAAAAATAAATAATGTCACATGAAAATAAAATGCACAACTGGATCGCAATTGCTCGAGTTGTTCAAAAATATTGTGTAAGTGTCGGGACTCAAGATTAAGATGTGTAAACATGAATTTTCGTACAAGTGCCGGAGTTTTGTTGTTGAATGTACCCAATTACAACGCAACGTGTGCTAAGGAAAGTATTACACGTAAGATTAAAATTTTTAGTTTACCCTACCGCCGCCGCGCCGGCATATAGATTTTTACATATCAAAAAATGTGGATTGATATTTCTCAATTTATGATATATATCATTTGAGAGAAAAAGTTGCAAGTAAAAGATATTAATTTTTTTTTTTGATTTGATTTTGTTTATAAAAAAAATACTGAAATATTTTTAAATATTATATTTTGTATACTTCTTCAAAGTACTGCAAATTGCAAACTGTATCAAAATAAGTCCAGTCATTAATGAGATATATGTACGCCAATAACCAAACCGGATAAAACCATAATATTTGCGTTATGTGAAATTACTGAATACATCAGCCAAGTAGAAGACTTATAGTCTAAGATCCCGCCATAGGATGACCTACCCACATCGAGTTACTGGATAAGTAATATGCAGTTTTTTATATAGTGTTTTAACTAACATTTTGCGCAAGGGTTGCCTGGCGAAATATGGCCAAGGCATAGAGTTGCCACGCTTTAAAAGTCGGTTTTTGGGTTTTTTTCAATTATGTGACCCAGCCCATATGGTAGGTTTTAGTGCTAAAAAAAAAATTTCCGATTAAAAAAAAAATACGTATTTTAAAATTTTTAAATAAAATTTCCTTTCATATAATACTTTTTTTTTTAAGCACTTAAACCATATTTCGCCAGGCAACCCTTGCGCAAAATATTAGTTAAAACACTATCTGAAAAACTGCCTACCACTTATCCGGTAAATCGATATTAGCACTATTTTAATTGGACTTGTTAAATTATTGATTCAAAATAGCTTTTAACGGCCTTAAGTCTACAAACAAAAATGTTGGCGTTCCATCCCGGCGATCTCACTTGGACTCATCAGTTGCCGCAATTTTTGTCAAGTTCAGTCCCGCCTAAACCGAGGGACATTCGATTTTTTTTCTTATAGAACATGATAAAAAATCATTTCCTAAAATATTAAGGAACACGTGTCGGAAAATTAATATTTATGTGGAATTTAAGCATTTGCAAAAAAAATTAAAAGATAAACGCTAAAAATCACTCATAGTGGGCAACAAAATGAACCAATAAAAAAAAACGAATAAAACTTAAATGTCATTTTTCTGAACACAATTAATGGACCAGGCAATTATTTTAGTGGAGAAAAAAAAAGATAGAGCGTGCAAATAATAAATTTTGTTTATCGAACAGTGCATCGGCAAAACGATTTTTTTTTGTATATACATTATGTCATTTAGTACTATGTGAAATTATGTTGTTCCGTGTAATAAATTTTGGGAGGCAATAATTATTGTACAGCAGATTTAGTGCTTAGAGGTTTTGGCTTTGAGCCCCCTTCTATGCTAATCCAATTCCATATTTGCCCAGCCTAAACTCAGAACGACTTTTGATAATAAGATAATAAACACTTTAATTCTCAATCCGTTGGACCAACGAAAACTCTTTTCCATCCTTCAATTCGTTCTAACAAAATTGTTTGCACTTTATTTTGCTTTTAAAGACCTTTGGTCTATACAGGCATAATTCAAACTATGTATCATTATAATATTATTATCTTCACGATTCACATTTTATTTTACTTTATAAATATGAAGGTGCGTATTCAGCTTGAATATTTAATCACTTTTAATTTTATTATACACTTAATATAACATACAATTATTGCGTTTTGCGTTTAAAAAACTCGTCATATTTTTTGAAAGAACAAAGACATATCGAAGTGTGCAAAGTTGTCGGTAATATAATAAATCAAAATAAAAAAAAACTCTTGAATGCGATTATGAAACGCAAGACTTCGTGGTGCGTGTGATTTAATTTCCATTCTAATTATTTTTCTATCCCGAATCGCAGTTTAAATAATTTCGATATGGTATGATATTCCAAAATATTATTTATAATCAATATGATTATTAATATTAATAAATAAATGTATTATTTGCTTACTTTATAGATATACAAAGAAACACAAATTTTCACAACTTCACAGGTCGGTTCTTTAGAAACTGATCGCAATATTTATTAATTCTACATCTTTTATAGTCTCAGTCGTTATATCGTTTGCTGTTTGTTCATTTAATCAATGTTATGTTTAATCTCTTATCATTGTGTTTTGATTTTCTAAAAATAGCTGGCTGTGCTAGCTTATAACTTAACTTAAGTGAGGAAGCACTTGGGATTTTGGGATGTTGGGGTAAAAAAATGTTGCCTAGACACCTTGTATATCATAGCATTTGAATATTATCATAATCTGCATTCGCGACAGCCTTATCAAGGTTTATTACTTTTATTATTATTATTAATAAGGTGCTTTAACGGAGCGTACTAGAATCATATTTAAACAAAATATTATATTACCTGTATACTATACATTAAGATGCATTGTCATGGTATACGGCGTGGCGGCGGCGGTGGTGGAGTACAGGGTGTTTTATAATTATGGCGACCATTCGTTCATTATAATAATGAAAAGTTCTGTATTTAAAGATGATGTTCATTTTGAATTATGTGTTATACAAAAACACAAAAATGTTCTGTAGATTTATTAGAAGTTGCTCATTATTTATTCTGTATTTCGTACAAATTCTTAAAAACAATAAAATTCAATAACAAAAAAATAGTAATGCTAACGTGCCCTTACCGATTGAACGAACGAACAAGACATCTAGTACAATTTTATTTTGTTGAACTTGCTGAAGGAAAAATATCAAAATCCCTAAAAATTAACTATGTTAATTTAAATTTTAAGTTTTTAAGTCTGTATAGATATTTATTTTTAATTAAATGGAAACATTTAAAATTAAATTGAATTTTGTTTCTTTTTTTATTTGTTCATTATTTGCAATTTGAAAATATGGTCACCGTATTTATAATGAATAACTTTTTTCTTTCTGATGCTATTGAACTTTTGCATTTGAGTTTGGAAATATGTTTAAATTGGCGCAAAATTATATACCTAACTGGTTAATTTAAGGACTTAAGCACTAAATTGTATTGTATTGTACTAAATGTTTTTTTTTTACTTTAATGAAGCTGTTTAACTTTTTTCTAAATTATAGAAATGTCTATTACATTTCTGAGATCTCACATTTCTGAGATCTCACTGAGCAAACTTCTGTCAGCTTCACTGAGGATGAGGAGAAGCAGAAACATAGAGTACCTATATTATCTAGAGAACCGACTCGTACCCCCCTTGCCTAAAACACCCGCATATTTTATTTGAGCATTGGGCAACTAAAACATATTCAGCCTTGTGAAGGAAATCTTCTCATTGCAGCTTGTAGGGTGAAAGAGAAAAAGCGCTGAAGTCGGTTCTCTAGATAATATAGGTACTCTATGAGCAGAAACCTGAACACGATTTCTCTGCTAGAAGTCAAAAGCACTCTTCATTTCTGTTTTAGAATTTGATCAAATGCGACAAAAAATAATTAAGTAACCGAATCCAAATAAAATAATATCAGTCTCAGCATTTTGAAAGCAAAAGTGAGAAATCTCACTGAGAAATTACGTTCAGATTTCTGAGATTGCTGAGATCTCATTGAGCCTGAGAAACCTGAACTGGCTAAATGTACTCACATTGAGTGTCACGCTAGACAGTTTCATTATCATTATCAATTTGGACAAGTCTAAATTAATGACAGTTCATCCGAAAGAATATGACAGATGTCATACTTGTGTTTTACAAGGGTTTTCAGGTTGATTTAGTTAGAAAATAATTTTTCTGGTTGCATTATAGTGTTTCAACTCTTAAAATATATACCTAAAGGGGCTATACGTATACATCCATACACGTTGACAAGAAAAGAAGCGTTGGAAGATCGTTCAAGCAATGGAGAAATGAAATTCGATGTCGCTGTAGAGCGACGGAGGTGGAAGGTTTTGGGAGAGGTTTGTATTAAAAAAAAAAAATTGTAAACTGAGTGAATAAAGCTTCAATAATAATTCACATAGAAATGGTCGTAGAAACGGTTGCGTAGATATTTTCAATAGAAAAAAATCTTTACAAAACTATCGATCGTATCAATGTGAATGACTTCCTTCTAAACATTTCTTAAAATAAAACCGTCGCTCAGTAACAATCAAGTATATCAAGTGCTTTAGAGATTTTTATCACTGATAATAATAGAAGGAAACGATATTCCTATTTAATTTACTACTATACAATATACATCCGGCCGAAGTTATAAAAAAAAAAAACAAAGTGTTTCCAATCGTATAATGCTGATATCAATTTAATGTTTCAAATTTATTTCTCTGATAAGAAATGATAAACAAATTTTTTATGATATAAAATATTATTTTATCGATGCCCGAAACCTATCAATAAGTATTCATTAAAAACGCAAAAAAAAAAATAATACAATTATTGTTCAAGGGGCACTCCTACATATTATAATATTGATGGGTACTAATTTTTTGCGTAAGGTCTATACCTAAGTAATAACGGATACGAAGGAATATTGAACTGAGCTAAAAACTACGCGGAAATATTGGTTAGATGTTATTGGTTAAGTTGAGTGGAGGGCACGAGTACGATAACTTGAGCGCCGAAAATTGAAGTCAAATACAAGCATTTTTTACTACGGGAGGGGGGGTCTATCTCACCCCGTTTAGGGGGTAGGGCGATTTTCGAAAAAAAAAAAACGACTTAAATGGAAAAACAAATATTAAAAAACAACGGCAATACTTAAAATGCAAAACAATAACGGTCTTAAAAGCCAGAAGTCTGTTCTTTAATTCTTCATTTAAATTATATTAATTACGTCAATAGTTTTCAAATATTTTGCATTTAAACTCAAATTTTGATAAAAAAACGCAAAAAAAAACTGTTTATATCATACAGGGTGTTTCCGATCAAATAGCCATACTTTACGAATTTTCAATTCTCCCGAAAATCGTAATCGTTCTACTTTAAAACTAATAACAACATTTTATTAATTAAAAAAAAAAACAAACAAAATTTACCAATTAAAAATAAATTAAAGTAAAAACAAAATCCAAAATTTTTTTTTTCAAAAACTATTGATTAAAATGACTTTAAATAGTTAGAAAATCGCTTTAAGGCCTTTTTAGGCTATATCTAGTATAAAATTGATTTTCTTGTTTTTTTAATAATTTTGTATCAATTTTAAGTACCTAAATTTTTTAGAAACAAAATTTGGGTGTGAACCAAAATTGTGACGCTTGAGAGAACTCTATTAATCTCTATTAATCTATTGTCAGAAAAATATTCTAGTAATATCTGGTTTTGAAGAAATTATTAAAAGCAAAATAATCACACACAAATAAAAGTTTTTTCGCCATGAGTTTTGGTATTCTGGGCCACAGTGATGTGTGGTAATTTCAGTAATATTTTCGATGCGCATTACCACGCAACTTGTTTGTTTACAATAGACTTTGTTTTGTTTTTCACTACACGCGAAAGTTTTAAATTCCTATTAAATTCTGAGTCAGTTTCTGATGTTTCAGGGGAGGATTTGAACATTAAAATCACCCTGCATTCATAACTAAACAAATTTTGAATATTTTGTTTAAAATAAATTCTAATCTTTTTCAAATCGCGTATACCTGTTTAATAAGTGAAAATAGAGAATGGGGGAATTCAAACTCAAGTCAATTAATTAAAATACCAGTAAGAGTATTACTTTATCTAGGTATAGTACAAATATTGGTTAAGTGTAAAAATATAAATTGAAGTTTTATTAGAAACTACAGATAATTAAAAAAAGTGTTTTTAGGCATGCCTTTCGTTGGTTTTTGCGGTCAAGTGTACAGGCACGTCAAACTTAAAAGCCTAAACAAGTGGACTGGATTTGTTTTAAATTTGGTACAAAGCATTTTTACGTGATTCTTTAAAGGGGACATTCTAATTTTTGCTGTAGCTCATCTAGAACTTTCTTTTTTGTTTTTTAAACTTTCTTAAAAATGGCGCTTTTATTAAGCTCAAACCAAACATAAATTATTTTTAACCAGTGAAGCAAGGTGCAAAATTGTATCAATAAAAAAACAAAATAATAAATATAAGATAAAAAGAAAACATACAGTAATCACAAATGTAATTTACGAACTCAAATGATAATAAAGTTTGTGTGCATATAAGTTCAAATTTTGTGAGAAAGTGTATAATAATATGCGGATTAAATAATACTCTTTTGTGGCAGCAGAGTTCTTGTTGAATGTAGTAGATTTTTGTTAAGATTTGCTACTTAATGTGAATTAGATTAGATGTGTATATATCCAATATCCCATCTCAATGCAATTAATTGTTTATTAATAAATATTTGAATTCGTTAATTAATTTTAAATCAGCATTTTATTTGATTTGTGATATATAATATAATTAAGCATTTTTCATTTTTTATTAAAAGGGGTAAGTCTTTAAAATTTTACGATACCTGAATTATAACAACAAATACAATTCGTTTTAAAATAAATCTTTGATTGAGGACGAGCTCAAATGGGAATTGTTGCAGTTTATAATCATATGACGTCTACGTTACTTTTGTATAACAGTTATTAAATTTTATTAATATTTTTATTGTTGATACATAACATAACAATATTCTATCGTCATTCATTATTTTATTAGAAAAGAGTAATAGATAAAGAGTGTAACGTGAGGACTTAAAGACTTGATATCTGATTTTTTCAGTCTTTTGTATCATCTTTCATCATCTTTTTATCATCTTTTTTATCATCTTTCTCTCAAATGATTTTTTATTTTCGAAACATAAAAGTTTACCCACACCGCATACAGCACAAAGATCTCAAACTACAGGTTATTTATTTTGATTTAAAGTTATTATTATTATTATTATTATTTATTAATCCAAAACATAAATGTACAGATTAATCTTAAAAACTAACAGCACTAGCTCTATGGCTTTAGGCTGGAACGATTTAAAGTTAAAAGTGATTTCCATACTCGATATTGTTTTCAATTAATATTATTTATTTAAAAGTCCCTCCTCATTGCAAGAAGCTTTTGCAAAAATCAACAAAAAAGGAAAAAAAAAACATTTAAATTTTTTTAAATTATCGCGCACAATTTTAAAATAAAATCCTTCCATCGATGTATCTTCAAACAAATAAAAGGCTTTGGATTTAGATAGAGTATAATTTTCTAACTTTTTATTCTCATCATAAAGTTACGTAATGTATAGTGAATTTTTAAGAGATTGCTTGCGAAATACGAAATTTTTTTCAATTGTAATAATGAGGCCTATAGTTCCTAGACTTTTGTACCTACCAGTAAATGATTATGACCAAATTTCTGTTCTAGGGTGTACAGGAGCTACTGTGCTGCTGTAATTCAAGCTAGAGCCGAAATGGTTGGTTGGATTTGCATAAAATTTAGTACAGAGCATTTTAATGTGATTCTTTAGAGAAAAAAAAATGCGAATTTACAATATGTACAATAACAACTTCACATTTTATTAGGTACCTACATTGTGTGAAAAAAATTATAAGTCGTAAACGATAGTGTAACAAAATCCGTTTTACCGAAAGTATATGTTACAGTTAATAAGATTTTTATAATTGCACATACATATGTATAATTATCACATTTTTGAGAAAATAAGCTTTTGCTAAACAGTTGTGCTCACAATATACATTTTCCTCTTATAGCAAATCACCTACCTATAAGAATCTAAAGTCCCAAGTTAGATCAAGATTTAACGAATGCAAAATTTGCCCTATTATGATGCTTTAGCCTAATCTTGCAAGTCAACAAACAATCTTAAAAGATTGATGTACATAATAATGATTGAGTTAAAATTATTGAAAGTCATGCACATATAATTGTATTACTTAATATCATGACACATATGCATGCAGTAGCGAAGCGTGGATTTTAGTCGCCCAGTGGGCAGAAATCACCTACAAACGAATAAAAAATATTAAAACATCAAGTTTTCTGTAAGTGCCTTACTCATACAAAAATATTAAATTTCAGAATTCGCAATAAAAAAATATTTTCCAAAAAAGGATAATAATTAATAATTTTAATTTTATTTAGTTATTCAAAAAACGAAAACTTCTTTAAATTTGAAACAATTTTTTTTTAATTTTATTTTTAATTATAATTATTTAATTCTTTTAAATTAACACAACAATTTTTATTCATATAATACTTTTCTTCGGGCTTTATTTGTTGACTTGCGGTGTATATTTTTTGTGGTTTTCTTCTTTGGTTTGTAATGGCGGTGTGGTATAGGTTGTTGAATTTTATTGTTAATTAGTCGTTGAGTAAATTGTGTTGTTCTGTTCTGTGTGCTTTGTACCTATATTTCGAATTCTTCGGGTGAGTCTAGTTTTGTCCCTTTCTTACATATGTGTATTGGTGTCAGGTTGATGTCGAAACCGGTGAAGTTGTAGTTTTTGTCCATCAGATATTGTGCAAATGTGGATTTTGTATTTTGTTTTGGTCTGTGTTCTGTGAATCTGTCATAAAATGTTCTGCCTGTTTGTCAGATGTAGAATTTATCGCAGTTGTCGCATTTATGCCTATTTTTTTCTTTATACCTATCAAGATCTTGTAAATTCAACTCTTTCAATGTAAATTGCATCAAAAAAACTTTCCCATACAAATTTTTAATATATGTAAGTCAGAGAGCCCTCTAATATTTTTTTCGTTACTAATTTCATTTTAATTGTATGCAAATATTTTACATTAAATTGTAAAATATTTATAGTTGCAAAAGTGTAAATGTAGGAAAGTATTTGTCATAATAAGTTTTTTTTTTTCGAACTATGAACCCCCGCCCGCTTGCGGTAGCAAAGTGCCACCCGAGGCTTGTACCCTTCAGCACACCCCCATGCTACGCTACTGTTAGCACTATATAAGTTTATTGAATATTTAATAAACAAAATTATAAAAAAAAATAATCATGAAATAACTTGTAAAAATATAATCTTTATGACCTAACGGATCCAGCTAAATATTTAATTATATCTTCGCCAATATTATTGTACTCGTGTGTTTAACTTCCGTATATACTTTATTGTGTTTTCAAAATAAGTTATTCAATTATGTTCTCACTGATAAGACATAATGATTAATATTTTATGATCTTTTAATATTCATTAACTTTAACTTAGTATAGGCGATGCGACTGAATGAACACAACTCTTTACTCGAGATCAGTATTATGATGCCATTGAGTGATTTTTTTTTTTTGTGTAACTAGTTATAATTTATAAATATTATGTACATACATAGATACACAATGTTTATAAATTATTTTGTTTCGAATTGGTAGTTGTTGGTGTGTTGTTTACTATAACAATTCTTCACAAAAAGCAGTGAATACATTGCGGTAACGATTGGAGTGGGAGATAAACTAGCGCACTTTTGCATCATATCAATGTACGAGAATATCATTTCTACTATCAAGAACGGATCTGGTGTATAGTCTAACTAGACTTTAGTCTAGACCTGTGTTGCCGCCATAGGCAAAATAAAAAAAAAATATATATATGTATATGCTGATAAGTTGTGTAGGTATGTTGTATACCTTATAGAAAGCTTAAATCAGGGTTTGGCTTGGATCATCAACCCGTTTAAGGTCTTCCACTATCTTGATTTAAAGAGTTTAATCTGGGGTAGGTTAGGTAGAGACATTTTTTTTTGTTATATCGATAGATTTTTGAAACTTTCAGAAGTTAAAAAACCGGAGAGTTAAAGAAATTTGAGGTTTTTGTGTGTACGAATAGTGCAGATAAATAAAAAAAACACACACACACATTTCATTCTTTTCTAGCCAGTCGCTATAGGTATACAAAAAAGCGCTGACCTGGAAAAAAAATTTATTGTAAACTTTTGTTTCACAATTTTTTAGAGGGAGTTATTAAGAGCGTTATGTGTCATTTTTCGAGAAAATCGGCCTGGGGGTTAAGCCGCCATCTTGAATTTTCTAAAAATTTGACTTAAAATGAATTGACTTAAATTGGTGAGTGATATGAGTGATAACAAGTAGACGTGCGTTAGTTGGAAGCTAGTAAAAGTGGAGTTTCTTAGCATAAATTACGTGCCAAGCAATTGAATTTGTTGAAATTAACTTTAATTGAACTTAAATATTGAACCTCCAAATAGTTTCACTGAATATTTTTAAATTAAATGCTTTTAAATATATAGTGCTTGAAACAAAATTTGAGTTAAATATATTTCTTTGTTGCCTTTGTCATTGCTTAACTGAGTGAAAATTCGAATATCTGTCCCTTCACACCCACCAATAAATTAAAATATGTCAAGAAGTAATCGTAGAGCGGCCAATACACCTGCATCTTCAGGCACACCATCAAACAGTAAGCTCTATCAGTCACCATCACTTAAATCAAAACACGATGAAGGCACAGGGGATAGATGGACCAGATTGGAGAATGCAATTCTTAAACAAAGTGAGTTCATCACATCTTCTCTTACCTTAAAAATTTCGGAGTCCGAAGAGAGGCTATCCAAAATAATTGATGACGACATCGCTGCACTTAAAAATTTAATTAAAGGTTGGATCGAGAGAGTTGAAATAATTGAAACGAAAATAAATGGCATAGACACTATTAAACGGGAAAATGACCAACTAAAACAACAACTAAACCAACACTGCGAAAACATTAACAATATTTTAACACGCTTGGATCAAACCGAAGAAAAATACCAGCAAAAAGAAATAAGTAGCGACGCGCTGCTTCAAGGTGTTCCTTGTCTACCCAACGAAAACTTAAAATCGATGTTTAATCACATGTGCGTACAAATTGCTGGTTTTCAACCGCCTTCGCTCAAAAGTATTTTCCGTTTAAGAAAACAAAACAATAACTATCCACATGCACCAATTGTTATCAAATTCTTAACCCCGGCCGACAAAAGTACTGTTCTACGATTAATAATTTAATTTCTTTTTACATACCTATATTACTTAATTAACACTAGCAATGTCATGCTATATCTTTTTTAAAGGCAAAAATCCATTCCTCAATGTTGTTTTTAAACCACATTATTTAAATGAATAGTTTTTGGAAAATAAATTTTTAAAGCCAAAATTTTGAAGAAAAAAATTTCAAAAATAACTTTGAAATTAATTTTTTTTTATATTATTAAGTAGTATTTATATTGTTTTTAATGCTCTTATCAATTCTTAGTAAATATCTAGTAAAAAACTGCTAAAAAAGATTCTAATATGTCTTCTAGTTTTCGAGAAATAACAGATATAAATTTCCATTAATTTGGCTTCCTTCCTTTGTTTAAATTGGTCTAAAGATCCTATTTCCACTTATAAAGTAGGAAAGTACATTTTGTTATTTTCAATTTTCTCAAAAATTAAGAAACATTCTAGCACCTGGTTTTTAGAATTTGACTAAATAGTGATAAGAGCATTCAATACTAAAATCAAAAATATTACTTAAAAGTATAGAAATTTTGAAAAAAATTACTTTCAATTTTTTTTTTTTTTCGCAAAATTTTGAGTTGCAAAATAAAATTTTCAAAATCTTATCACTGAAATAATGAGATTTAAAGAATGGATTTTTGGCTTTAAAAAAAAGATATAATATGACATTGACAGTGTTGCCGTTTTTAAATATTTTTTTCTATTTCATGCAAATTTTTATAAAAAAAAAACATAGTGAAAGAAAATTTTAAAGGGTGTTTTTTTTTTTAAAGGTATAAAACTTTGAAATGGAATAAAACAAAGATGATTTTTTTAAATTTAAATTTACTTTATTCGAAAGATAATATTCTGGCATTATAATTTAAATATGGTTTCTGGCATATGACCGCCACGGCTGGCTCGGACGAAGTCTAATCTGGAGGTCCAATTTTCGATGACTTTTTCCAACATTTGTGGCCGTATATCGGCAATACCGCGGCGAATGTTGTCCTCAAAGTGGTCAATAGTTTCGGGCTTATCGGCGTAGACTAGCAACTTCACATATCCCCACAGAAAATATTCAAGCGGCGTTAAATCGCACGATCTTGGAGTCCAATTCACGGATCAGATAAACATATCTGATAAAAATTAAAAAAAAGTCTTGTTAATTATACATAGCAGCATATAAAGTTGCAAACAATCAGAAACTTTTACGTTATATAGTTAAATTAACATGATACAATTTTTTATAAAATTTTAGTTGATAACATCAATTAGGTGTTAGTGTTGAAGCATTTATGTCAACACGATGAAATTAAAAACTTAAAAAAAAAACACCCATTACCTTATCTATATAAATTGAAAAGTTAAGTTTAGATAATAATAAAAAAAATGCATTTTAATTAGTTTTTTTTTTTTTTTTTTGAGTAAAAAAATATATTTTTTTTAAACAATTGCTTTAGGGATTTCTTAAATCTATCTTATTGTATCTTAAATTTAAAATTAAAACTAAGCTAACATCCCCTTCTCATCACAAGAAGTTAAAAAAAAACCTTAACCCATTTAATTATCAAATTATCAGAGGATCTCGAACAATTTTACAATAAATTCCCCCCATGGATTGTAGAATCAAAGCCTTTGGATCGAGTATCATTTTCTTGTGAGATTTATCACAACTCGTAACGTAGTGATTCCTTAGGAAATTAATAAGTCCCAATTTTGCTTGCAAAATACCAAATCGCTCTCCAATGCAATTGTGAGGTCCGGTTCCGAACGGCATATAAGCGAGCTGTGGGAAATTCGCTTTATTTTCTGCAGAGAATCTTTCCGGATCAAATTCATCAGGATTTGGGAAGTACTGAAAAAAAAAAACAAACACACACACAATTTTATCTTTGCGAGTATAATGTAATTGCACATAAATATTTCGACAAACCTTTGGATCTCTTTGAATAGCAAAGACTGGAATATAAACTGGCAATCCATGCGGAACACCATAATCACTAAACGGCTTCAATGAGTATTCTTTTTCACCTTCTGCCAAAGTACATTGTCGATCTAAGAAAGGAAGTGGCGGATACAATCTCAAAACCTCCAGAAGAACCATATTCAAATATTCCATCTCTGCGATCATTTCATAGGTGATTTTTCCACCACATTTCGTCAAGGCATCTTTGATTTCTTGCCGCAGACGTTTCTGTAATTCAGGCTTTTTAGAGAGCTCATGCAATCCAAATGACATAGCTGAAGATGTTGTTTCAAATCCTGCAGTAAAGAATACAGCTGCTTGTGCTACTAGCATGTCAGAGTTCTTGGCTAAATGCTGCTTATCTATGTCGGCTTCGGCGGCTTTTTTAAACGACACCAACGTATCGATTAGATCATTTCGCTTATGTCCTGTTTTTGTCCTTTCCGAAATTATATAGTTGATTGTTCCTCGAAGGAAGGAACTTGCCTCTTTGGAAAACATCTTCAAACCAAAGAACTTAACAAGTTGTGGCAAGAAGAAAATTCCCGTAAATTCAAAAGCTCTGTAGGGCGTAAATTTAAATAAAAGTCTGCCATTTTGTCGAAAGTCAGCATTTGGATTCTTAAGGCTGTTTGCCTCAACACCAAACGCCACTGATGCTATTACATCAGTAGTATAGAGGCCGCATATTTCTTTGACTTCGGTTACATTCGAACTGGAATCAAGAGCCAAGTTGCAAAGATATTTATCTAATTCAACACCAATCTATAAAAAGAAAATGAAGTTTAAGATTTTGTTTCGATTTAAAGAAGAACAACAAAAATTTAATTTTTCATTAACCAACCTCTTCAACAAGTGGAAACATTTGCTTAATTTTTCCACTCGTAAATACCGGTGTTAGTTTAGTTCTTAACTCCTTCCAATCTGGATTCTTGATGAAAAATAAATTGTATGATCCCAGGGCATCGTTATGAGGATCACAATTCGAGTAACGATTCGAGAATTTATTGAAATCTTTGATTAAAATATTTTTAACAAGATCCAGATCACGAATAAATAAGGCAGGTTTATTAAAGATGTGAATACCAACGAAGGGTTCATTTTGTGCATTTTTGTGATTATAAAGTGCAACCATATGATCGGCTGTACAGGTCTTCATGCAAACCATATCTTTAAGATTACCAAAAATATAGTTTGGCTCGATAAATGGGACATTTTTCCTTCGCCAATATGAAAAATGATGTGTTATCCAGATGTAGATTAATGTTAAGACACCCGCAAGAACTAGCAGCCATTCGGAAAGAGCCATATTGATGATAAAAGCTAAAAAGAATAAATAGAAAAAACAAACAATATAGCAAACAACGAAAATCTACAACTTTTTTATTTTTGTCTTTTTAATCGAGAGGAAAAGTTCAATTTATCATTCAGAAAAGTGAGATCATGGCATTAGCAATTATTAGATGAACACCAAACACAGATATAATATTTTTAAGCACTAAAAGCCAGTAATACGTTAGACTTAAATGGTCTGTCTTACGGCATCTACAAAATAATTCTTACTTTCCGTTAATGTTCCAAAGATAGGTATTAATGAAGAACAAAAACTGGAGTATAAACCTCTGAACTTGAAACTGATTTAAAATTTAGACACTTTTTACACTCACGGTCACGACTAATCTTTAGAGAATCCTAATAATTACTGTCGGGCTCTTCATTTTATGTGAGACTAAAAACTGTGCGTGCAATATAACAATTAAGAAGTCTACATAAATAATGGTTGTCTGTCTGCAAAATTGCAATATAATTTATTCATGTCGTCTTACCGGCTAAACCTCAATCAGTGAAGTTAATTATTACCTTATACTTGTTATTCTTATACTTTGGGGCTTCTATTAAGATTTTTTCTATAATTGAGTGGATTTTGGAATAGTATTTTTTTTTGTGTCCAGATTTGTATTATGCGAGAAGTTAGGTACAGAATGTTAAAAAGTAAACTGTAAGTTTTAGAAAAATATTCTTTGACTTTTATTAAGAAAAAAATATATAAATTAAAAAAAAGCGATAACTCAATTTCGATTCGATCATGTTCGTTTTGGGTTATTCCTGAAATCGAAAATGCGCGGGCAAAATCGATCCTTCCAGTTTTTGTTATTTAATTGCAAAAATATTTCCAGGCCAGGCCACTCCCCTTTTTACTTGCATTCTTCTTATTGAAATATCAGGTGTTTACAAAAATTCCACAACAATAGTCTGCCGTCAAAACAATTTTTTTTTTGTTGATCTCTTTTGTGCCAAAAATATTTTTTTTTTATTAATAAGTTCGCAATCGCTCTTTTTAAAAAATAAAACATTTCGATAGATTACAATTTATGTGTTTTTAAATGAATATTGTGAAGAATAAATAGAAGCAGGCAATTGAATGTTATTTCTAGTATTTGCATTTTTTTTATAGATACGCCATAATTCCATCACCTATATATATATATATAGAGGAACGATACCTCTCAATTTTTAGACCTAAAATATATTTTAAAACAACCGCAGTGACAACATTGATGTAGCCTTTTAAGTTACGCTAAATGTCATTGTTTCATCATCTGCTGACAAAAAAATAACGTATGACCTTACTTAACACACATATTCCGCGACTGCATTTTTTTTTATAAGTTTCACAGTATTTTTTTGTAATTTAAGTGAGATTTTTTATCTAGAATTATCGAATAAACGAAAAAGTTATTGATCTACCGCAAATATTCTTTTTAATTTAAAGAAAATATCGAGATTACGATTTATAGAAAATTATTATATAAAAAAAAGTGTGAGTTCTGGTTTTACATCATAGAACGCGACGAGTTCGAATTGTCAACCAAATTTCAACCCAAATTCAAATCGATCTTTCGTTTTAGTTTGAGGTACGAAGGGACAACGTATCGTAACGTATAACAAATGTGCTACAGAAATTTTCACGTTTTTAGTTTACCCGCCGACATAGATGTTTACACATCAAAAAGGTGCTTTGGAAAGTTTTGATTCCCTGAATTACTGGGCACATGTTCCTGGGAACAATTCATCCCAAGAATAAAAAAAAATTATTTAATGGTTTTAGAAACAATGGGTATCTACAAAACAAAATTTCAAAATGACCGACATGCAATAGTCTTGATAAAAATTAAAAAAAAAAATTTTAGTTATTTTAACTACGAACTATGAACTGTGATGAAAAAGGGTATCATGGAACCCCAGGTTTTATGTCGTTGAACGCAAAAAACATCTGAAATTTCAGTCAAAAATATTAATTAACGCACATTTAAAATCATAGCACCCTGTAATCTGTATATTGAATATAACTTTACAAACTAAGGAAACTTGTTAACCTCGTTCTGCTATTATTTTATTTTATTTTGTTCTAAAATTATGATTAACTATCTAGGTAAAATACATCAATGCGCACAGTCCACAAACTTGTAAGTAGGCATAATAATAATTATTGTAACTAGTTTATTATATCATTATAAGATAATAGTTTAAGTGTATGTTTATTAAACATTTTGAAAAAGGTAAATACAAATGTTGAGGTTGGTTAAGACTTTATATAAGTTCATTTATAATTCTTATCAAGTTGAAAATATTCAATTGAATAAATAATTTAAAGTAGGTAAAGTATTTATTTTATTTATCGCTGAAATTATGACGGATGGAAGCCACGTGCCGCCATGTTCCACTATAAACCACTTAAAACGGCTTTAATGAAAATGTTTACGAATGATAATGAATGATGGGATGAGAAACGAACACAATTAATTTTTCTTCAACTGCCAGGCCTACTTAAAAAAAAAAATGTTAGGTATACTATCGCATCAACAAAGTTAATGTAGAACCTTAACTATACTAAGAACCAGTTTTTAAGTATAGAATTAAATTTATCAACAGTAAATTTAAGCAGCAGTTTTTCAGAAAAATTCAGTTTTTCACCAAATTTGATGAGTTTCCTCGGGTTTAACTTGAATCTATGTAGCATTGAATAAATGGGACTAAAGCGATTTTTATATTAAATTAAAAAAACGACGGTATCTGCCAACCCTTAAGAAAAAGCATATTTATCTTTTCATTTTTTTTTTCCTTTGCACCGTTATAGGTATAGTCTCGGTTGGATTCAGAATCCGAAATCTATAAAATCCAAATTTCAAAAAAAAACCCCGTCTCCCGAAATGTTTACCGAAATCGAAATACCAAAAATTATATAAAATAAAAATTTTCAGGATTTCGATTTGGGATTTCGAAAAAGAAGAAATAAAGAAGAATAAAAGTTTTACAGTTAAGATTTTGAAGACTAAATATTGACAATTTAAAGATTTTTTTTTTTTAATTTAAGTTATGGGATTTTATCCTTTCGATTAAGGGCTTTTTGAGATATTAGGTTTTTCTTTGATTCTGTGTTCTCTGGATTTAGTTGTTATAGAATTTGTGTTTTTAAAATTATTGTGATTGTAGGGCTTAAGGTCTTATTTATTTAAAGAAATTTTTTTTTCAGTTTAATTACGCGATTTTGGGTAATTCGAGATTTTTGGGTTTTTGGGACATTTAATAAGTTTTCGGGCTTTTGGATTTTAAAGACTTATTCATTTAATAAAGCAATTAAATTAAATTTTTCAATTTTTGTTACAGGATTTAGGCCTTTCGGGATTTTGAGCACTTCGAGATTTAAGGCGTTCTGGATCAACTGTTTTCTGGATTTTGTGTATTTAGGGATATTTAATGGATTTTCGTGGTTTTTGTGTTTTTGTGTTTTAGGGATTTTATATTGTATTGTTTAAATTATGATAAAAGTATCGTGTTCACAAACTTTAAGGTAGGTACTAGCGGTATCCATAATCGAATCGTTTTTTATTTTCGACTGTTTCGTTAACGGCTTCACCGATTTCAAAAATCTTAAAAATCTTATATGGGAAATGATACTGTATTTCCAATTTTTTTTTTTAATTTCGTTGATGTTTTTATTTGGTAATAAGGTTTTCGACGGATTATTAAAAAAAAAAAACTTGTTTTAAAAATTCCCAAGATATTTTTTGTATTATTAGATCATTTTATATTTCATACAAAAAAAAAAAAACGAATGAACATTTTTTTTATAAGCTTAATTTATTTAAGAACTTTTAAGAACGAATTTCATGCTTTTAGACATTTTGTATCTAATAACATCCGTTATGATACATAAGATGTTTATAAACCCGCCACAAGAAGAAGAGAGAGCAATAACCTGCCACCGAATTTTCTTTGTTTTTTTTTTTTTGACTCTATAAACGACACCACTGTTTGACTGTTTGGTTATAAAATTTAAAATAAAATAAATACAATACGATGACCAATCTTTACACATCTCAAAATACATTTTTCTTGCAACAAAATTTCACTTAGGTTAAGCGATTATTATTAAGAAAAAATTAAATGAGAGAAATTAAGATCCACAGTATATTTCATCCAAATCAAGTAACACTTATGACGAAAATTTCTCTTTAAATATTAACAGAGCACAATTTTATAAATGAAACACTTAATTAATTAAGAATTAAAATAAAAAAATGCACGCACTTACTCTAGCGGCAAGTATATTTACACCAAAATGCAACAACTAAATGAACTTATTGATACGCTCGTTAAATCAAAACAAGCCTGCTAATAATTTTCTTAGCCATTTTATATAGGTTTGTTTTGTTTTTAAATTATTATCACAAGTAGCTTTTGATGTAAAAATTTGCTATTCAAGGGTTATCACAATCGAAAACAAAATTAAAAAATTGTAAAATAATTATTTAAGCACCACTATCAATCAAATATATTATAGAATTCTGGGTGTGCATGTGCATTAATAGAAATAAATGCATTGTCATTGTACGTGAACTGTATAACTTAAGGAGTGTTTATTTGTTATAAAACAGAACTATATACATTGTAAGTATGTATATAATAAGCTTAAATTTAAGAAAATAAAACACTTCAAACTATTTTTTTTAAAATTACGTGAGTGATAATAAAAATATTGAAAGTAGTGCAAAGTATATATGTATGTATGCAACACAATCTGCATTTTGTCTACGTTCAATGAATTAAAAGTTTTTTTTTTAATTTAGAAATTCATAAATTCATAGCACAACGTGGGACTTAAGGAGGGTTTACAAAACACATACTTACTTAAAGTTTTTCAACTATTTGTCTTGCCAAACAGAAACACACAGAAATAGCTGCGGTTTTCAAAAATAATACTTCGTCAGGCCTCCACTAAGGTTTGAAAGTTTGCTTCCATAATAAAAATCAGAATAAGCTACATTTTCTGCCCAAAACAACACAAAAGTCTGTCAAAGTTCATTAAAAAAAAAAAAAAAAAAAAATGTGTAGTTTTGCAGAAAATCACAGTGTTTCAAAGTAAAGGAACGCAAATAAAGTCTCAAAGAAGTGTTTATTGTTAAGGTATCTAAAATACCTGTAAAATCTACTGGTACATTCAATAAGCCGCATTCACCGGTCAGTTTATTTTTTACAAAAAAGGTGAAGGCATTCCCATCCACCACCAACGGAAAGCGCCACTGTTCATTTCTTCTTCCAAACAACTTCTTATCGCAACAGTAGGTACTAAAGAGAATTCATTTAAAATTTGCACCTAAATTATTTCTCAATAAATCTACGACTACGAGTAATATAGAATTAAAAAAAAGTGAAAGATGTTGGTAATAATTTTAAATAATAAGTGTAACAAAGTATTAAAAAAAGAAAACCAGGTGGAGTTGCATCTGTAGCTGCAAAAAGAAAAAAAATAAACTTTTAATTAATATATAAAAAAAAAATTCCACCAATTGAGCTTAAATAAATGTTCGGTAATGAACAATTGTATAAGTAATTATTCGCTTGCAATAAGCTAAATAAATAAATAACAAGTCATATACTGCAAAACATTAGCTTATCATATAAGATCAAATAATTGCTTATTACTAATTGACCGAACATCTGTTTTGCTAATTTGAAAAAAATTTCTCCGACTTATTGATCTTTAACAATCTACGAAACTAGTTTTGTTTTATTGTTTTTTGTTGTGTATTTTTTTCTTATTTCTTGTGCTTTTTTAATATTGAAGGTCTCGTATGGGCTTTATAAAAATACGACTTAAATTAGATTAAAAAAATGTCAGATGTTTAGAAATTCCACAATCTGTCAATTTGTATTTATTTCTTTAATTTTTTTTTGTCCAAATGTCAAAAATGTAAATATTATTTCATGTAGAAAATTTTACTAATGTAATATTACTTGGACTAAAATTTGTAAGCATCTGAATCGTTAAAAAAATATTCCGTACCTAAACGAATCGCAGAAACATAGGAAACATTCTTTTCTTTACCTGCACGTGAGATCCCGTGCTATGCCAAATGTACCCTTAATTCTTTAATTTTTTCTGGCACGAAAATGCCAGAGCTTTTGACTTTTTTTTTTTTTAATTTATTTCATTTTCCTTCCAGCAAGAATCTACCCGAATATTTTATTTATTAATGTGGGTTATAAAATTTGATATCGTGGTGATAGGCGCGTATATGACTCCAATTTTCTTTAAAAAAAATAAAATTGATTTTCTGATATAATGTCTTAATTTAACTGATAAATAGCTAGAGCTTTCTTTACAAACCCAGCATTAGATCCGAGTAGCTACATTTATTTCCTTATTTCTATTTATGTTAAGGAAAAACAAAAGTATTTACCTATAAATCATCCAAATATTAAGAAATTTCAAAATGTACATTTTCGTTCAGTTTTTCGCTTCACTTGAAATGCTGCTTCTTTTATCATTTTCCCTCATCTTTATTATAATAAATTTGTACAACTAAATGCCCTAAAACGTGCGACATTGCTATACATTTAATATACCTAACTAGATAATAATTATTACATTTTTAGTTTTTTTTTTGTTTTTAACGTGAATCTATATTGTATAAGATAACCCACATCAAGTCAATATAAAAGCTAGGCGTTTCGTCTGAGAGTGATCACTTAAAACTTTGTTTTCGTCAAGATACAGTAAAAAAGTTATAAGATTTTAATAATGAAGTTCTTATTAGCAATCATTGTAGCATTTCTGGTGATAGTTTCATATTTTGACACTTGCTCAGCAGGTAAATTTCATTAAATCAACTCCATTTATTGCGAGATATTTTCTTAGTGTCTGTTTTTATTAATTTTTAATTGTTTTTTTTTTTATTTTTTTACTATCTCAAGTAACTGAGCCAGTTTGTGGATATGTTAACTCCCAAGGAAAGATGATCTTCCTCAAGTATTTCCCAGGATCTATGATAGGCCAGGATTATTCAGAAAATGATGCCGATGGAAAATGTGTAAAAGTTACATGTCAATCAGATTATACTCTGAAAACTGAAGAGTAAGTCAAAAATAATAATCATTGTCAAATGCGCATAGTTAAATTCATTTTAATGTTTGATTTCTTTTTTTTTTTATTTCAGATGCTAATTCGAATGGGAAAAGAAACGTCAATTTAAATAAATCCTATATTAAATAAAAAAAACTTATGTTACATAAGATGTGTTCTTTTTCGTATTCATTATCTACACACTTTTTTCAAATTTTATCAGCAAAGCAAAAGAATTACTAAGTAAATAAGACGTTATGTATATTTATTTGTTTTACGTTTTAAATGAAAAATGAGTAACTATAAATAGATACTGCGAGTAATAGAAAAAAAAAACAAGACTATAATTTCATGAAAAGTAAATTGAAATAACTTAAATTAATATTTAAATGGGATTTTGTACGAAAAACATTTACATAAAGTACGGGCTGTGAAGCATACTGATCACCATCCAGGTGATATTGAACATGAATATTATAATTGAACTATGTAAATGGTCACTTAGCATTCAACAACTTTTAAAATACTGTAAAATTTATCAGTTTTATTATAAATGGAACAGGTTTCTCAAACGGTCATTGTCACTTACTTGTAAATTTGAACCAAACTTGAACGATTCTATTTTCCTACAGTAGTACCTAATTGCTCGATCCGGCATCCGACAGTGGCGTTAACTTGGTCAGCAATATCTCTTCGGGGAGTGATATTGTATATACTGTATATTGTATACTATATATTGTATATATCTGCCGATCTGACGAATTATAATATTATATTATAAATGTTAATAATTTGTTCAAAAACTGCATTTGTTTGTTAAATATTATTCCAATAAAAATGAACTCTATACTTTATACTTCCTCTTCCCAATTGGTAATATTTTGGCATGTGACATTAGGTCGTTTCAATTTATTAGGTCCGTTCATTTTAAAATAATTTGTGTGTCTTTTATTTTGATGTATATTACGAGAGATAAATATTTACCATACCTTTATTAGTTTCCCATTGGAAGTTATTGTAATTGGTCCGATTTGTCGAATTGAACATTTTGACATTTCTCGACGTTTCGAGGTACATCATTTTTAGAAAGATGTCTGTGTGTGTTTGTGTGTGTACATATGTACGTTCGTGAGCCTTTCTATCGTTCACTGTATCTCAAGAACGAATAGAGATATCGACTTCGAGTAAATTTTATTTCACAGATAATAACATCACGCAGTGCAGAAAGGGTTCCCAAAATTAAAAAAAAAAATGTAAAAAATGTTTCATCTCGAGAACAAAAAATGCCTTCGACTTCAGGTTAATTTTATTCTACACACATAATGACGTAATAAAGAATTGACAATAATTAAAAAAAAAGCGGGTAGTTTTTTTTTTTAATCAAAAAACATGCTAAAATTTTGCGAAAAATGTGTTTCGGTTGTAATATTTTGAGAACAAACAACGATATTAACTTTGGGATAATTTTATTCTATTCACGATGCCATATTTGGTTCCTGATATAAATTTAAATTCAATTGAGGGTTTTTTTTTTAAAGCAAAAAAACTACAAGAAAATACTAAAAATCGTTGAAAAACTTTTTCAGCTCGAATATTTCGAAAACAAACACTAGCTTAGAAGCCAGGCCAATTTTATTCTACACATAGCGACGTAGTCAATAACTGATCATCAAATTATACTTTCAGCACTAATATAAAAGGGTAAAAACCGAAACTTTTGTTTAGTAATATGCTTAATAGAATAGATATAGATATATAATAAGTATTCATGTTTGTTGTATTTTTGGTTGTATGTGTAGTATGTACATATGTAATTAGATTTTTATTTTGTGTTTGTGAAGTAATTTATGTATTAATTCAATCAGCCCAATTCTAAATGTAAGTTCCCGGGGAAAAATTTCCTTTTTCCCTTCTCCCTTATTCTAAAAGAAAAAATCTCGGGAATTGTATTCCCTTTCTCCCTCTCCCTTATTCTAAATAAACTTCGAATATGGGAAAAAAATCTCCCAGAAAAAGTACCTATTCTAAATGTTAAAAAAAGGGAAATGTAAAATTCATTTGGTGCGAATTTTTTCCCCGTAAAGTTGCTGGAGAGTTCACACAAAAATGTAAGATTTTCTTTTATCTTTTAAGGAAATATAAAAACTTCCTTATTTTTTAGGTCAAAAACAACAAATAAAGATCAACTCCAAATTCTTTTAAAGTTGATGGAATCGTGACATCGCTTGTGGATTCCACAAAGGAGCTAAGGAAGAACTGATTTTATTCTGGCAAAAAGCAGAAAGGGAACTAAATTCGTCTGGGCCACCGATCAAAACGATACCCGAATGGAAAAAAATATTAAAAAAAAAAAACAAAAACGAACTTTAATTAATTAGTTTTATTGTTTTATATCTTCTTTGAGGTGTGGAACGTTCAAAAAAAATATATTAGAGCTAAGGCTGTCAATAACCTTAAAGCCAGAAACGGAACTGGCGGTGGTCCAAACAATGAGCAAAAGTGGGCTTTCACGGCTTGAAATGTCTCTTAAAGATTTTCTGATGGCCCCTGGCTGTTGGCTATCGCTTTCTTCATTTTGATCTTCACGTACAATTCTTGCCGCAATTGAAAACATTTCTTGTTACCGAAATCTTTTTAACTCAAATTCAATTTTAATTTTGTTCGCGAGTTCTTTACCTGTCAAATACTACAAAACAGCTGATTCGAAGATTCAAATTTCTCATTCCCCATTTCGAAGGGAAAATTGAATTCCCGGGGAATTCGGAATAGGGGAATTTTACTCCCGGGAGATTGGATTTCCCGGGGAGTTTTTTCCCCGGGAATATTTAGAATTGGGCTGAATATTTTTCTTATTTGGAAGTTTCAGGGTGATATATAGGTTCTGGTATAGATATACAATACCATCACATTTAATTTACTTTGTTCCGTCGCGAACCGAGTGTTCCATCAGAGTTACATGATATTTTTGATAATGTTGTTTTATTATTAAACGAACACGATGATTAGCGACACCATCACAGTTTTCATAACAAACTATCGATAACAAGTAGGTATATAAATCACGCCGGTAACACAGTTTTTCTGTGCACTTGGAACTAAGTATCAATTTTGTCGAAGCTGTTTGAATGTTATTCATAAATGAATTACTATATCTTTAGTGTGATCCCTTCACAATGCAATTTTCATAAGAAAAATGACTTAAAATAGAAAACAAAATATTTAAAACAACAACATTGTCTTGCTATATATACCTTTTTTCAAAGTCAGAAATCTATTCTTTAGTTCTCTTTTTGTATAAAGTTGTTTTATAGAATAGTTTTAGAAATTTTATCTTTTGGGTATAGGCAAATGGTTATTAATATTAATGATACCTTTCATTAAATTCTACATTTGATGGAGAAATCTTAGAATTTTTCATCAACATGGTAATGCATAGGTAGTACTTACGCAGCTGAAGCGTAAATTTCCATGGAAAATGACACAACGAAAGAAGCTGGCATATCATTTGGAGAAAATATCTGCTCCTTTTTCACACTGAATAATTTGCACGAACCATTAATTAGGCGTGTTCAAGAAAATGATATCTCTCAGCAATCTCAGTTACATGAACAGGATTCCTCTACAAAATCTCTCAGTTTTGCTGTCAAAACTCTGAGGAAAAAAAATCTTTTTTTCGCTGTAAATCGCTCGGGATCAAACTTATCAGGATTCAGAAAGAACTGCAAAAATACATGAAATTTATTTAGAATTAAAAATATTGTAATTATTGATACTGAAACAAAAATTTACCTTTGGATCTCTATGAATGGCAATCTTTGGAACATAAACTGGGATATTGTTAGGTATGGCAAAGTCACAAAACGGTTTCAATGAAAATTCTTTTTCTTCATTTGATAATGTACAAACTCGATCTAAAAATGGCAGTGTTGGATACAACCTTAAGGTCTCCATAATTACCATATCCAAATATTCCATTTCATTCACATCTTCATAGGTGAATGTACCTACTACTATTATCGGCAGCAGCGACGACGGTTGTGTTGTTTTTAAGCAAAACCAGTTTTATCTCTTCCCTCAGTCGTTGTTGAATTTCAGGATTCTTTGATAATTCATACAAACAAAATGTCATTGTTGTTGCAGAAGTCTCATAGCCAGCAATAAAGAATGTGGCTGCCTGAGCTACCATGTCATTATTCATATGTCATTATTCATAGATAAATAATTATTGCCGTCATTGCAATCAGCTGCTTCATTAGCTACCTTTTTAAACTCTACAAGAACGTCTATCGTATCATTTCGAGTTTTTCTATTTTTGATTCTTTCTTCCATAACTGAATTAATGGTTGCACGAAAAAATATTTCCGAGTCTTTTGGAAATAACTTGCATCGTAAAAGTTTTGCTAGATGTGGTAGGAAAAAAGCAACAACAAATTCAAACGATAGAATGTATCACGAACGTACGAACGTACGTACACACACACATACAGACATTTCTCTAAAAAGGGCGGATTCGAATTCCTTGGACCTCGAAACGTCCAGAAATGTCAACATTTTCGATTCGAATAATCGGACCAATTACAATAACTTTCAATGGGAAGTTAATTAAATTAATATTAAGGGTATTCCTATTCAACCAACGTCGGAGAACCATCGTAAACGTGGTAAACGTTGGAAAGTTTACGATTTCGTAAACGAACTGTCAAAATTTGTATGAAAAATCTTTTCCGACAAATCGTGATCTTTCCCACAAGAATTTGTGTCGTAAAAATCGTAAATGAAAATGGTAAAATGGTATTATGAGATTAGGACATTATGGTTGAATCAGCTGACTTATCACAACATTTACGCAAGGTATTAAAAGAAGCGTTCATAAAACATGTGTAGGAAACTTTACGATTTAACGACGACGTCGTAAAGTTTTCGACGTTGCATAAATACCCTTATTATAACAAAGTTATCTTTTGCTTTAGCACGTTCAGTTAGAATCCCCGCTAAATTTTACGGCTCTGTGAAATATTGCAAACGCAATTTTACAATACAACTTTTCAGTTTTACAAATTATTTTCATTTTTTACAGCAAATTTGACTGGTCTGTGGTTTGTCAAAGGAGCTTGAGTCCAGTTAAATTTATCAACAAACAGAATGGTAATTTTCCATAAAAGCTTAACTCAAACTAAGAAAATAAAATATTTGTTCTATTTTGGGGAATAACGGCGTGACTTAAGAAAAATGAAAAACAAAAATACAGTTTTTAATTATGCGGTAGACTATAAATCTCTTATCTTGACTTGTGTTTTTATCCCTTATTAAATTTAAAAACAAAATGCAAAGTATCTAATCTTAACCTGTCTAAAGATAAGATTTTTATAGCAAAACAAGCTTTAGATAATTAAAGAACTTAACATAAGTTATGAAACCGAGATTATAAAAAAAAAATATTTTTTCTTTAGTATAGTTGTTTTGGCAAATGGTAATTTTAAAAAAGGTCCTGAGGTTGATATAGGTTTTTTGCTTATAACTTAAGTTTGAAAAAAGATAAAAAAGCACAAAATTGATTGGGGGTAGATCTTGATATTCTGAACATGATTATGAAAACATGTTTTTTTTTTTAATCCAAAACCCATCTTTTTTGAAAATTTTGATATGCAATATTATTTCAACTTATCAGAAGCTTTTGTGTACAAAATTTCATTAAAATCAGTTCAACATCAGATAATGAGATAGTCGAAAACCAAAAAAAAAATGGTTTTATTAGAGGTACTATTTATAACCATTTTTCCATTTTTTTTATAGAATAGTAGCCTTTCTGTAAAAAAATTACTATTTTTTTTTTAAGTTGTGGGCACCTTTTTGAGAAAAATAATTACCAAGTTTAAAGAAAATCGAAAATTATAACCAAAGTTTTAGGAACACACTTATGTATATGAATTAAAGGTTACTTGCAGTTCATCATCACTATCAAGACTGTTTCAAGTGATGCAATTTTCTTCGGTAAATAAGCTTTAGAATATGAAAAAGGTAGCTACTTGTATTTCTTTAACGAACATTTCATATTGCATTAATTTAAAGGAAAAAAAACAATAATATAATTAATTAGTATTGTTGTCCAAAGGTTTGGTTGATAACTAGGAATAAGAAGGTGACGGAAAAATTGTAAACTGATGCAAAAAAATGAAAACTACGTAATTCATTCGATTATATTCACACAATGAGCTGTCAAGAAAATCTCTCCTCTGCGTGCCATGACATCTATGATGTCGTTAGCCCCTCGTCAATTTTTTTTTTGAATATATTTACTCGTATATTAAGTTAAACAACGCTACTAATATAGAGTTAAAATACGTAGAAATACTGAAAAACTAAACAAAAAATGTAAACACTATATTATTTACCTATAACAATAAATAAAAGATAATAATAATTAGTTGTGTCCACTTCATCATTTTTTTGATAAAAATGTTGCTATAATTTAATTTGTTTTTATAATCTAGAGAAATCAACTTTTATAAAGATTGTAATCATTTAAATCAATAGACTAACTTGAGATAATTCTGATTCGCAATTTGAGCAAACGATAATGAAATTATCAAAAAATCATATTATGAAGATTTAATATTAAGAATACAGCCGACAAAATTCATAACCGTTTTGAAATTATGTATGAACATTTATGTGGGTATAGGTGCAATACCTATACACAAAACAAAGAATTTCCATAAAAATCATTTTTTTATATATTGAGTGGACGCAATATAATAGGTGATTTCAGTATTTTTTATTTTTATGATCCAATTCTAGAGTCTAACTTTGGACAGCTTTCAAACTCCAAAACCTTATTTATAATGTTCCATCTAGTGTCCGACCGAAGCTTCGGCGTCGGCCGAATTCGGCCAAAAAAACAACATTCGGCCAAACCTTCGGCTTCGGCATTTTAGGCCGAAGTTTTGGCCGAAGCCGAAGAATCTGTTTATTATATCGAGCATCGTACTAGGCGCCGGAAAAAATTTCAATTTTTGAAATTTTTGAATAACGAAGAAAAGATTGCAATCTTTTCTTCGGTAGGTATTCAAAAATTTCAAAACAAATGTGTTCCATCATAAAAATTATTACTGAAAATGAATTATTTATTTCTTTTTTCTTTATAATTACTAATTAGTTATTAGTTATTTTTATTTTATTTGTCTTATGTTTTTTAAGCAATAAATTTTAATAAAAATAATATTTTTATCCAATTGGAAAGGAGAATTCTTGACTTTTTTCAACCTTAGGCTTCGGCTTCGGCCAAAGATTTTCTTTCAGCCTAATAATTCGGCTTCGGCTGAAAATCGACCTTCGGTCGGACACTAGTTCCATCGATTGTCTTACTTATGCAACGAGTACACGACATTTCAAAAGCAGCACTTACAATTGTCACTGACTTCATGCCAATTCAAAATGACGTCAGTGCGCATATACAATACATGCAGCATTTGACATGTCATGTATTCATAGCATTATACACATCGCAATTAGTTGTCTAAATCTTTTCTAAAGTGGGTACGTTCAATGAACTAAGAATTAAAAAAGTCACGGAATAGACAGAAAACTATTGATATGCATTTATATAAATAAGGTGTCACACTATTTAGACAACAACGGCTAGCTGGATAACACTGTCGAGGAGTAGGTATTCTAAGAAAATATAATAAATAATATTATTAGCCTACAAAGACATCCGTTTTGTGAAATATACCTATAAAAGATGAATTTTTCAAAAAATATAACCATTTAAACGTCGGTAATAGAATAATAGATATCATGACATGATCCTCATTAAATTTTGACATATTGGAAATCACAATTTAAAGCAATTGTTCTGTAGATACATATGTAGAGAGATTTCCGTTTTTCAACATGACAGGTTTTGTGAGGGTCAATCGACCCCCAAATCTTGACCTGTGTCTTCAACTTTCTCACGCTACTTTAAGTTTTATCTTAGTGAAATCATGTATGTTGCCTAATTTAATAATCATTTTTAGCTATAATACAAAACTTTAACCTATACATACATATATACATATAATACTACAAAAAAATTCCTATTATATATCCAAAATTGCGTGAGTGCCGAGACTAACGGTTAAGATGTTTGCGCTAATGTTATTAAACGTACCCAATTACAATTCATAATGTGTGACACGGAATGTATTACTGGCTGAACACAATGGATATGGAGCTACAAGTGGAGTTGCACCTGGAATAGCTGTCAAAATATTCAATACACAATTCAATGTTACGAACATAACATAACACAACACAACTGTAGTCGGTGTTGCAAGAGTTCACCAACTTTTAACTTTTCACGTGCAGCACTTTTGACGTTTCAATTTGTATGAAGAAAAAAGGGCAAGAGAGAAATATTGAAGCTTTTTGTGCTTATTGGTTTCACGAAAAATATTATAAATCAAAAGAAAACTGTTAGAAATAAAAAAAGAAAAATGAGCCCGGGGTTGTTTTTTTTTTTTCTTTAAAATATACAAAAAGCTGTACAGCTGCAATGGGGCAAGTAAAAAAAAGAACGTACGACACTTTTTCCAAGCTGTTGCAACTCCAGCTCCAGTTCCAGTTACAGCATTCTATTGTGTTTAAGCAGTTACACGTAAGACTGCTTTTAGACGACTGCAATTTCTATCCGCAATTCTCTTTTGAGTTTCTTTCCGATTGCAGCATCCATTTAAACGCTGCAAATTTTAATACCTGCAATTTTTGTTAAATGAGAAGGAAATAATATCTCGTCACTCTTTACTCCGCTTATGTCTCAAACAATAAGAAAAAGCACAAAGAAGAAAGAGCGATAACTCTGCAATTATTTCAACCTCCGCAACTTTGTCTACCCCGGACACCGCATACGTCCCCCACCTACATGCTTAAAAATTGCAAGGATAATTGCAGCATATTTGCAGCGTTTAAAAGCAGTCTAAGATTAACGTTTTTAGTTCACCCTACCGCCGCCGCCGCTGCTGGCATAGATGTTTACAAATCAAAAAGGTACAAACAAACCTAAAAATCAAAAATATAATCACCCCTTATAGCTTTTTTAATTTTTCGATTACGTTTTGTCGTCTTATAAAAAAAAATATTTCATTCCCTAAAAAGATAATTGAAACATCTAGTGACATTGGCTGATATTTGTCTAAAACATACTTTTAATTTGAATTTAAATAAAAACATCAACAATTATGCATTTTTCTCTATTTGTATGACCTTTTTCTAAATTTCTCCAACCTTAAGAAAAAATTTCTAATCAGTTCTAAGAAATAAAGGTCGTTTAAAGACCATAAATCAACACATCAAATTTTGTCAAATATAACTCCTTCTCATTCTAAACGCTTCAATTGCTAAAAAAAAGTAATGAGAGTTAATGAAAAAATAAAAATATTAAAATAATTGTTTAATTATGGCAATTTTATATATTTTTCAATCAAAAAACTATACGAATATGAATTATTTATGGGGTCTTTAAAATCAACTACATACTCAATATTATTTATTTCAATTTGTTTTTTTTTTTTAATTTATATTTTTATAGACAAAATTGGTATTTAATTACATATACGTAGTAATTTATCATCATAACATAAAACAATAATTTTTTCTAAAACCTAAGGTGACCAGTTCTTGTGAATTATTCATCTTAAAATGGTTCATATTGAGTTAAATCTAATATTTTTTGACGAGTATTAAAATAATCGCCCTGTTGCCCTGATGTCTTCATTCAAAAATAGTTTATAAATTTATTTTTGTGAATTATTTAGTTATAAATTAAAAAAAAAATAAATAAATTGATCTAGTGGTTAAAAACTATAACATTTAAGATGTATATAATGTTAATAATTCAATATAATATATTGGTATCTTTAACGATAAAAAAGTTTATTTTTGGCTTTTATTTCTTTCTTATAAATAAGTTATTTAAATTCTGGAATATACAATGGTGAAAAATTGTAAGAAGCCTGATGTTAAGGTATCAGCATGATACTACATACTTAACAATTTACTAATTTTATTAAACATTTTTTTACTAGTATCATACTAAACCTATTTTCATAATAAATTTCATCTGAACACGTCTTAAAGTGACAGTTCGTGGAAAAAAGTAAACGAACATACCATTTTGACATTTTTAACTGTCAAAGTGATATTTGGAGTTATTATGATACTAAAAAGTTAAAATATGTAGGTATTTGGTGATTTAAACTTTAATAAAATGTTAAAAAGATTGAACGGTGCTAACCCGTTTAAAATTTAGAAAATGCTGTTTTAACCTAGCATCATACCAAATATGCTTTAACAACGTGCTAAATGGTCTAAAATTTTTTGCAAATATTTTTAAAAGTATTTAGAAGCACTGGCTGACAAAAATAAAAAAAAATCAATGAGGAGTGAGTATGCTTACGAAATAATTACAGCACGGCAACTTTAATTATTGAAAAAATCCATTTAGAGCTAGGGCCTAGGGGCGAGGATATGTAGAAATTTTTCAGAATTCTTTAATTAGGTCAGTTTTTCAAGCCCAAGGTATTCGAATTAAAACCTTAAATTGCAGTATATTATAATAATATTAATAAATTTTTATCCTACGAAACTCTTTAGGGTATTTCAAAGCATTCATTTTTAAGCTATCAAATCCTCTCTTTTTTCTACAAACTTTAAACTAAACTTATCGTTATTTGAAGTAGTTCAAATATTCAGTTGCCTTTTAATCTTGTCTTCAGTATTTTTCCTTGTTGAATATACCTATGTTGTATAGTATGGTAACCGTATACTACTTTTGAGTGCTATAACCGAATGGTTGTTCTTGAATTACCTTGAAAAATAAAATATTCTACACGCTTTTATATTGTTGATTGACTTTTTATTGTTTGGCAAAAAGCTTTAGGCTATATATGCAAAATATATACATATACGTTCTGTATATTTTTTTATAAAATTTAACAAAAAAAAACATAACATTATATGTAATTCAAACTTCGTTTCGCATTCTTGCGTTTTATTCCACATTTTAGTCCAAAAAAAATATACTATGAGGCTATACGTAAACATTTTGTTTGTTTGTTTGTTTTTTTTTTTTTTTAGAAACGTGTACAAAAACTATTATAAATTATAATTTATGTAGCTACATAACATACATACATATAATGATGATTCAATTATATAGCAATAATAAGTCGTGATTTGAATATTTCTATCACATACAGCAATAATGTTAGAACAAATGTGAAAAGAATTAACAATTTGTGATTTAACTGGTCTTTTCATTCTTTTAACATCACTGTTAGTTATAATTTAATTGAAATTTCTTACTTTGCCATTTTTAAAATAGGAAGAGTATTATTAATGATTCTGTATCAAGAGGCAATTTGCATCAGTTAATTGTGAAGAAAGGTTTCAAGCAACATTTTTATTTCTTCTGGCATTGAATTTCTATTTGTTCTTTTCATTGCTTTTTTTTTAATACATTATAGGTACATATAATTTAAAAAAAAAATTCATTTTAGATAACTAGGTAATATAAATTTTAAAATTTATTTATATGTATAAATTTAAACTAAAGGATCTCTGACAAATTTACAAAATATACCTCCTTTCGCCTGAATTATCATAGCTTTAGGATCGAATATCATTTTACTGTGAGATTTATCACAAACGGTAACATAATGACTTTTAAGAATATTAATGAGACCAACTTTCGTCTGGACGAGTCCAAAACGTTCTCCAATACAATTGTGTGATCCTAATCCAAAAGGCATATAAGTATAGGGCAGAATATTCGTCTTATTCTCTGCAGAAAATCGTTCAGGATCAAAGTTTTCAGGATTCGGAAAGAACTAGAATAAGAAACATAACATTTTAAAATCAGAATATTGTTTAAATTTTTATTGCAAAAAATATATTTTACCTTTGGATCTCTATGGATGCCAAAAATTGGAATAAATACACCCATTTTATTGGGTATAGCAAAGTCAGATTCAGGTTCTAATGAGAATTCCTTTTCATCACTCGGCAATGTACATTCTCGATCCAAGAACGGAAGTGGTGGATACAATCTTAAGACTTCCATAAGTACCATATTCAAGTATTGCATTTCATTGACAGCTTCATAAGTTAGTTTATCATTGTTATCTTTAAATACCCCTTTGATCTCTTCACGCAATCTTTTCTGAATTTCAGTATTCTTTGCTAATTCATAAAGGCAAAACGACATTGTCGATGAAGTTGTTTCGTAACCGGCAGCAAAGAAAATGCTTGCTTGTGCCACTAAAATATCATTATTCATAGCTAAATGATTAATATCGTTGTTAATTTCAGCAGTCTTTTTAAAAGCTATTAAAATGTCTATCAAATCATTGCGACTGTTTCCATTTTTGATTCTTTGATCCATAATATAATTAATGGAATTGCGGATAAATTTTTCAGCTTCTTTTGGAAAAATCTTACATCGCGTAATTGTTGATAAGTATGGTATGAAAAATACAATAAGAAATTCTAAAGCTCTCCCTAGATTAAAATCAAAAATACTTCGACCATTTCGTCGAAATTCACATTCGGGATTTCGAAGACAATTTGCTTGTATACCAAATGCCACTGTTGCAATTACATCTGTCGTATAAAGTGCGCACATTTCCTTAACCTCTTGAATAAAACTTTTATCTTCATCGATTTCAAAATCAAGAAGATACTTATCCAATTCGTTGCCAACCTATATATATTGAACATATAGATTTATGATAAAAGATAAATCAAAATAATATAAAGTAAAATTTCACCTTACATCTTGAACAAGTGGAAACATTTGTTTAATTTTGCCACTTGAATACACTGGAGTCAACTTCGAACGCAATTCCTTCCAGTGGGGATTTTTGATAAAGAATAATGTACTTGATCCCAAAGTGTCGTGTTTAGTATCAGCTTTAGCATAACGATTTGAGAATTTGTTAAAGTTCTTAACAAGTATTGATTTTATTAACTCTGGTTCACGAATCATTAAAATGGGCTTGTTTAAAATGTAAATACCGAGGATAGGTTGATCTTTGGCATTGGGGTGATTATATAAATCTTGCAAATTTTCAGCACCACTTTGTGACATTTTCAACATATTTTGAAGATTACCAAGTAAAATATTTGGTTCAATGAATGCAACATTTTTCCTTCGCCAATATGATAAATTGTACTTTGACCAAATATAAAGACCAAACAATACTGAAATAATAAACAGTAGCAATTCGGTTAGGAAAATCATCCTGGTTGTAGAGCTGGAATAAAGAAAATAAATTTAACGAATTATTTAAAGCTTCTGTATTGTTCAACTTAAAATGCTTTAAAGTTATAATTTTCATATACCTATAAAAGTTTTAGTTTCATTCATACTTTTAACATTTTTACTAACACGGCCTCTTGCAGCTTAATCATTCAGACTACCTGTCTTCAATCATGCTGAGGAAACCGTCTTAACTAATTTTTTAAAAAGTTTGTTCAAATTTAAAAAAAAAATATTTTACTATATATGTATGTTTATCTATTTAGATTTTGTTCTACGTTTTGTAGGTCGCGACACAACGCCACCACTGTCTATTTTGTTCAATCAAAAATAATGTCAATATTCTAATTCATTTCTTTTATAGGTTTTTACAGCAAACCAAGTGTACTACCATCAAGAATAATACCGCTCCGCTGACATGTTGCTCAAAAAAAATGTCAATCAGCAATTTATTGCCTAATGTCGCTTTAGCTTAAAATGTGAAAATAATCAATGTCAAGACGTTATTCTGACAATTGAAAAAGAAAATTCTTATCATCATCGCTCGCGAAATAATTATAATTTAAAAAATGTTTGCATTGTCCGCCATTTATAATGACTCAATTTCCTACATTTCCATCTACATGTTAAGATTTTGTGTAGGTACGAGAAAAAATTACAAATATACAGCATTGCGCCCCTCTTGTTGTTATTTACTCCACTCCAACAAAACCTGTTACCTTTTTGCTGTAAAGGGTTTGTGCATTAACTTTGTAGAATATTATAATATTTTATTGAAGGAAATAGGGAAAATGAAGCAATTAATTAAAAACAATTCTTTTCCTCGTTTTGTAGAATACTATTTGACAATATTTTTTATTAACTTTAACATTTTTAAAATCGAAAATAACACTGATCTCTTATTTACCCTTCCTTCTCGAAATACGAAAATGTAATTTCTTCATTTTCTTGAAATCGAACTAGTAGAAAAGGAACAGTAATTATAACTTAGAAAACCAACTTCAAATTTGTCAATTTAAAATTATTTTTCCATATCTCATATTGTTACCGGTGCTTTTTTGTTACAGACAGGAGTGATTGAGAGTTGTAAGTTATACTTGGGTCTTGGGTCTGGTTCTTCAAAATCTATCGCGACACTAAATTTCATTTATTTATTCAAATGCAAGAAAGTGAAAAATAATTCAAAAATTATAAACAAACACAAGCAAGAAACAAATGGGTATTTAAGTAAAGCTGTGGTCACTTTGATCCGTTTTTTTTTTTGTTAGAGGTAGTAAATAAGATAAGATACAATTAACACATTTAGAATACTCTTTGATCAAATTAAAAATAACCGGAAAAATACTATTTCCTAAAAGTAATCATGTAATTTGATATTTATAAATTTCTATACAATTTCACAATCACTCTGCGCACATTTATCATATTTTATTATACATTGGTATATCTACCTCAACTAAATCTAACAATTTTTTTCCAATGCTCCCGTATTAATATTGTTTAAATATACAAAAAGCAACTGTCTTCAAATGAAATCTTTTATAAGCTTTTATACAAATATTTTACGAAACTTAAAATCATGCGCCAATCGAATTATAGTATTTTGGTTATTTGAACTTTGGGACAGAATTAGTATAGAAATAATAAAGCAGAACAACATGGTCGCACATACGGGCTTCTTAAAATTGTTTTCAAATATACATTAAGGGTATTCATGCAACGAGATAAATTTACCAATTGTGTAAAAAGATAAGTTTACGCAAAAGTTTGCGTGAACGTCCTTTTTATTTATTTGGATAAATGCTGCGTAATTGAATCAGCTGTTCGTTAAACGTCACGTTAAAAGTCACAATTACGTTTGTATAAGTTTATCCAAATAAATTTGTATAAGTTTCCGCAATAAAATCCTTAGATAATTTTATCCAATTTGCGTAAAACATTTCCCATACAAAATTTGACAGTTCATTTACCAAAAGATAAATTTATCCAAAAGATAAACTTATCTAGTGTTTTACTTAAAAAATAAACTTATCTAGTGTTTTACGACGTTGCATGAATCCCCCTATTATGTATTATGTATGTATAGGTACGTAATTTGTAAGACATTGGTTTGTGAATAAAATAATAATATGTAGAACTATGTCCCTTTTTCATTTATTGACAAATGTCAAAACAAAATAATAATTTGGTGGCAAAAATGACAACATTGATTATCTTTTTTTGAAACCAAATACTCTGTTATTGTTTGCAATACCTATTTAAATAACAAGGCCCTTTATTTTTGTTTTGAAATTTTACATCTGTCAATTGCCATAAAATGATTGCTGTCACTCTGCCCTACAGTTTTGTTCAGTGAGAACGAAGTAAGAACAGCACAGATTCGTGATTCTTATCTAAAGTGTTCCAAACTGTTCGGGAACAGGTTCGTTGAACATACCTTATAGGTGCTTTAATTATCAGTACCCACATTCTGTAACTCTCTCATAGATAAAATTAGTCTAGAAACGATGAAAATTGAAACAAATCAAACGATTTTGTTCCATTTATCAACATTTCTCGGCCAATTTTATCGATGCTAGAGTTACAGAACGTAGGCATAGACACTGATCCGGTTCAGACGAGACCTGTTTTATTGCAATGTAGTACATATTATTCACTCGATACATCCAGATTAAAACTTAAATCCGGATTTACATTGAACTTGTACGATTTACATCCAGATTTAATTTTTAATCTAAATGAATCGAGTAAATAAAATGGCTGTTAGTCTATACTGCATAGCCGTTTAATTAAAACCTTAAAATGTATTTTTTTGCGAAAATCCAATACTTGACCCTTTTTTCAACTAGTAAAACCACTATTATCATTCAATGATATAAATAACGAAGCTTATCATTATCAAGTGCGATTTTGTTTAAATATTCAAAGGAGATTTTATATTAAAAATATACACGCAGTAAATTTTTGAATGAAACAAAAACAATTTATGTGTCCTACCACCAAGTTAAGGCTTGATTTATAGCTTTTTTTACGATTCCTAACTCGATCTCGATCATCAGACTCCATTAGTGGTACCTAACTGAGACTCATTTTGCTTGTTTTTAATTGAAAAACCAAACCGTGTTTGTATACATACTGTATTGTATTTATATACCAAGCTCTTCAGGGGTCTGAATATCGTGCTATCGAAGGCACGCGTGATGAGTAAAGCACGGGTGATAAGTAAAGATTTTATTCTTGATCAATAGCACTTAGCATCTTTATTAGCCTACTATATAAGTTTGTTGTGTTTGGATGTTTGATATTTATTATCTTTCTGTAATTAATTCCAGTCTTATAAAAATGAACTTGGTAATAAAATAACACTTGTAAACAAAATTACATTACATTTTTGTTGTTGCATGTAGAAAGCAAATTATATTTTATGTGCTGAAGTTCGAGTTTTACTGAGCGCAGAATAATATTGTTACATCACTTCAGGCGTTCAAGATATTCCCTTGGTAAGAATAAAAAAGTGATAATATTCTTTTTGTTTGTATTGCGTTTTTTCATATTTTGTTATTAATTTTCAATTTGATTAGTGCCGTGCGTCGTCGGGAGGATGCAATTTTGGGAGTTATAAAAAATATGATGTTATTTAATACAAAAATAAGAAATTATTTAAAAAATTGTTGAAGAAAGAAATTTTATTATTGTAAACTAATTTTTAACTTAAAGAAATAAAAAAAATCTCCTGAAGAAAGAAGGAATTCTTACAAAACGACATTTTATTCGCAATCAAAAACAAACAAAAAATACCAAAAGAGCCTAATTAAATATATACCAAACAAAAGTTCAGTATTTTTGAGGTTACGTTTATTCAAAGTAATTTCTGAAAGTAAGTACTGTACTTCTTACGCTACTTCTTCTTCAAAACTCAAAGTACTTTTTTTTCTCTTGGAATCCTCTGGTTTGGCATAAATATGTACATATTATACCAAAGGTCAGTTTTAAGAGTTTTTTTTTTTAAATTAAGTGAGGCTAGTGAATTCTACCTTGTCACGTAAGATTAACATAATGTAGATACATGCAAAATTAAAAACTTTTAAAATGAAAAGATAAACTTATTATTTATTTTTATATTTTTTGTGCTTTTGTCGCGGTATCTTTATCTTTATCAATAATCAGATCACTGATTAATAAGTTAAGTTTCCTCAAACCGATATTTGTAACTGTATTGATTTTTTGATAAAAAAAAATATGAAAAATAAACGAAAAAATATTGTTGTTTGCATATTATTGTTCCCAAAGTATGGGTATACAATATATTATGTACAATGTATACATTAGGGTGATTAAAAAAAACACCTTTTTCGAAATTCAACCGGGACCGGGCAAACTTATGAAGATCAAACGATTAAGACCAAAAAAATCAAAATCGAACACCATTTAGAGGTTGCTACCAGCGTTTTTTCAATATTTTTGCTTGAAAATCGGAATAACTATCAAATGTTAGAAACTGTATAACTTTTCGAGTTTTCATGATAAAAGCTTAAAATTTTCAGGGATTGTTCGTAATTTCTTGTAGTTTTTGAATATATAGTTGGACAATTAATTTTTGAAATAAATTTTGTATAGTTTTTTTGTTTGTAACGAAAAAGTAAGTGTCTACAGAAAAAAAACCGCACGGGATCTGGGACTTGTTGTTGATTTCAAATTACGTCTAATTACACCGAAATCACATTTCAATGACCTAGAATCTGCTTCAAAGTTAATTTTTTGCTCAAACTTGTTTAAACAATATTTTCAAAAACAAACCTATAACCATGATGTGAAATAACTCATCTCATAATTTACAGGGTGCGTCAAAATGAATTTTTCAAAAATTATTTTCTTAAGAATTTCCTAACCTTTAATAGTTATAACCTTTAATATTATGATACTAAATCTTAACGGGTTTTAATTTAACACATTTTTTTTTTTAAATTTATAAAAACCTCTACTTTGATTTATTTTTTGGGTCACCCTGTCCAAAATTGATCTTTTTCTTACCATATTTTTTTTATTAACACTGCCTGATAATTAGACTAACTTTCTGTAGTAAACTTTTTTTTATTACATTCACCATGTAGCTAAAAATAAATCATAACCCTTAATGGTGGTTAAAGTTTTTTTTACTTGAAACTTTTGAAACAGCACCCTGTGTAAATATTCTGCTGCTTAATATTTTTTTTTTAATTTGGAAACCTTGGTATAATTGGCAGTTTCTTAAAAGGTATAAAACTTATCACAACTCATCTTAGATCGAAAGTTATGACCATTTGAATACAATACAATAAATGAAAATCGAATCAAAAATGATTTTAGAATTGTTTGTTTTGGTTTATTATATGAACAGTACGGCTTTTTCAAAACTGTATTTCGACAGTCACTCAGAACTAAACAAAAATGAAAACGCCAATGATATTACCTTTAATATGTGTATGTATTGTGGATTAGAACAGGGGAGAACAGCACAATTGTGTGAAATTTGTTAGAGCAGTAAAGTACAGGTTTGGGTTTTATGGAGTTTACCGTTCATTAGGGCTGTAAAATTTCTTATGTTATAATAATTATTGTTTGCTAAGATTTTAAAATTGATTTTTTTTATCATATTCACACTTTTTTTTAAATATTTTTGTTTTATTCTAGTTTTTAGAAAATGCATTTTTCTAGTTGCAATTTGGTCTACGTTTATCTATCATATAAGAGATTTATACAAATACCTAAACCATAAGACATATACATAAGTATAGTGCTGAATATTTATCGTATTCTGTGCAGAAAATCGTTCTGGATCATATCCAAGTATTGCATTTCATTGTCATATAAAACATATGAAATGTTAGAGTGCATCCTAGTAAAACTTCTTTTATCTCTTCTCTCAATCTTGTTTGAATTTCGTCGTACTTTTATAAGTGATACAAATGAAAAGAAATTATTTTTGCAGAAGCCTTATAGCCGGCACCTGCTTTGGCTATAAAAATGTTATTAGTCATTATCATAACTTAACTATTGCACTTGTTTTCTACATCAGTTATTTTTTTAAACGCTACAATTTATTTTATCTATAATATATAAACATACATAATGAAGGAATCACGAACTCTCTTAGCGAATATTTTACATTCTGAAAAGTTTACTAGATATGGTATGAAAAACATAGAAACAAATTGTATTTATATACCAAGCTTAAGTTCTTAAAATAGTACCTAAATTAGAAAAAAGTTCGTAATTTTTTTTTCGATATTCGGCTACTGGATTTCGAAGACCATGCCAATTAACCTGAATACCGAATGCTACTATTGCAATCACATCTGTCGTATAAAGTGGCGCAGATTTCCTTAACCTCTTGAATAAAAATTTTATCTTCATCAACTTCAAAATAATAGATATCCAGATCGATGACAACCTTAAACAAGAAACAAAAAATTGATTGGAAAAAATTAAGCTTTTTAATTCGATTTTACCTTACATCTTGAATAAGTGGAAACATTTATTTAAATTTGCCACTTACTTGAGAATACTTGAGTCAATTTCGAAAGCAACCATTTTCCACGGACCCATTATTCTACTAACCCATAAAGCACACCAAACAGACAGTTTTTGTGGATGTAACGGTGTCTCAACATACACTCACTCCAAATCCGGCAGTTTTGTTTATTGACGTATCCATTCAACCAAAAGTGAGCTTCATCGCTAAACAAAATTCGCTTATGAAAATTGGGATCAACGGCAATCTTGTTTTGTGCCCATTCACCGAATCTACGCCTTGATAGGTGATCCTGTCGCTATTCTTGTTGAAATGCCAAACCAAACTAAAAATAAATCCCTTGACAGCTAACAAAATGGCCGCCAGTTAAAATAGTGTTGCCAACTTAAAGTCCTATAGCTCTTTGACATTTTTAACATATTTTGAAGATTTCCAAATAAAGTATTGGGTTCAATGAATGCAACATTTTTTCTTCGCTAGTATGATAAATTTTACTTTGAAAAAAGTTTTGAATGCGCGCAAATTATAAAAAAAAGAAGCAAAATCAATGATAATGCGTCGATGCCAGCATAAAGCTGATAACTCTATTATTATAATATATCTAACCAAAACAAATCTGGAAATGATTGAACTACCTTACCATTACTGATCATTGACCACTTTTTATTAATACTAATTTGTTAGAAATACATCTATATTTTTTGAGCAAACTAAACAAATTTTAAAATTTCAAAATTAAACTAAATTAATATTAATGGATCTCTAACTATTGTACAATGTATTCCACCCTTAGATTGAATTATCAATGCTTTGGGATCAAGTATCATTGTTTCTCGAGATTTATCACAAGGTTTAACACAATGATTTCTTAGAAAATTAATTAAACCAATTTTTGTTTGTATAAGTGCAAAACGCTCCCCAATGCAATTATGTGGTCCAGTTCCGAATGGCAAATTACTAAATGGTATAATGTTCTTTTTATTCTCAGGCGCAAATCGTTCAGGATCAAATTCATCAGGGTTTGGAAAATACTGAAAAAAAAAAATAAATTCTATTAAAAAATCTGCAGTTTATAAAGATAGTGTATATCTATTTTATTCAAACCTTTGGATCTCTTTGTATACCATAAATGGGAATTATAACCGGCATTCCATGTGGTATATCAAAATCAGTATATGGTTTCAATGAAAATCCCTTTTCGTCCTCTGCTAATGTACATACTCGGTCTAAAAATGGCAGCGGTGGATAAAGTCTCAGAACTTCTTGAACTACCATATTCATATATTCCATTTTATTGACAGCTTCATAAGACACCTTGCCGTCATCATTCTCTGTCAATAGTTCTTTTATTTCCTCTCTAAGGCGACTTTGAAGTTTCGGCTTTTTGGAAAGTTCATACAAACCAAAAGACATTGTTGCTGAACTTGTTTCAAATCCAGCTGTGAAGAAGATGCCCGCTTGTGCAATAAGCATATCATCGTTCATGACAAATTGATTTTTATCTGCATTCGGATTTGCCTCGGATTCCTTCTTAAATGCAATCAAAATTTGAATCAAGTCATTTCGAACAATTCCAGTGCGCATTCTTTCTGCCATTATAAAGCTAATAGACTTTCGAATGAACTTTTCGGATTTTTTGGTAAATACCTTACATCGAAAAAGACGCACCAACTGTGGTAGAAGAAATAATGTGGTAAATTCGAAAGACCTCATTGGGGTGAATTCGAAAATATTTCTGCCATTTCTACGGAAATCACTATTTGGATTTTTCATACTATTGGCCTTAACGCCATAAGCCACTGAAGCAATGACATCAGTTGCATAGAGGGCGCTGATTTCTTTGATTTCTCGAACACACATACCGCTCTCCATTGGAAGGTCACATAGAAAACTATCTAGCTCTCTTCCGATCTGTGTGAATTGAAGATTTAATTTAATCAGATATTATAAACTCTAAACTTTTTGTATACTAACCTCTTCAATGAGTGGAAACATCTGTTTTATTTTGCCACTTGTAAAGACTGGTGTTATTTTTGTGCGCAATATTTTCCATTGTGGATTATTGACGAAGAACAAGTTATTTGCTCCCAAAGGATCTCCATGCGAATCCGACGATGAATAGCGATCTGAGAATTTGTTGAAATCCTTAACCAATATTGATTTTATTAAATTCAAATCACGAATAAGCAAAGCTGGTTTATGGAAAATATAAATTCCCACAACTGGTTCGTCAATAGCATTCTCATGAAGATACAAATCCCTAAAATGACCTGCAGCAGTTTTGGAAAAATTAATGATTTCCTTCATGTTGCCAAAAATTAAATTTGGTTCAATATGTGCAATTTGTATTCTCTTCCAATAGCAATAATGGTACTTTGACCAAATATATATGCCGATGGTAATTGCGGCTACAAATAATAACACTTCGCTGATTAGGACCATGTCAATTGACTGCTGGAGTAGAAAGAAATATAAGAAATATAATTAATTCAGTTATTGTAGAGGTTATATACCTATATGAAATTTTGAAAAAAAAAAATAAAAGTTATAGGTACTTACATGATAACAGAAAATTTATGGGATGAGTGCAAAAACACTGTGGTTCCAAAGTTTGAGAACGATCCCTAATGCATCTCTGATTTTAAAAGAAATACATTTCTTATGAACTTATGCCTACATGTATGTAGTTTTTTTTATTTTATGCCATTTATAGCGAAGTATACCTACAGTTCTTTTCAAAGAAAAAAAAAATGGCGGTGAAAAAAAATAATTTTTTTTTCCGCAAGAAAAATGTGTGTGGTGAAAGAAAAAAGTCGAAAAAACCAGGCGAATATCAAAACAATTATTAAGAACAAAACACTACCGATAAGTCGAACAATCGAAACCAATGCAAAAACGGTAAAATATGTTTTTTTTTCGCAAAACAATGTCACCAACATTGTTTTGCGCGAAAAAGTATCCGTGGTGAATATAAATTTTTTAAAACAGGTTTGGTTCACATTTCGATGATAAAATTTTAAACGTCAAACATTTTTTTTTTGCGATAAAATCACTCCCATAAGAAGTACATGTATGTATTTTTTTTCGAGGAGGAGCTGTATACTAGGCTTATACCAGAAACGTAGTTTTAGCACAATGTTGCACTGATGTGTTTATTTTGGAGCGGTTGTTTAAAAAAATTGTTTTTTATATATAAAATTTTGAAAACATTTTTAAGAATGTAAACAAATGGAACGCCATTTTTAAGCCTTTTTTTATGTGGAATTAAAAAAATTTCGAAATATTTATCAAATTTTCAAAATATAATTTAGAATTTTTTTAATTAAATCCTAAATTGTTTTTTTTTTGAAATTTTGATACGCAATATAATTCAAACTTATCAAATGCTTTTGTGTAAAAAATTTCATTAAAATCGGTTCAACAGATAATGAGATAGTCGAAACCCAAAGAAAAAAAACTGGTTCTATGAGAAATACCATTTTTAAACGATAGATACATTTTTTTTCCAATAATTTGGTAGGAGCTTTTGAGAAAAATGAGATTTTCCTTACCGGGTTAAAAACACTTGTAGGGGAGGCACCGTTATTTTTAGTTATACGAATTATTTTTAATTATAATCTGCTAGATTATGTTAAAATTTAAAAAAAACTGCTGGGTTGGTTGTCAAGTTTAATAAAAATCTACCAAGTCATTTTCGAATTATAAAAATCTAAAAAAAAATTTGAAAGTTTAGGTTAGCTAGCGAATCCAAGATTTTTTTTCCTCAGAGTTTTAATAGCAAAACTGAGAAATTTTGCTGAGGCATCCTGTTCATTAGGGTGGAGCGAAAATTTTGTTTTCAATATTTTTTTTTCCTGTATTATAAATTGTTGACCCATGTTCTAAAATAAAAACATTCCAAATTACTGTCTTCTACGTCAACATCTTCAGGTGGCGCACTATACTTGAACTTTGAGCTTATAAGCGAACAAAAATGTATCTGAAAACGGTGGAAATAAAATGCATTAAAATAATTTGATTTTTTTTTTGTATTAAATATATTATATAAATAGATACAAGACCAGTAAATATAATCTGCGATAAGTTTAATTGTTTCTATCAGAAGTTGTTAGACCTAGGGTACGGTTAAAATATTGCGATTTTGTTTAAAAAAAACGGTAATTCTAGCCTTGGATTTGATCTTTGATCTAATGCAGCCGTCTCTTGCCTCTTGCCCACAAACAGATAATGAAGCCTCGGTAACAAGCTTATCGCAACGTTTTACTTACATACATATATGTGTGATTGGTCATTTTGCAACATAGCTAGCAACAGATTTTCTGGGTGAACGAAGAATGAATTTCTTTGGATAGTTCTTATAACGATGTTCTTAAGGTCATCCCGCAAGTACAATGACCTTTTAATCATGTTGAAAATGTGAATGGGACCATATTTACATGATGGCTTTGTTTTGATGTCAAACCAGGTTGGTGCGTAGACTTTCACAATGAATATAACAAGTTCTTTGAGGTTTTCCGAAGGATTTTCTGTGCCAACATATATCCGAAGAATCCTGTTTGCACAAGTTAGCCATCGGGAATGTGCCCGATGTACTCTGAATCTGGCTCGGATATAAGGAAGATATGTCCTTCAATAACAGTCTTTCGATGTGATTTGTTGTTAGTCTTAGCGATGAATAATGTTTTATCTTTACGGCCATCTAAAACCTACAGCTTCACATTGTAGACCTAGATGGACTTTTTGACGCTCTCGTCCGCATACCGGCGTTAGCTATAGTAACTGCCGATCTAATCTATCAGAAACCCAAGTTCTATCACAAGCTGTAGCTGAATTCTGTAGTTTATTTCTCATTTGAAGAGTTTCTTTCTTTTTTTTACAATGTTTTGATGGGCAAAATTCATTGATTTCAGTTTCTGATATTTCAGTAGAAGCACTGTCAGACAAACATTGCAAAGCTACAGTAGAAGTGCTTGGAATATCAGACGTTATTTTCAAAAACTGTTAGTATTTTCAATATATAAGGGGTTTTTGTGTGATAACATACTCGCATTTAGGCTGCCAAGCTTTCGCACCACCATATTAATAATGAAGATTTGAATGAAACAACAACAATTTAGTGGGCTATACCACCAAGATTTTATAGGCTGGAGTTATAGCTATTTCACGACTGCCAGGCCGATCATCATACTCCTTTTAGTGGCGCTTGGTCATTGTTCAATTTTAATTTAAAATACTTTTTGGCCAAGCTGTGGGGATCGAATTAAAATTGAACAATGACCAAGCCCACTAAAAAGAGTCTGATGATCGGCCTGGCAGTCGTTAAATAGCTATAACTCTAACAAAAGCAAAACTTTATAAAACTACTCTGAATTAAAGGAAGAATTAAATTGTAGGCCTTGATTTTCTTTATAATTCAAGTAATTTGGGGCAACTGAAAGTAAAATCATAGGTTCCTGATTTAAAATAACTCTGATTTGAGGGAAGAATTTTTAAATATTAGGTATTAATTTTTTTTAAATTCAAGTCGTCTGCGCCACCTTAAGACAAAGTCATAGGTTCCTGATTTTTTGCATAAATTATGTCCCAATATAGGGTCACCAATTAATAACACAGGAACAAAAAAATTTTGATTTTTTTTTTTTTTTTTGTGACATTTTCACTTCAGCCTACTGTTCATGTAACTTGATTGCTGAGATCTCCGAGATCTAATTTTCCTAAACACATCTAATTATTGCTTCAAAATCTCTGATGGTACAATTTTTTTTTTTAGATCTGTTTGCTAAATTGTAATTTATCTAAAATGTTTACAATTTTCATTTGTTCAGTTTGTATAAATTAAAATTTTCATAAAAAAAAAAAAAAAACCAAAATAAAATGTTAAGCCAGTTCAGTTATCTTAGGATCTCTGAGACCTCAGATGTCTCAGCATTTTACGAAATCTGAACGTATAATTTCTCAGTGAGATTCCTCACTTTTGCTTTTGTTGAAAAGCTGAGATTGACAGTTTTAGGTTCGCTTGCTCAATTAATTTTTTGTCGCGGTTTATAAAAAAAGAGATACTACTAGCAGAAGAATTTTATTTTGTTCATCAGTATTCTCCTTCTGCTCAGTGAAGCTGATCAGAAAAAAAAAATCGTCAACACAAGGCTGATATTCTTTTGTAGGTATAAGGATATAACACTAAAAATAAGAAATGCACAATTTAGGAAATCTTACTCAAAATATAAACAAATAAATGAATAAAAAAATTAAAAGAAAAAGTATTAGTTTATTTATTATTTAGCCAATAGATAATAACTTTTTTATTCATAACATTCTATTTATTAATAATGTTCATAACTTATGTACTTTTTCTTTGCGTTGATGAAGCCGTTAGGACTAAAAAATTAAAACTGAATAAAAATTAATGAATTATGTATAGATAGATCTTCAACTTCATGTACTCCAATTACTTGCCATTTTTCCTTATCACTTTCACTCTTAAATTGAATGCCCTATCACATAACATTTTTAGGATAAAAAGAGGCTAACTTTTAGTCAATAATAGTTTATGGTAACCTGCTATTATTTCTTTTAGATAGATAGATAGATAGATATATTTAATTGTTTCAGAGAAAAATACAATAAAATATATCTATCTATCTATCTAAAAGAAATAATATTTTTTTTTAATGATGTGAGAGAAGAAAATTAAATTAAAGTTTACTGTGAAATAAAATAAAACAAAAACAAAAATTCAAAATAGCTTTTTACGGCCTTTAGTCCACAAAAATTTTAGGCGTTTCGTCCCGGCGATCTCACTTGGACTCATCAGTTGACTAGTGAGGACCTTGTCAATACGCAATTTTTGTTAAGTTCAGTCCATCTAACATAGATTTCATGACGAATATATAGTGTGAACTATATCCAACAAGACTAGAATTCCTAGTCATTAAATTGGAAGTTTTTGTTTTTATTTTTTGCCCATGGCCTGGCATTGTTTATATGAAGGTTTTTTTTTAATAATACAAACTCTATATACTACTGAAATACCTCAGCCAAGTAGAAGACTTAGCTTAGACTTAGACTTATAAACAAAAATTACCATTATTTTGATAACGAATTGATGTAAATAAATGGAGTTTCCCCAATGGTTTATACTTTCATATAAAAAGCAGATTTTATACATCGATCGGTGATTATATTTATATCATTCATAAAATTATATTCAATAAAAAAAAATAAAATACATGAGGAGCACTTGTGGTTCGAGTGAAGTTATTAAACATTGTGGATGTCATAAGGTATACGTTTTTTGATTTAATGAGAAAGAATAATAAATCAGCCAAAAATAATAAGAATTCTTTATATTAATATAAAAATTATCATATAGAGCCTTAAGAAATAGTTCACTTTAAAAAAAAAAATACACAGCTTGGTCTAAGGAAAATGCCAGTGAAATCTTCCATCGGCTATTTTCCGACATTTATCGAGAGAAGTCATATTTAAAAGTAAAAAAGAAGCTTGAAGCAGTGTTTTAAGACGTTGCTAGTTTTGTTTAAGGCAAACGTGTTTAATTTTAAAGAAAAAGACAATAAGACTTCGACTGAGCGAACGCGGCTAAAAATATATAGCTGTTTTATTTTTCTCTACAAATTTGGTAGATTCAGCAATAAGAAAAATAACTTATTTTATTGTATTCGACTCTACAACTCGACTCATAGCCATGAAATTATATTTAAAGTTTTTAAGTATTTATTTTACCATAAAATCTCTCCTTTTTATTGAATAAGTGGCTCCCTAACAATATTACAATATATTCCACCCAATGGCTGTGTTATTAAAGCTTTCGGATCCAATTTCATAACTGGCATTGATTTCTCACAAGTAGTTACATAATGATTACGAAAAAAATTCACCAATCCCATCTTAGCTTGTAGCATAGCAAAACGTTCACCAATACAACTATGTGGACCAGTTCCAAAAGGCAAATAAGTAAATGGTACAATTTTCGACTTATTTTCGAGTGAAAATCTTTCAGGATCAAATTCATTTGGATTTGAAAAATACTGAAAAAATAAATCAAATTGCCAAATTAGTGATATTCTGCTGGCTAATAATAATTAATTAATTATTTTTACTTTTGGATCTCTTTGAAGTCCAAACACTGGTATGTATATTGGCATCCCTCTGGCAATAGCTAGATTACTAAATGGATCAAATGAATATTCCTCTCCAACCGGAAGTGTACATTCTCGATCTAGAAAGCCTAGAGGTGGATACAGTCGCAAAACCTCTTGAATGATCATATGTAAATATTGCAAATTGCTGATCATTCGATAATTTACTTCTCCACTATTTTCTTCGAGAGCATCACGAATTTCATTACGAAGTCTCGTCTGCAAATCAGGTCTTTTTGCAAGCTCATAGAGAGCAAATGACATTGCTGAAGAAGAAGTCTCAAATCCAGCTGTAAAAAATAGAGCTGCCTGAGCTACTAGAATATCACCTTCAAGAGCTATTTGACTTTTTCTTCGATCAGCTTTTGCAGAACGTTCGAATTCAAGAAGAAGATCAATTAGATCATTTCGTGCCATGCCTGTTTCTTCACGGATTCTCATTACATAATTAATGGTTGATCGAAGAAATGTTGCTGAATGTTTGGGGAAAACCTACAAAAAATAAATATTTTGGTACTTTACATATAGGCTTGATTTAAATTTCCTATACCTTAAATCGAAAAAGTGGAACCAATCTGGGTAGAAAAAAGACAGTTACAAATTCAATGGCCCGTTTGGTGGTGAAGTCAAAAATAAACCGTCCATGACTTCGAAATTCTCCATGGGGATTTTTAAGACTATTTGCCTGAACACCATAAGCCACGGTAGCAATAACATCGGTAGTATAAAGGGCGCATATTTCCTTTAGTTCTTGACAAGTTGACTGAGTTTGTGCATCAACGGGTAGTGATAGCAAGTATGAGTCTAACTGTCGCCCGATCTAACAGAAGAAAAGAATGCAAAATGATTTTCTACTAAATTCTTTTCTTTTGAGTATTTACAAAAGTTTCAATAAAACACAAATTCTTAAAAATTATCTTACCTCTTCGACTAGCGGAAACATTTGTTTTATCTTACCACTGGTAAAAACGGGGGAAATTTTCGAACGAATTTCTTTCCAGGCTGGGTTTTTAATAAAGAAAAGATTTTTCGAGCCCAGTGAGTCAGCATAGAGGTCAGAAGTTGAGTATCTAAATTATAGTTTCTATAATGCAATAAAAATAATATTTTTGTTAAAATAAAACTCACCGATCAGAAAACTTATTAAAATCTTTAACCAGAACTCTTTTGACAAGTTCAGGATGTCTCAATAGAACAGCAGCTCTATGAAATATATGAATTCCTACCAGTGGTTCATCAGCAGTTTGGGAATGCATGTACATCGCTTGAAATTGCTCGGATGGGCATCGTTTAAGCATAAGCATTTCTTTGAAATTTCCAACTAAAAAACTTGGCGTGATGAATGGAATTCCGTTTTTTTCCCAAAATTTGTAAAAAGATTTAATCCAAATGTATAAGAGGATCAGTAAAATATAGAGCAGAACAATTGTTGTACGATAAAATTCAAACATTATGGTCTGTTCACTTAAGCATCTGAGCTAGAACTGATTTGAGGATAATGTTTTAAGCGTAACATTAGAAAAATGAGACATCTATTCGAATGCAAATTTTCAAGACACCCAAATGGTAGATATAAATAGAATGTGAAATTCAAAAATGCAAAGGGGGTCAAATGTGCCTCGTCTTAAATACTTTTAAGTGAGATTGTATCGTAAGCGTCTCTAGTTAAGGTGTAGAAGCTATTTGCAGTAAAAAAACATAAAATATACCTGAAGATAAAAAGAGGACAAAAAAGATTCTGCGCTACATAATTTTTAATGCTAATTGGTTTTTTAAGGAAAAAACTATGCTATATTATTTTGGATTTTGTTTACAAGAGATCAAATCATAACCTAAAAATAAAAAAATAATGTAGATCTGTTATGAGTAAATTCCAGATAAATGTTCCACATACACCCGAGTGTCTTTATCAGAATGGGGCTTGTTGTGTAGTTTTAAGCTTTAGCTTGATTTTATTTAAATACGGAGGAGCTTTGATATTTATGGTCTTATTTATAAACGTTGTCTAACTTTAGACAACTGTCCAATTTTGGAAAATGTGTTCAAAAACCTTGTTTATTGTTGTCTTATAGATGCCTAATTTAGACACAAGAGTAGATTGCCTTAACCGTGAATAATGTGATACTTATTTTTATTAAATAATGCATATTTCCGCCAATTTGAAAATAGTTAGACAGTGTCTAAGTAGACAAAAATCTAATAAATACGACTGTTAATGTCTAAGTTAAAAAGAAGAGATAATTATAGGTCTATTCTGCACTACGTACTGAACGAACTTTAAAAATTTTTATGAGATGAGAAGTCTTTTTCTACAAATCGCATACATTTTCCGACAAGAATTATTGTTGTAAAAGTCGTAAATGTATAAAACTTTTTGAACGGTGTATTATATGACGAATCAACTAATTTACGTAAGGCGTCAGTTATAGCGATCAGGAAAACGAAACAGGAAAAACTTTCAAATAGATTATTTACTAGGTTTTCATTCGATTTGAAACGCAAATATTGTGCTAATCGATGACAAATAACTCAATAAATTTTTTATGCAAATAAAATTTTCAACTCAACAATTATTTTATTGTTAAAAATGCATTAATGTGTTTTCCTGATGTAAATTCATTTTTCGTGCCAGCTGATTGTCACTTCACACAAAATGGAACAAATCGTTCCAATTATTTGCGTTCCAACTTTTACTTGTTCCACTGACATATTTGTAAAAGGAAAAAAAAAATCGTATCCATCTGTTTCAACTTTTCCTGTTGGTTTTTCCTGATCGCTATAACTGACGCCTAAGGTGATTTAAGATATGTTAATGAAACGTAAAAACTTTACGATTTTACGACTTCGTTAAGTTTGTGACGTTGCGTGAATACCTACCCTTACACATTAACATTATACAATAAGTCTTTCTAAAACTGACAATTTTTATTAATTTTAGCCCAATTAGTTAATTAATGTTTTGAAATTTGAACAAAATGTAAAATAAAAACAAATTTGCCCTAAAAAAAATCGTTTTGGTGTGTGGAATAAAAATTCTTTTATATTTCCTCGTGTGAAAGAGTCAATTTACAATCTAGTACAAAAATCAAAATCAAGTAAAATATAACATGCCTGTTGTAATATGACAACTTTCAGATGTCATTTGTCAAAAAAAAGTATGATGTTACCGCAAGTTTTTGCTTTTTGGAAATATTTTTTTATTTTATTTGTATCAAAAAATTCTTTATTAAATTAAATTATCTTTCCTAGGAGTACATCTCGAATAAATCTAAAGAAAAAAATATCACGTGGTAAAGCCAAGCGATCCTCCCGCTTAGTTGAATTAATTGTCAACACGTTTTATCCACATTCATGCCATGACATCACTTGAAGAACGTGATATCAACGACATCTTCGACGATATCGCTTTAATTGAAGAAAAACTATCCAAAAAAAGCTACCAGGAAGGTTTTGCAGACGGTGTGAAAGAAGGTAATTTAGAGGGTTATAAACTGGGTTATGCTCAAGGTGTTAGTTTGGGCGAAGAACTAGGCGCATATTACGGGACAGTGATAGCACACTTACAGATTCCTCATTCCGAACGTATAAGGAAAACTTTAGAGCAGGTTAAAATTGCAATTGAGAGATTTCCCCGAACTAACGATCCTGAAGCTGACATCATTGGCGATATACAACAAATTCGAACACTATACAAGAAGCTAAAAGCTATGCTCAGATTGCCCACTGAAGGTACATCAGTGGAACAAAAGGATTTATCGTTTTGAATGAAGAATATGTCTACGAAAGAATTAAGATCGAGTTTGCAGGCAATACTGAAGTATCTAGGACCTCATTGGGATTTTGTCAACTGTCATATGGTAAATTATTTAACCGACAAACATTGGGAGACTTTTGTCCCAGAAAAAATCCAAACAAATGTTAAAGAATCCAAAGATGTCGATGAATGTATCGATATTGTATTTTGGAAATCTATTGAATCCCAGAAATTCGAAGATGTTTGGAATTTCTTTGAAGATTCAAAGAAATATCGCTTAGAAAATATGAAGAACCTACTAACTTCAGTTGAAGAATTAAATATAATTCTGGGACGAAAGAATCTTGAAAGTGGACTTACTCTTAAAGAATTTATGAGCGAAAAGAAGAGGCATGAGGTTAGTATCCGAGTTGAATTTTGCTGGCAAAATAACCAGATTTACTCCTATCTTAATCTTCAGGTGGAAATTACAGCCGAGTTAATTAACAATCTTATAGATCATCATAAGACTAAAAACACGAATGACATTTACATTGTTGATGCTGGGGATGGCAAGGGTTATCTCTCATCTCGATTAGCATTGCAATATGAGCACAAAGTTCTTGGAATTGATTTCAAAGAAACAAACACAGAAAATGCTGTTGAAAGAAATAAGAAGCTTCAAGTTAGTTTGATTTTTTTCAAATAATTTTTTTTTTTCTTAACTGGGACTTATATATACTTCTAGCGTGCTTGGAATGGTCTCACTGAACGTGCCGACCTTCTTAGCCAAGGAATCACTCCTCCAAGACGTGGCAAGAAACAGAAACCCACCATAGCTTCCGAACCGAAGCCAGAGAACTACAAAACAACAAATCGATTTATCACTACCGAACTACCTTTCAATTATCTCATAAAGGAACATTTCAATCTTCCAGATGATTCCAATCCATCACTCTGTCTTACCGGACTGCATACTTGTGGAAATCTTGCTCCTACCTGCCTTCAAGTCTTCTCTGCCCAGGAAGACTTCCGAATCGTCTGCAACATCGGCTGCTGTTACCATTTGCTAAAAGAGGAATTCTCAACCGATGAATTCTTTGGCAACAAAGTGATCATGGATCAACAATCGGACGTAGGTTTTCCTATGAGCGACTTTCTAAAATGTCAGCGTGTTAAAATGGGACGAAATGCAAGGATGTTAGCAGCACAATCAATTCATAGAACTCAAAATGCCAAAGAACTGCCAAATAAATCGTTATTTTATAGAGCACTCTTAGAGGTGTTGATTGTAGAGCAAGATCCAAGTCTCAAAGATACCGTGCAAGTGGGAAAGATAAAAAAGTTTACCAATTTTAGGGAATACATTGACTTGTGTAATAAAAAGGCGAATCTTGATCTTGAAACAATATCCGAGGAATACATTGAACGAATGGAGAAAAAGTATGCAGAACAAGCGAAGTTTCTTGATTTATTTTATCTTATTCGAATGGGATTTGCTCCGGTTTTGGAGAGCCTAATTATCCTGGATCGTCTGTTGTATTTGAGAGAGCAGGGTTACGAATGTAGTTATGTGATTCCATTGTTTGATCCAGTCGTATCTCCGAGACACTTTTGTATTGTTGCTTTGAAGTAGATTTTAAGGTTTTTAAAATAAAATGTGTATTTTTTTTAAAGAATATTGTCGGATAAAAAATGGTTTATTTAGTGACAACAATTTTTTTAAAATATTTTCACTATATACCTGTAAGGACAAAGCTGTGGCTGAATTTTCAAGGCGGATTCTTCTGCCATTTCATGGGATTTTTTGTTTGAAGAAAATTTGTCCAGGAGGGATTCGTTATGCTAGAGAAATTTTCGAATATCTCGGAAGAAACAAAATTTTCCCCAAAATTATTGACAGAGCAGCATAACAAAATTAATAGGGGTTCTTTAGTAAGAATTAGCAAAATTGAACTTCGTACATAAACGATATGGAATCATTTGAAGCTTTGAAGTTTGACTAGAATTTTGTAGGTGGTCCATACAATCAAATTTTACCAAGACATTTATTGCAATGGTTTTTGATTGGAAAAGGAGTCAAATTATTTACCTTTATTCCGTAAGATGTTTTATGAAAACGACAGAGCACCAGAAGCGCTAATTAGGGTTTAGGTAAAACTAAAACTTTACCGTTCTCTTCTTTCTTCACCATTCTAACCATTAAAACGTTAGTCGTTTTACTAAAACTGCAATTAATGCTTCTAGAGATGTTTCGTTCTACTGTCGTTTATGAAATAAGAGTAATTATTACTCTTCATATTTTGATAACCTATTAAAAGCTCTCCATTAGCCCATGTGATTTCTCTACTTTATTAGAAAAAAATATAAAAACACAATTTGTATCGCATTACGTGCAATTCACTTTCGTATCGCATTTAATTTCTTATATTTTAGAAAACAATAATAAATTTTAACAAAGAATTTGTTTTATAACTTAATTGAGAATATTTTTAATATTAGTATTTATATTATAAAATATTTTTGACCAGAATCACATTTACATCAGCATAATATTATTGTTTTAGATCAAAATCTATTTAAAACCAATTTAAGCAGAAACAATCATTTCAAACTTTTACTCAATAAAATCTATTTTTATTTCTCTGGAATGGAATTGTGTTTAAACTCTTAGCTAATAAGGAAATAGGGGAATATTTTATTGGTGACAAACTGTCGCTATCAGAGCCGATGACTTATTTGTCCTTCCTGGCAGTTTCGTTCCTTTCGCAAAACATAGTTTTTTTTGTATTGTGTTTTGTTTTTAAATACACTTTTGTGTTTTGATTGCTGTCCTCTTCGAGCCTGGGTAAATCGTTTTTTTTTAAGATTTATTTTTTTTATTATTCTTCAGTGTTTTAGTGAGTATGGACTAAATTATAATAAAGGTATAAAAGCCAGTCAATCAATGACGTGCCTTTTTATGATTATTATCTTTTAATCTTTAACTGGACCTCAGTTCTTCACCGAGAATATCTGAACCAATTTACCAGCTTGATTCTTAACAAATTCATAACTGGCTCTGCTAGCTCGTTTGATTTTTTCAGCTTTGCTAGATGCTTGCTGTGATACTGTTGTCTGGTTTGTTGGAGTAATTTCTTTGACTTTTGCCGCCACTTCTATGGCATGAATGTGGGTTGTAGGAAACATATTGCGAAGGACATAATTAAAACCATTTGATGCTTTTCCACAGTTTGACTTAAAACGTTCAACCCCAAATGCACGAATTGCTCGCGAGAAACCAAATACTTGCGAACTAATGAATGCAGTGCGGATGGCGACTGTGGTGCCATCTTTTTGTTCGAGGTATTCAACGCGTTCGTCCACACGCTAAAAAATAAAATAGAAATGTTCTTTATTATGTTAAAAATCACGCTATCAGAGATATTTTTAGATTTAAATTTAGTTCAAGGGCCAATGAAATCGAAGGAATGCATTCGATACGAGTTTCATAAACTACAAAATGCTTTCACCTTTTTCGAGACTTTTTGTCATTTTAAAAATAGAATAAGAAAAAAAGAATATTTGAGAGACATATTGTCGGCACAAGATTTATTTAAAACAGCTGATCTGGGAAAAGGTAAATTTTTGATAGTTGATCATGATGGATTATGTGTAAGTAAAAAGGGTTGCCCCAGGCAGTAGGAAACACAAGATAATGACACGATCAATATTTTTGTCCAAAAAACTAACTATTTTCAAAGTATCCAAATCATATTTTTATTTATAGCAGTGCTCGTCATTTTTTGCTTAGAACAAAAACATGGCGAAATCTTGAGTGATACATAATGACTATTTTAATGTTTCGCAGATAAATGATTTGCATTTTCGAAAGTTGTAGTATCTAAACTACGAATGATGAATTATCTTCAGCAATACGTTCTTCAAGACAAGCAATAATTTAGTACAATTAAGGTATTATTAAAGAATTCTTTCCAAATTTTTGAGCGCTCCCTGTTTGTAGGAATGAAAGATTAAAGCTTTGACTTATTTTCTGCAATTAAACATCAACCAACCTAAGATAACAACCAAAGTCAGTAACTCGGCATATAACAGATTTCACATTACTTAAAATCCATCACTCTTTATAGGTTATCTTAAAAGTATTTGCCATTTTGCGTTATACTACTCACAATATTATTGTTGAGAAGGGTTAGGGGCAAAAGCTTTGAGTTACATTATTTTCTAACGGTTCTTGGAGAATCTACTGAAAAGTGAAAAATTAAAAAAGACCTCAATTCGATTACATCACAAATATAACGGTACTTTAATTTCACTAACTGTTAAACGGTTTATTTAACTTAAGATTACGATATCATAAAAAATAAACCCGACATTCGTGCTCAGACCATCAAAAACCTTCCTTTTGTCTGGTTTCTGCCACAGAAATTCCGTTAAATTTTGTTGCTTTGAATTGTCTTTATACATAAATTCACAACAAAGTATTGGAAATATTTTGTATAGCAAATGACGTCATTACACCTTTTTTTCTGGCAGAGACTAAGTTCGTAAACAACTAAAATAAACAAAATTATTGAGATTAAATAAACTGACAGCCTGTCCCAGGCCTCTTTTTTTAGTTTTATTTTGAATGATAACATTTTTGCATACCAAACAAAATAGTTACATCGTAAAAATGTACATACCTACCTCCTATTTATAAATAAACCCTTCAAGGTTGACAAGCCCATAATATAATGTTTAAATAAATACGTAATAATTTGTTCCTTCATTTTCTTGAAACTAAGGCTTCACGGCTAAATTTTGCGTCATCACAACAAAAAAATTAATTTATAAAAAATAAAGAAAATTTACCATAATTTTCTTGAATCCAATGTTTCTGGTAAATGTAACGAGTGATTTCTTTTTCAGATCTAGCACAGAATCTTCGATAATCTTCACGGAATTTGTATTGACAAATCGTTCACCCCATCGTGGAACTGGATTTGTCTTCGAGAGCAATCGTCTTGAATAGAGTTTGCCATCGCGCACTTCTCGAGACACAGTATCCTCTGTTAAAACATGTGAACTGTTAAATGAAAAAAAAATTAACTTTATATTGGAGATAGATTAGATATACTTCATACGAACCTTGATGGATTTGGATATCTGTTCCAATAAGCCTGCACAACTTGCTTCCAACTGTAATCGAATACAGTCCGTGATTCATAGTAGGTTCCCATTTTTTTTTATATTATGATTGAATTGCACTTGGGACACGTTGGTGTTATTAGTTCTAAACTGATTAATCGATGAGTATGTTTATAAATAGAATCGATTTTTATCTTAACAAAGACGTGTTTTCTGCAACAGTAATGTTACACAACAGTCGGCCGATTCCGGTGCGTTTTGAGTTTTGACGTGAAGTGATACGATTTAACTAAAAGGAAAATTCTAAATGTAAATAAAACTTTTCGATCGATTTTTTTTTCAGCCAGATTTAAACACAAAACAATGCGTTTAGTAGATGAATTTGGGTAGACGTGAGACGAGTCATGAATCCGAAATTTGTATGTGGGATCACGACGGCGATGTGCTTTTCGGAAGAATCAAATCGCGAAAACCAGAAAACGAGGCGAAATTTGAGCGAAATGACATTTGTGGTGACAGTTTGGAAAAAGTAAAAGTGAGACAGATATATATAAAAAAAATGACAGCAAGATTGTACTAGATTAAATAAAATTGAAAGTGGATGATTATTGATTAGTCGTGTTCATTTTACAGACGTTTTTCTTATGTTCACCAAAGAAATAGAAACTACGAATCTGTACGTGTATTTAAAAAACACGGATATACACCGACATACACAGAATCCATGTAACTATTATTATTATTTATTTGCTTGTTATCCATGTATCCGGATCTTAATTATACACGAATCTCTATTACACGGATTGATTTTTTATTTTTATCTTTTCACGGGAGGGGTTTAGAAGCCCAGATTTTTGAGGGATGATGATTTTTGTGAAAAATTTTATTTTCTTAGTTACCGTTGTATGCATGAAAATACAGTTTCACAGTGCTAACAGTTATCAAGTAATAAATAATGAGTGTCTGCATGAACTGATTTAGTTTTTCTTTTTTAATTCGTAAGTCGGTGGTAGGGTAAATTAAAAACGTGGACATTTCTGTAGCACATTACGTTGTGCGTTACACTAAACTTTACGATACGTTGATGCAAATTGGATACGTTCCTTCGTAGCTCAAACTAAATCGAAAGATCGAGTTGAGTTTGGGTTGAAATTTGGTTGATAGTAAGAACTCGCCGCGTTGTGTGATGTAAAAACAGCACTTGAATATTTAAATTGATGTTTACACAACTTAACCATTATTCCCGGCACTCACACTTTTTTCAACAATAAAGGACGTTATGGATTCGGATAAAAATCAAACATTAGGAAAACGAAATAAAATACACGACTGCATTGCAACTTGTTCTTATGTGTGATCGCACTATTATTTTAAATTCAATAAACTTGCAAAAAAAATCGTCTACCTATTTTTGAAATACCGAATTTTTTTAGTTTGGTTTGGCATTTCAATATGAATAGACTGACGCCTGAACTGAACAACGTATGCGAAATGCTGTGAATATGGGCTTGGAACGAGATTGCTGTTGATCCCGATTTCTACAAGAAAATTTTGTTCAGCGATTAAGCTCATTTTTGTTTGAATGGCTACGTAAATATGCAGAACTGCCGGATTTAGAGTGCAGAAAATCCTCAAGCCATTGTTGAGACGCTGTTATATCCAGAAAAACTGACAGTTTGGTGTACTTTATGGGCTGGTGGAATCATTGGTCCGTACTTCTTTAAAAACGATGTTACAGTCAATGGTGACCGCTATAGAGCCATGGCTTTTTCGTTCATCAATTGAACAACCATAATGTGCAGGAGCTGTGGTTTCAACAAGACGTCGATTTATTGAAGGAAACGTTTAGTAACCGCATAGTTTCACGTTACGGGCCCGTGAATTGGCTTCCAAGATCGTGCGATTTAACGCTGCTTGACTATTTTCTGTTGGGATATATGCAGTCGGTAGTCTACGCCGATAAGCCCGAAATATTTGACCACTTGGAGGAAAACATTCGCCGCGTTATTTCCGATATACGGCCACAAATGTTGGAAAAGTCATCGAAAATTGGACCTCCAGATTAGACTACGTTCGAGCCAACCGTGGCGGTCATATGCCAGAAATCATATTTAAATTATAAAGCCAGAAGATTATCTTTCAAATAAAGTAAATTTAATATCATTTTAAAAAAATCATCTTTGCTTTATTCCACTTCAAATTTCTATACCTCTAAAAAAAGACACCCTTTATTAGCACAGGCATATATTTGAATTAAAATTGGATATGTATTTGATTGCATTTTTAAACTGTTGTATGGAACGTAGGTACCGTTATTTTAAGAATAAAATTTGCTAGATAATGTTAAAAAACTATTGGTGCAAAGTTTAAAAAAAATCATGAAATCATTTTTAAAATACTGAGTTTTCAAAAAATTGTTTTTTTTTTTTAAATTTTTTTTTAATTAAAACAATTTTTTTAAATACATTATGTGAATATTTTTAAACTTTCCATGTTGTGCCTACAAAATACATACATTGAGCGATAGAAATTAATATTTATTGTATTTTATTTTTTTGTCTACACCCTTCCCTTAAATATTGTTTTTTTCTACAAACTTTAAACCAATCATATTCGGTGCTTTTTGTCTTCAGTTCGATTTGATACTTATTATAAAAATATTAAAAGTTAATAAATCTATGTAAAATCTATTTAATGTACGTGACTTACAATGTACAGAAATACATGTAAATATATTATATGTTAGGCTCATTCGGTTTATTTTGAATTGAATATGAAAAGAACACTTTTGCTTAATTTATCAATTTTTTTATGGGTTTGCCTTTGAACTTCCTTTTAATTGTTTTACGATAAACCTGAAAGTCTTCAGATCTTCTTGAAATAATATTGGTCTTTATCAAATTATAAAGTTTCATTCAAGAACTTAAAATTGGTGGAAGAATTCTCCCTTTGAATTTTATAATTAAGATCATGATTAGTGATTATGTATGATTAGTGATTACCATCTACCATTCTATCGTCTTTCTTTGATTCTCGGTTCTCAGAAATTCTATAGTTCTATTAGATATTGATTTGATTTGTACAGTAGTGATTTTAGAAATGTAAAATCTTCAGACAAAAAAAATATAACTGAATTTCTGTGTAGGTACTTAAAAGAGAAGGTAATTCCCCAAATCTTTTGTCCGAAACCTCACAAAAACTCTGTGGCTTTGTGTTGATGTAAAGAAAGAAAAATCCTCAATACGAAATACCTTCCATAATACATACATACATATATACCAAAGGATAATCCATTGACCATTGATGAAACATGCTGGAATTAACTATTCACAAAGCTTTAGCTATACCTCCGCATTTCTATCTCTCATCTCTTTTTCTATCTTTGCGGGATTACACTCTGGGTTGCTAATTAAAATACTAAAAATTAATTGGATCCCAGGCACTCCTCAGCAAGGACACACGCCCTAATGGCCCACCCAAATATCCATCAACCGCATCCTCTCTACCCTGTTAAACTATTTTGAAAGAGTGAATCTGTGTGAAAGTCTTTTATTTTCTTAGTTTCGTTTTTATGCAAATCGGAGAACGAACAACAAAAGACCAACAAAAAATAAAATGAAAATATAGACTAAAATCCTTTTTTTTCCCTTTTTATTTTCCATTCGGACTTTGAATTTGAATTTTTTGTATATTCATTCTTTACTCTCATTTATATAGAATATATACAAGGAAAGGAATAAAATAAATGAGTTATCCTTGCCACATGGATTATCCTTGGTCTTTTGTAATTTCCTTTTTTTATTTCGTTTGTTTTATCTACATCCGCTTTGTATTCATTGGGGGAAAACTTTTATACTTTCTCCAGAAAAAAAAAGAAAAAGGAAATCGGGAGGTATAGCAAAAGCAAATGCTATGGGTCTTTGTGAGTTAAGGATGTGGGCGAGATAATGTGTCCTTCCCATGTAATTGTAATTCTCAACACCCGTTTCTAATTAAAAAATCTTCTCCCTCTCTGGGTGGCAATGGATTGCAGGCAGAATCCTATATAGCATCCACTTGATGCTTCATCCGTCGCGTCGTTGGTATTTTTTCTCTTTTAAGAAAGTTTTTTTTTTTTTTTTTAGAAAAATAAACCACAAAAGAGTGTCCAAAATTAAGCAAGGAACTTCTTTATACAAAAAAAGATTTATAGAATTATATCCGACGAGATTTTTGCGTTGGAAAAACAATAACATTAACTCGTATAACGTGCGATTCCAAAGGTTCTTCTTCTTGCGATATACGATATATACGGTTAGGTACCTTTTGCCACCGAAAGGATATTCGACTACGAAATTCGTCCATGTTGGAATTTTCATTTTCTACCGTGTTCCAGTTGCCGTTAAGATGGTTGCGAGCGACGCACGGGAGGAATATCTAATCGGAATTTAATGCTTCAAAAGAATGCAAGGAATCTGTGTTGTTTGTCTGTTTTTTTCTTTTCTTGTTATACCTTTACCAATCTCCAGGGTTTTAATTCTTTTTATATTTTTTTTTAAATCGTGGTTTTCTTCAAGAAAGAAGATTTACTTAATTTTCTCTGTTAAAAAGCATTTTTAACGAAGGTATACCATACCGTATACTGTGATTGCAGCTAGCCACTTGGAGGCGCTGATTGCGGTACGAGAATTCAGATTTATCTGCGAAGCGAGATACCGAATTGGGAATTGTAATTTGGACAAGCAAAAATTTATTGAAATTACCATTTGTTTAAATTAATGGGTTGATAAATTCAGAGTTTTAAAATTTTTTCAAAACGTTTTTTTATCCAGTGTTTTATTGGATAAAAGTAATTGAATAAGGATTTTTTAGGAGTAGATAAACAATATTTAAAAAAAATGCACCCTTGAAAATAAATGCAAGGGAATACCAAAAGATCCAAAGCTTTAATGTATAGCTATAAAAATATAAGATATAACGGTTAATGGTATCAGTTTATAATTAAAAAGAAGGAAATGTAAACAAATTACTCCGTAGAGACTTTAGACCTATTCAGATGAGAGCGACCAACGACCGACGAATGGACGAACATTTGTTCGTTTCGACATTTTGTTCGTCGCGAATGACTTTTAAATTTTTGTTTTAGCCATGACTAATCACCCATAGTAAACAAAAACAAAAGTGATTTTGAGGTTATCCGCGAGCGAATAATTCATTCGCTGCATTCTGGATGATATGTCGAACGCGAATAGAGTTTGACAGTTCGCTAAACAATCAGATTACAATTCGTTCAATTTATTTTCTCAAATTTAAATTCTTTTAATAATTAAAACGCAAATTTAAGTATCATCAATATTAATTTTAATAAGTTTTCTACCATTATTTCTAATTTTTGTGAAGAATTTAGTTTAGTTTATTTCATCAAACAAGCAAAATTACAATGCTTTAATGATTACTTGATAATAATATTATATTAAAAAAAAACAATAAGGAAGTGCATTATATTAAAATTTAGGCTTATTAAATGTTTTAAATTGTCTTTTTATTCATCGGTCGTTGGTAGCTCTCATTTCAATAGCCCTTAATTCAAAAAACAATAAGGTACCTAATTATTATTTAATTTAAAAAAAAAATAATTCATCAATCCGTTTTATTTTTACGATTTTTTTAAATTTTTCAGGTACCCTCTTATACTGTCATTTTTGCTATAGGCAAAAGAAGATTACCTGGTACCGGGCCAGGGTTCACACCAGTGTTTCCCAACGTCGTCGGGCCCATGCCCCACAGGGGGGGCAATTTTATTTTATAGGGGGTTAATTTAACATTTTGCTTCATTCCGAAAAATCTATGCTTCTTGTGTTTCCACCCTTGGAGATATATTTCTGAACGTATTCAGCATCTGTCATTCATCAAATGCGGATTTAATTTAATGCCATAAATAAGTTGATGATAAAAAAAAATTGTCTGGATTTAAAACAAGGAAAGGAAAAAATATTACATACATATTACTATTATTGATTTTTTTTGTAACGTGAAGTTCGGTTCTACAATGTTTTGAAAACAAACTTACTCAGTCATATTTATTAGATTTCCTTAGAACACTCTTGGACAGTTGTCCAGGTAGCCATTCTCTAAATAGTTGGACATCTCCTTATCTATAAACGCATTTCAACAGTGGCTTACAAATGTTCTCATAAACTCACTCACATCCCTGTAATATGTTAACTTCGTGAGCATTTGGATACGTTTAATAAACATTTCCTTCATTTGAAGATTATTTTTAAATTTTTTGTTCATTGAACAAACCCTCTTTAGAATAGGTTTGTACTGTACAACCAATTTCAGTCTAAGTTCGACACTCGATAAAAAATGATTATAAATAAGATTTTGGGCTTGGACAGCTGTCCAAATTTAGACATACTTTGGAATGGGTTTATAAATACGACTGACTGTGTTTACTTATTTTCTATGGATTTCTTCCAAATAGGGCAGTTCACATTCAACGACATGTTTATCAACATGCGTCGTGTTGTTAGCTTTTTGTAATGTGAACACCAGTTTAACTAGATCTGTAGTTCAATTTGTTTTATAATTTGTTCTGTCGAACGACCAACTTAACAAATGTGAACAGCAGTCGGACGACCGAAAATTTTAATTTTACCCCTTATTTCAATTTTTTCGTAGGATTAAAAGAGAATGAGTTGAAATTGAAGCAAAATAATAAAACGAAATAGGAGCAAATAAAATTAATGCGCTAGTATTGGTGCAAATAATTAACAGCGTGCCATGTTCGCTTTTTGAAAATTTATTTTCAAATGAAGTCGGTACGACAGTCGTTGAATGTGAACGCTACCAAAACGACTTGGTTCGGGCGAAACGTCGTTGGATGTGAACCCCCCCTAATATCAACCATTCAATTTTTTATTGAACATTTCAGATTTTCTATATTGAAAATTGTTTAGGTACAATAGGCGCGTTCAGAAAAATGGGATCTCAGATTTTTTTGCCGTCAAAAATGAGCTGGCGAATCCAAAATTTGTTTTCTCAGTTTTAACAGCAAAACTAAGAAATTTTGCTGAGGAGTCTTCTTCATTTAACTGAGATTGCTGAGATCTCCGAGATCTCATTTTTCTGAACATGCGTAATATTATACGGACATATGTACCTACGGATTTTGGAAAGGTTCTGGTGGGACATAGCCAAAAAAAGGTTGAAGAACACTGAGGTACACAAATGAGCTTGGTATTAAATGAAAGCTGACATTGAGTTTTATTTATGAAATAATTATGTATTCCCAAATTCATTATTAAGGGTTTTGATATAATATTTTGTATTTGATTGATTATAAATTTGGCAAGCAGCCAACCACGAACTTCTTCTTCTTCCTTATAAAATTGGATTATTCTGAACTCAAAATCCCAGATAAAATGTGCCTTAACTTTGTATGACCTACATAAAATTATTAACTGGAAACATTATACGTTGTGTACAACAAACTATTTTTAAGAAATAAAAAACACGTTATCTCCAACAACGCGTTAAAAAGTTTAATTAATTAAAAGATTTACGTTATCATCGTGTTATGTGTATATGAACACATTTACGAAAAAATTGTCTCTTAAACGATTTCGTTTTAAATTGCATAACTCGCTGTGCTCGATATACAAATTAACATATCCCTATGGATTTTCGCACAATAACTATTAATTACTTTATGCGTAAATGGTTGCATTTAAAAAATGTTTTAAAATGTATGTATAATGTAAGTATGTATACATGCGAATCTCCCATGTTTCCAGGATGATGACGTTACATATATGTATATGTAGGTACACAAACAAACCATACCACTTAAATTAAATTATACTCAGGTTATGTATATAGGAGTTCACAAACAGGGTGATACAAACATGATTTAAAATACTTCGCATAATTCTATGGGAAGTTTTTAATTTCCTATTCGACTTGTTAAGATTTTTGTACAGATGTGGTTAAGGTTTTTAGAAGCTTCTTCTTAACTTAACTTCTTTATATGGGTTAATTTGGCTCCGGGATTTTAGTTCCTCGCTCATATATTGTAATGTGGGATGTTCGCAACAAAAAATAGGTATATAATTTAAAAGTTCAGTAATTGATTCAAAAATGTCATCTTCTTTCAGGATTATTTTACTAGTTAACTTTCTATGAGGAATATTATGTAACCTCATGACAGTATTCTTTTTTTTTTGCGAATATCCCAAATATAAGGTGCTAAAATCTCACAGCAATGAATTGAATGATTTCATAACACCCTGTGTCAATTCTATTATATGTGTCATGTGCGTGTGTTTTATTTCAGACTGTATTATGTTTTCACCCAACATCATAGTATAAGTTCAATATTTTCTTCTCAAACTAGTTCAACATATAAAATGTATCCAAATAAAGGACATCAGCAGAATTAAAAAAAAAAAAAAAAATACAATAATTTTTTACAATCATGTTTACAAGGACAAACCCATCAGCTCTCAACCCATCACAACACACACTGCCTGGATGTAAACGAATTCAATTAAATCCTTTAATCTGCATATATTTACCATGGGGTTTTCCTGGATGCTATACCACTGCAGGAAGATGGCTGCGTACATGTGGTTTATCCACTCCATTTCCGAAATATCTCATAAATGTTGACATCCGTTACTCAACAACCAACAAACCCAGCTAGTATAAGCTCTATACCTACCTACCTACGATAGCGTCGAGTGATTCCCTAGAAGTACTTGTATAGATACAGCTTATAAAGGAAGTTCTTTGCATCTAGGTACAAGCTTCGTTTCAGACAGGGTGTTATTCAACTGTCGTTCGTTGATTTAGGTTTTATTATTCCGGAAGGAAAAGTAAGCTGCAAGTAGTTTTTATAGACTCTCTACGCTTAAAGAACAAAAATACTCAACATATGCTCGCACACGTCAGATGGAACACTACCATATTATGATGTGTGTACCTATACTATATGCTATATGCAGGAACACTCTTTTTACCCAGATCGTTGCTTCTAACTAAATCTTTGTTGATTCTGTGTGTAAACTCAAACCATTTTTCTCATAATTGACAGTAAACAATTAGAAAATTTAATTGAAAAATAACATTTTGGGTTCACAAAGCTTAATTGAATTTTAAGTAAAAGCTGTCGTTTATTATTTTTTTTTTATTTGATTTGTTTTGTGTCATTTTTGCTGTTTTTGAGTTTGTTTTTTGTTAATGCTCTTTTTTGCTGAATAAAGGAATTATGATGTTGTCATTGTCAGTGTGTGGTTTGTGGTATCTCTTCACATATTATAAGTGCTTCTGTTAGGAAATTCATGTGAGGATATTTATTTCTATGAAATGAGTTCAAATATAATGTATGAAGATATTTTTGAATTAAAATAAATTAAATGTTTCGATTTATTTTTCAAATGCTAGCGCATATAGCAGTGCAGTTGCCAAATCAGATTTACTATTTGGATAAGTGTTTCCTATCTTTTTTTTAGCTCACCAGAACCTTTCTAAAATCATCATGTTCCTATGACAATAGGAACGTTCAAGAAAATGAGATCTTGGAGATCTCAGCAATCTTAATTGCGTGACATAATTTCTCGTCTCGCAGCAAACATTCTCAGTTTTGCTGTCATAACTCTGAGAAAAATATTTTGGATTCGCTTGCTCATTTTTAAAGGAGCGAAATCTCTGAGATCTCATTTTTAACATTTAATATACATAATAGTAGATATCAAAATAATTTTTAACATTAAAAAATCTAAGGTAATAAGGTATAAAAAAAATTAATGGCTGATATTATTTTAGTTTCGAGACTATTTGGTTTTGATTTTGAGTCCTATAGGTTTACTGCCTGAACACAATAGAATGCTGCAACTGGAACTGGAGATGCAACAACTGTGAAAAAGTGTCGTATGTGCTATTTTTTATGCAGCTGTACAGCTTTTTGTATATTTTAGAAAAAAAAAAAAACAATCACGGGCTTATTATTCACCTTTTTTATTTTCGATAATTTTCTTTTAATTAATAATATTTTTTCGCGAAACAAATAACCACAAAAAGCTTAAATTTTTTTTCCACCTCTTTTTTTCTTCATACAAATTGAAATATCAAAAGTGCTGCACGTGAAAAGTTGGTGAACTCTTGCAGCACCGTCTGCAGCACCGACTGCAGTTGCGTTGTGTTGTGTTGTGTTCGTAACATTGAATTTGTGTGTATTGAATATTTTGACAGCTATTCCAGGTGCAGTTCCAGTTGCAGCTCCTTATCCATTGTGTTCAGCCAGTTATATGGGACTTAAGTTGCATGTTCGAACCTGGCCTTATGTTACTAAATCCGCATTTGATAAATGACAGATCTTGGATAGATACATTCAGAAATATATCTCCAAGGGTGGAAACACAAGAAAAATAGATTTTTCGGATAGAAGTGTAATGCAGCATTATTTTAAATTTCCCTCCCGTTAAATCAGGGACGTGGAAAAAACTGATATAGGTACCTATATTATATAAAATTCATCTATCCGTCTGGGCTGAAGCACAACACGTTTATCTACAATAAAACAGACTAATTTCCATGGTTGATATGACGAAAAAAGATTTTCTGAACTTTTTTTTTCTTGCTTTTTTATCACGCGAAACCAATATTTTTCTCATAGAAAAAGGAAAAAGTAAAACAATATAAATAAAGATAAGTTTGTAAATATAAGCGCTATCAGATAAATAAAATGGTTTCAAACTAAAACAATTCCAATTAAATCCCCAGCATACGTGTTGTGCGACAAAAACACTATAAAAAGCTTAAAACAAAAAATTCCAATGAAATAATTGTAGCCATTGTTATTTCGGCATGTTGTATCTATTGCGGTCACTGTACGCATTTAGTTCGAAATCGCGTACATTTCCATCCAGGTTATAACTCTATTTTGTTTTGTACACCATTGAATCGCAAACATGTTCCAATATTATCAAAACTAATTTTAACCTCTGCCTGTCTCTCTCTCTTGGTTTTGGACAACTCACACCTAAAGTGCCCAACATGACCCGATAAGCCCAAACGTGTTACCCGTGTCGTTGTAATTTCTGTATTGTCTGTTTTTTTTTTGTTTTTAATTTATTTTGGGACACTCCACGAAAGTAGGATCAGAAAATGTCAGTTAATTCCACAAAAGCTCACCTCTATACTATCATGTCTATTGGGGGAAGATTACCATTTTTAGCTTGAGGGTGGCTTTTGTAACTTTTTTATGTTGCACGTTACACTTTTTATGTCATTTTTTGAGGACGCACACATATATATGTATATGTATGTACATTCGGTACATTCGAGAGAGGGTTGCATTCGTAATTGAATCACGTTTTGTATTAAATAAACTTTTCAAATTATCAAAAGTCTATTTAGCCCGACGGACATACACTACACATATATGTACATATACAATACACAGCAGCAATAACATCATGTGATATGTAGTGTATAGTGTATGCGAGTAGTTACAGTTTGCCAGTAGGTACAGTGGAATTTCACGCGTGGATTAACACTCAGAGTGAATGGTTTTATATCCTTTTACAAGAATTTCGTTTGCCAATTTTAGAATTTTCAATAAATGACTGTTAAAATCATGGTTACCAAACCTTGTCGTTTCGTTTAAACTTATGCTTCTTTTTCGTTGATTTTTTTATTGTTAATATTTTAATTCAAAAAATATCATTAATTACCTTTACCATTATTTGACAAAATCGAAAAAAAACAATAGATATATACTTAAAAATTCATTCAAAAATTCTGATAGAAGTTTATATTTCAAGTATATCGGTTAGTATTTGTTTTGTTTAATGTTAACACAGCTGTAACCAATAAATAGGGTAAAGTCTACCTAAACAAATTAAACGCTTTATTTCGACAGAAATTCTAATTTAAGAATTTTTATTTTTTATTTTGGTGGCAACCATATAATGAGCTTAGCTGAGTTGATTTTCATATATATGTATATCTGTTGATTATTTCACAAAACACAATTACGATTTATTCAAACGTTATATTGGTGATCGAATTAAACCAATTTAGCGATTGCATAGAAGTGATTTTAGAAATGTTATTTGTCTAATACAAGTTTCATTTCACATCATGCATATTTTATGTACATATGTACAAGGCATGGATATAATTATTGCTGCAAGAATAAAGGTATATATATTTTAAAAGAAATTCTTGGCTACACACGGATAGTGATGCATACTCATAGAGTTATTGATGCGGAAAAATTTGCATGTGGTCATAGGTAAAGGTGTGGGTATCTAAAATGTAAAAATAGTTTTTTTTGGAAACAAATTAAAAGCACATACCAAATTTAAAATGCACAACGGGAATTTTAATTCAATTACATATTTTAATAGAACTTGAATTTAGCTACTTACATACCTACATTTAAAGCAAATGATTTATGCCGATGTTAATCTGATGTATCTATTTCAATTCTGATAATACAAAATGTAATGTTTCTGGTAGCAATTTGGTTTGATGAGCGCTTTAATATAGTGATACTAATTTCAGTAATTCTTATAAAAAAATGCAAAATGTTCATTATCACGACCGGAAAGTAAATTCCTCATCCTTACTTAAGGTGACGCTGCATCGTCCGGAGTGAACCCCAGACTCAACCAACAAGCTTATTCCAGCCAGTTTGGCCCCTTTAGCTGTAGTTTTCTTCAGTTTTGTGTATTCCAAATTCATTGGGGTCCTCTTCCGAACTTTCATCATCCGACAAATGAGTCGCACAGTCTTCCTCGATTGCGCGGCCATGCCACCGTCGTCTAACGGGGTGGAATTAAAGTTTTTACAGACATGAAATCAAGTTTAAAACGCGAACTTCTTCAATGCTTTTATAAGCCTTTTTAAAGACAAACCTATTAATAACCTGAAATTAATCATGGATGATTTTCAATCAGTGAAGTAATTGCGAAATTTATTTAAAAAAAAAGTTAATTAATGTTAATAAGCTAATTATTTATAAAAAAAAAATCCTATAATTCGTGAATACTTTTTTAATCAACGTTTTAGTTAATTTATGAATTGAATTTAGTTTTTCATATAATTTCCACATCCCAAGTTTTTGTTAATTTGGTAAAAATTATTTCATTTCGAATTATAGTTTTGTAAAGAATTTAAAAATTTTAAATTAAATTGAAAAAATTATTTTTTTTTGATTCTCGACTTTCTCGTACATGGTTCAATTGATCTGATAACATTTTTTTAAAAAGGAAAACAAAATTTTTACAACATTCTCAAATAAATATTATTTGGATACGAAAAAAAAAATTGTTTTTTGAAAACTCAATATTTTCCGTAGTACCAACTGCCTTTTTTTATCTAAAATGGAAGCTTCAGAATTTATGTCAGAATATGGTACGAAAATTCAAAATTCATAATTTAAAAATCTGAAATTTAGTCAATTTATGTATAAAATGGCTTAAAATATTTACTTTTACATTTACAAAATGGCGCAATCAAGCGCTAATTGGGTCACGGAGCTAGGCGCTCGATGGCCGCCATTTCTACCTTACTTTTACATGGAAGTGATTTTAATGTATAGATATTATGTACATACATATGTGCCAAAATTTAGATAAGTACATTTTAAATGTTGCGCAATATTCCCAACGGTAGCAATTTTTGTGATACGGGTTTGATGTTTTTTATTTTTTATTAAATAACAAATCTGATCAAATTTGATAGAAATTTGACAATTTTGATCATTTGCATTGGTCTTACAACTATCAACTGTCAGAACTTTTATTCTGACGTAATTTACAACATAATTTGGTACATACATATGTGCCAAAATTTAGATAAGTACATTTTAAATGTTGCGCAATATTCCCAACGGTAGCAATTTTTGTGATACGGGTTTGATGTTTTTTATTTTTTATTAAATAACAAATCTGATCAAATTTGATAGAAATTTGACAATTTTGATCATTTGCATTGGTCTTACAACTATCAACTGTCAGAACTTTTATTCTGACGTAAGATTCAAAAACATCAACCGAGTAAATTTATAAAACAACTTTTCAATCATTTCAAGTTTGTAATTTGTAAACTTTTGACTATCAAAATTGTCAAATTTGTAAAGTAAGATCAAATTTAGTATACAATTCATTTTCAATACAAAAATATCGAATCAATTATCACAAAATTTAGTTATATCCCGTTGGGAGCATTATCGAAATATTTTCAAAAAGGCTTTTCTAAATTTGGTACATATTTGCATTCAAATCATTTTCATGTAAAAGTACAAGTTTAAGCACATATTTTAAGCGATTTCAAACAATAATTTCACTAAATTGCTCACTAAAAAAGTGATTTTTTATGAATTTTGAATTTTCGTACCATATTCTGACCTAAATTCTGACGGCAGTATCTAACACTCAATTCAGAATTGTCAAATCCCTAAATGTACCAAATTTCATAAATTTAAGTTAAGCATTACTGTGTGAAATTATTTTTGTCGTCAAAATACAACAAACGAACCACTGTGTGACATCGTGTGATTTGATGTCACTCGTTTGGTTATATAAAAACATTGATTGAAACTCTGATAACTAACTATATTCAGCATATTTTTGGTAATATAATAACGCTCATATGCTTGGAAGAATGACCAAAACCAGGTCATATGCGTTAGAAACCATATTCAAGAGATACATGATACCATGGAACCTTTTTCAAATTTTTCAAAATTTTTGATTTACCAAATTTTCACCAACTTCTTATTAATTTAAAGAAACACATCTAACTATTTAAATTTATTCGTGCATTTGTAAAAAGATAGAGATCTTCATAAAGTAAATCAAGGTTTAAAAAAGTTAAAACTTTTATAGACATTTTCGATGTCTTCTTTAACTGTACAAACGGTATTCGAAGGCACAAAACACAAAACTCATTCCATCTCGAATTTTCAAAGAAACATTTGCTTCTTCACAAAATTGGCCAACAAACGCTGTGTCATCTGCATTTTAAGTGTCAAATAAGCCTGCGTATATATTTTGGTCATTATTCATTCAGTGTATTTATTATTATTGTTGGTGATAAATTACAAAAACCTGTCACATATTCATTCCAACAGTTTATATTATATATAGGGATAATGTCGGATAACATAACACTCCGCGCCACCGAACGGTGACTCCATTTCGGCTAACTTTTTCCTTAAAAGGATAAACATATAAAAATAAATATAACACCATATGAATGTGTGCGATGTGTGAATGAAGTATGTATTTTCGTTTGGAATATTTTGGCGCCATAAAGGATATATCGGATTTAGTTTAAATAATCTTGTTTAGCGATAACTCATCATCCGAACATATAACACTGGAAAAGCAACAAACCAATAAATTTAGCTGACCAAAGAAATTGGCCAACATGCTTATATCCTGCGGCAGTCCATATATATGTAATGTCTAAAGGAATACCACATAAGCAAAACTGTAAAAAGGCGGAAGCGGCAACGTTTTGAAAAATCTTTTTTTTTTAAATTCAGATAAACTCATCCTCAGTCGGACAACCATATGCGAAGTGGTTTTCCGGCGGATATCACAACCCTCTTTATTTTTTTTTCTCATCATTTTGGCACCATCTTCCTTTCGGAACAGACATATTTTCCTTCCTCGTCTCGCCCTCACTCAAAATTTAATGGGAACTGGAAGTTAGAAGAAATAAATTATCATATTCTAGGATGTGACCTATTTTCATCATTTTTTTCTTTTCTCTTCCCCGCATCTATATGGATTGAAATATAATAAAAAAAATAATAAAAATAATAATTTTCCAAAAAGTTTGCAATGCGTTTAGAAGAGTTTTGGTTATAAATATTTTCCTTATTCGTTTTTCCGTTGAAAAATTCTATAAGGAAAAGGAAGTCTTCTGATGCAAAGAGGGTTGTTCTAAAAACAACAAAACTGCTATTACTTCGATCATTTGCTGATGGTAAGGTAAAGATTTTTGTTTTAAAGATATTTCCATATCTGGCCTAGAACAGAAAAAAAATTGAGGGTAAACACATTCAACTTAATATATCTCCTACCACTCGCTTTATATGGTAAGTGGAAAACTTTGTAATTTGACTAAGGATGAAGTTTTTTTTGTGTCCGTATGCGCTCAATTTTTGAATTCTGGAGAACAGTGATGCCAATTTTTTTTTAAATATTTAAGTGTTTTCCAATAGATAGAGAATATAATAAGCTGTTTGGTGTTCATAAGGACTTAGACTTCCGCCTTTTTTAAAATGTGATTGCAAGTACCATTATTTTTGGACCCAAGAAAAAGAAGAAAAAAACATGTAGGTGGAATTTTTTTCGTGTTCCTTGGCATCGATATACTGACATTTTAATGAACTAGGAATTTCAGGCCACAAAAATTTCCGGGACAACAATTCAAAGTCAGGAAATTCTAACATTTTCCAAATGAATTATTGGATCCATAAGTCCACGCAAAAAATCTCAGAGCCTTTGTATTGGAAGCATTCTATGTAGAAACGACCACTGCAGGGATGCAGATGCTGACATGCTTATAAAACCGATGTCTCCATTTTAATCCACCACTAATTTTTTTTTAACTTAGAAGCTTTTGAATTGGATATAATGCTTAGTGAAAATATGGCAACTTCGTTCCACATAGCAGATACCAGTTGAGCTAGAAAAAATTAAATATCGTTTCTTCTTCCTTTTATATCTTGCTTTTTTTTCTTCTTCTACATGGTGGTAGTTTAAGTTATAGAAAAGGACACACTTGCAGCACCATTTTTTTGTTCTAAAGCTTTTATTGAAAGCAGGTGTTGGTTACGCTGAAAATTACCTTTGGGCAGAGTTTAGGTGAATTTTTTTTTTCATCTTCTTCTTATACGTGCCAAAAACAACGATGATGGTTCCTTATCGTCGTCGTTATATTATTATACGAAGATAGGAATGTAGGTATGTATGTAGTTAGATGGGGGCGTTGTGAAAGTTTTAGTCGACATAACCGCAAGTTATTTTTACTAAAACTTTGTGGTCATAGCGCGAAAGATGCGATGGTAGCGAAGGATCTAATTGAAATTGTGATGGTTGATTGTTTTTGTTGATTTTTTTTTTTTAGTTCCGATACCTACTTATGGTGGCATTATAAAGGAGTCATGGTGATGATAATAGTTTCAGCACGGCAAGCGACTCACTTTCCTGCAATATATGTATTTGTGGTCATTTGGCTCTAAAATAATAAGAAAGTGTTTTTTTTTTTTATAATAAAACTTTAAGTGGAAAGTTCCATTCTTTTAGAGTGCAATCTTTAAGATATATTGAAAAAATTCATTAATTTTATTAATATACGTAACATATATAAATTAATATATATTTAATTTAAAATTGCCTCTTAGGGGTTTTTAATAATTTTTTTTTTCATTTGAAAACAGGTTTAGGGTCTATGATAGTATCATTTATATGTTTTTTGACATTAGGCAAGAAGAACTTAAATAAGAAATTACAATTTTTCAGAAAATTAGATTAAAGCTCGGGTTATACGAAATTAAAATCCACGGCTGGGTCGCAGTATATTATGTGAGTACGTAAATATGAAGAATATAGCACTATGTTGCACATAATATGCATGGAGCTTAGACTTATTAGACTAAAAAATCGTTAAAATATCAATATAATTAGAAATAAATTGATTAAACTAAAATTTTTTTGAAACCAATGCGATGTTTTCAAAAATAATTTTGTATTTTTAAATTTGGAGAACATTTCTAAGAAAAAGAATGGGTACACAGTTTTTTAGAATTCATAAATGCAAAATTTCAAAATTAATTTTGAAAAAAAAATCTTTTACCGATTTTCGAAATTTCGAATTTTCAAAAAATTATTTTGAACTGTTTTTTTTTTTTCTCCAAAATGTGATACGCAATATTATTTAAACTTATAAGAAGCCCTTGTGTAAAAAATTTCATTGAAATCAGTTCAAAAGATAATGAGACAATCGAAAACCAAAAAAAAAAAAAAAAAAAAATGGTTCTATGAGAGATATCATTTTTAATCGATTATTATTTTTCCAATAATATGGTATTGATATAAGTTCACATAAAAATCAAATCAAAATCGTAGGAGCCGTTTTTGAGAAAAATGTGATTGTCCTTACCGGTTTTTAAACACTTGTATAGGAGGTACCGTCATTTTTGGTCATAAGAATAATTTTTATTTAAAATCTTCTAGATAATGTTAAAAAAAACTACTAAATTCCAAGTTTAATAAAAATCGACCCAGTCGTTTTGAATTATTAAGTTCTAAAAAAAAAATTTTAAACACTTTTTAAAAATCCAAAAAACAAAAATATTAAAACCTTTGATATACACTGATATGATTTGACACAACTGATTTTCATCATTTATAACCACTTTTCCAAAAAAAAATTATAAAATGCGATACCCTTTTTGTAAAAAAAAATTAATGATTTGTTTTAAGTTGTGGGCACGTTTTTGAGAAAAATAAGATTTTTATAATTTGGTAAAAAAAAGTATACGGCAGGTACCGTTATTTTTTATCTTAAAAAAAATGAAAAAAAAAAATATTTCGGGGGAGTGCCCACCCGCTTAGGCTGCAGCCGAAAGGATAGGACAGACAGACGGACAGACGGACAGAATTACGAGATCCACTTTTTTCAACTTAGCTATCATCGTAATGTCAGTTTTGTTCAAAATCTGAAATTCGTTTTTTTTTATGAATCCATAACTTACCACATATCCCAACCAACCAACATATACATACATATCTCTAGTAAAAACGAATCTTTTCGTACCCGTATCAGTGTATTTCCATCGGAACAAAGCTTGATCTTACCTCCTTTAGTTCATTTTTTCACATCTGTAAAACAGGTCCTCAAAAACCAAAAATATTAAATTTAAATTTTTAACTTAAGCTTCTTTTATAGAGCTATGTAGATTGTAGGCATTAAGTTTTAGCCAAATTTTGTAGACCCAACTTGTGCTGCTGTATAAAATATTTAGAAACAAACCGGAATAACTGATCTTTTCTTTGGCAAATTTCCAAGGTTTTTTAATTTGAATTTTTTGGTTCAAAAATCGGAAAATAAAAAATTACAAAGATTTCAAAAATTAAAAAAAAACCTTATACGCTTAAAAATCTGTTTTGCTTTTAACATATATTTTTGAACTTTGCGATTTAAATTAATTTTTTTTTCAGATTTTTTTTTTAAACAAAGTCATTTTTGTCTGGGAAATCTGAAATCAACAAATTTAGGAGAAAGATGGTTTCAATAATCTTCTTTGTATATTTCTATAGGCAGCACATTTCGTTTTTATAAACTTATTTTTGCAAGAAAAAATGATATAAATAGAAATTCATTTACATTTTAAACGAAATTAATATTGCAAAAATAAACATAATATCGTCTTAAAAAAAAAAACAAAAAATTATCACAAGGTTGTTAAATTTATTTCACACTTCTTTACGTTTATGTCAAGTTGAATACTTAAATATATAACTACTTTCATTTGTGTTTGAAAATCCAAAGCAATTCTTAATTAAAAGAAATTCCCTTAGCAAAATTCACCCCCAAGCAACTCAACATCTTCTTAAGTTGTAGTATAACCCTAGTTGAATATAAAAAAAAAACAAAAACCTCTACCGTTTATCCAATTAGAAAAGCACACATGTGACCCAAGGTTACAAAAATTGAATAATTATAATAAATTAAACAAAAAAAAAAAAAACCCGACTTACTATACCGCATCTATACCTTTATACGCTCTTGCCATCACAATCATACATATATGTACCAAGTTGAACTTCTTTCCGCCCAATTAATGCTTTTGAAAAATTTTAAATCCTTTCAAAGCCAACAACCATTGAGCAAATGGGTACAACACTTATGTATAGTCAGGATTGTAGCGTTGTATTTTGTTCAAATGCTTCATCTCTTATTCTTGTTGCATGTTTTTTTTTTTTTTTTAATTTAAAAAACACTCAGAGTCTATTCCACAATATCTGAGTAAAGTTATACGACTCATACGATTTTGGATAGATTCCTTAGTTCACGAGGCAAAATTATTAGTTACTTTGTCGATCCACTAATTTTATTCGCTACACATTAAATTTAAATTCTCCAATTTAAATATTCGGAAATTTATTGATTTAAAAAAAAAAATGATTTGCTCTCCAACATTTAGCAAATTAAATTGACGTAAACTTCATTAAATATACAACCGTATTTACTAGATTTTCTTAAAACACGTCTTGTAAATTAGTTCAGTTTGCTTAAACATTTAATATGCCACAACGTTACTTAAACTCTTAACTATAAATGTAATCAATTTTCTATTGGGCTTTTCCACAATCTATTTTTGTCTGTTCTCTGTCTAATTTGACAGTTGTAATTGGAGGGAAAAGAATGTGCAATAATGGAGCTTTTTATGTTTCGATTTATTTACTCTCAATTAAAGTTCAGTTTCTGACTGTCAGTTTTTGGCTGCTTATCCGAAAATGCGGTATGAATAACAAAAGTCGTTAAAATTTTAAAATATATTGTATAATAAAAATTTCCGAATATTTTCAAATTTAAATCCACCTTCAAATCTACTCCATAACTTATTTTTCAGATATTTCAATTTAAAGTGCAAAAAGAACATTTTTCTAATTTTTGATTGGAATATCTCGAAAACTACATAGATATAATAGAGCAATTTTGAGTTGAGGATTCAGTGCAATAAAATTATTCAGAAAAGTATGTAAGTACCACTTTTATACAAACAAGATATTTTAAATATTATCATCTTTTCAACATAATTTTAGACAATAGAAAAAAAAAACAATAATCTGACTGTCAAAGTTAATTGAGAGTGAATAATCAGAAGCTCCATTCAACCTCATTTAGGGTTAAAATGACAGTTCAATCAGTCACCTCATTCAAAGCTAAAATGACAGTTCATCAAGTCACAATAAGTATAAAACATTTAAAGGAATTTTTTCTTAATCACACCATTAGCTTAAAATTAGGTTTAGTTTAAACTACAAATCCAGTATTATTAATGGAGTATAAATAAATTGGTCCTTAAATACCTAGACAAAAGATTAAATATTTATGTAGGATGTCTAGATCCTTTTTAAATCTTAATGCGACAGACTAATATAGTGTGAAGCCGTTGCAATTTTTTTTAATTAAAAAAGAAATGTGTTTTTCGCCACAGAAACAAAAAGTAACAAAAGAAAAATAAAAGAAGTAGGTAAGGTATGTAGCTATACCTACACTTACATCTCTACATAGCCCAGCACCTTCTCGCAATGCACTTTAACCAGTCACCCAATAACAAAAACCACCATCAACAACAAAAACAACAACCACCACATAGTTCAGCAACAGGATCTATGCAATTGAATCAGGATACAATTTGCCCCAAGAGAGGTGGCCGTGATATATACACCACAGAACACAGGTGTTGGTTCTTTAATTTAATTAAATCCCTTTCTTCCTTTGTCCTAAGGCCACCGAACTGCGTGCGCGATTTTTTTTTTTTTGCAATCCATGATGTCTCCAATGAACAAGTAAGGTTTGTATTTTTTTTTACGTAACGTACGTATAAGAATCATTTAGGGTCACCACGGCAATAGCAGAGGTTACCATTTTAACCCTTAATTTAATGAAACACTTGAGTTTACCGTCTGTTGACTCAACGAGCTCGAATATAAATATGTATACCTATACCAAAAAGGAAATAAATTCAACGAAAGTATGAAAAGCAAAAAAAGAAAAATTATCCTTGCACTACATAAAATATTTTTTTTTTTTTAAGATTTTCTTGTATCACAGACAGAAAAAAAGGATGCAGCTGTCATGGAGATTCACTGGTATCTTCTTGTAACGGCCAAGGGTATGGTGCATAATTAAAAGCATAGAACAAAAATTATGCATTTTCATTCATTGCAGCTTCTTCGCAGGGTTTTTGTATAGTTGCTCTTTGCTGCACCCGTGATATTGTGGTGCTGCATCCAATGGTTGGAAGTAATTCTTGTGTAATATAAAATAATTCTTTAGCTCTTTACCAAAAGATTTTTTTTTTGTTTTATTTTTTAAAGCAAAAAATTAAAAGTAAAATCTCTTTAACTTACTCGTAGAATCTCAGTATAAGGAGTGATTTTCTTTGATGTGGGTGTTTTTTTTTTTTTTAATTTAATTGAAACTGTATTTTATTTTTACCTTTACTGGAAATTGGAAACTTGCAACGAGTTCGCACTTAATTAAATTGAAGTTCTAGTGCATTTATTTTAAATTTGTTTTAGAAACTACAAAATAAATTTTCCTATTAAAAGTACTATCTCAGAAAGTATTTAAACAGCCAGGAAACACTGGAATACTTAATAAGTAAATGTGATGCACGTATGCACCAAAGACACAAATACGTAACCAGATGGAAGAGAATGAATTTAACCTGAATATATGCTTTGTATAAGCCTTGGTTTTGGCAGCTGTTTCCTGTTTCGGTTTTGATGGAATTTCGATTGCATTTTTTAAATCTCGATGAAACAGTAGAACTCCCAAAATATGACTGAATTATTGTCTGGCTTTAATATAGAGAAGCGTTACAATCCCTACATATTTACTACTAATCATATACTTATATACGATCTCATAGGATCTCACTGTACACTTTCATTTAAATCAAACAAAATCGAACTTAATAAAGGGTGTTTTTTTTAGAGGCATAGAACTTTGAAATGGAATAAAAAAAAGATGATTTTTTTAAATTGACATGAAATTTACTTTATTCGAAAGATAATCTTCTGGCATTATAATTTAAATATGAATTCTGGCATATGACCGCCACGGCTGGCTCGGACGTAGTCTAATCTGGAGATCCAATTTTCGATGACTTTTTCCAACATTTGTTGCCGTATATCGGCAATAACGCGGCGAATGTTATCCTCCAAGTGGTCAATTGTTTGGGGCTTATCAGCGTAGACTAGCGACTTCACATATCCCCACAGAAATTAGTCAAGCAGCGTTAAATCGCACGATCTTGGAGGTCAATTCACGAGTCCGTAACGTGAAACGATGCGGTTACTAAACGTTTCCTTCAATAAATCAATTGTGACACGAGCTGTGTGACATGTTGCGCCGTCTTTTTGAAACACAGCTCCTGCACATCATGGTTGTTCAATTGATGAACGAAAAAGTCATTAATCATGGCTCTATAGCGGTCATCATTAACTGTAACGTTCTGAGCCAGCATCATTTTTAAAGAAGTACGGACCAATTATTCCATCAACCCATAAAGCACACCAAACAGTCAGTTTTTGTGGATGTAACGGTGCCTCAACATACACTTGAGGATTATCATCACTCCAAATACGGCAGTTTTGTTTATTGACGTATCCATTCAACCAAAAGTGAGCTTATGAAAATTGATATCAACGGCAATCTTGTTTTGGGCCCATTCACCGAATCTATGCCTTGCTAGGTGATCCTGTGGCTATTTATGTTGAAATGAAATGCCAAACCAAACTAAAAATAAATCACTTGACAGCTGACAAAATGGCCGCCGGTTAAAATAGTGTTGCCAACTTAAAGTTCTATACCTCTAAAAAAAAACATCCGTTATAATTCCATACAATTTCACTGTGCAAACTTCTGTCAGCTTCACAAGATCCTTCGCTATAAGTCAAAACCACTCTCCATCGTTTTTGAATAAATTTATCATACTGAGACAAAAATTAATTTTGAGCAAGTGAATCCAAAAAGTATTAGACTCAGCTTTTTGACAGCAAAAGTGAGGAATCTCTGAATTGCAGTGAGCCTGAGAAACCTGTAGAAACTAAATATTTCTTAATTTCATAAAATGTCATTAAAATTAAAAAGAAATCAAATCTAAATAATAAAAAAAATCACTCATACGCCACCGAGGCCAAATATTAAAAATTGAAACTCTCATGATTAAAAAGCACGTATCTTTTTTTATAAACAAAAACATTAAACAAAATAGTATTTTTAAAAACATATACATTCATATACTTCATGGAGTGTTTGACTTTCATTTCTAATTGTCCAACATTAAAGACAAGAAAATACTCTCATTTTGCAGTAATTGTATTTTCCTGAGTTTCATAAAATTCAATTGAAATTGTTAAGCAAACAGCAGAATTTCACGGAAACAATATAAACAAATTAAACCTTGCCTTTACTATATATGTTGCCATTCTTCATTTTGTGACTCGCATTGTGAAGAGCTTAACATTTTTCTGTGCCATGCAACTCTTAATTTTTAAAGAAACAATAATTCAATTTCAATATTGTGTATGCACTGCATTAAGACACATCTATAAATAAATTAATTAAAATGAAATTCACAACCTAACGAACTGCATCGATGGTCCTCTGCACGATTGTTCATTTAATTCCAATTATCTCCGCCGCCGAATTGATTCGGCAATTTTGCAGCTATCAACCAACACCCAATTCAAGAGTAGGCATTACGAATGTTCACTGACATACGTGCTACTATTAATTGGTATCACACACTTAAAGCCTCAATAAACTCATTCCAACATAAAAAATAAAAAAAAAAGAAGAAAAATCCGCACGTCCAACATGGCCAGCCCATTGGCCAAGTGTTGCGGGTCAAAGTGCGCCATGAATAATTTTATACATACATATACACGTGCTTTTTTTTCTCGTGCTAACCCATTTGGCAATCGTACTGGAAACTCACCCGCTCTGGAGCATCATTTCATTAGCACTCGAAGTTTAATTCCAATTGTGAAATAATTAAAATTGTTTTCCACACCCTACATGCCAAAAAATGAGATGATGGTCATATTCGCCAACAACATTCATAGTCCGAATATCATTCGTGATGTGTTGCTGGTTGATGGTCTCACGTTGGGCGCCTATCATTAACCAGGTATATGGTATATAAACCGTTTTCATTTCACAACAAACATTTCAATCAGGTACCATTATGATGCAAACTATGAAACGTGATCATCATTTTTGAAATGTGTCAGCGTTGTTCTCCAATTCGAACCACAGTTTACAGTCCTGATGCGAGTTCTTTTGCATTAAAAATGAAATTAAAATAAAAAAAAAAGGAAATAAAATTCCTTCCACGAAAATTCAATTTTCAGCACATTAACCAAGAAGAGCGTTGAATATCTCGCCTAGGGAACAGCGAACGACCAACCTTCATGACCGGGAAATCATTTCTTTTTTCAAAAGTTGACCATGTCATCATGATTTCTGGGATTTTACACACATGTAAAAAAGGTATGTGAGACCAACTGCAGCGGTGACAACATTAAAATTGCATTTTTTTTTTACTTAAAATTCCCGCAGTGCACTCAAATGTGAATATTCAAAAGATTTCACGAAATAATCTGATGTAAAACTGCCGAATGATAATTATCTTATATATCTCCAAAATGTATTTCTGTAAAATGGTATTTCTTTTTTTTTTTTTATCTGATAAAGAGAACAAGTTGAAAAATTGTTATCAGGGTTTCAGGCAAATCGGAAATAAAAGAAGATTTTTTTTTTTATATTTTTTAACAAATTGTCGTAGCTTGTAATGTATATATGTAAATCTATGAAAATATAAGAGATTTTAAGACTTTCATGAAGTATTCATGAGTAAATATTTACCTGTGGTTTAAGGGGTTTATTTTAAACAGGAATATATTATTAAAATCATATTAAATAATAATGTTGATAAAATTGCAATCTTATCTGTGTTATTATTTTGTTGATGAGTTTTTTGTATATTATTAAAAAATAATATCTTCTAGGTGACTCCCATTTTGTTTTTCTAACAGCTCTTTTGATGGAACTTCCATCACTTTCTCTTAAGTTCGATTTACAGTTTTACTGCCTGAACACAATAGTTACGGAGCTGCAACTAGAGTAGCTGTGAAAATATTCAATACACACAATTTGAATGTTACGAATACAACGCAGCTGCAGTCGGTGCTGCAGACGGTGTTGCAAGACTTCATCAACTTTTAACTTTTCACGTACAGCACTTTTGACGTTTCAATTTTTATGAAGAAAAAAAGAGTCGGACAAAAATATTGCAGCTTTTTGTGCTTATTTGTTTCGCGAAAAATATTATTAATTAAAAGACAAATATCGGAAGTAAAAAAGTGAAAAATAAAAATGGTGTAAAGCTGGCACGTAAAAAATAGCACATGTGACACTTTTTCACAGTTGTTGCAGCTACAGATCCACTTCCAGTTGGAGCATTCTATTGTGTTCAGGCAGTTAAGTTACTGGGAAATATTTTCGAAAACCTTTCTTTTCATATTACACGATATTAAATGAAGAACAAAATTAAATTATTCACCTATTAACACTTTTCATTTTTAATTTTTAAATTCAAAGTCAACGTATTGACATGGCTTTGAGAAGAAAATGGCCTTCGGTTCTGGATGAAGGTCTATAAGTTCCTCTGATTGATCACAGTTCTTCTTACCGAAAACGGAATACGGACCCAAATCAAAGCTCCCACCTCTACCCCATCGCACGCTAAGTATGGTAATTTTATCCAAACATTGACGATTGTTTTCCTAATGCCACTTTAAGAATTGATCACTGTGAACAGCATTCAAAGGTTATGTTTTGATTTTTAATTTCACTTCAATTAATTTCTCATAGACATACTAGATATGGACTGCTAGGAGCCATCTTCACGTTGGTTCCAACTTTAATTACAAACGACACGATCGCTTTTGGTCTATAAGCGGAAAATATGGTGTAACTTTCGACACTTTGGTTTATTTCTTCTTTTGGCGATTTTTCCACAGAAGATTCTTCGTCATCGACTTTCATCTTCGATTTATCCTAAGCTGGAATGGCTTTTTTGAGTAGTTATTTCTCTGGCGTTGAAAGAAAAAAATTGCTGCAAACAAATTTAAAGTGTAACAAATAAGAACTAAAACTATCTTACGACTTGCAAAGAATTTCAGATTCTGTGCTTTCATCGTCTTGATTGTCATCCTCCTTTTTGAGCTGTTTAGCTTCCTAGTGTTGACTGGAATCATTTTAATAATTATATATTATTTTATTTAAATTAACATTTATAACTTTTACTTATTAATTGACGCGAATGAAAATTCCATATGGATGTTGTAATAAAATAAAAAAATTGCAACTAAACGTCAAAAAATAAAATTCAATCAAAGCAGATGGCTTTGTTTTTAACATTATTTTATAATAATAGATGTCCTTAGTTTCTATGGCAAAAAATATTTGCTAAACCCAAGTGCAAAGTGATGGCCTTAAGAGTATTTAATTTTTTTGCCACTTTTACACCAAAAGCGCTGATGTCACTAATTAAATAAGAAAATGCTTCCATTGATACTTTTGTATGAAAATAAGCATCGACTAGCAATCTAGTATGTCTATGTAATTTCTACTTAGTGCCGAGAATAAAAAAAATTTTAAATTGTATATACCGTTCTTTAAGTTAATTACAAATTTGAGAAAATGTCATAAGTCAAAATAATTAGCGTCATAAAATCGTGTTAACGCCCAAACTCATTATGCCGCCAAAATTGTATTATACAAGCAGGGTTGCGAATTTTTGAATTAAAAAATCATTAAGTCATAAGTCTGTAGATGACTTGTGAATTAAAAAAAATTTAATTCATAAGCTAGTTAGTGACTTATGAATTCAAATTAATGTGAATTAAAGTCAAGCTTAAGCTAGATAGTGACTTAAGCTTTTGCAACTCTGTATACAAGCATATTTTTTTTTTGGCGTAATGATGGTTTATATTTAGTCATTATAAGGTTGCAATTTTCGTTTTAACAATACATATATAAAATTTCATTTAAACTTCGTGACATTTCGCCTTCAGATGTGTCAGTTTTTCGTCCCTAATGATATTTTTACTTGCTGAATATGGGAAATATTAGTTTCGTATAGAAAATTTTAAGATGATAGAGTTTAAAGTCGATTTGTTTGCCTTCAATCATATATAGTTTTCCGACTTGTGAATCGAAAAGTCTCTCTCGTCCGACTCAATCTTTATAACTCTCAAATTTGATCACCACATATCAAATCATCACCCACTCGCGAACGAACATGAAAATTTCTATGGTAATTATATTTATGTATCTCAAGTTAAAATAAGTAAACAACCCTAAGGTAATCGTCACGTCTTGTTTAAGAATTCCTTTGACAAATTTTAATTTGTTTTCTAGTAATTTGTCGCTTGTATGGATTTTGAAAGCATACATATATAAATTACGTAAATTGAGACTGAATAAAAAGTAAGTTTCTTTAATCATTATACAAATAAAATATGTCGAGAGGAGATTCAAAGGAATCTCGTTATATATTTTTTTTAATATAAATAAACACACTCACAAATAAAATAATATTCATTAACATTTTCCACTTGAGATGATTGCCTGAAGAGCGTTTTGGACAAAAGGATGGAAGAGAAACACGAAAGGCACAAAATAATGGCAGTCAGAGTCAGTGGAAAAAAGTAAACACTTTCATAAATATCATTTGCCATTATAAGTGCATCACCGTTATGAATAAATTAGGGTGACCAACCATTCGATATTTATGTATAATAAAAAATCTCCATTTTATGGTTTTGTTTTGTATCTATATATACATAAATTTATTTTATTCAATTTTAACATCTACCTGATCCTTATTGGAGAACCCGTTATTATTATAATTTGTGTGTCAAATTGATTTTCCAAAATGTGTAATTCTGTTTTTAAAAATTTTGTTATTTCAGTTTATTTTTATCGAAAATTAACAAGATAAGACAGCGCTTAAATTAGATGCAACACACTCTTCCGATCTATTCGTATAACATATTTTGAATTTCGTAAATGTTTCCCTTAACTATGCCTTAAGACCAGCTTTGCCGAAATGGCACGATCGTGCTTTTTTGATACGAAAATTTAATCGTGGCACGAAAAAATTCAACATGGCACATTATTTTTTGTTATCACTCTTCTCTCCAAACAGTTAACAAAAAAAAAACACTTCATAAATTTTGACATATTAAAACGTTCTGGAGAATATGTCACAGAAAATAGCTGTTCTCTGAGAAGAAATTATTTTCATTATCTATTTGAAGCGAATTTTATCAAATAAAATGGATTCTTTTATTTGGCAGAGGTAATTTTTTTGTTCCCAAAAATGCATTCATTTTAATTTTTATATACATAAGGCTAAATTCATGAATTACAGAACCTGTCAAAATTTTGTTCGGGAATTAATGTCTCAAATAATTATAACGTGCGCTAAATTTTGACAGATAATTGATGTACAGTAAGAAACAAAAATTTGATTTTTTTTTAGCTGCATACTTCTCTGCTAAAATACTTGACTAATAATTTTTGCACAGAATTTTGGAAGCTTAAATTTAACGTTATTTGCGTTGAAACACAAAATAATTCATTTTCCAATGTCGTTTCTTTTGAAAATGGTCACCCTACGATATTTTTTTTTTTTTTTTTATTGACGATAAAATATCCTTTTCTGGAATCAGCATCATCCACATATTATACGCCAATGTATGTTTGCATAAGAAATACAGTAAATCATAAATAAATATTTGCACTTTCATCCTTTTTACCCAGAATCACTCCACTTGCATTGCAACAAGCATGTGAATGCGAACGTTTATAAAGAAGGGGTTGAATTGTGTGGGTTGGTATTATCATAGGTACGAGTATATACTGTTATAAGAAAGTGTATGCATTTGCATGGAATTATACTTCTGACATAATAGGGAGTTTATATAGTGATGTGCTAATTTTTTGGTAATTCTATTTTTTTTTTTTTAATATTTCGTTGATTAGAGTACAAAATCATAAATGAGAGCATTTGTACAGATATATATTATATACCATGAAAAATGTGTATGTTTGAAATAAATAAATAAATAAAATAAAATAAATGGTAATAATAAATTCTGTTGCAGCTAGAAGCAAAAACTATATTTAGAAGCTTAATGTCAGTTATTATGAATGAAAATAATCCTCATTTTGGAATCAAAATCGGTGGTACCTTCCAATTTAAAATATATCTGAATTTCGAAATAGGGATATTTTTAAAAAGAAAACTTATAATTATATAAAGAAAATCACTTTGCTAAAAAGATGAAATAGCAATTTTTAAAATTTTACCCACCTCATTGTACACTATAGGGGCATTAATTATATTTTCGAAATTATACTATACCACCAGCACCACCTTTGAGAGAAACAGAAACAACAAACGGTTATATGAATTCGTGCGTGTATAAATACGATTTGATCCTTTTTATTGTTGTTTTGTATATAAAGCAAAAATAACCTCATGCAAACCAGATTGCTTATGGCAAACAAAGATTCACAATTAAAAGTTGTTCCATTGAAATTAATCAACCACGTGGTTGTATATTTATTAAAATCCAGTTGGTTTGAGGAGGATAAGCTTTAGAGTTAAGGAATTCATTATATATGTATATTAAGCTGGATGCAGTTTTTACATGCATTATAATATGTGTATCTTCTGCGCACAGTGCAACCCGTGGAATACATTTCTTTTTTATTTTTAAAGGTGGCATAGGTTGGGAATCGAACCTAAGACCTTCGCAGTAGCAGTCTTACGCACAGCGTTAAAACCTTACCCTAATCGAAGTAAATTTACTCAAATTTTAAGAAAAAAAAATAAATCTACTCTAATTCTTTGAAAGGAAATGATAGCACTGTTATATTCAATTTTCTAACCAACTCTAACTTTGACTGTTTGAATATAAAATTCGATTCTATTCTGAAATTAATGGAATTTATGTGATTTATTTTTTTTTTTATTAAAAAATATTCATATAGTTTTGTTCAACTAAATTTCTTAAAAATTATTTTTTCTTTTGTTTCCAAATCCGGAAATTTTTGATATACTCCATATTTTTTTTTACAAATCTGAGGTTCTAACCCTGCATACACACTAACCATTACGCCACCGGGCTTCTAACATAATTTTAAAAGCTCATTAAAAAAATTGAAAATATCACTATGGAAACCATGATTTTGAAAAAAAGTGTTCAACTGAATTGCATCGAGTTGAATCATCTTACCCAGACGGACATTTGCAGTAGCATATTATCTCGTTTTCTGAAATCCCTAGTGTACATGAACAAACTTTTTAGGTTTCTAAAATCTTAGCAAAATTATGCTAAGAATAATTCTTTTTGATTAAGGTCAGAATTATTAATTCTTTTCATTTTCATTTTTTTCATCTTTTTTAAGACCAAAAATAACGGTACCTGCCGTACACCATATTTAAAAAAAAATTATTTTTCTCAAAAACGTGCCCACAACTTTAAAAAAAAGTATTATTTTGTTTTTTTTTACAAAAAGTCTACTATTTTATAAAAAAAATTCGGAAAAATGGTTATAGATGGTATCTGATTTTGACCAATATTTTTTTCTAGAAAATCATTTAAGAATTTTTAAAAGTATTGTATACCTACCTTAATTTTAATTTTTTTTTTATTCCAAAAAAAGTTTCAAAATTTTTATCTATCGATTAAAATAGTATCTCTCATAAAACCATTTTTTGTTTTTTTTGGTTTTCGAATTTCTCATTATCCGTTAAACCAGTTTTAATGAAATTTCTACCGTTTAATAAATTTAATTAATATTGCATATCAAAATTTTCAAAACACCAAATTTATGGATTTTTTTTTTTTAAAGTGAAAATAATTTTTTGAAAATTCGATATTTCGGAAATGGGTAGAAATTTTTAAACTCCGTTTAAATAAATACTAAAAAATTTTCAGCAAGTTCGTGCACCCCAGTCGTGTATTTTATTAATTTTTTTTTATTATCAACTCTCTTCAACCGATTTGATTAAATTTGTTATACAAGAGCAAAAAAACGTTTTTTTTAAGACTTTCAAATTTAAAAGATAAAATTTCAAACATCTGAAAAAGAGATAAAAAAATTCTTCTTTCAAATAATTTTTAGGACAGAATAGACCTGAGGAAGTACGTTAACACGTACGAAAGTCGTCTATCAAAATTTAATTAAACAAAGAAAGTATTGTATTATTGTATTATTAATATTTTTATTATTTCATTAAATCAATTACAATAATTTACAATATTTCCAGATATATTTTTAAGTTATAACAATTTCAGTGAAATAATAGTGACATAGGTATTTCTTAAAAAAAATAGTGATAATGCCACTTCAAGGCTAAAAAGACCTGAAGCCCACAAAAATAGGATTCAAATATATCAAATAATAATATTCAAGTGCTGGTTTTAAATCACAGAACGCGGCGATATCTAACTGTCAACCAAATTTCAACTCAAACTCAACTCGATCTTTCGATTTATTTTGAGGTAAAAAGGAACGTATACTCAATGTTGAACGTATCTAATATACATCAATGTATCGTATCGTCAAATGTGCACAACGTAATGTGCTACAAAAATTTCTACGTTTTTAGTTTACAATACCGTCGCCGCCGCCGCGCCGGCATAGATGCTTACGCATAAAAAAAAAATTTCGATTTAAAAAATTTGAAATTAATTTTACTTTTGTGCATTTTATTTTAATTAATTAAATTATATATTTTATCTTGTAGATTGTGTTAAAAAAACCGCTATGCTACCACGTTCAAGAAAAGCGACTATGTCATTTTCGAAATATTGAGTTTTCATAAATTTAATTTAATTAAATTTTAATTTTGGTACTATGTATTTAGTTCTCATAAAACTTGTTTAAAATTCCCCATAAGGAATCAGTTGAACCGTTTTCGAGAAAATAAAAAAAATGACTCCATGGGAGGTGCCATTAATAATCACTTTTTTCGTCTTCTCTAACATTCATAGTCTCGAGTTCAGTTATTTTTTTTTAACGAATACGTAATTTACAACCTAGAACCTAAATATTTACATATACATATGTATGTACTTTACATATGTCTTTCGTAAAAATATAATATCCGTCCACGTTTCAGAAAAAAAATATCAGTAAGAAGCGTTCTTCATCTTTTAAACTAAAAATACATTTGACCATATTTCTTATGCCACTCCTTGATAATAAAGTTTTAAAATTAAGATCTAACAACGAAGAACTCTCATAAGTACTCTACCATCATATTGCCACAGTACCTATACACACATCAGTTGGTAATAAATAAATTATACGAAATTGTATATGTACCACTTTGTATACTTTGTATAAATTCTTTGAATATCTAAATATAGGTAGTAGGTACTTGAATTTTCTTTAAAAAAAAAAAAAAAAAAACTTAAATGACTTTTCCAAACTCATTACCATTTTCTATAGAAAAAATAACTTCTTACTCAAATTTTTAGAAGGAGACTTCTACAACCTTTAACAAGGCAAATCGGTAAAAATAAAAATATCCTTGCACATTTTTTTAAGGAGATATCCAAAGATGTGGACTTATTTACGTAAAGACTGTAAGGCCAAAAATGCTTTTCAATTTCTGTTTGGCATTATAGACATAAGTTGTTGTTTTATTGTTTTTGGCTGATTTAATTGAAATTATACAAACAAGTAAAAGATAAAGATAAAAGAAAGACATATTGTAACATATACTGTTACAAGTCTTAAAAATAGAGTACAGCCTCATCAAAGTTACCCCAAAATTGTTGAACTTGTACGGGCATATAAATATTTAATATTTAAGGTTATTTTGTTAGTTTTTCAGTGCGAGAGATCATCTTAGTTTCATTTTTAAAACTTAGCAAGCTTTTTAAAATATATTTCTCGATCAATTTAAATCTAGAGTTAACCTTTCCAATTTGGTTAGCTTTTAAAAAACACAAAATACCACAGACTCAGGTTAAGATCTTCCTTAAGCACTGAAAAATTGTGTCTATAAAAGACGCCCTGAATTTTGTGTCTATGCCTATACTTTACATATCTAGTACTTTTTGATAATCCGGCACTGTTGATTCTAATCCGACAAGTGTGCCCGACAAAAGTTTAACGAAAGCATGCACACATAAAAAAAAAAAACATATTCAAAACTTTTAACTTTCCAAAGAATTTGAAGGAAAAAATTGTCCTTTTTTTTCTACAAAACCCATCTCACGTTTGGTAATATCAATTTACCCAAACATGATGATGTCAGTCGTATCGTTTGGAGTTTGTTTTTCTTAAAAATTGTTATTTCCTCCCCATGCAAAAGGCTATCTCTGTAATATAATAATATAGGTTGGTACATCTACGTATATAATACTCAGTTTGATGATGATGGCAATTGGCCATAAAGTACTAAAGCTTAAGTATATTACCAAAAGATAGATATGGATGTCCTGATAAAAAGAAAAAAAAAAATACACATTTAGAAAAAGTAGAACCGCAATCTTGCCATTTTAATCTATAAATATATATTTTCGGTGATTAAGCTAAAAACAAAACTTTTCACATTCCAATAAACCAATAGATAGATATTATGTAATTAAGGACAAAATTCGATTGTGTCATCCGCAAAAAAAAAAAAAAAACTTTGTGCCAATGGGCAGTTTTATTTTTATATTTTTTTTTTTTGTTTTGTCTATTCTTTTCACTTCTTCCTGACCTCAGGGCGGAAACGGATAGCTATGTCGGACAAGGACGACGCCATTTGTCATGTCGGTTGTTTTTTTTTTTTTCTTATTTTTCGTTTTGATGTTGTTGCTATATTTCTTGTTTTTATTTCAAAACAAAAAGGACAACAAATTTGTATGTGTGTCGAGATACAATTTTTCATATGCAAAGAAGAAACATTCATTCGAGAGTTGGACAGAAAAACTTTAGGCACAAATAAAAAAAAGTTGCAATGTTTGCATGAAGCAAAAAAAAATATATTGAAAGGAAAAACGCAGGAAGGAAATAAATAAACTTTTTCTCAAGAACATAAGATACTACTTTCAAGCATCATCATCACCATGGATGGAGTATGTATTGTAATATGAATAAAATCCTTGAAAGAAGTTTTGTTTTCTATAGCCTTGTGTAAAACACTCGTTAATACACTCTGGGTCTTTTTATTGTAATAAGTGATGTAATATTGATAGTTATATACGCAAAACCAATGTTACACATAAACATATTACAATAGGGAAGCACAAATTCAGCCAGATTAAAAATTTCACATTCGTGTATTGTGGCTACAGAAATGATCTTTGTTTTGGACATTATGCCTGAAATTGAGCTAAAGAGTGAAGTAGTAATGTATATATTTATTCAATAAGAAGCCTATATTTTATGCCACTTGCCTAGTAAATAAATACATATGACCAATATAGCAACGTACTGTCTTGCACTTCGCAAATATGCTTGCTATGTTTAGACTGAAAAAATGTTCAAAAATCAATAAAATTATAAAAAAATTGATTAAAAAAAATATTTGAAATTGATTTGACACCAACGCAACTGACAAGTGATTTCTTACACAAATCTCAATAACGACAAAAAAAATTTAAAATCCGTTGGAGCGGTTTTTTAAAAAATTAATTTTTTATATATAAAATTTTTAATATATTTTTAAGAAAAAAAAAATTGGTACGCCAAATTTAGTACTTATTTATACGGAGTATTTTGAAAAAAATCAACGCATTTTCGAAATTTCGGATTTTCAAAAAAATAATTTTAAAAATTTTTTTGAGAATCCAAAATTTGATTTTTTGAAAATTTTAATATGCAATATTATTCAAACTTACAAGTAGCTTTTGTGTAAAAAATTTAATTTAAATTGGTTTAACAGATAATGAAATAGTCGAAAAACCAAAAAATTGTTCTATGAGAGGTACCATTTTTAACGATAAATAATTTTTTTCCCAATAATGTAGTAGAGCGTTTTGATATAAGTTCACACGGAAATTTTAATCAAAATCGTAGTAGCCGTTTTTGAGACAAATGAGATTTTTAATACCGGTTTTTAAACAATTGTATGGGTGGTACCATTATTTTTGGTAATAAGAAAAAAATGTATTTAAAATCTGTTAGATAATGTCGAAAAACTGCTGGCTGCTGAGTTTGATAAAAATCGTTTTCGAATTATTAAGTTCTCAAAAAAAAAAATGTTGAAACTTTTTTTAAAAATCGAATTTTTTTTTGAAAATTCTTAGTACCCTATATTTTTAAAATTATTGTAAACATTCTCTATGAAAAAATTGATCTAAATCAATTGAACCGTTTTTTGAGAAAATCAAAAATAAAAAAAATGGTTCTATGGGAGGTATCATTTAAAACCATTATTCCGAAAATTTTAGCATTTTTGTGAAAAAATTACTGAATTTGTTTTTTTTTTTAAGTTGTGGGCACGTTTTTGAGAAAAATAAGTTTTCATAATTTGGTAAAAAAATTATTACGGCAGATACCGTTATTTTTGGTCTTAAAATAATGAAAAAAACGTGTGGGAAAAGTGCCAAAAAAACGCTAGGTACCAAGTTTAAAGAAAATCGATCCACCTGTTTAAGCTATAGCCGAAAGGACAGACAGACAGAATTGCGAGACCCACTTTTTTCGACGTCGGTATCATTAACTTTAATCAAAATCTCGAGTTTGATTTTTTTTAAGAATGCATAACTTGACATATAGTACCTATAAATCGCAAGTAAAAAGTGAAAAAGTTAGTTTGACGTTTGACTTTTAATTTCGATAAAAAAATATTCCAGACCCCAATCAAATGATTCGAAGTGTTGAATTGTTTTTCGTTATTTTTCTATATTTTTCAAAGTAACTTCAGGATTCTTATGGATTATTTTCATTTTTATGTCTACGAAGTAAATTAGATATACAAGAATAATTCTGCGTATAAGAAAAACTAGAAAAACTTCTACAAAACGCTAAAAGATAATTATTATAAAACAGAATTGTATATGTATGTGAAGTTTTTTTGGCAACCAAAATAAGGCACCGTACATATCTCTGTCTTACCTCTTACCTATTTATATGAATGTTTTTATATGTACAGTTGTCCATGAGCTAGGTACATATTTGAACGAGTTTTGAGGGAAACAATAAATGCGAGGATTGTAATTTGTAACTTTTGTAAAATGTTTGCTGTTGTGTGAAGTGAAGATCTCGTTATGTATGTATTGTATATCTCAAGAAAGAATGAAGAATTCTGAAAAGAAAAGATTTCATCATCCATCAAGGTGTGTACCTGAGTTTGCTATCCTTTTCTAGGAATCTTGAGCTATTTTCGACTTATGCTTCAAGTTGTCCCCAACTCTCTAATCTTATGGATAACGCAGCTGAAAACACAGTAAACACAATTTAATGAATGTTGTCTGCCTTTCTCAGAACATGATATCCCTTTTGCATACCTTTGGCATATCTCTTCATCAAGACAGAATCTTGTTTTCCTTAGTTGCAGAAGTATAGATATTATTCACTGTAACTCTGTTTCATTATAATGAGAATGGATTTTCTATTATTTTCTAAAGAATTCTCATCACTGAGTGATTTCCTTGAATATGATAAGAAAGTTATAGATTTATTTAATTCCATGTCTTAAATATGTGCGGTGATGGTGTAGGGGGAATTTTTTATCTTAGATACAGTAAGGGATATTCTAAGTATGGATTTATATCTCATTCCAAACATTCACAGTTTTACTTTTAGTTTGACTTAATAAATGCGAGTGTGTGTAATAAGTAAGTACCTACATACATATAAATATAGATGCAGAGTTGGGGTGTATCTAGATACATTTGTTTCTTGTCTATGTAATTAAGGGGTTTGGAAAAGTTGGAAAAGTTTTGACATAAAGATTGAATATATGTACAAGATAACAGTATACTTTGGAAATATATATATGTATGTATGTCGTAAAATTAGGAGATAATTTAGTTAATCCTTATATTTGCAAAAAGGGATGATGTTGACTTGATTAAAAACTCAAGTTTGGGTAAACAAAAAATGCTATTGGAAGGAGGTTATACTGCGAACTGATTTGCCTTGAGGATATTTTAGTTCAATATAATCTTATTTTCTGTTTCTTAGAATTTTCGGAATAATGTTTGTATATCTCACAGGAACGTTCTTTTCTAAGAATTGAATTTATGAATTGAAGTTGAATTAACAGATAAATACATACACACAAAAGTTCGCTATTAAAACTTATAAGTTAGTAAAAATATATGGGTGATTATATTGTCAAAGGTTTTTATAGAACCTTTTTTTTTATAGAATTTTAATTTTGCTGCATGGATCTTTGAAAAAGAATAAAGGTAGGTATAGGTATACTAAAATGAATAACTGCGTAAGCGATTTAAGCAAGTTTTTTGATTAAAAAAAAAAACCTGTCGGTTGATTTTTTTTAAATTCTTCCCAATTATTTATTACATTATTATGTGTAGAATAAAATTAAGGTGAAGTTGATGGCATTTATTGTTCTCGAAATATTCGAGACGAAAGATTTTTTGCAAACTTTTTTAAAAATTTGATAACCACTAAATGAATTTTTTTAAGATCTTCTAACGGTATTATCTGTAAAATAAGATTCATTCGAAGTCGATATCTCTATTCGTTCTCTAGATACAATGAGCGAAAAAAAAATGATCACATATACGGGTGTGTACGTACGAACGTGATGGAAATTGGGAATCTAAGGACCTTAAAACTTCGAGACATGTCAAAATTTTCGATTCGAAAAATCGACAAAACTTAAACTTAGTAAAAAAGTCTGAAAATATCAGAATTAAAAAAAAATTTAACATAGAAATAAATTGATTCGGCCGTTTCACTTTAGACTAAAAACTTGTAAACAAAATCAATATATGTAATTAGAAATAAATTGATTAAACAACTTCTGAAACTGTAACACCATCCGATTTCTTACAAAAATCTCAATTTATGAGAAAAAAATTTGAAAAATCGTTGGAGCGGTTTTTAAAAAAAATTAATTTTTAGATACATATGTATATGAAATTTTTTTAAGAAAAAAAAAATGGTACGCTATTTTTTAGAACTTATTAATGTGGAGTTAAAAAAATAAATTTTGGAAACAAAATTAACCACCCATTTCCGAAATATCGAATTTTCAAATATTAATTTCGTTTTTCTTTTTAATCCAAAATTTGGTTTTTTGAAAATTTGAATATGCAATATTATTTGATCTTATCAGAAAAGCGCACGTGTTAATTTTATTAAAATTGCTTGAACAGGTAATGAGATAGCCGAAAACCAAACAAAAAAAATGGTTCTATGAGAGATACCATTTTAAGACGATAGATAAAATTTTATTTTCATTAATATGATAGATCATACTGATATTAGCTCACATACAAATTTTAATCAAAATCATAAGAGTCATTTTTGAGAAAAATGAGATTTTCCATACCAGTTTTATATCATTTGTATGGGAGGTACCGTTATTTTTGGATATAAGAATAATTTGTATTTAAAATCTGCTAAATAATGTCAAAAAACTGCTGGATAGCAAATTTAAAAAAATCGACCGCCTTTTTCGAATTATTAAGTTCTAAAAAAAAATTTTTAAACTTTTTTTAAAAATCAAAACAAAATTAAAAAATTGAAAATTTTGGTATGCAATACTTTTTAAACTTTTTGAAAAATTTTTTATACAAAATTGATCAAATTCAGTTGAACCATTTTTGAGAAAATCGAAAATAAAAAAAATGGTTCTATGGGTGGTATCTACAATCTATAATCATTTTTCGATTTTTTTAAATAGTATTATTTTGGAAAACAATATTGCTGGATTTTTTTTTTTAAGTTCTGGGCATGTTTTTGAAAAAAAACAATTTTTTTTCATTTTTTGTTAAGAAAAATTGTACGGTTTAAAAAAAAATTAAAAAAGGCTAGGTACCAAGTTTAAAGAAAATCGATCCACATATTTAGGCTACAGTCGACAAGACAGACAGACAGACAGACAGACAGACAGAATTGCGAGACCCACTTTTTTCGCTTTCGCTATCATCGTTATGTCAAAATCTCGAGTTCGATTTTTTTTTAACAAATCCATAACTTTATATCGCAAGTAAAAAATGGCAAATAAAATTTAAATGAACAAAATGTCTTTGAACAAAATTTTATGTTTGTGGTAAAATTAACATGAACATTCAACAAACATCTCCCCAAATTTTTTTTTTATTATATAATTTAGAATTTTTCATCGTAGGTATATAAATTCTACAAATATAATTCATGAAAATACAAAATTTTTAGCCAGATCAGTTAGTAATATATAATAGGTATATCCTTTTTTTTATAGATTTCAAAGAAATTTTATTCTTAAATATTCTATTATTCCGGAAAAACTTCTTCAAAATAATATAGCTACATAGAAATAATCATTAATATTTTGTTGAGTGAAAATACCGTAGATATTTCTACCGAAAAAGTTGGCAACTCTGGTTACAAACACCATCATGGAGAATTTTGAAGGGTTAGCAGTTTGCAATTAGTTCAGTTTTAAACGCTACACTATAAAAATCACTTTCTTTTTCTAAAATCTTATAAATTTAGCTCCGTCAAAAATTGAGTCAATATAGAAAGTTGAAAATATAATAATTAACCAACAAAACTGAGAAATTCGTCTGAAGATTTCTGTTCATAATTGTGATATTGCATATGGATCTTTGAATTCTTGTAGAAACCTGCTCCAAACAAAAAATATGGGCAATTTAGTAAAAAATTAAAAAAAAATATTTTTTTATTTTTTTTTTTATAATTGGGTTTTGTTGGTTATTTTCTTATAAAATATTTAAAACCATCTATTTCGAAAAGAAAAACTAAATTTCTACAAAAAGTTTTATAATTCGCAAATTCGAGCTATACTTCAAAATATTGAAGAGTGACCAGTGCTACCATTCTCTCAGAAACGCACGGGGTGAATTTAGTAGAATGTTGTGATTTAGGAATGCTATGTTGCCATGCAGATAATGAAAACGGAATCTTTTCTGGCTTCTCCTCAATTTCCATTTAATTCAATAGCTTATTCGTGAGTATTTCACTTAACGCTTCTCTTCTTCTTATCTTCTTTTCGAAGAAGTTACATTTTACTTACTTTAACTTTTTTGTTAAAGCTGGAAAGAGCTGATGGTTTCCAAAAATTCACAGAAATATCCTACTTATTCTATTTTCAGTTTTATAATTTTGTTTGACAGCTTGTTTCATTTCTAAATTTATTTTGACATTTTAATGCTGATATTTGATGTATTATGTTCTTCATTTCCATATTATGTAGGTAGGTCTAGGTATGCCAATCAAATTTTCACATTTTCATTGAAAAGCTGTTCTACTGTTTTCAACATTTTAAGACATAATTTCTTGGAAAGTTAGTTGAAATATTATAATTTCTTAATTTGAATGCCCCTAGACCACGAAATAAATGTATACAACTTTTTTCATGTTCTATTATTTAAGGATTTTTAAAATTTCTAGTCTTTGATGAAAGCTTTATTAATCTTTTTTTTACAGGACTTACCTAAGCCCCCGTCAATAAGATGTCTATCACCATCATGTGTTTATATTTAAGAATTCTAAAAGGAAGCATAAGCTTTTGTTTTTTCAAGCCCCTTTGACAACAGAGAGTAGGCATATCTACCTTAAGCTAAAGAACAACATGAAAACAAATCCACTCCCAATCCTATAGTCTAACTTAAACCCCATCGCACCCAGAAAGGAAACAAGAAAAAAAAAAATAAAAAAAAAAAAACTCACAAAGCTTTAACTTCAAAATCAATTATCGTATTAGGATCAACTTTATGGTTGAATAGCCGTCATCCCATTTGCCCTTTACTCCATAATTACATAAATACCCCTCTCTAGAGAGCCGACGACAATGATGACGACGACGGACGGCTCTAACGGTAATATAGTAAAAAGACAGAGCATATACATACCTACGAAAAAAAAAGGACATCAATTTGATGTCAAATCGAATTGGACCTTTTTTTCGGTCCATCCAATTCTCAATCTGATTAAGAATTGATTCGACACAGTGGACCGTATATTAGGACCAGCAAACCAAACCAATATAGCCAAAGTGACAAAAGGACGAAGAAACACGATAATTTACTTAGCCAATTCAAGTATTGTCCTCTTTATTCCTATATACCTATCTTTTTTTTTGTTTAATCCTTCTAATGGCTCTTCCTATATAGAAATCCGTCGGCATGATGATGAGAATAGGAAAAGAATCCTCTCAGCTGGTTAGCTTACTAATTTAACGCTTGAATGTGATTTTCGGTTTTGTGTCATAGTCATAGTCATAGAAGGACATATCTTCTTTCTGACGTTGACAGAACTTTTCCCGGTGCACTCTCTTAAGTGCAGTTATTCCCAAAGTGAATATTTACTTCCTTGGCAAGATTTAGTTTCAAGTAAATAAAAGGACACTCAACCAAAATAGAATCAGCCAGCATAGAATAAGAGGAAGTGGCAGTTGTGGTGCGGCGCGGCGGTGAGGTGCGGTGAGATAGTGTATAGGGTGACGATAAAGACCAGCGTAGCAGTGCCATCTGTGATGACATTTAAAATTATGGAAAACTTTTTAATTTTCTTCCCTAAAGATGACGACAAAGACGAAGACGACAAGAACGGCAAGGACGAAACTTTGTTTTGCTTTTTTTTTTTATTTTATTTTTCTTAACATCTTGTTGAATCGTTCAAGCATCAAAAACACCAGCAACGTCAGAGAAACGCCTCAAGTCCTTCTCATTTCTTAGGCCAAAGATTACGACCGCCACCACACCGCATCGCCAAGAAAGCCCGCCAAAGTTTAGCGTCATTTTGACAGAGAGAAAGAGAAATAAGAACTGCTGTGCTGTCGCTGTGTAATAAATCCAGCTTCATCTGACGGACAGACAGATATGTAGCATCCTGCATTTAAACTTTTCTCAGCCTTGTAGAGCCATGCATTTCTATATATGTAAATAGTATGTATACGCTACCGCTGCACTGGCTGCTGGTTCGCCTGCTGAAGCTTGAACAACTTTTCCAAACACATTAACCAATGCTACAACGAAATCCTTTTATAAACTCTTGGCACTGAAAACTGGAAGAAACTGTGTGAAAAGTTCCTCACTTCTTATCTCTCTCTTCTCTCTCTCACTCGAATTAAACAATAGTAAGCGTCAGGGTGTCAGGATCAGGACACCACAATTCACAAGTTTCACTCAATCACTCACTTTCTGTGTAGGTAGTTTGTGTTTTTTGGGTGTCGTCTGTGTTTTGTCGGCATCAGAAGGATTCTTTGGAAATTATGCGATTCAAGGACCTAAATTCCGCCACATTTCGGGGTTTTTGTGGCGATAGTATATGCGGCTGGATTCTAGATATGTACTAGTATATGGGAAAATGTGTCTGGGATTGCAGCAGGACAACATAAAGATTTTTAAGTTTTTCGGTCGGTTTTCGAGGCTTTTTCCGGACTTAAAATTTTAATTTTTTTTTCTGCTTTTCTCTGAATTTTTCTATGCCCAAAAGGACTATGAAGTGACCCAATTTAAGAAAGTTTTTTCTTGTTAATATATTTCGTATTGTTTGTTTCACGTTTTTGTTTTATTTAATTTTTTTTTGTATTTTGTTCGGGGTCAGAAGTGAAAAGTTAGTATTTTATAGAACTTTTAATTGCAATAAAGTTTTGGGTGAATTTATTTTTGGATATTTCTTCAAGGCATTTAAATCAGACGAATTAAGTTGAAAACTTTTGCCATTTATATATATATGTATGGTATGTAGGTATATTTAGGATTGAGTGAAATAAGTTGAAGGTTTCATTCATTCATTCGAAAGCAGTTAAAGGAATTCAATTTAAGTATAATTTTAACAGCTTAATTTTGCGTATTTTGTCCTTGATACTTAGGTACTTCCTTATGCTTATAGGAGGAAACCACCCACCGGCCAGAGCAAAAGTTTGCGCAGAACTGCATGGTAGGTGGTGCGATTAGTTGTAATATACTTATTTAAAATTAAATTGATATAAAATTAAATCAATATAAAATTAAATTAATATAAAAAATATGTAATTATCATTTAAAATATTGTTAAAATGATAAAGCCTTGGCCAAAAAAGGAGACTTGCTTAAGCCTTTTTCTTTTTTCGATTTCAATTAAGTTTGCTCGCGACTAGTTTTAATGCTAATAAAAAAAGCTGAAAAATGCATTTCCTGTTTAATTTACTTTTTGTCTTTTACGATAAAAGAGCCGGGTTACATTAAATTGATTACTTTATCTGTATGTTTTTTTTAGCAAATCTTCTAGACCCATTCATATAATTATATTTGCATTGAATTAAGAACATTGCGCCAATCTTAGTCCATTTTCAAATTACAAATTCATATTGAAAGTTAATGCAAGAGCTTTTCGGCTGCCGGTTAATTGTTTCAAATGTTGGAAGTACAAGTAGGTATAGCAGCATTTCTAATCAAATTTTTAGGTAAATATTGAAAAAAATTGAAGAAAAAACGTCACCTTGTGGAACACCAGTATCTGTTTTTTTAGTCCCCATAAATATATTAATATTATTATATTATGCTCAAAAAAAAAAATTATCTTCAGAGTAGGTATATGATTCTAGAATGAGATATCTAGCTACGGACATTACTAAAAGCTTGTCAAACGTCAAGAATAATTGTTTTCGAATTTATACCTCTGTTTTTTCTTTAAGAACTTATTAAGTTTATTTATTTTTAATATATATGTTTTTAATATATATATTTTTAATATATATAGTTCAAAACTTATTTAAAATTTCATTTGGAAAACAAATTCCGAAAAAACTAAATTCTGGTCGAGAGCTTGCTTGAAAATTATAAGCTTTTTATAGAAAAAGGCAATGAGAAAATTAAAGTTTATAAAGTTCTACACAGAGAGCGATAGTTTCAGAAAAAAACGACTTACACGCGCCCAGTAATTTACACCGCGGTGATGTGAAAAAAAGTTGATATTTCCATTAAAAGGAAGAACTAATGTTTGGTAACGTTTTTCTAAAACTTAGTTTAGTTTCAGGAATTTTACATAAACACACATATAAACAAAATAGCACCGTAATGCACATATGCATGGAATTTACAGTTAAGAGTCTAAATTTCGAATTCCATAAAGTTTGAAAGTTTTTAAAAATTATGAACAAAATTCAAAAAAAAGGATACCCTTTTTCGAAAAATGTTTTTAACATTGAAAATATTTATAGGGTCGTTTTGATAAAAGTATGGAAACGAGAAAACCAAAATCTAAAACACTTCAATTCCCCAGAATCAGATAAATATATTCTCGGATAAAATTTTAACAATTAATATCAATTTATTTTCTAAATAAACTAATATTTATCAATTTTGTGATTGATCTTTTGACAACTTTTCCTAATACACAATAAATCATATTTGCTTCATTTATAACTATAATGAAAGCGAATAAAGTTGAAACTCAAATTGTTATTTTACATATATATACTTATACCACCATATGATCATGACTATACACACAAGAGGGTTATTTTCTTAATTTAACTAAACCTATACTTGATTCCTTAGTTCGGTTTCAATATTTGTATAAAGTGTATAAATACCATCATTAGAGAACCAATGCTCAACAAATCACATCATATATGAATCTTTTTGAATAAACAACAAAAATTATACCAAAAACAGTAGACATCATTTAGATATGTATATGATAATATAAACCAATTAAACAAGAACCAACTATACCTAGACAGACATATAGAGATACCATACAACCCACCAAACATTAACATTTTCCCAATCTGACTTCGATTAAATAAAATTATGCACTCGGAAATTTTAATAAGTGTCCAGCTGGGACTGTGATGATAACCGATGCAAAATTGGCTACAACACAGGCAACGACAACAAACAAACCAAAGACCCAAAGTCAACATCATCGTACAGAAAAGCAAACACATCAATTTCTGGCAATTATGTCCAAAAACCTCCTTCTATCAGATTTAATTGAAATGAAAAGCAAAAGTCGCCCTACCCTCTCTTTGCCAGCCAATCTGCATAATATACCTAGATATGGACACCAAGTTTATGTGGAGGTCAAGGAGTGCACCCCTATATATGTACGAGTATCAGGGAAATGGTCAATTTATTCATTTTGCTTCAATAGTATGTGTTTGCTTAGGGTCCCCCCATCAAACCTATATACATGTCTCCATGGGTTTTCATCAAAATGACACCCATGACGGTTTTTATAGGAGAGGATTTTAAAGATAAATTCGGCACTTTATTGTCCCCAGTATTATAAAGAGTCTTTCTCATGCTCTACTGACAGCATCATCATTCGCATTCAACAATGTAAAAGTATATTTTTTGGAAAGGCTTTGTCAAAAAATACGACATCTAGGAATATAGGAATGAAGGGGTCTATGTATGTGTATAAAATGTTATAAAATTAAGCACTAAAAATAATCCTGTCCTATACATACCCTCCCTCCACCTAAACAAACTCTTTCATGAAGAACGCGTTGAAAAGACTTAAAGTGAGTTGCAGGCATAGGCTCATATTTTGGGGAACTTCAGCCCACAGAATTTGCGGGACACTTTCTATATAGCAGTAGGTACCTATAGATATGGCTAATGCAAATGACTCTTAGGCTTTTTTGTCTTTATATGTGTAGTAAAACTATTTCGAACTATCTCTTTCTCTATCAACCTTATAGGTAGGTATAAGGTCTTTAAGTTTGAGTTTGTTCACTGCCGGCCGCAGCCGCCTGCCGTCGCCACTACCAGTCACCTGCATGACAGAAAAGGAGGCACTTCCCAAAGCAATCATAAATAAAACGGTCGAAATGGCTAAAGTTTTATATGTATGCGTTTAACAAACTTTACCAAGGATATAAATATTCAAAAGTGAGTATCACTATGAAAATAGTTGAAAAACGGAACCTCCTGCTTTGCTTTAACAGTACTTACATTCCTTCCAAACTATGGCAGGGTGTAAGCATCACTTTTAGCTATGGTGACCATATTTAACTTCTATAAAAAAATGGAAAAAATGCTCTTAGGTTGGGTATGGTTTACGTGGCTGTCAGCAGAGAGCCTTGACACACTTAGACCATAGGTTGGCCCATTGTGATACCGTCTACTCATTGTGATAATCCTACTCGTTGAACAACTAAGAGCTTCTTACGAAGCGCGCGAGACTATACTGATGTCATGATTTGCCAGATCACTTGGATCATTGTAGTAGAATTCTCCTAGGCGGAGTCACGTCTTTGAGAGAGAGCAGGACATGTACAAAGAAGGTGAGGAATCGATTCTTCCTCCTCTTCATCCATTCAACTTCTGCAAAACTCATTGGAAAAAACTGCAAACCTCGTTGCGTGCTTGCCTATTAGACAGTGTCCGGTAATGACACGCGCTTCAGATTAAAAAAAAAAATCTCCTAACTTTGCATCAAAACAAAAATAGTTAAACATAGATCTTTTTTCCAATTTCGAGCAAAAAAACAATTCTGGCGAAATTTCCGAGACCCAAGCTTCTTCAAAAACAATAACAAAATAAACATAAGCAAGTAAAAATCTATAAATTGAAATGACATAACCTCGAATATATTTGTAGGTACTTATTCATGTAGAGGTAGAAGAAATTCTCATTGCCTACAACTTTTTTTTTAGGTTTTAGTAGTTTTCCCTTTTGGAGATGATTACCCATATCCATTTGCTCATCTTAAATGTCATGGCCGAGCGTTGTGGGTGATTAAGTACAATTTTGACTTTTAGTATCCAATGATTCTTTTCATTTTAATAGTGGAATGCTTTTTACATTTTCTTTGTGTTTCAGTTCTCGAGATATTTGGAAATTACGAAAACAATTTTTTGTTAACTATTAAAATTAAAACTGAAGATAATTCGACCATTGTTTCTACCTTTCCAGAAAAAATCTAAGGAAATTGATTTTAAAAAAATTTGTCCAAATGGGAGAGAAGAGAAATTATTGAGAAAAGATCTCGGCCTGTTCAATTGACAGATTGTCATAATAATTTTAATAAAGTTTAAAAAATAAAATATAAATTAAAATATATAATCATTTAAAATAAAAGGCATCTGGTCACCATAACATACATATACCTCTTTCTCTATATTTGATATGCTCTCTGTTGTACAGTACACCAAAATAACGAACGAACAACCATTTCCTGCGGGATGAGTTTTGTAAATATTTAAATTCTGTTTGCTATACATACATATATCTATGTACATATATAATGCATGTATATTTTGTGTAATTTAATCATGAAGCATAAAGCAATTTATTAGTTGGAACCGCATCTCTCTTGGGTATGCATATGCATGTGACGTATGCATGCTGCCATAAGGTAAGGGATTCATTTAATATATCTATATCTAACCTACAATATTCATATGCATAGGTATACAATACATATATATTTTCCCATGAGACCCTGAGGGGTGTTGGTTGCAGAAGAATTTAAAATACCAAAATTCATATATTCATTCATGTGATTATGTTAATAACAAAATAAATTCAAATAAAAAAAAAAACAAAACAAAACAAAACAAAAAACACTGGAATATTCATTTAGGAAAACTTTAATTAAGTCCAAACCAACAGGTCGATCGTTTTAAATTAGATATATACTTTCAGAATGAATTTAATTTTCAATTCAAGAGATAAATTTTAAATAGAATCTTTTATTATTAAATGTATTAAATTTGTTTTTATTCAATTTAATTTAATAAAATCACAAGAATTTGAGAAATTAAAGATAAATACAAAATTTCTATTATGATAGTTTACAGTTATATTTAGAATACAGTGTGGATATAGCTATTGTGTATTTTGAGGAACAATTATTTTGAAATTTTGTAGAATTTGAAAACTCTAGCACTATCAATAATATTATAATAATAAAATTAATAAACTGAAATAAAGCATATGAATTATATCCAATTAGTGTTTTAAGTGATTAGTGTATTAAATTGAAGTTATTTATATATTAATTAGCTAATTCACCCAAGTAGGTACATTAACAATTATTTAATTTAAAAATACTTAAGATTTTTTGCCAACGACTAGTGATGAAAAGAAAACAAACATTATTAAGGAATGTAGTAGATTTTCGGAAAGATTTGATACTTATTGCAAATTAGCAATATAAATTGTTTATTAATAAATATTTTAATTTGTTAATTTAATTGATTTGTGAATTAGAAGATAATTAGGCACTTTTTATTAATAGGGGTTTAGCAGTACAGTGAAACCTCTCTTGGACGGACTCTTAGCGACTGTCGCAACACTTTTGTCCGTCTAAAGGAGTTGTCCGTTCAACCGAAAAAATAAGCAAATAGTCATACAAGAAAAAAAAATATAAAAACAGAACACAGCTGCCGAAATAAAATTCGTTTAATGACAAACAGTGACATTTGGTGGCATGCACCAGAATAACACGCTCTGAGCTACATTGTTGCATTTTTTTTGTTTTCTTTATATTTTAGTTAGTGCATTTGTTTTTATCGTTCACATCTATTGCCGCTCTGTGAACGATGGGGACTATTTTTAATGAAAAATTATTTCTGATAATAATGGTTGAAATTTACAAATGGCAAACATTTTTGTCCGCCTATTAGAGTTAAATTTAACAAATTGCGTCTGATATTCTTGTCTGCGTCCGGGTAAGGGAGTGTCCGGTTAAGGGATTGTCTGCTTAGGGGATAGTTTTCCGCAATAGGAGGTTTCACTGCATATAATTATTAATTACACTTCCTCTGTAAATAACGGTTATCTAGTTAGACAGTGTCTGATCTTGATCTTAAATAAATTTAAATAGGCGTAGTGTTACATTCAGAGCAGATTCTTCATATTGGAACGATACAATTATTTAATATGTACCTTCTAAAGCACATTTTCATAGCACCATCTAAGCTTATTCTATTTAACATCACTGCTCTAAGCATGTGCTCCGTTTTATTTAAATCAACCACTTGTAGGTATATGTATTTACTTTTGAAAATATTAGTTCAGAAAAGGAATGAAAAATGTGATCAAAATCAATAGATTCTTATGAAAGTCAACAAAAATATTTTATAGGAAGTATTAAGCTTTAAAAAAATGCCGACACAGTTAAATTTTAGTGGATAACATATAAATTGTTTTCCTTAAGCATTTTCTAAGAAACATCCTAACTTTTGCATGTCCAAAATTCTTAGATGGTAAAAGGGGGTAAAAAAATATGTCCTTTTTATTTTATGATGGACATTCCCCCGACACGTTCTTTACATTTTTTAAGATCAAAATTAATGGTACCTGCTCTACAATTTTGCTTAGCAATTAATGAAAATCTTATTTTTCTCAAAAACCTGCCCAAAATTTTTTTCTTAAAATTCAGTAATTTTCTTTACAAAAAGGCTACCATTTTGTATAAATTCAATTCAATTCAATTCTTTATTGAAAACACAATATTTATAATGTTTAACTTAAAAGTTGTATGAAGCCGACTTAAAGATATGCCTGGCAAAACAATACAAATTAGTTAGTTTATATAAACTTACATATATTTTTATATAGTTGATACTTTTTAATTTGCATATAGCAAAATGTGTCTTGCATACTTGCTCCCGGCATTTTTTCATTATTTTGATTAAATATACTTGGGTACAAACTATGAATAGACATACATAAAAGGCCAAAAATGGCAAACTAAACATTATTAATTCAAAAACATTTTTTTCTTGTTTTATTTTTCAACCAAAAGGAAATTAAAAATTGGAAAAAGGAAACCAAAGATTGTGATGTGTTTAAAATGACCTTTACTATCCTCTCAGGTTCAGGCTTGAGACTCTCTCATAGAAGGGGACAATCGAGTCCCTATTTATAGCAGGTACTATAGTTGACAGAGATCTATCGTTATTGAGAGAAGAAATATAATAATTATTTAACAAAAATGTGGAACGCTTCACGGGGGCCTTGCTAATCTTCTCTGTATTGTTCGAATTTTAGTATATGTTCTGCCGAAGCAAGAACACCATTTCATAAAAAAAATTAGAAAAATGGTTTCAAATGGTACCTCCCACATTTTTGATTTTGATCAATTTTTTATGGAAATTATTTTAAAAAGTTTTAAAAGTTTTGTATACTTACCAAAATTTAGAAAAAAAAAAAGAATTTTGTGTTTTTAAAAAAAGTTTCGAAACTTATTTGTTGAAAACTTTATAAATTGAAAATCACTTAGTCGATTTTTATTAAATTTGGCACCCAGCACTTTTTTTTACATTAAAACAATTTTTTTTTCTATTTTTCTAAGTGTTTAAAAACCGGTAGAAAATCATATTTTTCTCGAAAACGACTTCTATGCTCTTTTGATTCAAATTTTTATGTGAACTTATAGGCAAATGTGAGCAAATGAGATCTCGGAGATCTTATAGCAATCTCAGTTACATTAACAGGAATCCTCTGTAAAATTTCTCAGCTTTTCTGGGAAGAAAAATCTTGGATTAACTTGCTTACTTTTTGAATGAGAAATATTTTTGAGATCTCATTTTTCTGAACGCGCCAAATATCAGTACTATGACGATCTACCATAATATTATTGTAAAACAAATGTATCGATTACATTGATGGTATTTCTCATATAAATTCATTTTTTTTTTTTTGGTTTTCGAATATTTATTATCAGTTTCACGAATTATAATGAAATTTTTCACACAATAGCTTCTAATAAATTTTAATAATATCAAAATATCAAAATTTTCAAAAACACACATTTTGAATTAAAAAAAAACATCAAAATTATTTTTGAAAATTCGATATTTTGAAAAAAGTAAATGATGAATGTCGTAATTTTTTTTTAGGAAATAATGAAAATCTTATTTTTCTTAAAAATGTGCCAACAACGTTTTTTTTTTTTCTCCAAAAATTCAGTAATCTTCTTTACAAAAAGGCTACCATTTTCTAAAAACAAAATTCAGAAAAATGCTTATAAATGGTATAACTTTTATAGAACCATTTCTTTAAATGATTTTCATAAAAGTTTTAAAATTTTTGTAGGTATACCTAGTATTTTTTTTTTTTTGAAAATTGTATACATAAAAAGTTATTTTTTTTTATAAAAAAACCAGTTCAACGACTTTTAAAATTTTTTTTCTGATAAATTGAGATTTGTGAAAGAAATCAAATGGTGTCAAAATATTTTTAGAAGTTGTTAAGTAGATTTATTTCTAATTATGTATAAGGATTTTTTAACGATTTTTCGGTCTACAGGGATTGGTCATACTGCTATGATTGTATAATTGTGATTGATTCACTATGATATTATTTTATAAAAATCTGAATTAGCATTTTTGCATCAAATACAGTAGTTTAATAGCTGCGTTTTGAATTTCTGTAACAAAAAGGACTGTATTTTTTACCAAGAGTTGTTGAAAAGTTTCTATATTGAAATTCAAACTTCCAAGATTTTCAAACTCAAATCTTCTTTCGATTTAGAAGTAAAATTTATTTGTTTTTTTTTTCTCTTCAAGGTTACTTTGATTAATATGCATTGGCATTGATAGCTTTCAATATAAATATATGTATAATTGTATATGTATAATGTATGTTCATATATAGGACACATGGAGCTGTAGCTGAACTGACACGTTTCTGCTTCTTTGGCATTTTCATGAGCGCAAAGAAGTTTTATGGGCAGCCATAAAACACAACTTTTACTCTATTTTTCTTAATAGTTCTTTTATATGGAGCGACCATCGATTGAATGGCTACTCCTCTATACAGCAGGCAAGAGCATGATATCCTTTGCAAAATGTTTATATTTACTTCCCCCATTTCGGCTGGGATCATAAAATAGGACATTTAGTGAAACACCTGACCCAGCTTAGATATTTTGTTTTCCTTTATATAGATGCGGAGTAACTTTGTCGAACTAAATGCACTAAAAATCACACCTTTGAAGGCCCCCTTATACCCCCAAACTCTATTGCCATAGCAATGGCATACAGGCGACTGACTGCGACGCCAACAACGTCGTCGTCGTCATCGCCATCGTCATCTAGAAGCCTGGGAAGGCTCGCTTTTATACACTCAGCTGAGTATGGAAAAAGATTTATGTTAGCTAATAAATATAAATGTGGTTAGGTGCCGCAATAGCTGTAAATCATTCACAATAAAGTCTCTTTACATATATATAAAACCAAATAGAAACAATAAGAGAGAGCAAGTGATAGAGAGAGAAAGAAGCTTTACGGAAAGAGAATATAGACTTTGTTTGGGTTTTTCTTCCTCATCATTATGGCCCGGTGGGTATGTAGTTCGTTTGTATAGCGTATAGCTCAATACCCAAAGGCCCAAACCCAAACCGAGGGTGGACTTTCTATATATTGGAAGTTTATTAAAATAGGAAATTAATTGATGAGATTATTTATAGCTTTTCACTTGATTTATTTCTGAGAAAGTAGCCAGAATGTTTTTGAATGCCTTCGGCAATGTTGTTGAAATGCAAAATTATTGCAACTCAATTTGGGGATATGTTTTTGTCTTCTTGTTTTTTTTTATGGATGATCGAATTACTTGGAGAAATTAAAGATTTATTAAAGAGAAAAAAAAGATTGGAAGGAAAGTGATATTATTTATGAGATTTAAAAAAAAATAAACATCTTCGCGGATCTCAGCTCTTTTCAGAAACATTTCACAGAACCATAAATTCAAATAGAAAGAATTGTAACAGGCGTGTTTTATTGGAAAAGCTATCCGTTGTATAGTACGATTTTACATGATGGAACCATTGTATACTGCCGATGAGAATTCTTCGGGGAAATTCTTTACTGTCCTTTGTTTAGATTTTTTAATGTGTAAACATCTATGCCGGCGGCGAAAGGATAAACTTAAAAACGTGGAAATTTCTGTAGCACATTACGTTGTGCTGTTACACGTTACGATACGTTGATGTATACCTACGGTGACCATTTTTTCAGATGCAAAAAAGAGGACAATTTTTAATTAACTTACAAGTTTAGAAACAAACGATATTTATTCAAAATATTTGTACTTCAGATTACATACATCAATGAGTTCAGTTTTTTTAAAACAAAAAAATAAAAATACATACTTATATAACAAAAAAACAAAACAAAATAATAAATACTTAAGTAGATACTTAATTTAAAAGTTTAACTTAAAGGAACTGTTAGTTTTTGTATTTTTGTTCGCATTTTATTTTTTTTAAGATGTCATGTCATCCCGACTTCTTAAAAAAGTCTTAAAATCTGCACAAGTGCACAGTCATAGTCATAGTCATAATTTCACTTTGTTATCAACATTGCCTCCAGTGTATTAACTTTTAATTGCGATTTCTCAGATGTCCAAATGTTATTAGAAATTGAAAACACTCTTTCCGTATGGGGCATCATTCACAATAGCAAAAACCAGATGACAGAACTGAATTATTCAAACCAGTGCTGTCTACATTTTGTGTTTAGTACTAAAGAAAATCCATAGAAAAAGGTTTCAAAGAAAAAAAGGACATTAAGATGACAATTAAGGAAAAAGAGGACAAATTACTGTCCTCTTTAAGAAAAATAAAAAAAAGGACACGATACCGAAAAAGAGGACTGTCCTCTAAAAAATAGGACGGATGGTCACCGTATGTATACCTATTGCATACGTTCAATATTGGGTATATTCCTTTTTACTTCAAACTAAATCGAAAGATCGAGTTGAGTTTGGGTTGAAATTTGGTTGACAGTTCGAACTCGTCGCGTTCTGAGATGTAAAACCAGCACTTGAATATTTAATTTGATGTTTACACAACTTAACCGTTATTCCCGGCACTCACACTTTTTTTTTTAATAAGATCGTTATAATTATTTATTTAGCAGTCATCGCCGCTTATAAGTTAAGCGAATATAAGACCATTGATGCAAAATTTTAAACGAGTTTAGCATCGCAATATATTTTTAATATCTTAGTTAAAGTTAAAATCACTGATTGCCTATTTTTCCTTTTAGGAACATGCCAACTGCATTTAACACTGTGACATTTATAAAAGTCATAAACGCTATGTTTGTTTACTTTTGTTCATAAACTGTCATTATTTTAGGCGTGTTTATTTGGAGTTTATTAGAATGATAGTATACCGAAAGAACTTTAAAAACAAGAAAATTCTAGTAAAGAGCATTAAAGTTAGAAAAAATGTAAAGTAGTATCATGTTTTCTATGAACTAACAGAAAAACTTGCAAACAAAATTGATATTTTGTGAAAAAAAAGTGTGCCATTACTCAACAGTCCAAAAGACCTTCTGCCCCAACATAATAAGGACGAATCTGTACTGTCAAAATATTGAATACAAAAAACATCAATAAAAGTCCCTTTCACACGAGGAAACAAGTTTCTGGAGATTTTTTGAAGTTTTCTTTTGATTTTCAATTCTCACCAATCATAGACCGTTCATTCCCTTTATTTGTTGTCCTTCTTACTTAAAAACTGAAGTTGCTGGAAACTCAGTTTCCTCGTGTGAAAGGGGACTTTTGAACACAACGCAAAACACCTGCAATCAGAACCAAGAACCTCGCTGACAGAGCTGGAAGAGTTCACCAACTATTAACCTTAACGATACAAACACTTTTGACGTTAAATGAAGAAAAAAAGAGTCGGGAAAAATATTTTTGCTTTTATTTGTTTTGTAAAAAAAAATTATAAATTAAAAGAAAATACATATATTGGAAATAAAAAAGTTTATAATAAGCCCGTGATTATTTTTTTTATTTAAAATATACAAAAAGCTGAGTAGCATTGTTGGGACGGAAAAAATAGCACGTACGACATTTTTTTCACAACTGTTCCATTTCCGCCCAAGTTCCGGTGTTTATACTTTTTCGGAGTAAAATTAAATTCCAGTTAACTCCTTATAAAGCTTGCGGTTTTCAGTCAGAGATAACTAGGAAATAACACATATTAAATTTTGTGAGTTTTGGATGTATTTGATATAAAGGTGAAATTGTAATCAATAATTACTTGATTTGCAGATAGTCAGCTAATTCTAGCTGAAATCAGAGCTATAAGATTACTGAGTTGGGCCTTGAAAGATTGTAAGGATTTATTGCAAAACCAAATACCCAAGTCACCATTCTAAAATTTCAACTCTTATACCAACTTTCCAATGATTTTATTTCACTTTTACTTGAAATTTTTCATCGCTCTTTATACTTACCAACAAGCATAAGAAATTTCAAAGAAAATTACTTAATTCTTCAGTCTTTAAAAATTTGAATTTAAGCAATTTCTTCAAGTTGGGATATTTGTTTAACCTTATGGTCTTACCCTTAAAACAAATGACAAAAAAAAATCAATTTTTTTTTTTCATTTTCTTGAAACATCTGTCAAAGTGATCAAGCTCATTCCTTCACAACAAAAAAAAAACAGAAAATAAAAAGAAAAATGGAAAAAAAGAAAAAAAAAAGAAAAACCTGAATCTGACTGGCGACTTGAAAGGAAAATGAGAAAAATTCCTTAAGGTTATTACATTACTGACCCAAAAACCATAAAAGGCATAAAAAAGGGATTTTCTGTGCTATGCTCCTTCAACGATGGAGCCCTCATCAACCGCAAACATTGCCAACAAAAGGGATTTTGCAACCCATTTTGAGTGGTCTCGTTGTTCGGTGTCATTGTCCTTCGACGAGATATTGAATAAAATCTTTTTCTCTATATATAAAGCCTCCCTCTCACGCACAAACTCCACCCGCACCTACATATGCCTGTATGTATATGTATGAATGTGCACGTCCTACATCACAATCAATATTATCAAGAAGAATACCCCAACAAATAACACACAAACACAAATAAGTAGAAGAAAAAAGGAGTATAACAGAATTTATATACATACACGTATATTCAAGGAAAAAAAAATAAATACTGCCAAACAAAATAATTTCATCGTCATACATCAATCGGTTTTAATAGAAACGAAATAATGTACAACAATGCCAGACGAATTGGGTAAAAAGCATTCTGTGTGCTCGTGCTGTGCTGTGCTGCTTCTTTAGTCCTTTTTGGCCAGGATATAACTCAACAAAAGGACAAAGATTGTGTTTCAACTTGGTTGCGTTTTTCATCGTCATTGGTCGATTTTGGTCGTTCTTGTATACCAAACCAAGTATAGTCCTTTTGGTTGGAGCCTTGTGGAGGAGACTCATTTGTGTTTGTTTAGAGAATGTTTACATAGTTTTGACGTGGTATGATGAAGATGCACTCATGCAAATGTCATTTTGAGTGATTATTATACGGGCCAAGGCATTAAACTCTATGGTTCTGCTATTCAGCTCTGTCTGCTTCTCTGATGGGTGGCTGTTTATATGCCATTTCTATACCACTTCTATACTATATTATTTATAAGTGCCCTACAACAAAACGATAAAAAGAATCTTGAGACCAATTCAGTATAAAGCTTTATGCAATAGAGTATGGAATATGTATAGAGTAGTTGTCTCCTTGTTTACGAGTATGCCTGCAAGGAATTGAATTTTAATAGGAGAACTATTGTGATGATGTTGCTTTGACGTTTATTTGGTTAAATATAAAATAAAAGGGATAAATAGATAAGCTCTATATATTCTTAGATTCAGGAGTCCTTTGTTCTATATTTTTTAGATGATTGTCAATAAAGTTGGGAGCGATATGAATGCAGAGAACTTTAATGTTTTCTGTAGGTATTTTTGTGCTTTTGTCATTAGGATTTTTTTTTTGATATATGTTCCAGGAAAAGTATGTTCCTTCTCTTGATGCTGAGGAGAAAGGAAATGATTTTGAATTCATATTTAGTTCACATTTTGATATGGCTCTTTTCGAAAGATGCAAATAAATTTGACATGGTAGGTACCTAAAAAAGAAATCAATATTTTAAACATTTTCTGCTCGTTTTAAGTAGGTTTGTTATGTAAGTTGGAGTTGAGGGAATTCGGAATGGGAAATTTCTGATAAAAGAATGTTTTTAGGATGTTGATTTAATAGAAGTTTTAATATATATGTGAGAGAAAATCATGAATACGTGTGATTACTGCCTTAAAAATCACTTATGGGAATTGTGCCCTCACCCTTATGTTTCTAATAGTTTAACGCCATCTATGATCTGGGAGCGTTTATATTGTTTTCATGTTTATTTTCATTGCCATGTTGTCAGCAGTGCGAATATCGAAGGACAGATGTTTTTCGTTTGTAAAAAGTTGTTCTAGATGTTTCGCCGGTGCCGAAGGTTGCACGCTGAGAACTGTTTCTAACAATTTTACACAAATTCTCTAACAGCAGCGGTGGGATTAAATCAACAAATCACTTTAACTGATAAATTCAATATGAACGAAGAAAATTTTGCAGACACCGACGATGGTTATACACAGCATCAGACGAATACACCACATCCAAGAGATGTATCTCAAGATATGTGGACGACATTTTTTAAAGAAATGGTAGACACGCTTAAAACAAAACAGATGCAGCCATCGATATCAAATGCTGAAATCAAGAAAATGAAACCCAGTGAAATTTTTGTCCCAGCTTTCGACCCAGACGAGTGTCAATTCACAGCAGCTCAATGGTGCGAGGAAATTGATAATCATCGAAAACAAAATTTGTGGACGGACTACGAAACAAGAAATGCAGCGTTTACTCATTTGCAGGGACGTGCAAAAAAATGGGCCTCCCGCTCATATCCATTGTGTCGAACATGGGATGATTTAAAGGAAAGGCTGACGAGACAATTTGCAGCAACTAAACGTTTTCATGATCTTTTTCGTGACATGGTGGATTATACAAGTGAGCAGGCGCCTTTTGTTTGTTTTTGTTTTCGTTTTCGTTTAACTTTCCTGTTTTGTTTTTATGTTGTGTGTTTAAAATGCTTAGAAAAAGAAACACCGTATCCGTAAAAATAAAACTAAATATTTTAGAAGAAATAAAAGACATTTTGCATTGTTTTTTTCTTAAATCCGTTGTTCTTTATAAGAAATTTTTTTTCTTATATCCGTTGTTTGCATATAAGAAAAACTCGGATATAAGAAAGAAATGTCCGGGATTTTCAAACTTTCTTATAAGCGTGTTGTACTGTACATCTTATTTAAGAAAATAAGCCTCAATTTATAAGAAGAAATTAAAAAAAAAAAATTATTTTTAACGTATCCTACACAGTTTAAAAAAAAATAAAAAAAAAAAAAACGATACGCGATTTTTTAATTGAAAATTAAATTTTGAAAAAAATCATCAACCGATTTTCGTATTTTTGGAAAATAATTTTGATTTTTTTTTAAATCCAAAATTAGCTTTTTTGACAATTTTGTTAGGTATGCAATATTATTTAAATTTATTAGAAGCTCTTGTGTAGAAAATTTCATTTAAATCGGTTCAATAAATAAAGGAAAAAAAAAAAATAAAATGCACGACTGGGTCGCACGAACTTGCTCTTATGTGCGATCACACTGTGGTTTTAAAGTATACATAGTACTTACACTTTAGACCAGGGCCGTAGCCAGGGGGGGAGTCAAAGGGGTTTGATCCCCCCCCGAAATGTTTGAGTGCATTTCTAAATCACACTTTTTCGCTTCAGTATGGTATGATATTTTACTCAAATTTCTGCTGTAGTTATTAATAATGTTAAAAATTTTCTGATTTTAGCATAAAGAGTATATCTAGGTTTCTTCATAATTTATAATGAACATAGTAAGGTACCTACCCTGACAATTTTTAAAAACAACCGTAAACGACATAAACCCTTTTGCTTCAACTGTATGCGGTATATCTAAAGCGGCCCCATGCATGACGAAGTTATCGATGTATTTGCAGCTAAGAAGGCCAGAAGACTGAATATAGTTTTGTAAAGATATGTAATACTTTTGTAATGATACTATTTAATTATGTACCTACCTAATAAATAATAACTGTACGATTATATTTTGTATAAATAATACCTTTTCGTAAATTTTTCTGCCTAGCTTAGCTTTAACGGAACTGCATGATATATACATAATGTACATTTTATGTATATGCATAAACCTGCATGCCCAAATGTAAAAAAAAAATATGTGTGGGCTTTTTTTGATTACTAATTGGTGAATTTTTCTTTCCGAAAAATTATATCCCCCCCCGAAAAAATTGTCTGGCTACGGCCTTGCTTTAGACTGACGTAATGTACACCATCCGATTTCTTACACAAATCTCAATTTATTATAAAATTTTAAAAATCGTTGAAGGGTTTTTTTTCTTTTTAAATAAATTTTTTCTATGTAATATGTATTATTATTATATAAAATTTTAAAAACATTTTTAAGAAACACAATTGGTGTGCCATTTTTTAGTATTTATTAATGCGGAGTTTAAAAATTAATTTCGAAAAAAAATCATCTACCCATTTTCGAAATATGTATGTATGTATATTTTTTTTTAATACAAATCTTGGTTTTTTGCAAATTTTGATATGCAATATTATTTGATCTCATCAGAAGCTTGTGTGTAAATTTCACTAAAATTGCTTGAACAGCAAAAAGAGATAGTCGAAACCAGAAAAATGGTTCTAGGAAAGATACCATTTTTAGACGATAGATAAAACTTTCTTTTCAATAATATGATAAAAATATAAGAGTCGGTTTTGAGATTTTTCTTATCGGTCTTAAGCACTTGTATGGGAGGTACCGTTATTTTTGGTTATTAGAATAATTTTTATTTATAATCATCTAGAATCTAGATAATTTTAAAAAAGTAATAGGTGATAAATTTAATAAAAATCGACCTTGTAGTAGAATTATTGATTTCTCAAAAAAATCAAAAAAAAAATGTTAACTTTTTAAAAATCAAAAAAAAAAAACTTGAAAAATTTCTATAAAAAAATTGGTCAAAATCAGTCGAGCCGTTTTTGAGAAAATCGAAAATCAAAAAAATTGTTCTATGGCTGGTATCATTTATAAACATTTTTTCGAAAATGGTAGCCTTTTTTGTTTAAAAATATTAGTGATTTTTTTAAAATGTTTTGGGAAAGTTTTTGGTGAAAAAAATTTGTACCGCGGGTAGGTACAGTTATTTTTGATCTTAATAAAAATGAAAAGAACGTGTTGGGAAAATGCCCAAAAACCACAAGTTACCAAGTTGAAAGACAGCCGACAGACAGACAGAAAGGCAGACAGAAAGGCAGACAATCAAAATTGGGAGACTCGCTTTTTTCGGGTTCGCTATCATCACAATGTAAATTTTGAACAAAATTTCGAGTTCGTTTTTTTTTAAATCTATAACTTGCCATATTAGTAGCTATGTATTTATCGAAGGTAAAAATCATTCAACGGCAACACTTACAATGCCATTTTATACACCTTTGTTTAATGCATTCAAACCGGAAAGAACTGAAATAAATAAGAAAGATTCTAAAATCTAATTTTTCTTTGATTGGACGAAATCATATTATGCGGGCTTTCAATTCCTCTTGGATACATTCAGCTGAAATAATTTTATTTGAATTGAACAAGCCACGATAAGGAATATAATTTTAACGGCTCGCCTCTCTGACTTGTAGCGAAAAAGCTTTTTGTAGATTTATTTTCAACTAAAAAAAAGTGCTTCAAACCATATAACACAATGCAATAACGAACTCCTGTACAAGCCGCAGTTAAGTTATCTACATATTCCATAAAATTTAAGCCTGATGCCATTTTATTAAGATCCCGCATTATTGTGGATTAAACTTCGATGATACCGCAGCTTTATGCACAAACTAAAAATTTTCGAAATTTTAGAAAAGTTAAGCAAAACTTTGGTTAATAAAACTACCCGCTGCTGATGCTATTAAAATATTTCACATACACTCTCATCATCCTCCTCACAAAATGTACAAAAAAAAAAACAAAAACCCTTAAGCGATACATTTATTAAAATTTCTCAGGACCTCTTTCGTTTCGTATAGTTTAGTTGGGTGACAGAGAATTTAAGGGTGGCTGAGGCTGAAACTCACTGGCATGCTACTTGGCATCATTATAATCAAGGATATATTTTCCAAGAAAATAGCTGTAATATTTTTGAAAGGCTGAGAAGGGTGATTTTTGATAAGATCCTTTAAGGAGTTAATATAAATTTTATCCAAGCGGAACTTAATATGATTAATGAAAGCCCTCGGGTTGCTATGTGCGGCAGCAGCGGCAACGGCGCGGCGGCGGCCTGGCCAGCCTTATTTATATAGAAACCTTGTGTTCTATTTTAATTATATATAAAGCTATTTAAGGATATTTAAAAGGAATTTACTGTGCCATAATATTGTGTAGGTTTATAGCATGATGGTTTTAGTTAAGCCCTCGGGTCACATGCGGCCACATGGATAATGAATATAAAATTTAAAATTTGATTTTCAATGTGCGGCATATTTGTATTTTTTTTTTTTTTTTTTATCTAGAGTAAGGATGACTCCGACAAGAATGAAGGTTAGGTAGGTATACCTACATTTATGCAAAGGAGATCGTTAAAATTGTTGATAACATAAATCTAATCAAATTCCTTTGGCAAAAGGAACTCACAAATCCAATCAAATACAAAATCAAGCCACTCTCTGGCTCAAAGTTTATACGAGTTTTGATTTGGTTCCTTTTCAGCAAGTTCTCTATGCTGATGCGATGCCCTGCGATGATGATGGCTATAAAGCTGCCTTGATGGTAACTTTTCCTTCATCATCCAAACATCATTCATTTCTCGAACTCGAAAATGAAAACTAATTCCAAAGTTTGATTTGCTTGATGCGATTTGTGATTTTTTTTTTTGATTTTTTTCTTGCCTCCTTCTTCTTCTTCTTTCATTTCAATCGCTGTCATCGAGTTGGTATACGTCTAACAGTTTGTGGGAATATAGGAATGCGAATTGAGTTGGATTAGGAAGAAGATCCTGTAAAGAACATCATTTCTATGTGTGTCTCCTTCACCTTTATGCACAAGGACCAACAGTAGCAGTATACAGAAATAGCACCACCGCCGCCGCCACCGCGCCGCACTGACATTCCTTCCTTGTGTAAGTTCATTTTATTCGCCGAAAATCAGTGGAACATTCAAAATCTAATATCAATTTTCAATTTCATTGTAGAAGAATGAAGAAGTCTTTCGGTACTGTTTGGAGAGGGAAGGGGCTTTGTATGACAATGGGAATGGGAGATACAAGGTCCTTCTGTCAGTCGTCAGATTAGCATCAAGGTGTACAACAAGTCGTTGTCGTCATCGTTTTAGTCGTTGTTGTCATTCCAAAAGGTATTTGCATACCAATTTCATGGCACTTTGGAGTAAGAATCAAAGGCGGTGACACGATTACAAACCATAAGATTACGAAGCTTGCCCAGGTTTCCTAGGATATACAGATATATACGAGTATAACCTAGCTTCTATATCTAACCTATAGCTATATGTAGCTACTTGCAAAAGTCATCATTGTTGGTTGTCAGGATTCTTGAAGAACTTTCAAGAATTAAATTGCCAAAATTTCAAATTGATTGTCATTTCAATTATATTGTTTTCTGAACTTGGTTTGGATGTTGGTTTCTTTTATTATATTTGCGACAAGCTTCTGAAAGAATTTTGGTTGAAAGGTGTGTGAAGAGAAGGCCCGGTTTGAGTTGTTTTTTTTTTTGTGAGTTTGTGGTTGTTTTGTGACATAAATTTTATAGACTTTTCTAAAGAAAGAAAAAGAGCATGGTATGGGGCTTCGGCGACCGACGAGACGTCGGGTGCATCTAATTGGATTTTCACTAAGGCTTGAAATTGTTTTGAGTCTTTCAGTTTGAAGGTTTTTATGATTTTTTTTAATAGAAAAAAAAATAAATTTGGTGGCGCAATACCTTGTTAAGAAACATTGCCTAGTGACTTATAACTTTCAACCATTTCTACTCCTATGTGTGTTATATTGGTAGAAAGTTAGAGGACCAACAATTCTCAGCTGAATTTGAAACAACTAGAGTAAGAGGCACTTTTTTATGACAAGAGATACTCCTCGCAAGAGACAGTACCCTGTTTTCAGGTGGCACAGGCTAAGAATCGAACCCAAGACCTTCGGAGTGACAGTCCTAAGCAATAACCATTACGCCAATTTCTACTACTTTTTTTATACATAGAAGCCAGAAAAAAAAAAAATTGATTATGTAGGTATGTGATTTGTTTTGAAATATTACATTTTTTGTTGGAAAATCTAAGACTGATGGGGAATACCAAGTAAAAATGCTTCTTTAAATAAAATGTATGCTTACACTGAAGTTTTAACGCCTGAATAGTTTAGATCTATTGAAATTGTTTTGACCATCTGAACTTTTAAACAAATCTCAATTTATGAGAACAAAATTTTAAAAATCTTTGCAGCAGCAGTTTAAAAAAAAAAAAACAATTTTTTATGCAAATAATTATAATCTGACAAAAAATTTAAGATAAAGAAAAATAAAATAAATTTAATTTAAATTGGTCGGCTCTACAGCTCGTGTAGAACCAGGGCCTAGTGACTTAAAACTCTCAACGTGTTATTGGCAGGAATAGAGGGGCCTACAATTTTTTGCCGAATCTCAACTGCTATAGGAGGATTTGTCAATTTGTAAAAAACATTTCTGTTTTTTAAGTGGCTAGGCAGGAATGAGAACCCAAGACCTTCGGCGCAACAGTCCAACGCACTAAACATAATGCCACAGTCTACTACTATGCCATTTTTTAGTATTTATTAATGCGGAGTTAAGGAATTAATTTTAATTTTAATTTTTAATTCGATTTTTTTTTTAAATTTTAATATGCAATATTATTTATACTTATTAGAAGCTCTTGCTAATAAAAATCGGTTCATCTGATTATGAGATTCAATAAAAATACCGTTAATAATCCATACATAATTTTTGTTCAATGATATGGTAGACCATCCTGATATTAGATCATACAGAAATTTTATTCAAAATCGTAGTAGCTATAATTTTTGAGAAAAATGTGATTTTCCTTACCGGGTTTTAAACACTTGTACGGGAGGTACCGTTATTTTTGGTTAAAAGAATAATTTTAATTTATAATCTGCTATTTAATGTTTAAAAACTATTGGGAGCTAAATTTAATACAAATCGATCAAGCAGTTTTCGAATTATTAGGTTCTCAAAAAAAAAAAAATTGTAACTTTTTTAAAAATCAAAAAAAATTTTTTTTTAATTTTGGTATGCAACACTTCTAAGACTTTTCACAAAATTCTCGATAAAAAAGTTGATCAAAATCAGTAGAACCGTTTTTGAGAGAATCGAAAATAAAAAAAAAATTCTACAGAGGTAACGTTTGTAACCATTTTTCGGACTTTTTTTTTAATTCTTCTCATTTTCGTATAGGTATCTTTGTTTATTTTTGTTTAAGACCAAAAATAACGGTAGGTACCTGCGGTAAATTTTTTTTTACCAAATTATGAAAATCTTTTTTTTTTTTCTGAAAAAAGTGCCCACAACTTTTTTTTAAAAAATCAGTAACAAAAATGCTACCATTTTATAAAAAAATTTCGGAAAAATGGTTTTAAATGGGACCTCCCATAAAACCATTTTTTTTTTTTGATTTTCGAATATTTTGTACCAAAATTTTCAAAAAAAAAAATTGTTTTAAATTTTTAAAAAAAGTTTTTACATTTTTTTTGAGAACTTAATAATTCGAAAACGACTTGGTCGATTTTTAATAAACTTAGCACCAGCATGTTTTTGACATTATCTAGCAGATTTTAAATAAAATTTTTTCTTATAACCAAAAATAACGATACCTCCCATACAAATGTTTAAAAACCGGTATTGAAAATCTCATTTTTCTCAAAAACGAACCCTACGATTTTGATTAAATTTGTTTTTGTAAACTAATATCAACGAACTACCATATTAAATGTATACATCGTTTAAAAATAATATCTCTCATAGAACCATTTTGTGGACTAGGCTATATTTTTGGCAGGTGGCATAAAATTTAGACTCCAATAATTAAAAAATGTCTTTTATCAAAATTATCTTATCTTATTATTATCTTTTTTTAAAATTATTAAGACTTTAAAACCACAGTACGATGGCACATAAGAGCAAGTTCGTGTGACCCAGTCGTGCATTTTATTTTTCTAAGTTGTGGGTACATTTTTAAGAAAAATAATATTTTAATTATTTGTTAAAAAAATACTACCGCCAGGTACTGTTATTTTTTATCGTAAAAAAATTAAAAAAATTTAAAAAAATGATCTACCAATTTAGGCAGCAGCTGAAAGGACAGACAGACAGAATTGCGACACCCAGTTTTTTCGACTTCGCTTTAACATCGTAATGTCAATTTTTTACGAATTCAAAGTTTGCCATATAGTACCTACCTATGTGTGTATATACCGCAAGTAAAAATATTGATAAAAACAGTTTTTTATGACTTATTTTTGTTTTTATGCTCTAAGTTTTTTTTTTAAATTGTTAATACTTTGATGACCAAAAAAATTCAAAGTCCAGCCTGTGTGTGTTTAATTTATAATATCAGTAAAAAGTTTATTTGAGTAAAAATCTTACAATAATTATCGAAGAAGGTGGAATATATCTTGAAAAATAATTTATATTTATTCCTTTACAACTAACTAATAAATAAATAAACCTATCAGGACACACAAATTTAAATAATCAAACAAACAAGAAAGCAAACAACACCAAACCAGTTCAGAACCTGACAAGGCATAGGTATGGAGTTTCCACCTCAAGAAGCTCACCATATCCACAGGTCCCAGATCATCAGTTAAAGTCCACTGATCCCTTGTGTTACCTACTACCTATACCTATAAGTTCCATATATACGAAAAAAATAAAATAAATAGTGAACGCTCCCGTTGGACGCGTTGCGCGATCCTTATCGCAACTTTCAATTATTTTATTTGGTTCAGATGTGGCTGGCGATAAAATCATTGATATGAGGTACACCGTAATATAATTCCTTAGCCCTTCGTTCCACCACGCTTAATTGACACAATAAAGAGTTGCCGCCGCTCCGCGCCAACTACTATACATATATAGTATGAGCAAATTTAAAGAAAAAAAAAAAACCCTTTTCCGCCAGCGTCACACAATACCTACTAAGTCGATCGACCTTTTTGGTTGATGGTCCTCGTTGAAGAACTGGCTCGACTCTATATACTTATACACTTCCCAGAGAGTATGGAAGAGCATCACCTTGCTGGCTGGGTTGAGAAGGGTTCCTCATTTCACGATGCACCACCATCAGGCCGGGCATATAGTGATGGCAGAAGAGCCTTTTCGTATCTGAAGGTCGGTCGACATATTGACGATGATAAAACGATTCTCAGTCCATAAATAAAGATACTCGCCTTATGCACTTGGTCCATGGTGATGAAGCTGATGTAGCTTCTATACCTACATCCTTTACAGGAGATGATGCTTTTGGGTGATGATGATGATGATGCTGATGAAGATTTGAGATATTGGTTCGTTATATGGAGCAGTGGTGGGGGATGGATGTGATGCTTCTTCTCGCTTATCGAACTTAGTTCAGTGCGCGGTATATAATGTTGGCGCTCTGTTGTCGATTATATTCGCGAATCTTGATCCTGTTCCCGCATTTGGATACCCATTTGCTGCACTTTTCATTCTCTCATTTTTTTTTATTTTTTATTTTTGGTTTTGCTATCATTTCTGTTGAAAGAATTTCCTCACCGACCCGTCTCGCCGCGACAGCCGGCCGTTTTGGATACAGAAGCGATAACTAAATACTCGCCACGGATGGGATATGCTGGTTCTGGAGTTGTTGTTAGATGAGGTGAGGACTGTGGCTGTGGGACTTGCATGATGATGATGGTGTCCCTTTTAGCTTTGTATTGTGTTTTGTAAAATATTTTTCTTGTTAGTTAATTTTTTATTTATATACATTTTGTTTGATTTTGTTGTTCTTTTTTTTTTGTTAAATTTATCCAGGGATTTGTGTGGCCTTATACAAAGGATGTGCACTCCCAACGATCGTTTGTAAGGAGTGCAGAAGATTTCTAACCTGATAGGAAGAACTTTTTGACATCGTTTGGTCATCGATTAAGAAAAGAGGATGTTATGGCATAGTGCTGCTTTATACTTTGCAAGTTGCTCCTGGGATCATCTTGTCGAGAACAATGGATCGATTTTTGCGGTGATCGTCATCGAATAAAAGGATGATTTGGTTTTAAGAGAAAAAACGAGTCTGCGATCAATGGATGATAATTTGAAATTGTTTAAGTATATCAGTGATAATAAAAATGAACAAGTTTAAATTTTAGAATAAATTGTCTTATAATTAATTATTCCTTTTTCGTGACCTTTATTTCTTAATTCAATATATTTGAAATAGGATTCAAATATATTGAATAAATTGTCTTATAATTTTGTTAACATTTATTAATAAGTCGAGCTTATTAATACCCAAATATGCTTTGATTATGTGGTTGTTTTGATTTTTGTTTAAAAAAAATAAAATATGGAAGAAATGATTTAATGACGTTTGAATTTGAAAAAACCTGCGATGTTGGTTTTGATCATCATGATATAAGCGAAGAGTAACTCATCAGATAGTATAAGCTCTCTTTTAGACTTCATAGAATTGTAAGTAGACTGGAAAAGCTTTGGGAGATTTCCGCCACTAACCAAGAGTATATTTTGTCAGAAAATTGTAGGTCGTCTCTATTTCTGCTGTCAAATAACCAATTTTATGAGATAAACACCCTTGCACGCAGAAAAATTGTTGGTTAAAAATTACATAGAACTCACGTGAAACTAAATAAGTGGCACATCAAACCTGCAAACTATATCTGTTAATATTAACCAATTGAAATCAATTAAAAAAATTGTTTATTAGAACACCGTGGCACAATTAAAGTGTAAAAAATAAACTAATTACTGGGTTATTTTAACTTGGTTAAAAAAAACGGTTGGTAAAGCCAACATATTAAATTGTAAACAATTTACTCGGTTGCTTTAGAAGATTTATTTGTTTAGGTTAGCCAATCTTCTCGGTTGTAATTTTTAGTACTATCTTAGTACTGTAATTACTAGTACAATCAAATCAAAATAACTTATCTACTTAGCAGTTGTAACCTATTAAGTTAGTGGAAGTAACATATAAAATTGTCCAGTAGTTGTAACCTATCTACACAGTTAACATTACAAACTTACTCAATTGATTTAGTAAATTTATTTACTGCGTAGAGTAGCAAATCTACTTATTTGGTGTAGGCTTTCTACTCGGTTTATAGCAGAATTATCTACTTAGTACTTATGTAGCAATGGATAAGCCTAATCAGTTGAGGTAGCCTATCTACTCGGTTGGAGTAACCAAAGTACTAAAGTTGGTGAAGGCTATCTACTCGGTTGAAGAACCGTAACTACTCACTGAAAGTAGCCACTATACTCGGTTGAAGTAGCCTTTCTACTCGGTTGCTTCAAACACATTAACATTCTTACTTGGTTGGATTAGCCAATCTACTCAGTTGAATAAGCCAATATACTCGGTTGAAGTAATCTATCTACTCTGTTGGAGTAGCCTTTTTAATCGGTTGCTTTAAACAAATTATTCGTTTACATTAACATACTTACTTGGTTGGATAAGTCAATCTGCTCGGTTGAATAAGCGGGTCTACTCGGTTAGATAAGCCAATCTACTCTGTTGAAGTAACCTATCTACTCGGTTGGAGTAACTTTTTACTCGGTTACCTCAAAAAATTTACTTTTTTACATTAACAGTCTTACTTGGTTGGATTAGCCAATCTACTCGGTTGGATCAGCCAATCTACTTGGTTGAAGTAACCTACTAACTCGGTTAGAGTAGCCTTTTTACTTGGTTGCTTCAGATAAATTTCTCCTCTGGTTGGTTGGTTGGATTAGTCAATCTACTCGGTTGAATTAGCCAGTCCATTCGGTTAGATTAGCCAATCTACTCCGTTGAAGCAACATATATATCTACTCGGTTGTAGTAGCCTATTTAACTTTAAACTTTTGCTTTAAACAAATTATTCGTTTACATAAACATACTTCCTTGGTTGGATAAGTCTATCTGCTCGGTTGAATAAGCCGGTTTAGATTAGATTAGCCGACCTAACCTATCTACTCGGCTGAAGTAGCCAAACTAATAGATTGGTGTAACACATCTAGTCGGTCGAAGTACCCTAGCTACTTAGTTAAAGTAGCAAAATGCCGTGAAATAGACTACAAACTTGTGCTCTCAGATTCAATCAACACGTACCATGTTATCAATATAAAGTCCTTTTATAATAAAAGTATAAAACTCTTGTGTATTAGAATATCGTGATATTAAACGTTTGATAAAAAGCAAGCCAATCACGTCTGCTTTTCTCATTATAGTTTATAGAGATATCTATTCTTTATCTGCGATATTTTTACCATCCTTATTTCACTCACAAATGCATTTTTCCAAATTAGTTTTCCTCTTACCCAAAAAATTAAACTTCCAGTCCCAGAAATATACATTGTTCATAATTTTACGCCTCCCAGCACCAAACACCACTACAACTATATAACTCTGATGTGCTTTTGCCTATATAACTAACGCCGCAATTTAATATAATTGCTTAAACGATATCGCATCAGACAACGATAAAGCCGGGTGTTTCTGTTGCTGCTTAAGCTTCATATTCTGATGGTGCGAAACACCAAAAAATAAAAAAAAAACCCAATTCCAGTCACCCACCAGACACATCGATGCGGAATCCTGCCAGGCGTGTTGTTAAACTCCGAAACGTGACTATAAACTTTTTAGACTATTTTATTCGATGGGCAGAGAAGTAGAACTCAGTTAGGTACCTTCACTCATAGCAGAAGCAAGAGAGCAAGCAAAAAATAATAGAATAGAAAAAAAAAAAAACAATAGAAAATCGTCCGGAAAATGTCACATTTCCATGATAACAACGAAACTTCCGGGCTAAAACTTTTCATCTCAGCTTCCATGCCATATTAACCAAAGATAAAGCAATAACACCCATCCCCCCAAAAGACCCCTTCCCCACACGATGAAAACGCCTTCGATAGATAGACGCAAGTTTTACAAGATTATACTCTGTATATATGTAGTATATGATGAGTTGAAATCCTGTGATACAGAAGTTGCGGCGAAAACGACCACCCACCCAGACCAACAGTATGAACAAAAAGGACGAATTTATTGAAATATTAATTTGTCTAAGAGGTGAGGTGGGGTTGCTGTCATCGTGAAGACTAAGAGAGTAATGAAAATTTTCATTACGTCGCTCGTCGATTGGAAACGATAAGGATTTTCATTTTCATTTTAATTTTATTTTTTTTTAATTTTCCAATGGACCCCCTCCAGAACAGGAACAGTATATCCCTCAAGATCTATAACATCCGGGTGTCCTTTTTCTCTTAGAAATTCTTTATTTTTTTTTCTTTCGAAAAAACCATAATATTTATATGCTTTTTAGACTTTGTATAAGCTCACATTCCTTATATATATGTATATGTCTACTTGACTCGTATCTGCTTTGGCTTGCGATATAAATCATTGTGAACCGTTACGTTGTTTGATTGATACACAAGCTCGAAGGTTCTTCTTTGATTTTTACATCCGGAGTTTGCGACACCGGGGAAACTGGAATTGGAAAATTGAGTTTCCGTTTAGGGTCCGATTTTTGTTTTCATTTTTCTTTTGTCTTTTCTTTTATTTTTATCAGAAACAGATGCTTTTAAGAGGATTCTTTGGTGAGCCTATAGCTATATAATGTAGGTTTCATCGTTCTTTCTACACTTAGAAAAAAAGTAACTTAGTAAAACTTAAAATGGAGACACAATTCATTTTGCTGATTTTACGTTATGGAATGCCGATAAGATTTAAATTTTTGGAAGAGGAGGAAGTTTATATATTTGAGATCACTACTGTTTAGTTACAGTATAAGGATCAAATATTCCATATACAACAAAAGCCCACTCTAAAACTATTGTAAAAAAAAAGACCTTTTTGTGGGCTTTCTTATACTCTGATGTTTAAGAGTCTTGCAAAACTTTCAGAACGATGTTATGAGCAAATAATAAAATGAGCCACATTAGTTTTTGGAAAGATTTTAAAGCTTACAAAAAAATATTTTTGTCAGTGTAAAGAGGCAACAGCTTCGTATTTTGTTTCATTATCCCGCCCTGAAGGGAATATTCTTTTGTTTCTAAATAAATGATGAAAATTCAATTTCCGTTCCAGGGACATAGTTAGTTATTTTTCCATTTACAGTTATAGGGGTGGGCAGTATAGAGATTGTTTGTGTGTGTGTGTGTGTAGTAAGGTACCTCACTATGGCTGATATTGATATCCCAGTGGTAAACCTCAGCCTATATTATATTTTTGTTGTAAAGATAAAAATGAAAACAGGCAATAGAACTTAATCAGAATCAATAGAAAAGATCAAATATATCGAAAAACAAAAATAAAGAACTAAAGACTATCGATTGAACATTTTTGGATTTCTTGGTGAAAGACTTAATAATTTGATAAGGAAAAATATTTTTAAATAAATATGTTTTAATGAACAAAATTGGTATAGATTTTCAGTCGTATTTATTAGATTTTTGTCTACTTAGACACTGTCTAACTATTTTCAAATTGATGGAGATATGTTTTATTTAATAAAAATAAATATCCCATTATTCACGGTTAAGACAATCTACTCTTGTGTCTAAGTTAGGTAGCTATAAGACAACAATAAACAAGGTTTTCGAACACATTTTCCAAAGTTGGACAGTTGTCTAAAGTTAGAAAACGTTTATTAATAAGGCCATTTATTTTTAAACCTTTTATGAGTTTTCTAATTTTTTTGGAAGCCCATAATTCTTCCAAGGGAGCTTATTCAAAGTCAAAAGACAAAACTAAGTTGATTTAATGTTTATTAATACTTACTATAGTTATTTCTTACAAATTCGAAATTATAAAAAATAATAAATTTTTTAAAAAAGACCATAACAAATAATTAATAAAAACTAAGTTATATAATGGTCTTTATTGTATGCTATTATGTCAAAAACATAGTTTAGTAACAACTTCTGAAATTGTATAGATTCACCATTTGATTTCTTTGAGAAATTTCAATTAATGAGAAAACAATGGTAATTGGGATTAAATTCTGTATTTCCCAAAATTCGTTTTCCAAAGTTTCGTAATCTAAAAATCTTGTATTTCAAAATTCTGTGAATTATAAAAGAAAAATTAATTTGATAGTGAAAAAATAGGGAAATATTTATTAATGCAAATTCAAAAATTTAACTTTGAAATAAAATCATTTACCCATTTTTGATATATCGAGTTTTCAAAAAAAAAATTTAAAATTTTTTTTTGAAAATTCAAAATTTATTTTTTTTAAATTTTGATTTATAATTAATATTATTTAAACTTAGTAGAAACTCTTATATAATTTTCTTTTTGTTAAATGGTAGATTATACAGATATTAGTTCACATAAAAATTCTAATGAAAACACTAAAAGTACTTTACGACAAAAACAATATTTTTTAAAAATGTTTTTTTCACAATTGTATGAAAGACAGTGCCAGTTTTGACTCTAAGAATATCTTTTACTTAAACAGGTAAACAAACTGATTGGTTCTGAGTTTAATAAAAATCTAATTAGCCGTTTTCGAAATATTGAGGTTTCTAAAAAAAGTTTTGAATGTTTATTTTTGTTAAATCAAAAAAAAAGAAGGAAAATTTTCTCCATAAAAAATATTATCTAAATCAGTTGTACCATTTTTGAGAAAAGCGAAAATCAAAAAAAATGCTTCTATGGGTGGATTTTCAAATCCGATTTTTTTACCATCAACTTCCTAATGGTTTTCTATTATCTTCAATTAAATTACGTTGGGTTTATTTTTCCATATTTTCATATCATTCATTTGACAAGATCACTAAAATAATAAGCTTACTTATTTACCGAACAATAATAAATTTTAATTGATTGAATTGTGATCAAAAAAAATATTTGAGCTGAAAAAATATCATTGTTTTTTTTCCAAAGTATTAAATAATCCAAATATGAAAAAAAAATATGACAGGTATTTTGAAAATTGTATAAATTGTATATAAGTATGTATTTTCTAAACGCCTGATTTCCCGTATTTTGACGAGTGAGTCGATTTTCTTGAAACCTGGTATCTAGCGTTTTTTGGGCAATCCCTCGAAACGATTTTTAAATTTGTTTTACAACTAAAAATAACGGTAGATATCTTCTTGCCATACAATTTTTTTAGTAATTAATTAAAATCTAAGTTTTCTCAACAACGTGCTTACAAACTTTAAATAAAAAATCCATTCCTCCTTTTTTATAAAAAGAGTGCAATTTTGTAAAAAAAAAAAAAATTGAGAAAAGTGGTTAAAAATAGTACCTCTCATAGAACCATTTTTTTTTTTATTTTCGATTTTTCTCAAAACTCGTTTAACTTATTTTGATCATTTTTTATGGAGACTATTTAAGAAAGTTTTAAAAGATTTGTGTGCCAAAATTTTCAATTTATTTTTCTTGTGATTTTTAAAAAAATGTTTCAATTTTTGTTAAAAACTTAATAATTCGAAAACGACGTGATTGATTTTTACTAAATTTTTGCACCCAACAGTTTTTCCAATATTTATCTACTTGATTTTTAATAAAAATGATTCTTATAATGAAAATAAAAGTACCTCGCATACATGTGTTTAAAAATCGGTAAGGAATTATAACTGAAAACGATTTTGATTAAAATGTTTTTGTGAGTTCAACGGTCTACTATACAATCTATGAACATAATTTGGATTTTTTTTTTTTGTTTATCGATTTTTTTAAAGGTATTTCTTAAATAACCATTTTTTTGATTTTCGACTATCTAATTATAACGGGTGATTTTTTAGCTGGTTTGGTTTTGGCAACACTGGTTTTGACAGCTGACGTGTGTTTAGTACCTTGTGTCACTGTCAAACAGCTTCAGTTTGGTTTGCAATTTAACCATGGATCGTCTTACAAATGAACAACGCTTGCAAATTATTGAATTTTACTATCAAAATTCGTGCTCGGTTCGAAATGTTCATCGCGCGCTGCTTCCATTTTATGGTCGGCATTCTCGACCTTCTGAGCAGTCTATTCGGAAGATTGTGACCAAATTTCGCACCAAATTTACTTTGTTGGACATTAAACCACCAACACGTTTACGTACTGTGCGTAGTGAAGAAAATATTGCGGCCGTATCAGCTAGTGTGACAGAAGACCGCGAAATGTCGATTCGGCGCCGTTCCCAGCAGTTAGGCCTTTGTTACAGCACTACGTGGAAAATTTTGCGGAAGGATTTGGGAAGTTCTTGACTTGCATGATATGTGGTTTCAACAAGAAGGTGCCACATGCCACACAGCACGCGAAACAATGGCGCAATTGCGAGGCGAGTTTGGTGAACAGTTAATTTCACGTTTCGGGCCGGTCAATTGGCCGCCTAGATCGTGCGATTTGACACCATTAGATTATTTTTTGTGGGGGTATGTCAAGGCTAATGTCTATAGGGACAAGCCCGCTTCGATTGACGCACTGGAAGCCAACATCCATGCATTCATTCGTGAGATACCGGCCGATATGTGTGAAAGAGTATGCCAAAATTGGACTCAGCGGATGGGCTACCTGAGACGCAGCCGCGGTCAACATTTGCATGAAATTATCTTTAAACATTAAATTGCAAGGTTCAAACTATCGATTCAAATAAATATTTCATTCATTTTTTCGAATTTTTTGTGTTTTTTTTTTTTTTAAAGTTCTAAACCTCTTAAAAAATCACCCATTATGTTCAACCGATTTTGATGAATTTTTTTAAATAATAGCTTCTAATAAGTTTAAATAATATTACATATCAACATTTTAAAAAGCACAAATTTCGGATTTTTAAAAAATATTTCAAAATGTTTGAAAATTTTATATATCGAAAATGGGAAGATGATTTTTTTTTAATTACTTTTTTTTTTAACTCTTTGCATTAATAAATGCAAAAAAACAGGCGTTAATTTTTTTTTTTAATTTTATGCATAAAAAATTATTTTTTTTTTTTAAATTAATCCAATGATTTTTAATTTTTTTTCTCATAAGTTGAGATTTCTTTAAGAAATGATGGTGGAGATTGAGTTTGTTTCAGAATAATTTCAGAGGTTGTTTAATCAATTTTTTTCTTATTCTGTTACTTTTTTTTTAACAGTTTTTTAGTTTAAACTGTAAGTTCCATGTATGTCCATTGTCCAACTTGGCGCTATTATATTGTTTCTTTTATCAGATGAATAGATTTTAAGAATTTTAAACCACAGTGTGATCGTTCATAAGAGATAGCAAGTTCTTGAGACACAGACGTGGATTTTATTTTTAAAAATAAATAAATAAATAACAAATTAAATGTCCAGAATACAGAATATTGAGAATATTGCTTAATTATGAAAATGATATCCGAGAAAACTTTCCATAAAGCTTCTATTAAGCTTTTTCATTTAAAACCACCTTTTCCTACGAAAATATTTCATTCCACAAATGTTTCTTAAGATAATATAGCTCAAGGCTCATAGATAGAATTACTATCACGAACTCTCTATAGGGGGGAAAGGCTATACACAGAAGTTATATGTATTCCGTGGAGCCCCCAGTCCTCTAGGAGCACAACAACGACTATCTATATTTAGTCGTGCATATCGTAAGAATATAGCGACAATTACTATAATTTTTTTTTTTTACTAAAGTGTCTCAATTCCTTTTTTGGTTCAGATTATAATACGAAGCATAGTGTCGCAAGGGCATGAAGTGGCTTAGTTTACAATGCTATATCGCAGTTACCGGTATAGCACCCCTTAAGCCTCCCGTCCTTTATCAGAAGTAATTCCTTGCCCAACTCCAAAATTTTCAACCAAAAAAAGGACCTCTTCTTTACCACTTTCGCTCTCGGTTTTGTTCTTGTCGTTATGTTGTCACCGTCGTAGTCGTCGTCGTCGTCGTGTATGCCCTTTGTATATTTTTCGAAGTGAAAATAATGTAATTTTCCCATTTTGCTATCTCTATAAGAATATACGAAGGACTATAAAGAAGTCTCTTTGCCATAAACCCATACCAATATCAATATATATACAGACACACATTATGCTAACAATGGAGAGGAAAATCTGTTTGGAATCTTGAATTAGATATTATGTAGATAAAGGCAACGGAAGAAAAGAGTGGTGGGGGCCTGTGGCGGTGGTATATTGTATCGTGTCGTGGCCCGCATCCAACCGACAGATGGGGCTCGTTACACTATATAGCATAGTGTTATATGGTATAAAGTCCTTCCGCATAAACACACCCATATACACATGCACACATCAGAAAATATCTTTTGATTATATTATTATTATTCTGTTTACTCTAGCGCATCCTTGAGGTGGATGGTTTGAGTTAGAATATGGAGGGAGTTCTATACTGCCTCAACTATGTAGCATAGGTTCCTTATACTATTATACCTATACTATGTAGTGTGCTTGTTGAAGGAAGACATTGGAAGCTCGTGTGACGGCGGCGGAACAAATCGAACTATCGAAGCGAGAACAGAATTCAATTTTAATATTTTGTTCAGATATATATAAGACAACGACGAACAACCAGGACGGTGGAATGGTGGAATGGTGGAACAGTGGTGGTGGTAGTAGATGTTGGTGCAAGAGTTAAGGCAATAGAAAAAAAAAAAAAAAAAAAAAAAAAAACCATGGAGCAGAACAAGGTCCTGAATCTTTGAACGGATGAAAGTACCTATCGAAAACATGTGTGCACTCATGATCTCGTTGAGAGGCAACAGGATAATTTGTTTCGATAGGAAGTTTGCAGAAAATAAAGGAACAACCAATTTATTACCACATGAGATTCATTTTTGTTGAATTTTAATTGAGTTTGTAAAAGATTTATATAAGCAATGTTTATATTTCTACCAAAACAACATGCACCAACAATATAGGTAATTTTAATCTGCATGGAAAAGCTAAACTTATACAGATTTCATAAACAAGATTTTGGTTTTAACTGTAGGTATACCGTTAAAATGAAGAGCGAATTTTAAGAGCTTCAGGTTTTAAACAGCAAGAATTGAGTTTGAATTTTGAATACTTATTTTTTTATTACGAAGAATGGTTTAGCCATGATTTGAGGAACTTCGCATATTATAGTTTCTTTATAGATGTGCATGTACCACACAGTTACAACTGCTGTTGATGTGCTTTGTCTTATAAAATAGGTACTTAGTCGTCAACATAAGTTTTGCGAGACACTTAATGTGACGCACTGATGCAGTGTAACAAAGTTAACATGATATCTACTTCTAGAATACAACTCCATAGGTTAAAGCTGAGTAACATTGTATTTTAGAAGGCAAACTAAAAAACAGTTCCAGCTACCCAACTAACAATTTAACTTGTTGTAGGGTTAATGCAAGCTATTTTCTGGCTTGTATAGTAACAAAAGAAGGCCTTATACAAATCATTTTGGCGCACATAACAGAAGCTATTTAACTCCCTTAAGATCTTTAATCACAAGTGTTATGCAATAAAATAACTTTCCTCGAACAGTTTTATGAATGCCTTATGAAGGACAAATAGACTCCGATAAGACCTTCACTTGCGGGTACTATGCAAAGAAAAATAGCTTGCATTGGATGTTTCAATAAGGCCTTATACCAACTATAAAATGAAGTTGTATTAGAAAAAAGAAAAGTGTTTGCCTTCCAAATTAATTTTTATTATTTATATTTTATCTATATTTTTCTATTTCTTAGGGGGGTTTTGTACTGCTTTTTATTTATTCTGAAATGTATAGAATTTAAATTAATTTTAAAAAAACCTACTTTTACTTACATGATTTTTCGAGATTTGAACTCACGTCCCTCTGATTACTGGTCCAGCACTCAATTTTTCATCATTTTAAATTCATTTTTATTTTCTTCAAAACTTATAACTATCTTAACGCTAGACAAAAATTCATAAAAACTAGCCTACTTATCAATAACTTACAACTAACTTACTGGCCCTATGCGGGCGCTCTAAGTTAAACTATATAATGCTAATGCCTTTCGGCTTAAAAACTAACTTAATTCTACAATTCAATATTGGTTTTATTTTTTCCAAGAAAGTATTTACAAAAAACTTGGATTCTTTATCATTTTTTTAATATTTTATTTAAAACTTACAACTTAACCAAAACTATTTAAAACTACTTAAAAACTACTTAAAAACTTTTTTTTTTGGGTGCCACCCCGACTGTCCCTACTTAAAACTAGTACCTACACCTATATGTAAGTCGGCCAAGACAAAACTTCAAAGTCAACTTCAAATATCATTATTAACAGCATTGAGCCACCAAAACTGGTTCTCCTGCTTCTTCCTATCTTTTCGGTCCCGATCGGACACAGTCCTACTGAACCGAATTCGCTCAGCACCGCCTTGTGCAAGCACGTCTCGATCATATCGAAACCGCCTATCCACAGTTCTACGGCCGACGTGGTAGATTAGCGGAACCGCCTCTCTATCCTGGATCAGCCCTCGACTGTCTAAATAGAGGAATGCGTTTGGTGGAACATGACCACTCAAACGCACACTCTCGAAATATTCCGTGTTGGGGTAATAAGCCCCAAAGATCAAGCTATTAGCTGAGGACATCGCTCTTGCAATGTGACCCCGAATCAGCTTTAATAAGAAATTATCAATTCTGTTGATGTTGGCTCCATTGTATAGAACCCTGTTGGAATAGTAATGTTTGTACTCCGACTCTGGTGTTCTGTGTAATCCAAGGCAGCGACGTAAGCACTGCCTCTCAAACACCCGAATCTTTTCCATTTGAGATGGGCCAACGTTGAACCACACGGGACATCCATAGGCAATAATCGGCCGTATGAGGGCCATGTAGCAAATCACCTTTACCTTGGTGGTTTTAAAACAACCGTTTCGTCAGGGCAAAGGCTCCCCTAGCCCTGGCCAGAGCAGCATCTATATGTCTGTCGAAATACAGATACTGATCCAACCAGATGTCAAGGTACTTTACTACACTTTTACTCGCCAGTGGACGCCCATGCGGCCCAGCGAGGTCCAGCACTCAACCAACTATGCCAATCCACAACTCAAATGGGGAGTGGAAAATTGGTAATCAGTTGAATCTTAAGGTATTTGCTTAAGAAACATATGCTTTGAAGTAATACATTCAAAATTGTAGCATATTTTAAAATAGTTTGTCTCATTCTCTCTCTAATTGAATGAGCTTTACAAACAAATATACCTAGGCATATGTTATAGTAAATGGTAACAAAATGCACGAGCTAAACACTTATAAGTTTGCTATTGACAAAATACACAAGCTATATCTACGCACTTGTGTAAGTTTGCTATTAACAAAATACGCAAGCTATACCTACACTTGTGTAAGTTTGCTATTAACAAAATGTGCAAGCTATACCTAACATTTGTGAAAGTTTGGTTTGAACAAAATGCAAATGATATTTAGACTAGATTTTAGATAAAGACAATTTAATATATAAGTCATCAGTAAAGATTCGGTTCTCCGAAATTATGTAGGTAATAATAATGTTAGCTTTTCATGAGTCGATTTTTGACTTGCAGCAAGTCGCCTCTTTGAATCATGCTACTCGGTGCGGCGCACAGCTACAGCATTTACCACAATATCTTTTGGTGACTAAAATCTCACCGACAAGTCCTAAAAACCATCAATTTATTACACAAACAATATTCAAATTAAAAAGAAAAAATCCGAACAGCAAAAATCGACTCGTGAAAAGCCGGCAAATCACAGACTTAAATCGAAATTTTCATACATATGGCTTTATTGAGTAAGTCGTATAGAATATGTTTGTTATGACTTTCAGCTGAATGCTTTATGTAAGCTATTAATTTTTTCTAACTTCGGGAGGCTTTTAACAGGTCTTAAGTAAGCTCCATCGGAATAGTTTTCTATAGAACTAATTTTTGAAGGTCCTAAATAAGCTATTTAAATTGCTTTGCATAATTAAGCATAATAAAAATTCTATGCGAGCTATAGCTTTCCAAATTTTAAAAACTGGACCTACTACAAGTTAAATTGTTAGTTGGGTAGGTGCCAGTATATTTCCTTTTAGAAAAACATAACAGAGACTCTATCTCAAAAAAATGATTTTTTGTTTTTTTTTTTTTTTATTTAAATGTGATTTTATTAAACAAATATTGTCAAATTTTTCACAATAGTAGCAATATTCCACTCATATTAGAAATAAAAACAGTTGAATTAGGAAAAAATCGCTGGAAAACTGGATTTTGGTATATATAGCCTCCAGTTCCTTAAAACTGTAAAAAAGTTACTTTACGGGGGTTAAAGGCCTCCAAAATGGTTTTTCATGAGTATCTCCCAAATGGTTATCTGTACAGAAAAAATATTAAGAACTAATTTGTAGCTTAAAAAATTTCCAACGAAAAACATTTTGATACCTTTTTTTCATCAAAATAACCATTTTCGAAATAAACAAATCGGAAGAGTTAAAGGTTTTCCTTTTTTATAAAGTGGGCGGCTCAGTTAAAAAATTATTCATTTTGTGATAAAAGCATAGAATTTTTTTTATTGTTGGCACATTATATGAACATGATTTTAAGATATTGGGCGACTTTATATGTCCATTACTTTAGGTGGGAGCGGTAAATTAAATAAATAAATAAATAAATATAGCTTTTTATCAATAAGTTGTAGAAAGAGAAAATTAACCAAACCCTATTTCAGTATCAATAAAGAACTGGTTGGTTCAGAATGTTGAAAAAAAAAAATCCAATTACTTACCCATAATCAGGAAAATCCAAAATCCACAAAATATATACTATGTATTCCCGAAAAATTTTTTCAAAATGTAACCCGAGAAATTATATAAAATTTGCAATAATTTTTTTGGAATTTCGTTCTTTAGAAAATAATTTATTTTAAATATAAACGAGATAATCCATTTAATTTAGATTTTCTCTGTTTTAACTTTTTTTTGATTCTGGCAGAGCTAACTTGAAAATTTTGGTAAAAAAATACGTAAGAGCTAAAAATTTTGATTTAATGCAAAAAAAAAATAAAGCTAAAATTTCTGTTAAAATAAAATTGAAATATCAATTGTTTAGATTTTGTCCGCCAACGTATTAGTTAAACTAACCGAAAATGCGCTTTTTTAACGTAAAATGCAAATAAAAAAACGATTCATAAAAGTTTAAATGTTTGCGTAACAATTCACGTTGTCAAAAAGCAATTCACGTTTTTTTTTATTCGCAAAAAACTAGTTAATTTAAGACGGTGGCAAAGCTGAAAAATATTGATGACTAAAAAATTAGGATTTAAGCTTTCTATGTATGTACAATTCAAACGGTGCAAACAAAAATTGTTTTTAACAAATGAACTGCACAAATACCTTAAGAACTACATGTATGTATAACTAATTGTACTTGCTGGACTATATTAATTGCAATTAAGTGTATGGAGCTCATAATATCAAATATAGTAACGTTTTATACATCAAAATAATTGATATTCAGTCTTATCCTTATCTTCTATTGAAAGTCTATTGAAGACATAAAACTGTAAAATTTGTAAACATTTCATATGTATTTTCCACGCTTATCATATTACCACCATCCCTTAAAAAATAAATTTTTAAACCCATCTGCTAAAAAGATAAAATTAAAAAACTAATTAATAAATAAACTAATCAACTCAAAACTAAAAATGTGTTATTCAACATGATAAGGCGTTGTAAAAGGTCAGGAGAGGGCCATTTTGAACAATTTTTGTAAATTAAAAGTAAGAAAAAATTTGAGCCAACAATAAAAATAAGAATTTTTTTTTTTATTTGTTTTAAAATCCTGTCTATTTGAGTTCAAAATTGTTATCACTTTCGATGCAAGTCTAGCTTTGGGAAGTTTTATACCTTTTTTTTAAGAAACCTAAAGAACATGCAAAATTTTAAGAAGAAAAAAACCAGTGTTTGATTTATAAGATTTTTTTCTGGATGCTCTTTTAAAGATTGAAGCAAGAAAACAGATATTTTAATGCAAAAAATATTCGAGTACAAAAATTTAAAAACAAAACAAAAATTGTTTATGAACAGGGGGACCAAAAGACAAAATCCTGATTAAAAGTCGGGATTTTTCGAATTAAAAAAAAAAAAAAACAAAAAACCGTTATTTACAAGTAACGGAGTTCTGAGATGTAATGATCTGGCCTATCATTAAGTTTCAGCTTATACTATCGACACCAACACTCTGTATGTTATTTTACGATTTGACATCATCTTGCATTTTAATAAAAAAAAATAGAAAATCTGTAATTTTCAAGGTGAAATTAAGTAAGTATACGCCACGTTGTCCTAATGAACAAAATTGTAACGTAAGTAAGTATTTTGCAACCATAAGTAAAATGGAGAATTATACAAGAGGCCTATACAATTCTGTTGGCGTGCAACATTTTAAACACGTACCTAACTTATTTTCAATGCCAAAGTGGGTTTATTCCTAAATTGACAAAAAGATACGATGGCTTAAATATTTTCTAAACATTTTATAAATACATACCTTCTTCATTCTATTTGAAATAATTTGAAAATTGGAATTGGTTTTTTTTTGTTTTTCTTTTTTTAATTTAACATTCCCAATCAAATCCTTTACAGAAAATCCTGCCGCAATCTATTTTTAAACAATAATTTCATATTCCACGGCTTATCTGGAATCAAAGACACAATTTCACAAATTCTACTCGCTTCTATTTTCCATTAACACTCATTACTTGATAATCCCCAACAAAAACAAATATAACAACAACTATACAAAAATTACCTACCTCCATACCTGTTTACCATTCGGTTGGCATCGCATCGGTTGGGTTAGAAAAAAAAAAATAAGCCTCTTTCAAAAGCAATTTCCAATCTAATGAATATATTTACTTTTAAATAATATGAATTCAACCGACCCAAACCAAACCAAAAAAAAAAAAAATATAAAAATATCAACCAATTTGTGTTGGATGAAAACTAATTTATTTATCATAATATTTTTATGGACACAAATATATGTATATATAGAAAAAATGAAACTTCCTCCTTTTATCCTGAATTAAGGTCACACAAACTATAATTTTATGGAAAGGACCCCCGAACCTTTGGCGTGGACTGTGATCTCCCTCGGCATATACGTAGGTATCTACATATATATAAAGGACATAAGGATAATTCAAAACAAATAAAGTATCATATTGGAGCCCGCCCCTATCATAATCATCATCATCATCATCATCAACATCAACACCATCAGTATACAGGACGAGCGAGTATAAGGGCATTTTGGAAATCTTTTTCAAGGATCAACTTCCAATAATGTAATTTGCAAGTTTTTACAATATTCAGGAGATATTTTTGTTTTTGGAAGTTGGTTGAAATGGAACGTTAAGGTTGGGGTGGGGGGGTTGTTTTCTTCCTTTTTTTTCGCTTTGGGAATATTGAGATTGCATAATTTGGAATATTATACGCATAATAATTTTATGAGGAAAAACAAAAGCACAATTGGCAGAGTTTATCAAATTGCCATTATAACCGTGTGTATGTGAATGGGTGCGTATGTGTGTGTGGGTTTTTTATGAGATCCCTGGATTTAATGTCAATATCTATGCTATCTGCGATATTTTAAATATTTTGTTTTTATTTCAATTACAAAAATTTTAATTTTGTATGGATCTAAAGTAATGAGAAATTTCAGATATATGAAAGTTGGGCGTGGTAGCGGGCGGTTCCAAAAAAATTACTCACAAGTTTTGGCTAAAGAGAAGCTTATTATAAATTTTAAACCTTCTTAGGAGGTTACCTAAGGATACAAGAAAATTGGGCATGGCATAGTGGGCGGAAAAATAACACATGCCATGATTAAGGTTGAAGAGATTTTAATTGCAAAATTCTAACGTCCTAGAAACTTGCAATACGGGAACGGAGGATGTGATAAATAAAATAAATAAATACATATAACAAAATAGGGTGTGGCAGTAGCACTTTTAAACTATCTCGGTGGTAATAGGAACAGTTTTCATTTTAGTATATAGAGGTATATATTTAGAATAAGTTCCCACTAAAGATGAACTTATTACTTGATATTTTAGAGTTAAAGCTAAAAGTTTCATCAAAAAGTCACAAGATTTTTGAAATAGTTGTACGTTTACCGATGAAACCAAAATTAACTTTTTTTTTGTTTGAGATGGCAGGCAAATCGTTTGAATGGAGCCCAACTTTAGTTATTAGTTTATTTTTCATATTTTTTCATTAAATCAGCTATACTCAGGGTTGCCAAGTTCATTTTTCCCAGGCAAATAATTTTTGTATATTCTAGGCAGCAATTTTATTTACGGTTTTAGCTTAGACCTTAAAAAATGTATAAATTTAGACCAAAAAGTAGTGTTTTTTTTTGTGTGTATATTTATGCTTAAATCAGGTTTACAACAGACACTGCACCTTATTTAGAGCAGCAACCGATATTGTTTTTAGATTCTGGCATCGAAGGTTAAATTTATGCAAGACCTTTTAAGTCGAAAAATTTAACAAAATATTATTAATAATGCAAAACAATTAGAAAAATAAAAGCCATTTTTTTGGCAATTTCATCGTTCTGAACATTTTTAACTAGATCGCCATTCAAATTTTGTGTTTTTTTTTTTTAATTTCTGAAAAACATGCAAAAATGACTTACAAGGTTTTGCTACTTAACCATCGTCGATATGTTTTATGCTTGAACTTTTTAAAAATTTACACAATGAAGCTCAAAAAGTAACGGGTCATTCATTTTATGGTTGGTATAGCGCTGGGCCTGGAATTGGACAACTCTTAAACTCAGCTGTCATTTTAAGTGTCATAATATTAATTGAATGTTTGCCATTTACGAAAATGGATCGCTTAATAATCGAACAATGTTTAAAAGTTTAATATTGTCGTTTTAATATCTATATATTATTTTAACTTATATTATTTAAACCCCGAAAAATAACTTCTTTTTATATTACTATTAGAAAAGAAACGGATTTTTAATTCAAAATATTATGATTTAATATATTTTCTTTTAGTTTAGATAGATTGCCTAAAATTAAAAGCTTATCAGCTTCAAAATAGCTTTTAACGGCCTTTAGTCCACAATATGTGGTTTCATCCCGACGATCTGACTAGTGAAGACCTTGTGAGCCTTGTTTTGGTTTAAAAATACCTCAAACTCAACAAACTTGTTTTTAAGCCTTTTTTTTTTTGTACAACAAGGGTTGCCAAGTACATGCTGTAATTTAAAAATTATTTGTTTTTAAATTTTGTTTGTTTTAATGTTTTGTATGTCATTTGGCACCAATTTTAACTGTGAATACATCCACCCCATGGTCCAAAAACTAATATTTTTCAAATAGAGCTGCAAAGACTATGCGATTATTTTAAATATGTAAGTCCTAAATATTTTGATAGATAGATAGATATAAATTTATTGTAGCAGAAAATATTTACATAGTTCTCTTAACCTATATTGCACAATTTACAGAGTTATGGTATATAACTACCTTGCTACTGACAATAAGAATAACAGTTTTTAAGCAAATGATAATTTAAAAACAAATACAGTGAAGATGAAGCTACTAAAAGGTTTCATTAAAATAGTTTTAACTAATGGGAGAGGGTGAAGCTCTTGATAGAACCAAGCTTTACAATGTATAATGTACAATGAATAAATAAATAAATAGATAAATAAATAAATAAATATAAATAAAAATAAATAAAAAAATAAATTAATAAATAAATAAATTAAAAAATAAATAAATAAGTTATAAATAAATAATAAAAGTAAATAATAAATTAACAAATATTGAACATCAACAAAACGGATAGTCAAATAAATAATTAATTAACAAATGTTATAAAAGTATACAAACAATGAAATCAATAAATAATTTTTAAATAAATAAATAAATAGATAAATTAATAAATAATTAACGTCAACAAAATGATAATGAAATAAATAATTTACTTAAGAAATATTTTAAAACATACAAGACAATAAAATGAATAAATAATTTTTAATAAATAAATAAATAAATTAACAAATAAAGTACATCAAAAAAGCAGATAATGAAATAAACAATAAACTTAACAAATGTTTTAATTTATAAAAACAATTAAATATATAAATAATTAATTAAAGAACAATTAAAGATAAATATACGTATTATGTGTGTGTTTTTTTTTTTTTTTTTTTTAATTTATTATCTAGCTAGGTTCGCTATCAATGCGTTATCGGAAGAAATGCATGATATATATTATATCTCTCATATAGCCTTGTAAGTCTAAACGATACAAGTTTAATATTGCAAATTTGGTGCAATTCTTCTGTCGAAAAATGTCTCGGAAGATTTATTTATCATTTTCAAGACTTTATTGTGAATTATTTGTAACCTACGAAAGTGACTTATTGCACACCTGCCCACGCTGGAGAACCGTAAAATATTATTGCTTGAAATACAACTTTGTATATCAACAACTTATTTTTCATGCTCAATTTAGATTTACGGTTGATGAATGGGTATAGAACCTTTATTGTGATTCCAACTTTTTTCACTATTTCTTGCACATGTAGGCCAAAAGTAAGGGTTTTATCGAGGTGTACCCCAAGATATTTTGCATTTGAATGCCAATCTGTACTCGTACCGCAGATAACTAGGTTGTTGCTTGGCAAAAAACAGGCTTTCATTTTTCGAGTGAAAAAAACAGCCTGTATTTTTGAAGCATTAATTTTAATTTTCCAAGCATTGCAGTAGCTTTGCACTTCATTTAATGCAGATTGCAAGTTGGTTTCTATTAAGAAACCAACTGAATCTGAAGAAAAGATGCAAGTATCATCGGCGAAAATTGCTTTTGATTTTGATTTCTATCTCATTTGTATGAATTCTTAACCCTAAACCTCATGAACTAATAATGAAGATTAAGAAAATTATAAATTTACTTCTAAACTTTGGTACGATAATAGTACCTGAGCTAAATGCGTTTTGCAGTTGAGGTAACATGAACCCTTAAATTGAATCCATGAACTAAGTTATGGTCGAAGAAATGACTCGTTTTAGAGACTCCATCATAAGCGACCAGAATGTTATGCATTTTAATTATTTTGGGTAGTTTTTTCTTTTCTATTGATTAAAATAAAAAAAAAAATAAAAATCAATTTCAGACAGAAAATTAGCTTACCTATACTATCTATGCAATATACGAATGGCCTACGTAAATACACAATTAAAATAATTTCCTTTCATCTGATTTTCTAATCAAGTCACAGTTGTACAGTAATTATTGATTAATTAAAGATTAACATCCAATCAATCAACTAACTTCTATTTATGTGTATATGTTTGTCTCTGTGTTAAATGTACATATGTATATGTATTCTGATCTAAATCCTTCCATCTATACAAATGATTAACAACTACATTTTGGCAAATGTTGCTGAATTAACTGTTTGTATATTCTTGTATAATAGTACCGCACCACCAACACCGCCAAATCGATTGGCTTTGAGGTTAAAATTAATTATTTAGCAATGGTCACAGATGGCGAAATATCTAAACACAAATTGAAATTGCTAATTGATATAAAGGTATAGCTGTATAGATGGAAACTTGACTTTAGTGAATAATCGTCCTGAATAAAATATTAAAGTGAAATTGGTAATGACAATAATTGATCCAGTAATTTATAACTGACTTTTTGTCAAAAAAAAAATAAAAAAATTATAAAAAAAGGGATTAATACTTGGGTAAAAAATACTAATACTATTTCAGTGCAATTAAAATCGTTTTTTTCACATTTTCTTTGGAAATTGAAATTATTTTTGGAAAATTATAATTTTTGTAGGAATGGACAGGACCTGCAATTTTCTGCTGAATCCGAACGGCTAAGGTGAGAAGCGCTTGGGTAAAAAAATATTAATGCAATTTCGGAGCAATTACGATCGTTTTTTTCACATTTTCTTTTGGAAATTTAAATTGTTTTGCAGATTATTATCATATTTGATATTAGTAGTAATACTCGCAGGAATAAACAGGACCTACAATTTTCTGCTGAATCCCAACGGCTAAAGTGAGAAGCACTTTTTCATGATAAGGCATACTCTTGGAGAATTTGTCAATTCCTTGCAAGAGACAGTAAGCCGTGCAAAAACATTAATGTTTTATTTTTGTAGGTGGTATGGGCTGTGAATCGAACTCAAGACATTCGGCGTAACAGTCCTACGATCCCTCGATCACTTCCTGTGAATTTCTAATTTTCACATCCTTCATTAATTTTTCCTTGTGCAAAATTTATAATTCTAATTTTTCTTGCTACGAATTTTCTTTCCACTACGCTTTTCACACTTTTTAAAATATTATCCCTTTAAAATAGTACTTTAAAATAGTAATAGTAATAGACGGCACTGGCACAAAGGAGTCCAGCTATGTCTTCCTCATTTCTGAAGGTATTGCTATGCCATATATAGAAAGAATTTCTCATCTTAAAGATCCCTATGCATTAATTAAGCTTCAAATATCAATATATTCTTACTACTAGCTATAACCTATTACTAACTATATACTTAAGAAGCCTTTTCATTAAATTACACCCAAAATACATATTCCACGCACAACCCCATCACACAGGGGACTTGACCCTTGACATTGTTTTATTGAAAATTACGCTTAATTTAGAGAACTTGTCTTAAACTTCCTGGATATTATGTGTACACGTACAAGTCGATTCCAAAGAAGACGACACACATTTCCACCATCATCACGTATAGCGGTAGCACACCATACCTAATATACCGAATCACATATCCAGACCCTACTTATTCTGTACAACAACCTGCTGGCCGCAAAATGAGGCATCTTTCGTTCATCCTTCTTCATATATATTGAGTCCTTGAGATGAAATGAGGTATAATCTCTAGTACTACCGCTTTCTATGTGTGTATTCATATACATGTGTGTGCCAAATTAATGATCTCTTCTAACCGAAAAGTTTACTTTTGTTCTACCACTTGTACAAACTCCGCAGGTAATAATATTAAACGCGCTCCTCCGTAATACAGGTGCTACACCCAATAATTAGGTCCCCGACACAGTGTCAACCATCAACAAACGTAATATTGTGGCTCCGGAGCAAGAGACTTATGTATATATACACAAAATGAAAGAACGCGGTCGGTTTTTGTATACATACCCTAACATGGTGCTAAGGGAATTCTAGGTGGAGGGAGGGGGGAGGCATAAACTACCCCCCGAAGGAAGATTGAATCTTGTGTTGTCATAAGACAGTGCCAGAAGCTTATAACAGAGTACCCTGCTAGGAGTAGCTGTAGCACATAGTGTAGCAGCCGGTGTCAACTCTTTGACTATTTGTTGTGTTTTCTGTGGAATGGATGAATGAATGGGTTCACTTCTTCGTCCTCGTCTTCGTTTAGCACAACACAAAGAAAAGGAAATTGCCGTATATGCTATTGCGAAGTATGAAAGGACTAAAGCTAGCAGTAGCTTGAGGTTGTCTTTCTACAGTATCTACCTAAATACCTACAGAATGATGTTTCTTGAATCTTTCCTTATGATGGTGTAGTGTATGTATCTAGAGATGGTACCTATATACGCTTTTCTGCAGATATTATATTAAATTTACTTTGACCTATTTCTATAACTCCCCCTTGCACATAAGGAAGTACAGTTTGTTAATCCTTTATTGTGTGGTGATGTTGTTATTTGTTTCGTTAGTAAGAAGATGATATATATACAAATGCCTACATACATACATATATACAAAAATGTTTTATAGGCATTTTAAGGGTTAAGAGAATTTTATAGAAATTTATTAAATTAAATGGTTGTTTAACATAATATTATTTTTTATAAGGAAAATGTGATAAATAATAATTTGATACAAGCTGATGATGCTTACTGAATGGTTCTTTCTGCTTCCTTAGGGATTTTTCTTTTAATTCGTTAAAAAAGAGTCTACATTGGGGCTGCATGTTATATGGCTTATAGTGTAGGTACCTATTGGCTTCTCGATCTGATTATTAAAATAATATAGGGCTTATGTTCCCCTGGCCTTCACCTAAACTTTTGAGTTTGTGACATCAATACACATCTTTCGTAAAACATCACTGTTTTAACTTGCAATATACAATATACATACATACATATAAAATATGAAGGTACTATATGGCAAATTATTAAAAAATCTAACACGAGATTTTAATCAAACTTGATATTACGATGAAAGCGAAGTCGAAAAAAGTGGGTCTACCAATGCTGTCAGTCCGTGGATCTGTCTGCCTATCTATTCGGGGTACAGCCTAAATGGGTGGGTCCTTAAACTTCGTTCCTAGCTTTTTTAGGCTCTTTTTGGACAATTTTTTTTTTTTAATTTTAGGACCAAAAATAATATACCTAATAAAAAAAGAGGCTGGGGTGCGACCCACACTGGTAACTATTTAATTTGTATTCTTTACAGATGCTATCAATTCTTAGTTATTTGTTCATTGTGTGTAGAGTAAAATTATCGTGGAGTCGATAACAATATTTATTTTAGATATATTTGAGCCGAGATTTTAATAGTTAGTTTTGTTTCGCATTTTTTTTGGTAAAAAAATACTACAGTGAACTCCCTCTTAACGGACACCCCTACTTATGTGGACGATTCCTTTAAGCGGACAATATTAAGTGTGATGGTTAGCTTTGGCTTCTATGATTTTGTATGAGTTTTTTTTTTCTCTTAAGTGGACATGAACAGTATTAACATTGAAAATGTTTATAGGGTCGTTTTGATAAAAGTATGGTGTTACCAAAATGAACAAAGATATAGAATGAACTCTAGCGTATAGGGGGAGAACGATTGAATTTTTGGTTGGTGTTACCAAAGAAACTACCAAAATGAATAAAATGAAGCAAAAAACACAAGTGATGAATTTCAGCCAGCGTACATAAATTTTGATCATCGCCAACGGACGAGATTCAGTGGAGGAATGTAAAATTCGAAAAATGCTCGATTTGAGCCCACTTAGAAGCCTATAACTTTAGTTAAAATTATTGGATGTTCGACATTAAGCTAGATAATTAAAGCTTAAATGGCAAGCTACAAATCTGCATAAAAAATTTTGCAAAGGCGTAAAAAAATTCGTACTAGAAACTTGAAAAATTGTCTTTTTAGAACTAATTTCTTCACGGCAAAAGAAAAAAAAACAAACAAAATATGTACAAGTACATATGTATGTAGGTACGTACCAACAAAGAATGTATTGATAGAAGGGAGAAGACGGTGGAGTGTGTGCAATAAAAAAAAAACACCACGTGGCAAACAAAACTGGCTTTGCATCGGGCACAAAAATGATATACATTATGTAGGTATGTAGATATGCATGTATGTACATATGTAGGTACATATGTAGGTATGTGCATGAACATTATTTTTAGTAGGTATTTTACAAATAATAAAATCGTAAAGTTTGGATTTGGTTGGTTTGTTTGGATTATAACTTCTGTGCTAATAATCGGATGTTTGAGGTTAAAGTCTTAAAATTAAGGTAAAATGTCAGTCTAAAGAAATTATGTGACAAAAGTTGACTTTCTTTTAAATCAATCGATTGTTGAACCTATAATAGATATGCATAATAGGTACCTACTTGAACCTCTTTAATAAACTTATAACTTTAGTTCTAAGGGCCAGATGCGAGAGGTTAAGGTATTTAAACTAAGGTAAATCAGGCTAGAGGGAAAATCAACTTAGCTAAGCAACTTAAATAGTATATTCAAAAAGGTTCGATGTTGTAAGTTGATATATTCTGATCTAATTATCTATTTGACAAAACTTAACTTACTTTTGAATCAGTTAATTGTTTAACCTAGAATATGTATAGGTACCTACTTGAACCTCTTACACAAAATTATAACTTAAGTTCTAAGGGCCAGATGCTCACGGTTAAGATATGTTTAGGTAAATCAGGCAAGAGGTAGAATTAACTTAGCTAAACAACTCAAATATTGTAATCGAAAAGGGTCAATTTTGTAAGCTTATATATTCTGTTCTAATCATCGGATCTTTGAGGTTACGGCCTGAAAATGAAGGTAAAATGTCAGACTAGAAAATGCTTTTGACAAAACTTGACTTACTTCTGTTTGATTGTTTAACCTAGAATATGCATAAGTATTTACTTGAACTTCTTATATAAAATTATAACTTAAGTTCTAAGAAAAAAACATCAAGGTTAAGGTCTTGGTTAGCTTATAACTTCTTAGAATTAACTTAGCTAAACAATTAAAATATTATAATCAAAAAGGGTCGATTTTGTAAGCTGATATATTCTGTTCTAATCATCGGATCTTTGAGGTTAAAGTCTTAAAATTAAGGTAAAATATGACAAAAGTTGATTTTTTTCTAAGTCAACCTAAAGAACCTAGAATATGCTAGACAACGTTTGGGTAAAAACTTTACTAACTTCTAAATCAATTTGATTGTTTAACCTAGAATATGCATAGCTACCTACTTGAACCTCTCATACAAATTTATAACTTAAGTTCTAAGGACCAGATCATCAAGGTTAAGGTCTTGGTTAGCTTCTAACTTTTGTTCTAATAATCGGATGTTCGAGGTTTAGGTCTCAAAATTAAGGTAAAATGTGACAAAAGTTGATTTTTTTCTAAATCAACCTAAAGAACCTAGAATATGCTAGACAACGTTTGGGGAAAAACTTTACTAACTTCTAAATCAATTTTATTTTTTAACCTAGAAGATGCAAATTTTAGGCTTCATCTTAAAGTAGACCATAAATTATTCAATTTGGTTGTCAACTAAATTGATGCTCGCCGCTCGGCCACACATTTCATAAACTCAGTTAAAAGAATACAGCTCCAAGTGTCAAAAACATTATTTTTGTCTAAAAAAAATTACGCGACTCGATATTGTTAAATTGATTAAAAGAAGGGTTCAAAATATTTTAAAATAAAATATTATAGAATAAAAACAATTAGCAGTGAGGTTGGGCTTCGCATCAAATTCTTTGTAAATTTTGTCTCGATTTAAAAAAGGTTTACCTGGACAGTAAATCAAATGTCTTGGCTTTGAAATACTTGTAAATCAATTTGAAAAAAATTCAAAATCTTTAGATTTTTTCATCAACCGTCAAATTGATCAAATAACAAGCCAAGACACGGGTTGATTTGAACAACAACCGACTGAGTCGAGAACTAAGTTGAACCGTATATTATGTATGCTTTAATCGATCTGTAATAATTCAGTTACCTTTCTGCAATGGTTAGCTATGCAAAAATTTCAAATACCTAGATTTACGTTAAGATAGATAGTATGTAACTTTAATTTCGTGTATAAGTGCTGTACCGGTGCGGATGAAAATGAGTATGATTGTATAATTGCGAGTTAAGCTACAATTAAAACTAAGATTCACCTTATTAAAAAAATTAACAACATTAATTTAACCGCCAACTGGGAAGTGACATTAAATTTACAAATTGGAACTTTAGACTGTAGAATGGTTTCTAAGACAGTTTGTGAAATTATAATGCAACAATAGTATACAAAATAAAAATCTCTAAGATTTGGCATGATTTTGTTTTATCGACGTAATACAAGTCATTTTCAATGTCCCCATAGTTACTCTATGAGTGAAATCTGTAAATTTTTTTACATTTAGGTATTTTGTAAAAATATTCTCTTAAATGGACATTAATTCATTAATTTTTTGTTTTGCGATTTTTTGTTCTTTTCTTTACGCATATATTCTTTGGGTTTCATTGCATACTCATGCATGTATTTGTGAAACTGTTTCACAGCAAGCGCGTGGCGCGTGCACATTCTACAACCAGTGTCACGACCAGGCACGTAGCCAGGGGGGGGGCTTGAGGGGCTGAAGCCCCCCCCGAAAGTCTAAAATAAAAACTAAAACTTTCTAATGTACAGTATTATTTCCTTTGTAGAGCTCTTCAAATGCATCTCAATAAGTCTTGAAGGAATAACGAGCAGAACGTGGGCGATGTCTTCGAAGGCATCAACACTTTTGGCAGCGGTCCAAAAATGTGATTTCCTAGTTAGCCCCATTGTATGCGAAAAGCTGTTCAGTTTAACGCTGCCCTCATCAGTTTTCCTATAGAACATATACTTAGATTTCGTTTCTGCAATCGACCGCACCAAAGAAGAGTTCTGAATTCTCTTGAGAACATCAGAGAAAAAGCCGAAGATTTTTTCAGAGAGGCTTTTCAATCCGTATCTAACCTTGCCGAGGACTTATTTAAATTTGAATTAAGACTCCAAGAACTTCATTGAAACAAACCACGTGTTCCAATCCAGAAACCTCTTCTACTGAATGCTATTTTAGAGTGTCTGTATTGATTCCTTGAAAAGATTCGTTAATACAAAATCTTACGGACAGATTCATGATCAACGAAGACGTTTTACCATCGTTTCAAGCTCTTCTCCAAGGTTTTTCTGCGGTTGGGCGAGTCAACGAAATGGAAAAGCTAACATGTTACTTTGATAATGCAATTTGGTTGTCAGCTGTGAAAGCTGGGGTGGAATCGCGTAAGGCGATAGTTGATTGTCGCTTTTTTGATTGTCGGTTTTGATTATCAACTATTCGTTCCTCTGTGTAAATCGTTCGCCAAAAATTGTTTCTTCTTTGGCAGAACTTACAATTCAGTCAAGAATTAAATGTCATTTTTGTTATTGTGTTGCATTTAATTAATTATATTATTAAAAAACCAACCAATTTTAAGCCGACCGCATCAAACTTTTTATGAAAATGACATAAATGTATGAAAACGACACCTAAAAAGCTGTCGCTTAATATCAGTACAAAAAACGATTGTCGATTTGATAATCACCTTACATGGAGCAAAATTGTCGATTTTGATTATCAACTATCAACTATCGCGTTAGCCGATTCCACCCCTGAGTACATTCTCTGGTGCGAAAAAATATCGTCGATTGATCCTTCTATCGAAGTTTTAAAATTGCTTGATATATGTGACAAGACTTACTTTTTAGGTATAAACTTCTTGCTTACGGTTTTGGCCACGCCTCCAGTGACCACAGCTAGTGTTGAAAGAACCTTTTCAACTATGAAAAGGATTAAAACAGTGTCCCGAAGAGTTATGAGGAATGCAAGATTAAGCTCACTTGCTATGATATCTGCTCATTCAGATATTAATGTGGATCCAGATAAGGTGATTGATCTCATGTCAAAAAGAAAATCAAGACGTCTTCTGCTTTGATAATATGTGTGTATAAAAAAAATTATTTAAGTATATGTTCGTTTGAGTACATACAATTTAAAAACTAATAAAAATCAATAAATTGGGATATATATAGTTTTTTGTTTAAAGAATTCCTCGTAAAATTTGGAAGCAAGCCCCCCCCCGAACCAAAATCCTGGCTACGGCACTGGTCACGACAGTGTTCTGTGATCTTGAATTCAATTTATGTATGTGTATGCTAAAATGAATGGATGCAAGCCCAGCGGGAAAAATCAAAAAATTCATTGAGGAAAAACCTGCTTTTTCCTTGAGGAATGGGAGCTGCACCTGCTACTTTTCAGCTTATTCCTTTGATGAATTTAACATGGGCGTGTCATTGGCAGGAAGCACATGCCACTTTGTCAATGAAAATTCCACACCTAAATCACTACTTCCTTGGAAGTGCTTATTCACCAGTTGACATAAAAAAAAAAAGAATGTTATAACACCGTGAGATTTGAACCGGCATCCACTGACAACCCAGCCGGCTTCTCTTCCAGCTTGCTATACTTA